>OX419198.1:11127108-12404432 GCA_948465475.1 Thalpophila matura | reverse complement strand
CACAGTGTCCACCTGCATGTGGAAGCGCAGTCATTTACATAATCTCTCATTTGGGATCCGCCAGGCGTTTGAAGTTATGACATTTAAGGTAGGTACATTATGTCTTAGGTACTATGAGTAATGAGTGTTTTACAGACCTGTATTAGGGTCTTGATCCAGATCATTTTGAGTAGGTTGGTTATGCACTGTTGGCGACGGTGGTTTGGGCAGCTGTAAAACTGGAGACAGCGGCGTTGGTGAAGTAGGTGATCGTAGGCGACGAGTCTTCTGAATCCACTTCGACCGGTATCCTCTTCAGTTTCCTCAACAATTGCCGTATCTTTTTCTTTATATACTTCCCCATTTCTAGAAACTCGCGCAGGAGAAGAAAATCTAGGGCAAAACGTTTTCAAAGAAACATCTCACCCGAAAATCCGAAATCTCGAAATAAATAAAAATAACGCATTTTTCTATGTGACAGATAGGGATGTAAAAAATAATCGATTATGGAAATAACCGTTAAAAAAACGATTTTTGAAAAGTAAAAATCGATTTAAAACATGATTTTATTTTTAGGGATCGATTTATAATCGATTTTTTTTATAATCAATCAGTTTAACCATTTTTTTTATCTGCAACGCCGACATTATGTTTGCCCCCGTATTCACAACGCTTCGATTTAATTCCGATTCGGAAAGTCCTATGTCTATCTCGCTCGCTTTCGTAATGCCAAAACAAGGTAGACGTACGACTTGTCGAATCGGAATCAAATCGAAGCGTTGTGAATACGGGGGTTGGTCTTCCTGGCCCGGAGCCCGGAACGCGAACTGCCATAGAATTTGCTTTTGAATCAGTTTAGTTGGTTAATTTAATCAAACATTCACTATATGGAGTCAACGAACTTGGTTGATATGTCATTCATTATTCGTTGGTGAAACTTAATTTTTCAAACGACAAGTTTATTTTTAATTAATTAATCTATTGATATAATATTTATGGCGTTTATTTTAAAACATATTGACAAATTAGGTAAAAAACAATTAATAATCAATTTTGTTAAAAATCTATTATTTTCTTAGGAAAAAACGATTATTTATTATTCGATTTTTTATGCTACAAAAAAACCGATTAATTAAAAATCTATTTTTTATGTACAATGTAACATCCCTAGTGACAGACAGTGTAACCATATGACCACATAATAAATACGTTTTTGTAATTGATTAAATTAATTCTTTTATATTTTCTATTTACTTCTAATAATGTAAATTAAATTAATGTGATTTATTATCCTAATTAAATATTTAATGATAATTTTGATTAAATCATAACACTGTTATAAAGTGGTAACCCAATCAGTAAATAGTTTTGACACCACGTCGGATGGATGGAGCTAGTTTCCATACAAAAGTTTCGAGCAGTCTACAATGTTCTAAGAGTGCATAGCATGGGCTATTGACTGAAGCGTGACATGAATACGGAGTAGGTACCTACGTTATGCAATGACTGTTCCGGTCGCTATAGAGCCTGGGTTCCGAACCTGGGGGTAGTTACCCCCTCGGGGGTAAATCAGTTATTCTGCGGGGGTAATAAGGCTGGTAATAGATAATAAATTTTATAATCAATAACCTAACTAAAAACTTTACCTGAAAAGCTTGCAAATGCAAAACAATACCAACCTTCACACTGCATTATCAAATTTTTGCGCAATTTATTATGATTATTGCTACCTAAGTATTATATTTTATTTTCATGTGTTAAAAAAATTTAAAGGGGGGGGGGGGTAATATGAGTTTCCCTAGTAGGGCATAGAAGTAACAAGATTGAAAAGGTTAGGAACCACTGCTATAGAGCGATTTACGTAAGAATTCCCTTCTCGGGTCTCCTAATATCTCAATAAAAACTGCAAGTTCCAAGGCTGTTGCTAACTTCCTACAAACTCCACACGACACCCACACTGCGCATGCGACGGTTTCCGTTCAGTTTTTTGTTCTAAATCACAGTCGGTTTCACTTGTATTGTGTTACTGCTGTCAAAATAAAGTGACTATGATGTAACGTGAGATCAAACTTCACTTTTACAAACACTTACTTACGTAAAGGTGATTCATGGTCCTACATGGTCCTACCTTAGGTAGACTTTGTGAAGATATTATTCGTTTAAACCACAAAGCTATTATGTGCGTGTTGTGTTGCAGTCTTGAAGCCAAGGTTCTAAGAAAAACATGTTGATGACACAATGTCTAAAGCGGGTGATCCATTGGCGAACAAGACTGCTAGCCTAGCAAGACCACGATAGAAACGGGTTTTGTCTACAGAAGAATAGACAAAGTGACAGATTGTAGAAAGATTTCTACCGTTTTATGCATAGGTACAATGAAGAGAAGAAAATATGTTTCTATTCTTCAGTAGACAAAATTTTGATAAACCAAGCACGGGCCGCCGCGTGCTGGGGCAGAAGAGATAACGAGTTGGACAGAAAGTCTCTTCTGCTTTGTCTATTCTTTGGTAGAATATACATAAAATTGGTCATGCTTAGCCGGCTGGTACGCCAACAAGCCCGCGAGCCAAAAGTATAAACCGCCAACACAGCACCTAAAAGCCCGCGGTCTTGAAAGCCAGAGGTTGGAATCGCTGGCTCGTTGTGCATGCTTGAAATTCTGAGACCTAAAATCGATCGAGTCTGACTGTTTGGCTCGCCAGTGGATCGCAGACAAGAATCGGCGAGCCAACGAGACGACTCGCCACTGGATCACTAACTCTAAAGGGGTTGTTTTATTATAAGTCAGTATGAAGTTTAACTATAAAGAATAAAACTATGGTTGTTTGGTCCTTGGCAAGTATACAACGTTGTTTTATTAGAGTCCTATCTACTTTATATTATAAATTACATCTGATTGAGGAATCTCGGATGCTCTTTGGATAGTAATCATATCATATTGATTTTCAAATTGAGGAATCTTGGATGCTTGTTGCAAAGGACGGTCATTACAACTTCGGAAAAAATTACATACTTAATCAATTTGGCGAACCCATATCTGATGAACTAGGCAGGTGGGGGCTGCCGATATTTAATATTATCTATTAACTCCAGTACCCCTCTTTGAAAGTTTAATTGTTGTTGCTGGGACATAGATGTCATGTGCGGAACTAAGCTTAGAAGAAACATCTCACACGGATCTTTTTGTTGTGTCTCAGGTTGTTGTTGATTTTCTAGTTTCTTTTTTTTTATTGTAAAATATTCAAGAGCACATTTTTCTACCTCGCTCATATGTTTCCGATATTTTAATGGTTGGGGAGTCTGTACTGGAAAACTTGAGTGTGGACTGGGAACAGAGAAATGATCTGTAGGCGCTTCATATCTCAGTGAATCTTCATCGGCAGATGCCAAATCGGGTACATTATTCGAAGTTTCCTCTAAGTAAGATTCATGTTCAGAATCCACTATGAGTCGTTCATCCTCTTGAGGTTGATTCTTTATAAAAGGGTTTAGAAACCGCAGGTATGGTGCCAAATAGTACTCCTTCTTAGGCCCAGTAACAAACCCACTTTTAGATTTTGTGTTCAGAGATCGTATGTAGGCTGAACGTATCGACTTCCATTTTGACCTACAATCATCACCTGCAAAAAATTCAACAATTTGTTTTAGGTAGGTACCTACTTGGCTGGATCGTCATTTCGAGCAGTGTGTTACGTATTCAAAAGAGGTGAAACAACTATTGGAAAAATTATCGATTAAAGTTGTGACGTCGAAAGCAAAATAGTTTTACAACCAACCTACATGAAAATAGGTGCCTACCAACAAATGACTGGCTATACAGTGGCTAAATATTACTCAAGAATTTCTCCAAAAGTGGAATTTAGCTATAGACGGAAAACATTAGAATGAAGAAACCTCTATGAGCTCTAGATCTTCAAACTTTAATTTTGAAGAAGTTTCGGGTTTTTGAAACTCCAATTTCATGTTCAGTCATTAAAGCTGTTAAAATTGTTAAAGCTGCTTGTGTTCTACAAAAAATAATAAAAAAAATATGACAATAGTATAATTTTAAGTTCAACTGATACTGAACATACATCTACCGCCAATAACACCGGTAATATAAATCATGGAACACCGAATAACAATGCTACAGAATATCAAGATTACATTAAATACCACTTAGCTGACCCGCCCCGGCTTCGCACGAGTAAAGTTTAGTTTATCCTTATGAATCGAGTCACACGAAATTCGCTTCTATGAAGCAATCTCACAATCGATATTCTGTAGCAGCAAATCCGTACGGATTGGTGTTTGATGCCATGCTCAGCCGGCCTAGCATGACCACGATAGAAACGGGTTTTGTCTACATAGAAATAGACAAAGTGACAGATTGTAGAAACATTTCTACGTTTTATGAATGAAATCTGTCACTTTGTCTATTTCTATGTAGACAAAACCCGTTTCTATCTTGGTCATGCTAGGCCGGCTGATCATAAATAGATTTCAAAATATTTACACAGTTTATATTATATCTACAATTCTACACCAACTGTACGAGTAGGTACCTACCTAGGTACTTACCCCTTTCATCAAATTTTTCACCTATTTTGGTCCAGACAGTTTCCGTAATGCGTCTATTGCTGTAATCAGGGAGTCCATGATTGTATAATACAGGGTTTTTTTCAATCTCTGCAATAAACTCAACGTAAAATTCGATGTCGATTCTCATTTTTGCAAACTAGCGCGCCACAAAAAACGAACGTGTTTGATCTTCAATTCGTGTAGCGCGGCAAACGTCTCGCCACGGACTGCCCCCCGCTACAAATGTGTCCTCGAGTGCGTGCTTGCACTGAGATATATGGGGGCGTTATACGTGTCGCGTTTCAAATGTGGCGCCATCCATAATTATCGTAATACAAGTTTATGTCTGGCGTGCGGCCTGGTTTAGACTTCGTGTTGTTTACAGTTTACACTTCTTATAAATAACAACATTTTATAGAATAATAGATAGGCACATGCCACGACTTGACGTAGATTGTAGAAGCGTACAAAACAGGGGACCGCACAGCTTCATGCAGTAATAAACGCTCTAAAAGTCTAAACAATTTTGACAACTACCTATTGTCATAAGCCAACCAATTACAATACAAAAACAAATGAATAATAAAGATATCTTACAAATGTCATTAGCATTACACCGGTGCTATTAATATACTTACATACTATAATATATATAGTGAATGACATCACCTGTAAGGCTGACTGTACAACAACCTTTACTTGAGTGCCACACGCTACACTCTCGCGTGTGGCCGACCTTAGCTGTCAATCAAAGTTCTATGTAGGCTGAATGTGAATATGTCACACCTATGTACAGTTTTGAGGTTAACATAACTACATTCAAACAACATGCATCGTTCAAAACTTTTCAACTTTTTTTCTGGGTAACAAGCTCAAAGTAATGATATTGACACGCTGCTAGGCAGCTACCGTTATTGCATAGGTACCATCAGGACATCAGGTGATCTATTACTTTGATAAAACTAAGACTAAGATAAAGTGAAAAAAAACGTTATTATTTCGCATATTAATTTTCTTTGCAAGCCTTACTTTTTATATGACAGTTGACAGTTCGAGATCATTGACGTTCCAATTCATTTTCCGATTATAAAATAAACCATCTGTATTTAAGGCCCCGGTATACGCCAACGGCCTTGAGTGATTTGGGCGGTATAGCTTGAGTGTTCTGCGCTGAGCTCAAGCAACGCGACATACATCCACCGAGCAATACGACTCGCCTATCAAGGAGCGCGCTGTGCAGAATTAGACGTATTATTACTTTATAGTATCTAAAATATAAAATAAAAAAAAAGTAACAGGCAATATTATAGGTAGTAACATAGTCTTTTCACACAAAACAAATCATGAAAATATCTTAAGCGATTTGAAAGTAATTACGTTTTTATGTTTTGGGTAGACACGAATTCATGAATTTATTTAATTAAGTATTTTACTACAATAGTTAAATATTCACAGGTACGATTGATGTATATATGTTCTAGTTTAACATAAAAAAATTGCACAACTAACCTGCATTATTTAACGGCGAAATAAGAGATTTAAAACTGGCCGTTACCATTTATCTTCGCCTTAAAAAAATAGTTTTGAATACCTACATTTAATATCACCTCGTAACCAGGTAGGTGAGTAGGTCTATTACAACTTGCTTGCCATACACAGAGTAGTGTATACTGTATTGCCAAAGTTTGTGTGTATTTTTATGTGTATGTAGAATGGTCGCCATGTTGGGGTGATTGATAGCCATCGATAGCTGTAGAAAGTTGTGACTCATCATGAGGATTTACGAAATAGTACCTACCTACGTAGTGTGGAGATGACATCGAGATGTACCTAATACATTGCTGGCTGGTATGATTAACGTTTTATTAGCGCTACACACGTCAAGTTATCATTCAATTTGCACGAGACTTGTAGATATGATCAAGTAAACTTGACCGTATCACGGGGTCTCATCAGGAACAAAGTAACATTTGTTGAAATAACTCATAATAGGTGGCGTCATATGTATCGATTTGTTATTGAACTTTTTGTGTAAAATTGAGAACATGAAAAATATTTATTCAAATTTTGAAAAATGCTTTAAGCACGGAAAAATGTATAGCCCGAAGATAGCCCGCGCTAAATCGGTCACATTTCTTTGTATGAGATGAGGTATCTGTACGTATAGTACCTATTATATTATCTGTGACCGTATGTAGATCTCAATTTTTTTGACAAGGGAACATAATAGACGAACTGCAAATTGTGTCAAGTCTTATGCCTATTTGGCCAGTAAACTTGATCGTTTGTGGCGGTCATATTAAGACCTCATTAAAGAAGGTACAGTCAGTCAGCGACATAAGTCGATAAACATCAGTCCAAAGTTTGAGAAAGTTTTATGAATTTTAATTTGATTTTTTTGCTTGTAACTTGCTAATAATTGAAGAGCAGGCAAGACTGAAATGTTGTAGGTATTAAATTATGATATTTTTGAACATTATCTAAGTTCTACGATATTGAATTATTAAAATTCCGACATGATCGCTGCGTAGATGTCGTTGACCATACTTATAAAAGTTGCAATTTACGTAGTAGGTAACTATTCGGTTCTAATTTGTCCTGGTACTAATGGATTTTATGTTTTTTTTATATCGATGGGTTTGATCGACAATTGACAATCAATCATTTAGTCCGTCAACATGTCAGTACCTAACACTGGTGGTTATGACCTTTACAAAGTGTTTGGGATAAAATAACGAATGGTAAGTTAAACCTACCACACAGAATGAACATGACTGTGATTTTTTTTACAATTTTTTTTGTCTATCAGTACATAATTACAAAGGAGCTGTTGTTTCAGAAATGTATGAAGCCTGGGAGGGGTCTACGTACGCAATTAAGTATTATAGCTGATTATACATGATAGTAACCAGTTCCTAATGCTTATTTTCTATAATATTACTTCGTTGAATTGTAATAGGGTATTTGACTGATTTTGGGAAATGCTTTATATTAATCTTCATTATATTATAAGTACACTACATTGATATTTCAGGGAGATCTACTGTATTTATCAATAAAAATCAGTGATAAAGTATAAATTTCCAAAACCGCTCCAAAAACGCTGTTTCTGCGGAAGTGACGTAACACGCTAGTAAACGAGCTTTGTCAACAAGACAGACGGTGCAGCTGAAATTAATTTCATCAATAATTCATTTTTATTGGCTATAATGGCGTATAAAAGGTGTGTAGTTCCACAATGTACAAATACGTCTTTAAGCAGTCCATCATGATTCATGACACAAAAGAATTTATAGGTAATGTTTCTGAGTTTTTATCAACATAACCTAAAATGAGATTTCACAAAACTTCTGAATGATTATACAAAAGATTTGTAAATAAATATGTGGTAGGTAGGTACTTACACTGCTGGTTTTTCATTTTTAAGTTCCGCAGCATAATAATCAGCGTTAGGTATTCTTAAAGAAAAGTGCAACCATAAATGCGTCTATCTTAGGTAGGTTGTATCAGCTTGCACAAAATTTTACTCCATTTTGAGATTCGATATGAATATTTATGCCACTAGATAGAAGATTTCTATGAAAACAGCTTCAGAAATAGCTCTAAGATCAAATATAGCACCCAGAAAACATAAAACGCAAACTACAATCTGTCAAAGTTGTGCTTACTAGGGATGGCGATCTGAAATCGATTAATCGAAGAATCGATGTTTGGAGCAAATAAGATCGATTTTTTAAATCGATATGTAGTATTGGATCGATTCGGTGAATCGATTTTTCACCCTTGAAAATCGACGTTCGATTTTTTTTTTTAACCATATATCTATTTACAATTAATTGAATGTACTCGTATCATAAAAGTGCTGCCGGTTAAAGAATGAATTATTCAAAAACTCGCGAGATGGCTGTATGTTCAGATTCCTTCGCGTCTCTTGAATAAAAAAAGTTACGTTTGTAGTCTTTGACTATTAACTTTGTAAACCATCATTCTTAACCATTTTCTTAACTTTGTAAAACTTCTTAATGTAGAAAATAAATGTCTTGTTTTATACTTGATCTCTTAGTTAGATATGGTAATAAAAATATTTTGTATTATCGAATTACCTGATTTTACTGATAAGTGATCGTTAAATTATAATATGTATCTTGTTTTTAATAAAATAGATTTATATTACATAAACGAAAATTTGAAAAAAAGATTGATTTTTCGGAAATCGATCTTATAGACCTCGATTTTTTTGTGAATCGATTCATTAGGTCACGATTCGAATCGATTTAAAAATCGATCTTTTTCGGAAAGAATCGCCATCCCTAGTGCTTACTCCAGTGTTGCCAAGCTAGATTTTCATTTTACCCCAATGCCTGATTAATTTTACTCTAAAATCATAACTATTTATACAAAAATACCTGGCTAAAGTTTTGGTTTTAGATATACAATAAAACAAGTTCTTTCTTAATCAATGGTCATGTTTCACAATAAAAATATGCTGAATTTGTTTGTTTAACTCAAATGCAATTCAAATACTTAGGTACCTACATGTATTGCTTACCAAAAGGCCCAAACTTTAGTAATCATAACAACAATACGAAATCTAACCTTAAAATTTTGGAAGTTACTCCGCGACCGCCGCCGTGTCCTGAATTTTCAGCCGGCACCGGTTGCTAAATTGGCAGCCGGCGCTGACTTTGGAAAAAAAGCGGGAAAGGGAGTTGGCAATTTGGCATAATTAAAAAAACATTTCATGTTTCATTTGAGTAACATACCTAATTAGGGTCCAAGAGCGAGCGAAGCGAGCTCGGGAACTTGGACACCCCGACACGGACAGGTTAGGTTCGTAGGGGTTGACGGGGGCTTCAGTGAGCGAGCGAACGAAGCCCCCGTCAACCCCTTCGTGTTAGGTTACTTTTAACCTTGCAGATAGAAATAGGAGCTCCGCGTACCGGGGCTCCGTCGACCACCTCCATCCCCCTTGTAAGTCCAAAAATGTTGTATTTTGTTTAACATTGACACTAATTTAAAAGTCAATCTAAGGTATTTAATTCAACTTAAAACACGGTAACATTAATCTGCTGCTACGGTAGTTTGCAATTATTTTCGTCTGGTATCACTGCTACTCCAAGGCTACTCCGATTCCTAACGGCATTATTTTTGGGAGCCTAGTCCGGCGCCGGCTGCGGAGGCGCTCCCTAAAATTTTACCCTCAAATTTACCCTAAAAAATTCTTTACCCTAAAAATAAGTTGGCAACACTGGCTTACAAGCGTGTGACGTCACCAGAGTGCAACAGGCCGTTCTTGTCACAGCTACAATAACAAAAAATATTGCATTTTATTTTCGTGTAATTTGTAAAAAATATACATATTTTAGTTAAAAATCAAGTGAAATAAGTTTATTTACGCTATGAACTGATAGGATGACCACAATCTGTAGCATATTTTCAATTTTGTCAAGAAC
Organism: Thalpophila matura; assembly: GCA_948465475.1. Taxonomy (NCBI): domain Eukaryota; kingdom Metazoa; phylum Arthropoda; class Insecta; order Lepidoptera; family Noctuidae; genus Thalpophila; species Thalpophila matura. The sequence continues at coordinate 12,394,440 of OX419198.1, read as the reverse complement.
CCTATTCATTCTTTTCTTTGTCAAGGAGAGCAACACAGCACAAATATGGTGGATCAACAATTTATAAATCAAATAAGTGAAACGTCATTTTGACAACTGTTGTTATGTCAATGTCAGTCAAAATGGCGACATTCAATCCACCACGCGTGCGCAAAACGACTCAAACGTCACGTCATAAAACAAAACTGTCAAACTCAACTGTCATGGCCGCTCTAAAAATAGGGATATCATAGTGAAAAACTTCATCTCAAATAATTCTCTTACAATTGTACTCTTCTTCAAATGAATTTAATAATATTTTTATGTAAATCCCCTATTTTTTTCCTATTTTTCTATGTGGCGTACGTATACCAGTTCCAGGATGAAACAACTCCTTTGTAAATAAAAATGAAGTGTCCGTTTGTAATGTCAAAATAACAGCTTTTGACTAAATTAAATGCATATGAAAGTTTATACTTGCGGAAATCATAACAAAAATAAACAAAAAAATGACTGTCTGTTTGTTACAGCTAATCTCCGAACCAGCTGGATCGATGTTGACAGGACTTTCACTGGCAGATAACTAATATTATAAGGAGTAACATAAACTACTTTAATTCCGCGCAAAAAAAATTAAAGCCATACCATCCAGATCACACGCGAAGTCGCAGGTACAGTTAGATATAAAACAGTCAATGTACATCATCTAACTCGCAATAATCGCTACGTAAATCGCCAGACACGGCCGGCGCCACAGAGTGGAGAAATTCGTACATCTCCCGTGCGAACCGAACAGATGGTCAGCATTGTGCGCAGTGACACAATACGCTGTGTATACTCTGTGTATAGTTTAACCCAATTACATGACAGACGAAGACGAACAATATTGTGTGTATTTATGGATGGAAATGAACAAAGATTTTGGAGAATTGGAGATAAACTTCGTTAGATAGGTACTACGTTTTCTTGTGGTTTATTCATCGGACTGTAATATCTAAACCAAACTGGTACCTACCATTTAATTTATAATTATGAACAATGATCAAATATTATCATTCTAAAAACTAGTAAGTATTAATAATATCTATTCTTTGTTCTATACATACTGCACAAGCTGTAACATAATACAGGGCCTACTTACAAACAAATAAAAAAAAATAAAAAAATGTCATCAACTTTTGATGTTGAGTGTACATGTACAATAGGTAGCTTTCATGCAGCTGCTAATTAAAACAGTACATAATATTAAAACAAAACCCTTTGACAACTGGCCTGCGCTGTGTCTTTTCCTAGTGGTCTGTGACTGAAAACACGAAGCACCTACAAAAACATTCCTAATTTAAAATTTTAAAGTGCATGTCAACGACCGGGCGTGCCCGCTGCTACGTCATTGCGGATGGCGGCACGGGTATCGACGAGTAGACGGACACACCCGCGAAATTGCGGCCATGTGTCTAGGTGGGCCATAAGGACGCCATTTTTTTTAAGGGGTCCGTCAAAGTTTCGCGCGAAAAAAATATCTTGGGTTTTATGCAAATTGCAGCGCTATTTTACGTTGTTGGTAGGTGTGTTGATCCAAATTCAATTCGCGACAATAATGATAGGTCAACATACAGCGTAAAACAGCGCTGCAATTTGCAAAAAACCTAAGATATTTTGAATTTCGCGCGCAACCTTGACGGATCCACCTTAAAACTCTGCCCTGCCGACCCCTTCGGTGATTAGAACCGTGACGTTATATTATGGGCGCTTTTATGTAGCATTTAAAATAATAAATGGTGCTAACTGCTAACTACCTATTGGTGTGTTAAATAGTGCATCGTAATTGTTGTCCCAGCCCAGCAAATAATACAGGACCGACGATTTTCAATAAGCTAATTGACAGGAAGGAAGTTGCAGAAATATGAGGAAAATAATACTTAATAAAATTATTAATATTAAAAAATATTCAGAAGTCATGCCAACATCAATAATTATAATAAAATTATAAATGCATTTTTTATTTTACAATCATCTATTCATCATTTTAATAAGTCACCTACGTAGGTACTATTGAGTTTTTGTTTTGCTATTTCGCCGGCCGGCGCCATGACGTGCCAAGCCTCGCCAACCAATACCAACATCACAAAAATATACATCTGTGACTCAGAACGAAAATTAAAGCGTCATAATAATTACATATAGCAAAATAGAATCTTGTAAACGATGCATCGTCTTATAATTTAATAATTTACATTTTATTCTTTCAATAACATTCAAATTATAAGAAATACTAAGCTAATCATCACTAAAATGGGACGCCAATTATTTTTGTTGCGTTGGCAGCAATGCCTGCGATATGGCGTCATCCGACCAATAGGAGCGCAGCTAGGAAAATTGGGCTGTCCGCGTATCGATATGTGGTATCGATGTTATGTTACTTTTATTTACAATAAAATTACAAAACTACGTTATTCATTATTACGCCAATTTTATCAACAGGGGAAGGTAGAAATGTGTAGATGAATGTATTATTTATGTTAATATTATTTTGTTACATATTTTCTATCTTATTTATTCACTCAAAATAGAAAAATAAAATAAGAACTGTCAAGTTACTGCAAACAATCAATAGTCAGAGTACAAACAGAAAGTCTGCTATATTTATTAGCAAGCGCGCCTAAAAATAAACCCTATCATGCATGGCCATGCAATTAATTTTTTTTTTGTTTGAAAATATGCAAATATTACTTAGGTACTTTACTTTCTCATTTCTATTAAATTCACGAATCTTTAAGAAGTTAATAAAGTCATAAGTCAAAATGCAAAAGAATATGGATGTTGACTATTTTTTTTTTATTGTGAATCTGTAAACTGTTTGAAAAAAGACTATTAACACCAAAAAAACCGATGAAACATCTAAAAAAATTGGCAAAGTTATTAAATGATTTGCGTTTTAAAATTATTTGCTAGACACGGACGGCACTACGTACTAGTGACGTAACACCACCTACGTCCGCTTCGCGCGACAAAGACGGAGCGATACTCCCTCCAAAAACTTTAAAAGCGTCTACGTTTTCCATTTTGTGATAAATTATTATTTTTGCTTTTACTTTTTTGTTGTGCCTATTCCTTCTTTGAAATAAAATAATTTATTTGTACTTTTTTAATAGTAGGTCACTACCGTATTGTATGGGTGTGTATATGTGTGAAGAAGACAAAACGATAAGTCTGCGGCAGCGGTCGGGCTGAGGGCTCGACCGACACTCGAACAGCCGAAGCCATTGCCCAGGCGCCGCGAACATATCTGAACAACGATTTGTTGCAGTTTCCGAAGCCGTTGCCGAGGCGCCGCGAACTCATCCGAAATTCGTTCGTGAATAGCGTTTCCTAGTAAAACGTCTATATCTATCGGAACTATTTCAATAAATAGTATCAAACTATCATTTCAATAGATAGTTTCGTTGGACTGCAGAAACTCTCTACCCGCTATTGCATTGATAGATAGTTTCATTAACTGCCTACGTTTCGTAACGACCACTCCTCTTCGAAATGTCAAATGTCACAGTTTGTCCATGAACTACGTGCGTTTATTTCCAAATAAACCACTTTTGTGATTATTTTGCAATACCTGAAATTCAGTAAGGCAAATATGAATTACGGGTCAATGAATGTCAGTGCTTTAAAAGCTGAGCTAAGAAAAAGAGGTGCAAAATTAAGCGGGTTGAAAGAACAGCTAATTTAGAGGTATTTTGACTGTAGTATGTTTACTGGTTTACAAATACATTTTCTATCAAAAATATGCTTATTTATGCCGAGTTTACTGCTATGTTTGCTTCGACATTTACAATAAATTGGTATTATAAATATGATTTGTTTTCACGCCCGTAGTAAACATACTTTGTCATGACCTCTCGCGACTGTAGCGCCAACTGGTGAGCAAAAAAACTGTAGCCCCCATTAGATATGACTGAATACATCAATATTTTGATATTTTACATTGATTTCATCATTTTCGTGTATTTGACTTGATACGACTGTCGAAGACCGCAAGCAAAGTAACCTCTTACATAAATGGTAATTTTTACTTAAACATATTTTTTTTGGAAGCTCTTCTCATTGTATTCAGGGTAAAATTAAAACCAGTGCGGATATTTTAGGAGGTGAAAGTACTCATGAATATGATCAACTTTTATTATGGGACCGACCCGACACTGAAATATGAAAAAAAAAAATCTGCCGTTCCATACATTTTGATCGTGTTGTAGACGTTGTAGTGCATTTTTGTAGGGAACAGCAGATTTTTTTTTTCATATTAATTCAGGGTCGATCCCATAATAAAAGTTGATCATGTTCATGAGTACTTTCACCTCCTAAAATATCCGCACTGGTTTTAATTTTACCCTGTATATATCTCTTAGCTTAGCTCTTTTTCAATCTATATGGATGTACTCGTTTTATAAAGAAATAGTCTAAAACTCCCTTACTTATAGACGCCTCTTAACTTTAAACACTGATAAGATAAAATATACAACTATGCTTGTCATTTGTATGACAGTGAATAGAGATGACAATCGACTACTGACATAAGAATTTAATCATCGTCTATAAGTAAGGGAGTAAGGAGGTAAATGTTTCATAAGTGTCGGTTAGAAAGTACTATGTTGGGTACGTTAACCGACACCTACGAGACACGACGATTTATCGTGTTCTTAAATGTACAGCCGACTAGAGTCCAGACTAGATGTGTTAAGAATAGGTGCTCATACTACTTCTAGTTATTCGATGTGGGTGTATGAACACATTGAACACCTATTATTTATTACGATTACGATAGCTAAGCGCAACTTAAAAACTTGTCGGTCAATCAATATTAAAGTAATAAATGGTAATCGTAATACCAAAATAGTGGTAGCGGTAACGTTTCAGTGAAAATGGACTTTTAGAAAATAATATTTCATAAAAAGATGTTGTACTTACAGCTACAACACTTATACACAAAAAGTCTATGTCGCAATGCGACAAACTTTATCGATATATCCCCCTACGGGTATAGCTGCAGCACTATCCCATCCGTAGTTTAGGTCGATCGGACGAAACGGAACAAAATTATTCTTCAAGCGACCACGAAAGTACGTGGTGCGTGCGGAGCAGAAACACAATTTTTATAGTTACTAAGTAAAATAAGTTCACATAACACAAAATGAGGGAAATCGTGCATATCCAGGCCGGACAATGCGGTAACCAGATTGGAGCCAAGGTAAGCTATTCTTTTGTTTCTTCGAACATCTAATTTCGAACGTGGGCACAGGCGGCCGGCATTTTGTGACGCCGGCTTCGCCACGACTCGAAAAATGAAACAATTGACGATTGTTTCCTTTATTATTACACGCGAATATTGTCTAAATTGTGTTCAATTATCGGTGGTCGAGTGTTTGTCATATTTTAAAATCTGTGGGTGTGGTCGTGGAATAAGGACTTTTCGACTTTTTGGTACAACCTATCGTGTTTATTTTCTTATGACTCTCGCATATTTTATTGTCACGTCGTCAGTAAACGTGTAAATATTATGTAAAAGGCGACTGAAAGCCGCACCCGAGCAGTTATCGATCGATACGTAGACACTAGGCATAGGCAGGGGTCTTGAAGTCGGCTGTGCCTTCTTCCACGTGTTAATCGCCGGTTGGCGGATGTATTGAAGATTTGGATTATCGATTTAGGTACGAGATAACTTGGAAGTTTTCTATCATGAACTTGGTTTGAATCGCTATCGACGGGGTACTTACGCCTACGCAGGTAGGTACCTACCCAGTCCGAAGGGCCCCAATCCTGTTTCAACAAAGGAATTCATTTATGTTTTCAACTAGTAACTCTTGTAACGGTAGCTGTACTTATTACCTACAATAGAACTTTCACAAATTGTTGTAGTTTGTTGCCTACTTAGTACTTAGGTCCCCGCCATATAAAAACCGTTATAAAATAAAGGGCACGCATTTATGATCCCACTCAAGGCTGCCGGGCCGCGTCCCGTGATAAGGGCCGGCCAATCGTAGGCCTCCGTTTGTAACGTTCGAAATTCAAGTCCTTTCCGTTGATCGGCCAAATGTTATGCCAGCTGCCGCGGACTTGTTTTTTTTTTACCTAGGCACATGTACAAAAAAAAAGGTCGCAAAGGTAGGTAACCTTTTTACTAGGTAATTTTTAATTAATAACTAACTTGACAGGCAACTTAGAGAATGAATTCTGATTTTCACACTTTCATAAAAAATACCACAGTTTATCAAGATTTATTTTTACTTTATCACGTAAAAAAATAAAAAGTTCGCGCATAATCGTAGATTTTAATTTCTTGCGCGTACTGCAAAAAGTTAATAATGAAATTCAAATAGGAAGAGGCATTACCGCGATAGACGCTAGTTCGATGACCGCCGCTCTTCCGTGGTAGCCGAAATAGCACGGCTTAGCACATGTTTAGAAGCAAGTTTACGACACGAAAACTATCCTGTGACGTTTGCTCCACAATCGGGAACCAGTTTCATGTTTGGAAGCTTCTTTGATGTCCTAAAATTGGATATAACATGTCTATCAACTAATTTTGAAGTCTGATGTAACAACGCATTAAAGGCCTAGTTACAACGATGATCAAGCTTCAATATTTTTTGTATACCTACCTATTTCCTTGTAGAGCACATAAATGACAGTCAAAAAAATATACAGAGTGTATTGTTATTTAACATTATTTATCACACAATACAGCTACCATTGCAGGAATTCCCAATACACCAGCATAGTTACCTAATTGCTTACCTACTTATTAAATGAATAGGTAGGTAATGTAAATCTACAATTAGTTACAAGAAAAAGCAAAATCATTAGGGTGGCCAAAACTTCCACGAACCAATACGGGACATTTTAATGTAACACTTTCGATGCCCGAAACGCATTGACGCCAAAACGCAGCGTTTCATGTAAATGCATGCAGCATGCATACCTATATGTATTAGGTATATAGGTATGACCTACATAGTGAAAGACAACCCACGAATTTTGTTAATTAACAGATGCCCTCTGATTCAAAGTAGATTTTTAGTAACAAATAATTCGCCCACGCTACTCCGCTCTGAACCATTTCCATTGTGGAAAACGGGACAAATATGGGACATGTAGCAATACGGGACGTATGGCAATCCCAAAAAGCTCTTTGTGAAAGAACTTGTCCTGGGAACTAGATACCTACTACCAAAGTGGTTCTTAACCTTTTAGACTGACATTTCTGTCCTGCCAGGGCCCACCAACTGTTTGGAGATACCTAATACCTATACGGTTGTAAACTAGTCTCTTCATACTCTTTACTAACTTCTGAATCCTTGCCCTATTCTAAATTAATAGCATCAGTAATACCTTCCTACGTAATTTTGACTTGACACCTACATAGATATGTACCTAGCATCCGGAAAAGAACAAAATTGGCCTAATTCAAAGATTATCTTTTGACAAAACAACCTTAATCTGTCCACGTGGCCAGTACCTACCTACCTAGTTAACCAGCCAAAGAATACTATAATATAATTCAATTAATTGGATAAAACGCGACACTGAGCCAATTATTTAATGAACAAAGTTAATTGAATGATTACAGACGGGATTTGTAAACGCTATTTATTTAAACTTGTTAGATGGCACTTAAACGATCTTCTAGTTAAATAGACAATTGCCTGTCTGGCTATTAACGTAGGTATTGAAGGTATTTCAGAAAAAATGTAAACGTTTCTAAACGAATAAATTAATGGACAATGGCTATGTTCGTTAATTAGTGGAAAATTAATATTTTAGCACTACGCGTTCTGTCTAACTTTATAGACCTGATAATGACGCATAGATATGATTAAAATAATGCATCATAAGAGGTTACTAGGTACTCCTGAAAATACACGTTTTCTGCCTACGATTTCATCATAAAATTCTAGGAAATCGGGGAAGTCGAACTTGCCAAACAAAATTCACATTTTATTAACCAAAACATTCAATGAACTCTCGTCTGAAAATACATGTTTTCAGTTAAGATTTTATCATACAAAGTAAATGAAATCGGGAAAGTCAAACTTGCCAAACAAAATTCGCATTTTATTAATCAAAATCGGTCTTCGCTGCGCTAAGATCAAAACATTCAATGAACTGTCAATATAAAAAATGTCAGCATGTTACCTACCTACCAATATTGTGGCTTATTCAACGTGTGCGAGATGTCGGAAGCGATTTTTCCAGCATTTGGCAAAATGCCCGGTCTCTTCGAATAGACGGCGAAGTTATTTCTTTCACAATCCAAGAAATGTGAAGTGCTTTTGGGAAATGCACTGATCGTTCATGCGATTTAAAGTTTTTTTGAGAAAACATTTGAATTATATTCGCATTAGTACATAATCTTGACAAATTGGCATTGTGTATGTTTGAAAATGAGCGTAATTCTTGTAGGAAAGGCAATAAAAGAGATTGGAAATGCGTTAATCATGATTAATGGATGAACGTAAACTTGCTTCTCGCACTCTCACAGAAAATCATAGACATTCACCGTCATTGTTTTACCTAAATGCTAATAAGCCGTACTTTTCAAAACTTTCATCATTATTTGCATGTTGTACCGATGGTAATTGCCGGCGACACGCGACTGTCCCCGTGACGGTGCCAGCCTGCGATTTTACGAGCTAAACCAATCCCACGGCGTCTTCCGCGTTGACCCGCTTTTTGTAGCGTGCTCCACGTATCAGATCTGACTTTCTGGCGATAAAATATTTCGAATCGGTACTAAAGTCAATTTATGAGATAAACGTATGACCATATAACTTGATACTTTCAAGGTATGTTAGATGTTATGCGCTTCAATGAAGGTACATGATGTGTCCTACTTATGTGCTTACCAACAAGGCGCTACATTATTATGTTATGATGAAGACGTGGTGTGTACTATCGCATCACGTCCACCAATATGACGCACACTCCTTTTAAGACTTCTACGAAAAGTTCCAAAGTATTTCCTATTGTACTGATAATCGCTAAAGATAACGTTGTATTAAGTAATGCTGATAAATATAGTCTTTACAACAACAAATTGATAAACCAGATAAAACTTTGCATGCAGAAATACCTATAATAAAATTGAATTGAAATCGTGTTATTCCTTTAGATCTGGCTAGCGCCCAGCCTATTCTAAATGGCAGGGCGATGTTTGTCCTTTTTAGACGAAATACTGCCCATTGTTAGCGTTGGTATTGGTAGCCTCTGAAAAGTATAGTCATGATTAAAATATGTTACGTGACTGCAATGTTTAAAAAAATATTTCTTTATAATAATCTCGCCACGAATGAGTCAACCGATCTTATCGGCCGTTCTCTATACGCCGAGTTTCATTTACCTAGAAAGCCTCTCAATTGATTCGCGATAAAATCTCTCCGCAATGTGTTGTGTACCAAGAATTATTATTTGTGCTCGATTCGTCCTAAAAATGCCACGCAAACGTGGTGTACGCAGCAACCCCGACCCGCCTGATTTATTGTTCGACAGGCTGTCGGCTCAAACGAGAAACTCGCTCCGCGCTCTCCTCTTTTATGGCAACATGACATAAACACGAAAGTGGGCGGCCGTAATGTTTTTGCTGCAATTATGCTTATTCATCGGTTTAAGGCGTAATTTAAATCGTTGATATACGTTTATGGTAGTGGGTTGGATCGATAATGTCGACCTCGTAAATATGTTAATGTCGAGGCAACGCCTCGGGAGCCGCTGTTTGTTGCGAACCCCGTCGCCGGGGCGACCGTGACTCATCCGACGCACACACAGGCGCCCCGCCTTGTGCTATTAGATAATTCTGGCACTTAAACTTTAAGTTAGACTTATTTAACTTCAATAATTAGCTCTTGTACCGCTAATTTATGTTTTGTTCATTGTAATAAGGAATTTTTGTGTTTGTTCCAGTTCTGGGAGATCATCTCGGACGAGCACGGCATCGACCCCACCGGCGCCTACCATGGCGACTCGGACCTGCAGCTGGAGCGCATCAACGTGTACTACAATGAGGCCTCCGGCGGCAAGTACGTGCCGCGCGCCATCCTCGTCGACCTCGAGCCCGGCACCATGGACTCGGTGCGCTCGGGACCCTTCGGACAGATATTCCGACCGGACAACTTCGTGTTCGGACAGTCCGGGGCCGGCAACAACTGGGCCAAGGGACACTACACCGAGGGCGCCGAGCTAGTCGATTCAGTATTAGACGTCGTACGCAAGGAAGCAGAGTCATGTGACTGCCTCCAGGGATTCCAACTCACACACTCGCTCGGCGGCGGCACTGGCTCCGGTATGGGCACACTCCTTATCTCCAAAATTAGAGAAGAATATCCCGACAGAATTATGAACACATACTCAGTTGTACCTTCGCCCAAAGTGTCAGACACAGTAGTAGAACCTTACAACGCCACACTATCAGTCCACCAGTTAGTAGAAAACACAGACGAGACCTACTGTATCGACAACGAGGCATTATACGACATCTGCTTCCGCACGCTCAAACTATCCACACCCACGTACGGCGACCTCAACCACCTGGTGTCGCTCACCATGTCCGGCGTGACGACGTGTCTGCGGTTCCCCGGCCAGCTGAACGCGGACCTCCGCAAGCTGGCGGTCAACATGGTGCCGTTCCCGCGTCTCCACTTCTTCATGCCCGGCTTCGCTCCGCTGACGTCCCGCGGCAGCCAGCAGTACCGCGCGCTCACCGTGCCCGAGCTCACGCAGCAGATGTTCGACGCCAAGAACATGATGGCGGCCTGCGACCCGCGCCACGGCCGCTACCTGACCGTGGCCGCCATCTTCCGCGGCCGCATGTCCATGAAGGAGGTGGACGAGCAGATGCTCAACATCCAGAACAAGAACTCGTCGTACTTCGTGGAATGGATCCCGAACAACGTGAAGACCGCCGTGTGCGACATCCCACCCCGCGGCCTCAAGATGGCCGCCACGTTCATCGGCAACTCGACCGCGATCCAGGAGCTGTTCAAGCGCATCTCGGAGCAGTTCACCGCCATGTTCAGGCGCAAGGCTTTCTTGCATTGGTACACCGGCGAGGGCATGGACGAGATGGAGTTCACGGAGGCGGAGAGCAACATGAACGACCTGGTGTCCGAGTACCAGCAGTACCAGGAGGCCACCGCCGACGAGGACGCCGAGTTCGACGAGGAGGCGGAGCAGGAGATCGAGGACAACTAAGCACTCACACCTACCACCCCCTCCCCGCTCCCCCAACACCATGCCCCCTTGCTCCCGATCCGAGCGTCCGGCGCGTCGCACGGGACGTCTTTTGATTTGCATTAGTATTTCCGTGTAACTATCGTCGTTGACTTATTTATGTTACGTAGGACGTACCTACACGTCGGCGACGTCGCGTCTACATTCCCGTGTGTGTGTTTTCCTTGACCGAAGGGCGACTCTCGGATGTTTATGGCTGTAAACAGGTTCCCCCAGCGACGTGGGCCCTTCGCCCGACCACCGGCACAGTGCTGTCGACACACTGATGACACAAAGGAAAAGATCTTTTTTTTGATAAGGCTGAACTATTTTTTAATGCCTAAGTTTAATTTTAATACTTCGTTTGATACTGTTCAGATAATGTGTTATTCATTGGCTTTTTTACTAAGAAGCTAGTACAACATTTCGAAATCGATCAAAGGTTTTTAATTATTATATTCCAGTGAGTAATAAAACTACAATGATTTTATTTGAATCGTTTTATTTAACAAACATCTTGATGGGTATCTGATAGCTATCGTAAAGTATTGGCAGAATTTTACAACCTACGTAAATTATTCGAGATTAGAACCAAGTACCTATCTAACAGTAAAATACGACTGGAGATAAAATATCTAAATATCCAACATAACTTATACCTACCTCTATTTTGCTGAGCTAAAAGAACTTCAGTCAGGATGATGAGCTAAATAGGGATGGCACATTGCTACTATCGCAAAAACACCTGAGACTGAGTTAGGCAGTTACCATTATTGGCGGAGCCACGTTGGGGCACTTGCCCCACCCTGACCACTATCGCAAAAACCTGAGACAGGCAGTTACCATGGGCGTAGCCACTGGAGCACTTGCCCCACCCTGACCTGTAAGGTAGGTACCTAACCAAACCCATATAAAATTTAATTATATACCTATAGGTATAGGTTAGTTAGACTAACTACAATACATAATATCCGTAAGAAAGTTCACACTACAGTCGATACAAAAAAATGGGGTAAGACCGCGGGCATAGACTACTATTAACCGCGGGTAGGTATAGTTTGCTAGTTAGGTACATATTATTTTAGACTTGGCCCACCTTGAGCCCCATGGCTGGCGACGCCCATGGCAATTACACTTACATTATTTACTAGACTTGCCCGTGACTCCGTCCGCGTGGACTACATTGAAATGACCAGTTTAAATGACCTCCGTACTGTAGGGTGGCTAGTACTACCAAGAGGTCAAGCTGTATCTCTGGTTTATCCCACCGGAATTAGATGAAATGTAGCTTAGATGATTTTAAGTTAGACCCCAAGCTATCGAACTGTGAAAACCACATCAAAATCCGTTCCGTACTTTTTGCGTGATGCGCGCACAAACAGATAAACAGACAAACACAAAAATTAAAAAAAAAATCTTTTTGGGTATGGTTACGTCCCAATACCCTATCCCGATTGTTTTTTCTGGAATATCTTCAATGTACAGACACACGGCTCTTTACAATTTTATAATAGTATAGTTAATATTATAGTCCAATAAATATGGCCATCGGTTAGGATTTTCTATCTATAGGCAATAGGTAGGTGCTGTTGTAGTATGATTTCACCTCAGATCACAGATTTCACAATAGGCACCTACTACTACCTACATTTTCCTATTTTTAGGGTTCCTTACAAAAAAAAAGGAATTTCGCCTGTCTGTCTGACACGGCTTCTTATTTCAGCAACTGGGTACTAATGCTTTCGACTTGTTTAGAACAGTTACAAAGAACGCTCGCTCATCTTTAATGCAAATGAAAAAAGTAAAAAAATAATTTCATTTTCATTGCAAATGGCGCCGAAGTGGGGGTTCAAAATTTTGCCCTAACAAAATCCACCACAACCATAAGAAGAAAGTGTCTAGGTACCTACCTATAAGTAGGTGCCCACTAGTAGGTAGAGAGCGAAACGCAATGAAATTGAGGTCTGCATGACGATAAAACTAGCTACGATTAATGCATTTGCATTCGCCGGACGTGACCATTTCCTCATCAAGGGATAACGGTGCTCCATGCATTGTCATTAGCGCTGATAAACCATGGTTAGGTAGATAGGTACCTACTTACAATAACTAGGCAAAACCTGAGTTCAAAACAGGAAAATAGGGAATCACGTAGGATAATGTATTGTTTAGAGCAAGTTTACGGTGTCACCATTATAAATAGGTAACTCGGATATCAGCTACCTACTGTCCAGTTATATTTTGTCCTTACCTATTAATTGTTATAAGTTGTAATGGTAATAATTATGCAGTGCTATAGGTATCTAGGGCAGTGCCCAGGCACACGCAGGACGCAGAAATGACAGACCAAGACCAAGTTTTGGGTCATGCATAGTAGTTGGCATTCATACAATATATAGTTATTTATCGTGTAATAAGGGTAGACGCGCCCTACTATGAGATTGGATAGATCAGAAAGGCTAGCCTTTTGCGAGCTTCTGCGCCCTTGAAAAATAATCTAATCTCTAATCTAATGATAGGGCGCGTTTACACCCGTAATTACGCGATAAATAATAGGTGGTATTGTAGTATGCTACTACACTAACTACCATGCAGGACCCACAACTTGGTCGTGGTCTGGTCTTTTCTGCGCCCCTCCAAGTAGGTCTTTGCCCTGTGCCTGGGCACCGTTGTTGCAGGTAGTAAGGTAGGTATATCAGGGTTACAGGGCTCGTAAAGCACCGTAGCTATCACTTTCCACTAACGGTGAGCCCACTTTCACATGTTATCTACACACTACACATAATAATTTATTGGTAAGTAGGTACTTATATCCCTTTTCGAAAAAGGCATGTCAGTGATGTCATCTAAGGGCTACAAGCCTACAACAGATACCTACTTACCTAGACATCATGAGCCGCAGTTTCTAGAAGTTATTATTAATATTGTAGGTAGGTACCTACTTACCTATATTTCTGTTAGTGACTAATAGGTAGGTAAGGGGATAAAGCAGTGTCTTATGTCACGCACGGGCGCTATATTGAATCCCGGGCATAACGAAGGAATCTATGAGTTTAGAGTTAACTCTAGAGTTAGAGTTATGATTTAAATCCTGAGTGCAGCGAGGGATTCAAGCTCGCCCAGGATGAAGACACGTTTAGGTATTCCCGAGGAGAATACTCTACTTTTCACATCTGCGAGAAAATAAAAAGTACCTAATAGAACTAGAATCAAAGTATTTTAAATGGTATTCTAATAAAGTTTTAATTACAGTTGTCTAAAATCCATTAGTTTCTATTAGGGGTAGTTACACTGGCTCACTATAACACCAAGTAGGTACCTACCTATGTAATAAAAACGCATTATTTCATCTTATGTCTATATTTTTATATTCAGTGCTTATTTATATACTTAGTATTTTATCATTAGAACTTATCTAGGTATTATAAGTTCAGGCCATTCTAAACACAATACATTCATGACAAACTGGAAATCCCTGTTTCCTATTATTTACACAGTTACAATTAAATATTAAAATAATTAGGTATGTATGTATTCGAAATACAGACAGCGTCTACTAAGGTAGAGGTAACCAAGCAATTAAATCAGCATTTCTTAATTTTATGAAAATTAATGCAAAAATAAAGCAATTAAATAAGTACCTACTGTAATTGAGTAGGTACCTATCTGGCAATTTAAAATATTAACGAACGAATTATGGATAGGTACCTACTACATAAACTTAAAGTATGCCCTAAATTAGTTCCAAATTGTCCTTCATAAAATCCAAATTGCTAAACTGACATTCCTTTATATGATCTGTTATAATTTCGACAGTTTCATCATTAATCTTGCCGGCTTTATTCAATATTCTCAATAAACCGGTTAAAGTGAATATTGATCTAACATTAATTCCATTTTGTTTTAGCACACTAGCGCCACCCTGGTCGCGATCGAGAACTATTACAGCGTGCGTCACGATCAAACCTTCGGAACGTAGAGTGCTAACAGTTTCCATTAGGCTGCCACCAGATGTCACTACGTCCTCTACGACAAGGCATTTCTGGTTTTTCTCGAAGATTCCTTCTAAGATCCTTTTGGTGGCGTACATCTTGGTTTCTTTCCTTTTCATGATCATGGGTGTGTTGGTGTTGACTGACATGACAGCTGCGAGCGGCAGCGCGGCGTATGGCACGCCACACAACAGTTCATGATTTATTTCCTTCGCCAGCTTTTCTAAATGTTGTGCCACTGAAAGCTGTAATGTGAAATTGGGGCATAAATTATTATCTTTTTTTGGTGGTAACATCTAAACATTTCTGCGGAGCGTAGCTATAGGACTGAATAAACGCGTATGGGTTGGTTGACGTATTTATAGTGTAGCAATGCCATAAGTACCTATGAGCCCCACAGGTTTAATTGGCCTTTAAAACTTAATAATTAGTCAAGATTAAGGGCTCCTGATTAGTAAATTAGATCCCTCAACCCCGACCAACAACAGACCTCAAACTCAAGCCCTTAAAGTTTTTAATCCCTCAAGCTAAGTACTTAAATTAGTCTCAATATTTTACCATGATCTGTGGGTGTGACACGACGACCCGCAAGTCGAAGTAGATGGGTGTGCGCCTGCCGATCTTGGCCTCGATGTCCCCCAGACGTACCGCCCCGGCGTCGAACAGGCGTACCGCTAGCTCCTTCAAGGATAACATCTGGAAAATACATGAGCTGCAATAGTTAGATTTCTAGTGGTATAAGAGCGGTGGTAGTTCAGTGATGATAACTGCCCCGATTTATGAGCCGTACTAAGTCATGGGTTCGAACTCAGGCAAGCGAGCCCTGTACCTACTTTGTGAAATTAGTTTCATCACCATTGCTCTATCCTATCTACAAAAGGTGAAGGAAACCATTACTGACAGTATAAGCTAAATGTTGCTGGCTATATAAAACAGTGAACTTTAAAATTAAAAAAAAAAATGGATAAACGGAATGATATTATATAACCTAACCAATTTTTTACTAAGTAACAACTGCAAAGTTCCCATAATATTATAACACGCTTGGTTATTTTTAGCTATGTTTAACCCTTACGCGTGGTGGACTACGGGTCTACGGCCCACTCCCTCTCACAGAGAGGAGGCCTGCACTCTAACTCCCTTACTTATAGACGCCTCTTAATTTTAACCACTGATTAAATATACAACTATCCTGATCATTAATTATACGACAATGAATAGAGATAAGTCGCGTCTTACAGCCCCGAGGCGGGGCAAAAACTGAAAAATGCCGCCTCGCCCGATATTTTTAGTCCGCCCCGCAGTATTTTTCTTATCGTCATCATAATTGCAGTTATAACACGCCCACTGATGCTGATGGACATAGGCCTCCCCCAAAGAACGCCACAACGACCGGTCTAGCGCTGTTCTTTGCGATTACTACGCTTGGTAGACGAATACCTAGATACCTACACTACTCAGTGTATTCGTCTACCAAGCTTGCATTTGCCACCCTCTGAATTTGCCACCCGGGGCATGGGCCCTGGCTAGCCCCGCCCTGGCTAGCCCCGCCCCCCCTAGATCCGGGGCTGATCTCAGATGACAATTGACTTATGACCTTTTCAATTTAATCATCGTGTTTAAGTAAGGGGGTAACTGCGTAACTCAGTTGCTATCACCATGGCTATAGATATCAATGCTCCCGTTATCGAACTCAACGCCGCGATGGATGTTGTTGAACTGTCAAAATGGAAGCCATGGTGATAGAAATTGAGTTACAAAATAAGGGTGCTGACCTCAGCCGTGGGAACATTACAGGCTGATTATTAATGTACTAGCTGTTGCCCACGACTTTGTCTACGTGAACATGGATGAAAAGTAGCCTATGTGCTTCTCTAGGTCCCAGGCTACCTCTTTGTCAAATTTCATTCAAATCCGTCCAGCCGTTTCGGCGTGAAGGAGTAACAAACAAACACATACACCCACTTATGTAGGAAAAAGTTATAAAATAAATATTTGTTTAACTCAAGGAACTATTAATTAGTTTAAGCCTTGAATAAGATTAAATTTTAATGATGTAGTTACAAAAACTAACGTATGTTACGAGTAGCAAAAAGTTCCGTGGTCAAAACCGGTTGATAATAATACATTATGTTTTATGTCATTATCTGTTATGAATTTGGACAACATTTCCATTGATGTGGAACTATAAATAATATACTAACTGGGGTTATTCAATTAAGGCCATGTTGTTTCATCTTACAGTTACGTATCTGTAACTAAAAAAATAAATAAATAAATAAACAACTAACAAGCAATCACTACCAGTATCCATGCACTGTCTGTTGGTAATTTAGTTTTTTTATTGCAAAGGCAAGGAAATCGCAGTTTTGTACTTGCACCTAAAATACCAAAAAGGTCGGTATCCGGGAACAAAAAAAAAGTCGGGAAATGAGAAACCCTATTTATGGTGGTATTTTAGGTGCACTAAAATACCAAAAAGGGGTTGCACATTATGTATCATCTGTGCTTAGGTACGGAATTATAATTTGGGGTAATTCTGTGGATGTTGACAGGGTGTTCAAAGCGCAAAAGAAATGTGTCAGAGCAATATGTGGAGCCCACTTTTTAGATAGCTGTAAGCCACTGTTTGAGAAACTCAAAATTCTTCCGCTACCATGTCTGTATATTTTTGAAATATATATCTTTGTAAAAAAACATTATAATCTATTTGACATTATTGATGACAAGCCAAATAGCCGGACACGGCATAAAAAGAGACTTCGGTTACCAACCATAAAACTAAAACTATTCCAGAGAAACGTTTACTGCATGTCGATAATCATATTCAATCATTTACCAAATACTCTTCAAGACTTACCATTGACATTGTTTAAAAAAATATTATTCAAATTATTATTATCTAAAAAGTATTATACTGTTAAGGATTATTTAGAAGATAAGACAATAATAATTTAATAAATTATATAAATTGATTGCTCCAGATATTAAACTAAATATTTGCACGCCATATTATGGCAGGATATGCTGACATAACATTAATGTAACACCTATTGTACCATATTCTGGCAAATAAATATTTTTTGATTGTACAAAAATAACTTAATAAAATAACTATCCACGCCAGGAGCCAGGACAATCAACCGAAGCACTGACTAATCTTATTGCATAACATTATCCTAATAGACATCAGACGTTAGGCTGGTTTCACAGTGGCGCGGTTAGCGGCACCGCGTTGCATAGACCGCAGCACGGTCTCAGGGCGAATTTTGCATCCTGCACGCTTAGTATGACCACGATAGAAACGGGTCTTGTCTACGGAAGAATAAACAAAGTGACAGATTGTAGAAAGATTTCTACCGTTTTATGCATACAATGAAGAGAATAAATCAGAGAAGAAACAATTCAGTAGACAAAACTCTGTTATACCAAGCACGCGTCGCCCCGTGCTCGAGCCGAAGAGATACCTAACGAGGATAGAAAGAACTTTGTCTATTCTTTGGTGGAATAGAGATAGAATTGGTCATGCTAAGCCGGCTGCTATTGTAATTGTGTCAGACTAATCTCCATTCGACATCATAATTATTGGTTTTGACAATTTTAGTACCTAATCTACTAGTTTAATGGCGTCATTATGATTTTCTGATAGCGTAAATCAATAATCTTCGTTATCTAAACCGAAACTTCGCCTTTTTGGTAGACAATAACTTCGGCTAAAACCTTCAGTGCTAATGGCAATACCGATCGCTTTTCCACCACAATTTTCTCACGAGACCATAGACTGACTTTTTTTTAGTCCATAATAAGGTTGCATTTGACCGCCATCTCGCCTGATGAGCGATGATGCGGTCTACGATGGAGCACGCTTGCCTAGAAGAAACCGATTCACTCGCGACTTGAAGACACCTAGATTGTAACTGTAATTTAATGTCTTGAAACGCTTACTGTCCAACGGCGGTTGGTGCGACCATCCACGTGACTATGAAACCAGCTTTAGAGACGTCAAAGCACGTTGTGCCTTAACACTTAAGCCGCGTGATACGTGTCTCTAAATTAAATATAATTATGTACCGATTGTGATATTTATAGAGCCATCACGGGTTGTCCAGCTACGAACAGCAGATAGTGACCTCAAGCTGGTATGTGGCCTTCAATCTGGTTTTGTTTAAAAGGAGGAAAATTCCGAAGCTTTCTTTAGACATCTTTTTCTTTAAAGAGAAAGTGTGTGTTTTAGCTATTCTAGATTATTTCATCATCTATCTACATAATCATGATTAATCGTTTCATCGCCCATGTGTTTTTTTTAAAAAGTAGGTTATAATTCAGCATGATTTCTCGAATAAGCTTGCAATTTTAATTGCGTAACTCAATTGCTATCACCATGGCATTGATTTTGACATTCATTACGCTGTATGATTGTTAATCCGTGCTCCTTTAACTAGCTCAACGCCGCAATGGATGTTGTTGAACTGTCAAAATGAAAGCCATGGCGATGGAAATTGAGTTACGCAATTAGGGTGCCGGTAGTCTAAAATTGCAAGCTCTTCTGATAGGTCTGGATCTGTCACAGGGGGGTGTTTTTGGCTAACCGGCCATGCAGTCACCAAAGAAACTAAACTACAGAAATAATTAGGTATGTACCTACTCTATGTTATATATATAAATATAATTTCGTAGCTAGTGCACTAATGGGAATGGTTATTAATGTTTGTGATGCAGATAAACCACAACAAACATCTTATTAGGTATAATTAACTAATTAGTAACAAAGACATTGTTAACTCGTTATCGTCATGTTAGTCGATCGTGATTTTAACAATGCACCACTGAGGTTCTGAAGTACAAACATATATGTACCTAATTCCTTCCTTTATTATGTGGCCATGTAGGAAGTTACCACAAGATTCGGAAAATTTAATTAAGCTGTTAGTAAAACTTTAACAACGGTAGTGTTGTGCCCATATCTGTTACGATAAGTTAGATGAAATAATTTGTAAGTTTTAATTGGTATTTAACTTAACAATGGCTATTTGTATTTAGAGCATGATGTCACTGGCAACTACAATATGACGTCGATATAAAAAAATATAAATATACGTCACTTCATCATCATTGTTAAAACTTACAAAAATAGCAGAATGCTGATAATAGTTGTCTGTGTTTCTGTTTATCATATTTATAACAAGGATATAGGTAATTATGTATATTTATACATTGAATGTCCTCAAGGTTACAATACTTTCTCTCAATCGATAAACAAATTGCGCTTCGACATCAACAACTGATTGCTCTCTATTTACATTACTCAAACATAAACACAATACTTACTTCAAGGAATTCCGCTTAAAAACGTGTGAATTCTTTGCACTATGGACGTCAGCACAGGTCGGTGTCCCACGGAGCAGTAACGTGCTTACTAATGGTGCAATAGGCCGATATATTTGGACCCCAGCGCCTAAGACCAACCAATCATTTCCCCCTGTTAAATCTAATAACTTCCGCGAGATAACACGCACTTATATTTCGTAAACCACACAAATGCTAATTTATAATCATTATTTAAAATGAATAAAAAATTCTTAGAACTGTTCACAAAAATCTAGTACTGATTTAAAGTTTTACAAATGTTATTCCTCACTTTTATCGATAGTAATGTTCTTAATTCAAAAAAATCACATCACTATTCACAGATTTCCAAAATGGCGAATTTTTAAATCGTCTATTTATTTAAACACACATGTATCCATGAGCTATCGGACGGACTTAATGAAATAAACAAGTCTGCTAACTATAAAATAAGTAATATACTTAAGTGGTCAACTTGCATAGTTTTTGCCGGTGGATTCACTCACTTTAATTTATTCTTATTGATATTGGAAAAGTTTTTTCAATCGTATTTATTGAGAATATTAATTAAGATTCTAAAAACTAACGCGATAGCAATATTTAATGGTAATTACTATAAAAGCAATATTTTGGTTTTAAGTGTTATAAAAACCATAAAAAAATTGGTAACCTAATGAGTTTATGTTAATGTTATGTCTACAAAATGTCATTTTTATCAACACAAAAGAGACTTGACACCGCATGCATTGTTAATTTCTTGCACCATTTTAATTTAACATCCCTTATAAAAGGTGCTAACGTGCAAGAAATGAAAAACAAAAAATACATAGGTACATCAGATGCAAACCAGACAATAATAAAATTGTACTAATTGTAGACCATGAAATAGTAGTTTTCTTTAACGGAATTGGGGGTCGACATTTCAGAATCGCTTGTACTCATTTTTAATCAAATAATTTCGGTACAGAGTTAGTATTCCGCCAAATTATACATAAATAGTCTTTTTTAATTTAAATTTCAAATAGGTATGGAACACACCGCCCGCGTCACCGCCGCGGGCCATCCCACTTTAATAGGTATTTTTTTTAATTCACATTGGCCGTATACACTCACAAGACCGCAGCATTTTTTTTTTAATCGATATTTTTCTTAATTATGTAAAAAAAATTATAGCCGACTAAATAACCAATTTTAGTTCTATTTTTAAAATTCATTCCCGCCCTAGGGAGGGAAGCAATTACTATGAGTCTTTCCCGCCCAAGGGAGGGAAGCATCGTTTTCGACCCGCTGCTCTGATCAAACAAACACTACTTTCCGAGTATGAGAAATGAAAAATATTTTTTTTACTTTCCTTATATTTGAAATGAAAAGTAGAGTGTTTAACACGGGTGAAAGTCATCAATTCCCACTCGGACTATAGCCGCCCTCGCTTCGCTCGTGCGTCTAAATACCTCGTATGGGAATTGATTTCTTTCCACCCTTGTATAACAATCTACTATTGTTGTAATTAAAAAAAAACCTTAAGCACGAAAAAATGTATAGCAGGATAGCCCGAGTTACGGTGGCCACGTTTCTTTGTATGAGACTCAGATCATAGAAACAAGGAGATGTGCCAAGGCGCTATCGAGCTTGATGCCTGATCTTGAGCAAATTGCTCATATTAAAAACGTACGCGCTGGCGACGAACCGAACACGATCGATGGTATAAATACAGTGTTTTAGTTTAGTGCTAGTGTTGAGTGACGATTAACAGTGTTAGATTGAGGGTGTGCGGAATGTTCAATGCGTGGGAGATCTTTTTATTCACAAGGAGCGCTTAATTGTGTCGAAAAATGTACTAAAAGTGGCATCATTTGTTCCCGTACTAATTTGCTATGATGGCATATCTCCTTGTTTCTATGATCTGAGGTATGAAATGACGTAGTACCTACTTATTATATTTTTATCTGTGCCTAGACAAACTTTCCACGGTGTTAGTAAAGAAATCTGCCGTCTCGTCATGTTATAATAATTTATACTTACTTGCTGATAACCAGATGACTCAGTAATTATATGACAGGTCCATTCAATGGAAGGTCAGGTCGTCAGCTCGTCACACAATGTTTGCATTTCATTTGAGAAAGTGCTTTTAAAGGCTGCACTTCAAGCTTTTTACTGAATCGATAAAAAGTTTGAAAAAATTACATTAACTTCTTAAACTAGCCCTACACCCCGGGCCTATGACGGGCTTAGTCCGCCACTGGATAGATAGCATTCTAACGGTGAATTAAGACTTCTTGTTGACGATCAAACTATTATTAGAAAGTTAATCAGTAAAATAAGTAAATATTATTTCTTTCCTCCAGATGCTTAATGACTTTCTGCCGTTATCAGTGTTGATTCTTAGAAATTTAATGCTACTATTAGTATTAATGATATTGATTCTTTATTGTCGGCACCTCAGATCATAGAATCAAGGGAGATGTGCCAACTTGCCAAGGCGCTATTGAGCTTGATGCTTTAATTTGCCCACATTGGGCGTAGTACAAAAGTACCTACACGCTGGCGACGAACCGAACACGATCGATGATATAAATACAGTGTTTTAGTTTAGTTCTAGTGTTGAGGTACGATTAGCAGTGTTAGATTGAGGGTATGCGGAATTTTTAATGTGTGGGAGTCTTTATATTCACGAGGGGTGCTTGTAATTGTGTTGAAAAATGTACTAAAAGTGGCGACAGTTGTTCCCGTACTAATTTGCTATTATGGCATATCTCCTTGTTTCTATGATCTGAGGTCGGCACGGTTCGCACTTTAGTTGAGTAATCGGCTTCCGTAACTAGGGCGGTGCCAGCGGTTCCCAGGCACAGGGCGTAGACCCAGGAGGGGCCAGGTGCGGTCGCAGCCGAAGACTTTGGGGGCGAATCATACCGCAGCCGAAGACTTTGGGGGGGTCATACCAATTAATGTCGACGTGCTATACCGTGAATACCGTGTTTCGCACATTTTTGTAAGATTTTGAGGGGGGTCATGACCCCTACGACTCCCCCCTCGGACTGCCACTGGGAGAAAAGGCAAGGTCGCAAAAAGGGTGAAGTTTGTATGAAGAAAATAACGGCTGTGTGTGTTGTTTTTCGACCGCGCGCAATAGCTACCTAGTAAAAAATAAAAATAATTTGTTGTGGTTATTTCCATGTAGATTCCGTTGTGATAAGCACATCTTGATCTTATATCTGACGTCCTTATCTTTCAATCGGTAAATTCCGTGAGAAGGATCAGTTTAAGATCGCTAATCGTAAGAAACTTGATATGGACCATAAAGGAGTTTGTCAAGTTATAAACTTTTAAGTTATTTATAAGTTTAGCTCTTAATGGTGAAGAAGCATGTCCGGGATAGTATAGTTACTACCATAACTAAGGAGTGATTTTTCAAAGGGGCATATTTCCATGATAAACAATTTTTCAGTAATGGAGAAAAACCAGTTAAAGTTGTTAAATTATACTGGAAATGTGTGCTGCTGTACGAAAATGAGATTTTTGTCTGTGGGTAAGTTTCCTTAGGAAATCTGTAGGTACCTACTATTTGTATTGGATTTTGGACTAAAGGCTAGTTTCTAACATGACAATATCAATAACGATGGTATTCATATATTTTTTTTCTGGAAACAATAGAAATAAACCCTTTTGAAAATTACTCCGCAACTATTGTTGCCGTTAATGGGCGTTTTTCCATTAGGCGGCAACGCAATGGCACGGCACACGGCTCGGCGACCGCCCAGCAGCCGAAGACCAAATCTTCTAGTATCATCTTATTATTTTGAAACATTTAACAAGTATCGATATTTTAAAATCGATATTTTTTTGCCCATCCCTATTTATATTTGGATACATATTTGCTTCCCCCGGCTGTCGTGACGTCGCCGTGCCGTTGCCGTGTAATGGAAAAACGCCTTTAAATCAGTCTTTTGCTGTGTTCCGGTTCTACTTTATCTCTAGAGGGTGGACAACGCTCCAGCGATTCCTCTGGCACTTATTGCACCTATGGCTACCTATTGCAGGTATTCAAAAGTGATGACCACATGACAACGCCCCAATTGCGTAACTCAATTTCTATCACCATGGCTTTCTTTTTCACAGTTCAATCAAAGCCATGGTGATAGCAGCTGAGTTACCTAAATATGGTGCCCTGCTTGTTGATCACTAAACAAAAAAGGTTGGTAGGTATCATAAAACAAAGTTATTATTATACACATCTATACCTACTAATATAGTAAGG
Source organism: Thalpophila matura (assembly GCA_948465475.1). Taxonomy (NCBI): domain Eukaryota; kingdom Metazoa; phylum Arthropoda; class Insecta; order Lepidoptera; family Noctuidae; genus Thalpophila; species Thalpophila matura. The sequence continues at coordinate 12,369,615 of OX419198.1, read as the reverse complement.
TGAAGAGTTTGTTTGTTTGATCTTTGAACGCGCTAATCTCTGAAATTACCAGTCAGATTTGAAAAAAATATTTTTTCTTTTAATTGCCCAATTTTTGAGGAAGGTTAAAGCTATTTAACATCACGCTACGACCCTTAGGAGCCGAGCAAAAAGAAAAAAAGTCAGAAAGAACGCTAAGCGATAACAATCCGGCGAGTGAGACCGCGCGGCACAGCTAGTAATATACAGTAGGGCCTCGTTAATCCGGACTCCCGCTTGTTCGGTGATCGCTGTAATCCGGACGGCCGGCCGGCCAATGGGATTCGCTGGGGAGGCGGGTGTAGGTGCGGGTTGGTGATTCAGAGGCAGTAGAAGCTTAACACTGCTTTTAAATGGGCTGAAGATAACGAATTTGATAGCCAGGAAGTTATGTGTCTCCGTCGACTTAGAGACCGGGCTTTTGAAATGAAGTGCGAAAATTATAAACAGAAGAGTACCTATTGCAGACATTTTCAAGAAGAATTAACTAATATTTTATTTAAACTTACTGTTTTACTTACCTATATGGTTGTAACTTGTAATTTTGAACATGTACATTTTTGTCTTTATGCTTTAATTTAAAAATTGATTATGGAAACTAAGGTTAAACATGTGTTTTATTACCATTAAATATGGCATACTATAATCCGGATGCCTCGATCCGCAAAGGGTCTTGTTTTTGCCCCTCCGGATTAACGAGGCCCTACTGAACTCCTGTCTGTTGAATCAGAAACGATTGAAAAAGACCATAATAGAAATATTGAACTGGTGACCTTTTAAAAACTTTTTAACTAAGTAGGTATTTAAATTCAGGTCCACTTAAATATAAAATGCTAAGTGGCAGAACATCGCCTGATCCGGTATGCGGTGAAACAAAATCATTTATAACAATAAAAATCGAAATATTCAATATTATAATCTACATGTCTGAGTTGAAACATGAATTCATTGATTTTTCGTGCGCTTGTTGTTATGGGCGCTGTTAGTCAAGGATAGATCCGAAATTATAGTATCCTTGACAGGTCACATAAGTAAAGTCCATTTCACGAAAGAAGTCCCGCAGACGCAGCGCTGTATTCGCGCGACATAATGTAGTATAATGTAGTTCCACAATTGTCCGCGGAACTTCTTTCCTGAAATGGACTTTATGTATTATGATATTAACCGGTTGTTTGACACTTCCCGCGACTGAAAGGCAGGTTGTTACTTTGGCAACGTGGCAATGCTGGCAGTCTTTTGAGCATGCTAAACAGTCGACAGCGATGTGGAGGAATTTTTGATGCTCTTAAGTTTGTTTTAGAATATAATTAGGTTTTCTTCTATTTGTACATAAAATAAAATTGTACCCATACCCCCTACACGTAGAATTATTTTTTGGATGGGGCCGTAGGTAACGGCAGGTAGATTACATAACCGCTGTAGCTACTTAGGTACATGAAAAGGTTTTTAGGACACTGCCTTCAATTATTTTAGACATTTAGACAAGTAGGTAGATACAGTCAGCAAAAACGTATTCTCTCAGCGGCAGGACTGTAGTTAGGAACTTACCTAATAAGATACATAGCCCATGGCCCTGGCATCAGGCAAACTTTGAAGAAGATAGTAGGTACATAATGAATAGCAAACATGTTCAGTGTCAACAAATAATAGTTTTTATTGCGCAGTATCAGTGATAAAATTTTCATAGCAATTCCTGTCAGATAAAGGCGGGAATAAAATCTAGAAATATCTGCTAAACTTCACGTGTGGCAAACGTGAAAAGCTTTCAGATTGAAACACAAAACAGTCGCTTTTCATTTTGTCATCAGTTCAAGAATAGACAACGCATTCCTAACTTTTGAAGCAAAGGCAAACTTACAAAATCGCTCCTTTACTTTAATAGGTTTTTGCAAATGAAACCTTATTTTTCTAGCATTAAAAGGTATATTTGAGCAGACTTCTAGTTGAGAAGCGCAGAAAGGAATGAATTTTTGTTTTATTTATTTGATCTGCCTTGTCGGGGATCTGTGACTATTTTCGGAAACGTGATGTTTCTTAAATTAATTTTATTTGAAGCTGTGCAGTATTTTAGCCTATTTAATTGTAGAAGATAATTTAAAGGAAATTCAATTATTTTCTATTATATTCAAAAGTAGGGGTTTCAAGGATTTTAGGAGATGGTAAGTAAATCGTTCCAGCACACTAATTGCTAAACTCAATTTCTATCACCATGGCTTTCATTTTGACATCCACAGTGGTGTTGAGCTAGTTATGGGGAGCACAGGCTAATGGATACAATCAATGCCATGGTGATAGCAACTCACTTACGCAATTAATGCCCCAGTTGGAACCTAAAATAACAAGAAAATATTTCTGAAAATCAAGGGGGAAAAAAAAGTCAAAAACAATATTTTTAAGGTCTGAATAAAATTTAAAAACAACGCCATCTATCTTTCGACCACAACACTACGTGCTGCGACTGGAAACTTATCTTTAGGGCCTATTTCCTTTCTAGGGTGAGCTGAAGTAGCGGTCACTCGTACGTGCAAGCACAACGTGTCGGGTTAAAGATCAGTAGCTCTCGTCTAGCACCGTGTAAGTCATCAGTAGCTGCTAATGCAGCACTTTCACCAACATTATGATTTGTAGCAATTGCAGGCATTGCTTTAGCGGTGAAGTGGTCAAAGTCAAAGTCTTGAGCGATGTGCTCCTTTAAACAATACCTATTTCTTTAAAAATTATGTATCTGTAGATATAAGTTCCTGTCTTATGAGTAGGTATGACCATAGAATGATGATGATAATGATCATAGTATGACCCATATTCGATGAAGTTTAGAGAACTACAAGTTTATTGCCAAAACTGTGTGTTTCCTTCTTATCTTACTTACGTACTTAGGTAACCACTTCAACTTCCTGAGCATTGACTTTGTTACAGTCAGCAAAATTACTACCTAGACAAAATAAATTAACAGTAGCGCATTGACGTATTGCAAAGCCAAATAAAATTGCCAATAAACTCATAAAAATCTAAAATACATGTACTAGCATATTGGTACCCGGAACCGGGCACAGGTTAACGGCCTATTTCACGTAAACACTGCCGGATTGCGGAGATAGCTCGCGATAAATAAACAAACACCAGTGCGCAGGCCGCCATACTTGCCATAGATACTGCGCAACGTCCATCGACAATGGTGCAACTTTTTTTTGTGCCATGTTTAGGTGTAGCGTCCGGATTTTTACGCGGGCTTTGATACTGGCCGCTCAGAAGCGCAGCGTAGAAGTAGATGTTTTCGTTGCAGTTATTTGTAAAAGGATTGATTGCACAAATTCAAGTTTTTGCTCGAGTTTTAACAGCATAGCTACCTACTTTTTTATTCTACATCACTAAAATTTTTCTAAAATTGACCGAATCAGATCAAAATCAGAGAATCGGTCATAAGTACCTAGTCATAACTTAGTTGCACTTAACTTATGGCTTCTAAAATTCTTATGCAGAACCCCATAGGAAATTTAAAGGAAAATCCTATAGGAAATTGTGAAGTTTTCCGACTGACTTTGTGCCTGCAAGATGACCTATCATAACATTCAAATAAACATGATATAGGTGTATAAAATGTATTCCTTTTACAGACATCTAATTTTAATATTAAACCACTCATATCTCAACCCATTTTAGACATGTTTAAAATAACAAACTAAACTTTTGTAACAGCTCCAGTTTACTCTCAAAGTTAACTAAACAACTTAGTTAAAAATACATCAGGAATGAAAAAGTTAAAAAAGTGCGTTTAGTTTCCTGCGGCGCTGGCGCCAGTAGCTGCCAGTCAACGACATCACTGGCACGCTGCCAACGTGGCTAGCTTCCTTAGTTCTCTTTAAAATTGTCTGTATTCATTGCCTTGTGAGTTGTCATAGTTAGAAAGAAGATACATTGTTTATTGCATGCAGGTGGACACAGACCTACGGGGATAAGGGTATAAAAAATAGAAAAAAAAAACGGTAAAAACAGAATCTTGAAAAGATAATTCATCATGGTTAGGACACTTAGGACAAACTTTTGAGCTCGAAAAATGAAAGTAAGCTAAATAGATACAAGACTTGTAACAGTTGTAACTAAGTTGTAGTTGTGCCGCTGGCGTGGTACGAATGTAACTACAAATTAACAATGTTCGGATTTTTCCATAACTTTTGCTGTGAGATCTTTTTTCTTTCCAAATAATATGATACGTCAAACAAAAGTGCCCTATAGGTTTTGATGAGTGAGTTTGCGACTATCAAAATAATGGTAAATTATTTCTTAATTATTAACTGTTGAACAAAACAGCAAAAAGATATGCTCCAGGTGAGGCTCGAACTCACAACCCGGCATTACTCACACGCTTACTGACTTATGTATGTGACATAAATGACCATATCTTTTGATGGCGTTGACATAGAAGCTTGAATTTTTTACACCTCCAAGGGACCATAGACCTTAGTATTTGATAATAATTTCAACTTGATACCTTTACCCGTTCCTGAGATAAAGGGTCTTGAGTGCTCTTGACAGACAGACACACAATAAAGTGACCCTATAAAGATTCCGTTTTTTTTTCCTTTTGATATACCTAAACATATTAAACCCATCATAACACATGAAGGTGTACAGAAGCCATAGATATGTAACACGGCAAAAGAGGCCACGAGATTATGCACCATAGACTGCATAGTGCACAGCGCACTAACAATGGCACTGTATTGTTTGGAGCGTATGCGTCTGGTGTTCCTTAAAAAGAACAATGCCTCATTTCTTGCCTAGTCAGACGTACAGAACCAAAAACTTACCTACAGTTTGCTGATGCCAATATCAGGTTAAGGCTGCCTGTCCATGTCCGACAATCGGTGACCGATATTTTGTCGGAAAAAACGTAACATGACACGCAGATTGTAAATCGCACACATCCTACAAAAAGTCGGGCAAAAAAAATTGGTGTATCTCGCCCGACCCGGTGGAAAATGGAACTTTCGGAAATGTACGTGACTGTCGCACTTCCAAAAAGTGTGACGTGGGTGTGCAGCCTTCTACAGGGGGAGGCTAGGGAAAAGATTAATGCATATTCAAGAAAATACAGCCATAATCAGCCTATAATGTTCCTGATGAGACTCAGGCCTTTTCTCCGACAGCCTGTCTATTCTGTACTAACAGGATACTGTGCGTAATATCACCGCGGGAACTGCCAATGTGTTTGCGAACGTTCGAGGGAGAATGTCACGGTGAGATTCTCCCTCGAACGTTTCTTCTCTTCATTTTTAGGATCGCTAAAAGTTTACGCCAAGCACGGGTCGCCGCGTGCTCGGGCAGAGGAGATAACGAGTTGGATAGAAAGAACTTTGTCTATTCTTGGTAGAATAGAGATGGAATTGGTCATGCTACGCGTGCCGGCATCGAACGCACGGTCTCTCCATCCAAAGCACGATATCACAGCCGATGTTACTTCTCACAGAATCAGGTAAACTTTGTAGGTAAGTACCTACAAGTTTACCTGATTCGAAATGAAAGCCATGGTGATAGCAATTGAGTTACACAATTAGGCTGCTGGTAACTTTACCAGCAGCCTAATTGTGTAACTCAATTGCTATCACCATGGCTTTCATTTTGACAGTTCAACAACATTCATTGCGGCGCCGGCGTTGAGCTAGTTACGGGACGGATTATGAAACATAGTACGGCGCAATGAATGTCAAATCAATGCCATGGTGATAGCGATATTGAGTTACGCACTTAGGGCGCAGACTTAACCACTAAATTACCATGTGATTACCGTTTCAAGACACAAGTTTTTTACGTCGGAAGATTACGGGCGCGGTGAAATTCCTCCTGCATGCAATGTCGACATCGTAAAGAACCTTTCACAGATAAAGACAGGAGTTATAACTGCTTTAAAAAGTTTTTACTTGAGGAGTTTCTTAGATAATATATGTGCACTTAGGTGTAACAAATCAGCTGTTCCGTACATTTATGTTTACATAACTCAACAAAATGTATGGAACAGCTGATTTTTTTTCGCGATTTCAGGGTTGGTCCTATAGTAAAAGTTGTTCATAATGTTGAGTACAATGACCCCTTAAAATATTTCCACTGTCTAACCTGCCACCCTGTATATACAGGCTGTTATTTGTTATCATTTAATTTTACAACTAACATCCACAATATTGACAATATGAGGTCAATCCATTGTATGTAAAACGTTAAAATTCACGTCTCTTTGCGTGTTGAATACCGCGCAGCGACGCGTCGCCTGCGCCTGCGCCGCTGTCGTCGACTTTTTGCGCGATTGGCTACGTCTGCGCGTAACGGGAGTGTAGTCGTGATTAATAGTGTTGGCAACGTTTTTTTTTGTCTGTTTTTGCGCCGTTTGAGCGGAGAATGTGTCTGGGTATGGTTTTGCGTAGTTGCGTACATGATACGCTTGTAACACCGAGTATCACATGCGCGTTGCCGACCATTTAAAATGAGGATTCGCTGTGCCGACAGCTTAGGGGATAAGCAGAGCCCTTGCTGTTAAGACAGTGCATTCTCAGGAGCTCTGGCGACATTCCTCACCACAGGAACACGACACTATCGAAGAGCAGGGTTATTTGGCTGTGGTATTCTGTAACGTGGAAGTACTCTACTTCCCCAGTCGAGCTACTCCAGATTTGAATGAGATAGCCCGCTGCTGTGCACTACCTCTATTTAAATTAAATTATAAAAGACATACTTATAATCATAGCCATTGACCTATATGTCCCTAGACAAGCAGTTTCGAACAAAAATCATGCCCCACACGCGGGTACTTGTCTGTTGCTCACCACATCAAACGTCAAAGTGAATGTGAGGCTTGTGTTGTGCCCGCACAACACTTGAGTGTGACATGTTTAATGTTCGGAACTGCTTGTCTAGACATATAGCTTAATGATCATAGCATTATAATTGCTTATTATAGAATTCATAGATGAAAAACCTAATAGGTTCTTAAGTATGAAATTGCATTTTTAACCTAGGTACGTTAAAATGGCAACTACACACTTTAACACCTAATATACAGGATGGCAGGTTAGACAGTGGAAATATTTTAAGGGGTCTTAAAATATTTACACTGTCTAACCTGCCACCCTGTATAAAGAACAAAGCGTACTTCTTTTTGGTCGACCAATAATGAACAGAGAAACGCAACACTATAGGGAATCACTTTCCACCACACTATTTAAATTACATTATCGACGCCAATTCCCAACGGGCGCATTATATGCGCGGAGAATTCAAAGCAAAAAAAATATAAGGAAAACATAAATTGTCTGTGGTTCACATCAGGGTATGATAGAGTACGAATTTGAATATTTTGTTGTCAATTACCCTTTTAGAATGATGATTAAAATTACAGATTTGTTTGTGTACGAATGACCCAACTTGATACCCGATCTCTCATCTTTTCTGTACCGACTCGCCGCGTGATACCACCGTGAGAACTGTCAATTCGTTTGCGAACGTTCGAGGGAGAATGTCACGGTGAGATTCTCCCTAGAAAAAATCGCAAAAAATTTGACAGTACTCGCGGTGATACCACGCGTGCGCGGCGTGTCGGTACAGATTGTACAGAATACCACAGATAATACAATACTACGCTACAGATGCCTCATCTCATACAAAAAAACCGGCCAAGTGCGAGTCGTACTCGCGCACCGAGGTTTCCGTATCATTTTTGGACGTATAAAGTAAAAAAAACCGGACCGCATAACTAAGTTTATTTGTGAAGGAATTTTGATGATTTTGAAAAAACTGTACTAGTTAGGAACATCGTTTTATTTTTGGTGCAATATTTGGGTCAATGCCTATCAACTCTAATTATTTCAGATTTTTCGCCCCGCAAACTTCGGAGATAAGGGGGGGTGGTAATTTTTTTGGACATTTTTCATCATATATGTCGAAAACTGTGAGACATAAAATTAAATGAAAATATATTTTGAAATGTGCAGATCAAGCCATTTCATATGATATGTCACTTCACCTAGCAACCCCACTTTGAAATTTTGGACCCCTACTCCGGCCCCTTTTGCAATGAAAGTAAAAATATTTTTTGACTTTTTTCATTTGTAATTAAGTTGGACAAGCATTTTTTATAACTGTTCCAAATTTCAAGGCGATAGCATTAGTAGTTGCTGAAATAAGCAATTGTGACAGACAGACAGACAAACGAAGTCTCACCATAAAGGTTCCTTTTTTACCATTTTGTTACGGAACCCTAAAAACGTGACCGCCGCCGTATCGCGGGCTATCGGGCATTTAACTAAACGATTTTTATAAATTTTAACAAATGTTTATATTTGTCTATTTATTCATGTTCTACATTTTACACAAACTTCAATAGCAAATCGATACGTATAACGCCATCTATTAAGAGTTATTTGAACAAATGTTCCTTTGTTCCTGATGAGACCCCGTGAGAATGCAAAGGCTGATCAATTTGGGTCATCGCACTTACACAAATGATGTCAATTGCTTGATCTGTGATTTTATCGTTTCAGGATCCCTGAATAAGATGCAAGTGAGAGATGTTCAACTGTATCATCGAATACCAGCAAGGAATATTGCCAACACAACGCTTGGCTCATATGTAGGGCTGCCATCCGTCCGGGTTTCCCCGGATTTGTCCTAGTTTAGAGGGTGTCCGGGGAGCGTCCGGTAGGGGTTTCAAAATGTGGCCGGGGGAAACCCGGACTCTTTGTGTCAGGGGAATCCTGATTGATGAAAAGTTTTTTTGGGGGGCGTCCGGGAAAAATACTCTATTTCACCCAAATATTCGGGGTTTTAAAAGTTTTTGTCCGGCGGCGGCGTCAGCAATATAGGTGATGGCAGCCCTACTCATATGGCTCATCTTTGTTACATGCTGAAATGCAAAGATTCGTATGAGTGGGTGTGTGTTGGTTTGTTACTCCTTCACGCTGAAGCGGCTGGACGGATTTGGATGAAATTTGATAAAGATGTAGCCTGGGACCTGGAGAAGCATATAGATAGGTTACTTTTCATCAATTTTCACGCAGACGAAGTCGTAGACAACACCTATATATAGTCTTTATCCACAAACCAATCAGTAGTCAAGACTCACCTAGCTTAGAAAACCACGACTTTCTTAATTGGAGTGCATCGCATAATGCAAATTATGTTGTTCCGGTCTAGTTTTTAGCTGTAACTTGTAATCTAGATTATCTGTGTGCTATCGCAGGTAATTGTATGTCTTGTACCATGTCGTAGCTATTATTAACCACTTAGTTACAACATGGTTTTGGAAAGCCGTTTAGGCTTGCATCTTCTTGGCTTATGGCGTCAAGCGTCAAGAAGATGCATGGAATCGTTCCATTGTCTGGGGGATGCAATAAAAATAATTATTCAGGACCAGACAATAACGTTACCTACCTGGATAAGTGATCACTATCCGTTTTTCTAGCAGCACCCTAATTGCGTAACTCAATTTCTATCATTTTGACAGTTCAACAACATCAATCGCGTCGTTAGTTGTCGGGAGCACGGACTAAGAAACATACGGCGTAATAGATGTCAAAATCAATGCAATGGTGATAGCAATTGAGTTTCGCAATTAGGGTGCAGTAACTCCTATCAAATCGTGGATTGAGTTGCTAAAAGCCCTATAAAATCCTCACTTGAATCCCTATGTTTAAACCATTATAGGTGCACTTACTCACGTTTGGCTCTTTGCCCGACAGAATTAGCATTCGCCTTTTAACTCCCCTCGCAGGGACAATTTTTTTTTTTGACTGTGCCTCTCGCAGTTGGCTTCTAACAGCCGTCACTGCTTAACGCGGACTTCTGGTGAGGACTTACAAATACCTCCAGGCAGGCTTAAAACTAAGGTAAACTACAAACTAAGCGACTACACGCTAAGGGCACCCCCTACTGGGGTACGGACCTCGGCTTAGGGCATCACTGGGGGGAGGACAACTAGAGGGAGGGGCTACTAGCTGGAACGGATTAATATGATTTAGGGACATATTTAAATCTACAGGCTCAACGCGGGCTAGCTCGAGCAAGGGTCGGTTAGGGGACTGAGTCATACTCGGCGGCGGACTCGGGTCATGATGGGGACGTCGCGACGGGCCTCGTCGGCGAGGTCGGAATGGTTCCTCGCAGGGACATACACTTGCAGGACTTTTATTTCGCTATCTATAGGGCTCACAGGGTTGTCATAGCTAAAAAACAGTTTACAAATTCAGCATTTATTCGTATTTCTCTCAGATCATAGAAACAAGGAGATATGCCATCATAGCAAATTTGTACGGGAACAACTGATGCCTTCTTCTTCTTGCACACCATCTGTGTGCAAGAAGCATTTCATTAGTTCTCTAATTTTCGTTTGACGGATAAGCAGGAAATACTAAGTCTACAAGGAAATCCCACACAAATGCATGAATGTTTACCTCTGACTCCCATAGCTGTAAGTTCACAGAGATTCATTGATTGAACATAAAGAGGTTTCTGTTCAATCTATTGAGTTAATCGGCCATGGTGTCGATTACAACATAGCTACCGTTTGGTTTCAAATTTGGTTCACGTGGCTGGCTTCTTAGGTTTTTTTTTTATAGGCTCGCGTTTGACCGCCATCTCGCCTGATGTTAAGTGACGATGCGGTCTACGATGGAGCACGCAGGTATTTCTTAATTAGGTTGGTTTGAATACTTCATGTGATTAATCTATCACAAATAAGTATAACGTGATAGTAATTGTCGAATAGTTAGAAATGTTTCTTTCTTGTATCCTTCGTTCCTTCCTCATTGGCCCTTGCACTGCACAACTTTTTAAATTCACTATTTAATTTAACAGAATATCAAGTACCCAACTATAAGTTTTTACTGTGATTGCAATTGCAACAAAAAGCATAAAGTAGGTATATCGATCGACATTATAAATAAATAACATGTCTCCACATGGCTACTGTATAAATAAATTAGTTTTTCTACAATCTACATCGAATGTTATTAACTTTTGCAATTAATTAAAACATTTATTGCCGTGTTGTCTGTCCGTCTGACATGAACATGATTAATTTAGAAAACTAGTTACGTCGGCAGCTTTGTGTTAGCCAAAAAAACAAAATTGTGATCATATTCAGACATTCAGATTAATTCCACCGCGTTATTTACAGTTTCAAATAGGGTATTATCAAAATAACGGCTGGCATCCCTGATTGCAGGTATAGCTGTCAAATTGACAGTAAAAATGGCGGGGATTCGCGCGGGCTATTGTTTGACGGCCATTAAATGAATCCGGGTGAATTAGCGCAAATATACCGTTAGACGAGCGGGGCATAAAATACTGTAAAATGAAGGGGAAAGTATAGCAATGATAGCAACATTACAATTGTGTATTTAGGTAGTTACTTCGCAAAGCCTTTTATGTTAATGGTCGATCGATTCTTTGTATAAAAACTCCATAAAAGTTAGAATACGCTAAGTTAGCACGCCATTCTATATTTTATCATGCACTACTCACCAGGGAATTCTTCAGTAATGCCTGAAATTGATCACGTTCTTTAAATAACTTAAAATAACACTAATTACATCTTCTCCATATCAGGCCTATTTAGGTACTATAGTTAGGACTGTAAATTCGCTGTATAAGTATTTCTGTAATACTCGTAAAAAAAACTCTAATTAGTACTTACTAAAGTAATCGTGCTTTAAGTTATTAAATATATAAGTGATTCTCAAAAATCATATGACCCGAGCGGGATCTCAAATTTCAAATGAGTCGGGTGAGACCCGGTAGCTCAGTTGGTTCAGAGCACTAGCCACGGTTCGGCAGAGGTCGCGGGTTCAAATCCCGCTCGGGTCATATGATTTTTGAGAATCACTTATTTATTTAATAACTTAATAGAAGCATAACATGGCTTTGACATGTTTCAAATTCACAAAAAAAAATATACATTTATAATGTATAGATAGTGATATCGCATCGATGTCCGATAACTGCAAAGTAATTGGTATTGAGTTGGAAGGACTGCATAAGTTTTCTGATAGATGTCGCCAAACGCTCCTAAGAAGCGTATTACAAAGGGGTCTCAAATTTCAAATGAGTCGGGCGAGACCCGGTAGCTCAGTTGGTTCAGAGCACTAGCCACGGTTCGGCAGAGGTCGCGGGTTCAAATCCCGCTCGGGTCATATGATTTTTGAGAATCACTTATATATTTAATAACTTAATAGAAGCATAACATGCCTTTGACATGTTTCAAATTCACAAAAAAAAAAATACATTTATAACCGTGCTTTACTATAGGACTAAAATAATTAAAGCACGATTACTTTAGATCTACTATTGGTCAAAAATAAGCAGATAAATCACGATAAAACTTCACTGATGCCATGAAATGGACTCTAAACCTACTCTAATTCACGCTGCCGTAAAAAGTACCTTTTTACCGTCTCCCTAATTAGTAGTGACCTAATTTCTGTACTTTCATGTTTACTATTAAATTCACGAGGGCTCTAAAATGCCCTTAATGATTCTCTAATAAGGAAACGTTATGAGGAAGTGTGAATTATGTGAAAACGTAAACGAAATCTGATTGCGTGAAGAAAATTAGGTTTCGTCTTTTGTGCGGTTGTGCTTGTTTGAGTGGTCGTCCGGAGCCATGCTATGAGACTATGAGACCTATTCCTTTTTATTAGCCGACTGACCCGGAAGGAGGGTTTTCGAGAGTAGGTAATAATAATAATAATAAAGTATTTATTTCTCAAAAAACATAGCACTTTGCACTGTATACATTGTTTGAAAATATATTTACATAATGATGCAATATTAGACTCTATCTTTTAAACTAGGACTAGCCTGTATCTTAAAAGATAGGGTTCAGCCAAGTGGATTCTGTTAATATTCACAACCAGAAACAAGTGAAGACAGTGTCAATGATTTGTACTAACAGCTGTACAGAAATAAAAATAAAATAATAACAAAAACTAATCATAAGTAACACAAGGAGTGTGAATGAGCAGACATGCAGTGAGCATGTGTATGTATGTATATGTGGGGGTGTGTGGGTGTGTGTGGTATGTATGGGTTTGTGTGGTATGTGACTGTGTGGGTGTGGGTGTGTGGGGATGAGTGTGGGGGGGAAGTGATTCCGTGAATGTAATGAATATATAATAATTCGATGTAAAGTGTGATCTATGAATACATATTATATTATATTATATTATGAGATGTAGGTTAGCAGATTCTCTGTTGCCACATAGTCCTGTTGTAATAGCCATTTACTTAATTCTTTCCTTAACGTATATCTATTTAAATCCAGTATGTTCAGCTTTTTGTGCAGATTTTTGTATAAATACTTACTTAAAACGTAAAATTGGTGTTGGGCAAAAGAGGTTTTATGTTTAACGCCTGAAGGGACATTTATGCGCTTTTTAGGGTTTGATTTGGGCATGGATCTATGAGTCCTGAGGGCTGACTGCAGAATGAACAGTTGTCTAACAGTTAAGACCTCGCAGTCCTCGTAGAGTTGTTTAGTTGGATATCGGTATGGTTTTTTACACATAACCTTTAGTACAGCTCTTTGAGCTCTCTCAGCTCTCAGCAAGTTGGTTTTTGATGCACCACCCCAAACAGTAATGCAATATCCAATTATAGACTGGCACAGTGCAAAATAAACCATTCTCAGTGTGCCCATATCAGCGGGATCTCTTAGCGATTTGAAAACGTAGATGAGCCGCAATATTCTGGAAGTTATCATATCGAGCTGTTTGTCCCATCTAAGGCATTCATCAATTTGCAAGCCTAGATATTTGACACTATCGCATCTGTCCAGTGTAGGGCAAGTACAAGTATCAGATGGGCTCTGGCATGAGTGGGCAATTATTGTGAAGTCTTTAGAGGGCATAGTATTACGTCGGATTGCGAAAGGGATGTAACAGGTTTTATCTAAGTTAAGGGTTAGTAGGCTATCGTGAAACCAGTTCATAATCTGACTTAGTGCGTTTTCTGCCATTGATTTAACCATATCCCAAGTTGGTCCATAAATGACGATTGCAGTGTCATCTGCATACGCGTAGATCTTGCAGTTAGGGAGAATCATTCTGCAGAGGTCATTCATGTAAACCAGGAACATAGTGGGCCCTAATATGCTTCCCTGGGGCACGCCGTATGTCACAGTTTCTTCATCACTAAGATGGTCACCTATTTTAACCAGCTGAGAGCGATTTTTAAGATAGTCTTTAAACATATCTAGTGCTGTGCCTCGTACACCCAGACGCTCCATCCTTGCTAAGAGTTTGGGAACAGAAACTGTGTCGAAGGCCTTCGAGAGGTCTAAAAATATGCCCAAACATTTAGACCCACCATCAAGTTCCTTAGCCACAAATTGTGTAAGATCCAAAACAGCATCCTCTGTCGATACCCCAGCTTTGAAACCATACTGGTTATCCGCGATGATGTGATGTTTGTTCAAGAAGCCTTTGAGTTGCTTATTGAGGATCTTCTCAATTATTTTTGAAATTGCTGGCAGGATTGAGATTGGCCGATAGTTATTTACACAGTCTCTGTTCCCAGACTTGTATATTGGAAGAATGATAGCCTTTTTCAGTGCGTCAGGAAAAGTTCCAGTCTGAATACAACGATTGCAGATATAGGTTAACGGAGGCACTAGTTCCTTGCGACATTTTCTTAACAGAGATGATGATATTCCGTCCCAACCCACTGCACAGTCATTACGTAATTGTGAAATGATCGAGTCAACTTCAGTTTCACTGACTTCAAGTAAGACAAGGGAGTCAATTGGGGTTAGACTTTCGCATCGATCGTTGTTCCAAGGTGTCGTGGTTTGCCTATTTGTTTTAATTATATCATCCGCTAAATTTTTACCAATGTTACTAAAAAATGAACATACCTGATTCACCGAGGACTGGGGACTATCGCATATTTTCAACAGCTTGTCAGGACTGGTGCGTACCTTACGTGTATTTGTTATTTCTTGAATGGTTTTCCACAGTTCTTTGGGATTGCATTGGGCTTTTTGAAGTTCACATTTTTCATAGGTTAGTTTAAGCTTTCGAAGCAAGTCATTGCAGAAATTTCTATAACGTGTGTAAGTTATCTTTAGGGTTGTATTGTTAGGTGATTTATTTAATCTCTTGTGCATTCGATCCCTATTCTGAATACATTTCAACAAGCCAGGCGTAATCCACGGTTTTAAGATTCTTTGTCTCCTTGGAATTATAATTTTAGATGTATTATTTATTATTACGGTAGTTATTAGTGATATAAATGTGTTAAGCAATTCATTTGTGTCTTGAATGTTATAAATATCCGTGAAGTTAATATTTCCTAAATCTGACTTAATTGCGTCTAAGTTAGGACGAGATTTAGAGAATTTTGGATTTTGGGTTCTTTTGGCATTTGCTAGCATCAATAGAATAGGTTTATGGTCTGTAATGTAAGATTCGAGTACTAATGTGGTAGATGGTAATTTTGTCTTTAATAACACATGATCTAAACAACTTTCTAGTCTGGTGGGCAATAAATGAGTAGGTATTAGGCCATGAGAAGCGTTTAAAACCAGATATTCCAAGCTATGTGGGTTACTATTTCCAGGTTTTATATCAATGTTTAGATCACCAATCAGTGCAATGTTCGGATATGAAGAGAGACCCTCTAATATATTATTTAGGCTGGAAAGGAAGTTTTCTATATGTGCCACAGTATTATAAGATGGAGAGCGGTAAATAGCAACAAATGCAAACTTGGAATCTATTTGACACACCAGAGTGTTTGAGTTAGTCAAGCAGGGTTCCCAAATTGTGGCGTTAAGGCTTAATTTAGAGTAAATAATTACACCTTCATTTTGATTCGAAGTTAGTTTAGTCGAGTGAGACAAGTAACCATTTAGTGCTGGAGGGTTGTTTATTTTACTAAGCCAACACTCGGTTAGTACAATAACATCAATATCGAGTATATAGGTATGTTTGTATGTCGAGTTCTATAGCACGTAAACGGCTTGATGGATTTCAAATTATTATTATGATGAGTTGTCGTTAGATTTGTCATCTTGTTCATCCTTATTGTTACAAGAACTGTAACAAACATTCAGGGACGTTTCAAGATAACATAAAATAATTTTAACCTACAATAATTTTAGAGTCAATCGAATTTGCAACATGTTGTCAACATGATGAAAATACGTCAATTGAATCGTATCATTGTGATGACAATCAATCAAATTGTTGTTGCAAATTAATCAAAATGAGGTCGCCCAAAAGTTAAACGCTCCACTTCTAAGCATCATGTTCAAAAACCTGACCATATGAGCCTTTTAGGTGGCATTATACATAAAAGACGTTAGTAGCATCCGGTGAGGATTGAGGAAACCTGGACTTAGTTTCCTTCAGCTCAAAGATTGGACAAAACAAAACATAACCCTTCTTTAGGTCTTCGCCGCGGTCGGGTAAAGACTGCAAACATTGTGCAACCATAAGCGACCTTGTATCGATTGCTATCAGTAATTGAATAAACTATGTGTAGTTTAAAGATGGCATGGAACCTAATGATTGTTTAAACTAAGTATTGCCAACATGTGCTTATTGCAATTACCACCAAATTAGATTAAATCTTGGAAAATGAAATTAGATTATTGACCGGTAAGTGAAAATTAACATAATATGTAGGTAGGAGGTAGGTACTTAGCTGCATTTTTATAGGGCTGTATTTTGATTCTGATGTTCCAAAAGTAAAAAAAAAAAAAAAATGTTTTTTTTATTTAGTTTAGATTAGACTGAACTGCGACAACTATGCAACTGATACATAAATAGATGTTTTTTATTTAATACTAATAAATAAAATTTTTGAATATAAAGGATACAGGGAAAGCAAGGGTCATTGTCAGTTCTATAAATTTATTTTATGAAAAAAAAAAAACAAGACTATTGATTTTTGATTTCCTGACGCATGACGTTTCGAGCACTTGCAGCATTCGTGGTCGCAGAATGACTGGACAAAAAAAATGTTTTAGGTAGGTACACGCTAGTTAGGTTTACCCTCAGATCATAGAAACAAGGAGCTATGTCATCATAGCAAATTAGTACGCGAACAACTGATGCCACTTTTAGTACATTTTTCGACACAATTACGCGCATAATTAAGCGCTCCTTGTGAATAAAAAGATCTCCCACGCATTGAACATTTCGCACACTCTTAATCTAACACTGTTAATCGTCACTCAACAATAGCACTAAACTAAAACACTGTATTTATACCATCGATCGTGTTCGGTTCGTCGCCAGCGCGTACGTTTTTAGTATGACCTATTTGCTCAAGTTCAGGCATCAAGCTCGATAGCGCCTTGGCACGTATCTCCCTTGTTTCTATGATCTGAGGGTTTACCTATGTGACAACTATGACAAGTAGGTACACACTGTAGTTCTACACACGAGAACTTGGCCTCGGTATTATGTTTGAATACATTTTTAAATAAATTGCTTTTTATAGTTATTGAAGTTTTTAATTGACTCACAAATGATTACCTACCTACATTATGACAACGATCTTTCTTTCTCTCAGCCGGCCTAGCATGACCACGATAGAAACGGGTTTTGTCTACATAGAAATAGACAAAGTGACAGATTGTAGAAACATTTCTACGTTTTATGAATGAAATCTGTCACTTTGTCTATTTCTATGTAGACAAAACCCGTTTCTATCGTGGTCATGCTAGGCCGGCAGAATTCTCAGTCATAAACTAAGATCTATTTACTGCACAAAGACTGCACTTAATATGTGAAAGTAATGTGCAGCAGTAACGGAATTTATTATGAGTCAGCGTTCACTCAAGTCGCTCATAAAACTGGCTACTTGACGAATCGTATAAGCCGGTTGAAAATAGTGGCGTGTTGAAGTCTGAACATCTGTATGATTAATGGCTTTTTAAATTAGACGTGTTGTACAAATTAAATATTTTTTATCTACCTTGTTTGTCATTTAAGGGGGCTCTTATTTACAATACGTGGGACATGGGTGCAGTGGCGGTTCAAGGGGGGTCGTAGGGGTCATGACTCCCCCATAATCGTATAAAAATGTGCGAAACACGGTAATTCACGGTACCTATAGCTCGGCATTAATCCTTATGACCCCCAGTCTTCGGCTGCGGCTGCGGTATGACCCCCTCCAAAGCTTCGACTACGACCGCACACCTGCATTGGGGTGCATTGGGTGCCCGACATAACACACAGTGCGTGAAGAGGGAGCAAGAGGTCACACTAGTCTTGGTTTAAATGTCACAAACAGTGCTATAGCTTAACCAAGTTTTATGTAAAATGGAGTTGATCTCGTTGCTTATTAAATATGTACATAAAAGTGCATAAAAAAGGGCAAAAAGCAAAAATACTCATGGAAAAACTTCTCCTATGCTGTAGCTATTTTAATATGTTTATAGAGAAATACTACCACTTTCTGAGTTATCAAAATGACATCGCATCGTGACCATGTCCGTAATTGTAGTAGATGCATGACGTTTTCAAAGCACGCTCAAAGACCATAGTTCGTGTCAAATATAGTAGGTGGCGTTGCATGCCTGTTTTTAGAAGGTTACACACGTAATGAGTACAATAATTATTGTATGACTCATATTTTCTAGTTAGAAATTGACGAGCATTTTGTAAAATCAATGAGGTGATAAAAACAACAAAATATATCTTTTTTTTTCTGTCTTCTTCCTGAAATATTAAAATATGAAAGAGAAACAATTCTTCGGGACCATGCAATAGAAATACTAATCTTTCCAAATCATTAAAAAAAAAACTTTGAACTTCGGAATTTTTTATTCATCCCCTAAAAAAATTTAATCAACTAAACACGGCCAGTGGCTACCAATTTTATTCAAATAGACATGACTCACTGAAAATGTTTACAGTGAACATCACAAACTCAAAGGTTTAAAGACTTTTCCTTCCCCTGAAAGTTAACTTCAGGCCGTCTGCGGTCGTCGACATAGAGAATGTAATTAGTGCTTGAATTAATTTATAATTTATGGTTTCATTGTCGACGTGAACTTGCGTCCACTCGGTGAATCATGTTACTGGGTTGCAAGTTACAACGTGGAGAAATTACTCACAAAAAATATTATTAGGGTAGGTGTTAAAAAAAGTTAACTTTAATAAGGCGAATAGGTACGGCCTAATAATAATCAATAACTATATGTACCTACATCTATCAGTCTATTAGTCACCTTGATGAAAATTAAGCGGAAGACTACATTTAATGATTTACCCATCAAACTCCAGCTAATGAGACACAATTATAAACCTACTACAGGGAACTACTTGACTCACTGGTAGGTTGGCAGGATTAGAGAGATTAAATGGATTTTGAAACTTGACATATAAACAATATACTAATCATAATTTTATTATACCTACTGATTCTGAATCATGAGTTCATGAAAAATTATTTAGATCATTACCCTGGACATCATTAGTTACCTAATTTAAATATCGGATAGAACATATCTATGTCTAGGTATCTACGTAAATAATAAACACTCGCAATCATTTATAAACCATCTTCCCCGAAATCGGGGAAAACTCCATACCGTAGCCACACACACACCCCGAGCAGAACCAATTCGTTCGCCGTCGCCGTTCACCGTTCCTTTTTCATTTCATTTCATTCGGGCAGTCCGTCCGTGCGTGTGACGGGACCGCGCTAACAAACTAATATTATTTAGTTTAATAAAAAAATAGGAATTATAACAGAAATATGAGGGAAATAGTGCACCTGCAAGCCGGACAATGCGGTAACCAGATCGGAGCCAAAGTGAGTACAACTTTTAATTTAAAATTTAAATTCGCAACGTTCTTTTTGACAGCTGCGGTTTTCAAGATTTGTATTTTTTTTTAAAGGGTCTTGTGTCTTGCACAAGGAATAGTGCTTTAAAGTTTAAATTAGTCTTATTTTTTGTAGTTTATTACAAACATTTAAAAGTATTCAGATAGTTTTATGAACATCGTTACTTTTCGAATTCAGTCATAATTATGAATTAACAATCAAAGTTCCAGTTTAATTTTTAGCGATAAGTAGGTATGGAATTCGTATACATTTCCTCGTTTACATATCACTTGGAATTTCGTGTTGTTATTTTATGTGGGTACCTAGGTACCAAAAGATAACGAATAAAATATCAACAAAGTAACTTCAATGAATGGGGGTATTTATCTGATTAGCCGTTAATGACCGCTATCAAAAACATTACAAGTTAATGTTCATTGATATTATTGTCGAAAACTTGAATAACTTTTCATAGTACGGAAAATACCTAATGTTAATGATTTGATCAAAAATATTCATGAACATGAATCTAATGCTGATCACGTTTTTTTAATATGATAGCAATAAAATGACAATGGAAATGATGACGTTACGAATAACCATTGCTGAATGGTTGTAAAAAAATATGTGCATTTTTTCTACCTAGAAATTTTACTGGCCTGAATTAAAATAAATACACGCGCATAGAATGATGATGATCGATTTATGGAAGGTTATAGAAAGAAGATTTTTCGCCAATTTCCATGTCGCCAAGTTATATGTATAATTAAACTAAATATTGGTGATCAAGCTGACTATGCAAATACCGTACACGGAAGGTTAACTTAACTTTTGCTAAGTTTTTAATTACAATTACTTGATTTCCCATTAGCATTGCTTAATTACTTTCAGTAGGTAATGAGCACATCAGCTTTATTCACCCTTTCGTGAAATAAAAAGAAAAACGGAATTGATAGTTTTTTGAGATAAGTATATTTTTTATACGACGATAGTGGCAAGCTGGCAAGGTGATGGTGATCGGACTGCTCCAGATTCGAGCAAGTTATCTCGCTGTGATCTACCGAATACAAGCTTTATTTAAACGAGTTAGGAGTTAAGGAGTGAGAACATTAGGTACTTTCCTAGTATTATCTTTAACATCAATAGTATTTATCACCATAAAAAATCAGTCTTATCAGCATTGCTGCAATCGTTTCAGCAAACATACTTTTGTTTAAATATCTTGGAACGGTAACTTGCAGGAACTCCTTTACTTATTCAGACTTGTTCTAGTAATCTAGTAGATAAACAAAAACATCACGGCGTTTTTCCCCGAAGGGTTAGGCACAAGTGTGTAGTACGTCGTTAAGTCCCATGTAACACCTAGGGGGCGAGACAAATCTAAGCACCGGGCTGCTACTGAAAATTTCCTAATGGATAATCCAATATCAGTGCCCAACTCGGGGATCGAACCTCACGCTCAGTAGCTGCGCTGGCAACGTTGCAACCACTAGACCAACGAAGCAGTAGTGTAATATATGCCCACTAGCAGTGCCCCGCGATTTTACCCCATTGCTCTGCTCCTAAGGGTCGTAGCGTAATATTAAATAGGCTATACTATTCCTCATGAATCTGGCTATCATATACAAAAATAATTTTTCGAATCCGACTAGTAGTTCCAGAGATCAGCGCGTTCAAACAAACAACGTTAAGGCAGATTATGGTAACAACCAAATATTAATTTGATTTCTCTAAAACTTCATAATTATCATCATTTCCTAAATATATACCGATTTTAACCTGTCGGTACCTAAGTTTCAGACTTAGTCCCAACTAAAAAATATGGCTGCATTACAATTTACATGCGTCATTCGAATAGCAATATCCAATTATTGCTGCTTCAGTACTTGACACTGAAGTACATAATCAGGTGTAAAATCAACACGAGCTATCGTGTTGATTTTACTCCTGATTAGGTATGTACTTATCTTCACGCTCGACTACGTTTACGTGATCAGCAGACTTCTGGCAACTCAATTGCTATCACCATGGCATTGATTTTGACATCCATTACGCCGTATGTTTTTCAGTCCGCTCCCTGTAACTAGCTCAACACCGCAATGGATGTTGTTGAACTGTCAAAATTAAAGCCATGGTAGAAATTGAGTTACGCAATTAGGGTGCAATTGAGTTACGCCACTAGGGTGCAATTGAGTTACGCGATTAGGGTGCTGGTCTGGTCATTTCTACGCTCCTCCAGGTTCTGCTCCCTGTGCTTGGGCACCGCTGGCACCGCTCTAGTTAAGGCACTGAACACTAGCACCAACACTTGAAAGTCCCAAGGACTCTTAGATCAGCTCTCGTCCATGCTACACTGCGTTTCAAGAGCTTTTGATTAATTAGTTTTAGCGTTGAAAAAACCATTGGTCTAATAGTAGACCAATGGTTTTTTCAACGCTAAAACTAAACTAAACTGTCTAAAATCGAATGAGTATAGACTCATTCGATTTTAAACAGTTTTACGTCCTTAGCTAAATCTAGATTATCCTCGTTAGATTGACATGTAAAAGATAAAAAAATAAAATATATTGGATTACTCCCACGTTATTTGTGGTCACCCTTATTTATTAAGATAGGGTACCCTAGAGCGCAATGACTGAATTTAGTCGTTCTTAATACTTTTTTACTTACTTTAAAGTTGGGATGCTAACTGATTTAGTTAGTCAGCGCAATCTTGTCGAGGTCTTTCTATCTGTCAAGTTTAAATTGCGAATATACAGGATCCCTAAGACTTATTTAAATTACTTATTCAGTTCTTACACAACGTAGTCTCCGCGTGAAGGGTTGGCGACGTGTGTAGGGTTAACAAAGCCAGTACTACATTTTTCTAAATTATTTTTTGGCCTATTTACCTTAATTTTAACAGTTACCATTATTATGGTGTTATCTACGGTCAGTATTGCGTGTTATTGCTGCCGGTATCGCGTGAACGAAAACTAAACCAGTCCGTAAGAGTGCCAGCCATGAGAAACAATCATTTTTCAACCTAATAATTTCAGATATTTATGATTTTGCTTACATTTATATATAGGTAAGTGTGAACCTAGCCTAAATAAAGGACCAAAACTACAAAGGTTCTAATTTAAAAAGATTGGTCTAAAAAAATATTTAAATTTCGAATGTGTTACCATTTCTTTTCCCCAAGTTCCTCGCGCCAGTATTTTTTTTTAAATGTAATTTGATCCGAGTTTAAAATACCTATGTCAAATTAAACATCAAAAAGTTTACTTTCTTCGTGCACACATAAAAGGCATAGTTTTTTATTCAAAGAGCAAAGATCTATTATTATACAGCCTAACTGCCGGCTTTCATTCTCCTAAGAATAACGGTCGCCTTGCTACGCTTTTACAAGTTTTTATTGGAGCACAGCAAAACGATAAATGCTTTTTAACGTAATATAGTTACTTTTAACCATTTTTCGGTTTCAGTAACGTTTACCATTAACGCTTGTCAAAACATTTAAGTTTCGCAGTGAAAAATAATTATTATTAATAGAATAACTGTAGGTATGTAATTGTGTTAACTAACTAGCGCTACGAAAGTATAGTTAATAATTTAACAGCGAAACTAAAGAAAAATTACTGTTACGGTTACCTACGTGTTTTCACTGTGCACTGATTTTTTAGCAGACTGGATTAAAATACGCTTACCTACTGAATTTATTAATTGCATTAATATAATTTAAATCTCATACATTTTTTAATTTAAAATAAATTAACAAATATGTACACTATAAGTACATACTTACATACACTTATTTTTCATTCGTTTTTCACTAGGTTTTTTGCCGCTTTATTTAAATTGAGTGAACCATTCAAAAGTTAGGTACTTCAAAAATGGAACAAATAGTCGACTACCAATACCAAAAGAGGTTGTAAACATAACCTCACTACACGAAACGACCGATAAACGGCCAACTTTATTACTTTTATAAATGAAACGGTACACTGCTTGACACAGTAAAAGTATTCATAATGTCGTCAGTCTGTTCTTTACCATCGTTTTGTAGGCAGAGATGTGAGTAAAATACGATGAAAGAAATGTATGAATGACATCAAAGAGTTTACTTTGTTATTGCATTAAAGTTACCTGATGTTTTTGATAAAACCAAGGTATAAATCGACACTTTGTCGTGTTCTATAAAAAGGATAACAAGTCCTTATTTTAAAAGCCTGATACTGAGCACTGATCAGGCTGATATACTGAAATCTCATGTAAGCTGTTGTGAATGATTGACCGGAACGTATTAGCAACATCTAATCTTGAATTTGACTTACTATTCTGCCGTGCATTCCCTAAAACGCAGTATGAGCAAAAATGTGGTTTCGAGAAAAACGCAAAAAACTTTTTGACACTGTTTTTTTTATAATAATACATTTTCATGGTGGATTATTTGTTACCAAAAGGACTAAGGTGTTAACAAAGATTGAATTTTGATAAAGAACATACTATTTAGTTTATTACATTAAAAATAAAAAGGATTTTTTTAAAATCATGAAAAATCATAGCAGTTACTGCACGCAAAACGGTACACATATGCAGATTAAAATGCGGTAAAAATACTTTATACTGCAAAAACTATTGATTTATACGCTATTTTGCAGACTAATATGCAGCATAAGACTTTCTTTACTACATTCTAATTTGTGTATATTGAGTTACTGCGTGGTTACAGCTTTCATAAATTTGGTTTTTTGGCCGTTTAAATCATCGAATCAAAAACTGGGTTAGTCCAATGTGTTCCTTAATAAATGCTCGTCAAAACTCAATATTTAACTCAAAAACGCAAAAAACCCTGTTACTGCGTTTTAGGGAATGCACGGCAGTATTAGGTAGGTACATTTGACAACGGATTGAATTGAGTCGGCTACACATGGAATTTGTAATAAAATTCTCTTTAATTTATAAAAAGCCTAGAATTAGAAAAATATCTATAAAGGGGGCGTTTAAAAGAGCAAATTATTTTTGTTCATTGCTAAAATGACAGTTATGTATGTCAGACAAGAATGACAGTTGGGATTCTTTGCCTTTTCGTTTAATTTATCCTTATATTTCGCAAGCCACCAACTTTAGTGTAAGTACTTTATTTTATCTTCGTAATTCGTATCAAGTATCTTAAGTGCAGAATCATTATAATCAACAGATGACTCACTTTATCCAACCAATTTCGCAGTTACTTTGTTCACAAAAATTAAAATGGCGTCGGTTCTCTTGACATGAAACGTCAGTAATTTCGTTTTTATGATTACCTCTCACTGGGATAGCGGCATACGGCTTACAATAATTCATATTGTCATTACCTATAACTATTATTAGGGAAAATGAGCCAGCAACAGTTATTAACCGTTAATATTTTATGTAGGTATTTCTATATGATATAAAAGAATTCCAAATACATTATGTCTGCTAAATGACTGAAATGCGTATTGTTTTGGAAGTTTTAACTTTTAGCGGGAGAGAAGTGTTAATCAAAAAAGTTTTTAATAGGTTATGTAGCTTTTAATACTTATGTCATGTAGGTAGTATCTGTCTGAAGTTTGAGTATTGAATCAATTGCAATTGAAGCTATTGAACAATGTTTTATTCATGGAGACGAGTTTATTATTAAAAATAGGAACATTGAGGAAAAATTCAAACAATTACCTATGTACATACGCGTGGAATTAATTACCTCTTTATTTATTTTTTTATTAATTTGTTGAATTGTATATTCTTAAACAAAAATCTACTTTGTTTGCATAGTATTTTCTAATCTGAAGAATCAATATACAGTACCTACAGCATTATTTTGTCCTTCAACAATAGTATCAGTAACAGGAAGCCAGCCAGTCATAAAAAAGAAAGGAAAAACAGCAATTTGTAGACCACACCACACTTGCACAGACTAAATAATATATGCTCTGTGCTTCTAGATTAAAGAATCATTGACCAGTCATTTTAAAAATCGAATTGGATACGTTCGTTCAATTAAAAATAAAATTATTCACGGCCAATGTGCAGAAGTGTAAAGTTTTAATGTTTGGATTTGGAATGCATATTTTCACATTAGTTCCATAAAAACTGGTAAATATGAACTCTTGTGTTAGAACCGGACCTCTTTTTTTCCATAATGAAGAATTTTATCATGGGTCCCAAAATAGTCCCTTGGGAGCGATTTCATTAAATGGCTTGCAGAATTAAAACTGGTGGTATTGGGGCTTGGTATCCAGTATCAGTTTATAAAGGAGATGTTCAGAAATGTATGGAGCCTGGGTCTGGTCCACGTACGGTATACATTATGGCAAAAGATCTGTTTGTCAATGTTATTTTTCCCATGACGGAACGGAGAAGCTCTACCTAGGTACCTATAATGCGTTCAGGGAAAGAGGTTGTTTGTTTGTTTGTTCGTTTTGGTCAGCTAATCACAACAGCTGACATGAGATTTGAGAGCAGATTAATAGATCAGAGGCTTAATCAGCCTTTCGGAAATCGGGTGTGAGTGTTAAGAGAACTGTGATGATTGAAGCAATATAAAGATTCCTGAAACAATTTCCTAAGTAATGCCAGCCATAAACAGGTCGACAAATAGACGAACTGTCTCTGGACAAATGAAAATCTGTCTAGACGAGACTCAAGACTAAGAAAATCCATTTTATAGGTAATTTAAGACAGGTTTTGTTGTATAGGCTTGACCAAGTGTTAAAAATATTATAATCGTGAATATTCTTGATTTTAACAATTGGATAGGTTTCGACGGTCCAAGAACGAACGCTTCTAACAAAAAACCATGTATCTAAATAGTTAATCAATTTTTTTGCGACCTAACCGGTCGTAATGCAAACAATGTGCAAACAGATTAATTTAAAAAACAAAGATTTTTTTTAGATACCGTATTAAAAATTTAAAATGACTGGCAGGTATATTCCAAGAAAGCCTGATTAGAAACTCTTTGGTCGATTAGGACGGAGCTACCGTTCTATATATGAAAAAAAAAGGATGTTGCCTAATCATGCAATGACCATTTATCAAAAAATAGTTAACGAATATGGCTCGATTGTTCAACTATCGCCGTTCACAATAACGCATTATAATCGTCTATCCAATTACAAACGCATAAGTCATCATTTAAAGATAATACGTGTTTATTTTGATAATTTCAACACAGCATTTGTCACGGCTTGTGGAAAAAATCAACATTCTTTTCTTATGAAAAGTATAGATAGCTGTTTGTAAATTCCTCTTTTAACTCAACTTTAAGGAAAACAAGATAGGTACAGTTTCGGGAAATTTATGTTAATCAGATTCTGTTTACAGTAAAACTGATTAGTCACGATTTTTCTTCCAATTAGATACTGTTGAACACGTAAGCTGCAGTAATCTATCCTTCGTACAAATAAATTGGTTTTAGTGGATGACTCATGGAATGGAACTTGCATGGACGTTATTGCTTTTACAACCTCTTTGGATTCATCCTTTTAATCCAGTGCTTAGGATACGCACGCTAAAACAAACACACTTATCATTATATATAATTTTCGAAATTACTATGTTGGCTCCCCTGTCTGTCACTTCGTCTAGAATTCTAGATCTTCGCTTTCTATGTTTTTTTTTAGATTTAAGTGTCAAAGTAATGCCTATGACACTAAAAAGTGCTGAATGAGAATTGGTGCTGAAAGAAAACTTCCAACACCGTTAAAAACGTTGTAACATATTGAAATTCAGGGGAGGGGAGCCAACATAGAGTCGAAGAGAACTCTGTAAAACGCATTATACCATCCGTTTAAAAACAATAAATCAAACAAGATCATTCGAAATTCAAAAATCACAGCCGGCCGTGAATCACGATAGCGCTGGGAAGTTGCACGCATGCTCTGAATTTGTCATTAGCTGCTAATAATGGCGGGCCGCGGCGCGGGCGCCATATTGTCGCGCATTGTCCTATGGTCCTCAGCTGACGAATATCCGGCCTGTTTTTGTCTTACTTTTATGGTGGGTGATCTTATTTGGACGTCTGACGAATTCATTTTGCAAAATAAGGGATTTGTTGCCCATATTTTAGAGAGTTAAGATGCTATTTAGGTTATCTCGCTGAAGGCGCTTGCGTCATTTAGCTTACCAGGTTAAATGACAATGGCTACATAAATTTTAACGTGCGTTTAACCGCTTTTCCGTTTTTGTAATTTAGTATTTTATTAAGTCAATTATAATCATTTTGGCCTACTTTTAAATGTATCTGGATCAAATAACATGCGGTTGCAGCTTCGGTTGTCACAAATTGTCTATGACGCAGGAGTTGATACAGTCTATTAACAATTTTAATAGTTCGAAAGTCTGTTTATGCTCAAGTCTATGTTATCATTATTTAAATAGGTATGTATGTACTATAAATAAACAATTCATATCTAATTAAAACAGCTGCCGTGTTTTAATTATCTTCTGTTTATTTTAACTATTAATAACGCGTTTAATTTGATAGAAAATAAACTCATTGATGGAGAGCAATAAAATTATAATAATTGCTCTGTTTATTTAGATTACATACCAAGATAAAATTCTAGAATAGAACTAGAAGCCGCCGGTCTGCCGGCTTATTTAAATGTAGGTAGGTACCCTATATCGTGAAAACCTTTACAGCGCGCTTAGCATGACCACCATAAAAACGGGTTTCGTCGACAGAAGAATAGACAAAATGACAGATTGTAGAAAGATTTCTACCGCTTTATGCATACAATGAATGAAGAGAAGAAACGTTTCTATTCTTCAGTAGACAAAACTGATAATCCAAGCACCGGTCGCCGCGTGCTCAGGCAGAAGAGATAACGAGTTGAAAGAAAGAATAGAGAGAGTTGATCATGCTAAGCCTGCAGCCGGCCTAGCATGACCACGATAGAAACGGGTTTTGTCTACATAGAAATAGACAAAGTGACAGATTTCATTCATAAAACGTACAAATGTTTCTACAATCTGTCACTTTGTCTATTTCTATGTAGACAAAACCCGTTTCTATCGTGGTCATGCTAGGCCGGCTGGTCAAACAAAGTTTTTTTACCGTACTGAGGTTAGCCTTTTGGCTGCGCAATAGATGTATTTCCATTGCGCATTCAAATGGCTAACTTCAGAGTGGCCAATAATGATACCTGGGGGGTGATTCTCGCGGGTTCGATATTGATATCGAATTCGATATATATTGCAACAACTGTCAAAATCCCTACCATTTTGACATTTGTTGCAATATATATCGAATTCGATATCAATATATCACCCGCGAGAATCACCCCCCTGTATGAGTGTTTGCTGATAATTTGTCAAACACACAACACCTGTTGTTGCATCAGTTATTTTTATACATATAGGTATCCACGGCTGGGTCTTCCCTATTCTTTTTTCTCGGTAGCTAGTTGTGGTCAATCTCCAAAGCGTTGAGCTCACTCACCATTACTTATATTCGCGTCTAGTAATTCTTACCTATCCTGTATCCTACTTTAAGCCAGAAAACCCAGTTGTGGGTTTGGTAGTAAGTAGGTATTCACTTTTCCTTAGTTCTAGGTACGGATTGTGCGTGTTGTTTCACGTGATGTCTTTAGACACGTCATCGGGTATTGCACATGATTTACGCCTTTTTTGTGCTCATGTGTGTGTACCATAAGTACCATTCTTCAAAGATCCAATCGACGAACGATAAAAATTGGGTGTTGTATTGTGCCTGTCTGTGTCTAGTCTGGGGGTCTACTCTCTAAGCATGAAATCCGTAGTTTCGACCTTAGTTACGGGCGATTCTTACTCCGTATCACCTACGGACTTAAGATTAGTTCGGGGTCCGAACTAAGAATGAATGATAGCACGATTTGACAGTTGTCCCTACTCCCGATGTGTTTTTATCCGTCCGAAAAATTGAATTTGACACTTGTTTTGACGGAATCTTATGTCTATTGTACTTTCGGACGGGCCCCGTATCTTCGTTGACGGACTTACAGAGTAGACCCCCTGTACCGAGACACACCGCGAGAACTGCCAATTTGTTTGCGAACGTTCGAGGGACAATGTCACGGTGAGATTCTCCCTCGAACGTTCGCAAACAAATTGGCAGTTCTCGCGGTGATATCACGCGGCGTGTCGGGACTCGGGACAAAGAGACAGGCAGGAATTTTTTTTTGAGGATGGGAAATCATGAAATGACCCCTCCAGCTCTGGGCGGAGCGGAAGGGAGTGTCAGACTCTTACTGACTAAAACCCACCCGTGTTCCTTCCTTAGCCCTTTATGTTCCGGGTCAGCGGTATCCCTTTCGGACATCCCGCTTTCCCGGCAGGCTTGGGCCCTAGTGGGCCCCCTCTTTGATGCTGACATCTCTTTGATGCTGACATCTCTTTGAGGCGCGCGTGGAACACGTACGCGCCGTTCGGCACGGGCCTGGTCCTGATCGGACGGGCTAGGCAGGATTGAGTAATGAAATGATGATGAAGGATCATGTCGTCACAGTATGACGTCTGAATAAGCTGTTTAGCTCAAATGTGAAGTCACATCGTAAGGTGTCAACGTCATAATAAACAGCTACGTCATAACAAACGCAACGGTGACTTTCTCAACTAATTTCTGATAAATAAGCAAAGGAAAAACCTGCCATTTTATAGGGATAAATAAACACTACAAATATATCTAAGCCACATATTTTCTTAGACGTTTCAAAGGCGAGGTCTTTCCGATCGACTTCCTAAATTCGAAAAGAGTTTCCATATCACTCTGATGTGTGCCCTTGAGAAGCGCGAATTAATTCTACAGGCGGCTTGTGTGTCTGTGTGTATGTATTGATGTTTACATACGTTTAGTTATAATTTTACCTGCTATTGAGTCAGACGTGTTGTGCGTTACATCCTTGCTGGAAAATTGTAAGTAAAATTATCTTCTGTTTTAATTACATGTGCAAATTTGAGAACGTTATTCTGTTGCGATTTGTGGTAAATTTACTTTTGATTTGTGCCAGATTATAGCTTGCTTATCAAGGAGTAAATTTGTTTTTGAATCATAACGCTGTGTTATCAAGGAGCGGTATAATTTGACATTTTATAAATATTGTGAACTGCAGTCAACACTGACAACAGTACCCCTATCATGAGTTTTTTTGACGTATAGTTTCGTTAACGTAAGCATATTTTGAATTTAAAATACAGCAGTCCTGGAACATTTTGATAAAATTTTATACAATTTGCACATTTTAAAAAATACAGAGAAATTAATTAAGAATTTAATTTATATAAATATTGTGTAACAAACGTGTATTTTCAATTCAAAATATGCTTACGTTAACGATACTACACGTCAAAAAAACTCATGATCGGGGTACAGAGCTGCCATTTTGTCTGTGGTCACTTCATCAAACATTTACCTCATCATATATCCGTTTAACAGAAACATTATGATCGCAGTTGTGCTATCGATTTTCTTACATTATAATCGTATTTTAGATACCAATTAATTTCACGATGGTTTCACATATACAGAACTTAAAACAATAACAAAACATTGTCAATAATTGGCC
Organism: Thalpophila matura; assembly: GCA_948465475.1. Taxonomy (NCBI): domain Eukaryota; kingdom Metazoa; phylum Arthropoda; class Insecta; order Lepidoptera; family Noctuidae; genus Thalpophila; species Thalpophila matura. Next base: position 12,338,221 of record OX419198.1, on the reverse strand, counting down.
ATAATACATCGTACGTTTCTTTTTCCAAACAACCTTTTTTATACGGCTGAAAAAAGACGCACCAACAAAATTAGAGCGTTGGTTCTAACACAACTTTAATGGACGACTAATGTGGACTTGTGGAGCAGTTCCGTAGAATTTTTAACGATCACAACAGTTATGTGTGTGTGTTATGTGTGTTATCCTTACAATTTGGGTCAGTTAATTCATGTACGGCGTGGATGGCGTCGAAAGTGGACGCGACTATAATATGAAATATTTATGTTTTCGTCACCTAAGCCCGGGAAAGCGAGATAGGTTGTTTGGACATTCGAAAACTTGCCAAATTAATGTTTCTATATTGTATTAAGTAACAAAAACTAGTTGATTGCCATTTATAACTCAACATCGGCCATACCAATAGATTTCAAATTATAACAAATAAATAGAAACAAACCAATCTGGTTTTTAAAACTTGTATCTTGGTCTAAGCTTGCTCGCATCTTTTGCTTGTTAATCTCTAAAATAAAACAAAGAGCTCTTACAATCAAAACCATATTCCTTTGTTCAAAAACAATGAAGATTCCCGATTGCTACGTGTGGGCGTTACTCGATGTTTATACAAACGTTTGATGCAAAATATTTATTTATGTATATATACATCGTAGCTCGATCGACTGGTATTCATTGCATGATGCCGGCAGACAAGGATCTGTATAGCGCATACTGAATAGATTTAACCACAGATAAGCTATAGGTTTTATTTGCTCTTGGTAAACCGAGAAGGCCGGGCGTTCGCTACGTATACTTCAAGGATTGATTACTGTTCTTGATTCTTATGCTTGCCTGGTACTTTTAGTTCGATTTGTTTTTTTTATTGCTGGGATATTCAGGATTAAATCATTGTTTCTCAGTGCTTTTTGCCGCATCAATGTCTCCGTAGGTCTTTACGGCTTGTGTTGTCTTCTATTTCTAAAACTTCGTGGCTTTATCTGTATCAAATTCAGTGAACATTTAACGCCCCCTTAATGTAGGCCGGACAACACAGTCCATAACTACAATAGCGTCTGGGAATTTGCGTCCATCGCTCCTCTTGTAGTTATGGAGATCTATAAAGTATCCCATAGTGGGGCAATGGATGTTATTATTCATTCGTTGACCATCGTGCAGAGTTGTGCTAATATAGCACAAGCAACTCGAATTAGTTTCACTGATTTTCCTCCTACGATATATCTTCATTTCAAGTAGGTACACTGGCAATGGAATTAGATATAAGAAAAAATTAAAAAATACCCTGAGAGGTTCTTTATCGTTATTAAAACTTTTAAGACCAATAGCATCAACAGTTTAGTTTTATCTGTAGTTTCTAATGCTAAATCTAACCAAACGTGTATAAACGTCACAGTCGTAGCTTTAAATGGTGTTTAGCAATTTGTCTATGTTTAAATTGACATAGACTCGGTTGTTCTACATTTAAATTCTAAGTTTTTCTTTAGTTTATAATCTATATATCCTGTTAAACTATCTTCTTTATCCAATATTCCATATTTTGTTCTCCTTAGTGTATCTTGACAGTTCTCTGTATTTTAAAGTCGAGTCTCCGTTCAATTTTTATTTGCTTTTCCGAGTGTACTGACCATTTCAATGCCAGAGGGCCGAGTGCATGTGTATATTGTTACGTTCCTCAGTAACAAAAAGATCTTGTTATAGATATTGCTTCTCAAGGTTGAGTGGTTGTAAAAGAACTACTGAAAAGAGCTTTTTTTGTGTCGGGACCGATGCTGGCTAAGTTAGATAGATAATAAGTTAGATCGGTTGAATAATTCGATCTATTAATCACTGACAATAACAATAGACCTCTGGTGCAAGGAGTTCATGATAAATCGTTTTTTAATTGCCTTTTTTACCTGTAGTATTCACTTCATATTAACAAACTCACTTATCATTTATCAACGGATTGGTGATAATGAGACATCAGTAGGTATCATTACCAATTCATTGACCTTTTGTATGGGATGATTAATCAGTATTTATGGGATTTTCTATTGACCATAATTCTATAACACCTACATGAATGTACCTGAGTTATTAATTTTTAAGAGATTCTCAAAAATCGAATGTCGCGAACGGGATTCGAACCTGCGACCTGTGGCGTACCGTGCCCGCGCTAAATCGGTCACATTTCTTTGTATGAGATGAGGCATCTCTACGTATAGTATTATATTATCTGTGCCTAGGTACATGTAGTGCTGAAATTACTAAAACGTAGCGTAGTTGTGCTGTTATCTCTCTGTATATTAATTTGACCCAACTACGCGTTACTCGGCTGTTATTTTGTTATATTTTCCTCAATGTCGATATTTACCTCCATCAATTTATAGAAATAAAGTACCTACATCATGTTTATGATTATAGCGTGGCAATTAAATTGTATTGTCTTTGAGCCAAAATAAACAAAGTTATTCACGTTGTTGTTATCTATGAAACATTGTCCTGATTCATAGATCGTTTAATATTTTTGTGAACTGCTGGACACTAACTTTTTATCACTAATTACTCATTCGTTCAGATTCTTAGAAACAACTGAATAGAGGGATTAAAGACAAAAATAGATTTTAAATTCAGTCCAATTTATTTGTAGTTATTTCTTTAATTGATTCATTCGCAATTGATTTTTGACGCCTTTTGATGCTTCTAATGAGTTTTTCTTATACATATAAAAACTCTTTGGAACAAACTAGGGTAGTGAGTCCTTTCCTCATTGGTTCCTTGTCCACCCGATTAATAAAATCTCCAATGATTACAAGTTTGGAAGATAAATCAACTGCCACCTCACTTGTCATGAAACTCTTCCGTAGCATAAATATTATTGTAACCATCTCCATTTTTGTCTGCATTCAGAGCGGTTGGAAGCTTCAGTTTTCGTAATATAGGTATGTTGAAATTAGAAATATGACAGCAATAAATTATAGGATCTGCTCTTAGTTTGACGTTTCTGACAAACAACTCTAGTATAGTGCGTTTCAATTAGAATTCCCTTCAACGCTATGTTGGCTCCCCTGAATGTCAATATGTTACAACGTTTTTAAACGGTGTTGGAAGTTTTCTTTCAGCACCAATTCTCTTTCACCACTTTTTAGTTTCCTAGGCATTACTTTAACACTTAAATCTAAGAAAAACAGAACATTAAGACCTAGACAAAGTGGAGGGGAGTTTACATATTCTAGTAGGTACCTACCTACTTACTTCGAATTTCATATTCCTTTTGCCCTGTCATAGTACAGTACAGTAGCAACCTATCTATAATTGTCATTTAAAAAATCTTCATTAAACTCAGGTGTTTTAATGATCTTTTAATCAACTTTTTATTGTCATCTGCTTCTTTCGCTTCAAGGATATAAACGTGAAATACTTTTCAAAGTCACGTCACAATAGTCAAAGTCAAATTGATGATCTAAAACGGTCGTGCGTAATCCTAATTGAATGATTCGGCTAATTCGGGAACAGGGCAAACTCGTTGGTTCACATGCAATTTGTGGGTTCAATGCTATTCATCACGTAATGAGGAATTATATCAAGATCTCAGATCATAGAAACAAGGAGATATACCATCATAGCAAATTAGTACGGGAACAACTGTCGCCACTTTTAGTACATTTTTCAACACAATTACAAGCGCCCCTCGTGAATATAAAGATCTCCCACGCATTAAACACTCCACACACCCTCAATCTAACACTGTTAATCATCACTCAACACTAGCACTAAACTAAAACACTGTATTTATATCATCGATCGTGTTCAGTTCGTCGCCAGCGTGTACATTTTATATACGGTCAATGTGACCGTATCAAAGCGTCAATTTTAGTTAGCGCCTTGGCACATTTCCCTTGTTTCTATGATCTGAGATCAAGATCATAGTTATTCGAAGTCTTCGATCATAGAAACAAGGGAGATGTTTCAACAAGGCACTATTGAGCTTGACGCTTTGATACAATCATGTGATCATGTTGCCGACGGACCGAATGCGATCGATGATTTGTATTCTACCTACCTACAGTGTTTTAGTTCAGTGTGACGAGTGACGAATAACAGTGTTAGATTGAGGGTGTGCGGCATTTTTAATGTGTGGGAAATCTCTATATTTACAAAGGAGCGTTTGTAGTTGTGAGTTTTGTGACGCACACTCCTTTAAAAGTGGCGACAGCGGTTTCCGTACTAATCTTCTATGATCGGACGTCGAGGCTTTTTTAGAAAGACCCCATTACAGAATTCGGTACATCTTTAAATTCACACTGTACCTACCTAGATACTTAATCTGTAATTCCAACAAAGAGTAATCTCGATCAGTAAGTTCCATAAATAACCGCTTGAGCTTAGTTAAGCTTATCTTTCTAACATGTTAAATTTTGAAACTGATCTCCATAATAACTCCTTTGTATTAAGTTCTTGCTTTCCATTTCTTCAAGTCATTATCATCCACTACTATAGTCCTCCTTTGGAATTTCCACTGTAGATTAGTAATACAAGCCAAAAGGGCCTCAAATTCGTGACTAAGCTAATTTTCGGCAGTTCACCGCTTCCCGACACCTCAGATTGTGACTCAACTATAATTCGCGGCTTCCACACGGCTTATTTCCGTAGCAATTTACTTTGAGTGATAACAGCGGCATTTTTTCAACTGGATGGAAATTCCTCTCATTCATTTAGCAAAACTGAAAATCAGCATCTCTTTGCGTTACACTAGATATTGCAGTCTTTCCAATTGCGTTGAGCTATAGCTATCGAGAATACGGATATGTAGAAACTTAAGGCGCAATGTAGATTGTTGAATTGCCAAAATAGAAAGATTATTATTGCTGATCTTTTCAGTCATGTTCACTCCAGTATTGATGATTTTGTCTGAAAGTAATCTATTTTCTATTTTAATCCCCCATATTTTTATGTGCCTGTTGTAAATCTATATGACGTGTTAAAACTAGGTATCATAATTCCGTTGCAAAAAAGGGAGCTATTTTAACAAAGACCTATTATAATTACCTGCAATTTTCCTTCGCCTCTTCTTGCAACTAAATAAGTACAATTAAATACATGATTACATTTTTTCCTGCACAGTCAGGGACTCGGGGTCGTTGCTCTCGGCGCTGAGTAATCGCTAATCTGTCTGTCTGTGCCTGATGCCAGTTAACTACCTATGCACGGTGTAGCTTATATTCACGCCTCGAGTTGGGTCAGCAGGGATAACTTTGTTATATTTTTAACCGACTTCAAAAAAGGAGGAGGTTCTCAATTCGTCGGAATCTTTTTTTTTAATATTGAAGCACTTTTTTAGTTCGTAAAATATGGCTTCAGTCCTGTGACACATGTCAAACACGTACTTTTGATGCATTTTGACATAATTTGTTCGTATTTGACATCTGTCACAGGATTCATGCTTTATTTTACAAACTATAGCAATTTTATTAGCATTGAATTTAATGTGCTAACGTTGTTGCAGTGCAGATTTAATAATTTACTGTTGTTTGAATAATAAAATAGTCATTGAAATATCATTGATCATACCTACTTATGTTTAACAATGCAAAAACACCTGCCACCTTTACATAACGTAAGGTACCATACATCAACAAGCCAGAAATAAATAATTATTAAAAGGTTAACGTAGGTATAATAATTAATTTGTCCTGTTTTGTACGAATGCAATACAAATGCAAATACTACCTACGTAAAAACCAATTAATATTATGATAAATGTTTATTTTGCAACTATAAACTAAAATATATTATAAAATAATTTTACTACACACGAGAAAAAGGTTTCTATAGAATAATAAAATTCGATTTGAAATCTTGCACACTCCCATTTTTTTCAATATGGCTGCTTGAGCTAACTTCCGTTACTTTTTTTCACTCAGAGCAAGTGGCTAATGACTGTTTACATTCAGCCTTGTTTCAACACTCCGAGAAAAGGTTGTTTATGTTTGATATTTTTAAAATAAGCCGACGCGTGTTTCACTTTCATAAATGGTTAGTAGTGAAGAATCAGCAGTTTACACGTAAATTAACATAAAATATTTATTGTTTTGAAACTATTTGTCTAGACAATGAGAGAAATAAATTATAAACATGTGTCTAAAGTCTACATTTAATGGTGAGTATAGACTAGAGCATTTACTTGTAACAGAACAACGAGCCGCTCTATTACCTGTATTCTGCCGTGCATTCCCTAAAACGCAGTAACAGGGTTTTTTGCGTTTTTGAGTTAAATATTGAGTTTTGACGAGCATTTATTAAGGAACACATTGGACTAACCCAGTTTTTGATTCGATGATTTAAACGGCCAAAAAACCAAATTTATGAAAGCTGTAACCACGCAGTAACTCAATATACACAAATTAGAATGTAGTAAAGAAAGTCTTATGCTGCATATTAGTCTGCAAAATAGCGTATAAATCAATAGTTTTTGCAGTATAAAGTATTTTTACCGCATTTTAATCTGCATATGTGTACGTTTTGCGTGCAGTAACTGCTATGATTTTCCATGATTTTAAAAAAATCCTTTTTATTTTTAATGTAATAAACTAAATAGTATGTTCTTTATCAAAATTCAATCTTTGTTAACACCTTAGTCCTTTTGGTAACAAATAATCCACCATGAAAATGTATTATTATAAAAAAATCAGTGTCAAAAAGTTTTTTGCGTTTTTCTCAAAACCACATTTTTGCTCATACTGCGTTTTAGGGAATGCACGGCAGTATTGTACCATTCGTAAGAACGTTACATTACACAGAAATGCTCGAGAAAATGCTCTAGTCTATACGCACCTTAAAACTCGAGGTTTACGCAAACGGCAAACATAGATGAGCTAGAAGTTATAAATAAATCTACTTATAACTTTTATTGCAATAAAATGATTAGCTGATGGTTGATGATTATGATAGTTCACTCATCTGTACAAAGAAACCTCCAAGAAACTGTTATTAAATATACAGGGTGTCCCAGAAATCAACGTCAAGCCGAAATCGAGCATTAGGCCAAGTCGTAACAGTTATCAGAAAAATATGAAAAAAAATCTTGGTCATGTACTTTTCAAATTATATGTATTCAAAAATAAATCTTAAAAACTGACACCCTGTGATGATCTTTCAAGTCCTGTGACTGCAAATATTAACTTTTCTTCAGTTTTTTTTCTGTGTTTGACAGAAGGGTTATTCATAGTTATACGGTAGAAAAAAAAATGACGAAAAGTTAATATTTGCAGTCACAGGACTTGAAAGATCATCACAGGGTGTCAGTTTTTAAGATTTATTTTTGAATACATATAATTTGAAAAGTACATGACCAAGATTTTTTTTCATATTTTTCTGATAACTGTTACGACTTGGCCTAATGCTCGATTTCGGCTTGACGTTGATTTCTGGGACACCCTGTATGTAAAACATACTTTAAAAACAATTGACACGTGCGGGACTTCAAATCCACGACCTTTGCCGTACCGTGGTGGTCGCTTTAACCGCTAAGCTACCGTATCACACCAACATCAGTTGAAATATATCTTTATGATAATTATAATCATGTAATAACTAATAACTGTAGCCCCTTCTAGCCTACCCCTTTTATGCTTCATTAATAAAAAAAAAAACCGGCCAAGTGCGAGTCGTACTCGCGCACCGAAGGTTCCGTATCATATTTGGACGTATAAAGTGAAAAAATCCGGACCGCATAACTAAGTTTGTTTGTGAAGGATTTTTAATGATTTTGAAAAAGCTGTACTAGTTAGGAACATCGTTTTATTTTTGGTGCCATATTTGGGTCAATTCCTATCAACCCTAATTATTTCAGATTTTTTGCCCCGCAAACTTCGGAGATAAGGGGGGGGGAATGGTATTTTTTCAGACATTTTTCATCATATGTGGAAAACTGTGAGACATAAAATAAAATGAAAATATATTTTGAAATGTGCAGATTAAGCCCTTTCATATCATATGTCACTCGACCTAGTAACTCCACTTTAAAATTTTGGACCCCCACTCCGGCCCCTTTTGCAATGAAAATAAAAATATTTTTGGATTTTTTTCATTTGCAATAAAGTTGAACAAGCGTTCTTTATAACTGTTCCCAAGTCGATAGCATAAGTATTTGCTGAAATAAGCAGGTGTGACAGACATACAGACGAAGTCGCACCATAAGGGTTCCTTTTTTACCATTTTGGTACGGAACCCTAAAAATTAAACATCTTTTATTTTACAATCCACTAAGTAGGTAGGTACTGTTTATGTTTCTTTTAAAATCTCTCTTACGTGAAGTAATAAAAGTTGAAGTTATTATAAGTACCTAATTAAAGTGTGTATCGCTGTTTTCTCTCCGTCAGCAACATCTGTTTTCAACGTCAGCTCTTCGTTTTTATGTGTATACCTACTGTTACACCATATCCTGATCATAAACTTATTTTTTTTAACAACATTTTAAGAACAAGATTATTTTATTAATGACCAGTATTCACTGTCGAAAAAGGTCTTACATTAAAGTGCAGTGAAAGAAAAATGTGCATCAGCTGCGTGTCATCCGGTTATGTTCAAATAAAGGAAACTGGAATTAGGGTTTCCTGCTAGCTGACAACCTGTCATTTCGCTATTTTTACACCTTTGTATCCTGTGCACACGACACAGTCTTCAGATGTCTGCAGTTTATATTCATTACCTACCCCACGATTAAAATTTTAACGTCCAGACGACCATGTGGATTTAAGTCTGCCCAGTGTCGTCTTACAAGGTATATTTAGTCTTCCATTTATGGCAACACTCCGGAGGCTGGCCGAAAATAAAATGCAGTCTGATGTCAACGGCCAACTCGCGATGCAATAAGAGAAAAAAAATACTTCGTTCTATTTTCAAATTGCAGTGGAGAGCGTCTCCAAGATGGCGAGCAACAAAAAAGGTTGTACAGTTTTGTGCGCCGGTATTCAGAACGATTTAAATCTAGAAGTTTGAAGATTTAAGCATGTAAACTGTCAAAACAGAGATTAAGGACGCTGATGGTGGCTATTAGCGATAATGCCATCACAAATAAATGTCTAGGAAATGATTCTAATTTATACTAAGCAGCGAACGTGTCGCTTCGAGAATGGGATTAGGTACTTGCAATCTCCGTGGGAAGATATGCCAAGCTGGAATGTGATCGAACTGAATTAGTCTATAACTTAGGTTTATATCTCTTACATGGTAAGCAGAGATAATGTGTGGCCATGGATAACGAGAACTCTGAATAATTCATTACGATTTTGCTCTAAACAAATTGCTTGCAGACTGACAGCGAAAACCGAATGCTAATAAATAGTTCCTCAAATTGCTTATCCCGACCGTAAAGGGGTAATGCAAATTAGGGCAAAGATAAACTCAATCCTGCTTAATGATCATAAATTCATCGAGGTAGTACCAGTAGTACGTGGTAGTACTTACCTATATCTACTACTGCTTTTGGTCGTAGTCATAAGATTCCCTTATCTAACTTCAGCAATCTTCGTTTTAATGCATTTCCTACGTCTCGGCGAATCATCGCGCGATCACAATTATACCTAACTAAACTTTTTAGTGTCGAAGTACAGTTATCTGCGGCTGCACGGTTCGCGCGCTTGCCATCTTAACAACGGTGTTGCCAGCTTTTGCGCTCTCATATTTTATGGGAATTTTATATTTTTGTAAGATCGTGTGACAGGTTGTACTTTCACTTTAATGTTCTTTATTGATTTGTGGTTGTAACCTTTTTATTATCACGACTTTAGTATTGCCATAAAATGTTTTGTGCCGTTATTTTTTTGTTGTGCTCAGTGATATTTCGGTCAGTGTACATTCTCGGAAGCCGACTTTAATTATTTTGCTGTCACTTTTTAAAAATGACAGTTGAAAATAACTTACGTTTTGTTCTCATGACTAGCGACTTGCAATTCAATCATTATGGATTTCACGCGGTTTACAATTTAATTTAAAAGTATTTGGTAATTGGGCGTAATTAAAATTAGCATTTCAAACATATAAATGACTAGCTTCCGCCCGCGGCTTCGCCCGCGTTTTTAGGGATAAAAAGTAGCCTATGTGTTATTCTGATGTATAAGCTATATTACTGTAAAGTTTCATCAAAATCCGTTCAGCAGTTTTTGCGTGAAAGAGTAACAAACATCCATACATACATCCATCCTCACAAACTTTCACATATATAATATAATATTAGTAGGATAGGATTGAAATGCCGATAATTTGGTCGATAATTAATAAAAATATTAAATTACTATTTTAAAACAACAAGGGACTTTTTGTAACTACCTAGGTAAGTAGGTTCTTACCTAACAACAGTTCAATAAAAAAGTAAAAATAATCATGTTCCCTCCACTAAGCACTAATATACCTACAAAGGTGACCTCAAAAAGTAGGTAGGTACCTATTTAAAATACGAGTTTGACTGCATCACGCGTAAATATTGACGAACATGTAATTTCTTATACCTACCTACCTACTTATTACAAACTGAACTAATATAATTATTGTTAGTTTATTATTTTTAATGTGCAAATAAAGACGTAGACATAATAATTATAAGTGAACCAGAGATAAAGAACGCTCGATCGTCATTTGTCACATCATTCAAAAAAATATCAAGGTCTGTTTTGCCTTTCTAGCTAAGGCTGGGTGCAGAGGACAGCCTTGAGAAACATGAAAAAACAGCAGTGACGACAATTTCGTTCCTTTGCTTGAAAATAATAAAATTGTCTGAAACATGGATAAGTCACAGTATTACCTATCTTAGTAGGTACCTACTTTGCCTACGACTTCGTCCGCGTAACCCACAGGGACTGTGCATTTTTTCGGGATAAAAATCAGCTTTTGTTATTCAATAATAATGTAGCTTTCTACTAGAAAAGAATTTTTAAATTCGGTCTAGTAGGTACCTAGTACCTACCTAGTTTTTGAGTTTATTCATTACAAACTATTTTTTCTCTTTATCCCAATACCCAATAGTAATTAACTGTGACTTGGTTATTGACAAAACGTACATAAAATAAATACCAACCCTTCCAGCGCCGCATGCGGTCAATACCGGTAATCAGGGAAGCCCGACCGATGCTAGTGCTGCACTCGATACCGATACCGGGAACTCGCCGGACAGTGGACAGGTGGACACCCGCTAGCACTGGGGTCGCTGATTAAAAATCAATAATGCAATGCAGATTGTTCATTGTTATGGAATTAGTACTTTTACCCCGTACCGTACTTACCTGTATTAGTATTTTTTTTAATAAGGGGTGAATAAAGTTATTTTATAATACTAAAGTCGTACAGCCGTGTCATGAATATAATATCTTCTAGCTAGAAGCTTGCCATATTTTGATTCGAAGTTTATCAACAATAAAAGAAGGATTTTTATTGTGTTTCTGGGTAAATCTTTTTGGTGTTAGCTGAAAACCTGCGTAGTGGTAAAAAGTATTTTTTTTTTATTTTCTGTTAGAATAGAAGAATATGCCCTTATAATTACGACAGTTTAGGCTGAATTGCATTCGCATTTCAAATAATAGTCCCCTGTCTTTATTACTGCTCCATTTGACGTCACCTGATAATAGGAACACAATCCGTTATTTCACTTGACAGATCGATGCGGTCTAGACCGGATGTCACCCTTTGTCAAACACAGCGCATCTAGTACATACCTAGGCAAGGTACATAGTAAACATGAAATACAGTATACCAAGTGACATCGCTCGTGTGACCACATTCCAGGGGTAGATGCCCTGCACTAGATTAGATTAGACCTGGGGGGTGATTCTCGCAGGTGATATATTGATATCGAATTCGATATATATCGCAACAAATGTCAAAATGGTAGGGATTTTGACAGTTGATGCAATATATATCGAATTCGATATCAATATATCACCCGCGAGAATCACCCCCCTGCATTAGCATACTGAGTGTCGCCCGTTTTATGAGGTAGACTATAGACTATATAGATAGGTACGGTACTAAAATTGGAATGCAGTGTAGAACTTATAGGTTTGAGTGTAAAAATTGTTGAACTGATGACTTGGTGAGAGTTGGATTAAGGGAAACAAAATGTACATTTTTTTGACAAAAAAAGTATAGTTATAAGTAGTTACACAAATCATTAGATGTACTTATATTTTCGTGAATTTTAAACTTATCAAAGTTATGTTATACTTATCTTAAAGTTACATTAAAAATAAAATTAAAAACTAAAACCCGACTATGACTAAAATCGAACTAAAAAGCATGAAACAAGATTTTTTTCCATAGCCTGAAATTTTCTGAAAAACTTAATAAATCAAAGTTTTATTAGACAATTTACTGCATTCAAATCTCATAGGTGCGGTGATAGCCAGGGTATAGCCGTGGTCGCATGCCGCCATGTTGGGCAGACTTATTAGTCAGTAATACCTATACAGGGTAAAATTAAAAGCAGTGCGGATATTTTAGGAGGTGAAAGTACTCATGAATATGATCAACTTTTATTATGGGACCGACACAGATATATGAAAAAAAAAATCAGCTGTTCTATAGGTACATTTTGATCGTATTGTAGTACATTTTTGTAGGGAACAGCAGTTTTTTTTTTATATTTCAGTGTCGGACCCATAATAAAAGTTGATCATATTATGAGTACTTTCACCTCCTAAAATATCCGCACTGGTTTTAATTTTATCCTGTAGATAAGACCGTAATTAAGAGATTTGGAATAAAGTAAATTTTCATTAGAACATTGATTTTTTATTAAGTTTTTACAAGAAAATTCATGTTACTATTATGAAAAATCAATTTCAAGTCAACGTCCGCAGTAAATAGATTACCGAAACGGTAAATCATTATTTATGAACGACAGGTCAACGCTTGAGATATTAGTGAAATAAGGCCGAGTGTACACGCGAGCGGTCACCACACTCGCGACAATTGGTGGTCGGGGGTACATTGATCAGGTTGGTAACCTGGTTGTAGGGCGAATGGTAAAAGATAATTGGTACCTAGATAAAGCATACAAATTAGTAACTTTTATTTGGAACGAAAAATAAAATGTGAGAATATAATTAGACAAGTCGATTTTTAGGGTTCCGAACCAAAATGGTAAAAAGGAACCCTTATGGTGCGACTTCGTCTGTCTGTCTGTCTGTCTGTCTGTCTGTCTGTCTGTCTGTCACACCTGCTTATTTCAGCAACTACTTATGCTATCGACTTGAAATTTGGAACAGTTATAAAGAATGCTTGTTCAACTTTATTGCAAATGAAAAAAGTCCAAAAATATTTTTATTTTCATTGCAAATGGGGCCGGAGTGGGGGTCCGAAATTTTAAAGTGGGGTTACTAGGTCAAGTGACATATCATATGAAAGGGCTTGATTTGCACATTTCAAAATATATTTTTATTTTATTTTATGTCTCACAGTTTTCGACATATGATGAAAAATTTCCAAAAAAATACCATTCCCCCCCCCTTATCTCCGAAGTTTGCGGGGCGAAAAATCTGAAATAATTAGAGTTGATAGGAATTGATCCAAATATGGCACCAAAAATAAAACGATGTTCCTAACTAGTACAGTTTTTTCAAAATCATCAAAATTCCTTCACAAACAAACTTAGTTATGCGGTCCGGATTTTTTCACATTATACGTCCAAAAATGATTCGGAACCCTCGGTGCGCGAGTACGACTCGCACTTGGCCGGTTTTTTTTTGTAAAAAATCGTCCTGGTACTAATGTACTAAACTATTGAACTATTGTAATCTATGTTCACAAATAAAGTTTGTGAGTGAGTCATTGACTAGGCACTTATCTATTTTTAGGGTTCCGTACCTCAAAAGGAAAAACGGAACCCTTATAGGATCACTTTGTTGTCCGCCGTCAGTCACCGGACCATAAGTGGAGCCATCTGCTCATAGATGGCGCCATTGGAAGTATGCAGTAGCGCCATCTATGATCATATGCCGGAACCCTTAGGGCGCGAGGCATACTCGCACTTGTCCGGTTTTTTTTATTTCGTAATAGGCTTGTGTTTGACCGCGATGCGATCTACGATGGAGCACGCTTGCCTAGAAGTAACCAATTCACCCGTGACTTGAAGACACCCTTTTAACTGTAATTATTGAACAAATTGAACAAGTAGGTATAATAAGACTTATCAACTTCGGGCTTGGTTGATTGATATAAATGCAGAGTTCTCTGCTAATCATCAGATGGAATAAGGGTTGCCAGATGATCGGGAAATCCGGGGAAGTCCCCAGATTACTGAAAGCTAGCTGACGTGCCCATCAGCTAGTTTCAAAGGAAAATAAGTAATAGGGCTAGGTAAAAGATACTCTGGAACCATATGGAGAAATTTGGCTCGTTGCCAACTAATATGGCTAGCAGCCAAGACCGTGCATTAGCCTAAATGAATACTTTACCTTTGCGAAGGTCTAACACACATTATCCATAATAATTTAAGTCCCCATCTATCCATAATTTAAACGATAGGTAGTTTCCAACGTTTTGTTTTAATTTTACATTTGAAAGTATCTTCTAATGGTCTAATCGAATTAAATGACTTGACTTTTGATATTTCCAAGCAATTTCAGTTGCTAAAACTTTTATTTTCTTCAATTTGTTATTAGATAAAATGAGTGACAGTGACAGGTTAACCAAAGAACATATTGCAAGAGGTATTCAGTATTCGATGCTAATTCACATAAAAATTGCCCCCCTGAACAAGATTCAGTATCCGCGCCTACTGATGCGGTGATTCTTCATCTTCAAGTGTCCTGATGACGTTTGCATTACAATCAGAGACAACAATGATTTACTTGATCCTTGTCTGCGGGCGTAATTGTCATAATGGAGTGTCAATAGTCTGTGATTGGTTGTAATTGGTGCATACGGGTTGACGCGGCGCACTCCATTTGTTCCAAACTTTATTGATTTCGATGAATTTTGAAGTTGTCTATGGTCTCGTAGAGCTGTACTTGATGTATTTAAGGGTTTGACGCAGAATGTTAACTGTAGTAGTCATCATTATTGCGTTAAAAGTCCTATGATTCGTGTTTATAGGAACACATAACACATTTGCTATGCCAATTGCATTAAAATGGTGACGGTGTCATATTTGAGTCTAAATAGGTAGGTAGGTAATTCGTATGCTAACACCAATCTTATGTTTTTACGAAACTACTTAGGTACCTATCTAAAATTCTAAACAAATAAATAAGTAGGTAGGCACATACAGTTTTTATCGGAAAACTCGCATTTCTGTGTTCACGTTGATAGTGAAAAGCATGGCGTTATCATGTGTTTATCTCTCCCCAATTTCCCCGTAACATCGATAACGTTAGCCTTTATTTATGGTGTTTACTTGTCTTGGGTAACTTATGGCTACAAGCGGTACACTCTGATGTTGTCTATGAGTTTTTACGAATCCTACAAAAATACCTACCTAAAGCCTGCAATACATGTTGGCCGAGCTTAGACCAACGCGAGCCTAGACAAATTGACACAAAGCAAGCGCTACTGTCTACACGTTCGGCAAGTTTGACGTCAACCGCATAATAGCGCGCGGACAAACATGTGAACACTATTGTCCGAGCGCGCGCGAGCGCCTTTGATTTGTGCAGAAAATCCGACACCGCTCCGAAGTGAGGTAAGTGATCGCGAGTGACTCCAAGTTGTGGCAAGCTACGTCAAATGAGGTCTATACACGTTGGCGCTTGTCTATACTCAACCAACTAGGCAAGTGATACCGAGCGATAGCAAGACAAGGCAAATATACCGTCGACATATTGGTATTGGCCTTCACTCGACAACGCTCGGCCAGCATGTATTGCAGGCTTAAGAATACAGGGTGGCAGGCATCATTATGAACAACTTCTACTATAGGACCAACCCGGAAATCAGGAAAAAAAAAAACTGCTGTTCCATACATTTATGTTCACATAACTCAACAAAATGTTTGGAACAGCTGATATTTTTTTCGCGATTTCAAGTTTGGTCCCATAGTAAAAATTGTTCATAATGATGAGTACAATGACCCCTTAAAACATTTTCACTGTCTAACCTGCCACCCAGTATACTCTGATGTCACCCATAAGTTTTTACGAAAAGAAAAAAAATATTTATTTAGGGCTCAGAATTAGCACCAATGTTCGTCCATGATACCTAGGAATTGTTCTAATTTTTTTGAGACGTGGAGACGTATATCTACCTATTTCCGTTGACGTTTAAAAATAAAGTAGGGAGGTAGGTGTATGAGAAATGATAACCTATCTCAATCACGAGACCATTATAATTAACAACTCTTTAGCAATACGATAACACAGTTATCACCATGCCCTATGACCTTTCTATTTTAGAGAAATGACTAACACCACTAACGGATACTTAAATATCAAAAAATATTATTATCTAAATAATAATTTATTTAAAACAAAAATCAGACAAGTACAAACATGTTTAGAGACAGATGTTCGGGCCTAAATAAAAGATGACAGAACGAAGCGAAGGGGAAGACGCGTCATGGCTCCAATATTGTTGATAATATTGAAAACACCCGGTTGACATTCTAAAACTTTGATGATGTATTTTTTATACATGATCAATGATTGTAGTGGTACCTACCTACCTAATTTTATAATAGTGGCTCAGATATTATGAAAGCTAATTATAGATATCAGGAAGTAGGTAACAACGAGGCAAAAATATCAACTAATTAAATGCGACGAGCGTTTCAGAAAAAAATATAAACGTTACATAACACAATCAAAGATCTCAACAAAGATTCCAATAGAGTCCATTTCAGGAAAGAAGTCCCGCGGACAATTATGGAACTACATTATACTACATTATGTCGCGCGAATACAGCGCTGCGTCTGCGGGACTTCTTTCGTGAAATGGACTCTACCTACCTTCTAATAACATTTAAAAAAAAATCTTTCCATTTGACATCTCTGTAATGCTGCCAAGTAATTTTTTTGTTTACCCCAATTACCTATTTAGTAAATTGATCGTTCACCAAAGAGCGTTCACCATACGACATTTCTAACTTATTTCCCACCACATTTGTTAACCTGTGTGTTTGTTTGTCCTCAGTTCTGGGAGATCATATCAGAGGAGCACGGTATCGATCCCACCGGCGTGTACCGAGGAACTAGCGACCTACAGCTTGAGCGAATCTCCGTATACTACAATGAGGCCTCTGGTCAGTACACCTACTAGGTTTTTATTTACTTTTTCTGATTTCCTAGGTGTGTTGGGGTTGGTTTCTAATCTGACCACGCGTAGTATAAAGACAAAATGACGGATTGTAGAAAGATTTCTACCGATATACATATGCAAGGCGATATTAGGAATGAAGATAAGAAATGTTTCCATTCTTCACTCGACAAAAGTTTACAATGCAAGCATGGGTTGCCGGCCGCTGTGTGCTCGGGAAGAAGAGATTTTGTCTATTTGGTAGAATTGGAAAATATTCCTCCGTCGACAAAACCCGTTTCTGTAGATAATGGTCATGCTACGCGAGCAGATGTGGGTGGATTTGATTTTGTACGGAGAGCTTGCTGATTTAATATTTTGCCTGCCTCATCTTCCAAGTGGTGGTGGTGTTCTACAGTTACACCAGGAAAGTCCTGACTCACTCACTGACTGACTCATCGACGCACAACCAAATCCTGGACATAGAAAGCTGACATTTTGCTACATCATATAGGGAACCCCTTTATGATGTAGACAAGGAAAAAGGAGTCAAGGAGGAAAAAGGAGTCAATCGAACCAGCGCAGCGTACCTAATGGAATATGAATGTGCACGCAACAAATAAATTGATATACCATATGGCCATAACTGCTTTATATGTATAATTATTTTTATAGCCGTGACCTCAGAAATGCTCTACAATACAACCCAAGGTTATCAATTCAATGACGATCAGCTGTTGTTTCCAACTAATTAATAAAAAAAATACCAACGCAGTACTTTATGGAGCTAAAGGAACAGCTGGCTTAACTCATAGTTATATTAAACGTACTATCAATTACCAAGTAATAACAGAAAAATATCACATAACAACTGCTAATCACCTCCCTGCGGCAATATGTCTGTCCTGTGACGTCCATTGCTTCTTTTATTTAAAGAAACTCATCGAGGTATTTATCAGACGGTCATTGGAGTTCAAACTAGTAATGTAGTTGCTATGGCCACTATTAATGAAACATGTTATTATACAGTTCATTATTCGGTCTAGTAGGCTGTAACTTACTCTTTCATTCAGAAGGCTAATTTCCAACTTTCAAGGTTCTTTCACTGCGTGTCTTGGGGTTCTGAATATCAGTAATTAAACTTAAAGACTTTTAAAATTAAAACTGGCAAAAAGTCATTTCTTCTGTGAACTTCCGAGATCTTCTGTCTGCCTACAAGTTAATTTCACAGGAGGAACGATTACAGACAATTTCCACCCATCTATTAACTTAATTTCTGAAAAGGCTGACATCCTCAACCCGTTACAGGAATCCAGGCCCTCGTAGCAACAAATCAGCTAATTAGCAACAAATCAAGAACAAGATGTTAGCTAGTCTAGAATTATGTATTAAAATTTAAAAAGCTATTAACGACGCTTGCAAAAAAATTGGTGCATATGAAGGTACATTTTTAACTGGAACTACCTACATAACATTGCCAATTCACTTTCAAATATAATTTTAGCGTCCAAATTAAGCCATTCTAAAAATAAAATAAATAGAATTATTGCATTAGACCCCATCAATTTGGTGGATAATTAAGAATTAAAAAGATTAGGTATCTTAATAAGCAAATTGTTATCTTAGAAATCTTGTAGATCTTCCATCAAAGATTAAAATGTTTGATTAAATCCGTTCACTCCAATTATAATTAATGGAATAGAAAGTTTACATAAAGTGAAAATAACAAAATGACAGTTTGTAATGAGCGATTCATTATAGAATATCTTTTGTCTCGTCTTCTTAGAGAAACTCATTTTATGATTCACGGTGAAGAGGAACGACTTCATTTATAATTATTTTTTAATTTTAATTACCATTCAATAAAAAAATAACGCGGTTATCGGCAAGACACGTCAATAATCAAATTATCTTAAAAAAATCTTTAATAGAAATCCGGAATGGCTTAGAAATCCAAAATCGGAAACCAAAACGATCTATTAAAATATTTGAACGTCACACACAGTCAGATTTTTCCGATTATGATTTTTTCAGACCGATCTAACGTTTTGGTTTCCGATTCTGGATTCCTTCTCATAATTCAGTAAGCCATTCCAGTTGTCTGTGGCCGGCCTAAAATATTAATTTCTAATTATTACATTTTTCATCGCAAATAATACAGAAGTATGAGCATTGTTTGAGTAAACTTAAGTCTATTTCTGACGACACAGCTCAACATTACTATTTCTTAGTGCAGCATTCTTGTTTAACCCGGAAATCATTAAACCGTCATCACGTTTCTTGATGCTAACACTGAACCGTCACGTCGCTGTGCGGCATTCTCAACAATTAAAAGTGATTTACAGCAATTAAACTCTTCGTACATATGATTAACTCAAATTGTGGCAGTGCGATGAACTCATGCAACACTAATCCGCGGAACCGGGCTTTATTACCAGATAAAAACATGAATTTTCGTTACTGGTAATCCTGAAGTCTATGCATATTTTTTTTCTTTTTCGTGGAGATTTCCAATGCAATCGACATTGAAGCATGTTTGCTTCTGGTTAATAGATATTGCAGCGGTCTTGGTCGCAGATCCTCTGTCGCGAGTCGTCCTGCGACCACGAACGCTGCAAAGTGTTCGAAACATCAGGAAAATTTAATAATACAAAACTAAGGAATAGTAAGAAATAAAGGGCGCTAAAAATATTTCGCCCGGGGCGCTTGGATAACCAAAGCAGGCGCTGCTTACAGCATCTTGAATCTTAGCTAGGGCTGCCATCCATTTGGGTTTCCCCGGATTTGTCCTAGTTTGGGAGGGCGTCCGGGAACATCCGGGAAAGGTACTGATGAAGTGTCCGGGTGAAATCCGTCCGTTGTTTTGGCAGACCGTTCGTTTTAACTTAATAATCTATTTATTTAGCTATCATAATTACTTTCATATTTTCAAGGATATTCGGAGTAAAATCCCGATTTCGAGCAAGTGTCCGGGGTTTGTGAAATCGGTATCTGCAATTTAGGTGATGGCAGCCCTAATCTTAGCGGAAATCGGCCTCAAAGACCTCAAAATCTCACGATCCATTCTCTGCCATTTGATACGTGTACCTACCTATAATGCCCCAGTGTGGCGGACCGCATGCTCGACCGCCGCCTAACAGTGCCGGTACTGTTAGCGGTTATTATTCACACTGCCCGGCCGTAGTCCACAGTTCGATGCGCCCGCGCAACTTTTATTGCAGTTGATTTTGATACGCGGGTAATTTGAATGGCCATGTAAAAAATGTAGAACTGTGATGGACGTGATGGTACTAAATTTCTACATGATGATATTATAATGACTTGTAGTCTAGCTTTACGATTGAAGATCGATAAGTATCTAGGTTACCATCTGTGGTGATAACTAGCTGTGCTCCGCAGTTTCAGCCCCCCCGTTGCTCGGCTCCTAAGGGTCGTAGCCTGATGTTAAATAGCCTATACTATTTATCATGAATCTGGCTATCATATCTGAAAGAATTTTTCGAATCCAACTGACAGTTCCAGAGATTCGCGCGTTGAAACAAATAAACTCTTCAGCTTTATATTATACTAGCACTTTGCCCGCGACTTCGTCCGCGTGTCCCACAGGAACTGCGCATTTTTTCGGGATAAAAAGTAGCCTATGTTACTCAGTGATAATGTAGCTTTCTACTGGTGAAAGATTTTTTTAAATCGGTCTAGTAGTTTCGGAGCCTATTCAATGCAAACAAACAAATCTTTCCTCTTTATAATATTAGTATAGATTTATCAATATCATATCATTATACAAATTATCGCAATATTTATGTATAAAACCGTTAAACTGACTCCATTATTTAAAAACTATCGCTTATTTTATTACCTAGTATTATTTTCAATGTCCAGAGTATAGTTGTCTTTGTTAAGTTGAAGTTCAAGTTAAGATAACTGGTGTTAACGACCTCGCTCGGAATCGCCGACTGTGACCGAATGTTCTTTGTTTATCTAAAGATTTGACTTACAAGTGCAATTCAAGTTATACAGGGTGGCAGGTTAGACAGTGGAAATATTTTAAAGGGTCATTGTACTCATCATTATGAACAACTTTTACTATGGGACCAACCCTGAAATCGCGGAAAAAAGATGTTCCATACATTTTGTTGAGTTATGTGAACATAAATGTATGGAACGATTCACGCGATTTCAGGGTTGGTCCCATAGTAGAAGTTGTTCATAATGATGAGTACAATGACCCCTTAAAATATTTCCACTGTCTAACCTGCCACCCTATATAGGGTGTAAGGTAAAACGAGGGACTTATTGCAGGTATTCGATACTAGATCGATTAACTACGGGTGAGTATAGGTCCTTTGGAAACACGAAAAAAATCAACTGTTCCATACAAAGACTCGTCAAAATGTCTGGAACAGCAGATTTTTTTTTGTGATTTCATGGTTGGTCCCGTAATCGAACTAGGTTCGGATAGGTAGGTATACCTACTGAATATACCCTTTCTTCATTAAGTCACTTGTTTAACCTAACATCCAGGTTACATAGCTAATGATTAGGCACTAGGTACCTAGTTAGGTAGATATAGTAGGTACCTAATACGGTAACTTTTAGTTTTGATTACAAAGAAGATGAAAACGAGCAAAAAACAGTCATTCAGTTTAGGCGTACAGTTCATGACATACCTACTTACCTACCTAAATAAGTTTTTGAATGTTTTTTTTTATGATTTATCAAAAGGAATAACTTATTGATACAATCACGCTCAATAGAACTAACCTCGGCATCAATGTCCGCCTACCTGGCTACCTTTGCATTGTCAGGATAGCCCAGAAAAACCGATTTCAGATCGATCTTGATAAGAATGAGTCAATTTGCCTTTCGATTCAGTTACAAAACTTGAAATTACCTACAATGCGTTTTCCTGTTTCGTCACCAATTGTTGCTCGATTTGGAGGCTCAAATAATAGATTGTTTTTTTTATGGACTCAATGACATGGAAAAGTAGATGAATAAGTGTTATGTTGAAAAACATTTTTTCAAAACAAGCCTTCTCCATCTTCATCATCAGATCCTAGACATTATTTGGGTCTACAGTACTTGCCAAGAAAAATCCAACGAGCCCAAACACGACACAGTCATGTTGAGGAGTTCCCATTGCCACCTCCCGGCCTCATTATGAGATCCCCCTCCATGGTACCACGTTATTGCATTGTCACCGAAGTTACATAATACATGTGTTCCAAATTTCAGCTCAATCGGTTGGCGGTAACTGGTTAAAATTCTGTTTTCTCTTTTTAACAGGGCAAGTTCAATAAAAGCTTGTTATAAAATAGCTAACGATTGCCTCTATTTTGTCCACAGTTGCGACGGCGGAGAACGGGGGCAAGTACGTCCCCCGCGCCATCCTCCTCGACCTCGAGCCCGGCACCATGGACGCCGTCCGGTCCGGCGCGTACGGGCAACTCTTCCGGCCGGACAACTTTGTGTTCGGACAGTCCGGCGCCGGCAACAACTGGGCAAAAGGACACTACACCGAGGGCGCAGAACTCGTCGACGCAGTACTCGATGTAGTTCGCAAGGAGTGCGAGAACTGCGACTGTTTGCAGGGCTTCCAGCTCACACACTCGCTTGGCGGCGGCACCGGCTCCGGCATGGGCACGCTCCTCATCTCCAAGATCCGCGAGGAGTACCCCGACAGAATCATGAACACGTACTCCGTGGTGCCCTCGCCCAAAGTGTCCGACACAGTGGTGGAGCCCTACAACGCAGTGCTCTCTATTCATCAACTAGTCGAAAACACAGATGAAACCTACTGCATAGACAACGAAGCTCTCTACGACATCTGCTACAGAACCCTCAAAGTGCCCAACCCCACGTACGGCGACCTCAACCACCTGGTGTCGCTCACCATGTCCGGCGTGACGACGTGTCTGCGGTTCCCCGGCCAGCTGAACGCGGACCTCCGCAAGCTGGCGGTCAACATGGTGCCGTTCCCGCGTCTCCACTTCTTCATGCCCGGCTTCGCTCCGCTGACGTCCCGCGGCAGCCAGCAGTACCGCGCGCTCACCGTGCCCGAGCTCACGCAGCAGATGTTCGACGCCAAGAACATGATGGCGGCCTGCGACCCGCGCCACGGCCGCTACCTGACCGTGGCCGCCATTTTCCGCGGCCGCATGTCCATGAAGGAGGTGGACGAGCAGATGCTCTCGATTCAAAACAAGAACAGCAGCTTCTTCGTGGAATGGATCCCGAACAATGTTAAGACTGCCGTGTGCGACATCCCGCCCAAGGGTTTGAAGATGTCGTCCACATTTATTGGTAACACGACAGCCATTCAGGAGCTGTTCAAGAGAATATCGGAGCAGTTCACCGCCATGTTCAGGCGCAAGGCTTTCTTACATTGGTATACTGGTGAGGGCATGGACGAGATGGAGTTCAATGAGGCGGAGAGCAACGTGAACGACCTGGTGTCGGAGTACCAGCAGTACCAGGAGGCGACGGCCGAGGACGACACGGAGTTCGACCAGGAGGACATGGAGGAGCTGGCGCAGGACGAGCACCACGACTAGCGCCGCGCGGCGCTCGACCACTCTTAGTATAACGTACTGTAAGCCTACCACCACACAGACCATTAGATCGTATTTTTGCAATATATTTTCCTTAAATTAGTAAAAGTGTGCCCTATCCCTGTGTCGTGGTAGATTGTAAGTTACAGTTAAGGGCCAGACCCTCGCCGGACCAGTTTTGTACCACTTTTTATATGTTTTCCAAACGTAATGTAGAGGTTAAGTCGCGTGCATTTATTACCAAAGCGTCCTCGAGGACCGAGGACCAATGAACATTTTCCGAATTCTATGTCCATCGCACTGATCCGTCAACGGCATTGACGCTTCACGTGCAATAATTATGATTAAAATATAATAAATAAATAATAAATTTTATTGAATGATAGTATTATTCGAAGTCTGTTTTAATTGAATACTAATTAGATTAAGATAAACTTTATAAGAAACGTACCAACTTGTGCATTTCTTAGCTTAAGTTATTGTCTTGTATGCTTTTTATTATATTAATTTATAATAAATGTTTTAAATTAATTTGATGTTTTATTACCTTCACTTTATGAAAGTATTTTCTCAAAATTCACATGACGATGCTACTCTGCACGCTGCAAATAACGTGGAAAAAGTAGTGTGATTCTCACCAAAAAAATAGAAAATGCTCACTTCGCGTAGGTGTGTCTTAAAGCCGCGTCTCCTGCGCCCTGTTTTCGTGTTCGACGAACATCGAACAGTGAACAGTGAACGAGAAAGGGGCGTGGTCTACGTGTTTTGACGAATAAAAACACTCAAAACTCATAGACCACGCCCCTTTATCGTTCACTGTTCGATGTTCGTCGAACACGAAAACAGGGCGCAGAAGACGCGGCTTTAGAGTGATGACATGACTGGGTTCTTCTTTGGTATGTAGTTTCTGGTATTAGACGATATTATGGATCTTTAGGCCAATTACCTTAAAAAACTAGTAGGTAATGTATAGGTACTTAGGTACCTAATCTTATCTTAGCGAGGCTCATTGTCCAAGGAATTAAGCACAAACTGCCAAAGCTGTGCCGTAGTATGTATGTCTCAAAGATATAACAACTGGAAGAAACTAAATGCACCACATTATCCCTGATGAGTGATGATGATGACTCACCAATCGGGATGCGTAATGGTCGCATCGCATTAGTCAACCTCTTTGTTACCAAAAATAATTACCTACCCAATATTTATTGCCTGCTGAACTTTCCTTCAAATATGTGTGCTATTTCTATCTCTATTGCCTCAGACCAGTCCAGGTGATTCTCGCGGGTTCGATTTAATACTACCGTTGTCTGTCCCCTTTTATTATCGCCCGTGATGATACGCACAGGGAGATCCAGAGATCGAAACTACCAACGCCATCTATACGTGGTTATAGTAGACGTGTACTACTAACGCCATCTATACGTCGTCATAGTAGCAAACTACAAGTGACGTTTTCTTTTTGTCCTGTGGACTTATGGCGATTTCATTATTGAAAAAGGTGCAATTGAAATCTCTCAAACCCTGAAAGGAGATCATTGAACTCATTACTATGAACAACTTTTACTATGGAACCAATCGCGGAAAAAAAAATTGTTGTACAGCTTCTCCACAAAGTTCTTGAAGGTGTGTGAATTCTGCCAACCCGTACTTGGCCAGTGTGGTGCAGTATAATGATTGATAATGATCTACCGCCTCTCATTCTGCGAGAAAGCCTGTGCCCAGCAATGGGACATTTCTTTTTTTTAATAAGGGTGGGGATGGGTGTGGCCGGTGGGGGGCATCTTTCATAGCACGATGATGTTTAACGACAATAAAACTCAGTACTAATAGACAAATATTTATTTCTCTTCGTAACTGTGACGCGTCGCGTCTATTATAAGGCTTACTTACTCTACACTAGATATTTACAATAACTGAACACAATAGTAGTACAGAACTCTCAACTGGTATTAGATTCAATATCCGCGTATGTAACTGAAGTTACAAGTTGTCAAAAATTAACTTTACCTGTCAAAAGACTTGGGTTTCTATTTAACTTAATTTCAATAACCCTTACTGATAGACGAGACGATGCATGATTAAATTAAACAGCTCAGTGAATTGTCATCTCTATTCATTGTCATAAAAACGACATAGTTGCACAGGGTGGCAGGTTAGACAGTGAAAATATTTAAAGGGGTCATTAAATTGAAAAAAATCAGCTGTTCCATACATTTTGATGAGTTATGTGAACATAAATGTATGGAACAGCTGATTTTTATTTCGCGATTTCAAGGTTGGTCGTATAGTAAAAGTTATTCATAATGATGAGTACAATGACCCCTTTGAATATTTCCACTGTCTAACCTGCCACCCTGTATAATTAATCAATGTTTGAAGTTAAGTGGCATCTATAAGTAAGGTGAAATGTGAAAAAATAATAGTCCGATATTAGGAAAGTAGAAATTATAAAAAACTATATTGTTTGCGAGTTAATAAGTCAAAACTGAGGAAGCAATAAGTCCAAATTATTAATCTCCTCACATAAAAACGATGATTAAACGTGTTTAACCAAATCAGCTCTTAAGTTAATTGCCATCTCTATTCATTGGCATAAAAATTTGTGGTAAGTGTTTAGCAGGCAGATACAGTTAATTTCTCAATACATTATTTTGGTAGTGCAGTGCAGTGCAAAACAAAGATTTTTTTAGACTTCTCAAAAATCCGATACATGCATTACCGTTTGCACTGCACTAGAATCAAAACTGATACGTGATAAGATTTAAAGCCAAACAAAGTATTAGAGCTACTTTCATAACATCCTTTGCACGATAGCAAAACATTTTTATCTTGATAGCTTGACGCTCAATTATTATTGTCTTTTTGAGTATTTAGTAAAGGAACGGAATTAAATGCCTCTTTCTGTAACTCTTATACGTTAAACAAAGCGATAAGTCTTAGTATGGAGTGATAAAATGCTCAACAGAATCCGTGACGTCATTGGTCGATCAACGATATCGCGTCATGGCTCTTATTTCTGATTGGCTGATCAATCCATATTTATAACACTATAGTACATACAAACTTATATCTAACTTTGTAATTAATTACAGTGTAGTGTCAACGAGTGAGTTATTTTTATTTTTTTCTCTTATTATAAACAGAGATTCTTAGAATTTTCTTTCGATAAATTTTGTCGCTTGTAAATGTCGTTCAAATATAATTAAAAAACAAAACACAACCAAACTGAGAATTAACCTATTATTTACTGAAATTGGTTAAAAATAAGGTTAATCTAAGTTCAAATTATATTTGTTTCAAATTCCTAAAGTTCCAAAACTTTAAATATCTAAATAATTAATATATTTTTTGTACTTATTACAATGTAGGTATAAGAACTTTATTTTTAAGGTAGACAATTACTTATTTGTGAATAACAATGTTTATTGCATGTTCAAATTAATATTTCTTGAACAACATTTACAAGTCAAATCATTTTGTCACTAAACTATAAGAGAGGTTAACGATATTATTTAATAATAGTCATACAAGCTGACGGTCAAACCTATACGTAACTTATACACGACAAATGCTAAAAAATCGGTGTTGTAATAACATACGATATGGCAACTCAAATTTGTTGTAAAGCCTGGAAGCGAACTAACGCGTTGAAGCGGTGGATCTTGATGACATGTTTAGGTTACGAGATAGGCAGATTCAGAGGGCGGCAAATTCATGCTTGGTACACGAATACACTAGTCTACCAAGCGTAGTAATCGCAATAAGCAGCGTTGAAATGAGGATGATAAAGGTAAAAATATTGTCGGGCAGGGGCGGCATTTTTTAGTTTTTGCCCCGCCTCGAAATTATTCAAGATCCGGGGCTGACGAGATAATCATATTATAGAGCGTTTCACATAAGAAGTTCGAGGGAGAATCTCACCGTGACATTTTCGCTCGAACGTTCGCAAAAAAATTGGCAGTTCTCGCGGTGAAATCGGGCGGCGTGCCGGTACAGAATAGACAGCATGTTATAAATAAGTACTTATTTTAAGGTGATAAAAATGCAAAATACAAAAACTAAAAAAATAATTGGAGTTTAGTCGCCCATGCAGGGCTCCAATTCCGCTATTTGAATAGTGTAAGAATGGTGTCATAATGACACCATTACTATCAAAACCTAAGCGGTCATTGGCTTAGAGTAAGACTAACTCTTTCGTCATTGGTAAAACGATGCCATTGAGACACTATTCTGACACGATTATAACAATTGCATTAGCAGACTTGGGGCCCAGATTCCTTGCATATTAAGTGAATGAGTGCGATTTAACGACTCATCTTTAGGTTATACATAGCAATTTCAATTTCTCAAAATACGACTTTTTAAATATTGTGAGCAAATACAAAAGTTTTTATATAAAATGGTAGCTACCAAAAATCACTGGAGTAATAATAATTTTCGAGATTCACATCAACGTCATCAAAATCCACAGCATAATTAATATAATTAAACTTATGAAATCATAGTAATATGTACAGTATAATATATTTTTACATTTACATCTAATTACAAATACTATTCGGCACTTCATGATTAAGTAACTAATAAGGGATTTGTATTATACAGAGAATAGTCCTATAAGAGCCTTTATCCAGTAGATATCTTTCGGATACTATGATAATGACTATGTTCCCACAAATCAGCACAGATAAAAAATGACTGACGCGGATTGAAAATGGCGTCACCTCTTTTCACCTCCCGCTTTCTATAGGTACTCAAACTCGGGTGCGGGCGAGATGTGAATACAGTCAACACCATTTTCAATACCATTCTTTAATAAAACAAACGGATTAAATCGCGTATATTACTGATTTTTCCTGACGTTTCGAACACTTTGCAGCGTTCGTTGGCGCAGGACGACTGAAACGTCAGGAAAAATCGGTAATATACGCGATTTAATCCGTTTAAAATTGTTTTATTATAATGTGTAGTAATCGCGAAAACCTAAGACATTACTTACTAATATTGTTGAAATAATAACCATGCTAATTCTGTAAATTGTCAAATAACACTATTTATTTGACAACTTACAGCATTGTACAACTTTTACCATTGGATCAACTTAAAAAGAATTTGTTGTTCCATACATCGTGATCGAGTAAAAATGAAAAGTGTATTGATGTGTAATTACGAATGTATAATAACAAAATGCTACTAACAATATTTTTATCAGTACCTTCCTTTCTCTGTATAACACCCAGTCCCATCTATCGAAACACTAATATAATACCATGGACGTATTAAACAAGCGGAGAAAATCTCGCTCAGAATATGTGACCCACCCTCAGATCAAAGAAACAAGGAGATGTGCCAAGGCGCTATCGAGCATGATGCCTGATCTTGAGCAAATTGCTCATATTAAAAACGTACACGCTGGCGACGAACCGAACACGATCGATGGCATAAATACAGTGTTTTAGTTTAGTGCTAGTGTTGAGTGACGATTAACAGTGTTAGATTGAGGGTGTGCGGAATGTTCAATGCGTAGGAGATCTTTTTATTCACAAGGAGCGCTTAATTATGCGCGTAATTGTGTCGAAAAATGTACTAAAAGTGGCATCAGTTGTTCCCGTACTAATTTGCTATGATGGCATATCTCCTTGTTTCTATGATCTGAGGACCCACCCATAGTGTGCCGTCATTTCGCAAAACGTCGTCTGACAGAAGTTGTCTCGTGTACAAAAAAATATAAAAATAGCTGCGTCTTTTGTGGTAAAATGCTGCCAAAATAATAGTGGTTTCATGAAAGGTATGGTATGCCACCTTACATCGGTAAGTGAGGAATTTATCACATTTTTTCCAAATGATTGTCATGAAATAAATTACGGCCGGCATGCTATGGCCACATCTGACGGAATTTACGTCGCTGATTTTCCGTCGCGTAACTTTCTATTCCTATTTTAAAGGACGCATGTTCGGTCACATGTGTATTTTGAGACGTTTGTCTGGAATTATGTGTACCGGAGTTACGCGACGGAAGATCCACGACGGAATTTCCGTCAAGTGTGGCTGAGGCCTCATTGTTTAGCGAGTTTATGTCCGCCTTTTTTTAATACGTCCATGTTTAATACCTATTCTACAGGGTAAAATTAAAACCAGTGCGGATATTTTAGGAGGTGAAAGTACTCATGAATATGATCAACTTTTATTATGGCACCGACACTGAAAAATTAAAAAAAACATCAGCTGTTCCATACATTTTGATCGTGTTGTAGTGCATTTTTGTATGGAACAGCAGTTTTTTTTTTTTTCATATTTCAGTGTCGGTCCCATAATAAAAGTTGATCATATTCATGAGTACTTTCACCTCCTAAAATATCCGCACTGGTTTTAATTTTATCCTTTATAATGTTTACACTTTACTCGACTATCGGACACAGAAGTCTCATAAAATCGATACCTACGCTATAAATAATAAGCAATATTTTACTATAAAGTAAAGCTATTGTGTACAGACACTTGTACAGGTTTCACGGCAACCATTTGTAAAACTGTATGTTTGTTCATTACTCCGAAACGGACAAACCAAAGGTTAGTAATTGACTAATTGATGTACTGGTTCATATCTGAATTCAATTAAAAATCATAATATTTAATCAATTTGAAGTGAAATATAAAAATACGTATAATTATTACTTCTGAAAACATACTAATATTACTAGTAATTGAAGCCTGTTGTGAAATCCTAGATCAACATGATTGATATAAGATGTGACAGCTGATTATGTCCAGACAAAATAATATTTTACTTTACCACACCTAGGATCGTATTACAGAACCTAACTTAAGTCTCAAGCATTACTTGAGACTAGTTCCAAGCGATTTGATTGGTTGAAACTAGTGTTGCCGATCGATATTTCTACTAAAGCTACTATCGATAGTTTTCATCTAAAAAGGCCATACTATCGATAGTATTGCTTTATAAACTATCGACAGTCCAAAACAAATCGATAGTATTGATACTATCGAACGGCAACACTAGTTGAAACTAGTCTCTAATAATGATTGAGTCCATATATCCAGGGTAAAAATGTATTATGCCATGGTTTATGCTTTTACCAAATCTTTTTGAAGATCGTATGTTAGACGGACACTTCATTGTCGTCGTTGAGTCGTATGCTGTTGTCATTGCCCGCCAACTTGAGGAGTGTCTTCTTGATGCGGAGCGCCGGCAGACGAACTGATGGGTTCTGGTGCCAGCATTCGCGCATTAGGTTCGCCATGCCCACCATTGTCTAGGGGAGATATAGGAACGTTAGCATTACTGTCATCTCTCCACCACCCTAGAGCTATATAAGTATTACACAAGTAAGCAAAGCTCTTATTTCATTTTAAATTGGATCCCAAGCTATCGAACTATGAAAACCACATTAAAATCCTTCTGTACTTTTGACGTGATGCGCGCATAAACAGATAAACCGACAAAAATTCAAATAAATATCTTTTTGGGTATAGCTACGTCCCAGTACCCTATCACGACTGTCTTTTCAGCTGGCTTAGCATGACCACGATAGAAACGGGTTTTGTCTACATAGAAATAGACAAAGTGACAGATTGTAGAAACCTTTCTACCGTTTCATTCATAAAACGTAGAAATGTTTCTACAATCTGTCAATCTATTTCTATGTAGACAAAACCCGTTTCTATCGTGGTCATGCTAGGCCGGCTGGAATATCTTCAATGTGCAGACACGGCTTTTTTATAATTGTATAATACCTAGTATGTTTTAAGATTTATAGCCCTAGTGATTATTTCACTATACAGTATTCAACAGCTAATCTGTGAACAGCGTTGTGGGCACTTGTACAATATTGTTTATTTCTTTTGTTATTTTTTTTCATTCATAAGTTAACTGTTTGTTGGTCCTATTGAATAAAATAAATGGAAGATCAAGACGACCCCAAATAAATTGGGATAAGGGCAGCAAGATGATGGCGACTATCATGCATTAAAAAGCTTGTTTCCAAGATAATTTCAGTTACTACACACCGGATGCGGATCATTAGGCGGTTCCGGCCTGGCGGCGTCCACGCACACGATCTTGCGCATGTCGTCGAAGCTGGGGTCGCTGGCCGCCAGCTCGTAGAAGGGCGGGCGCGCGTCGCGCGCGGGACTCACGCGGCGACTCACCTCCCACAGCACCAGGCCCAGCGCGTACACGTCGCACTTCAGGAACGACTCCAGGCAGCTCACGTTTATGCTGTAACAATATAAAGTATTGGAGATAAGTTACAATTTCAAATTGGGATACTTTTCGATATTTCACCTTTAAACCCTAGTTTCTCCCCTCCCTTGGTGAGATATCGTGATATTTGGCTTGACGCCCCCACCCCCCTCCAAAATCTCACGTGATTTTTTTTCAAAATACGTACAATTTGTGTAAATACGTTAATCTGTGCTTGATTGCGTTGGATTTATTTAAAAAGCATAATTTGGTTCATTATTTTCTTTAAGACAAAATGTAGTCTACAATCACATTGAGAAAATATTACTACGGGTGCGATATTCTCTCTATAGTCCAATGTTACCTCTGGTCCAGCATCTCGACGCTCATGTACCACTAAATATCTACTCTATGGCCCAATGTTACCTCTGGTCCAGCATCTCGACGCTCATGTACCACTAAATATCTACTCTATGGCCCAATGTTACCTCTGGTCCAGCATCTCGACGCTCATGTACCACTAAATATCTACTCTATGGCCCAATGTTACCTCTGGTCCAGCATCTCGACGCTCATGTACCACTAAATATCTACTCTATGGCCCAATGTTACCTCTGGTCCAGCATCTCGACGCTCATGTACCACTAAATATCTACTCTATGGCCCAATGTTACCTCTGGTCCAGCATCTCGACGCTCATGTACCACTAAATATCTACTGTATGGCCCAATGTTACCTCTGGTCCAGCATCTCGGGGCTCATGTACCGCTTGGTGCCCTGGCGTGGGTTGTGCTGCAGGCCGGCCGCTACGTGCTGCCGAGTCACTGCGAGCCCTAAGTCCGCTATACAACACTCGCCGTTCACTTTGACCAGGATGTTCTTTGTCTTAATGTCGCGATGAGCTATGGCCGGCTTGCCCTGGAAGGGGAATTGGATTTAGTTGTTATTAAGACCGGCCGGCCTAGCATGACCACGATAGAAACGGATTTTGTCTACATAAAAATAGACAAAGTGACAGATTGTAGAAACATTTCTACCGTTTCATTCATAAAACGTAGAAATGTTTCTACAATCTGTCACTTTGTCTATTTCTATGTAGACAAAACCCGTTTCTATCGTGGTCATGCTAGGCCGGCTGCAGGATTATTGGCCACACTCGTGTTGACAGTCGCTGTCATTTTGACCATTCAACAATACAGGGTTATTGGTAAAACACTAACCATCTCTCAGGACTATTTCTAACATCATAAACAACAACTTTTGTTTTACAAACAGATAGACACAAAGTAAAAAAAAAACTTTTTGGGTATGATTACGTCCCAGTACCTACCCTATCCTGAATGGTTTTTCTGGAACATCTTTTTTGTACAGACACGGTTTTTTACGATTTTAGAATAGTATAGATTTTCAAATACCTGTGTCCCATGTATTTCTGTGTGTAGATGCAGCAGTCCATTGATGGCCGACAAGCAGATGGCCATCATCTGGTGTCGCGTCAACGTGGTCCTGTTCAGATGCTCGTACAGCGAGCCCAGTGGGTGGAAGTGTGTGATCAGCCAGAGCTGTAGACAAAAATATTGTTTAAAAACAAAATACATTTTCAAACATGACATTTTGTAAAGTGCAGTACAAAATTGTGAGGTATTTTACGCCTTTTGATCATGATCAAATGAATCAATAATTTAGAGACATATTATCAATAGGCCATTTATTGATAATATGTCTATTGATAAAATCAATCTTTAGTAGGAGAAACAGCCAATGGATTGGTTATTGGGAACGGTCACTAACAAAATTTGTTAGTTTTGGTTGGTTATTGGGAACGGTCACTAACAAATTTTGTTAGTGACCATTCCCTAAAACCAATCCATTGGCTCTTTCCCCTAATAAAGATCGATTTTTGATGTTACTTCTTTATAGCTTATGTCAAAAATCTATCTCTAGTAAAGAAAGTAGCTAAGAAAAAGTAAAGTACCTAACAAAAAGTGCAAATTTTGTATCTATGTGTAAATGTAGAGGGTAATCTCCAGAACTACTGATTGGATTTTCAAAATTCTCTTACTAATAGCACAGATAATATAATACTATACGTACAGATGCCTCATCTCATACAAAGAAATGTGACCGATTTAGCGCGGGCTATCTTCGGGCTATACATTTTTCCGTGCTTAAAGGATTTTCCAAAATTTGAACAAATATTTTTAATGATGTATTTTGTCATGTTCTCAATTTTACGCAAACTTCAATAACAAATCGATACATATAACGCCATCTATTATGAGTTATTTCAACAAAATGTTCCTTTGTTCCTGATGAGACCCCATGCTAATAGAAAACTACACTATCCCTGAGTGCTATAGACTACATTTGATCCCGAAAAAAATGGACAGTCGCTGCCGATGTACGCGAGTATGCTCTGGTGTCGGATGAGCACAGTGGAGTAGATCTGGGGCCCAAGTCTGCTAATACAATTGTCGTAATCGTGTCAGAATGGTCTATCAATGACATCGTTTTGACCAATGACGAAACAGATAGTCTTACTCTAAGCCAATGAGCGCTTAGGTTTTGACCGTTCTGGTGTCATTATGACACCATTCATATACTATTGAAATAGCAGAATTGGGGCCCTGTACTTATGTGCACTGGTCAGTCGGTACCTGCGTACAGCTGCCCCTGCTGGTCATGTCGCTGCCGATGTACGCGAGTATGTTCTGGTGTCGGATGAGCACAGTGGAGTAGATCTCCGTCTCTCGCCGCCAGCTGGCCTCGTCGCGCGAGAAGAAGATCTTCACGGCGACGCTGTCGGCGTACCAGCTGCCGCGCCACACCTCGCCGTAGCGACCCTGGGGAGGAAAATTGTATTAGCTCTTAATCATTTATTACCTCAACAAATGGAGTATAATGGTAGCAGATTATGAGGGCTCTCGCATTCGGCACCTCTCTCGCTCGCACAGAACCATATATTTTAATTTTAAGGAATGTTAAATGAAAAGATGCATTTTTGAAAAATGTAATCTGCCGGCCTAGCATGACCACCATAGAAACGGGTTTTGTCTACATAGAAATAGACAAAGTGACAGATTTCATTCATAAAACGTAGAAATGTTTCTACAATCTGTCACTTTGTCTATTTCTATGTAGACAAAACCCGTTTCTATCGTGGTCATGCTAGGCCGGCTGATAGCGAACTACAAAATGATATTATAAACTCAAATTCAATTATTAAAAACACATAAGTTAAACAAACCTCAGAAACAGATCATAATTGTTTTTTAAGTTTGTTTATTAGATATCACAGTAGAAATGTGTTTTAATTATTTACCTGTAAAATTAATATTATTTTGTAGTTCACTATCAGATTACATTTTTCAAAAATGCATCTTTTCATTCAACATTCTTAAAAATGGTTTTGTGCGAGCGAGAGAGGAGACAAAATTCCGAGAGCGCCCTTAAATGGAAGTGACTGTGAAAATATTCTTTAAGATGTTATTTATTATCAGATACTAGATATTGATCATTAGAATTATCGCTCGAGATCACAAATAAGATAAATAAAAAGTGAAATTGTAGTCGAGTCGACAAATGCTCAATCGTCAGGAAGTTCTTTTGTGAACTAGCTGTGATCAACTGTTTCACCCCCGCTGCTCGGCTCCTAAAGATCGTAGCGTGATGTTAAATAGCCTATACTATTCCTCATGAATCTGGCTATCATATACAAAAAGAATTTTTCGAATTTGACTGGCAGATCCAGAGATAAGCGCGTTCAAACGACAAACTCTTCAGCTGTATTATCTTACTAATATAAATGCAAAAGTTTGTGAGGATAGATGTTTGTTACTCTTTCACGTAAAAACTACTGAACGGATTTTGATGAAACTTTACAGTAATATAGCTTATACATCAGAATAACATATAGGCTACCTTTTATTTTGAAAACGCGGAAGCCCGAGCCGCTGTGCCGGAGCCTCAGCTATACAATGTTACCTTCCCGACGCAGTCACAGAGCGTGACCTGCTTGGCGAGGGTCCGCTGCACCATGAGCGGCAGGCCGGAGCCCGAGCCGCTGGTCACGGAGCACTCCAGGTACTCCCGCAGTGTGGAGTCGCCGGCCGCCGTCGCGCGGAGGCAGGCGCCGTTCTGGGAGCCTTCCACGCCTGGACACCAAGCAGAACTTTACAGAACTTGAGAATGATGATGAATTTGAGTTTTTGATGTGTCTAACCACGTAACCACTACAGTCTAACAGTCGATAGTGGCGTGGCGTTTGAGCTCCAGCCCGCTAAGCATGACCAATTCTTCTTTCATTCGAACAATGGCTACCTACCGGGCGCGATACGTGTGTGCGTCCACAAAAAACCTAAAAACTAATATTTCTTATTGGGTGTGCCTGGAGTCTGTGTATGCAATTCGCCTCCTAATACACGGGATTTAAGCATAACTGGTAAAATTCATGTTTAATTCTGGCTAAATTGTAACAGCCTTACCACAAGGAGGATAAGCATCTGTTGGACGTGGGTGCTGCCGGGAATGATACACCCTTGTTTTGGACAAGTTAGTGTTAAAACAGGTGCCTATTATTTTTGGTAGCATTCGTGTTGAGCACGTGTTTGTCTTTTTTGTGGTACGGCCCTTTGTATTGGTGTTTGTTTAAGTTTAAGTATTTTATACAGGGTGGCAGGTTAAACAGTGGAAATATTTTAAGGGGTCATTGTACTCATCATTATGAACAACTTTTACTATGGGACCAACCCTGAAATCGCGAAAAAAAATCAGCTGTTCCATACATTTATGTTCACTTAACTCAACAAAATGTATGGAACAGCTGATTTTTTTTTCGCGATTTCAGGTTTGGTCCCATAGTAAAAGTTGTTCATAATGATGAGTACAATGACCCCTTAAAATATTTCCACTGTTTAACCTGCCACCCTGTATAATTTTGTAACTAAATTGATATGTTAAAAGGCACGATGGGGTTGACATATCTGTTTAGATAAAAACCCCTAAACAATAAAGGAGAAAAAAAAAAAAACTGGTAAAATGTAGGTGGTCAAATAAATGTAGCTGTTTGTATCCTACGTCCTACTATTATCCCACTAATCCTACTAATATTATAAACGTGAAAGTTTGTGAGGATGTAAAGATGTATGGATGTTTGTTAATCTTTCACGCAAAAACTACTGAACGGATTTTGATGAAACTTTACAGTAATATAGCTTATACATCAGAATAACACATAGGCTACTTTTTATCCCAAAAACGCGGGCGAAGCCGCGGGCGGAAGCTAGTAATATAAATGCGAAAGTTTGTGTGTATGTTTGTCGCTTCATCACGCTGAAACGGCTGGACAGATTTGGATGAAATTTGACAAAGAGGTAGCCGGAGACCTGGAAAAACACATAGGCTACTTTTTATTCATTTTCACGATGAAGTTGCAGGCAACAGCCATTACAACATAATTATGAACATACCTTCGTAAAAAGCGCTGGTGACGTGTGGGCTGTACAAATTCGACGAGAAGTAGTTGGAGTCAGCGCCCAGCTTGTGTAGCGCTGCTCGAGACACGCGCAGCCTGCGATATACAATATTATACAGGGTGGGCCAAACATTTTTGCAAAGAGCAACGCTGAATTTATCGAAAACCGTTAGAAGGAAGAGGTCGCTTCATATTTTAGTCACTATGGAACGCTTCACGAGAGAACAGCATGCATTTTGTGCAAAACCTTTTTACAAAAACTGTAATTCTTGCATTATTGTTCGGCGTTTATTTCGCTCTGAATATGGAAAGTCAGTGTTTCAGGGAAAGTTTAATTTGTTGGATTAGAAATTTAAGTCGAGTATACCTATGGAAACTCGCATCAACTAACCAATTGGCAGAAAATAAATCATAATCCAAGAAATGGCTGCCATTCCTCGCGTCAATGTGAGCACAAATATCACCTTAGCTCCTATAACACTGACGATGAGCACTGGCCCACAGCTTGCACACTATGGACAGTAGTGGCCCAGCTACCAATGACTATAATTACCTGTGACTCCTCCTGAGCACAAATATCACCATAGCTCCAATAACGCTGACGATCAGCACGGAGGCGCCCACGCTGGCCCACAGCTTCCACGCGTTGGAGGGGAGTGGCTCGATGGCGGTGTCTGCGAGGGGGGGCAGCTCGGGGAAGCTCCCGTCGTTGCACAGGTCCCCCTGGCAGCAGGTGATGTTGTGGAGCCCCGCGTTGCGTTTGCGAAGGCTGGGTAAAGGAAATTGTGTTTGACGTTTAGCATAAGCATAGCATAATCGGCCTATAATGTTCCCACTGCTGGGACACAGGCCTCCCCTGTGAGAGGGAGTGGGCCGTAGTCCACCACGCGGGCCCAGTGCGGGTTGGTGGACGTCACATGTCTTCGAATTTTTGGTTCTAGGACATGCCGGTTTCCTCACGATGTTTTCCTTCACCGTTAAAGCAAGTGATAATTAATTTCTAATACGCACATGACTTCGAAAGTCAGCGGTGCGTGCCTCGGGATCGAACTCGAACCATTCGCCGTGGGAGGCACATGGTTAATCCACTAGGCTATCACTGCACGTTAACGTTAACGTTTGACGTTTAAGTGCCTTCATTAAATCTTTACTAGGGTCTGGCCAACTGTCAAAATTTGATGAATTTGTATAGAAAGTTTGTTTACATAGTTTACGAGTTCTATTGAAATGGACCACAATATTAAATTACTAGCTGTGCCCTCCGATTTCACCCACATTGCTCGGCTCCTAAGGGTCGTAGCGTGATGTTAAATAGCCTATACTATTCCTTATAAATCTGGCTATCATATACAACAAGATTTTTTTCGAATCCGACTGTTATTCTAGCCTATATTCCACTTTTTCTTTTCCAAAGAAGAAAAAGTGGAATATACAGGGTGTCCCATTCCTAGTGGTCCAAGGGAAAACTCCGGTAAAAGGATAGGATATCAGTATGCAGCATTAGTTTGGGGAATTTCAATATCGATGATTTTTTGCAATTTTGCAGGCGCAGTCCCAGGGGGGGTCATGGGCGTCATGACCCCCCCAAAATTGTACAAAAATGCGCCAAACACGGTATATCACATCGGCATTAATTGGTATGACCCCCCCTTCAGTTGCGGTATGACCCCCCCAAAATCGTCGGCTGTGACCGCGCCTGCACATTATAATTATATATAAGTAATAGTATAGATAGATTCTCTTTCCAACGCACCTCTGTACCGGCGTATTAGTCCTGCAAGTGAACTGGTAGTGGTCGCTCTGCTTGGAGCACCCTCGCGAGTACTGGAGCTGGCCGTCCGACAAGCGCACCGAAGACTTGAAGCACGAGAGCGCGTCGTCGCACACCTCGTCCCAAGACGTCCCGCAGTCTGGCGACTCGCATTGATGGCATTTGTACCTGAGGGGCGATGGGGGTTGATAAAGCCACAGAAATCTTAATGTCAATAGAAATGTTATTCGTCCATCTGTCGCACTCTCAGATCATTGAAACAAGGAGATATGCCATCATAGCAAATTAGTACGGGAACAACTGATGCCACTTTTAGTACATTTTTCGACACAATTAAGCGCTCCTTGTGAATAAAAAGATCTCCCACGCATTAAATATTCCGCACACCCTCAATCTAACACTGTTAATCGTCACTCAACACTAGCACTAAACTAAAACACTGTATTTATACCATCGATCGTGTTCGGTTCGTTGCCAGCGCGTACGTTTTTAATATGAGCAATTTGCTCAAAATCAGGCATCAAGCTCGATAGCGCCTTGGCACATCTCCCTTGTTTCTATGATCTGAGGTCGCACTTGACAGACACAACTGATTTCGACCTGA
Source organism: Thalpophila matura (assembly GCA_948465475.1). NCBI lineage: Eukaryota > Metazoa > Arthropoda > Insecta > Lepidoptera > Noctuidae > Thalpophila > Thalpophila matura. The sequence continues at coordinate 12,298,423 of OX419198.1, read as the reverse complement.
ATGATTTTTCAAATGCGACAGATGGAGGGTTATGTACTACATTTTATACCCAACCGCGTATCGCCGACACTGTTGCCAATTTTGCGATTTTTGCGCTAGACATTTATGACTTTTGCATACATCAGAGACCACTGTTGCCAATTTTGCGCTAGAAATGTATGCAAAAGTCATAAATGACAAGCACAAAAATCGCAAAATTGGCAAGAGGGGTCGCCAATTCAATGCAATACAAAATTTAACTTAATTCCGTTCATATACGTCACATTTTAAAAACTTGGCGTCCACAAGGCGGGTCTGAGGCCCTAGACAAGTTACTTTTCTGTTAGCGTTAACGTTAAACGCTACGGATAAAATGTATGGAAGTGACATTTGTGAGTCACGCGACTTTTCCGCAGGTAATGTCATTGCCATACATTTTGTGCTTATCGTTTGGCGTGAACGCTAACAGAAAAGCCACTTGTCTAGGGCCTCTGGTCGGGTCGTATCGCACCCAGCACCGTAATGAGTGCCGTATGAGATGTTACACTGTGCTAAGGTTACCACATACAGGACTAAGAACTTCAGAAACCCTGATACTCTCTGAGAGAATAGTCTAATAGACGACGAGCTACTGACGAACCAATCGCGTGCAGCCTCGGCGCCTCCCGTCTTCTTCTTTCCGCCAAAGAGACCGAAAAACCAGCTAATGCGTAAGTGACGTTGGTGATCATAACTAATGCCGCTAGTTATACCAAGTAACAACCCGTTTACAACAGAATTAACACAATATTCTAATCATAAAACACAACAGACACACTATTTTTGATAACAGGAAGATAAATCATATGTGCAGCAGTGATAAGGCCCATTCATGCTGTGATTCAGACAGCCGATAGTGTTATCAATATGCTTTATGAATGGGCAGGATGTACTGTGGTTATTATTATTGTTTTGTGTAATATATTACCTTTTTTGAAACTTCATTCTCCTTTGGTTAGCAGTGTAAAAAAAACAAGAATTAAAATTGGCTTATAATCAACGAAGATATTGCATTACAGTCTAATTGTATACTTATTTTTTTTTGAAGTTGGTTAAAAAGAATGATATGATTTCATTTATCATGGTCAACATTTTTAGAACATATCTGTGTCTGATATTTTTGCATTATACAGATTAATTAGTAGTACATTATGCATTAGTATCTAAATATAATACAAGGTCAGGTAAAAATTTTGTTTTCTTAGGAATTTATTTCATTAAAATTCCTCATGTTCATTACAACATAATACCTTATTATTAATCAAATGAGATGTAAAAATGAATGAATAATGAAATGTTGGCATAAATTACTTTATTCCACTATTTTGTAAGGATAATGCTGGACTAGAAAATATCAGTTTCTGCACAGTGATTAAAACTCAAATTTAATATTTTTCATGCTTGTCTGTATTACTAACACTAGTTAAAAAGTGTTTTTGTATTTTTTTACCAACACAATGGATCTTTTGTTAAATAAATAAATATTCTATTCTTTCTATTTTATAAACCTTTGCATATTATCTCATTGAAGTCTAGGCATGTGATTAAAACTTATCATATTAATATGTGAAACTTATAGTACCTGGGTTGTTGTACCATCATCTTTTCAATGGAGATTGGTTCATCCATTTGCTGTGCGTCAGGCACCTGCGTGCTGCCGGACACACCATCTTCATCCAGACCGGGCAGACCAGCTGAAAAGTCATGAAATCAGTCAATCTCTGCACTTTGTAATATCAGTAAATATAAAAATTACATAGATTTGAACACAGTTGTAAGAATTTAGATGAAAATTAACAGAAAGTTAGTATTTATGTGAGACTTCATGTAATTCTGACTAAAATCAGAAGCGATGACACACACAGATGTGACAATATACCTGAAAATATAATGTTTCTTTTGAAGATATTTTTACAAGAGCAGACAATTTTTTTTTTTTATTATTTGGGAGCATATAAAATTAGTGAGAGGGACATGGATACATGGTTTAAACTTAAATATCACTATTTGTTGGACGTTGACTCATAACATACAGAAATTCTATAAAATTCAGTTGCTCTAATTCCAAAATACCAAGAAACCTACACATTTAATGACTGAACAGCTTCGTCAACTATCACTCGTATTCACTACTAAAGCTCGTATTGTACATAATACTATAATTAAATCAAAGCATACTACAAATAAAACCGATTCAATGCCACATTTGTGAATTCTGTTGAAAAACAATAACAGAAAAACAGGAATACTGAAGCCACTATGAAATTCACTTTTTCGGACGTCTGTGATGCGCCGAGTTTATATAAACCGAGCATAACGCTTTGGGGGATGGTTTGTCATTATAATTAGTGAAATAACTTACCACAGCAAGCATTTATCAATAGAAATGTGAACAAATATGGTAATATGACAACGTCCGCCATTCTTCATTCATCATAACAATGCACTACTGAAATCAAATTGTGATCTTTTACCATAACAAGTTGAAATAAATATATAGTTTAGACCAATTTTTTATAGTAAATAGGTAATATTTTATTTTTTTGTTATAAATTACATTGATATACTAATATAATAAGTCTATACTGTTAAAAAAGTATGAAAATGCAAGTGGACTCACTTCCTTTGCAATGTGTCGACTTCCTCTTTCCTAAAACTTTGTTTTTGAACGATTTGATTTTAAAAGAAAAAAGCTTGGAGTATATTTTTTTTTTTTATTATTACTCTAAGGAAAAAAGTTGTTTTTGAACGAATACTTTGTTCGGATACACAATGTAAAAAAATTTAAAAGTTGTCACCACAGATATTATTTATAATAAAATCTGACGGATTTTCACGCATAATTTATTTTGAATTCTGTAAAGTGCTCTCTGTTTTCTCTGAAGTAAAATTAATCAGTGTTGGTTTTGATTTTGATCTCTTCGGCTGTTTGTTTTATTACTGTACTCTGTGGTTTGTGCACTACACGTTTACAGCACGATTTTCACCACAGAGTACATTATCACTGACCGTTTTTTTCATACGTTTTAAAAAGTGGTGGGGATCGTTCTGCAGGCCTATTGGCTAAAAATCCGTAAAAAAACCGAATACGAATTAAAAACGTCTGTAGTCACAGAACAATATTACTCTAGCGAGAAGAATATCAACTTCATAGTAAAAATGTGAGACGAATTTGCACGCCATCTAGTGGGATCCCAGTAAATCCAATGAAAAAAATTATATGCCCACCTAGAATAGATATTATTTTATTGACAGTAAGACAATAAAATAATATCTATTCATAAAGGTGGGCATATAATACAAATTAATACATTTTGAAAAGCTGGAAATCCACAATTGACGCACTTTCCTATGTTTTACTTTGATTAATTGCGAAACAATTCTCGTTCTCACAAAGAAATCTCGAAAGAATCACTATCTCACTCAACACAACACTTTTTCACCGCAACGGCGTAACAGTATGCCGACTTAACGTTATGATGGAAAAATCAGAAACAGTTTATCGTTTTAAAGCACAACAAATAAACAGAAACAAGAAAAAACGACCAACCATAACAGCAGACATTTATCATATGGTGTTGCCAGAGCAAACTACCAGAGTCCATTTTTTAAATTCAAATTTATTTCTAAAGATATAATTATTTTTCCAAATTTCGTTTAGAGTTCATAATCTTAATTATATAACCGTAAAAAAAATAGGTGTTAATTATTAAGCTACATTTTAAATTAAATTAATCATGTTTAGGTCATAATTTGTTACACGATATTTCATTTTATTTTACTTGGTAACATTTGATTGTAATCAGCCTGTTAGACAGAGTCATCGATATCGCTATTCTTATCATGAACTGGAACCCACCTTGTGTCCAAAGTCACCCATACACAGTTGACCGAGCCTGTCTGTAGTGCACAAACGCCCTTCGGCGTTGATGTTGATATTTCTTTTTGACATTGACATAAATGTATCCGATCGCTTTTGATTTTTGAATCAAAACAAAACGGCCGTTTTTGTTTTGTTTTGTTACGATTTCACGTTTGAATTTTCCTTCCTAAAGTTTTAAAATAAAACATAATTGGTTTTGTTGTTTATAACCACGTTGAATCATAGTATTAATTAATAGTGTAGAATCATTAGAACAGTTTAATTAAGCTGTGGATACTCTTGTTTAGTGAAAATGCCGCGAACAAAACGGCCAGCAAGGAAACAGGAAAAGACTGCTGAAGACGATGATGCTTTGAAAAAACTCAATAAACTTGGTATGTAAAGGGTAATTACTGCTACATATTTGTTTTGAACGCTTAAAATCACAAATCCGTCATAATTTAAAAAGCAATGCACAATTGTTTACAAAGTCTCGATGAAGTTTATCGTCAGATTGCTTTGCTTGTGTTGATGTTTTATTCAAAGAAAAATAGTACCTATTTTTATTTACCGGCTGCAACTATTGCCATCTGCAATATTAACATGAATAATACATAAACCTACCAATTATGTTACCTACATATTTATACGGCTGCCAGGTCAGAGAGTCGCCTTCATAACCTAAATTACTGACACTGGATTTCATAAACATTTGGTTTAAATTGGGATTTTTCCCTGGACGTCCTGGAACATATTAAAAATTATAATAGCTAAGCATGATAAACAAAAGTGCCAACGCAAGGGGCGTTCGGCTTTCACCTGGACATTTTGAGAACCTGGGACATACCGGAAACCTTCCCAAACTGGGACAAATCTATTTTCATTATAAATTTCAGTGTCGGACCAAAAGAATAAAATAGATTCCCGAGCTCAGATGGAGCTTCGGAATGTAGAGCTTGCATTCAAGATCCTGCTCGGGTCTATCAGTAATGTGTACCTGCAGAAAACTGTTGGGCAGCTGGTAAGACCTCATACATAATACCTTGTTATTACCCGATAGTAAGTTTGAGTAAGAGATAGTCTAGTGTAACACTATAAAGACGAAGCTAGTCTAGCTTCGGCTTTCTATTGTTGTATCCACCACTCATATGTCTGTGATGTTTTGTCACTGATTTGATTATTAGATACTGGACTGTGTACTGCATGCGACAGAGATAACGCTGTATAAATACATATATTATACTACTTGCTCCCTGTGGTTTCACCCATGTTTCTTGGCTCTTAAGGGTCGTAGCGTGATGGTAAATAGCCTATATACTTTATTCCTCATGATGGCTATCATATAAAAAAAGAATTTTTCGAATCCAACTGGTAGTTCCAGAAATTACCGCGACAAACAAACTCGTCAGCTTTAAAATATTAGTATAGATATTACTATAGTGACAATTTCTACAGTCAACCCCTACCGCAAGCAGCATTATTAAAATAAGCATTTCAAATTATTATTACAGAAAACAGAGTTACACCTAAAAGAAGTTCCAAGCACAAGAAGAACTCGTCACTCGAGCCGCTCAGCATCACATGATGATGGTAATGTATCCTTTATCACTTGAGACTGCTCTCTTACATCACCATCATGGGCATATTATGTTATCATCAGTTTTTTTTTGCCATTTCCTTGAATTTATGTGGGTTGATGTTTAGTTATTTATGTAATTCTTGGTATAGTATGTTCATAGGGCAGGCAGAAAAACGGACAATGGTGCTGATTCTGTTGAACGTCGCACTAAACTAATTTTAATCACACTACACCTCTTTCTTACAAATAACATTGAAAACAGACAGAAAATATTTAGAACTGTCAAATTAGTCTACGCCCTTGTCATTTACGGGAAAATAGTCATGACCTTTGGTGATTATGACTAAATTGACAACAAAACTATTCAAGTGGACTAATTTGACAGGATTAAAAATCTTCTATCCTTTTCTCATATTCTTTATTAGAAAGAGACGTAATGAGACTAAATTAGTTTAGTTGGTAAACAACAGAATCGGCACCAATGACACTATTATGTTAGCGTCTATAAAAAACGTCTATAAAACACGATAAGTATCTATATTCTTACACTTATTTGTCGCTTACGCTTATTACCGTGTTTCATAATAAGTGGTCGGGTGAGCGACACGCAAAAAAAAAAAAAATTAATGTACCTATCGACTTTTATTTCCATTTTTTCATAAGATTAGCAAAAATAGAGCTCAAAGCTCAAATAGAGCTGGGTAAATGCCAAAATCCCTACGGTACGCTCAAAGGTATAGTCTGTTTAGTGTATAGGTATAAGGTCTGTTTTTCCGCCTGCCCTAGAAACAGACTTTAGTATTCATTTAGTTTGTGGAATTTATTTAGTACTATTAGTGAATTAATTATATTAAACATATATGGTCAGTTGCAGAAAGAAAATTAAATTTTAAAGGAGGCATTAACCATACAATTTCTTTCGTTAAAGTCTCCTTTAAAACTTAATGACCTTTTCTGCAACTCAGCAATAGCGTAATTTGGCTGCTTGTAGATAGTATAACAAACAAAAAACAATACACAAATAGCATAACCACATACATAATCATGAACAATCTAATTATCAATAGACTACTGTCCCGTTATAGTTATTAACTTTGTAGATAATTGTTTCACCAAACTAAATTAAAACCTGTCATATGTTTAAATATTATCTGATCTTCATCATTCCCTTACTCCTGGGGATGGAAACCATTAATATTCCTTCAAGCTATGCGGTCTTCCATGGTGTGGACCACTCGGTACATGCTACCACCATCAGCCCCTTTCATTACATCAGACAGAAAAAGGTACTGAACCCATGGTTCTAGCTTTCGTTAAGGCATTACTTACATCCCGTATAGATGATCAAAAACTCTTGTTCTTTCACAATTAGTGTTGCCCAAAATCGGTCTTGCAACAATCATTTTTGCAAGATCAAGACCACCTAATTACAGCAAGACTAAGACCAAGACCAAAAATGAATGTACAATACTAAAACTAAGACCACGACTATGGGTATTGACGCAGAACCGAGACCAAAGACGGGGTTAGACTCGTCTCGGTCTTGCATTTGGGCAACACTATTCACAATTCTTCAATCAACATGCTCAAATCCCTGTCATCGGTCTATAGCCATGAACTAACCCCTCGACCATGTTTCCACTAACGGGGCGCTTCCTTGGGGCAGGGTATCTGACGGAGAACTCGTCGCAGGGCTCCGGCGGCGTCGGCAAGAAGCAGCTCGGTGAGTACCATGCTTTTAGACTGCATCCAGAATTGTGTGGCAGTGTGAACAGATTAAACAGGATCCTGCGATTGCCAACTCTGCTGGCCTAAGCATGACCACGAGAATAGACAAAGTGACAGATGTAGCAAGATTTCTACCGTTTTATGCATGCAATGAAGAGAAGAAATGTCTCTCTTCTTCAGTAGACAAAATTCTGATAAACCAATCACGGGTCGCCGCGTGCTCGGGCAGAAGAAATACAATTTGATAGAAAGAACTTTGTCTATTCTTTGGTAGAATAGAGATAGAATTGGTCATGCTAAGCATGTTAATTGACACTTATTCAGGGCTAGCAGATTAAGCCGCAGAATATAAAATTTCGGCAATTTTTCGCAGGATCTAGTAATAAAACCTAAGCAGAACTAAGCAATATATAATTATGAATTAAATAAGTGAAATTGAAGGATCCTTAAGCTAAATCTGTAGGGCTAACATGCGCGCCGCGACAAATTTTGTCGACTGTTTTGTCTCGCTCTTACTCGTGCGTAAATGAGACAAATGCACGATAAAAGCGTCGACAAAACGTGTGGCCTGGCTGCATTGATACCAGTGTGCTAGGTGCTCTGTGACATAAATCTGGTTGTTGCTTTTAAATTCTTGAAGGTAGGTTGGTAGATATTCCATCTGTGTAGACATTTCCATTTATTTTTATTACTAGCAATAGCTAGAGAGATGTTCCTCCTGATCTTTACACTCCATAATAATGGAGTGTAAAGATCAGGAGGAACATCTCTGTGTATGAAAAGTATCCGTCAAAATGCGTTAAATTACGGTGGCGCTACTGTGCTACATTCAGACCCTTTACTATACTAGCGCCACTTTGGAGGGTTTTGGATCTATTATTTTCTAGGTATTTACTCTCCATATACTAGCTATACATTATTATATGAGGCTTGAAACTGCGTTAAGCGGGCGTCCGCGAGCGTGTCTACGCGCGTGGACACGCGAATGGACTCCGTGGGATCGTGACGGTCCGCAGAGCGAATTAATTTATTTACGCAGTGTCGCTAGTTCAACACATATATCGTCGCATTTCTTTCTCAACCTCGTATCTGTCAAATCGTAGTTTTGCAGGAACGAGCAAAGTTATCAAAAAATCTTGTTAATCATTCATTGTTTATGTAAAGAAACACATTTAATAAATTCATCCAATCCTTATTTAAGTTATTTAATAATTATTTTATTGAAATATAAAGCAATTTTGACATAAAATACAGTTTTTTTTTCGTTCCTGTAAAACTAAGGTTTTACAGATACGAGGTTGAGAAACAAATGCGACGATGTCCTGGAACAAGCCCGTGCCCCGGGCGGCGTGCATGCACCGCTGGCGGGCCCCGCGACGGACGCCCGGCCGGTGGCCGCGACGGACCACTGTTGTATGGCATCGCGCCCGCGCCCGTTTAACGCAGTTTCAAGCCTTACACATTATCTTTTGCCCGCGAATCCAACCGCGTGGGAATTTTGAGCAACTTTGTTGAATAGTTTTGAACAATTTGAACATTAATTGCATCGTATTGCAGCGGTCCCGTTATCAAGCGGCCGGCCCACCACCGCCAGCCGCTCGACGGCGGCCGGCCGCCGGTCCCGCTCGGCGGACGCGTCGTGCCGCAAGCCGCCGCCGGCCAGCAAGACGGCGCAGCGCCGCCGCTCGCGCTCCGTGTACCGCACGCCCGCGTACAACAAGAATGCTGCTGTCAACTACCCCGCTATCACGCCTAAGGTGAGTTTTAGAAGGTATCAGCAGGCATAGTGGGGGCGGGGCGGCGGTCCCGTTCGGTGGGCCGTCGGTCCCGCTCGGCGGGGCGGCGGTCCCGCTCGGCGGGATGGCGGTCCCGCTCGTTGGGCCGTCGGTCCCGCTCGGCGGGGCGGCGGTCCCGCTCGGTGGGGTGGCGGTCCCGCTCGGTGGGCCGTCGGTCCCGCTCGGCGGTGCGGCGGTCCCGCTCGGCGGGGCGGCGGTCCCGCTCGGTGGGCCGTCGCCCGTCGGTCCCGCTCGGCGGGGTGGCGGTCCCGCTCGTTGGGCCGTCGGTCCCGCTCGGTGGGCCGTCGGTCCCGCTCGGCGGGGTGGCGGTCCCGCTCGTTGGGCCGTCGGTCCCGCTCGGCGTGGTGGCGGTCCCGCTCGGCGGGGTGGCGGTCCCGCTCGGTGGGGTGGCGGTCCCGCTCGGCGGGGTGGCGGTCCCGCTCGGCGGGGCGGCGGTCCCGCTCGTTGGGCCGTCGGTCCCGCTCGGCGGGGTGGCGGTCCCGCTCGGCGGGGTGGCGGTCCCGCTCGGCGGGGCGGCGGTCCCGCTCGTTGGGCCGTCGGTCCCACTCGGCGGGGTGGCGGTCCCGCTCGGCGGGGCGGCGGTCCCGCTCGTTGGGCCGTCGGTCCCGCTCGGCGGGGTGGCGGTCCCGCTCGGCGGGGTGGCGGTCCCGCTCGGCGGGGCGGCGGTCCCGCTCGTTGGGCCGTCGGTCCCACTCGGCGGGGTGGCGGTCCCGCTCGGCGGACGCGTCGTGCCGCAAGCCGCCGACGGCCAGCAAGACGGCGCAGCGCCGCCGCCCGCGCTCCGTGTACCGCACGCCCGCGTAAAATAAGAACGCCGCCGTCAACTACCCCGCTATTACGCCTAAGGTAAGTTTTAGAAGGTATCAGCAGGCATAGTGAAGAAAGATTCGTTTGCGAAGGTAGGTATCAGACATGATGAAAAAACAAACCGGACAAGTGCGAGTCCGAAATATGCAATAGCGTCATCTATGAGCAAGATGGCGCTATCACATACTTCTAGTAGCGCCATCTATGAGCAGATGCCCTCCACCTTTTACAACAAAGTGATCCTATAAGGGTTCTGTTTTTCCTTTTGAGGTACGGGACCCTAAAAAATACAACATTCGGTATTATTACTACTAATAAAACCGAATTTTGTACAAAAATACTGGTACTATTTCCAACATAATCATTTGTAGGCATCGGTACAGCGTGCTAGCTAGCGACCGAGGCGACGGACAAGTGACGACCATAGTTGTGAGACTTGCAGGTCAGTTCCAATAAAAAACAAATCACTAATGATTGAGGATTTTTCCTGAATCGTGGGTGTGTTCATCATATGAAAACTCCTTTTGATCCCTATGATGGAACATATCAGTAAACAGAATTTTGCGATTTGGCTTGAAGTAGGTTTTTATAGAAGCACGTGCTTCTATAAAAACCTACTTCAAGCCACATAGAAAGATTAGCCAATTTCTTAGACCTGTGAAGTGTCATATTCCTTTACAAGATGCAGGGGTCTACAAGATTGACTGTGATTGTGGGTTATCATACATAGGGCAAACAAAGCGCAGTATAGCCACTAGAGTTAAAGAACACATAGCTGACGTCAAAAACGTGCGCTCTACAAAGTCTGCAGTGTGTGAGCATGCCCTAGGCAAACCCAACCATTTCCTACGTTTTGATCAACCTCAAATCCTCGCAAAGGAGAACCGATATGTACCTAGAATGCTTCGCGAGGCTATTGAAATTAAAAAACATCCTAATTTCAATAGAGAGGATGGTTGGCAATTACCACCTGTTTGGAATCCAGTTCTTAAAATAATCAAGTCCCAAACTTCACACCGGACTACAAAACATCGAGACACCGTGAGCGATTATTGTGTGCATCGAAACGAGTACGATTCGAATAATATCGATTGAATCGATTGTGCGGGTAGATCGAGAATAATTTTTCTATAAATTAGCTGTCATGACGCCTACCACCTCAGTCGTCCTGCGACCACGAACGCTGCAAAGTGTTCGAAACGTCAGGAAAACTCTGTAATATACGCGATTAATCCGTTTAAACTTGTTTTATTATAATTGTTCAGGGTTGTTTATTGATTGTACGATATTCACGAAGCCAGACAATAAGGCCATGTTGTTTCAACTTACAGTTACGTATCTCTAACCGTCAAATATGGCGGCTTGTACGACAATTTCATACTGACTTACGAATACAGATGGTTTGATGCAACCCGCCCTAAGTTTGTATAGCAGTTTACTACTATCGGTCGGTCGCCTCAGGTAGCTAGTTGCTGGAAGTCGCCGAGAGTCGGTGGGACCGAAGTCGTGCGATATCGCTGACACGCTGCACGAACCCTTAGTAAGGTCCCTATAACCGCCTTTTAGATACAGAACTCTAAATATAACTCAACTTTTAAACAAATACTTGTTGCCAGGTGACGCCGCAGACGCCGCTGACGGTGCTGCGACAGCCGCGCCAGGGAGAGATGGTGGTCTCCATGTCCGGGTCGCCTGTCATGGTGCCATCGTGTTACACGTGAGTATCGTTTTTTACAGGGGAATCCATCCCTGGCTGTGATGTGACTTTCCCTATAAGGATAGCTCATGCCATGGTTAACAGACGGTATCTGGTACAGGTACCGGCAGGAATCATGATCACAGATCGCGCATGTGCATTTTTCGCCCAATAGACAACTTAATAGACAGTTGACAATACGTAATAGAGAATAGTCCAATAGACGACGAGCATCGACTGACGAACCAATCGCGTGCAGCCTCGGCGCCCCCCGTCTTCTTCATTCCGCCAAAGGGACCGAAAAATCAACAAATGCGCAGGTGACGTTTGTGCTCAAGACTGGTGCCGCTAGTTATAATAATAGTGATTAATATGGTTCTAAACAGATACTATTTCGTTAGTTAAAAAGTGTGCAGTACCCCTATCATGAGTTTTTTTGACGTATAGTTTCGTTAACGTAAGCATATTTTGAATTTAAAATACAACAGTCCTAGAACATTTTGATAAAATTTTATGCAATTTGCACATTTTAAAAATACAGAGAAATTAATTAAATATTTAATTTATATTAATACTGTGTAACAAACGTGTATTTTCAATTCAAAATATGCTTACGTTAACGATACTACACGTCAAAAAAACTCATGATCGGGGTACTGTAAATCCAGAGAAAACTTGTATCTCCATTTAACCGTAGTAAATAAATCTATTATTATTTTTCCCAGATTAAAACCTGACGAAATGGCCAACTGCAACATTCTCCTGCAAGACGGCACGATGCTGTCCCTGCAGCCCAAACAACTGCGTCAGTCGCAGGCGTACATACCCTTCTCTCTGATGGATTCCAAGGTGCTCGACCAGTTGAAGACGCTCAAAGACAACCTGGACAAAGTGGTCAGACTAGGAGAAAAAGCCATGAAGTGACCATAGTAACGTTATCCAGCTGTTGGGAAAATTCCCATTGGGAACATTCCCACCACTGGGAATTTTCCCACCATTGGGAATTTTCCCATAACTGGGAATTTTGTCTAACTCGCTATTAGGAAATGGGAATTAAAACAGATTACTGATTTGTATACAAAGGTTAGTTTGTTTCAACTGTTTACCAGTAATTACTGGTGACTGGGAAATTTCCCATTGCTCGGTGTCTAGGAAATATTAGTTTTTATGAGTGTGAATGTTTTATTGTTTATGATTTAATTCTTAATGTTATGGCTGACTTGTGTATAATTGTGTACCTTTTTATTGATAATTAAAGTATTGAAATATTGACTTTTGACAATACCTAATGGATTTTACTTATAACATTGCAGTTACTTGGTTGCACAGTTTTTCATAAGTGTCAAAGCAGATGAATAAAATACATTGATCCGTATCAAATAACTCGATATATTCGCAAACACACAATTTACCAGTAATCACACCACGCAAAAAATATAATATCAATGTTTGGTATAAAATCATCATCATCATTTCCAGGGACCGATTAATCGGGTTCCAAGGTTACCGGTTAAATCTCTCACCCATATTCTTGGTTAATCTTAATGCAGGGTAACCGGTTAACCCTTTAATACGGATACCGTTACCGGTTAATATTGCTGATTAACCCGAATGAAATAGAACAAAATTGAAAAAAAAGGATCAAAAATGAACTCTATGCGTGAACCGGTTATTATTAGGCTGATTAACCCAGAATACGGGTTAACCTTTATGCAAGGTTTTTCACCTAACCCAAAAAAAATAACTCGGGTTAATCCCTTTACGGGTGACCTTTTCGGTCCCTGATCATTTCATACAACCATGCTAAAAAGACGACGAAAACGAAGCACTCCACGCTAAAACCCTCAGATCATAGAAACAAGGAGATATGCAATAGCAAATTAGTACGGGAACAACTGTTCCTTTTAGTACATTTTTCGACACAATTACAAGCGCTCCTTGTGAATAAAAAGATCTCCCACACATTAAAAATTCCGCACACCCTCAATCTAACACTGTTAATCGTCACTCAACACTAGCACTAAACTAAAACACTGTATTTATATCATCGATCGTGTTCGGTTCGTCGCCAGCGTGTACTTTTGTATCACAATCAATGTGATCAAACTAAAGTATCAAGCTCAATAGCGCCTTGGCACATCTCCCTCGTTTCTATGATCTGAGCTAAAACCTAACATTTCTCCACACACTGTCCCATCTTCCCTACGTTACTGGTTATATCCGTGCTTGGTGAGGGTCTGTTCCACCTCCTTCACGTACTTCTCATCTACCTTCTGGTTGCGCATCGTGCTTACCTGGAGGAAGATATATGCCATTTAATCTATGAGAAATGATTTAATCTATGGAGTCTGTAATTAGTCCCTGATAGATGTCACCAACGCTCACAAGAGGCGTAAAAAGAGATTTCCAATTTCAAATGATTCAGGCAGGACACTGTAGCTCAGTTGGTTAGAGCGATGCCACGGTGAGACAGAGGTCGCGGGTTCAAACCGCCTGTGTCAGTTGTATTTGAAAATCTCTTATATAATAAATAACATTAATCTCTGAGACTTGAAATAATATTGGTAATACTAGCTGTTCCCCGCGGTTTCACCCCCGTTGCTCGGCTCCTAAGAGTCGTAGCGTGATGTTAAATAGCCTATACTATTCCTCATGAATCTGGCTATCATTATACAGATATAATTTTTCGAATCCGACTGGTAGTTCCAGAGATTAGCGCGTTCAAACTAACTCTTCAGCTTTACCTTTATAATTATTAGTATACAGGGTGGCAGGTTAAACAGTGGAAATATTTTAAGGGGTCATTGTACTCATCATTATGAACAACTTTTACTATGGGACCAACCCTGAAATCGCGAAAAAATAAAATCTGCTGGTCCATACATTTATGTTCACATAACTCAACAAAATGTATGGAACAGCTGATTATTTTTTCGCGATTTCAGATTTTTTGTTGTCCGTACCCATATCAAATTCGGCTCGTAATCATAGACTACGATATCGTACCTTGTCCTTGATGACAACTTTCTCGTACTTCTCCTGTTGTTCCTGCTCCATGCGCAGAGCCACGCCCTCGTTGTGAATCTTCTCGCGCAACTCAGCCCTGGCAAATTAACCGAATGTCATCAATGCTATGAGCATTACGTCGAATACGTCCTCCAAAACATTTCTACGACCAGTGCAGTGGGTCAGACCCACTGCACTGCCTAAACCACTGGTGGTTTAGGCAGTGTGTTGACCCATCAGTCAGTAAGTCAGGACAAAGCCTTTTATACAGGGTGGCAGGTTAGACTGGAAATACGAAAAGGGGTCATTGTACTCATCATTATGAACAACCTTTACTATGGAACCAACACTGAAAGCGCGAAAAAAAATCAGCTGTTCCATACATTTTGTTGAGTTATGTGAACTTAAATATAAGGAACAGTTGATTTTTATTTCGCGATTTCAGAGTTGGTCCCATAGTGAAAGTTGTTCATAATGATGAGTACAATGACCCCTTAAAATATTTCCACTGTCTAACCTGCCACCCTGTAGAGATATTACGCAGTCAGCCGGCCTAGCATGACCACGATAGAAACGGGTTTTGTCTACATAGAAATAGACACAGTGACACATTTCATTCATAAAACGTAGAAATGTTTCTACAATCTATCACTTTGTCTATTTCTATGTAGACAAAACCCGTTTCTATCGTGGTCATGCTAGGCTTAGGTTAGGTTTCATGATTTGATATGGAAAGCATTTTCTCTTAACGTCATTTATGAAATTTATCAGGGTACCTGGCGCGCTCCTTGTCGTTGATCTGCTTCATGATGGCCTGCCGGTGCGCCTCGATGCGAGCCTTACGCTTGTCCACCAGCTGCAAATAATAATAATTATAATTATTAATAAGAGAACATGAGAGAGGGATAGCAGATATTTAATCCTGTCAAATTAGTCCACTTGAATAGTTTTAATGTCAATTTAGTCATAATCGCAAAAGGTCATGACTATTTTCCCGTAAATGACAAGGGCGTAGACTAATTTGACAGTTCTAAATATTTGCTGTCCTTTTTCAATTATATTTGTAAGAAAGAGATATAGTGTGATTAAAATTAGTTTAGTGCGATGTTCGACAGAATCAGCACCATTATTTATGTGATTTCAAGTTTGGTTCTGTAGTTAATCGAACCAGTATCTAATAAGGCGCGGTCGCAGCCGAAGATTTGGGGGGGGGAGGGTCATATCGCAGCCGAAGACTGGGGGGGGGTCATACCGATTAATGCCGACGTGCTATACCGTAAATTACCGTGTTTGGCGCATTTTTGTACGATTTTGGGGTGGGGGCCATGACCCCCCTCTCGGACCGCGCCTGATCGAATACTGAATACCCTCCTTCGATACGTCCCTATACAGGGTAAAATTAAAACCGGTGCGGATATTTTAGGAGGTGAAAGTACTCATGAATATGATCAACTTTTATTATAGGACCGTCACTGAAATATGAAAAAAAAAATCAGCTGTTCCATACATTTTGATCGTGTTGTAGTGCATTTTTGTAGGCAACAGCTGATTTATTTTTTCATATTTCAGTGTCGGTCCTATAATAAAAGTTGATCATATTCATGAGTACTTTCACCTCCTAAAATATCCGCACTGGTTTTAATTTTATCCTGTATATTATGTCATCCAGTATAATCCCTGCACGCTTAGCATGACCAATTCTATCTCTATTCTACGAACAATAGACAAAGTTGTTTCTATACAATTATAGTTATCTCATCTGCCCGAGCACGCGACGACCGTGCTTCGCTTATCAGAATTTGGTCTCCTGAAGAATAGAAACATTTTTTCTCTTCATTGTATGCATAAAACGGTAGAAATCTTTCTAGAATCTGTCACTTTATGTATTCTTTTGTTGACAAAACCCGTTTCTGTCGATGGTCATACTATGCGTGCTGCCTGTCTATCCTGTACCTACACGCCGCGTGATATCACCGCGAGAATTGTCAATTTGTTTGCGAACGTTCGAGAAACAATGTCACCGTGACATTCTCCCTCGAACGTTCACAAACAGAGAGGTTGGTAGACACACGGGATCTCATCAGGAACAAAGTAACATTTGTTGAAATAACTCATAATAGACGGCGTTATATGTATTGATTTGTTATGGAAGTTTGTGTAAAATTGAGAACATGAAAAAATATTCATGAAAAATATTTGTTCAAATTTTGAAAAATGCTTTAAGCACGGAAAAATGTATAGCCCGAAGATAGCCCGCGCTAAATCGGTCACATTTCTTTGTATGAGATGAGGCATCTGTACGTATAGTATTACATTATCTGTGGTAGACATTACCTCTTTCTCCTTACGTATAAACTCTTCGTTCTGTCGCGCGGCGTTGTTGAAGCTCTGCTCGTCTTTGGCGATCTCGCGAGCGATGAGCCGATGGATGTCATTGATCTGTGAGCAGACAAGATGGTAGAAATCATTTCTGGATTTCGTAGGGACACGAGCTGTGTTCCTGTGACCTGGGGCCGTACCATGACGTGTTAAAACCATCATTGTTCCGCTGTAAACAAGGGATAGCGTGCTGTATAGATCCATCGCTCTCTCACAGCGGAATAATGATGGCAATAACACGTCGTTGTACGGCCCCTGATCTGCTTGTGGTGGACCTATCACTGGGGTTCAGTAAGTCTTGAATGGGACCATTTTTTGCGCATCAAAGATCCTACAAGCTTTTTAGCAAGGTAACCAGTGGTTGGTCCAAGGTGTCATAAAATCACCCGGTTTCCGAAAGGAAGACTACACAAGCGGCACGCTAAGATGGCCGATTTGACGTTTAAGTCTGCTCATAAAGTTTCGTAAAAAACAACTACTTTTGAAAGAAAAATGGCTGTACTTTATACCTACTTAGTTTATCCAAATGAAGAAGTGTGTGTGAAGCCAATCTCCAAGATAGATTGGAAATAACTCTGGAAGTCTGGACTACTGACCTGTTGCACTCTGGGACTCACCTGTTGCACTCTGGCCTCATGCAGCTGTTTCATCTCCTTGTTTCTCTTGATAGCTGCGTCTCTCTCTCGCCGGCGGTATTCTCGCTCCACGTCTTCTTGGATCTTCAAGTTGCGGATGCGTTCGAGTTCTTCTTTCAACTCTTGTTCTGCCTGGTGTCAAATTTGATGGAAATTCATTAAAAAGAGAGGAACATGTTACGTAAGTCATTTCTACTTTATCGTGTAGACTTCTCAAATGCGTAGGAAGCATATCAAATCCAGTCAAATTAGCGATCAATCTCGGAATGAGCTGAATTTTCGTATATTAGGTATATACCTTAATTTTAGCATTCTCTCGTCGAAAAGTTGTCTCAAGTTATTCAAGGTCAACTGATCAGGTAAAAAAAATACAGTTTCTTGCGATTATCTCGGTTTCAAAAGCAACTGAAACATTTTTCATGCGCTCAACCGTTTTTGCGATAGAGGGCGGTAAGCGCGCAGCACTCAGCCATACAACGTACCTACTGTAAGGTCTACCGTGAACATCTATGAATACTTACTTTATTTAGTACCTACTAAGTATTCACAGATATTCACGGTTGACCAACATGTAACCTAGTTGGACTTACCTTCTGAGCTTTAGAGATGTGTTCGATCCCCTTCTGCTTGGCAACTCTAACGGCCTCCGCCTCCGCCCTGTTCCTGGCCTCGCGCTCCTGCCTCTGCCGGAGGAAGTTGCCGATGCGCAGCTCCATGATGCGGTCCTCCTCGTTCTGCAGCTGCTTGTAGTACAGGAGTTCCGCGTTACCTAGTCAAGGAGTTATAATGTGATATTTTGGGTAGAACGTGGTAGCTCAGTTGGTTAGAACGACGCTACGGACGGTGCGGCGGAGGCTGTGGGTTCAAGGACCGCTCGCATTTTTGGTAGAGCGTGGTAGCTCAGTTGGTTTCAGCGCTGTCACGGAGCGTCAGAGGTCGCGGGTTCAACCGCCCGCGTCAGTTGTTTTTGGAAATCTCTTATACTGGGCGTAAGGTTAGTCAGTCGCAATACGAAAAGGGGTCATTATGTTTGTACTTATCATCGTAACAACCATTACTATGGGACCAACCCTGAAATCGCGAAAAAAAAAACAGCATTTCCATACATTGATGTTCACACTCAACAAAATGTAGGGAATAGCTGATTATTTTCGCAATTTCAGTGTTGGTCCCATAGGTACCTAGTAGAAGTTGTTCATAATGATGAGTACAATGACCCCTTTTTGTATTGCGACTGACTAAACTTACACTCCGTACATTAGACAAGTCACTTGCCGTATTGGAGCAGTGCGGTTGTAATGAGTGGTGACCTGCTGGGTCACCTAGGCCTCTTCTCTGTGAGGAGTAGGCCGTAGTCCATCACTACTCCTTCCTGGGGCCGTACCATGACGTGTTAAAACCACCAATGCTCTGCTGTAAACAAGGTATAGCGCTATTTGTGCTGTGTAGTTCCATTTCTCTCTCACAGCGGAATAATGATGGCAGTACACGTCGTAGTACACCCCCAGTTCCTAAAACATTATAATACTTGATTGCCGCACCCTGATCGAGCATCTCCTTGAGTTTGGACTGCCTGTGTTGCTTCTCCTTCAGTTTCTGCGCCTCCTCGATCTGCATCGCGATGTTCGCCTGATTCACGCGGATGCTTTCTTCCTCTATGCGCTCCGCTTCCATGATCTAGTGGAAATGATACCTAGGCTTTTATGTGTTATTATTATTTAAAGGATGGTGATAAAAGTCTTCCTGTATACTCATCTAGGGTTACAACACGTTCCGTATATACGGGACTGTCACCGTATTTAACCATCGCGTCCCGTATTGCTACATGTCCCATATTTGTCCCGTTTTTCGACAATTTCGACAAAATACGGAAAAGGCCCAGAGCTCTTGGTCGTGGTCTGATCATTTCTGCGCCCTGTGCCTGGACACAGCTGGCACCGCCCTAGTTGCGGCACTGCTTTCCACGAATCCTAATGAACTTGCCGATAAAATCTCGCGAGTCCCTCTCTTAACAACTAATTTAAACGAGCAAGTACATAGGTATACCTACCTTAGCAGTCTCGTGCGCTTGTATCTGCTCCTTGAGCGCGGCGAGGTTCTGCAGTCGCAGCCGGTGGCGGCGGTCCTCCTCCTCTTCAGCGCGGTTCACTGCGCTTTGGCGGTTTTCCTCCATTATGGCGTCCAACCTGATGAATGTTTAAATTAGACTAGGATCTAGGATCGCACGTTAAAGGTGCGTATAAGGAACGGCCCAAATTGACACCCAATCTAGGCCCCAAGTCTGCTATTGCAATTGTCATAATCGTGTCAGAATGGTCTCATAATGACATCGTTATTACCTATTGGTTTTGACTAATGACCAAAGAGATAGTCTTACTCTAAGCCAATGACCAAAGGTTTTGATTTCGGTTTTGACAGTTATGATGTCAATATGAGACCATTCTTACACAATCGCAATAGCAGACTTGGGGCTCTGGGCCCTAACACTGATTTGCAGAAAAGGTCATTAAGTTTTATAGGAGACTTTAACGATACAAATTGTATGTTTAAAGTCTCCTTTAAAATTTAATTATCTTTCTGCAACCGACAGTAACAGTCAGTTGCAGAAAAGGTCATTAAATTTTAAAGGAGTCTTTAACTTTAACATTTCTGTTAAGTTGTTCCAGAAAAGAAAGTTAGCTACCTCTTTAACTGGTTATTAATATTTAACTATTCAAACGTCAAAAAGTTACATTAGACACAATTTAGGTTGCCCAAAACGTAGTTAAGGCCAAACAGAATTTAAATATAACTTAACGAATGTCAAAATTTAATAGGTCACCAAGCATCTATTAAACATACAGTTATCTTTGTTTTTGCAATAAATTGTGCTATTATTCTTATAATTATTATAAATGCGAAAGTTTGTGTGTTAGGTTTGTTACTTCTTCACGCTGAAACGGCTGAACGGACTTGGATGAAACTTTTTTATTTATATTTTATTTGAAAATCTCGCCTGATGTTAAGCGATGATGCGGTCTATGATGGAGCACGCTTGCCTAGAAGAAACCGATTCACTCGCGACTTGAACACACCCAGATTGTAACTGTCGAGGAACACCCACTCGGGCAGCGCATTCCACTGTTTGGCGGTTTTCACAATGAAAGAGGAGTCAAAGCGCCTAGATATATAAATATGCCAGAAAGGGGTGAATTAAGAACAGTAGCACAAGATTTTTATGAAATTGCTGGTTTTTTTTTCAAAATACGCCACTAATTAGAGGAGCGCCACTTTTAGATCTCGCACCACCTAAAAATTTTGATAGGACCGGCACTGTGGATGAGGTAGAATCTCCGAATGATATCGACTTGAAAGATGAGGAAGTTCTTCCACTTCTGCATGATGGATCACAACATGATTCTTTCGTAAGAACTGCAATTGTAAATGCAGTATTTTTTTAGTTGCTTCTAAGAAAATACTGCATTAACAATTGCAGTTAACTGCAATTTATCATTATTAATAATAAAATAAATAAAACAGCAGAATGTGTGAATTGACTTATTATTACTTATTAAATATTATATTTTAATAGGGTACATTCATGTGATTCAAATATACATCAAGTATTTTTATTTGTAATCTTTATTACTATAGAATTACTAACACCTATATATTTATTTTTCTAATTTAAAGCGTTATAATATTAAAATTCAATCAATATCAATCAAAACAATCCCAACAATCATTATCAATCAAAACGCAACGCTATTGGTTGTTTGGGCAAGGGTTCAGTCTGCTCCTTTATAATGCTCAAAATTTTGGCATCATCGTTTGTTGTTTGTAGCTGGTAGGATCCTCCTCCTGTTTTATGGACTTGAATCTGAAATAATTATAGGCAACTAAATTGTACCACTTTAATCAAAACACTCACTTCTGTCCAGCCGGCCTAGCATGACCACGATAGAAACGGGTTTTTTCTACATAGAAATAGACAAAGTGACAGATTTTAGAAACATTTCTACCGTTTCATTCATAAAACGTAGAAATGTTTCTACAATCTGTCACTTTGTCTATTTCTATGAAGACAAAACCCGTTTCTATCGTGGTCATGCTAGGCCGGCTGGACAGAAGTGGCACTAGAAAAGAAAGCTTGCCCAAAGTCACACAGATGATAAAAAAAAATATCTTATACTTTTACATTATAGGTAGAGCTATTATTTTTATTTTATTCAGGAGATGTATCATTAGTGTTGTATTGTATACGTATACATACATCATAAAAGAGTTTGTGAAGGAATACAGGGTTAGACTAAAAGGGTTTGTGGGAGAAAACATCTGCTCTGGCAATCTATATTCAATACCAGTTGTTGTCTCTTGTTCACTCAATTATTTATTATAATTTTTATGCATCTTGCAACGACCCCTAAGTCCAGTGTTGCACTGCAAAAGGGCGTCCTGGCGGCGTTACAATGAGCCTATGCTAGGCACATACCATCTCAGGCATCATACAAAGTAACAAGGTAGGTACGTGGAAAATACTCACTCGGACACAAGGTCAGCTAATAGCGCCTTTTCTTACGACGTGTAATTAGCACCACGTGCTCGTCGCTTTTTTTATTTGATTCCTCCATTATACGGAATTACACTTATTTAATATTTTTTTCTTGTGATATTTTAATAAAATTAAAATGTCAGTTTGATTTGACAATTTTGTAGTGCTGCCAGGTCTATTTTTCAATTTACCCTAAGCTCCGTTAACTTTTACCCTAGATTTGCAATGACATTGGAAAAAATACACAAATATTAATGTTTTAAAATGAAATAAAGACATTTGCATTGCACGGTTTGATGCTCACCATTCGGCAAACGGCATGCTCATATTGTTTTAAAGAAATTATCAGTTATTGTACCTACTCAGTCTTCTACCTCTTCAAAAACGGCTGAACCTATTCTTAAAGTCCGTGCCACCAATAAAGTCCTACGGACAAAAACTGGTAGGTACTAAGCTTGTAAGTTCCGCTTTTGCCTTTTGTTTGTTGGTTTTCAGCGATATCAGCGCCGTGATAGACTTCTGTGGTGGCGCGGACTCTAATGCGTTTTTATTTATTTTATAGCATGAAATTTTCTTACGTAGTGTTATGACAAAATACCCTAAACAATATAAAAAAATACCCTAAATAATTTCATGCCCTAAAAATTTTCCTACGAGTATTCACCTTAGGTATTTTTCCCTAAATCTAGGGAAAAATACCCTAAGGTGGCATCACTGCAGTTGACAGTTTGACGTTTGAGGTTTGACGATTTGTTTTTTTTTTAATTGCGTAGGTACGCGTTTAGTTCGCCTGCGTTTTGTCATAATAAATTTAAAAGCACAGAAAACAAAACGCAATCATTCATTCTTTGTTCATTCGATGTTTATTTTATGATGACAACATTTTTAATTTCAATTTTAGTTAACGAACCAATATTAAAAGCTAAAATGCTTTTCTGCAACCTCAATTAAAATAATCATATAATTAGCTCTAATAACGCTTTAAGCAAACGGGAGATAACTGAAAGCTTTCTGCAACCGAGCGTAAGTCTACTATTGCAATTCTAAGGCCATGTTGTTTCAACTTACAGTTACGTATCTGTAACCGTCAAATATGGCGGCTTGTACGACAATTTCATACTGACTTAACGATTACGTACTGACTTACGAATACAGATGGTTTGAAGCAACCCGCCCTAAGTCTGCTATTGCAATTGTCTTGAGTTGTGTCAGAATGGTCTCATAATGACATCATAACTGTCAAAACCAACAATATTATGTCTACTTACCTCTTCTCTTCTTCTTCGAGTTCCTTCTTGATGAGCTCCTTCTCGGTGATCTGCGCGTCGCGGATGGCGTGGCACTTGGACGCCAGGATGATGCGGTTGCACAGCCGCGGACCCTGCATGTTGTCCG
This sequence comes from Thalpophila matura, assembly GCA_948465475.1. Lineage (NCBI taxonomy): Eukaryota > Metazoa > Arthropoda > Insecta > Lepidoptera > Noctuidae > Thalpophila > Thalpophila matura. The sequence goes on along the minus strand of OX419198.1, from coordinate 12,274,991 downwards.
CGCGAAGCACTGATCAGAGACCAAGGATTATTGGAAGTGACTCCTCTGCCGGCGCCGTGTCTCGAATAGACTGCCAGCGCCGGTGGCTGAATTGGCTGGCGGCGCTGACTTTGAAAAAAAAATGCGGAAAATGGGGTTGGCAATTTGGCATATGGCGTCGACCATTGCCCTTCCTCCTGCCCCCTTCTTAGCGGCGTAAAAATAGCCAGGGTCAAGTTATGATACTACCTAAGATGTCCAACTGGCGAGCAAAACCTTGACATTATAAAAATTATAAGATGACTATTAACAGAAGCTGCTTTTTAGCCTATATCCAGTAGTGGGAATCACCTATTAATGGTGGTTATACTCACTCTCAGCCCTGGACAGGGTATGCGCGGCCTGGTCAGGTCCTTCAAGCTCAGGGTCTGCGGTTCCCGTAGCAGCCTCGGCCCCCGGTTGGGGCTTGAGGCTCTTCTTCAGATGCTGCTTCCTGGCCTCCGACTCCTTGGCGGCTTTCTGTATGGCCGCCTCTTGGGCGTGCATGGCTGCTAACTGCTCTTCTTTAGAGACAATCTACAAATATCAGTGGTTAAGGCATAGTTAACTAGATTCTTTATTGCTGGACAATTCAGGCTGTCTGTCCATTGAAGCAGGGCGAGGTAGTGTGGAGCGGAGTGCTATATACAATCTACATGGTTGGAAGAACCCTATTTCGTATTGAGAAACTGTATGAAGAAAAAAACCGGACAAATGCGAGTAGCGAGACTCCGAAATATACAATAGCGCTATCTATAACCGCACATTTCACATCATAGTACTTAGATATATTATATCTTGCTCATAGATGGCGCTACAGCATACTCCGAGTGGCGCCATCTATGCGCAGATGGCTCCACTTCTGGTCCAGTGACAGACGGACAACAAAGTGATCCTATAAGGGTTCCGTTTTTCCTTTTGAGGTACGGACCCATAAAAAGCATTACGGCTCTGTCCCCTGCGGTCAAAATACATAATGTTACAAATGGTCTGTTCATTTGTAACATTATGGTATTTTGACTTTTGACCGCGTCAAAATAACGCACAAGTACGTAGCTCAAATCTTATGATTGTTTAGCTTCTTGTAAAGCCAAGCTAAAAACCAGGGGCCTATTTGATGTAACCTACTCTGCCAGTCTGCACTCCCAATTTGCGAACTCTTCAACTGGATCATGTTTTATGTACCTACACGCATTTTGCAGACTGAAAATTTGGAAGAGTAAAAAGTGAGCTCGTACATTCGAAACGCCAATAATTTTTCATAAAATACTTTCGCTCCACACTCTGCAATATTTGAAAAGTGAAGAGAAGAGGAAACTTGCAGAGTGGTTTCATCAAATAGGCCCCTGGTTATCGAGACTCATATTATTATGTGCTCTGCTTTAAAGTGGACGAAGAGTTACCGTAGCCTGTTTCTTCAGCCGATCAAACTCCTGCTTATGCATCACGGCGGGGTAGAAGTTGGGTTTGCTTTTAGGAATGAGCAGTTTCCTGAAGGTCCCAGTCTGCGGGATCAACACGAACTCCTTGTCCATGTCCTCGCATTTGTGGATCGGACGCTTGTTGAGCGGGAACTTGAGGCGGCATTGAGATGGTCTAGCGCAAAAAAAAGCAGACAAGTGCGAGTACGACTCGCTGGGCTATTACATCATAGTAGAATGTCATATCTTGATCATAAATGGCGCTACTGTATGCTTCTAGTGGCGCCATCTATGAGCAGATGGCTCCACTCATGGTCATGACAGACGGACAACAAAGTGATCCTATATGGGTTCCGTTTTTCCTTTTGAGGTACGGAACCCTAATGACGTGGTTACAGATACTGCTGCTAGCTATTCGTCCTTTAGTCAGGGTCATGGTATTCTGAAGATATCGGGAAAGAGGCAAAAAATTTTTGGTGGTTATCTTGTTTCACAGACCATCGTCAAGCACACGGGTGCCCGAGCCCGACGAGGACGTGGGAGGCATAAGGGCCGAACCCCAGCCCTCCCCCCCGGACCCACTACTGCCCACCTCATTTCTTTTACCAGCTGTATGAGACTGAAGGGAATTTCGACCAATTTTTAGCCGGGGTCAAAGTACAAAGTCTGGTAAGCTCAAATTCGGATCCAGCCTTCGAGTGAGGGCGATTGTGCACTACTCCGTTTCCAGCACGTTTGTTCACGGACCGTTTTTTTTAGCCAATAGGCCTGCAGAACGATCCCAGCCACTTTTTAAAACGTATGCCTATTGGCTAAAAAAAACGTGCTGGAAACGGAGTAGGTAGTGCACAATCGCCCTGAGGGTGGTCACTGGTCACTCGTGTATTTAACAAAGTATTTTTTGTAGATTAGAAATATTATTAGTGGGCCTAGTGAACCTAGGCCCAGCCCAGGGGAGCGGGCCTTGACCCCCATGATCCGCCCCTGTGGATCCGCCCTTGGTAAGCTTTTTAGTAGTAGTAGGTACATTAGCATAGATGATTTTTTTACCTGTGTAACTGGTAGCAGCCAGGCTCGTCCCCGAAGTGGACGGTGTGGTAAGGTATGCCTTCATGGGCGCCCTTGTTATAAACTTTCGGCATTGTAAAATTTGTAGAAAATTAAATAAATGCGCTACAATAACGTCGTGCGTATCTTAGTGCACTTGTAATTCCTTGCTAGGCAACCGAATTTTGTTTATTTGTTGCTATGCGTGTGAATGACATTTTTGAACTAATCACTAATCAACAGTTGCTAGGCAACATTTTATTTTATTCATACTCTGGTATTCTGTAGAGTTTTTACAAAAAAATACAATAGACTAACATTATTGGCCACCATTCACACGCGCACCTTCTAATATACAAAAGTATGTATTTCTCTTTTCTATAAAATAAAGACGATCAGGTGATTAGAAGCAAAAACAAAACGCAATGCATTTCATCTGTGACAGTTTTTGTCATTTGTCACATTGACATTTTGACAATGACAGAAGCAGGAAGCAGAACAGATGACCCCAGAGGCCAGAAGTTCAGAACCCGGGAATTATTTGAAAAATAGATTGTTTCGCTAAAACTAATTATTTATGTTACTATTCACCATTGTTATAATGTTCCCATCTATTGTAATAAGTTCAAAAAATATCCTGAACAATAAATTAACTGAATTGTACTTATAAAATATCAAATGTATAATTAATTTGTTATCCCATAATTTTGAGGTTATTTCATGCTTAATTTTACATAATATCAAAAGAACTTAGTGTTTTTGAATTTAATTATTGAAATGGCAGCTAAGGGTAAGCCGAAAACCTTTAAATCAACGCATTTTCCGCCGCTATTCGTAAGTAAAATACATTTAATTTTTTTATACTATTGCACCAGTGTTTCAACTTTGTTTACCAATGAATTATGTTTGTTATAGGCTGGTGCTTTAGCTGGGGTTTCGGTGGATGTGACCCTGTACCCTCTGGATACCCTAAAGACTCGGCTGCAAAGTGCTCAGGGCTTCCAGAAGGCTGGAGGCTTCAATGGCGTCTACAGAGGTATGATACAGTACATTCTATTTTTTAAGTAGGTACCTTAAATACATATAGGAAGACCTAGGATTGTTGCATGGACTGGGTGGAGGATGATATGAGGCTCTAGACAAGTTGCTTTTCTGTTAGCGTTCACGCCAAACGATAAGCACAAAATGTATGGCAATGACATTACCTGCGGAAAAGTCACGTGACTCACAAATGTAATTTCCATACATTTTATCCGTAGCGTTTGACGCTAACGCTAACAGAAAAGTAACTTGTCTAGGGCCTATGGCCAGAAAGGGGGTACAAATAGTTCCCTCTAAAGAGTCAAAGTCCAAATGTGCCAAATGTGGGTACCTACATAATATCAAACTAAAATAAGATCTACTTCTCTCCAGGCTTACTCACCGTGGCTGCAACTTCAATGCCAACTACCGCCTTGTTCTTTGCATCATACGAGGCAACAAAGAATCTGTGCCAGCCCCTTGTGGCTCCTCAGTATGTACCACTGACACATATGTTTGCGGCCAGCGTTGGTGAAGTGGTGAGTCATTAGAATACAAATTAATAATGTTTAAGTTTTAGGATTTAAAAATAACATTAATGTGGTGATTGCTGAACAGGTAAATAAAGATTCCGGTGAGCCTGGTAGCAGAATAATTTTTTTTTTTTTTTTTTTTTTTTTTTTTTTTTTTTTATAAAAACGTTGCCCCACACTAGGATTTCTCCTGTATCGTGGGTGCGTTTACAAACACAAATTTCACATACACAAACAGCCAGACCTATGTGCAATGCGGGAATCGAACCCGCGACACGTTGCGCAGCAGCCAATCTCTCAGCCACTGCGACAACCGTGCGGTCAATTGATATTCATACTTTTACATTTAATCAATAACAAAATACTTACAAGGGAGAATAATACTAATTTAATTTTCTATGATTATCTCACAATTTCTTCTCTTTCCTCTCAAAATTATTAGTAATCCCAATGCAGACTCCGGTAAATAAATATTAATTCTCTTGATATTCCAAATCATTCAGTTCTCACTAATCATAATAAATAATCTGTTGAATTACTCTGCTATTTTATTTAGAATTGAATTAGTAGTACAGTCAGTAACAAAAGTCCCTCAACCAAAGAAAAGAGAAAATTGAAAATGTTGCAATACGGTACCAGACAATTTTTATTGTGAATCTGTAAACTATTTGAAAAAAGATAATTAACACCAAAAAAACCGATGAAACATCTACAAAATTGGCAAAGTTATAAGCGTTTTAAAATTATTTGCTAGACACGGACGGCACTATCATGCAGTGACGTAACACCACCTATGTCCGCTTCGCGCGACAAAGACGGAGCGATACTCCCCCCAAAAACTTTAAAAGCGTCTATGTTTTCCATTTTGTGATAATTTTTTTTTTTTTTTTTACTTTTTTGTTGTTCCTATTCCTTCTTTGGAATAAAATAATTTATTTGTACTTTTTTAATAGTAGTCCACTACCGTATTCATTTAACCAAAAACACATTTCTACTGAGATGCATCTAATCGTGCTCTGCGACACTTCACGTATCTAACTTGTGTGGCGCGAATTGTAACTAGCTATGTGTTAGACTTAAACTTAACTTATGTGGTAGTAATAAAACGACGAGAACTTTGTACCTAGAATAACCTGAAGGGTTATTTTAACTAGAGTAGGAAAACAAAGCAAACACCTTTATACAAAACACTATGTATTATTTTACATTAACAAATATTACTATATATATTTGGTAGACAGAAGTAACTAGAAACTCAGGGGTGAATAGTTCGCTGGCAATACGGGTCTTCAGGTCTTCTGTTAATGTGGCTGGAGCACTTATGAGCACTGATGGTCTGCCGCCAGTCCAAGAGGCGCGCGCGGCGCACCAGGCGCACCAGGCGAGTTTTTTATAGCCGTAGACCCCGCCCATCGGCTCCAGACGGGGCGACCGCCAACGACACCGTCACAACTTATTATTTCTTTCAGTTGGCGTGTTTGATCCGAGTGCCCACGGAAATAGCGAAGCAGAGGAAGCAGACATACGTCGGCACGAATGCCAAGAGTAGTGTGTCCATACTCGTACATGTGAGTGTGACATTTATTTGTACTTATCGCTTGTATACCGCGACTTAGTCCGCATAAACTCCAACAACCCCCGTTGGTTCCCAGGGATTGAGTTTTGAAAAAGTTTGTGCACCTCCTAATTCTAAATTTTAAAGGTGCGTCTGAGTATTTATGATATTTTTTTATGAATATAAGAGATTTTTAATGTACGTCTTGCTTTAACAACGACATCAACTCATCTAAATTGTTGATTACATAAATACTCTCTAAAGTAAAAAAAACCGGACAAGTGCGAGTATGCCTCGCGCCCTAAGGGTTCCGAAATATGATCATAGATGGCGCTACTGCATACTTCCAATGGCGCCATCTCTGGGCAGATGGGTCCACTTACGGTCCGGTGACTGACGGCGGACAACAAAGTGATCCTATAAGGGTTTCGTTTTTCCTTTTGAGGTACGGAACCCTTTATATATTGGGCTGAATACGTTGGGCTTGCTCCCTAGGCACGCCACTGCTGGCTACGTCCATGTATAGGCAATCTTATGAATGAGGTAGAAGCATCAGCTTTATCTTCAGATCGTAGAAACAAGGGAGATGTGCCAAGGCGCTATTGAGTTAGGGCCTAGTTCACCGACAAGATAACAGTCCGATAAATTGTAAACGGCCGTTTAACAAGACTTTTTGTATAGAAAAAGTTAGGATAAACAGCTGTTTTCAATTTAACGGACTGTTATCTTGTCGGTGAACTTAGGGCTTAGAGGATTTAGTTTGATCACATTGATCGTAATAAAAACGTACACGCTGGCAACGAGCCGAACACGATCGATGATACAAACACAGTGGTGCCGATTCTCTTGTTAACGAACTAAACTAATTTAGTCTTATTACGTCTCTCTCTAATAAAAAGCATGAGAGAGGGATAGCGGATATAATCCTGTCAAATTAGTCCACTTGAATAGTTTTAATGTCAATTTAGTCGTAATTGCAAAGGGTTATGACTATTTTCCCGTAAATGACAAGGGCGTAGACTAATTTGACAGTTCTAAATATTTTCTGTCCTTTTTCAATGATATTTGTAAGAACGAGATATAGTGTGATTAAAATTAGTTTAGTGCGATGTTCAACAGAAACAGCACCAGTGTATATTTTAGTTTAGTGCTAGTGTTGAGTGACGATTAAAAGTGTTAGATTGAGGGTGTGCGGAATTTTTAATGTGTGGGAGATTTACTTATGTTGTTACCGTACTAATTTGCTATGATGGCATATCTCCTTGTTTCTATGATCTGAGCCTTTATCCTTATATGACGGTGTCCAGGCGTACAAAGCCGAGGGTCTGTTCCGCGGCGTGTACCGCGGCTTCGGCTCCACCGTGCTGCGCGACCTGCCCTTCAGCTTCATCGAGCTGCCGGTCTGGGAGCTGCTCAAGACGACCCTCAGGAAGTATAATAATGGAGAGATTAGCAGTTTTCAGGTCAGTAGCCCAACTTATTTTTACATTGGTGTGTTGTATGTAATACAGTAGAGTCCTAACTCCTACCCCTTCGGGCCTCGAAAATTATGCGAATCAAAGGTATCCCACCTTTGATTCGCATAATTAGGGTTCCGTACCAAAATGGTAAAAAAGGGACCCTTATGGTGCGACTTCGTCTGTCTGTCTGTCTGTCTGTCTGTCACACCTGCTTATTTCAGCAACTACTTATGCTATCGACTTGAAATTTGGAACAGTTATAAAGAATGCTTGTTCAACTTTATTGCAAATGAAAAAACTCCAAAAATATTTTTATTTTCATTGCAAAAGGGGCCGGAGTGGGGGTTCGAAATTTTAAAGTGGGGTTACTAGATCAAGTGACATATCATATGAAAGGGCTTGATCTACACATCCAAAATATATTTTTATTTTATTTTATGTCTCACAGTTTTCGACATATGATGAAAAATGTCCAAAAAAATACCATTCTCCCCCCCTTATCTCCGAAGTTTGCGGGGCGAAAAATCTGAAATAATTAGAGTTGATAGGAATTGACCCAAATATGGCACCAAAACTAAAACGATGTTCCTAACTAGTACAGTTTTTTCAAAATCATCAAAATTCCTTCACAAACAAACTTAGTTATGCGGTCCGATTTTTTCACTTTATACGTCCAAAAATGATACGGAACCCTCGGTGCGCGAGTACGACTCGCACTTGGCCGGTTTTTTTTTTAATTCATATTACTTTGGCATAATGAGTTAGGCATAACTTTTAATACTTTGACAATTTTTTGAAATCTTGCCGCGCCGCCGCCCCCGCACACCGTATGCATAGGCTCTTAGTCTTGTGTACTATGTACTTAAAAACTTAACTTTAGGATTAACGTCTTAAGATCTTAATTCGTTAGTCGTAAATTAGTCAAAGTACTCCATTTTTAGGGTTCCGTACCTCAAAAGGAAAAACAGAACCCTTATGGGATCACTTTGTTGTCCGCCGTCTGTCACCGGACCATAAGTGGAGCCATCTGCTCATAGATGGCGCCACTAGAAGTATGCTGTATCGCCATCTGTGATCAAGATATGATATATGTATTATTATCTATCATAATAGATAAATATTATTAATAATAAAAAGAATAAAAAATAAAGAATAATATTCCTAAATATTCAATAGCGCCATATATGCTGCTATTACATAATAATGTAATAGCAGCATTATATGGTCGTAACAAAGTAGAGGTACTGGAAAGTGTTTCTAGAAAGAACAAATTAGAGCTTGAGATTAAAAAGTATTTCATTTACATTGAAAAGATATTAAAAATTAATTAATTTGAGGGGGAAAAATTAATAAATTATAAATAATAAAAGAATTTTTAAATTGGAATATTTTATGGGGGTTAAAGTATTTTTAATGAAAAAAATAAATAATTTATAGTAAATTAGTATTGGGAAAGAATTTTGAAATAATTGAAATAATAATTAATTTATAAGTAATTTTAATTTAATGTATCTTGTGTATCAGAGTTTATTAAAAAAGATTTTTAAATAAAGAATTCTCGAATTTCGAAAAGAATCGAACCCTTAGGGCGCGAGTCGTACTCGCAATGGTCTGGTTTTTCTTTGAATTTCCTCCACTTTTAAAAACTATTTTCCCTCACAGAGTGCCCTTTGCGGCTCAATAGCCGGTGGTTTCGCAGCAGCCGTAACAACACCATTAGACCTCGCCAAAACGCGCATCATGTTGGCAGAAGAGTACAGCGTAACGCGCAAAATGCGCATCAGACCGATCCTAGCGAACATATACTTTGAGTCGGGATTTAGAGGACTGTTTGCTGGCGTCATGCCCCGAATGACCGCTTTCATGATTGGTGGATTTGTATTTTTCGGAGTGTATGAGGATTGTAAAAAGTATTTAGAAAAATATTTGGATGGGAGATAGCGCTTGTTCGTCAGTAGGCTGGGCTATATTGATACGGGTGTAGTGCGTGCAGTGAGGAGTAGTAACAATTGAAATAATTAGGTTAACTTGAACCTTAAGGACTTAGAGGGATATTACACTATCATATATCTATCTAGGATCATTTCTCGTATCCGACATTTAATTTTAATGTAAAGGATTTTAAAAATCTTTAAGAACGCAATAATTCATGTCTATATTACATTGTCATATTTATTTCTATGACGCATAGATCTATGATCCTAGATATATAATAGAGTAATATCCCCCTTAATGGTGAATTTGGGTATTAGTCAAACGGAAGAAAACACCTGCCGGGCTAGCATGACCACGATAGAAACGGGTTTTGTCTACATAGAAATAGACAAAGTGACAGATTGTAGAAACATTTCTACGTTTTATGAATGAAACGGTAGAAATGTTTCTACAATCTGTCACTTTGTCTATTTCTATGTAGACAAAACCCGTTTCTATCGTGGTCATGCTAGGCCGGCTGAAGCAATTTTTGAAGTACAGTTAGCGTCAAAAGCGTCTTTTGCATAAAGAGAAAAATAAAACAAATTTTGCCTTAATGTATATTTAGCGAAGTAATTCTATTTTGTGATTACCAAAAAGGAGAAATTTTATGTTTATTTAGTTTTATTATTTTATTTTACAACATAAGAGAGGGAAAGAAGAAGAAATTTGGCAGTGTATGTAATTCTGTTTTTTATTCCAATAGGTAGGTAATTATCGTCTCGAATACTAAGATTTTTCTCATTCTTCTATCCGTTCCCCAAAATATCGCGTAGGTATATTATGGCTATATTATGACTACTGGTCGGAAATTCGGATGCATATTTGCCTAAAGTTAATTTTTGGCTAAGAAATTATGGAAGTGGCTTCTTAAAATATTTTTTTAAATAAATCCCTGAATGCCAAGAAATCCGGGTATGGGTACATAACCAAATTTACTAAGTACAATATTGAATAATTTGTTGCAAATGTTGCAATAGGTAGGTACTTGTATGAATTATTTTAAAAAGTATTAAAATATTTATCTTTTAACTTACCCTGACGTTGTTTGCTATGCCAATTGGGTAACTACCTACTTTAAAATATTAGGTAGATAGATATAAGTACATCCGATTACTCTGAAAAACATAAAATATGTCGATTCCGGAATCCCGAGATTTTTTCGGTACAAAAGCGCATTCCATAATAGCCAACACCTCAACTTTAGGTAAATATGTATCCGAATTTCCGACCAGTAATTATGACATAGTATGAAGGTCGCACAAATCTGCTGGTTTTGGGCCGCACAGGATCCTTCGTAAGCGGGATAGTCCGAAAGGGGTACCGCTGACCCGGAACATAAAGGGCTAAGGAAGGAACACGGGTGGGTTTTAGTCAGTAAGAGTCTGACACTCCCTTCCGCTCCACCCAGAGCGGGAGGGGTCATTTGATGATTTCCCATCCTCAAAAAAAAAAAACCGGATCCTTCGTTGTGTGGTGTATGTGGTGATGCTTTGCCTATATCCAGCCTAAAGGCCTCCCTATGTCCTTGGCTGATATATGGATTGACAAAAATGTATGAAAATTATGAGTATGTAGTTAAAAAGTTATTCCAAGAATCTGGTTCCTATTGATCATGTAGATTTAGTTTTACCTCGAGGCTGTTACACCATTATATTTATACAGGTTGTTTTGAATACATTGTGTCGTTGTTATACATAATTATTATGTACAGTTTTTATTTGGTTTAGGTATGTAAATAGAGTTATATAGTTCTGTGATGTTTGAATTAAAAATATAAAAAATATATCCGAGCATTTTATTTGCATAGAGCTATTAGACATTTTTCCTTTATGAGTGCGCCATCTGTGGGCATAATGTATAAACTTTATGCCAGGTCGATGAGATAACCTCTTCAACAAATCGTAGGTGGCGCTAGGGCGCAACAAACACAGTCTCGCGAACTTTTCCGAACATCCGCGAAGAGCAAACGAAGCGCGCGCTTACATAAACTTTTTCTTGTACCTCCAATCGTCGTCTAATCATGTTTTTGCGCGTTCTATGGCCTAGATGCACCGCTTGGGGTCTATACAATGCGCTGTCGATAGATTGCTAATTTATTTATTTTTTTAATTAAGTAAACCGCTACTCGTGTCTATACTTGTGTGATGGTTTTTTGTAAAGGGACATTCACGAACTGCAGTGCGATTCTGTAACCATCTCACCGTGAAAACTTAGGTGAAGTGAGCGTGGAGTGAGCTGTCGATAGTGTCAATTCCTAGCAAAACAAACTCAATTCACCTAAGTTTTCACGTTAAGTTTGCTGCCAGCTGCCATCTGCTGTGCACATCTCAAAGAGGGCAACAAGTCTGCCGGCTTGCTGGTGAGTGCATGTGCTTTTTATTACGCTTACATATTGTTTGTTATTAACACGGCTCGCATGTCTTTCATGAAGATCATCATCATCAGTCTATAGAAGATAGCAGTCCGCTGCTGGACAGAGGCCTGGAATCGCTTGTAAAATAAATCCAGAACTCCTATAGACTATTTGTTCCTATATTCTAGCCTAGAGTTTTTTTTACATATAGGTACCTATTTTTTTTGTGGGGCAGTCGCTGGTACTGGAGCTGGCCACCTCCTTTGAGATATTAAAATGAAAAAAAAAATCCAAATACCAAAAACACGAGAAAAATAAAATATTAAAAAAACAAGCTATGTTATGAGTTATGACTATGAGTGTACCCGTGTTAAAATTAAAGTCCAACAGGGACTACAAATAATTCGCAGAAAAGTCTAGGGCTATCACGATTTAACCTTTCAATCTAAAACTATAAGATATTCGTTTTTTTCGTTTATTCGTCGTCGTTTTTTTAATCGCATAAAAATTAAAAAGAACCTTGCCTTTAAATAACCTTTATTGTTCAAAAGTAATATAATACATTTTATCTTATACAAGTTTATACAATGATATACATTTTTACTTTCTAAAATATTATACAAAGAACTAAAATAAGTCGAATTAAAAATTTTAAATTGTTATCATCAATCTAAAATTTTATGTTTTGGACGCGATCAATGTTTTTAAAAGTTTTTTCTATACTATAAAATCGATCACATCCAAAATATTTAAAATAATATATTATTTTATAATATGAACTAAAAATACTGTAATTACATGTATAACTAAAATAATTGTGACATAATATTTTCTATTTACTACAAATATACTTACATAATTTTATTTTTATCAAAATATACATAATTTTATTTTATCTATAAAGTACACTTTCAAACAGTCGTAATACCTATTTTGTAGGACAACATTATAAATAATTCCAAAAAGTTTAATAAAAGTAGGTAGGTATGAATTTAAAATCTTAAATTAATTTCCATCATTCACGTTACTCGATTCGAGATTTGAGATTTGAAAAAGGAATAGTTATCGTGTTTTTTTTTCAAAAGGTCGACGTTATTATGCGACTGCGCACGTCTTTTTGCAATATAAAGATGTGACAGTACAACAGTAGGCAATCAGTGTTACGGTATAGTACTTCTACTTATAATATTTTACGTATATTTTATTACTTATTTATAATATTTTCAAGTTTACACGGATTTTGACGAATATGTAAAGAGAAATTAAAATTCGAGTTTTGTAGGTAGACTTCCACAAACATTCATAAACACAATTCCACTTAATTGGATAAAAATAATTAGAACATTATTTTAAATAAATATCTATGTAGGTATATTAATATCCAATATGAAAAACAGACAAACAGACGAAGTCGCACCATATGGGTTCCTTTTTTACCATTTTGGTACGAACCCTAAAAGGTACAGAAAAGTAAAGAGTTGACCTGAGTATCGTGGCTGAATTGTTTTGTAATCCGTGCAAATAATAGATATAAAAGTTTTAAATAATAATGAAAATAACTTGACAAACTGTATTCTATCAAGAAAGATAAAATAGTAAAAAAAAAAGATACTAGTTTTTTTTTGTAAAAATCTATAGAATTTATTTTTGGACATTGAGAAACCAAAGATAATTTTGTTCACAACTGTACCGTCGTTTGCCAAGTCGAAAACTTAAAATAATAAAAGAATAACTTTGGAGTATCATAGCCGATGTAAGGTCCCCATATCTAACTATATATTTAGGAACCTAAATATAATAGTAGCGATTGTCGCCCTGCCCTGCCCATATAACTTAAATAAATCGTCAACCAAACTCACACCAATATAATAAAAATGAAAAATCCATAAAGTACAGAAAACCGATTATAGATGGCGTTGGTATAAACTTTAGCTTAGGTTACTTATAAATAGAATTGTTTCTGACTTAATAAATATAGATGGCGTTGATTGATTTTAAAGACCAACGTTTTTATGGAAAGTTTGTGACTTGATAGTGTATTTTGTGACGTAGTTTTAAAACATTGATTACCAGAATATTTTATACGGTGTTTTTTAATTATGGAATGTTTAAAATTATTGGTGTTCTCCTAACTATGACCAGTGATGTTTAACATAACATTAGATGTGCTTAAATTACTCATCATATCAATTGCATTAAAGTAATTAACCAATTTGCACACATCCATTATAATTTCAGCCACACACCAACAGATGTCGCTAAAAACTTTAACAAAACATCCGATAGATGGCATCACGACCAATTTTCTTGGAATGCACTAACAGATGGCGCTGCAACTTTCAAAAGCCCTACTAGATGGCGCTTTTACCAAAGTTTAGAATATTGTTATCTGAATATAATATTGGTGGTGCTGGAGCCGCGGTGCGAGCTGCTGTCTCGGGCGGTGTGGCGCCGGAAGGGGTTCCACGAGGGCGCGCGCCGCGCGGCCGAGCGCGCCGTGGCCGCCGTGGAGCCGCTCGAGGTGCTGGACGCGGCTGATACTGACCCTTGGTTAGAGTTGGACTGCCGTGGGGTTTCTGGCGACGCCTGAACAGAATGGAAATAAATATACTATTATAAAACTGTAAAAATGCCGTGTCTGAACATTGAAGATATTCCAGAAAAACAGTTGGGATAGGGTACTGGGACGGAACCGTGCCCAAAAAAATATTTTTTGGGATTTTTGTCTGTGCACGCATCACGCAAACATATTTGAGAGTGTGCTTCAGATCTGCATGATCTTATCTTATAGGCTGTCCGATAGAAGATAGGGCAGGATCTATCGGACATAAAAAATCCGAACGAAGCGCTTTTATTCCACTTTCATTGCGAAAACTGCCAAACAGTGGAATGCGCTGCCCGAGTGGGTGTTCCTCGACAGTTACAATCTGGGACTCTTCAAGTCACGAGTGAATCGGTTTCTTCTAGGAAAGCGTGCTCCATCGTAGACCGCATCATCGCTTAAGATCATGCGAGATGGCGGTCAAATGCAAGCCTATTACCAAAAAAAAATGCATGACGTACCTTAAGACAGCTCTTATCCATCGGTGTGGCCAGCTTCATGGTGAGGGTGTCTCCCGCCTGCTGTATGAGCCGCACCACCTCGTCGTGCGAGCTCCACTTCACGTCTGTATCGCCGATGCAGATTATGAAGTCGCCTTCGCGCATGCCACCAATCTGGAGTGAGTAAGTTTTATTGGTGAGGGCGTAGCCAGGTACAGGCAGGGGGGGTCAGCTGCCCCCTCTTAGTAAGGATTGAGCAAATGCTCGCCGCTCGGTTGGAGTGTTCCCGAACCGAAGAGAACTGATTCTTTCACGTTATGTTGAATATGGTTTTGTACGAGCATTCTTCCTTAAGGCGAAGGTAAATGGTAACGGCCAGTTTTAAAACTCTTATTTCGCCGTCAAATAATGCAGGTTAGTTGTGCAATTTTTTTATGTTAAACTAGAACATATATACATCAATCGTACCTGTGAATATTTAACTATTGTTGTAAAATACTTAATGAAATAAATTCATGAATTCGTGTCTACCCAAAACATAAAAACGTAATTACTTTCAAACCGCTTACGATATTTTCATGATTTGTTTTGTGTGAAAAGACTATGTTACTACCTATAATAATACCTGTTACTTTTTTTTTATTTTATGTTATAGATACTAAAAAGTAATAATACGTCTAATTCTGCACAGCGCGCTCCTTGATAGGCGAGTCGTATTGCTCGGTGGATGTATGTCGCGTTGCTTGAGCTCAGCGCAGAACACTCAAGCTATACCGCCCAAATCACTTAAGGCCGTTGGCGTATACCGGGGCCTTAAGGGGATCATCTTCTACATCTTTCCGCTTTGTATATTACTGTTTTCCTACGGCCTTGTTTATTGGTAGTATTTTTCAATACATGTTTTTGTTTAAGGACCGTTCAGCAAAAAGAAATAATACTTACATCAGCCAACGAGTTGGGCTCAACCCCGGCTATGATGACTGGCGCATCTCCTCTGACGGAGAATCCGAAGCCTTCGTCTTCAGTCTTCGCGTTCGACACGTTAAATTCGCTCGCCGCCCTCCTCAGAGGGTCCTTTCGCCTCCCATTCTTCAGTTTACCGTTACACTCCTTCACTCCATTCTCAATATTCCCCTCCCCTTTGGTCTTATACTCATTCTGAGAGTCATAATCCAAGACTTTCGGATGATATTCGTAATTATTATTGTTATAACTATTTATGTATACCCCATTTTGTTTTGTGACCCTGTGAAGTTTCTTCTTCTCATAATCGTTGGTGTATTTCTCGTCGCTTCTAATTATTTGGTTGTAGTAAGTGCTGTTGTCTTCCGATCTGTCTCGTTTCTCGCTTCTGTGTTTGCCGTTTCTCTCTTCGTGTTCTTCGGGATTTCCGTTTCGTGGTCTCTCGATGCGTCGGGAGCCGTCTCTGTACTTCTGTAGCTGGACAAGGCGGGGGGCGCTCCAGTGGCGTTTGGCGGAGAATATGGCGATCGGTCCTAGAGACTTGAACAAGTCTTCTACTCTGTGCTGAGCGAAGTCCGGTTGCGTTAAGGCCAGTTGGAATTTTGATGATGCTGTGGACGAAATAGAAAGTAGGATTAATTGATGAAATGTAGATCCTGAAATGAAATGTATTTAGAATACAGGTGCTCGTAGTTAAAAGACAGCCGCGCTGATCGATCGATTTGCGAGGTTAAGTTACGTTTGCCGCGGTCCGTTCATGGATGGGTGATCGTTCTTTACACATGAGACCCCCTATGTCTCGGAGAGCACGTTAAACGGTCCTGGTTGTCATAAGAATATTTTTGACAGTCGATACGGGTAGCCAGGAGTCTGAAAGTCTGACAACTGGTCTCACTTTCGAAATTCGAAGGACAGAAATAACGTGTGAGTGAGAGGAAACGATTAATGCCGCCATTTTTAATTCGTTTCTTTATTGGCGCGGGTTATAGTGTTTTGATAAGTGGTGAACTCACGCTGCACGTTGGGCGCGTCGATGAGGTCGTTGAAGTCGTTGGCGTCGTTGTCGTGGTGCGCGGCTCTCTCGCGCGCGGCGCGCTCCAGCTGCGCGCGCACCACCAGCGAGATGGCCTCCTTGCCGCGCAGCTCACTGAAACACACCGACATCTGTTATACGTTTCTGGAAGCTTTTTGTTAAGTTTTGTCGGTAGATGGCGCTGTTAAAATAGACAAATGGGTCTTTCAAGTTATGAACCGCGCAGCTCCCTGCAACACAGCGACATCTGTTATACATTCCTAGAAGATTTTGTTAAGTTTTGTCGATAGATGGCGCCGTTAAAATAGATAGATGAATGCGCGTTTCATGTCATGAAGTAGAGAGCGTACTTATAAAGTCCCTTCGGGCTTCGAAGCTATATTGGCTGCCCTGAATTTCAATATGTTACAACATTTTTAACGGTGTTGGAAGATTTTTGTCAGTACCAATTCTGGGTTCAACACTTTTTATTTAGTGTCCTAGGCATTTAACACATAAATCTAACAAAAACAGAATGGTAAGACCTAGACAGGGCAGCCAACATAGCGCCGAAGGGAACTCGTATGTAAAACGCACTATACTTACATTTAAAAGCGTTAACAAGAGCTGTCTTTTCGCGGTCTGCACTATCTACCAGACAAACTTTTGATGTTGGGCCCATCTCTTTCACTTACCGACACATCCTCTGCAGCCTCAGCGCCTCTTCGTACAAGGTGAGCGCCTCCGCGAGGTGCGCGCGGCCCAGCGCTATCCAGTCCACCTCCGCGTCCTTCTGCGTCGGGGACATGGACGAGCCTGGAATTAAAACAAGACTAATTAATTACTAGTAGTATTTTTGCCAAGTCTGCAGTTTCGTCGAGAAACGAACGACTATTCCGCAATGAAGAGCGGAATGATTGCAGCTTTCTTTTGTTCTTTTTAAACAGGACAAATTAAAAGAGATAGAGGAAAAAATCACACTAGACACCTACGTGTCGTATCTGACCTGAACCTGTCATAAATCGAATAAAGGTCGTGTGCGTGTGAAGCCTATCGGCATCATATATTTTGTATGAATGTGTGCACACTATTTTCATGTGATGACATAATATTAAGTCTAATGTGAATTAAGCGCTACTTCAACGAAGAGCCCCGGCGGTCCGCATTAAACTTGCTTCGTTAAAAGTACAGTTTTTTCTAAAATTCTGCTTGCGCGATATAGAATTTTGTTTACCTTGGTACCTTTCTAGAGCGTTATATTCTCTTTTGGACCATTCGAAGGCTTTCCTCCCTAGACTCTGTTGTCATCTTACCATTATCGAGATGTGTGTCAGCATCGTACAGCGATGCGAGGCGGCTGGGCGACCGCGCAGTCGCCGGCATGTTCAGTAAGCCTGTCGCACAGTACTGGTGCGCCAACGCTGGAGATATACGCATAGTAAGGGATTACTGTATACTGGGGTCAGACGGGGTTTTATCAAACTAGATTTAACCAATCAAACTCCAGATATTAAGACACAATTACTAAACAATGCAGTGATAGCCTAGTATAAAGTGGTTAAACCATGTGCCTCCCACGGCGAATGGTTCGAGTGCGATCCCGAGGCACGCACCGCTGCCTGTTCGAAGTCATGTGCGTATTAGGAATTAATTATCATTTGCTTTAACGGTGAAGGAAAACATCGTGAGGGAACCTGCATGCCTAAGAGTTCTCCATAAAGTTCTTGAAGGTGTATGAAGTCTGCTAACCCGAACTTGGCCGGCGTGGTGGATTATGGCCTATCCCCTCTCATTCTGAGAGCAGGCCCGTGCCCAGCAGTGGGACAGTTTAGGGCTGATATTATTATAATAAACAATGGTTTCTGATTAACTGGTAGGTCGGTGGGACTGGACAGGTTAAGGCACATTAAATTTTGATGTGTTTTTGTTTTTCTCCCATGAATGTATGGGAAGTTGGCGCTTACCTTTATAAAACTCAGTCTTGACGTGGACTAAAGAGACCCACGAGTATGGCACGTAGTTGAACACACCCTCCGATTGCATCTGAAACAGTGGTATAAATAATTCTAATTAGCTAAGTACACTGATTGAAGGCATTTAAATGAAATCGTGTCTCGAATTAAATTTGATTCGAATCAGTGTCAATTCCTTATTTATTTTCGATTTGAGTCAGAACTCGAAGATTTGGAGAGCCTGGTGTTGGCTCAAATGTCACAGGGGCTTAAAATGATTTGTGGTGTCTGATAGTGGATTTGTGGCTATTTCCTCTATGAGCTTACCTTGTCATAGAGCTGTCGGTAGGTGTGCGCGAGGTGCGCGCTCTCGTGCGCGAGGTCGAGGCAGAGCTCGGGCGAGCTTACCTTGTCATAGAGCTGTCGGTAGGTGTGCGCGAGGTGCGCGCTCTCGTGCGCGAGGTCGAGGCAGAGCTCGGGCGAGCTTACCTTGTCATAGAGCTGTCGGTAGGTGTGCGCGAGGTGCGCGCTCTCGTGCGCGAGGTCGAGGCAGAGCTCGGGCGAGCTTACCTTGTCATAGAGCTGTCGGTAGGTGTGCGCGAGGTGTGCGCTCTCGTGCGCGAGGTCGAGGCAGAGCTCGGGCGAGCTTACCTTGTCATAGAGCTGTCGGTAGGTGTGCGCGAGGTGCGCGCTCTCGTGCGCGAGGTCGAGGCAGAGCTCGGGCGAGCTTACCTTGTCATAGAGCTGTCGGTAGGTGTGCGCGAGGTGCGCGCTCTCGTGCGCGAGGTCGAGGCAGAGCTCGGGCGAGCTTACCTTGTCATAGAGCTGTCGGTAGGTGTGCGCGAGGTGCGCGCTCTCGTGCGCGAGGTCGAGGCAGAGCTCGGGCGAGCTTACCTTGTCATAGAGCTGTCGGTAGGTGTGCGCGAGGTGCGCGCTCTCGTGCGCGAGGTCGAGGCAGAGCTCGGGCGAGCTTACCTTGTCATAGAGCTGTCGGTAGGTGTGCGCGAGGTGCGCGCTCTCGTGCGCGAGGTCGAGGCAGAGCTCGGGCGAGCTTACCTTGTCATAGAGCTGTCGGTAGGTGTGCGCGAGGTGCGCGCTCTCGTGCGCGAGGTCGAGGCAGAGCTCGGGCGAGCTTACCTTGTCATAGAGCTGTCGGTAGGTGTGCGCGAGGTGCGCGCTCTCGTGCGCGAGGTCGAGGCAGAGCTCGGGCGAGCTTACCTTGTCATAGAGCTGTCGGTAGGTGTGCGCGAGGTGCGCGCTCTCGTGCGCGAGGTCGAGGCAGAGCTCGGGCGAGCTTACCTTGTCATAGAGCTGTCGGTAGGTGTGCGCGAGGTGCGCGCTCTCGTGCGCGAGGTCGAGGCAGAGCTCGGGCGAGCGCCGCAGCTCTCCGCGCGCCTCGCCCGCCTGCACCTGCAGCTTCTCGAACAGGCACTCGCGAGCTTGCGCCTGCAACAGACAGCTGATGTCTTTACTGCTGTTATTGTTGTTTCATTGTGCAGCCCAATTAGCATAATCAGCCTGCAATGTTCCCACTTCTGAGACACAAGCCTCCTCTCTGTGAGAGGGAGTGGGCCGCAATCCGCCACGCGGGTCCAGTGTGGGTTCGTGGATGTCACATGTCTTATATTATTTTGGTTTTAGGACATGCTGGTCTCCTCACGATGTTTTCCGTCATCGTTTTTGGAGCAGTGGTGATGAAACAAATTGCACAAAGTGTGCGTCTGCCGGAGTTTGACCTATGACGTGTAAATCAGGGCCGCCACTGTTCCAGCCCAATTAGACCATGGTTTAAATCTCAGAACATAATAAAAATCGATATTATTATGGTAGTAGACCAACTGTTGCTGGTAGTTAAGTCAATTTTGCAACTAGAAGTACAGTTATAGAGTTCAAAATTACAATCACACGTGTGTTTCCCAGAAGTTTCATCCACTTTTCACACTTTTTAGCCATAACACTAAAAAAATACCAAAATCGACCAGATAGTCCTTAATTTATCGGCTCGTAGTCTGAATGACGTACGGTCATGAGCGCGGCCAGTACGAGCAGCGTGTCGGCGGCGAGGTCCACGGAGGGCGCGTTGGTGAAGTTGTCGAGCACGTAGCGCAGCGCGCCCGCCGCGCGCAGCCACGCCTCCACGCCGCCGTCCAGCCCGGAACACGTTGAGCGATCCTGGGGGGAACAGATACCAGTGAAATAAAGACGCAATTCCTCTGATTTCGAAGATCATAAGATGGTGCTACGAGTAACGAACATAGTTTTCAGAGTTTTTCTTACTTATTCGATCGCGTAAACGCTAAAGAAGGTTATAGTCAACGACCAATCGGACATTGGTTTGCGTTGGCAACTTTTTGCCCTTACCCTGGTGATGCGTGGTGAGATTTTAGACGAACTCCCCCTTTGTGATACTTCGTGATTTTTTTCCAACCTCCCCCCCTTTCGAGCCTCACGTGATTAATGGACGATCCCTCAGGTCGCCGATGTCATGAATTTGACTCACGTGACCGATGCGAGAAAACTCCAGTTCTTTAGTCACTAATGGGTAGGTATAAGAAAGGCTGACAATTTTTTTGTCGATGTACCATTATTTAGAATTCCTTTAGAAGTTTACATCGTTTAGTTTTTACCTGTTTAGCGCCGAGTTGCGTGTAGATGCCAGCTATGTTGAACAAGACACAAGCTTTCTCGAAAGCCACTGTTCGCTGGCATGACGGGACTCCTGCGAAAATAACACTTTATTAGTCAGAATTTGATCATTTCGCTTCCATAATAAAATTGCTCAATATTAAAAATCATACTACTAACGCCATCTGTTTTATTGTTCCTAAAAGTTAATTACAAGATTATCTACGTTATCTTTGAAATAGTTTCGCCACTTAGCACTAGATGGCACTATTAAACTTTTATTGTGTAATAATTACTTTAATTTTTTTATGAGCTGCCAGAAACCACACTACCTACCTAAATCAAATAGATAAGTATATAATTAAATATTTTTCAACATACCTGTTAACGAATCGAACCACTCAAAGTAGACCCCAAGCGACCGGTCCGGCGGGAAGAACCGTCGCTCAATGAAATACAGCTGATTGTAGTACTTGAAGAGCAACGCGACGCCCGAACTGGACCGCACCGGCGTGCGCATCGCCTGAGTAAAGAAAGAAAGAAAAACATTGGACACAGCACAAAAAAGACAAACATAATAAATAAATAAGTAAAGTTAGCCATCATTCGCCCGGGCGCTTTTTTACGTAGGTACGTTAAAAAAAGCGCCGATTGAAACAAGTGAGAAACGTCACATCTGTACGCACGACAGCGCTTTTATTAACGCTGCGTTTTAAATAACGCACTATTAGATTTTCAACGCTAGGCGTTAGGCGTTGTCGAATGGGCCTTGAAAACGCCTACGACGGCGACGCTAAAAAAGAGCCCGTGCGATTGAAGTTACGAAGAGTCTTCGCTCAAAGAAGCGGCTACAGATTGTAGTACCTACCTGGGTCATTTTCAGGGCCCCAATTCTGCTATTTGAATAGTGTAAGAATGGTGTCATAATGACACCATTACTATCAAAACCTAAGCGGTCATTGGCTTAGAGCAAGACTAACTCTTTCGTCATTGGTCAAAACGATGCCATTGAGACACTATTCTGACACGATTATTACAATTGCATTAGCAGACTTGGGGCCCAGTTGTCCCATTAAGTATTTGGTTGATTTCGGCGGCACGTTTTTTTCTGTTAATTAGGACTTTTTAACAGGAAATATCGAATCTAAGTAGATTGAACTTAATTGGTAGCAGACGGTAGAGGCATTTCCTTTAAATGTTAATTTTAAAAAAATGTGCCACCGAAATACAGGGTAAAATTAAAACCAGTGCGGATATTTTAGGAGGTGAAAGTACTCATGAATATGATCAACTTTTATTATGGGAATGGGACCGACACTGAAATATGAAAAAAAAAATCAGCTGTTCAGCATTTTGATCATGTTGTAGTGCATTTTTGTAGGGAACAGCTGATTTTTTTTTTCATATTTCAGTGTCGGTCCCATAATAAAAGTTGATCATATTCATGAGTACTTTCACCTCCTAAAATATCCGCACTGGTTTTAATTTTACCCTGTAGATAAACCAAACAAAGACTCCTGACAATGACCGGCCTAAGCACAGAAATGACCAGAATAAGACCAAGAAGGGCGCAGTTATAAAAGCTCGCACGCACTGGGTGCATATAAATCTAGTTACGGCACTGAATAGTTGGACTCAAATCATCCTCTTGTCAAGTGTACACTGTGTAATCAAGACATTCTAGCACAGATAACGGCGAGACGGTGCGATATTATTGTTTTAGAAATACATTTCAAATGTCGGTACCTACCTCAGATCATAGAAACAAGGGAGATGTGCCAAGGCGCTATCAAGCTTGATGCCTGAACCTGAGCAAATTGCTCATATTAAAAACGTACGTGCTCGCGACGAACCGAACACGATCGATGGTATAAATACAGTGTTTTAGTTTAGTGTTAGTGTTGAGTGACGACTAACAGTGTTAGATTAAGGGTGTGCGGAATGTTTAATGCGTGGGAGATCTTTTTATTCACAAGGAGTGCTTAATTATGCGCGTAATTCTGTCTAAAAATGTACTAAAAGTGGCATCAGTTGCTCCCGTACTAATTCGCTATGATGGCATATCTCCTTGTTTCTATGATCTGAGGTACCTACTATTAGAAACCGTTATTGACAGCGTAATTCCAAAAAAATCTAACAGCCGCATTACATTATCCAATTTAGAGAGAGCTAATTTAGTGTAGCAGTGCTAGGTTTAGGTAAAAAGACTTTTAAGGTGCTATACCTAAATGTGTCAACCTCTAAGGCCGCGGCCGCACTGGTAAGGCGACAGCGACGCGACGGCGCGGGCGATTTCCTGAACAAATACCTAAATGTCGCTTGTCGTTTCTGCAGTGCGGCCACCGACATAATGTTTATATGAGTTTGTTTTCACGAAATCGCCGTCGCGTCCGTCGCTATCGGCTTACCAGTGCGGCCGCGGCCTAAGTGAGTACCTACTGCTACTGCCTCTTCTGGTAATTGAAAGTTGCGGGTCCACTAATCAAAGTCGTTTTCCATAGGTTAAGAATGTGTGTCAAAAGAGGGGCCTATAGAGACACTAGGTATACCTGTCTCATATCCATGAAGTCTGATATAGCGTCCTCGTAGGCCGCCGCGTCCTCGCTGTAGTGCTCCAGGATGAAGTCCTTAAACGGCTCCCGGAAGTCCACCTCCTTGGTCTCCTTCAGCCCCAGCGGGATCATCGGCATCACGCATTCTTTGCTGCTGTCGACAAGAAAACCAAGTTATAGCACTGATATCTATGTATAAACAGCCGGATTTAAAGGTGTGGAGGCCAAAAGAGACCCCGAAAAAATTAGGAATCAGACGAAATAAAAATTTCAGTTTTTGAATAAGTACCTAGTAGGTACCTACCTAGGTACAAAAAAAAATGCTTTTAACGAGCAAAATGAAATAAATAAGTACCTAGTTCATGTTCTGCATAATCCATTTTAATTTTCTTAGGAATATGCTTAGAAATGTTTTTAGTTAAGTAGGTTGTTCAAGTTTTGCATAATCCATTAATTTCATAGGAATACTCGTACATGCTTAAAATGTTTTTCAAAAAAATACCGAGTGAATGTGACATCTTCTCTTTGACAGACAGATTTTACTGTTTTAAAAAAAAATCAAATTGTGGAGGCTCCTTTCTTGTGGAGGCCCCGGGGCCACTGCCCCTGTTGCCCTGCCCTAAATCCGGCCCTGTGTATAAAACATGGACTGAAATATTTTCGGAATTTATTAATAAGCCGGACAAGTACCTAAGACTCGCGCAGAAAGAACGTGCACTCGTAAAGAAAGCTGTAGCATGCTTCTCTGATTAAACATAATAATACGTTAGCTCTAAATATTGCTATTATGGCGACTAAATTATCGCCTACGGGTAGAAGTCGTTTCTCTCGAGCTTAACGTTTTGGATTTATCCATCTAGTTACAGTACCCTAGTATTTTTTCTTATAATGATTGCGAATAAAAAGGAGCAAAAAAATAAGCAACAATTTCTTAAAAGCTTATAAAACAAGAAGAAATAAAAATATTTCATTATTGTAACTACATAAACTACACAGTTAAAAAAAGTATGCATTTTTCACAAAAGAACGTAGATTAGCGCGCGCATTCCTCTCTATTAGTCTATGGTTACAATATGGCGGAGCGCGGGAAAACGCAACAATGGCGGAAACCGTTTTTTATTTAATCACATTTAACTATAATTGGCAAGCGGTAGGTAATTGAATTGTAACGATATTTTGTTGGGAGCGCCTCCGCAGCCGGCGGCGGCTCCCAAAATGTATACGGTATGTTACTCAAATGAAACATGAAATGTTTTTTTAATTATGCCAAATTGCCAACCCCATTTCCCGCTTTTTCTCCAATGTCAGCGCCGGCTGCCAATTTAGCAACCGGCGGCGGCTGCAAATTCAGGTCACGGCGGCGGTCGCGGAGTCACTTCCTATTTTGTTTCGCTTTAATTGTAAGTATTTGTAAGAAATTAATTGGAAAAACTTTCCGTATGTACGTAATTATTTCTCATTTGTATGTAATTAAGGTAGAGAAAAAAAAGCCACTTCTCATAACATTGAAGACCAGTTACATTTATTTTCTAAATAGTTTTCTCCGCCAGGAACTCGCCGCCAAGAGTGAGAAATCCAAGAAAATGTAAAAAGTAATTTTCATATTGTAGGTAGGTACATACAAGTCTGTAGGTATCTACTTTCTCATAAACAATATTTTACTATAACCCTATCCGTTTTACCAAAAAATAAAATGTAAACAAACAAACCAATGGTTCTCAAATAGCTTCGAGATATCCCCATGATCTCCGCAGTTTTATCGGCTATGTCGTACTTGTAAGCATAGGAATCCTTAGGCCACGTCTCTTCTACATGCTTGTAGACGTTGATAAGGGTCTCCTTATTCACTGAACCCATCACTGTCCTCTTGGACCGCTTTTTTTTCGGTGATGAAGAAGTGCAAATATTGCTCGGCCCAGGTTCACTCATTTTACAAAAAAAAACAATAAAAATAAGAGTAACAAAGAAGACAAACTCAACAAAATCAATAACTTAATGAATAATAACGAAAACACAACGAAATATCGAATAATAACACGGTGGCATCAACGAGTTCAATCACAGCTGTAAACAAAACATGGCGGTTATAATCCGACCGAATTAAGAAACACTCGTTCCAATGTAAAATAGTCAGTTATAAAGTACACTTTAAATTATCAGCGTATAAAATGAAATACAGATTAGGAAACCTTGCCATTTTAGTTTCTTTATAAGGTAAGTTAGTTATTCGTATTATTTTGTATTAATAAAAAATTTATACGTATTAATATTGGTATCAATAATAATTGTAAAATCTAAGATTTTATGTTTTTTTATAAATGTAAAGAGTTTAAGGTGATATTTGAAATAAACAATTAAATTTTGCTATAGTAATGTTAATATTAACTTTATCATTGCAAATGCGACATCCAAACAACCCTTTTTATGGTTTGTTTACATTTTATTTTTTGGTAAAACGGATAGGGTATACGTCAAAAAAATATATATTACACGATACGTGCCCACCATAGCACATCCCCCATGTAACCGCGTCGCGTCCCATTACTGCCCATTCACTTTTTGTGTCCACCTTTTAACTTGCGTCCACTTTTTTCCTATAATAACTACAATTATCTAGAATTTTACACTTCTAAAGGCCCCTTCATTTTGCTGTTCAGTCCCAAGTGTTATGGCATGATGATAGCGTGCAACTTGTTTTTATAATCCTTCTTTTGGTTTGTGGCATTATTAATAAAGTGCCTTTGTTGCTATTGTGTTTTGCGCGAAAAAACAAAGAAAAATGTTGGAAAGTTTAAGTATGATTTAAAAATATTGAAATTGCTCTAATTACGAAAATTGGTTTCTGTACATAGATAGATAAGCTGGAAAAATACTGGTAGGTAGGTAAATACAAATTACATCGGGAGTTGTTTTATTAGTCAGTAAAAACTTTTGTTTCTCAATTTTTATAGACGAATGCTTAAAATTAGCACTTTGCCCGCGACTTCGTCCGCGTGACCCACAGGAACTGTGCATTTTTTGTGATAAAAATCGAATCAGTAGTTTTTGAGAAAATCGCGCACATACAAACATACATACATACATACTTACATACATACATACATACGGGACGAATACAGAACCTCCTTTTTTGAAGTCGGTTAAAAAGTAGCCTATACTTAGCACACAAGGATAATGTAGCTTTGTATGTTAAGTAGTAGGTATAGTTAACTAACCTATACGTACCTTCTTTACCTACCTACAAGTCTTTTCTCACTAACAATGAATATTGATGGACAAAGTAATGACACTGTGACTTAGAATTTTATCAAAAAAAAAACTTATTCGCGTTCAAGAATCGTCTTTTATTAAAATCTGAACATAATTAATTCTGCGTGAAATGATGGAGTAAACATGGAGTAAACTTTTCTCAACAACGTCGTTGACCTGACCATTTCTCACCCGCCTCATTATAATAATTTGTACAAAGAAATAAGACTTAGGTAATTTAAACGAGACATTTGTCTAATAACGACCTTGCTGACATTACATAAATATGCAAATAGCCATTCCGAATTCCGGCCATTTGCATAAATAAACGACGAGCATCGGCATCAATTTGTTCCGAATCAATGCAGTATCTAAATCGACCAATATATCTTGACACACAGCAAAAAATAACTATTTATATAAATCTATAGTATAAAATTGTAATTCAGCCGTTTACATTAAAGATATTCCAGGAAAAACAGTCGGGATAGGCTCTAGACAGACGGACCGCATTTCAACTGCAATCCAACCGCAAATTGCAGTTCAAGTGCAGTTTGAATCCAGTTGACACGACTGCAATAGAACTGCAAACCAAACGTGCAGTCCAATTGCAGTTCAATTGCAGTCGGCGTGCAATCGTGTGAACTGCACACCAACTGCAATCGAACTGCACGGTAGGTTTGCAGTTCTATTGCAGTCGTGTCAACTGGATTCAAACTGCATCCGAACTGCAATTTGCGGTTGGATTGCAGTTGAAATGCGGTCCGTCTGTCTAGTAGAGCCATAGGGTACTGGAACGTAACCGTGCCGAAAAAGATTTTTTATATTCTTGTCTGCTTGTGCGCGCATCACGCAAATAGTACTAAAGGGATTTTGATGTGGTTTTCAGCTTATGATCCCGGTCCAACTTAAATTCTAAGTCACTATTATCCGCCTAGCCTTTTCCCAAACATGATTTGGGTCGGCTTCCAGTCTAACTGGTTGCGGCTGAATATCGATATTTTACATGGAGCGACTGCCATCTGACCTCCACAACCCAATTATTGGGGAATACCGGTATTCGAATGTTAGACCAGTTGTCAGACTTTTGGGCTCCTGACTACCCGTAACGACTGTCAAAGATATTCCTATGACAACCGGGACCGACTGCTTAACGTGCTCTCCGAGGCACGGAGGGGTCTCGATGTGTTAAGAACGGTCACCCATCCAAGGACTGACCGCGGCAAGCGCAGCTTAACCTCGCAGATCGATCGATCAGCGCGGCTATCATTAGCCACGAGCCCCTCTTAAACCAGAGCCAACTTAAATTCTAAGTCACGTTTCATCTAATTCAGGTGGGATGAACCAGAGATACAGCTTTGCCTCTTCGTAGTACCCACCTACTAGCTATAGCCACCCTAACGCCTCCCCCACATTGGGCGTGCGCGATTCTCCAGCGTGTGAACGACGCGAACGCCGCGTGCGTGAACGTTCGCGTCATTCACACGCTCGAGGAACGCACACGCCCAATGTGGGGGAGGCGCTCAGATCATAGAAACAAGGGAGATGTGCCAAGGCGCTACTTATTGAGCTTGATGCTTTAATTTGCCCACATTGGGCGTAGTACAAAAGTACACGCTTGCGACGAACCGAACACGATCGATGATATAAATACAGTGTTTTAGTTTAGTGCTAGTGTTGAGTGACGATTAACAGTCTTAGATTGAGGGTGTGCGGAATTTTCAATGTGTGGGAGATCTTTATATTTACCTACGAGGGGCGCTTGTAATTGTGTTGGAAAATGTACTAAAAGTGGCGACAGTTGTTCCCGTACTAATTTGCTATGATGGAATATCTCCTTGTTTCTATGATCTGAGGGGAGGCGTAAAGGCGGACATTTAAAATGACTAATGAATGTCAAATTATTGTAGGTGTCAAGTAAATATTGTTCACATTTCAGCTGTAGGTATCTATAAAGTTTTTTGATAGACAGAAAGACATAAATCCAGTAATAAAACAAAAACATTGGACATTTGACTAATTAGAGTGAGTTACAACACAGTTTCCAGTTTGTCAACTAATCATCGAGTCGGTCTCACTGTCAGCGGATGATGCCAAGATTATTTTATGGCGATTTTTTTTACATTAGATATGTACTTAATTCTACGGCGGGCGGCTTCATCAAGGTACGCCAACGAAGTGGGTAGGAAACGCTGGCGTGATGACTTAAAAATTGATTTTTGGTATTTCGGTAGTGTTGTGTTCCTGTGGTGAGTAAGGTCGCCAGAGCTCCTGAGGATACGTTGTGTTGACAGCGGGGTTGCTTGTCCCCTAAGCTGTCAGCACAGCGAATCCTCATTTTAAAGGGACGGCAACGAGCATGTGATGCTTGGTGTTGTAAGCGTTTCATAGGCTATGGTAACCGTTTACCATAAGGCGGACCGTACGCCTCTTTGCCGCCATTGTCGTAATAAGTATGTATAAAAAACTTAAGTAGTGTCAATTTTTCAACGGACAATAAAAAACCGGCCAAGTGCGAGTCGTACTCGCACACCGAGGGCTCCGTATCATATTTGGACGTATAAAGTGAAAAAATCCGGACCGCATAACTAAATTTGTTTGTGAAGGAATTTTGATGATTTTGAAAAAACTGTACTAGTTAGGAACATCGTTTTATTTTTGGTGCCATATTTAGGTCAATTCCTATCAACTCTAATATATTTTTGATTTTTCGCCCCGCAAACTTCGGAGATAAGGGGGGGGAATGGTATTTTTTTGGACAATTTTCATCATATATCGAAAACTGTGAGACAGACGAAGTCGCACCATAAGGGTTCCTTTTTTACCATTTTGGTACGGAACCCTAAAAACGAAATAAAGACATATATTTTATTACCTATTACGCATGTGTACATAGGTACTTAGGCAGGTACTCGCATTTGAAGTCTGCAATAAAATTAATGTGAGTAGGTAGGTACTTACAACAGTGACATTATAACGAGCCAAGTTTGTTTTATTGCTTGAAATCGTGTCACGGTTGAAATAACAAGAGTAAATAAAGATTTTTTGTGCAATTGGAGCTAACAATTATTGGTCTGCTACACACCTAACGCAGAAGTAATGGGAAGGACGAAAAAATACGACTTTTTGGAGATTCTAGCGACGAAAAATATTTACTCTGAGTGGTTTTTTTTTTTTTTATATTGTAGGAGGCAAACGAGCAGACGGATCACGTGATGGTAAGTGATTACCGCCGCCCATGGACACTCGCAACACCAGATGAGTCACAAGTGCGTTGCCGGCCTTTAAAAAACTGCTCTTGCCTTGGGCATTGTTCGCGCAGTTTTGGCCCCCCCCACAACAATGTATTTATCAACTGCGCCATCATGGGGGGGGGGGTTGGCCTCCGGTATCCTCACTCGGCGAAACACGACGCAAGCGTCGTTTCACGCCGGCTTTCTGTGAGGCCGTGGTATAACTCCGGTCGAGCCGGCCCATTCGTGCCGAAACATGGCTCTCCCACGGTTCAGAATAAGGTAGGTACCTAGGTACTGAGCCCATGGTTTCAGTTTTCGTTACGCTACAACCCATATATCGATATTAGTAGCATAATAAATCTTTATTTACGAGTTTTACGAAAGCTGGCTATCGAAGAGCACGTTACCAAAACGTTACATTTTATCCGTTCGTGAGGGCATTGGCTTCAATTAATTAATTCGTTTAAAAATATAGGCACGCAACGAAAAAGCCGCTACGACATATCCGATTTTACTTGTAACACGGTTTATAGTATAGTATATATAGTATACACGTTAACAAAAAAAAAAAAAATTGAGGTGGGTAGAAGTAGAAATCCGGCTACTACCGCTAGTTTTTTTTCGTGAATTCGATGTCGAATAATCTTTAGTAAATAATCTTTAGTGCCGCTAGTTATAGGTACCGACATTTGTTTTTTGTTACATTTTGTTTCCGAGGAAGACGTTCATCGAATTCACGTCAAAACTTTACCTTTAACTTTACGTTGGCTAACCCGCCCGCTCTCCGCTCACCGCTCACAACGCGACCTCGCCTATATTTATGCAAATCACGTTATTGCTATTGCATAACTTAATCTGGACATCATTACGACTCTTACTACAAAGTACCAGTTAGTCTTTATTAAAAGCGAGCATAATAAATGTCGTGGGTGTATTATTATGGCGTTATTATTATTGTCCTAGGGCGTTGTTTGTGAAAGCTTTTTCGTAATAAATAATTTTGCCTTCAGGCGTTTTCGTGGGTAGGTATTTTATTTCGTTATTTTTAATACTTAGTAGTAATGTCACAGATTTTCTTACGGATTTTCTTGTTAGTTTAAACAACAACTCATTGTTTTTATGTAGGTAACTTATTGACATGGTCTGCAGTAGTAAAAAGACAAATTCTCAACTTTATTTAAATTTTTAAACGGATCTCATCCTCGCTTTTTGAACGATTCAACGCTACGGGGTTCCGTGATAGAATCGAGTTTCATTCGAAATAGTGTAAGTTAACAATAATATGCTTAAATCAAACAAAAATAAAAAACTTTTCAGCTTGATCTTAAGTGCAGAATTGTAGAGATTAAACACATAAATTGTAAAGCCACACTTTTGCTTTTAAAACAACTATTATTTTTAAGTATTTTAAAGTCCAACCCGTTAAACGAAAGTGAAGCTACTTGGGCTTAATGTAAGTACCTAATTACGTGAAATTTAAACGACGAGTTTGTGTCACTTACACCTGCGCAGGAGAGCACTGAAAGTGACGCCGATCGTTAGTAAAATATTACGTCAGGAAACGATGACGATGTTCCGTCAACCTTACAATGAATTACTTTATTTAGGTACTAATACATTTTATTTAAAAAAAAAAAACAAAAAAAAAATATAAGGATAAAAAAAAAATATAAAAGGATAAGTGCCAGTAGGACTCGCACCCTGAGGCATAAGCATAGCATAGCATAATCGGCCTATAATGTTCCCACTGCTGGGACACAGGGCTCCTCTGTGAGAGGGAGTGGGCCGTAGTCCACCACGCGGGCCCAGTGCGGGTTGGTGGACGTCACATGTCTTCGAATTTTTGGTTCTAGGACATGTCGGTTTCCTCACGATGTTTTGCTTCACCGTTAAAGCAAGTGATAATTAATTTCTAATACGCACATGACTTCGAAAAGTCAGCGGTGCGTGCCTCGGAATCGAACTCGAACCATTCGCCGTGGGAGGCACATGGTTAAACCACTAGGCTATCACTGGTGCTCTGAGGCTCGCGCCCTGAGGGTTCTATACAAACTTTGTAGATTGTAGATATTTATATTAAATGAAATAAAATATTCCACTAGAAATATGCAATATCTCCATCTAAGAGCAAGATAGGTACATCTATTATACATACTACCTACTTCTAGTGGCGCAATCTATGAACAGATGCCTCCACCCGTTAAGGGTCTTGCCACGGACAGACGGACGACAAAGTGATCCTATAGGTTCCGTTTTTCCTTTTCAGGTACGGAACCCTAAAAATGTTTACCTGACTGACAACCCTAAAGCCAAACCACTCGTCAAGGTGATTCAGATAATTTGTTTCAATAATATAATTTATTGGTCCAATATAATGAACTAATTTAACTTGTTTTATTATAAACGTGGATCTTGATTATACCATGTTATATAAGGCAGTTTCCACTTATGTGTGGGAACGGAAATTGATGGATAACTTGCTCATTCAAGGTTGTTAGTGGGAGAAAATTATGTAGGCGGCTGGCAATGGAATATCTACCCATTGAGATAAAACACTAGAGGAGACACCAGACGCGGTCCCAGGGGGAGGGGGGTCATGGGGGTCATGATCCCCTGACCCCCACCGAAAATCGTACAAAAATGCGCCAACACGGTAATTCACGGTATAGCACGTCGGCATTAATCGGCATGACCCCCCTAAAGAAGCAAGAAGGAAAAGAGAAAGATACATGGACCAACTGAAGGAAAAAGCGAAGGTAGAAATTTTCGCTGTTTTTTTCTCGATCTTAATAAAGGTTGCATAGTGTCTAATGTTTATTAGATAATGGTACGGAACCCTTCATGCGCGAGTCCGACTGGCACTTGGCCGGTTTTTTTCCTTTTGAGGTACGGAACCCTAAAAATAAAATTAATCATCCGTTGCTAGAATTAAGACTGTGTGTGCGGCCTACCTGTCGCTCTGGTACAGTTCCACCGAGGAGTTGAGCTCCGCCAGCTGCTCCTTCAGCAGCTGCAGGTTGGAGTTCACGAAGCTCAGCTCCAGGGCCACCGTCTCGCGCAGCTTCCTGTTCGTCGTCGCCTGCGGGAGATAGAGGGATTAGTTTGTATGATAATAGAGAGAGAGGGCACAATACTTACGAATCTTGAGCTCTGATCCTTAATTACTTTAAGCGATATTGGACCTTACTCCTGAGACAATATTACGTGCACGCAAAGTCAGGCCACACATCAGAGCAGCATATAGCAAAATATGCTTTAGGCAACAATTAATGTGCCCATACATTTACCTATGCATAAATGCATGGGCGCATCAATTGCTGCCTAACGCATTTGTTGTATGCTGCTATGGTGTGCGGCCTGCCAAACACAACAGAGAGGAACATTATAGGCTGATTATGCTATGCTACGCTATGGAGTGTGTAGGGACACAATGTATACGTGTAGAGACAGACTGCTGACGCATTGGTTTTGTATACAGGCGCCCGATTGTATTAGCGCGGCCAAGCAGTCGTCTCCCTGCAACCGAGTAGTTAGGTCGTATTAATTATGTAGTTTATAATAATTCTGTAATCTGGTACTACTAAAATATGTATTCCAACATGATCTTCATTTAGTAACTTCCCTTATACATAAAACCGCTACAAGTGCATTAAACAAGCCTCAACGAATGACGATTTTCTTTTCAGTGAGCTGGGTCAGCATTTCAGAAATCTCTTTTGCTGTGGCTTTGATTCTAAATCCAAGCTGTGTCTCTATTTGTGATTATGAGGAAACTGGTTACATTGTAACTTCCACTAACAGTTAAAAAGTTGAACATGTACTAAAAAGTTACTGGGAAACAATAAAACAGCAACAAAAAGTAGATTGTTAACCTATAACACCCGATTCTTGAACTTGTAACGAGCGTGTATGTAGACCGGTGCTTAAAAACAAAAGGACGTCAAACTCACACGCTCGCAACACATCTATTGTGTAGTAAATGTACCGAGAACTATGAAATATAGCAACACTTTGTATTTGCCAAGTTGGCTGGCTATGCGGTCCGTAAATAAGTAAAGAGAACTGAAAATGTCACTTAGCTGTGCGGATTTACTTAGATTTGTGTTGGCAAAGTTTTGAATGTTAATTTTAATAACCGGCATTGATCTTTAATATCGTACTTGAGGGGCTCGTGGCTAAATGATAGCTGCGCTGATCGTTCGATCTCAAGGTTAAGCTGCGCTTGCCGCGGTCAGTCCTTGGATGGGTGACCGTTCTTCACATAACGAGACCCCTCTGTGCCTCAGAGAGCACGTTAAGCAGTCGGTCCCGGCCGTCATAGGAATATCTTTGACAGTCGTTACGGGTAGTCAGGAGCCCCAAAGTCTGACAACTGGTCTAACATTCAAATACCGGTATTACCCAATAATTGGGTTGTGGAGGGCAATGATGGCAGTCGCTCCATGTAAAATATTGGTATTCGCCGCAACTAGTTAGACGGGAAGCCGAACCCCATTCCAGTTTGGGAAAAGGCTAGGCGGATGATGATGATGATGATGATGATCGATCCTTAATATCGTACGAATCTCTTCAACGCTATTTTGGCTCCTCTGTCAGTCACTCCTGGGCCCCAAGTCTGCTAATGCAATTGTTATAATCGTGTCAGAATAGTGTCTCAATGGCATCGTTTTGACCAATGACGAAAGAGTTAGTCTTACTTTAAGCCAATGACCGCTTAGGTTTTGATAGTAATGGTGTCGTTATGACACCATTCTTACACTATTCAAATAGCAGAATTGGGGCCCTGTTCAGGTCTTAACGTTTTATGTTTTTTGTAGATTTAAGTGTTAAAGTAATGCCTAGGACACTGAAAAGTGGTCAACGAGAATTGGTGCTGAAAAAAAACTTCCAACACCGTTAAAAACGTTGTAGGTAACTTAATGACATTCAGGGGTAGCCAACATAGTGTTGAAGGAACTTAATAAGTGATACGCTGTATACCCTCTCCCATTTTTCCGTAAGTGATATGAATATGATAATCCGATAGGGAATATTGTCTAGATCTTGAAACAAAAGTCATTTCATACTGGTTCCATAGAAAAATATCGCGTAAATCGCGGAAAACTGTTTGCGTAAAAAAAATGCAAAAAAAAACAGCGGTAATAGGAGATAGCCGCGGGGGTCGTAACAGATGAGCTCTATTTAATTGTTCTTTTGTAATCAGAAACTTGAGAGGATACTTGAACAGCATAACTGAACTGCACGGCTGTCAATCCAAGTAAGATTCCCGGCCTTGTAATTTAATTTATAAAATTAGTAATTTGTAAAATGAGTAAATTTCACACCGTCATCAAGTTTTGGCTGCGTTTAGTAAAATTACTCAACTTTTAAAACTAAACTTCCTTTGCAATCCTCGAGACAAAGACGTCAGTACATCGACCCACCATTGTGGCGTGTGTGCCACCGTGACGCCCTTAGGTCTCTGAACCCCGACCTTGTGCCATGCTCCATGGGGTTCCTCGCCCCTTGGGAAGTCGGCTGGTGAATTACAAGTGACTCGGTTTTTATTATATGATGGCAATTAAACGAATGTTGTTTTTTATGCCTCTGACCTCAGATCATAGAAACAAGGGAGATGTGCCAAGGCGCTATTGCGCTTGATGCTTTAATTTGCCCACATTGGGCGTAGTACAAAAGTACACGCTGGCGGCGAACCGAACACGATCGATGATATAAATACCAATGACTTTTTATATAAATCTTTGATAAATACACAGTGTTTTAGTTTAGTGCTAGTGTTGAGTGACGATTAACAGTGTTAGATTGAGGGCGTGCGGAATGTTTAATGTGTGAGAGATCTTTATATTCACTTGTTTCTATGATCTGAGCCTCTGACAGACAGATTTTACTTTTAAAAAAATTACACCTTTTATGTAGAGGCTTTTTTTAGAGAATTCTTTGATCAAATTGGTGAAGTCAACACAGTCTCCATAATAACACAGTAACAGAACCAATCTATCCTAAACGCTACAAAAACAGCATCGCATCGCAATGCGCGTGCGCAGGGAAAGTGTCAATCGCACGTGACGTCACGCCGCGATGGCGATTAGTGCGATTGAGTTGCAATTGGTTGCGCGATGTGTAATAGGAAGTATACAGGGAAATGTAACAAGTATTGCTTTTTATGTCAATGAATAATAAATACCTACTTGTAATTTCTTTCCGCAAGTTAGTTATGGCTATTTTCATGAATTTATGAATGAAATACCTAATTATGAACGTTGCCTCAATGGTGCAGTCAAAGACTGATCCAATAGATTCAATATTCCTCCATAAGTGCAGCCGTTACCTACATGTTGGCTGTTATAATTCGATTTTGTTATCTGTGTACTTGGAGCTGTCAAAGACATATCCCAGAGACATATCCTAGACAAAGACATATCCCAGAATCTATATATACGTGAAGAACCCTTTTTAAGAAGAAGAAAGCATATTGCGCGCGCACGGAGAAGTATGAGATTTGGCATAGGTAGTTAAAGTTTATTGTGGCGAAAAAGTGTATAAAGCTAATAATTTTCCATATCAAAACGTAGTCAGTCGAATTTCGACCATAGGCAATACCTACTAGTATAATTAATTGTGCTTCCTAATGTAGGATTTGTTTAGCATTATAGCACTTTAACTTAACACTTAAGTTGGATCCATCAAGGTTGCGCGGTCCATCAAGGTATTTTGAGTGTTTTGCAAATTGCAGTGCTGTTTTACCAAATTCGATTCTCGACAATAATAATAATACAGTTACTAAATAATAATCATCAAAATCATCAATATAGCCCTCGAAATGATATTTGAGGAAAATCGATTTTTTTTCACGAAATAATCGTATTTTCCTCAAATATAATTTCGAGGGCTATTATTGATGATTTTAATGATTATTATCTAACAACTATACCACGGGGTCTCATCAGGAACAAAGTAACATTTGTTCAAATAACTCAAAATAGATGGCTTTATACGTATCGATCTGTTATTGAAGTTTGTGTAAAATGTAGAATATGAATAAATAGACAAATATAAATATATGTTCAAATTTTAAAATATCATTTAGTTACGAAAAAATGTTTAGCCCGTTAGCCCGCGTTACGGCGGCGAACACGTTTTTTTGTAGGTATGAGATGAGGCATCTGTACGGGTAGTATTGTATTATCTGTGACTATACTATCATTATTGTCGCGAATCGAATTTGGATCAATCTATAACGTAAAATAGCGCTGCAATTTGCAAAAACCCAAGATATTTTGAATTTCGCACACAACCTTGACGGGTAGACAAAAAATACTGAAAATACTGCTATCATGCTAATATTTTGACATTTACAATGCACATTTGCACAGATAGGAAAATCGTAGTCACGCTTGCGAATATGTGGTAGCGTTGTCTTCCAGCCCTAAGACTGATCAGCCCATAGACATAGAATACTATAGACTGAGCCTAAGGACATAAAGCCGTTGGCCGTTTTTTGTTTGTGTGCGGTTCTGGATTTGTATTAGTGTGCGTGACTAGGGAAGAGTTGACTGGTTGACGCTTCAGTGACGTCACTGTATCAAAACATTGCGCCAATGCGCGGTGTACATACTTTACAGTGACGTCACTGTATTACTGTCAACGAGAAATGACAGCCTTCACACAGTATACAGACAAGGTAGACTAACTCGAGTATATTCTTCCTCCAAGGATCAGCCTTACCTTGAACAAGTTCTCAGCGCCGGCGCGCAGGCGCAGCTCCTTGTTGATCTCCTGGTTGAGCTGGCAACGTCGCGTCTGCAGCCGCCCGCGGCACGTCGCCACGCGAGGGTCTGAACCCTGAAACAACACAGAAGGTTACATTAGACTGGGTAATTTCAAGTTTCTAAAGAATTTGTTGAGTGAAACGTGGTGGGATTTGGTAAAGTTATCGATTCTCGGTGGATCCCGACGGCGACGCACCGCTACGGACGGGTGTGCGTTACCACCTGCAGTGCGATTCTGTAACCATCTCACCGTGAAAACTTAGGTGAAGTGAGCGTGGAGTGAGCTGTCAATAGTGTTAATTCCTAGTAAAAACAAACTCACTTCACCTAAGTTTTCACGGTGAGATTTTTACAGAATCGACCGGCTGATCACAGATGTGTCCACGAGAACACTGCCGACAAACTGCACTGCAGTTTGGCAGATGAATCGTGTTTAATTAATTTGTATAACTTCTTTGAATAAATAATTAAAAAAACGATACAAGGGAGATGTGCCAAATTGCGAAAGCGCTATTGAGCTTAATTGATAATGTCACATTAACCGTACATAAAACGTACACGCTGGTGACGAACCGAACACGATCGATGATATAAATACAGTGTTTTAGTTTAGTGCTAGTGTTGAGTGACGATTAACAGTGTTAGATTGAGGATGTGCGGAATTTTTAATGTGTGGGAGATCTTTTTATTCGCAAGGAGCGCTTGTCGAAAAATGTTCTAAAAGTGGCGACAGTTGTTCCCGTACTAATTTGCTATGATGGCATGTCTCCTTGTTTCTATGATCTGAGGTTACCACAAACTGCCTATTTCAGCGGTGTCTATGGTCTGCGATCCGAGCTCGTCTGTGTTTATCCGTAAAATCACTGATCGTTGGAAGCCGGCATTAGATGAAGTTGTGAAAACGCTCCACAAATGGCCATAGACTGCATAGACTACTCATCATAATACGATATTTTTATTATTTATAAGATAAACATATAAAAAAAGCTGAAGTAGTTTGATTCCCGCACTAAACTGTTTTAGGTTCTGAGTGTTTGTTTGTGTATGTAAGATTTATGTTTGTAAACCTACCCACGCTATGGCAGAAATCATAGATAGGCTAACGATTTTCATAAAAAAAAAACAAATGACGACCACAAATTCTCTCTACATCTACCCACAATAATTGGAATAGGTACAACAAACATAACAACAGCATGTCTCGTTGCCGCCAGCAATGCGTCGCACGTCGTCAAGTATGCGCGGGAGTGATGTACCGACCGGCTTTCACTGACTACATGATCGATAAACTGCCTAGTTAATTTGTTGAATTATTTACTTGTTTAGCAATTAATTTAAAAAAATGTTAGACGTTGCAAAATCATGAACGTATAGCTGGGTAGGTACTCACTTAGCAGTGTTGCATGTAACGTATCAGATACTGTATCAACCTGCAAGTGGGTACGGCTCGTCCACAGTCCACCGCGTATCTAGCTACGAGCTGCCGGATCACACTGCGAGCCGCCTTTGTGTTCGCAGTGATACCGCCACTCGGCGCGGCGGGTCACTGCGAGCTTACAGCGCTACACGCGCGAGCGGCTCGCAGCGGGCTCGTGCCTACGTACTCACTTGATACCGTCTATCTGATACATTACATGCTACACTGCTAAGTGAGTACCCAGCTTATGATGACGTATGACGATGTTAGGTTCAATAAAATTGAAGTTATGCGAAATTCTGTACAAAATACAATTTCTGAACATTTTTTATCATGTTTTTATTAACAAGCTTTCTTGTTTGTCTGTCTGTCCGTTCGGTACAAATTATGAAATGCATTTTTCAAGCATCTTGCTGCCCTTCCTGGCACCGGACTTTTCGCTCCGTAAACTTCGGAGATAAGGGGGGGGGAATGGTATTTTTTTGGACATTTTTCATCATATGTCGAAAACTGTGAGACATAAAATAAAGTAAAAATATATTTTGAAATGTGCAGATCAAGCCCTTTCATATGATATGTCACTTGACCTAGTAACCCCACTTTGAAATTTCGGATCCCCACTCCGGCCTCTTTTGCAATGAAAATAAAAATATTTTTGGACTTTTTTCATTTGCAATAAAGTTGAACAAGCATTCTTTATAACTGTTCCAAATTTCAAGTCGATAGCATTAGTAGTTGCTGAAATAAGCAGGTGTGACAGACAGACAGACGAAGTCGCACCATAAGGGTTCCTTTTTTACCATTTTGGTACGGAACCCTAATTACACTTAGTAACTAAATTAACAATTCCATTCGTTCACTATGATGACATGGTCACCATTACAATTGGTTACCCAACATGCCGCGGTGTTATGGTCAGTAAAGAGAACATTATTAATGATATAATTTAATATTATTATGTGCTTAGCGTTTAAAGCGAGTGAAGTAACTATGATAGTAATTCCCCGAAGGTTAGTGTCATTGTGTGTCAGGGATCGTCACGGAATGAGATTGCACATGTCATGAGATGTTGCTTAATTTATTTCATACTAGCACTATAGGCCGACCGTTTAACTGAGTCCTCGCCTGCGCGGTACAGGGGCGGGGGGTATGACGACCAAGGGGACTGAGACAGGTGCGGGCGGTGGGCGCATTTCATCTCGTATCATGTATCTTACTAAGCGCCCCCACCGCCCGCACCTGTCTCAGTCCCCTTGGTCGTCATACCCCCGCGCCCCTGTACCGCGCAGGCGAGGTCTCAGTTAGACGGTCGGCCTATAGCACTTTGCCCGCGACTTCGTCCGTGTGACACACACATAGCGCCATCTAACGTCCTAAAGCAATTTTTTCTTTCCCTCGGGAACAGTGTTTTTTTTTATTGAAAGGTACGTATGGTATGTCGGTATGGTATGTACGGTACGGTACGTCCTTTTCTGTATCCCTGACAACGTATATGCAAAAGGGCACTGGCAGACGCCCATAGAACGCTGGGCTTCAGATTGTGTACGTCGGTACAGATATGAAATTAGTTTGGTGTGATCGAGTATTTCAAGAGTATTTAAATTCATTTTTTATTTGTTTTTGTACGTAATTGGGTTAAAGAGAAATATTCGTATTTCTGACAGTGAGGTTAAGTATGGTGTGAATGATCCAGTGAAGTACAGCCCGACTAATGAGTTCTCAATTCAAAGGTTTTAGTTGCTGTCGACATGATATTCTGTGGAGGCACGCGCCAGCCAGTATGCACCCGTTTTTGTTTTATTGGTTTTTTCAAAATGTCAACGGCATAATCATTTTATTTCTTATTTATTTCGATTTTTGATTCCAATTCTTAATCTCTAAGATAAATTAGGCAAAGAACAATTAAAATATATTTTTATTTTTGGTTAAGCTTTTATTACTGTACCATATCAAATATCAAGCCCAAAACTGCCTATGTCCTTTCATCCAAATCCGTCCAGCCGTTTCAGCGTGAAGAAGTAACAAACACACACACACACATAACACACAAACACATAAACTTTCGCCTTTATAATATTAGTGTGATTACTATTAGTTATGATTTTGCTCGCGACTTTGTCCGCGTGACTCATAAGAACGAAGCTTTTTATTTTTTCGGCATAAAAGCACCTTAGCAATAAATAAAAAACAAAAGTCAGTTTGTTCACACGTTGCCACTCGCACGTGATGCACATACGGAGAAGGGCGAGGATTGCATAAAAATGTACTTCTTTTATACGCACCGAACGAGACGTGACCAGACTCGTCAGTCATCAACAAATGTCTTTTCA
The DNA here is from genome assembly GCA_948465475.1 of Thalpophila matura. NCBI lineage: Eukaryota > Metazoa > Arthropoda > Insecta > Lepidoptera > Noctuidae > Thalpophila > Thalpophila matura. The sequence goes on along the minus strand of OX419198.1, from coordinate 12,233,460 downwards.
CTTTTATTATTTAGACAATAAATTGGAGGTAAAAAAAAAACATGAGAAAGGGAAAGAAGATATTTAAGCCTGTCAAATAAAATTAGTCCACTTGAATAGTTCTAATGTCAATTTAGTCGTAAACGCGAAAAGTCACGACTATTTTCCCGTAAATGACAAGAGTAATTTGTCAGTTCTATATATTTTCTGTCCCTTTTCAATGATATTTGTAAGAAAGAGATACAGTGTCATTAAAATGAGTGCGATGTTCAACAGAATCAGCACCAATATCGTCTCAGGGGGGTGATTCTCGCGGGTGATATACTGATATCGAATTCGATATATATCGCAACAAATGTCAAAACGGTAGGGATTTTGACAGTTGTCGCAATATATATCGAAGGCGATATCAATATCGAACCCGCGAGAATCACCCCCCAGTAGCATTACATAGGTACCTACATGCACACCATCAATACATTTGATTTAGTCGAGCTCCTAAGTAAGAGGAGCATAAAGGTACGTTCCACTGAGCTTGTGTGCCAGGCAGACAGCAATCGTGCAGAACTGCGTCATTACCATACGCTCCGTGATCTAGCGGTGAGCTCTGTTTGACTTGTCATTCCTGTACCCCCTATCATGAGTTATTTTGACGTATAGTTTCGTTAACGTAAGCATATTTTGAATTGAAAATATACGTTTACTACACAATATTTATATAAATTAAACACTTAATTAATTTATCTGTATTTTTAAAAATGTGCAAATTGTATAAAATTTTATCAAAATGTTCTAGGACTGTTGTATTTTCAATTCAAAATATGCTTACGTTAGGTAACGAAACTATACGTCAAAATAACTCATGATAGGGGTACCTACTGTTCACTAAAGCTGGGTCAGCAGCGCCATGTTCGATTTTCAATTGAATATCGAACATGTTTTCCGTCACGTGTGCGAGTGTTTTTGGTAAACAAAAGAATTGAAATTGAAATAATTTATTCTGCAAATAGGTTACTAATAACACTTTTACAAGTCAACTAGATGAGGTCGGTGTTTCCTATCTGACTACCTTTGAGAAGAAACACCGAAACAAACTCAAAGGTCAAGGTCTCTTTTAAAGTTCAGACAATAAAAGAATAAACTATTAAACACGCAGGCCACACCCATTTTTTGTTCATTTTCAAATTGTCAGGAGTTCCCAATCAGTGGGGCGCGCGCTCTTAGGGTGCGAGAGATCTCAAGGGGGCCGGCCTCCAATATGTTCAGATATTCTTAAGAAAAATCCATTTTAGCCTTAAATCGTGAATTATGCTTTCTTTCACTTACAATATAATTGAGTGTTCACGAAAGTTTTAATAATTTAGGAAATAGAAATCGGATCCCAACGTTAGATATTGCTATCCCAAGTGCGTTAGGTACTCATAGAGTGAAATTTGGAACAGTTATAAAGAATGCTTGTCCAACTTTATTGCAAATGAAAAAAATCATAAAATATTTTTATTTTCATTGCAAAAGGGGCCGGAGTGGGGGTCCAAAATTTCAAAGTGGGGTTACTGGGTCAAGTGACATATCATGAAAGGGCTTGATCTGCACATTTCAAAATATATTTTCATTTAATTTTATATCTCACAGTTTTCGACATATGATGAAAAATGTCTGAAAAAATACAATTCCCCCCCCTTATCTCCGAAGTTTGTGGAGTGAAAAATCTGAAATAATTAGAGTTGATAGGAATTGACCCAAATATTGCACCAAAAATAAAACGATGTTCCAAACTAGTACAGTTTTTTCAAAATCATCAAAATTCTTTCACAAACAAACTTAGTTATGCGGTCCAGATTTTTCACTTTACACGTCCAAAAATGTTACGGAACCCTCGGTGCGCGAGTACGACTCGCACTTGGCGGGTTTTTTTTAGAAGGTCTGACAACTGGTCTAACTTTAGGAATATTGGTATTACCTAGGAGTTGAATTGTGGAGGTCAGACAGCAGTCTCTCTGTGTAAAATACCGATATTCAGCCACATCTGGTTGAACCCGACCCCAAAATAATTAATTTTAATTTAAGTTAATTTAGAAAAGGCGGGTGGTTGTATAGTACCTACCAGTGGTTCCCAATTTTTTTTGGCTATAGAACATAAATTATCCACCTATTTTTGGTGGGACTCAGTGGAATTCAGTGTTGTAAAAAACTCAACGTTTTAATATCTACCTCCTTTTAAAGACGCCTTTTCATTTAATCACTGATTACAGTTCAGCTGTTTAACAACCTGATTCAGGTCGAAATCAACTGTGTCTGTCAATTGCAACAGTTGAAGGGATACACAACTATCCTTATCATTTCTATGCAAATGAATACAGATGGCAATTGACATAAGAGCAATTTAATTTAATCATCGTTTTAAGGGGCCAGAGTAGGTAATGCTGTGGTCGCATGCCACCGTATTACTAACGGGCCCAACAGGGCGGCATGCGACCACGGCTAATACCCTCAATAAGTATTAAAACGTTGATTTATTCAGTTTTTCGGCCAGCGTTGAAAAATTCTTGGAACCTGCCACAGAACCTCAGGGTTCTGCAGAACACCTTTATAGCCGGTATCTAATACCATCTATTACTGAGTAATCCATAGACAATGTTTAGTGTAGTCATGCGTGAAATACGCAATAAGGTTGTTTATGACTATACTTGCATCGCATTAGTTGGCACTCGGAAAACACAAACCAACCGCAAATCATTTTGTAATATGCCAACACAAGAAAGCGTTGAGAAATATACGAAGAATTATGAGGACTGCTCTGTTTTGCATATTGATTTCTAATAGGTATCATCTTTTTAAATCGTTATTTTGTGATTGATGGCATCCATTTTGTAAAGTGTTTGTTGTCTTTGCTTACAAGTGAAATAAAAATGACGGAATCTGTCAAATTATTTCATAATGTAGACTTTAGTATGGCGTTGTATAAACAAAGAATTAATATGTTTAGTTTTTAACGTTTTTTAGGGTTCCGTACCTCAAAAGGAAAAACGGAACCCTTATAGAATCACTTTGTTGTCCGTCTGTCATGACCATGAGTGGAGTCATCTGCTCATAGAGGTATGCAATAGCGCCATCTATTGTCTTGATATGATATAGTCTACTATGATGTAATAGATGGCGCTATTGCATATTTTTTATATTGCATATTTTTTATATTGCATGTTTTAATTAGGAGTAAAACTATACTCTCAATAAATGAACGCCAGAAATAATATTCTAAATATGTTTTTATATTCCGTGTCTACACTATGCAGGCTTAGATTTTACGACTTAGAAACTAGTCAGCTATTAGATAGATATAAATAGGAAGATTCCTGCACAGCCAGTCTGTAAGATGGACATTATCTAGCTAATAAGTGTTTAGATCGCATTTAATGGTTTAAAGCGAGTGACCACGAGATATGCAATGCAGATTATGATCGTATAAGAATTTAAAATAATATTCGTTTAATGTTAAAAAAAATATTAGAAATGTTTGTTAGACAAAATTTTTACAAATATCATAAAATAAAGCACATCGTTTTTTTACTGACACTAATTGCGAATCAAACGCAGTGACAAGTAATTTGATAGATTTTAATTTTTAAAGCGTCGAGCAACATTAGGTTGGTACATAATATTATTATCAAAAAAGTACGTCGGTGAAAGGTACAGAAATCCGTTAAAAGTAATTCGATCCCCTTTTTACGCACCTTGCACAAAGTAAGTGGACACTCGCCCTTATGTTTGACGTGGTCAAGAATTCGAAAAAAAAAAATCGACCTTTGCCGCCATATTTTGATTACCCATGAAGGGTCAGTTCCACTACATTCAAAAACTTGATTTTTAATTACGTAGTTACACTGAATTAAGATTTTCTAATTCAATAAAATTTCATAGATGTGTCCGGACCGGATATCGTAATCCAATGGTAAAATAAGAAAATGTGGAAATGAATAATAATAATAAGCTAAGTATAATAGTACCCACTTAGATAAAATGAAACTAGAAATAAGTAGAAGGTCAGGTACCAAAACACCAAATTTGTTATAAAATAAGAACAGATGTGGTTCCAAAAAAAATCTAGAAACCAGCGAATGGTTATGTAGCAATAACATGTTAATTATTCAAATAATATAAATATTTTTTCTAATATTTATATTGAAAGGAGGCAATTTAGTGTTGTAAAAATACTGAATATAAATTAGTTTACTACTCAATTTTAGTAAATATTAGCTTATAATCGATGCAATCGATTGCAGTGATGGAGAGAATATAAATAAATATGCCATTAAAACACGCAATTTTCGAATATTTTGCAATCTCAGAACGGAACGCACGGGGAAATATCACACGAGAATCATCCGTGAGAAATTACATATTTTAAGCCATTGGTCTAAATGCGAACGCACAATTAGCACAACTTACGTATTTGTAGATCAGATGCGATTGTATTTAATTAATGGATATTGTTACTGAACATTGAGTAAAGTTATAGATTTTGTTGAAGGGCACTCGGTACCTACTAGAGGAAAATAGCGCTTCAAAATAAAGCCAAAGAATTTCTTTCAAATAAATCACTTATAAATTATTATCAAGGAGTTAGTGAGTTAGTATCAGTCTTTTGTACAAATTGCTTGTCTCAAGATCTTTAGTATTTTAAACCTTTCTAATCGTCTCTTTCACAAAATAACAGTTATTTGGTAATTCTATTCAAATTGTCGAGGAATAAGAAATAATATAACTTACTGTAGCATAGTACCTACACGGGGCTAACGAACCTTAACTTTTTGTACAAAAATAACGTCTTCTGCCGTGGAAATTGAACTTTATTTTAATTGCCGTGGGATAAAGTCTAGCTTCTTTAAATATATTCGACTTTTATTATAGTTTTACGGTCACCAGTGCAAGAATTAATAAATTAACACGAATTTATACTACTATAAAAAAAGCTGAAGAGTTTGTTTGTTTAAACGCGCTAATCTCCGGAACTACCAGTCGGATTTGAAACAAACTTTTGTATAAGTTAGCCAGGTTCATGAAAAATATTATAGGCTATTCAACATCACGCTATGACCCTTAGGAGCCGAGCAAAAAGAAAAAAAAGGCGGGTAACTAAATCGATTTGTTTTCAGGGTGAAACTGCGGGGCACTGCTAGTATATTATATTTTTACGGTCACCAGTGCAAGAATGAATATATTAACACCAATTTGAAATAATTTTGTTAAGAAACCAGTTTTTTCTTTGTTTGTTTTTGTTACATCATGGTCAAATATAGAGGAACCGATTGATCAATTGATTGGTTCGTCTTCCTGACAAGATGCACTACTTTTATTGGTTGTTTCCTAAAAACCGTGTCACCGCTCACCGGTGCAACGTATTTTTGCATCGGCAAAAAGCTTTATTGAAGACTTCTTTTTATTCCGTAATTTTTTTAATCAACTCGTTTTTTTCTTCGTTTCTTTTTTTGTTTAATTGACACTAGTTAAAAAATTTGACCAACGACCATGTAACTTTTGAATAACTTTTAGTGTGTTTTAATGTTTTTTACAAACTAAAGACTTTGGGGAGGGGGGGTCACACCGATTAGTACCGTTGTGCTATACCGTGAATTAACGAGTTTCGCACTCATTCAAAATTATTTGGGGAGGTCATGACCCCTACCACCCCTCTCGGACCACCACTGGTATCTGAATGCATGAATAACAATAATATTTGATCAAAATAAAACTTAAACAACTTACAGCCGATAAATGCACATTCCTTTAAAAAAAAAACAAAACTTAAACTAGCCATCACTACATAATTATTAGAAGCAGTAGGTCAAATACAACCCACAATATGCCCGCAGCTTACAGAAATAAGGTCAGTTGAACGCCAGCCCCTAGAATGCCTAGATTATAGTAATTAGGGCCCTAGTAATTAGGGAGGAGTCGTGGATCGTCTGCGTTCAGTCTTTTTGTTGGAACCGTACCTTAAAGGGCAACGTATTGTATGGTACGGTTTTCAAAGCTAAAGGGGTAATTTTAATGTCAACTTTTTCTGTTTTGTCAGGTGTAGGACTGTTCAACTGGTAGTTAGTCGATAAGGAGTTGAGGGGATAAGGAGTTGAAGCACACGATTAACTTTTGATTAATTAATCAACGGGTTCATTTTTAAATTTTTGCTTAGCAAAAATAAGGCACCATAAATTAAAGTGCCGTTTTTCCCTATGTTTTTGAGTCGACGAGTGACGATTTTTCACGTTTGCATGACATTTTAAAGTTTTTGACATTTGAAAGTTTCCACACACAACCTTCTTACTCACAAATGAAACAAGAGAAATCAATTACCTACATAATTACTTACTTATCAACAATTAACTCAAAAAAATTGCCAACAAAATGAAAGCTGCGAACATTACTGCAATCCAATTCTGCAATAATAATGTCAACTCATTGTTTGATACCTACTCAAAATTCTTAACAAAATGAAGAAAAGAATCGCCACAACCAATTATGAGTATCAGTAACCTACAATTGTAAACACGTTAACCAATGGATCATAAAAACAGCCTCAGACGAACAGTTAACAAGAAACCAATGCGCGTGAGTTTTAACCTGAATACTCTAACGGGATTGGCCGATATGCGCCGCCGGACAATTCAAGAATGGAACGATATGCGCATGCGCAGTCATTGTTTGATTCTCGTGACTCGTGCAGTTCGGTACACTGGCTCACTTATATTATGTTGAGTTTTCTGTTTATCGCGCTAAATGAAAAATTTTAATGGAATATCGGTAATGTTCAAAATAGGCTTGCGTTTGACCGTCATCTCGCCTGATGATAAGCGATGATACGGTCTACGATGGAGCACGCTTGCCTAGAAGAAACCGATTCACTCGCGACTTGGAGACACCCAGATCGTAACAATCGGGGAACACTCCGGCAGCGCATTCCACTGTTTGGTGGTTCTCACGGTTATTCTTTGCATGAATAAGAGGTGTTTTCTAGTGACATGACGAAAGTAAACCTGCAGAACTTTCTGCCTCAAAACCCTAAAGCATCCTGCTGGTCGGGCCAAGGTGTTGTCGATATGGACGCTAATAGTCGAATGAATTCAGAAAGTTAAAATAATTAAAAAAGTCCATGCAAAGCAAGCATGACGTTGATTGAAGCTTGAGTGACGATTAAAAGCACGTTGACGTTCATGCAAATCAAGACTTAATTTAGTTTGACAGCACTAAAGCATCACTTGTCTTTTTCTCGTGCTGTCTGTTAGAAAAAGATAGCAATACTCTAATATTAGTTTTGCTGGTGTTTATGAGAATCGATGTCATTGCAAGAGAAATACTGCCGTCCTACTACTTAAAGGCCGTTAAATGAATAAAACTGATTGAAAATATGACCCAGACTGGTTGATAGAGAAAAAGTTACTCTTTTACGTAGTACCTATATTATAACTCTGAAAAAAATGTCGTCACATAACGGTCTTTTAGGTTGTTTTACGTAGTACCTATATTATAACTCTGAAAAAAATGTCGTCACATAACGGTCTTTTAGTAAACAGACGGCAGAATAAGTCCATTTCATTGTCCACCATATTTGGAGAACACCAGCTGATACCAAACCATCTCTCCAATACTCGGAACTTCAGGTCTTCCAATCTCCAATGGACCGTTTTTCTTGTTTTTTTCACACTCAATTACGGTTCTCTCTGTATTTAATTAAGTTTTTATGTTCATCGCGTCATTGGACACGTCAGCGCGTTAAAAAGAATTAAAAACTATGTTAGCGGTGGATGTTGGCTGATTTATTTCCTTATTATTTAGATGAGGAAGGTTAATTATTGTTTTTTAGTATAATCATTAGGATTCTTAGATGCAGTTCTTTCCTTGGAAAACAGTCTACTTCATAATTCGATTCGGTATTCTTGCTATATGAAGTAGGCCTTAAAAAAAAATTCTAAAACGGTTTTTTCATAGAATATCGAATAAATTGTTGAAATGGGATACAATTTTCTTTAGTGTGTTTGAAGATTATGTATGCAATGCACAACACCTAATAAAATCTAAGTACGTGAAGAAAAAACTTTGTAGTTTATAATGCGCGCACGGAGGAGTGTGACATTTGGCATAAGTATAGTTAAAGTTTATATGGAGGAGTGCGGAGATATTTGTTTAAAACTTAAAATAAATCAAGGTCGAATTTCGACCACTGGGCGACCACTAGTGTCAATGAATACTTTCGGAGAAACTTTTTTGCGTTTCAGAAGGATGTATGCACCTACTTACACTTAAGCAACAAGAATATGTTTCATTTGGTATTTACGTGTCACTTTAAATTGATAAAGCCGGTCCCAGCAATGAGTCGTTCATACGCGGAAGGATGTGCCCAATTTTTAAAGCCAAAAAACCATCGTATGGCATTTACAAAGACAAAATGGCGAATGGCGATTATTGTTGTCACTTTCTCTCACGTATAAATACTAATTTAATTGCCACCTTTGCAACTACAATTAAATAATTCATTACATTACATAAACGTAGGAAGTGCTATATTACTTAGTACTACTGTCAATGGTTTATACAGCAGAATGTCAAATACCTACATGCTGTTTGAATTTCATTGGCGCACGGCGGCCATTTTCTCTTCATTTCACTTCGGAAAGTTGGCATGGCATGTTAAACCATGTTTTGATGAATATTTAGCCGTACCTTAAATGGTAGTTAGGTTGTGTGAGTGGTAGGTAAGCATAGAAACTTTTACTGAGGTAGGGAACGTGACTAAGTGACTAAAAAAGTGGCAAATAAGCAGTGATGGCGTTTATGCAAGATGCACAGAACAAAACATTTGTGAAACTGAAAAAAACAATACATAAGAAAATCAATATTAAAATACTAATAAGAAAAGTATAACCAATATGAAATGTTCTTAAAAATACTTTTGTTTTATTTGGTTATGGCTTGCGTTTGACCGCCATCTCGCCTTGTGGTCTACGATGGAGCACGCTTGCCTAGAAGAATTTCATTAACTCGTGTGACTTGAAGACACCCAGATGGAAACTATCGGAGAACACCCATTAAGCGCTGTTTGACGGTTCTCACAATGAGAATGGAATCAAAGCACTTCCTTCGTGTTATTGGTAGATATATCAGCCATGAAACGATGTCACTTTGTCAGGCTTCATAACTAATCATAACATTGTTATCATCAATATGAAAAACACACGGTATTTTAGCGTAAAAATTGCAGCAAAAAAAAATCAATTCTCATAATAATATAATTTACTAACATTCCGTAATAATTTAATTACAAACACTGCACGGTCTTAATTATCACGTGCATCGCGTCTTACGTGCCATCTTCAGTAATTATCTGATGCTCCATCTGTAGCAAGTGTGACAAAATGGACGCTGTGACAGATTAATTAATATTACCTCTGCTTGTAACAGAATTGATTTGGCATTTGGCACATTGACATTGTCAGTTTTGGGCTTGATATGGTACAGTAATAAAAGCTTAACCAAAAATTGACCGCACGGTTGTCGCAGTGGCTGAGAGATTGGCTGCTGCGCGACGTGTCGCGGGTTCGATTCCCGCATTGCACAAGGTCTGGCTGTTTGTGTATGTGAAATTTGTGTTTGTAAACGCACCCACGACACAGGAGAAATCCTAGTGTGGGGCAACGTTTTAAAAAAAAAAAAAAAAAAATATATATATATATATTTTAATTGTTTTTTGCCTAATTTATCTTAGAGATTAAGAATTGGAATTAAAAATCGAAATAAAAAAGAAATAAAATGATTATGCCGTTGACATTTTGAAAAAACCAATAAAACAAAAACGGGTGCATGCTGGCTGGCGCATGCCTCCATAGAATATCATGTCGACAGCAACTAAAACCTTTGAATTGAGAACTCATTAGTGGGGTTGTACTTCATTGGATCATTCACACCATACTTATCCTCATTGTCACAAATACGAAGATTTCTCTTTAACCCAATTACGTACAAAAACAAATAAAAAATGAATTTAAATAGGTACTCTTGAAATACTCGATCACACCAAATGACCAAACTAATTTCATATCTGTACCGACATACATCCGAAGCCCAGCGTTCTATGGGCGTCTGCCGTGTCCTTTCAATTCCATTTTCAATGTTGCTTTTTTCATAAAATTTTAATAATAAAAATTGTATGTTGCTAATGTGTGTGGCTTTTCTAGATTTTTGTCATCTTGAATTTTGTTTTTCGATTTTCGTTGAGATAATGCTTAATTTAGCAGCAGTGATAGCCTAGTGGTTTAACCATGTGCTAAATCATGCCACCAACAGATAACTTTTAAAACTATGTACTAACCGCGATAAGAATAGGAACGTCAATGACCTCGAACTGTCAACTATCTCTTGAAAATTAAGTCTTACCAAGAAAATTTATTTGCGAATAAATAACGTATTTTTTTTTTCATTTTATTTAACTAATAAGTCTGATTTACCAAATCTATACAAAACAGCTCAATTTTCGATACAAAACGTCACAATATAACGCAAGGTCAAACTATTCTTATTTTGATCGCATAGTACCTACATTTTCCAAAAGCAACATTCCTATGAATTACGAAGCTCTTAGAACAAAAGCTAAGTTCAATAATTCGCAGCGAGCTTCGCTTTATAATGAGCCTGTACCGGGAACTAAGAACCGTTACATTGCCCTGCGCCTGCGCCGGCCGCGCATACATTTGTGCTCCCTAGTGATGCACCGTAATCGACTATTGGTGATTAAAGATAGATTTATTATGATAGAGTTTAGTTCCAACACATGGTTGCGGATAGAGGTGTTCTTTCCAGTAGCTAAGGGTGAGGGGAAGCCGGTACAATAAAATAGAATCAAAATTATAAATAAATAGATAATTATGACATATATAAAAAAGAATTATGTATTTATAGCTGCTGTTCCCCGTGGTCTCAGCCCAGTTGCTCGGCTCCTAAGGATTGTAGCGTGATGTTAAATAGCCTACACTATTCCTTACGAATCTGGCTATCATATACAACAATATTTTTTGGAATCCGACTGGTAGTTTTGGACAATAGTGTGTGTGTGTTTAAACGAACAGACTCTTCAGCTTTGTTAATACTAGTATAAATTCGTGTTGATTTATTAATTCTTGCACTGGTGACAGTAAAAAAACCGACTTCCAAAAACTACACTAAAAACTATGAAATAAAAAGTTTAAACTTCCATAATTAAAAATCTAAATGTATATTGAAGCCGGCGGGGCCTTTTCAGATTTTTGCCTCTCAGTCTTTAAACAGGAAGGGTGTGCGCAGTGTGTGCACGTGGAAATTAAGATTTCCTTTTATTCCTTGTTCATCTGCAATTTTGCTTATTTTCATGCTAGGCCCCGCCGACTTCAATATACATTTAGATTTTTAATTATGGAAGTTTAAACTTTTTATTTCATAGTTTTTAGTGTAGTTTTTGGAAGTCGGTTTTTTTAAAACCTGTTTTTTATTTTTAACTTTTTAGTGTAGTGTAACATGTCATATATTTTTTTATAATAATACCTTACGTATATAAAGGTCCAGTGATAGCCTAGTGGATTAACCATGTGCCTCCCACGGCGAATGGTTCGAGTTCGATCCCGAGGCACGCACCGCTGACTTTTCGAAGCCATGTGCGTATTAGAAATTAATTATCACTTGCTTTAACGGTGAAGGAAAACATCGTGAGGAAACCGGCATGTCCTAGAACTAAAAATTCGAAGACATGTGACGTCCACCAACCCGCACTGGGCCCGCGTGGTGGACTACGGCCCACTCCCTCTCTCACAGAGGAGGCCTGTGTCCCAGCAGTGGGAACATTATAGGCCGATTATGCTATGCTTATGCTATATAAAAGTACCATAAAATCATGGATAGAGCGACTTTAATAATATACTGCCTTTGACACACATTTTGTATGTACTTTTACCGAGATCGATTGCTTTCACGAATTTAAATAGGTACTTACCTTCTAAGATATTTATGGATAAGTACGTTTCAGTAATCGAAAACAATGATTTTTCAGCAATAGGCTCTTTCCCTAACTTTCTATCAAATAAGACTTGAACATAAAAAAAACTGTGTGTACTATACACCTCTGCCTAACCTTGCGGAAAATACTAGCGTGATGTTATGCATATATAATATCGAGATCGATTGCGTCCAGGAATTCGTGTACCTACATAATATGACATTTTACTATCGTCATGATGTCATCGATATACACGAAAAATTCCGTTTATTGAAGCTGGTTACAAAACTATTCAACCTAAGTTAATACAATTTATATGGGACCACCTCGCGAGCTTCTTCTACCATATGAAAAAAAATCACGTAAATCGGCTCACAGATCACAGAGTAATCGGTGTACATACATACAAAAAAAAAAAAAAAAAAAAAAAAACCAACCGAATGCAGAACCTCCTCCTTTTTGGAAGTCGGTTAAAAACTATAATAAATGTCGAATATATATAAAGAAGCTAGACTTTATCCCACGGCAATTAAAATAAACAAACAAACACAAAAACCCTTTAGCTTTATTTATTAGTTCAGCAGCCATTCGTTTATCGACTACCCATGTCCCCTCACTAGTAAACACTCGGATTGTAAAGTAATTAAGTGTTATGGCGGTGGATTACAGCCCACTACTTCCCGGTTACACAGCACTATGATTTATTGTGAATTCTTAGCGGGATAGTCGATAAAATGCATGCAGTGCCGCCACGCCGCGCTGGGCAGCTTGCATTAGAAAACTATGATGGTTATTTAGAATTAAATATTGTTAGAAAGAACATTGGCAGTTTTGGGCTTGGTATGGTACAGTAATAAAAGCTTAACCAAAAATAACAATATATTTTAATTTTTCTTTGCCTAATTTATCTTAGAGATTAAGAATTGGAATCAAAAATCGAAATAAATAAGAAATAAAATGATTATGCCCTTGACATTTTGAAAAAACCAATAAAACAAAAACGGTTGCATGCTGGCTGGCGCGTGCCTGCACAGAATATCATGTCGACAGCAACTAAAACCTTTGAATTGAGAACTCATTAGTCGCGCTATACTACATTGGATCATTCACACCATACTTAACCTCACTGTCACAAATACGATAATTTCTCTTTAATCCAATTACGTACAAAACAAATAAAAAATGAATTTAAATACTCTTGAAATACTCAATCACACCAAACTAATTTCATATCTGTACTGACATACACAATCTGAAGCCCAGCGTTCTATGGGCGTCCGCCGTGTCCTTTTAGTTGCTGTTGATTTTAGTTTCTGGTGGCTCATGGGCTAAATGACAGCCGACCGATCGATCTGTGCTCTTGCCGCGGTCAGTCCTTGCATGGGTGACCGTTCTCTACACATAAGACCCCTCCGTGCCTCGGAGAGCACGTTAAACAGTCGGTCCCGGTTGTCATAGGAATATCTTTGACAGTCGTTACGGGTAGTCAGGAGCCCAAAAGTCTGACAACTGGTCTAACTTTCGAATACCGGTATTTCCCAATAATTGGGTTGTGGAGGTCAGATGGCAGTCGCTCCATGTAAAATATTGATTTCAGCCGCGACCCGTTAGACTGGAAGCCGATCCCAATGTAGTTAGGGAAAAGGCTAGGCGGATATCTACCTAATGATGATGAGTTTAGTTTCTGGTGCAGTTAGCGAATACATAACATCCGCCTAGATCCCTTCTAGTCTAACTAGATGTGGCCGAATATCAGTATTTTACAATCACACAAACCATTAATAGGTATGCAATTTGTTTCAAGTCGGTGCCGAATCAAACTTGAAGCAAAAATCAAAGGCATCGACTTCCGAAATGGTTTCATACATTACTCTGATATTTTTGAAGGCGCTTTTAACTTTTTTTGAAGTTTCTTATTACTTACTAGCTATTCCCCGCGGTTTCACCCCCGTTGCTCGGCTCCTAAGGGTCGTAGGGTGATGTTAAACAGCCTATACCATTCCTCATTAATCTTGCTATCATAAACAAAAATATTTTTTCGAATCCAACTGATAGTTTTAGAGATTAGCGCGCTCAAACAAACAAACTCTTCAGCTTTATAATATTGGTATAGATATCGATGTCTATCACGTTTGTAGAGAATTGCCAACTATGGTCCATTTCAATAGAACTTGTAAACTATGTAAACAAACTTTCTATACAAATTCATAAAATTTTGACAGTTGGCCATACTGACATTGTTTACCAAGTTAACAAATTCAATTGAAATGGACCCTAATTAAAAATAAGGTCGCCGATACAAGACCAGAAGAAGAATGCAAGGTAATTTTAGTTTAACAGTTTTGTAGAAGTTATTATGATGAGTTGCACATTTAAATGCATCTATCTCCATCCCACGGTACACTTTGTGAACAATTTAATATTTTATGTTTCACATTTCCGTGTCATGTAAACCTCTCATGTATAACCGGTTCTGTCCAGATTAGACCGGATTGAACTAGTTTCAATTAGAGCTTAGATGTTAATTCTTTGGCTGGTAAGATGCAGTTAATTAGGTCTGAAATTGCTAAGGTAAGCAGCAATGGTGATGGTAAATGTTTAGGTTTCTGTATGAAAATAGCTCAGGTTTTATTTGACCTCACATCATATAGAAACAAGGGAGATGTGCCAAAGCGCTATTGAGCATGACACTATGACACGATTAATCCGATCATGTTGTCAACGTACACGATCGATGATTTAAATACTTACAGTACCTATTTTAGTTTAGTGTGAGTGACTATAGTTACGATTTCATAGTGTTAGATTGTGAGGAATAGCAGTGTTAAATTGAGGGTGTGTTGTATTTTTAATGTGTGCTACACTTACAAAGGAGTGTTTGTGGTTGTGACGCACACTGCTTTGAATGTGGCGACAGCGGTTCGCGTGCTAATTTGCTATGTTATCATATCTCCTTGCTTAGGTATAGATCTGAGGTTTTGACTGTTTAAGTCGTCTTATTGTTACGTTACTCAACAACTGCCCCAAGAAACCAGTATATAAATAAAACAAAGTTTCAAGCGAGTACAAAAAAAATCATTTATTTCGATTTGCCTATATCTAAGCCGTGACGATCTTAACACCGCGATTCAGCGGACGGCACAACGCCATCTATCGAGCGTTGAGACAACTCTCGATCGAACATCCCGCCCACCATGGACAGAATGTCCAGAAGTCAGAACTGAAGTTAATTATAACAAAAAACTTAAACCGCCCACCGTGAAACAAACACAAAAATCGGTGGGACGTGATAACTTAATGGACTGTATGAGGATGTATTTGAATTTATAACAATAGTTGAATCTAGATACAATGAATTCTTAAATTATAAACTTAACTTGTAATTTAACCGCTAACCTTATTTAATTCTTAACAAAAAAAACCAACCGAATGCAGAACCACCTCCTTTTTGGAAGTCGGTTAAAAAACACATAATATTTTACGTAGCAATAGGAAGTATTATTAACTTTGATACAGGTCTTTTAATGATAGCACTCTTACAACGTAGCGAAACAACTCTAGTGATGTTGTCCGAGCCAGTATGCTTTTCAGTAATTAAACCGTAGAGCCATCTTGCAGGTGGCAAATCGTCCTCCATGACTATCACTACATCACCCACATTTGGTTCCACGGTCTGATGTACCCATTTGTTTCTCTGGTGAAATCGAATAAGATACTCACGGGACCATCTGCGCCAAAAATCCTGGACCATACGCTGAGTCAAGTGCCACCTCTTTAAGGTGCCAATATTTGATGTTTCGAAATTGGACTCCGGCGCGAGCAGTAAAGGCTCTCCTATTAAAAAATGCCCTGGTGTGAGAGGACACGGGTCGTCCGAGTTGCTACTTATGGTGGAAATTGGCCTCGAATTGAGGCATGCTTCGATTTGAGCCAGCACTGTCGTCAACTCTTCAAAGGTAAGAGTGCTGCAACCGACCACCCGTTTAAGGTGATGCTTGCTGGACTTCACTCCAGCCTCCCACAGTCCTCCAAAGTTCGGAGAGTGGGGTGGAATGAAGTGCCAGCTCGTACCATTGGTTGCTAGCCACTCTGCAATATCGGGCGCTACACCAGACCTTTCGTGAGTGAACAATGCCCTTAACTCTTTGTTGGCTCCCACAAAGGTAGTGCCGTTGTCACTCCACATTTCACCACAATGGCCTCTTCTCGCCGTAAAGCGTTTGAAGGCTGCTAAGAAGGCTTGTGACGTCATGTCGCTCACGACTTCTAAATGTATGGCCCGAGTGGCCATACATACAAATAAGCAAATATAGCCCTTGGTGGAATGAAAACCGCGACCCTTTGCGGACCTGATGCTAATCGGACCTGCATAGTCCACACCACTTTTAAAGAAAGGTCGGCTAGCATTGACCCTAGCAGACGGCAACTGGCCCATTAAAGGTGTTACAGTTCTAGCAGAATGACGGAGGCACGTCACACACTTGTGTACATATTGTCTAATTACACTCTTAGCACTGATTATCCAGTATTTGGATCTTAAATAATTGAGAACCAATTGTGGTCCACCATGCAATGTGCGTTCGTGAGCATCGGCTATCAAAAGCTGCGTCAAGTGTGACTTGTGTGGAATGATTACAGGATGTTTCATGTCTTCATGAATATCAGCCCTATTCAACCTTCCGCCAACTCTCAAAATCTGTTCCTGATCTAGGTAAGGATTGAGTGAGGTAAGTATTCCCTTTTTATCTATTTTACCTTTTATTTTTAAACTATCAATTTCTTCCTTAAAATGTTCTTTTTGACATATTTTTATGCATGTAAATAAAGCTTGATCAATTTCCGAAAAATTTAAATAAATTGTTGTAGATTTAGTTTCACTATTTTTATTTTTTAATTTTAAAAACCTTCTACAATAAGCAATAACTCTAGTTAACTTTCTAAGAGATGAATATTTGGACATTATATTATTTACTTCTTTTTCCTTGACTACAGTATTACACACAACATTTTTCTTTCTTTCTTCTAGGTTAGTTTTCTTAAATTCCCCCTTGCTATAATCTATAGTTTTATTTTTCAGCCAACTAGGTCCCTGCATCCACAACTCAAGCTCTGCACACTCGGAAGGATTTACTCCGCGCGACGCGCAGTCTGCGGGATTGTCCTTAGACTGGACATGCGACCATTGATGATTGTCCATAACGGTGAGTGTTCAACCTTGAACATGCAAATAGTTAAACGCGCCAACAACAGCCACAGCGTCAGCGACATACATTCGGCACAGGCGCCGGTAACTCTGGCGCACCGTCAGCGCTAAGCAGTGACCTACTGAGATCTTCGCATCATCGGCTCAATACACATACAACACACATGTAAATAGGTATCAGTGTGTATTGACCACAATATTTGTATATAATAAACTTAATTATTGTAATAAATTAGTCATCAAGCTGGAGCCGAGTTTACTTCATCTCCTATTAATCCTCTCACTGTGGCCAAGACACCTTTAGCCATCATCGATCCTATGAGTCTGTGGGATCGGCAGTGAGAAAACCATTTCCTGTGTACATTGCACGACGTACACAAACCCCTGTTCCTACCCAAATTCCGTCTGTTACCGTAGGTCTCCCTGTAACAGACTTCCCGCACGTAAAACCAACGTAACCCACGTTTGGTATGGTTTGTATGGTAGGTTAGGGCGTTAGGCTAACTAGGGTGCTAGGTCAATATTGTAGGGCTAGGTTCACAGTCAGTAGGGACTTGGGTAACTAAACAGGTACCAAGCTCAATTGTCTGAAACATAGCCACACCGTACGCATTTGGAATAACGGCCTTATTAAGCGGTAGGTCCCGGTGCGTACATTTTGGTCCTTCGAGCAGTTGTTTTTTAGGTAAACCAGGGTAATTTGTTTAAATCGGTACTTAAACGTTGTAACCGTTATAAAATAATAATTAATAAAATAAAAACTTCTTGTTCTTGTCATACGCATTAAACTGACTGAATGACGTTTAGACGTACTTCAAACTAGCGTAATAACTCAACAAACGCTTGGTTGTTGTATGTAAAAGGACTGACGTACTTACACGCAATTTGTACGATAGCGGATCGGAAATCGGCTCCCACAAGCGGCTTCACCGATATTTTGACAAGTCGCACTTATCGTATCAAAGGGCAAATAGGGTTCTTAACAAATAGGACTAGTAAGGACAGTTAGGAAAAATGGACATACAAGAAATAAACGAAGTTATAAGAAGCCAAGAAGCAGATTACAATGAACTAAAACAAATATTCACTAACATCAAAAAAGACTCAGCATCAAGAAAAACTCTAAAATATATCACGGAAAGGAGGAATCGACTCACAGAAATATTCACTCGAACGTCCAAAAACCATTTACGACTGAAAGACCAAGATGTGTTGTGTGATCACAAATACATCACTACCAATTACTTTAGTGCTATCAATACACAGTATACGCAGGCTATTGAATACCTCTTGAAGTGTGAGAAAAGACTACAGGTAGTGAACCAACTGTATGAGCCACAAGATATAGATCCCGAAGAGGAAGAAGGCATTAGGTCACCCAAACTATTTATTCAACTATTTCGGGTTAATCAGATGCAGAAAAAGTTACAGTCGGCAGTTCAATCGATGACTGAAGAGAAAGCGAGTTGGTATTTAGAATCTCTAGTAACAACTTTACAAAAGCAGTGGCAAGAAATTGAAGAAACCCACTTACTCATTTTAATGGAAGATAGTACGTTGGAACACAGTTATTTTCAAGAAAATATGTTTGAGAAAACACAAACGGAATTCGACCTTGTGATGGGAAAATTGTTTGCAGAAATAGGTCACAAATCACCACACAACAACCATAAAACCTCGGTTAAGTTACCAAAAATAATAATACCAACATTTAGTGGAAGTTACGAGTCATGGAATTCTTTTTATGATCTATTCTTGAAAATAATACACGAAGATAAATCGTTAAGTGACACGGAAAAAATGCAGTATTTAAAAACACATGTACGAGGCGACGCCGCTAAGCTGATCAAGCATTTAACAGTTTGTGACGCTAATTACATAACTGCGTGGAATCTGTTGACAAGGCGATACAAAAATGAAAGAATCATCATTACTAAACATATTGATAATATTCTGAGTATGTCGAAATTAAAGAAAACTACTGCCGCGAACTTAAGAAATCTCCATGATACAATTAACGAGAACCTAGAAGCACTAAAAAGTCAAAACATCAACATCTCAACTTGGGATCCTATTTTGACAAGGATACTTAGTAGAATATGGGACTCAGAAACTGATGAAAAATACGAACAGCAATTAAAAGAGCCTAATAAACTACAGGAATTTTCGGCAATGATGCAATTCTTAGAAAAACGATTTAAGTGTCTGGAAGCGTCAAGCTCATTCAGGGAAGAATCCTTTGCTCACAAATCGCGTCATGAGTCATCAAATTCAACAACCAAACAAGTGGATAAACTTGTATGTTGGTTTTGCCAAAGTCACGAACACAGCATTTACCAATGTACTAGTTTTAAAACGCTGTCAGTGCAAGATCGCAATAAGGTCGTATACGAAAAACAGATGTGCAAAAATTGCTTGATTCATGAAACATCGATAAAATGTCACAGCACTAAAAGTTGTGGATACTGTGGGAAAAGAGGTCATCATTCTTATTTACACCAGAACAACAATAATATGACCGTAAGACACTCTAAAAGTGAGTCACAAAAGAACGAGTTATCCACTCCATCTACAAGTAAATCAATAACGAAAACTATAACTAATATGTCTACTATTAACAAAACTAATATACCAAAAACCACACTACTAGCGACAGCCTTAATAAAAACTCACTCGGCGGATGGGACATCGCATTTACTAAGGGTTCTATGTGATCAAGGTTCAGAGGCATCATTCTGCACAGAGGAGGTTGCCCAACTATTGTCATTCCCACGTATTAAGATACATACCGAAGTGATCGGGATTGCTGACGAAAAACCTAAGACATCGAAAAACTCTATCAATGTCATGCTACAACCAAGATTTCCGAGTGAATATAGGTTACCTGTCACACTTATAACGCTACCAAAACTAACTGGTTGTTTACCAGAGAAAAATTTACCAGAACTAAAATCAGATTGTTTACAAAACAAACTATTTGCCGATCCCACGTACTACAAAAGAGGACCAATAGATATAATATTGGGGGCTCAAGAGTATAGTAACTTATTATTAAACGGGTTACACAAGATGCAAGACGGAATAATCGCTCAAAATACCGAGTTTGGGTGGATTTTATCCGGTATTTGTGGCAATACTACCAATACTAACACAGTTATTAGTATGATGACACGTACTACAGAAGTACAACAACTAAACAAGTTTTGGGAATTAGAAGAAATTCCTGAAAAATACCAATTGTCCAACGAGGATCAGGCTTGCGAAGACTATTACAAAAAAACTACTATAAGAAATCCAGATGGAACATACACAGTGAAACTCCCATTCAAAAATCGCAACGTAGATTACGGGAATTCGCGCAAAAAAGCTATTGCAAGATTTTTACAATTAGAACGGAAGTTCGACAAAGATGAAAACTTACAAAAAAGATACCAAGACTTTCTCAATGAGTACTTAGAAATGGGCCATATGAGAAAAGTTACTAGTACTGACTATTACCAAGGTAAATACTATATACCACATCAACCAGTAATCAAGGAAGATTCACTAACTACTAAGCTACGAGTAGTATTTGATGCGTCGAGCAAGTCAAGTACTAACATAAGTCTAAATGATAATATGTTTACGGGACCAAGACTACAGCAAGATTTAGCAGTTATACTATTACGTTGGCGTAAACACAAAATAGCATTTATAGCGGACATCGAAAAAATGTACCGATACATAAAAGTTAACGAGCAAGACTTCACATACCAACGAATAGTATGGAGGAAATCTCCGAAACATATTATCGATGAGTACGAATTAACTACCGTAACGTACGGAACTGCAGCTGCCCCATACTTAGCGATTAAGACGCTGCACCAACTCGCTATTGATGAAAAAGCGAACTACCCAATAGCTAGCCAAAGAACTCTCCAGGACTTCTACGTGGACGATATTTTGTCAGGAGATATCAGTGTTGAGTCAGCAAAAATATTACAAGAAAACTTAATAAATATGCTACGAAAAGGCGGATTTAAGTTACGGAAATGGTCGTCTAACAGCACTGAATTGTTAGAAAACATATCTAATGAGAGCAAGGACGACCAAGTGATGAAAATACCGCTAGATGAAACCAGGAAATCCTTAGGGGTATTATGGTCACCATTAGAGGATAGTTTCTGTTTTCAGATTACTATTAATCAGAATGAAAAACCAACAAAACGATTTATTTTATCAGAAATCGCTAAGATATTTGATCCTCTGGGGTGGTTAGCACCTGTTGTCATAAATATGAAACTTATGATTCAGGAACTGTGGACAAATGGCACAGAGTGGGATAAGCCCGTGGAGGAAACTATTAAAACAAGATGGATTGAATTCCAAAAACAACTAAAGACAATTGAAAAGATTTCCATCCCAAGATGGTGCCATTTTTCAAGCAATTCGAGAGTGGAGCTGCATGGGTTCAGTGATGCGTCTGAAAAAGCATACGGTGCAGTGATATACTGTCGAATACAAAATAATAATATGTTTAACGTAACCCTATTACAAGCTAAATCAAAGGTAGCACCAAAAAAGCAGAAAACTACATTACCTAAATTGGAGTTATGTGCTGCAGTATTATTAACCCAACTGATGGAGAAAGTTATTACTGGAATGGAAATGGAAATCGCAAATATTTATTGTTGGACGGACTCAATGATTACTCTCGGCTGGATCAAAGGTGAAGCTGAGCGATGGAAGACGTTCGTAGCTAACAGGGTATCCGAAATACAACGAGTGTTACCACAGGCGAAATGGAATTATGTAAATACATTACAAAATCCAGCTGACCTAATTACAAGAGGTATTGTGCCAAATAAATTACAAAACTTATCTCTGTGGTGGAATGGTCCAGAGTGGTTAAAAACTGATAGCATTCCTAGTAAAAAAACTGTACCAGAGATATGTGAGGAGATTAAACGATGTTATCATATAACTATAAAACCTCGACCGAAAAACAATATTTGGGAAAGGTTTTCAAGCTTCCAAAAGATGATACGAGTGTTATCATATTGCTACAGATTCGTAAATAAACAACAAAACAAAAAACCATTAAATTGTATGGAAATGAATGTAACAACTAAAAAAGTCCTCTTCTTAGTCCAACAAGAAGTATTTTCTGAAGAGTACAAAACCATTAAAGCCGGACAATCATTGAAGAAAGGAACCAGGTTAGCATGCCTTGACCCATTTATTGATAATGAGGGCTTACTGCGAGTAGGAGGAAGACTTCAAAACTCCAATCTACCATATGATCAGAAACACCCAATTCTGTTACCTCATGACAATCATGTAACATTGATTATAGTTCGCGACGCCCATTTAACCACATTACATGGAGGTAATAGTTTGACCTTAGCGTATATACGACAGAAGTATTGGATTCTTGGAGGAAAGCGAACAGTGAAAAGTAGCATTCGGAAATGTGTAAAGTGCACTAGATACAGATCATCCACCGCCTCACAAAAAATGGGCTCATTACCAAAACCAAGAGTGACGGAATCGTATCCATTCAGTCACACAGGCGTGGACTATGCTGGACCAATATCAGTGAGAACAATGAAAGGTAGAGGTCATAAGTCTTACAAAGGCTACATTGCGATATTTGTTTGCCTATCCACGAAAGCGATACATTTGGAGCTGGCAGGCGACTTATCAACAGAAACGTTCATAGCAGCACTGCGAAGGTTTATGGCACGCAGAGGTCCAGTATCACACATGTATAGTGACAATGCGACAAATTTCGTAGGCACCGCCAATTACTTGTATAAAGAAATGTTAGACATAACCCAGTCTGACGACTTTCAAAACACGATGACCAACATTGGAACACAATGGCACTTTATTCCTCCATCATCTCCCCACTTCGGAGGGATTTGGGAAGCAGGAGTAAAATCTATGAAACACCATTTGCGTAGAGTGATAGGAGAGCAGACACTCACTTATGAAGAAATGAGCACGTTTTTACATCAAACTGAAGCATGTTTAAACTCAAGACCTTTATGTGCACTAAGTGAAGATATAAACGACAATGTCGTGTTAACACCTAGTCATTTCTTAATAGGAAGAGAAGCAGTAGGGGTACCAGACCCACTATCGGAAACTAATACAGATCACTTAAACAGATGGAAACAAATCCAAAAAATGAAAAAGGATTTCTGGAATAGCTGGACTAAAGACTATTTACTCAAACTACAACAGAGGTACAAATGGAAAACGAATCAAGAAAACTTGTCAGTTGGAACTCTAGTAATTATAAAAGATGAAAATGTTTCTCCCAGCAAATGGCCACTTGCAAAAATCAAGGAAATACATCCGGGCAATGACGACCTATCTCGAGTTGTGACACTGCAAAAATCGTCAGGATCAACTCAAAAACGGTCAATCCACAAACTAATACCATTGCCAATCGAAACAAACACGGGTAGTAGTACGGGTAGTAATGAACCTAGGCAAGCAACACAAACAAATACCGCTAAGATCCTAAGAAATAACAAAACTAATCAACCTAAACGATGTAATAAATTATACAAGTGGTTTACATCGCTGTTCATCATTTTACAAATATTGGGTTCAGCAAAATCGACCACAACGACATACTCTTTAAAAACGGTCCCACCAGGATTTTATGTTGAACAACTAGGAACAGCAAGCATTGATAGAGGAATATTTAGGATAGAAATAAATTATGAAAAACAACACCTAGAGCAAGAGTTTGTCAAAATAAAAACAGTGACGTCACAATTTAGTCAACTATGTACAAATGCAGAAAAAATAACAAATTCCGCATTTTGCAAGCAATTATACCACCATCTATTAGAAGAAGAATCTAAATTTGAGCGTACTAAAGAATGTTTGACAGAAGTGAACCAAACTAGAAAGAAAAGGGGCATATTGGGACAGTTATTAACGTCTATATTCGGAGTGAATGATGAGGCTTACCGAGACATAGAGTCATTAAATTTAAACCAAAAAAAAATTAATTGAAGCTGCCAACCATCAAACCAAATTTATGATATCAACAATATCACAAGTCAACAAAACTGAAGAAAGAATAAAACAGAAACTTATAGGATTTCAAACTAAACTAAACCAAGTTATATTTTACATGGAGAGTTACGACCATTGGTTCAGTACAGTCGACCACAACAGTGTAAATATACATATTATGCAGACTTACCAATTAGCATATAATTTCATGGAAGAAATCATAGATCATTATAACGGATTGTTAGAAATATACCTAACCAAAGCAACAGTATATAGTGTATTAACACCAAACAACGTCAGTGACCTGATATCATCAGCAAACCAAAAACTACCTTCTAATTTAAGAATCGTTCAACAACAGTTACTGGACACCAAGATATCTGAAAACAATACTCATATAAAAGTATACTCCTATTTTCCTATACAAGAGATAACTAAATATACCCTAATGTATATTACGCCAGTCCCGAAGATAAACTCTGATAAGTCTGCCCAAAGTTTAGAAGTATCTAAAACTTACATAGGTTTGGATTACAACAACGAACGATATTTTGATTTGAACTATGAGGAGTTCAAACGCTGTTTAGAATGGACTAACCATTTTATTTGCTTTCCCGGGGCCGTGAAAAACATGCAATTAAATGAAAATTGCATGGTAGATCAACTGTTTAAAAACCAGACACATACGAAATGTCCTACCAAAACATTATATTTATCCAATAAAATAATATGGAAACAACTTCACATGCCAAACACTTGGTTATTCATTGTAAGAGATCGAGTTACGACGTCAATACTTTGTGATGGACAAAGAGAAGAAGTTGAGCTTCAAAATGTTGGTGTAATACGAATCGCAGATAACTGCATAATTAAAACAACTAATAACATATTAACTGCTAAAAGAATTGTTTCAGTACCGATTGTAACATCATACTCAAAACAAATAGATTTTCCCATTAATACGCACATGGTAACTAAATCCATACTAAATATTTCCAAAGAAGAAGTCATAGTAGATAACTCAAAAGATATTTTTCAACAATTAGTTAATAAAGAAAATACGTTACAAACCGAATTAGATAGTACTGTTTGGAGTCAAATTAGCTCTCACACATTCTTAACAAGTACAATATCTTGTATAATCATGCTTTTCATCTTTGTATTTTTAGTTTGCTACGGTCCAGCAATACTGAGATGGATGGGAGTCACAGTGCAGCACAAGACCAGAAGAACAAGTACGGCGCCAGCTAACCAACAAGCAAGAGGACGAAACGAGCTCGCCGCAAACAAGACATCTAAGCAGCGAACAACGGGCCAACCAACTGTAACATCGGAACCTGTGTACAGTTTACCACATCAACACGAAACTATTGAGTTATACCAACTGCAGTCTAGGTCCTGAGAGGCGCCAGAATGTTCAACCTTGAACATGCAAATAGTTAAACGCGCCAACAACAGCCACAGCGTCAGCGACATACATTCGGCACAGGCGCCGGTAACTCTGGCGCACCGTCAGCGCTAAGCAGTGACCTACTGAGATCTTCGCATCATCGGCTCAATACACATACAACACACATGTAAATAGGTATCAGTGTGTATTGACCACAATATTTGTATATAATAAACTTAATTATTGTAATAAATTAGTCATCAAGCTGGAGCCGAGTTTACTTCATCTCCTATTAATCCTCTCACTGTGGCCAAGACACCTTTAGCCATCATCGATCCTATGAGTCTGTGGGATCGGCAGTGAGAAAACCATTTCCTGTGTACATTGCACGACGTACACAAACCCCTGTTCCTACCCAAATTCCGTCTGTTACCGTAGGTCTCCCTGTAACAGACTTCCCGCACGTAAAACCAACGTAACCCACGTTTGGTATGGTTTGTATGGTAGGTTAGGGCGTTAGGCTAACTAGGGTGCTAGGTCAATATTGTAGGGCTAGGTTCACAGTCAGTAGGGACTTGGGTAACTAAACAGGTACCAAGCTCAATTGTCTGAAACATAGCCACACCGTACGCATTTGGAATAACGGCCTTATTAAGCGGTAGGTCCCGGTGCGTACAGTGAGTATTTCAGAAACTCTATTTCCGACAAATGTCTGCCAACGGCTTGGGTGGCTACTCAACCAGGCGAGAACCACTGAAGAGTCAGTCCAGGCATGTATATTTTCCTTCGCAATTTCTAAGGTGTCCGAAACTTCACGCAGAAGTTTTGAGAGCAGCACGGCACCGCATAATTCCAAACGAGGTATGGAAACCTGTTTGACAGGGGCCACCTTAGTCTTGGATGCCATTAGACTGACGTGAACATGACCGTTAGAATCGACAGACCGAGTATAGACAACAGCCGCGTAAGCACTATTGGAAGCGTCACAAAAACCTTGGAGTTCTAGAAGGGTGTCATGTCGACTAGTGTGAATCCATCGTGGTAATTCGAACTTACTGAGGTTGTGAAGATTGTTCCTATAATGAAGCCAATCTTTTAACAGGTGATCTGGAATCTTGTCATCCCAGTCGGATCCTGCAAGCCACAGACGTTGGATGAACATCTTGGCTGTTATTATAACCGGGGCAAGCCAACCAAGAGGATCGAACAAGCGGGCGATGTCAGAAATCACCTTTCGTTTAGTCACGGGAGCTTCAAGCGGAGGAAGATTGACAGTGTATTTAAAATTATCAGTGTATTTATCCCAAGTTAACCCCAAAATTTTCATTACTGTATCTATTTTGAATTCTAAATTTTCATTTAATGGCCCATCTTTAATTTTATTTAATAATTCAACACTGTTGCTAGACCATTTCTGAAGCTGGAAGCCCCCACGACTCAACAACTCATTCATCTGTTGATGAATCTGCTCACCTTCAGCTACTGACTCACAACCTGATAAAAAGTCGTCGACATAAAAATCCTTAAGAACCCGATCTGACACTAAAGGAAAGCAGTTTCCTTCATCACGAGCAACCTGTTGCAATGTACGTACTGCCAGGTAAGGAGCAGAGGATGTACCAAAAGTGACACGCAACAACCGCAAGTGTTGCAATTCTATATCTGGGTTGTCACGCCACAAAATTCGCTGAAAATCAGCATCCTCTTCGCTAACCCTAACCTGACGGTACATTTTTACAATGTCCGCTACTAAACATATGGGGTGGCGGCGCCACCGCATGATGATCTGACGCAAATCTAGTTGTAAGGTTGGGCCGACCATCAACTCATCATTTAACGAAACTCCATTGCATCCCGAACAAGAAGCGTCGAAAACTACCCGAACCTTAGTAGTACTTTTATCCTCGCGTACTACGGCGTGATGCGGCAAATAGACCGCATCCTTCCCTAAATCTTTCTGAGGAACAACTTCAACATGTCCTAACTGAATGTATTCATTGATGACGTCACTATATTGCATTCTAAGTTCAGGATTGTTGACCAATCTTTTTTCCAGCATGTGAAAACGCTTGCGGGCTATAGATTCTGATCCACCAAACTTACAACTAGGTTGATCAGTCTTAAATGGCAATTTGACAACATATCGCCCTGATTCATCGCGTTTGGTTGTGTTAGAGTAAAAGTCCTCACATTTCTGCTCTTCTTCCGACAACATAACCTTGTGAGCAGAAGACTCTGACTCCAACTCCCAAAAATTCCTCAACAGCGTGTTCACATCTGAACCAACCATCGCATTACAACAAACTGGCATATTCGACGATGCGTAGATCTCACCAGACAAGATCCATCCCAGTTTGGTTTGCTGCGCAACAGGAGTTCCAGGTGGACCCTTGACTAAGCCTTCCAATAAAACCTCTCCGACCACACGCGTACACAACAGCAAATCAATCTTCCCTGGCGTATCAAAGGACGGATCAGCTAATTTTAAGGATGAGATGGTAGGCAATACCTGAACAATCTTCCTCTGAGGAAGACGTGATGTGAGTCTATTCAATACATATGCATCGACATATAAAACAAAGGTGGGATCTAGACGAGACTGCATTTTGATTTTAACTATCCACTTAGAGGGCACTGAATCTCCCTCGTCATCGCCTAGTCGAAATATGTTGGTGCGAGCTGGTGTTTTCTTCAATCCAAGCAACTGTACTGCAGCCTCTGTAATAAAAGAGACCTGAGAGCCCTGATCCATCAGAGCTCTTAAAACAATAGCAGTCCCAGTTCTTGACTCAACGTTGACCAAGGCTGTGGCTAACAGACCGTGGTTGTGAACATCAGCAAAACAACAAATGGGTTTGGTAATCTCGCTTTGATCGGAATAAGTAGCTGCATTTGCAGCTACAACCTTTCCGTCTGCTGAACTATCAACATTTCCAGCAGAATTGGCAGTTGTTGTTGGGTGAAGTAGTGTGTGGTGCTTCTTTTTGCAGAGTTGACATTTGGTAAATTGACGACAAGAATAAACAGAGTGATTTTTTCCCAGACAATTATAGCAAAGCTTACTGACTCGCGCAAACTCACGACGTTCGTCACAATCTTTCTTTGCGAATTCTTTACAATGGCACAATTTGTGCTCCCCTGAGCATAGAACACAAGTTTGGGCAGCGATATGAAACGATTTGACATTATTACGAGCACAATTACTTTGTTTGTTGGCCTTAGGATCTAAGTATTCTAGAGCCCTAAACCTGGTTTCCATAAAACTTTTAAAATCTTTGAACTTGGGTAGTTCATCATTTGAACTGATTCTAAGTTCCCACAATTTGCGTGATTCGGTATCTAATTTTTCACTAACCAAGTATATGACTATTGCGTCCCAGGAGCTAACATCAATACCTAGAGTGCTCAAACCGTGCAAACAGTCTACAGTGGTGTCTAACAGCGTTTTAACATAAGTCGATGATTCCTTTGTAACAGATGATTGATTTACAAGCCGTTTAAGCATACAGTTAGCTAAGAACCTTTTATTGTCATATCTTTTGTTTAGAATCGACCAACACTCACTGTAATTAGACGAAGTCACAGGTATGTGACGTAGCAACTGTTCTGCTTCGCCTGAGAGATGACCCTTTAAATAGTGGAGTTTTTGAACTTCATCCAATGCTTCGTTTTTATGGATGAGTGAAGTAAATAAATCGCGGAACGTAACCCATTCAGAATATTGCCCCGAGAACGTAGGCAAGCAAATCTTTGGTAACTTTACATTAGAATTATTTTTATTAGATGGTTTACTACTACTACCAGGATTAGTGCTATTACAAGGTAAAGATTTAAGTAAGTGCTCTTTTAATTCGGACTTATATGTAGTGTATATATCTTCGGTTTCATCGTAAATATCTAATGTAAAATAGACATTTTTCTCAAAGTCTTCGTCGGTTGCCTTTTCTATTATGCGCCTATGTGTTTCAGAAAATTGTTTCCACTGTACCTCTAGTGATTCTAATCTCGTTTCTATATAACTTTGTGTAAGACGATCCTTAGGTGATTTTTTAAAGTTAGTTCTACCTTTTTCAATTATTGTTTTGTTATTTAACTGTAATTTACGTAAGGATTCCATTGTATTGAACGTTACAAATTAATAAAAATCTAATATTTGAACAATGACCAAAAAATCTTAATTTATAAGATGTGAGAAAATACTAATTTAGCAATTAAAATACAAGTATTATCGCGCGCTAAGAACAAACTTGATTATTAAATGCAACCGACAACAGATTAACACAAGTCAATAAAACCGAAAAAATTCTACAAGTGTTATAAACACATAAAATATTGGGCATAGGTTCCCCGTTACAACACTTTTTATGTAAATATTCTAAGTCTAGAAACTACAGCAAAACTTTTACAAGTCCCAAAAACACTTCTTGAAATCACAAAGTTAATCTTCAAATTCACTACAAGTCTACAGAATAATAACACTTGGATAACTCACAGTTTTGTCTGCCAAACCTCGTACGTCACTGATGATCCTGATGATGCTGCTGGAGATGTGCCGTCAATATCCTTGACGTCACCGTCGCAGAAGTCTGCTGTCCCACCTCAGTGGCGCTCTCTGCTGGCGCGCACGCGCACTCTGCTAGCGCGCTCACGCGTACACTGCTGGCGCGCTCACGCGCGATCACACGACACCGCTCCGGCGGCGCCCCTTGGTGGAGACTCTCACAATCTCGCTGCACTGCTGCTCACTTATCACCAGTGGTGATAACACTAATCACCACAATCACCACATTTAGTTGGTGATTGGGGATAGGCACTTCAGGGCGATCCACCCTGGTTTCTATGCCTCAGTCCTCAGGACGCACACACAAAACTGTCACTTCACTGGTCGACTATCCGACTCTGGAGGACCATATGTTACGTTACTCAACAACTGCCCCAAGAAACCAGTATATAAATAAAACAAAGTTTCAAGCGAGTACAAAAAAAATCATTTATTTCGATTTGCCTATATCTAAGCCGTGACGATCTTAACACCGCGATTCAGCGGACGGCACAACGCCATCTATCGAGCGTTGAGACAACTCTCGATCGAACACTTATTGAATTGATGCTTTGTTCTTTTGGCTTTTTCCTCTTCCTTGCATTCCAGACACTTAAGAGATGATATTATTATTAGTAAAGAAACCAACAATATCGATTTTAATATTGATGAACAGGGTGGCAGAATTTTCACAGGTCCTTAGTTGGGGACTGTAATCACAGCAACATGCATTTGCAAGGACAACAGACGCATTCTAATATTTAAGTAAGGATGAATCCTTACTTAAATGTTAGAATGCGTCTGCTGTCCTTGCAATTTAAGTACGCTCGTAAAGCTTATTTAATGAATTAAATAAGCTTTACGAGCGTACTTAAATGTACGTCGGACGCATCCTGGACCAGAATCACGGTACCATATTGCCAACTGACTGATTTTATACTACAGCATGAGTTATTCTTACAGCTCTTATAGGGCTAGGCTTGTAAACGGCATCTTGTTGGGAATCTTACTGAGAGCTATAGATGGGCAATATTTACGGCGGTACTCTTGCTGCCATTTAGCAATGCACGCTATTGCAGCAGCAAAAACAAGCAGTGATAGCCTAGTGGTTTAACCATGTGCCTCCCACGGCGAATGGTTCGAGTTCGATCCCGGGGCACGCACCGCTGACTTTTCGAAGTCATGTGCGTATTAGAAATTAATTATCACTTGTTTTAACGGTGAAGGAAAACATCGTGAGGAAAACCGGCATGTCCTAGAACCAAAAATTCTAAGACATGTGACGTCCACCAAACCGCACTGGGCCCGCGTGGTGGACTACGGCCCACTCCCTCTCACAGAGGAGGCCTGTGTCCCAGCAGTGGGAACATTATAGGCCGATTATGCTTATGCTATGCTATTGCAGAGCATATTCTAGCAAGGTAGCAACAACTGTATTGTAGAATTGCGGGCATTTGTGGCTGTAGAACTGAGCTAGTGAGATATAATAGTGGACAGCGAGGCTGGTCTTGTTGCTGCAGCAGTTATTGTGATGTACCATCATATAATTTCATTGCAATATCGCCAGGCTATACTGCCAGATTGCGGCAATTGTTCTACGGAGTTGCACGGTATAGATCTTAATTCACGGCTATACAATTGCATCAAGAAATTGTCTAAAACTATCCCGTTTAACCTTCAGATGTCACTCTGCTTGACAGGGTGAGAAACGAGCATATTCATGAAAGTTTTAAGATCCGTCTAATCGAAGAAAAGGTCTCCGAAACACGCCTGAGGTAGTACGGTCATATGACACGATAGCAGACAAGTTCTGAGCACCGGTCCAATGAAGCATGCAAGACCTTCCTTAAACAGGTATTTGTCAGCAACAACGACTTGAAAAAAGCCCAAGTAGATGTCTCGAAGACCCAGAACAAACACATCTGGCGAAGAATAACGAGGAAAGCTGAACCCCTTTGAATTTAAAACCTGAAAACGATCCATCGGTACACCATGTATCAAACAAGTAACTGAACTATTTTATCCTAAAACCAATAGAAAAATCGATACAATCGAGAGTTTAGACACAAAGGTCAGTACGATTGTAGCGAATCCAATCGGAAACGGTCACGGGCCAACAATTCTCAATCGATTACGATTCGATTAGTTTACGTAAGTATTTGATTACCTTTATTTATGTAATGTTTCGCTGCAGCGGATGTTGATCGATTTTAGATAATAACGATTATCGATTCTTTGATGAAGATTGATGTAATTAGGGGGTTTTGTAAAATAGATAAATGCGTATGGGAAGTTGGAATTGTTTTTGAAAATGAAGGAATTTATTTTAATTATATTTTCTTTATAGCAACGTAAAATACGTCTGTCGTATTGCCAGTTGCTTGACTTGCTTGTGTCCTATATAACTCGATTTTTATATATCTGTGTTACATTCTTTTTATTCTCCGTTTCTAGACCTGAGTAGGTATCCTTAGAATGTAATTATTGTGCTCCCTAACGTAGAATCCGTTTGCTGTTTTGAGCATTATAGCAAACGTATAGAAAGTAAAAAAAAACAAACGCTTGAAAATGCTGTCATCATGCTAATATGACATTTTACTTCGTTCCTGTGCTCCCCAAAGGCGTGAAATTCTTTATAATTGTGTCACATGATAATATAAATTGGATATCCATCAGTGCTCGGCAAATTGGATAGTCTGTCATTCCTAAAACTGATCTTGAAATAACAAAACAAAGGGAAGCCACCATCTGCCTTCATCCACAACAAAACTAGGAATGTGTACAAAATATATTTCGTAATACCCACACATTACATGCATATCAAGATTGCTACATGGAGCCCTTTCGTGACCACTACAACAAATTGCTATAGCCAAGGTTGATCGCGGGATGTTGGTTACGAAATCGGATGTCGGTTCTCGGCTACACCTGTTTATGTACTGTATTTAAATATTGGCCTGTAATTGCCCTACTTCTGCGTAAAGGCAGATAAATAATAACCAGCCTATCTATTCTGTACCGACTCGCCACGTGATATAACCGCGAGAACTGCCATTGTTTGCGAACGTTCGAGGGAGAATGTCACGGTGACCACAGATAATATATATATATATGAGATGAGGCATCTGTACGTATAGTATACGTAGGTACAGATGCCTCATCTCATACAAAGAAATGTGCCTGATTTAGCGCGGGCTATCTTCGGGCTATACATTTTTCCGTGCTTAAAGCATTTTTCAAAATTTTAACAAATATTTTTCATGATGTATTTTTTCATGTTCTCAATTTTACACAAACTTCATTAACAAATCGATACATATAACGCCATCTATTATGAGTTATTTCAATAAATGTTACTTTGTTCCTGATGAGATCCCGTGCCGTGACATACTCGAACGTTGGCAAACAAATTTCTAGCATTAGGTAATTCCGCCAAGCAGTGGAATGCGCTGCCCGAGTGGGTGTTTCCCAACAGTTACAATCTGGGTATCTTCAAGTCACGAGTGAATCGGTTTCTTTTCGGCAAGCGTGCTCCATCGTAGACCGCATCATCGCTTAACATCAGGCGAGATGGCGGCCAAGCGCAAGCCTATCATAGAATAAAAAAAAATTAAAAAAAATCCCTAACTATAGTTCATCAAGCTGGTATGCACTGTGTACCACCCTTCAGCACTGCCAATGCACCCCAATCTCTGTGTACTGACAATATCAGTAAGTCCAGGGTTATCTCCCTTTTTTCCCCGAATTCGTCGTTATAAACAGTCACATTGACATCCATATATGACACCGTCTGGGTTCTTAAGGATCAGGGGTTCCTGAACAAGCTTTAACTGTATTATGCCGTACATTAGGTAGGGCTGCGTGAGTTCATACTGAATATGACAACCCTGAGCCTAATTTGAAGCAGTCTTGTTTGATATTACTTTTTTCTTGCCCAATAAGGCAGAGTCACAATAAAATTTTAGTTTCCAAACTCCAAATTAAATTAAGCTAATACATACTGTCCCGAAACGAGCAATTTGTCAAGAACAATAGCTCCATTGCTTGCTTAACAACAACAATAGGATGGTGGATCGGCCTCCTAGACGGACCGTCGGCAAAATAACTTGTTAACAAATAGGTAATTGTGTGAATTTGGTAATCATAGTATTATTATTTGTGTGCTTGTTTGTAAGATGTGGTCATCGTTAGAAAACAATCCTTTTTCTTGTTACGGGTTTCGA
This sequence comes from Thalpophila matura, assembly GCA_948465475.1. NCBI lineage: Eukaryota > Metazoa > Arthropoda > Insecta > Lepidoptera > Noctuidae > Thalpophila > Thalpophila matura. The sequence goes on along the minus strand of OX419198.1, from coordinate 12,199,095 downwards.
AAGAGTGATAAGATGCTACTACTCACCAAATAAGTGAGGGATTTTGTTTATTATAAGGGGCGTTATAGAGGCACGTAGTGGTATTTGACTGGAAGTTCCTGCTTCTTGAGTACTAGGTTTAAAGTTATATCTACATCTATACTAATATTATAAAGCTGAAGAGTTTGAACGCGCTAATCTCTGAAACTACCGTTGGATTCTAAACATTATTTTTGTAGATGATAGCCAGATTCACGAGGAATAGTTTTTGCTATTTAACATCACGATACAACCCTTAGGAGCTGAGTAACGGGGGTGAAACCGCGAGGAATAGCTAGTAATATAAGCCCTGATAAGTATCAGTTCCTTAGAGAGAGAAAAATACAGCAAGAAATAAAGACAGAAAAATCGGCCTACGCATTTGGTCTCTAGAACGCTACATAGAAACAAACATACATACATACATAGACTGATAAACACATTACCGTCCTTTGCGTCGCGCAGTCGGGTAAAAAAGCCTTTGGTGTTGCAGATGTACCAGGGCAGCACTGACTACTACCTCATAAGTGGGTTGCCTGCTTGTTGCCATTAAAAAAAAGCAACAGGCTAAGTGTTTCTTTATAATAATATGAAGAAGATTAATATAGACTTAAATAAAGGAGTTAAACCGCTGATGGTACAAGTGATCAGTTGATTAGATGGACACAGTTCGATACACATTGCTTTTAACACCATTGTGATGGACCAGCAATAGAATAACGTAAGGTCAAAGCATAGAAATATACGATTACAACTAAATTAGCATTTTCAATCAAAACTAACTTAACGTTATTTATTACACCTCTCAAAATAGATAAAGGATCGAGGCCAGCCTATCTACTGGCACAGGCATGATGCATAATTAAATTGAATCTCTTTTTTTTAAATAAATGATGGAGCAACGATATGGTAGGTACAAATTGTTGGAAACCTATGGCCCACTCTGGCACAAGATACAGCCATCTCGATCTGTTTGGGGGAGGCTTTTACCGACAATACGGCCCCTACCTACAACTCCAATTACTCAGTACTCACACTAATATTATAAATCCGAAAGTTTGGGTGTGTGTGTATGTTATTTCTTCACACTGAAACTGCTGGACGGATTTGGATGAAAATTGACAAAGTAGCCTGAAACCTAAAAAACCGGCCAAGTGCGAGTCGTACTCGCGCACCGAGGGTATCGGTTTTGGACGTATAAAGTGAAAAAAACCGGACCGCATAACTAAGTTTGTTTGTGAAGGAATTTTGATGATTTTGAAAAAACTGCACTAGTTAGGAACATCGTTTTATTTTTGGTGCAATATTTGGGTATCAACTCTAATTATTTCAGATTTTTTGCTCCGCAAACTTCGGAGATAAGGGGGGGGGGGGGAATGGTAATTTTTCATAGCATTTTTTATAACTGTTCCAAATTTCAAGTCGATAGCATTAGTAGTTGCTGAAATAAGCAGGTGTGACAGACAGACAGACAGACGAAGTCGCACCATAAGGGTTCCTTTTTTACCATTTTGGTACGGAACCCTAAAAACTAAAAGTCGTGGGCAATAGCTAGAACGAACATACCTAAATCTAGCAAAACGCATGAAGAAAACTAAGAAATAAATATGAAATCAGAATGAAAAATAAAATTACCTTTTAAGTACCTATGCTATTTTTAATTATAGGCTATTTCAACTTTTAATCATAGAAATGACATTGTCATGATCAAATAGATATGCGATTTCAGTCTGCAATCATAAAGAGAAATTCGATCATGTGTAACAATTTAAAGACAAGAAAACTAGCGAAGCCTACCTAATACAATTATCTATGAAGAAATTATAGTAGTTTACTGCTCATAAATCGTATCAGAACATAAATAAACTCATTAACTTGTTACAATCGTAACATCAGTGAAAGTGTTAATGTTCAATGAAATGGGTATACCTAAGCAGAAAGGCGTCTGTAATTATATGTAATTAGCATACATAGTAGGTACCTCAGATCATAGAAACAAGGAGATGTGCCAAGGCGCTATCGAGCTTGATGCTTGATCTTGAGCAAATTGCTCATATTAAAAACGTACGCGCTGGCGACGAACCGGACACGATCGATGGTATAAATACAGTGTTTTAGTTTAGTGCTAGTGTTGAGTGACGATTAACAGTGTTAGATTGAGGGTGTGCGGAATGTTCAATGCGTGGGAGATCTTTTTATTCACAAGGAGCGCTTAATTATGCGCGTAATTGTGTTGAAAAATGTACTAAAAGTGGCATCAGTTGTTCCCGTACTAATTTGCTATGATGGCATATCTCGTTGTTTCTATGATCTGAGGTAGGTACCTACGTAACATTTTTAACTGAGGGGTTATAACAGCTGCACTAATCGATCGATCTGCCAGGTGAAGCCGTAGTCAATCTTTCAATGTTTCTTAAGACATTGAGAACCCTTTTTGCCTTGGAGAGCACGTTAAGCAGTAGGTCCCGGCTGTCATACGAATACTATGACAGTCCTTACAGGTAGTCAGAAATCCGAAAGTGGACTATACTACTGCCTATCTCCATATTCTCATTGCTTCTTATAACTTTGATAATGAAGGCCTGTTTCCAAACAACTATAATGGTTATTCGTATTCATTTTAAGCTGTTATAGACTATTATAAGGTTTATTTTGATACAAATTAGTCTTCCATTTATATAAAATCCTATTTTCATCAGGTGTTGTTTACTTGGATGATACATTTATTTCTTTCCATATTGTTGAAACGAAGTAACTGGTGAAAGTGTCAAGTAGTAATGCGCATGGCCAAGAATTAGTAATAAGCAGCTAATTACCAGTGCGCAAGCGCAGGCTTTCTAACTAGCGCCGTATATGGCCTTTAGATGAAGGGACAGTGATAGGGAAATGTGGACAAGCTTGGTTTTTATGATGAATATCGCTTTTTAAGTGGGACTTTCATACCCTTTTATATATCGCGAGGAAAATCTAAATTAAATGGAGTGGAAAGTGAAAAATATAATATCACGCCTATATTACTTGAAGGGTTTGGCAGAACTGTATATAGACCCCAATTTCGTTCATACTATACCTCATAATACAACAAATTTTTTTCGAATACAAGTGGTAGTTCCGGAGATTAGCGCATTTGAAAAATAAACAAGCAAACAAAAAGACTTTTCAGCTTTATTGTATTAGTATTGATTTAGGAAGCAAGAGCAATGTCATGGACACTGTTTACCTATTCACAAATGCATTGGACACGCAATGATATCTATTAATGTATTTCCCGTTAAAAAAAATATAAATTTTATACGTTTAACGTTATTTTGATTAGAATCTTTACTTAACGAGCGATAAACATAAATATTGGTATTGAAATGTAGAAGCAATAACATTTTACGCACATTTTTATTGTAGAAATCATTGGTAGCTGATAGTTTTTCTTTTTTATAACTTTGCAACGGATTATAGGATTCCTTCTGTATTGTGGGTGCGTTTCTTACATAAATCAATCCTTTACAATAACCAGATCGACACTCTAATCCTATTACTATAGCGAGCAATTCTTTATACTTACATATAATTTTATGTAAGTACTAGCACTTCGCCCGCGACTTCGTCCGCGTGTCCCACAGGAACTGTGCATTTTTTCAGGGTAAAAAGTAGCCTATGTTACTCAGTGATAATGTAGCTTTCTATTAGTGAAAGAATTTTTAAAATCGGTCCAGTAGTTTCGGAGCCTATTCGGTACAAACAAAGAAACAAAAAAATCTTTCCTCTTTATAATATTAGTATAGAGTATAGATTAGTATAGATTAATGTAAATTTAGAATTGGTTTCTCGGAAATGCGCTAGCGTTTTGGATGAAATTACAAAAAAACAGACACACGATCACAACAAATCTAGAGTAGCTCAACCGGGTTAATACCTCTATCTTACAGAATACCACAGCCTTGGGTAGTGTTGTGGTGAGTAAGGTCGCCAGAGCTCCTGAGGATGCGCTGTGTTGACAGCGGGGGACCTGCTTGTCCCCTAAGCTGTCGGCACAGCGAATCCTCATTTTATAGGGTCGGCAACACACATATGATACTCGGTGTTGCAAGCGTCTCATGGACTACGATAAACGTTTACCATTAAGCGGGTGTTATGCCTGTTTGCTACCATAAAAAAAACCAAAAAAAACCGGGCAAGAGCGTGTCGGACCACGCTCAGTCTAGGGTTCCGTAGCAAGAAGTATTTCAGTCTTCCGACTACCAACATAAGTTATTTTTGCGGTTGTCAAACTCAAAACTGAAAATAGTGAATATTTCAAAAAATTATTGACGTATCGTGTTCAAACCAATTTTAATCGAAAGTATTTCTTAAATGCTATGTGCTTGATTTTTTTCAGATTTTTGGCTAAAGGGGTTGGAAAACTACAGGGGGGGCACATTGTTAACGACTTTCGGAGCTCGTAGTTCACTAAATATGCACTTAAATAAAAAAATCATTCAGAAACCTCCATGTTATTTTTAAAGACCTATCCAACGATACCCCACACAAAGGGGTGCGCGTAAATATTTTTTTTCATCCCTCAGATTGATTAGAACTGTAGATTTGACGAGGGTGTGACAGACGGACAGACGGACGGGATGAAACTATAAGGGTTCCTAGTTTTACTACGGAACCCTAAAAAATACCGAAAAAAAAATGAATGATGAATGAACTGAGATAGTAGTAGAAAGTCATATTTGACCATGTTCTATGAGCATGCATATTCATTAGTTTTATATTTTGTTTATCTCGAGTGCACTGTTTGGCAAGTGGTCCATTGTTATGATATAAAATTGTAGATGTGGATATAATAATATGATTACGATCATTTCGGTCAGTAGAAAAATTAATTTTATGAAAATTCAATACAAATAAAATGATAAATGGATTCATATTTATGAAATTGAAAGGTTCTATAGAGTATGACATGATAAAAACTGGACCAAGTTATTTTTCAGATAAACATGCATAAAACTCAACAATCAACATACTGATGCCGATTCTGTTGTTTACGAACTAAACTAGTTTAGTCTTGTTATGTCTCTTTCTAATAAAAAACATGAGAGAGGGATGGCAGATATTTAATCCTGTCAAATTAGTCCACTTGAATAGTTTTAATGTCAATTTAGTCGAAATCGCAAAAGGTCATGACTATTTTCCCGTAAATTACAAGAGCGTAGACTAATTTGACTGTTCTAAATATGTTCTGTCCTTTTTCAATTATATAAGAAAGAGATATAGTGTGATTAAAATTAGTTTAGTGTGATGTTCAACAGAATCAGCACCAGAGATCTTTAGCGACTTATCTAGTAACTAACTTCCGCCCGCGGCTTTGCCCGCGTTTTTGGGATAAAAAGTAGCCTATGTGTTATTCTGAGCTTTAAGCTAAGTAGGTATATTATTGTAAAGTTTTATCAAAATCCGTTCAATAGTTTTTGCGTGAAAGAGTAAAAAAACCTATCCATAAATCTTCACAAACTTTTCTGTTTTAAATATTAAAATAGGATTAAGACAATGTACTTATTGTGAAAACTGGACGACAGAACTTGACCTTCACAGATTTTCCTCCAGAAAATCCTTTAAGAGACCATTAAAAAGAAACACACAATAAGGGCCGAGATCACAGTCACACATATTGAACACGGCCGTTTAACATGACTTTTCTATAGAAAAAGAAGATATTAGGTCTTTACCTATGAAATTGCCGTTCTGCAGTACTGGCCATTTCAAATCAAAATAATTTTTGTTTGGCTAAGAATTCCAATTTCAAATTAATTTTATTATAAAAACATGGTTTTTTTTTTCCAAAAGTAGTCATTTGTTTATTGATTAGTGTTACATTTTCATCGCATTTCAATCTTTTTCGTCATCATGGATACGTTAAAAATTCGAGTAATTATGGAATACGAGTACCGTCGTAGCAGCAACGCGCCACAAGCGGCACGCAACATCAACGACGTTTACGGAGCTAACACTACAAACCAACGCACCACCTGTTATTGGTTTGCTCGCTACCGTTCTGGAAATTTCGACCTGAAAAATGAACCTCGCGGTCGTCCGAACACTTTGGTTGACAATGACGAATTAAAGGTGATTGTGGAAGCTGATGATACACAATCTACGGCTGAATTAGCAGCAGCTTTCGACGTTAGCGTCAAAACAATATTGGTCCATTTGCGTCAAATTGGCAAGGTAAAAAAGCTTGACAAATGGGTGCCCCACGAACTCAATGATCGCCAGCGCGAAGTACGCGTCGAGACGTGCCTTGCACTGCTCAACAGACACACAAATGAAGGAATTTTGAACCGCATTGTTACCTGCGATGAGAAATGGATTCTGTTTGATAACCGCAAGCGCTCAGCAAGTTGGTTGGATCCTGGTTCAGCACCTAAACAATGCCCTAAACGAAAACTTACCCCTAGAAAAGTGATGGTCACTGTTTGGTGGTCTAGCGCCGGTGTGATTCATCACAGCTTCTTACCAAACAGGGTGAGCATTACTGCAGATGTGTACTGTGAAGAACTGAACACAATGATGAAGAAGCTGGCACATCTCCAACCAGCATTGGTCAATCGCTCGTCTCCACTGCTCCTGCACGACAACGCGCGACCTCATACTGCACAGCAGACGGTCTCCAAGTTGCAAGAACTGGGGTTGGAAGCTCTCCGTCATCCGCCCTACTCACCAGACCTTGCGCCTACAGACTACTAACTTTTTCCAGAATTTGGATAGCTTCTTGGCGGGAAAAAAATTCAATACCCGAGAGGCAGTACAAAATCCCTTTGAAGAATTTGTTGCCTCCCGTCCAGCTGATTTCTTTAAGAAGGGCATCAATAAACTGCCACTGCGTTGGCAAAGATGCATTGATTGCATGGGTGATTACTTCGATTAATACAAATAGAAAATACATGAAAAAAATTCGTTTAAATTTTTTCATACAAAACGGCAATTTCATAGGTAAAGACCTATTATGTTAAACGGCTGTTTTCTTCGACTGTTATCTTGTCGGTGAACTCGGCCCTAAATCCACAGAGAGCATCTGTATCAGTTAAACAGAACTCGGCCACACCAAATTACTTTCTTAGATAGTAATCTCAGTTGATTCATCATTGCTCGATTTTTTATCATGAGAATAGAAAAGAGTGCTATTCAATTCATAAATAAGTTTCTGGTCGACTTTGCATCGAATGTAACAAAGTATAGCGGATAATAAATTAATAATTAAATAGGTAGGCGATACGGAGCAAAATTCTTCGCTTTCGTTCTAATTTTTTCTGAAGTTTCGAAGCTATCTAGTGGCTATACAGTATACCTATACAGTGGCGTGCCTACAGGGCAAGCCCGAGGGTATTTCTCGTAATTTTTTATGATTGTATGTGTTTTTTATTGTGCGCTACTCACTTAAATTCATGAAAAATTTAGAAATATACCCTCGGGCTTGCCCTGTAGGCACGCCACTGTACCTACACGCAAAAAACGAGATAATACTAATTAACTGAACATACAACATATATAGTTACGTATATGAGAAGATAGAAGAACACAGATTTCAAACAAAACATTTAAAGAAAATCTTTAATTTGTAGTTACCAACCTCAAAAATAACTGAAATATTTACTCATGCGGTTCAGCGCGCCAGCGGTGTGAGTGGTCCGACACGCACTTGGCCGATTTTCTTTTTGTTTGGATAAAGGTACTTACAGAAAAAAATACTTTTAGGGCTAAAAAGAAATAGCCGTAATATAGGACAACTTGCTTCATTATGCGTTATTAAACATAAATTGTAACGTATCACAACTTAACTACCTCCTTAAGCAATTAGATTTCAGAAACGATTGCGTGTGCCCGATCAATTCATACCTACACGTCAAATTACGTCTGCCAAAACAATCTACCACTTTTATTCCTTGAGCAATAGGGTGCATTTTAGCGTGAAAATAATTTTCGCGAATTAAAAAGTCATAGATTAGAAACCGATGCAGTTATGAAACTTCGTGCATTTGCCGTAATTTCGTGGAATGCTGTAATAGATGTAGTTGAATCGGCGATTTCGGTGTGCGATGGATATTGCAGTAATATTTGGGGCAATAAGCATTATGGCAATAATACTGAAAACCTGCTGAAAATAACTCCGATTGACCAGCATTTTGTTTGATAAAAAAAAAGTTAAAAATTATCACAATAATGTTATGTGTGCAATAGTTTCGGAAGTTAATGCCTTTGATTTTGGATTTGGTTTGATTCAGCACCGACTTCCGAAACTGTTTCATGTACCTAACCAAAAAATGGCGATGCTTTGTGGGGCGTAAATGGTTTAAATAGGTACTAAGTATTTAAACCATTTACGCCCCACAAAGCATCGCGATTTTTTTGTAAAAATGTCTAATTAGGTAATAAGTCTTATTACCTAATTAGACATTTATCCAAAAAAAATCTGAAATGCAAAAATATTGTTTTAAGAATTAAATATTTTTTGTCCACATTTTAGCCAGAGCCCCTAACTGAGTAGATAATTCCAGCCTACGCCATTGAGGTACAGTACGTGGCAGTAAATAATGCACATCGAGCTTCAGAAAGAGATATTTGCTAGCTTCGACTTTATAGAGCGTCATCTCTGTCGCACGAAGCACTAACAGTCTGGTATCTAATAAACAAGTCGGCGACAAAACGTCGCATAGGTATGAGTGACGGATACGACGCTCTACAAAGACGAAGCTAGCCGATTATCTCTTTCTCAAACTCGATGTGCAATATTTATTGCCGGGTACTGTATACACTAGAGAAGACACTGCATTAGACGGTGTTGTCCCAATCAACTGCGGTAAAACAGCCGCACTTCACGCAGTAAATGCCGCATCTATTCTATTGTTTTTGTCACGTGTCACACGGCGTTTTTATAACATGACTTGTTCAAAGTGTCTCCTCTAGTGTTATACCCTCAGATCATAGAAACGAGGGAGATATGCCAAGGCGCTATTGAGCTTGACGCTTCTATACGGTCACATTGACCGTATAACAAACGTACACGCTGGCAACGAACCGAACACAGTCGATGATATAAATACAGTGTTTTAGTTTAGTGCTAGTGTTGAGTGATGATTAACAGTGTTAGATTGAGGGTGTCTGGAATTTTTAATGTGTGGGATCTTTTTATTCAGAAAGAGCGCTTATAATTGTGTCGAAAAATGTTCTAAAAGTGGCGACAGTTGTTCCCGTACTAATTTGCTATGATAGCATATCTCCTTGTTTCTATGATCTGAGGTTATACCTCAATGGCCTACACGTGTAGGTAATTGCGCTTTTGGCTTTTTGATGCGCAGTGTCGATCAGTACGTGTGCTTGATAAAACACATTGTTGTACTACCCATCCTGCCTTATAGACTACACTGTTCACACACTACACTGTGTGATCTATACATTTTCTACGTATAGTTATAGCGACAATAGTATTGTCAAATCACGGAACGACCAAACAAAACGATTGCTTTCACAGTAAGTGAGAGTTAACTGACAGTTATGACCTTTTGTCGTAAACTACTCGAATCATGTTTACATATGGCGTAATTTATACAAATAAGTCAGTTCAATCACTGACTGATTTTTTATTTTGGACCTTATGGTACCTGCATCGAACAAAAAAGTCCTGGTGGTCCCTGCTCATAAAAAAGTTGGTAACCACTGCCCTAGACGAACGAGGAAGTCCTGTAACTTATTGATAAAGAAGTTACCTACAATCATTTGAAAATCTATAGAAATAATAATATTATCTCATCGAGATATGCAAATTCTGTAAATTAATTTTATACAAAGCACTTAAGTCACCAGACATGTGCTATGTCTGGCAACGTTGCATAACAATCGTTTCTGGTGACATGTATGACTGCATATTTGTCCCAAAGTTGAAAAGTGGGTCTATCGATACAAAGAAGCTCATTAGGTGAAATTGCTTAAATCCCCACTCATTATCTAATGGCTGAAAATTCATTGCGGGTAGCGAATGAAGATGCAAGCAACAACTAGTGTCAATAATAATATACCTACCTATGGCGTAATATCGTATTGTAATGAATTGTCGACTACCTAGATTGACCGGTGAAAGTCAGGAAATGACTGGTTACTACTGGTTATGACATATTTCATTAGTCTTTCCTAGTGCTGGCTTCCATTCTAAATGTGTTTGCGTATGAGTGATTGCCGTCAAGATATCTGAGACTGATCTATCTAATTGTAGTGACCCGCGTCTGAGTGTTACCTGTATTATATCATTATTATGACATCCGCCTAGCCTTTTTTTGGTTGCTAGTCTAACCAGATGCAGCTTAATATCCATATTTAGAGGTAGAAGGGTAAGGTAGCCGGTACAATAAGATAGTAACAACATTACAAATATTACAGTTTTATTCATGTCATATCTATTCGTATATTATTCACTGTATTTACTTATTTTGAATAGGCGAATGGGTATGACATAAGTAAAACGGAATTATTTATAATTTTGATATTATTTTATTGTACCGGCTTCCCCTCAACCCTTCGCTACTGCAGGCTGCAGCTCAGGGCCCCAATTCTGCTATTGTAATTGTGTATCAAAGGTGTCATAATGACACCATAACGGTAAAAACCTAAGCGCTCATTGGCTTACAGTAAGACTATCTGTTTCGTCATTGGTCAAAACGATGCCATTGAGAGACTATTCTGACACGATTACGACAATTGCATTAGCAGACTTGGGCCCCAGATAACCACATCGATCGATCATCGATCCAATTATTATGACACCATATAAAACTTATATCCTGAAAATATTTTCTAGGTAGATACTTTAGACGGGGAGGTCGGGGAAATTTACTACTTATAAGTTGGTTGTTTACAGATTAAAACCGGCTTTGTGCTTATATTTATTACGTATTTCTTCAGGTGCATTAAATAATAATGTAAATAAGATTCAGCTACTAGATGCAATTCAATTAAGTAGTTCAACATTAATTATTATAAACACATTTTATAATAACATTAGAAATGGTTGCTTATGCGAGCACAATCACATCATCAAAATGTACGTAACACAAAACATCTGATACAGTAGGTATTATAATAATTTATTTACACAGTTAAAATTTTGCTACATTAGTCTTGCTGTGACATGTTAAAGCCTGCAATACATGTTGGCCGAGCTTAGACCAACGCGAGCCTAGACAAATTGACACAAGGCAAGTGCTACTGTCTAGACGTTCGGCAAGTTTGACGTCAACCGCCTAATAGCGTGCGGACAAACATGTGAACACTATTGTCAGAGCGCGTGCGAGCGCCTTTGATTTGTGACCGACACCGCTCCGAAGTGAGGCAAGTGATCGCGAGCGACTGCAAGTTGTGGCAAGCTACGTCTAATGAGGTCTATATACGCTGGCGCTTGTCTATACTCAACCAACTAGGCAAGTGACACCGAGCGATAGCAAGACAAGGCAAATATACCGTCTACATGTTGGTATTGGCCTTCACTCGACAACGCTCGGCCAACATGTATTGCAGGCTTTATAATTATCATGGTTTTGGTGTTAAAGAGATGGAGGTATGCAATGAATAGCATCATCCCTTTATCGCACCAAAACAATGCAGATTTTTACACTTGGTAAATACGGTTCTAGATGGTCAAAAAAAAACAAAAGAAGATTTCTCTTCTCTCAGATCATAGAAACAAGGAAGTATGCCATCATATCAAATGAGTACGGGTACAACAGCAACAGCAGTGATAGCCTAGTGGTTTAACCATGTGCCTCCCACGGCGAATGGTTCGAGTTCGATTCCGAGGCACGCACCGCTGACTTTTCGAAGTCATGTGCGTATTAGAAATTAATTATCATTTGCTTTAACGGTGAAGGAAAACATCGTGAGGAAACCGGCATGTCCTAGAACCAAAAATTCGAAGACATGTGACGTCCACCAACCCGCACTGGGCTCGCGTGGTGGACTACGGCCCACTCCCTCTCACAGAGAGGAGGCCTGTGTCCCAGCAGTGGGAATATTATAGGCCGATTATGCTTATGCTATATGCTACGGGAACAACTGTCGCCACTTTTAGTATTTTTTTTGTCACAATTACGAGCGCTCCTTGTGAATAAAAGGATCTCCCACACATTAAAAATTCCGCACACCCTCAATCTAACACTGTTAATCGTGACTCAACACTAGCACTAAACTAAAACACTGTATTTATATCATCGATCATGTTCGGTGCGTCGCCAGCGTGTACTTTTGTATCACGCACAATATGACCAAACTAAAGTATCAAGCTCAATAGCGCCTTGGCATATCTCCCTTGTTTCTACGATCTGAGGTAATACTCCCCCGGAAATCCTATCACAAAGAGCTCGGCTAAGAAGGGTTGAAGACGATTTTAAACCTTAACAACGTTTAACCGTAACCCTTGAATGTCGGTTAAAGTTAAGTTAACCACAAGTCGGTCGCGGTCTGTTAACGGCGTCGGAATTCGGCCTGTCTCAGTGATGCCACCTTTCTCTTTCGTCGTATAGCTTTATAATATTCGCTTATTATACCGTGGATCGGATTGATACGTGTTCTTAGTAATACTAGTGGGAGTAGTACTTAGTAGTTCTAGTGGGAGAATTCATGTTTATTTTATATCTTTATACACAGGTTAGACAGTGGAAATATTTTAAGGGGTCATTGTACTCATCATTATGAACAACTTTTACTAAGGGAACAATCCTGAAATCGCGAAAAAAAAATCAGCTGTTCCATACATTTATGTTCACATGACTCAACAAAATGTATGGAACAGCAGATTTTCTTTTTCGCGATTTTGGGGTTGGTCCCATAGTAAAAGTTGTTCATAATGATGAGTACAATGACCCCTTCAAATATTTCCACTGTTTAACCTGCCACCCTGTAGGTATAATATAGGTAAATAGGTAGTTGAAAAATCAAAGTCCTTTTTCGTGTCAGTCTGTTTGTCCGCTTAGTTGCTCTAAACTACACAATGGATTTTAATGCGGTTTTCACCACCATTTACATAAATTATTCCGGAAGGTTTATGTGTATCTAATCCTACTAATATTATAAACGTGAAAGTTTGTGAGGATGTATAGATGTATGGATGTTTGTTACTCTTTCACGCAAAAACTGCTCAACGGATTTTGATGAAACTTTACAGTAATATAGCTTAGACATCAGAATAGGCTACTTTTTATCCCAAAAACGCGGGCGAAGCCGCAGGAGGAAGCTAGTACTTTAATTTTACCTAACTTAGATACAGTAGGTACAGAAATCTCGACATTTTGACATGTTGCCACATCAGTAGATTGCACCCGTGCGAATAAAAGTAATAAAAAAATTGTTCATCACCGATTTGGGTCATATATATAAATTATAAATTAGCTACCGAAGAATATTATAATAATAATAATATTACCTTCTTCTAAAATGATGAATGTGAATAAAAAAAAATATAATGAATGTGGGTCAAATAATTACTGGCTAGACTTGGAGAATTTTAATTTCCTTAACTACAAAAACGATTCAAAAGTTTTTTGTTACATAAAAAATGTAATCATGCAGTGTCAAAAAAAGTCAAATCGAAAACGTTGACATGAAAACAAGAAAAATAAAAGATAGAATTCAAATGACTAATGGAAAGCTTGAAGGCCTAATTTTTTCTTACAGGGCCCAAATTCTGCTATTGCAATTATGTATGAATGGTGTCATAATGACACCATAACGTTCAAAACCTAAGCGCTCATTGCCTTAGAGTATGACTATCAGAGGCTCTAGACAAGTTGCTTTTCTGTTAGCGTTCACGCCAAACGATAAGCACAAAATGTATGGCAATGACATTACCTGCGGAAAAGTCACGTGACTCACAAATGTCATTTCCATACATTTTAACCGTAGCGTTTGACGCTAACGCTAACAGAAAAGTAACTTGTCTAGGGCCTCTGTTTCGTCATTGGTCAAAACGATGTCATTGAGAGACCATTCTGACACGATTACGACAATTGCATTAGCAGACTTGGGCCCCAGGTTTATCTATAGGTAATCTATAGGTCTGATATACTCGTAATAAATCTGAAAAGTTTTTTTATTTGATTGTTTGTTTGTCTATACGTGCTAATCTCTGGAACTACCAGTCGGATTTGAAAAATTATTTTTGCAATTGGTAGCCCAATTCTGGAGGAAAGTGATTGGCTATTTATCATCACGGTACGACCCCTAGGAGCCGAGCAATGGTGGGTAAAACCACGGGGCACAACTAGTAGAATAAACTTTCAGTACCACGAGGTACTCAACTTTCACGAGATGACAACCACGTTGTTTTTAGGATTCCGTACCAAAATGGTAAAAAAGGAACCCTTATGGTGCGACTTCGTCTGTCTGTCTGTCTGTCTGTCACACCTGATTATTTCAGCAACTACTTATGCTATCGACTTGAAATTTGGAACAGTTATAAAGAGTGCGTGTTCAACTTTATTGCAAATGAAAAAAGTCCAAAAATATTTTTATTTTCATTGCAAAAGGGGCCGGAGTGGGGGTCCGAAATTTCAAAATGGGGTTACTAGGTCAAGTGACATATCATATGAAAGGGCTTGATCTGCACATTTCAAAATATATTTTTATTTTATTTTATGTCTCACAGTTTTCGACATATGATGAAAAATTTCCAAAAAAATACCATTCCCTTTACCTTATCTCCGAAGTTTGCGGGGCGAAAAATCTGAAACAATTAGAATTGATAGGAATTGACCCAAATATGGCACCAAAAATAAAACGATGTTCCTAACTAGTAGGTAGGGTAAGGAAAGGTATGTTGGTGATAAAAAAGAAAAATTCAAATTTTATAGGATTCAGCAACTAAGCAAAAAGTCACTTTGGTTATTATCACATTATTTATTATTTGTAGTAAACACTGAGAATAGTTTACTTAATAAAAATCTAATAATTTTGAGAATAAAGGTCAATTAAATACACAAGAAATCTAAGGTAAGTTAGCGATACAGTCCGGTAGATTGGTGATACTAGGTGGGAAATTTGGTGATAGAATGGAAATTGTCTATATAATCAGAAATTTCGAACTTTATTAAACCCTCATTCCATGCAACGATCACATCTATAATATAGCTGTATCTCGGGATCAGTATCATCGATTGATGCGCAGATCTCGTGGTATGGCGTCAAACAATACGAGCATTGGATCCATTTGGCTCCATTCCTTTTTTTAACATCAGTTGAGTACAAGACCTCACATAATCCACACTCCCAATCATCTTCTTCCTCTTGAATTTTACTTTTCTTTGCTTTTTTAGCAGATTTGCCCGATGTTGAGGACTGTGGCTGAAGGTTTTTTTGTTCTATATTTTCATTTGCATTAGCACTCATTGGTGTTAAGCATTTCGCGCCAGAATCTCTTTTTCTTGTCTTCTCTGGGCGTTTTAAAGCTTTGGGTGTTTTAAAAATGTGCTCCACTGTGAGTTCAGGACTTGAAGAAGAATTTTCAAATTTTGGTGATACTGTATAGGTTATTTGGTGATAAAAAAAAAATAACCTGAAATTCAAAATAAAACACATTCACGAATTCCTCAAAATAATACCTTTCGAACTATATATAAGAATTATCTGCTTCATTTTTAATACAAGCGCAAAATAGGTCTCAAGATAACCACTAAAAAACGTATCCAAAATTTTGACAAAAACACTAAGAAACAACGGTCACAATTTAAGAAATAAAACCTTACCTTGAGTGAGTCACGACTTCACTACAGCTTTTTTTTAATAATAGTTAGTTATTTGAACGATTTTAATAAGTTTTAATACTGAAACACCAAATTATATTAATTAATTTTAACCAAATACGTAAACGCAATCCACATTCAGTAAAAAATGGCGCCACTGATGCGCGATTGTCAAAAAAGTTTGTTTACTAAACACAGGAACGATGTAGCGGAGCGCGTAATATATACCTATCCTTCTCATACTCATAACAATTCGCTAGCGCTGTCTCTTGAATGTGCTTGCATAGGGAACTGTGTGGTATTCTGTTTAAAAAATGTCACCAAATTACTTATATCACCAATATACCTCCTCTCACCCTACCTACATTTTTTCAAAATCATCAAAATTCCTTCACAAACAAACTTAGTTATGCGGTCCGGATTTTTTCACTTTATACGTCCAAAAATGATACGGAACCCTCAGTGCGCGAGTACGACTCGCACTTGGCCGGTTTTTTTTTAATTTTCCACCATGGCTGTCATTTAGAGCATGAAGCTAAGTTAATTAGCTTTAACTTGACGCGTTATCATTCAAATCTATACTTTATAAGAGAAACTCAGTATCTCATAGCAGCTTAGAAATTATCTGCCGATTGTTTACAAACGAGAAAATGAATATTATCTATCGATAGTTTGCCTACAGTAAAACTCGAGCGGTACCTATATAGTATATAGTCTTGGTAAAAGCAATAATTTCGCTAAAAAAATTATTGGATATAATAAAAATTTAATGAAACGTGCAGGTCTGTTGCTTACAAAGCCCCCTTTTAATTAAAAAATTGTGGCAGTATTTTTAATTTTTAAAAAAGGTAAATTTAAATAAGGTTCTCATTTCGGTTGTACGTACCTATTTTTCTTTTTACTTTTACCAAACAAAAAGCTATTGTCAAACAAAAAACAAATGTTTTCTCTCTAAAATGCAAGCGAGGCCGAATATCAGTTTCGGCAAAAAAAAATATTTCGATCGGTCTTTAATTAAAGTCATAATCTGGTTATTTATGGAACAAGATTATAATATTTGGAATTCAGAAGTGTTAACTCAGTTAAGCCTATGGTAAAATTATGCATTCTTGATTTGATTAATTTATGATATTGGCTATGATTAATATTCACAAAAAATGTCCAAAACATCATGATTTACGATCCTACTTTCTTCTAAACTGATATTATACAGAGAAAAGATTTGATTTTTTGTATGTTTTTTTTTGTAATGGATAAGCTCAAAACTTTTGGACCGATTTTAAAAATTCTTTCACCAGTAGAAAGCTACATTATCACTGAATAATATAGGCTAACTATTTACCCTGAAAAATTACACAGTTGCTGTAGGTCACGTGGACGAATTCGCGTGCAAAGTGCTAGTAGGTACTCTATAAATGCGAAAGTATGTTTGTTGGTTTGTCCTTCTTTTTCGCAGCAACGGAGCAACTGATCGCGATGATTTTTTGCATAGAGATAGTTTATGAGCCGAAGAGTGGCATAGGCTTTTTATCGCGGTAGTTCGTTCCTGTGGGATAATTTCCGACCTCCAAGCGGGCGAAGCCGTGAGTAAAAGCTAGGTATTATTATATCATTTGGCTATGATTATATCACAAGTCTACATCTAAAAAAACCTACCGAGAAAGTGACTACTTACTTCTGACATTATTTATTGGTAATATAAAATTACACTTTGCCCACAACTTCGTCCGTGTGACCCACAGGGATTATGCATTTTTCTAGATGATTTCTGGAATGGTTCGAGTTTGATCCCGAGGCACGCACCGCTGACTTTTCGAAGTCATGTGTGTATTAGAAATTAATTATCACTTGCTTTAACGGTGAAAGTAAACATCGTGAGGAAACCGGCATGTCCTAGAACCAAAAATTCGAAGACATGCGACGTCCACCAACCCGCACTGGGCCCGCGTGGTGGACTACGGCCCACTCCCTCTCACAGAGGAGGCCTGTGTCCCAGCAGTGGGAACATTATAGGCCGATTATGCTTATGCTTATGCTAGATATAAAGAAGCCTTGACTTGTTTACATGACCTTGGTGCCATTCATAATCAAAGAGGAATAAAGTTTTATTAAACATCAATTTATTTTAATAATTTTGAAAATGCATAAAAAAGGTGATATTTAAAAAAAAAAAATTGATAAAAATTATCTTTGTAACCTATTGATTTACCTCTTAAACTATTTGCCATTAGTAAAAAGTTGTTATTTTGATATTACAAACAGACACTTCAATTTTATTTATTTGTATAGTTATAGATTATTATTTCCACCGCACAATAATTACATAATAAATAATAATGTTACAGCTTTTAATTATAAACGACCTGTACTCCAGTTAAAACCGGTTCCAATCGGAAATAGAGATAGTTCCATACCTTCAAATCATTATAGATCTTCTAGTTTATGGTCGACTTTTCTTGGTCTGGGCTGAGATTAACCTACCATCTCGCTATATTCTCGGAGGCTTAGGCAGAGGTGTATCATACTAAAGACAATGCCACCGACTTTCGACCCAAAATTATTATGGCTTTTTGAAGTCGTTTTTTTTTTTGTTTTTTTATTTTTTCCTTTTTAGTACTTTACAGTTACGCCGAATTAGACTATACTTTCACGAATTCATTCATCACCTACATCTTTTACGTAGGTAGTGTGTACATTTAGTCTGTACATTTAGTGTGTACATTTAGTCTGTACATTTAGTGTGTACATTTAGTCTGTACATTTAGTGTGTACATTCATGCATATATGTAACTTCGTACATAGGAATAATTATCAAATGTATTATATAAGGTGCTTTCAAAATATCTGCCACGGCTGCAATGGGAGACAGTATTGTGTTTATAGATTACAATAGTAAAGATAAATTATTGATTATTTGTCATATTTTTTTTTCATACAAAAAAAGTGCGTATAAATTTTAGTAGATTAGGTAGTGACGAACTAGTCAGCTGATATCAGTTTTCATTCACAGAACAGATGGAAAGAGATAGCAGTTGTTTTCATTGACGAAGCGACACATCGCGCGTAATTTGTGAACCGCATTATGCAGAGTAGAGTAACTTCTTTATTTTCTCAAATTGAATTAACTGTTCCGGGGTACGAAAGTTCTTCACTATTGTAATCTATAAACACAATACTACCTCCCATTAAAGCCGTGGCAATATTTTGAAAGCACCTTATATACTAAAACCTTTCTGAAAGTATGTAGGTTACGTTAGTGAAAATCTTATTCAAATCGGATCTGTTCCTCGTTGTCGATCTGTTGTTCGTTTTTGAGAAAATCGCGTATACATACAAACATACATACATACGGATCGAATACAGAACCTTCTTTTTGAAGTTGTTCATGAATTTGTCCTCAGTTAGGGTTCCCTATTTAATTGGTGTATTCCCAATGAACCCACTGGCCGTTGCCCCACTGGTGGGGCCAACGGGAATTTCCTTAAAATATTTAAAATTGTTCCCGTTGGCCCCACTGCACTGTTTTCCTCAGTGGGGCCAACGGGAGTAGAATAAAAAAAATAAAAATAGTTCCCGTTGACCCCACTGCTCTGTATTCATCAGTGGGGCCAACGGGAATTGGGTCATCAAAATGTAATCAACATCAAAGAAAGATTACCTACCTCGTCATCATTATCATCAGGATATCTACTGGCTTACCTAATTTATAACCTTCCACGAGATCGAGATAAATATAGATAAGGTTTTTATGAACTATATTTCATTAAAAGTGTTTTGATTTTTTTGAGATTGGGCTTGTAAATGAGAAGTAAGTTCCGGATCATATAAAATCGACTAACGAATAGGGATGTTAACTACTTTTTTTTTACTGTGAATCTGTAAACCATTTGAAAAAAGACAATTAACACCAAAAAAACCGATGAAACATCTACAAAATTGGCAAAGTTATAAGCGTTTTAAAATGATTTGCTAGATACGGACGGCACTACCTACTAGTGACGTAACACCACTACGTCCGCTTCGCGCGACAAAGACGGAGCGATACTCCCTCCAAAAACATTAAAAGCGTCTATGTTTTCCAATTTGTGATAAATTATTATTTTTGCTTTTACTCTTTTGTTATGCCTATTCCTTCTTTGAAATAAAATAATTTATTTGTACTTTTTTAATAGTAGGCCACTACCGTATTGTTTGTTGACCAATCTCAATAGAGAAAGGTCTTTACGGATACTGACAACAGTACCTACAGTTCTCCGCAGTAAATATTACACATAGAGAAAGATAATCGGCTAGCTTCGACTTTATAGAGCGTCATCTCTGTCGCACGAAGCTCTAATAGTCCGGTATGTAATAAACAAATTAGCGACAAAACGTCACATAGGCATAGTTTATAAGACTGATAAGCAGGGCATGATCCGCATGATCTAATTCATTTCTGCCTTTTTAGGGTTCCGTACCAAAATGGCAAAAAAGGAACCCTTATGGTGCGACTTCGTCTGTCTGTCTGTCTGTCACATTTCTATCGGATAGCCAGAAGCGGAATAAGCAACATTCCGAACGATTTGATTCCCATGATTCACAGAATCATTCCTTGAAACAAGACTCGATGGAATATTACCAATAAAAACAACCAAATAACATTTCTCTATTCTCATTTGCATTCAGACCGCGACAGGCTGATGATTTGATAATGTTATGACAGTTGACTGACCAAATAACACAACAAGCGTGACATGTGTCACAGATTTTGTCGACGACTCATGACACTTCTTTTAATAAACGGCTTGAGATCACAAAACTAGACAAACTCTTTGAGGTTTTTGATAATTATATACCTTTAATACACCAACTTATTCTCGGACATAACCTCATTAGCCTATAATGTTCCCACTGTTGGGAGTGTTAGGAATCAAGCCTCTTCTCTGAGAGGGCGTTATGGTATAACACTAGAGCAGACACTTTGAACAAACGTCATGTCCCAAACGCCGTGTGACACGTGACGAAAAACAATAGAATAGATGCGGCATTTACTGCGTGAAGTGCAGCTGTTTTACCGCGGGTGATTGGGACAGCACCGTCTAAAGCCCGTCACAAACGTAGCTATAATATACAGGGTGGCAGGTTAGATAGTGGAAATATTTTAAGGGGTCATTGTACTCATCATTATGAACAACTTTTACGATGGGACCAACCCTGAAATCGCGAAAAAAAAATCGGCTGTTTCATACATTTATGTTCACTTAACTTTAATACACCACGCGGGCCCAGTGCGGGTTGGTGGATATCACCATGTCTTCGAATTTTTGGTTCTAGGACATGCTTCCTCATGAAGTTTTCCTTCAACGTTTTTAGAGCAGTGGCAGAAACAAGTTTACACAAAATTATGAACCCCACTCTTTTTAATACTCTATGTCACTCCCACAATGAAGGCGAATCTAACGACACCTCATTATGTTGAAATTCATCAAGCCGTTTAGGCTATAGAGGATGCCAAACACATAAATACACTCGAAAAGCATTACCTTCCTTCTTGTGTTATTGCCATTATTGTTCCAGTGTTAGAGAGAGATAGAGAGGCACAAGCCGAATAGCACCATCTCTTTTTAACAACGAACCGATAGCTTTGGCACTTCAAATTGTACAATCGTAGATCTCGACAAAATCCGTGAGACATGTCTTCTCATTGTGATTGTGAATCGTTCAAGACTTGCTAGTGAATTGTGACCTAGATTGGAGTCATGTACCGTAGTCTACGGTTTCCGGAGCAAAGATTACTTAAGATTATTGATTCTTTTTTGCTTATTTATGTTTTTATAAGTATAACTTCAAATATTTTTTATTGAGGTAGGTTTCATTTGTATTACCTATTTAATTCCTCATACTTGAAAGTGGTGAATAATAATAAATAATAAAAACGTATATTTTGAAACAAAAACACAACAAACTAGAACAAAATTTGAAACGATGATAGCCGCAAAAGTTAAAACTGTAGCGCAGCTACCAACGCCCTTCTCCAGAAACAAGGTAACAATGTTGTTACATGCAAAACAAAAAAAAAATATTACAAGTTTTTTTTTAAAATAAATGACATGATTTTCATCGCAAATTTTCGACCATACATTTTGTTGTGTTTAGCAATGGATAAGCTGATAATGATGATCATGTTACCTACTCTTTGATACACATCATCATGGTAACGAGTATTTTTTTCCGATTAGTGATAGCAATTTATGTTGTTATCAATCTTAGAATGATGTTGTTACGCATCTTTAACAAAACCCCATGAGTTGTCATCCGATGTTGATGATAGGGTCAGAGTTATCTCCACAAATATAATAGGTATATCTGTGTGAGACGGTGATGGCACTATAAACGGAATAAGAAAGTAATATGTAGGTACCCTTCCTTGTCCCTTGTTCAAAAGTTAGTCCTAAAATTCATTTTTGAGCATCTCGCTAATACCTATCATTATCTGAAGGCATCATTACACCCGTCACTAAAACCCAAAATGGAAAAATCCTTGCCTATAACTACCTGCCATAAAACTTCACACAAGTCCATTTTAAATACGCATAAATGCAGCTCCTACATTTAATCTGTCAATACAAGGAGGCTATATTTATAGACGTTTCATAATATTGCGAACACGTTACGCGCCAGTCGTAAATCGATCGCTGGCGACTGAGACGGCGTCCAGGCTTGCAGGGCTACCTTTGATCCTAGGCTAGATCGTACAGATTTAAAGGTGATGAAAAACTATGATTTTGAAGTTATTGTAACAGAGGAAATTAAACCAGGAGAGGAAACCAGTTAGATGATTAAACTTAATTCCGATACTTAAGTAGGTATGTCTGGTACAACTTGGGAAGTCATCATCACTACCAAACTTACTCTGTCAGAATTGTTAGCTATGAATAGCCAACCTACTAGCCAGTCTTTGATTTTCACCAGATAGAAGCCATAATAACCAGATCGTTATTTTATACATTATAAATGAAACTTATTTTTACACAGACCTACCTATAATGAAAAGAAAATTTAGATAAGTCTAAGATTCCAAAAAACATTTTAAATACTTATAAAGATATCAATAACAATCGTCAGGCGAACGACAATGCTTCACATCCGTTTAATGGCCATGAATGAATGCAGGATCTGATTCCAATAATGTCATTGTGCAATTCGATACTTCAATCAGTTCAAATTCGATCACTCCGGAGCAGTCACTGAAGCCTTTGTTTTGTCAGACAATGTGTCATCAAGATCATGTTGCACTATTGAACTCGAAACTTTACTGGTAACAGCTATTGTTTGAGAAATGTACTTCCCTCTGCGGTCGGGAAAGTCAGATCTTATGATAGGTTTATTTGGGATGGATCGAATGGAACCGGATCTGATCTACACGAAATAAGTGAAGTATTGTACAAAAGGGAGAAGGTTAACCAACAAAACGTCGATGCGTCTACAAAAATCGCTAAGTGGTTTTTGCGATTGTTGATTTCTGATGCAATTTTAATCCAATTGCATCGTAAACTAAATAATAATATAGCGATTTTTCTGTAGTTTATCTTGGATATCACTAACTGCCGGCCTAGCATGACCACGATAGAAACGGGTTTTGTCTAAATAGAAATAGACAAAGTGACAGATTGTAGAAACATTTCTACCGTTTCATTCATAAAACGTAGAAATGTTTCTACAATCTGTCACTTTGTCTATTTCTATGTAGACAAAACCCGTTTCTATCGTGGTCATGCTAGGCCGGCTGATGGTGAGTGAAGAGATCGTGAACCAGAACTTATGAAAAAAACTACTCGTGCCTTATATGAATGAGAAGATTCCTTTGCCTCAACAGTACAAAATACAGGCTGGTATTTTTTTTCTAATCATACTCTTAGTACCTATTCATAAACGCAAAAGTTTGTGTGTGTGTTTCTCACTCCTTCACGCTGAACCGCTGAAACGACTGAACAGGAACTGATTTGGATGAAATTTGACAAAAAGGTAGCTTGGGACCTTGTGCACATAGGCTACTGTTCATCCATTTTGACGCAGACAAAATCACGGGCAACAGCTAGTCCTACTAATATTATAAATGCGAAAGTTTGTGTGTGTGTGTGTGTGTGTGGGTGTGTGTTTGTTTGTGTGTATGTTTGTTACTTCTTCACGCTGAAACGGCTGGACGGATTTGGATGAAATTTGGCACACAGATAGATTATAGTCTGGAATAACACATAGGCTACCTTTTATCCCGGAAAACGCGGGCGAAGCTGCGGGCAACAGCTAGTTTAATATAAACCACAAAACCTGTGAAAACTTTGATGGCATAATAAATGTAACCCTAATCCCAGGGTATTCCAACTGTGACGGTTATGACAAGGATCATTTTCCCTTGACAGAGGCATCCCTACACGGTAACCCTACCCTTGGGGACATTATTATGCAACCGACGGCGGAGCGACGACCTGAGACGAACAGGAAACTCCAGGAGACTTCCACGATACTTGTTACATAAACTTTTATGACATAAACCTGTGTTTTTACATAGCATCTAAGAGTGTTATGTATTGAATCGACATCATCAGCCTTTTTTAACAAATTTTCCATGGAAAGGTTGCCATCTGGCCTTCGAATTATTGGACCAATAATTATGAAGTGTGTCTTTAGCTTCCGACCACCCGTCGTTATTCATATGATAATTGGGAAAAGAAAGTATTAAGAATGGTTCTGGCCGTTGGCTGCTATTGGGCCCTTCCGTGTTATGTACTGAGTGTATTAGTAGATATTTAATGTGCAAAGAAAAGTGTAATTATTTGCTATTATGGGCGATGACGTCATAGACCGCAGGAAAATGCGCTAAACATGAGATGTTTCGTCATCGAATTTACGAAAAAATAGTAGCAGTAGTAGCCCCGACTTCCACCCAACTAAATTTTTTGCCTTTTTAACCTTGCGACTCTATACCGTCCTTAGTCCTCACAGGTACTTATTTATATCGGCAGGAAATGCAACATCGTGTCTCCGAGACAGCCACCGCAATGTTATAGCTAATAGAGCGTATTTATAGCTCTATGCTACAGTTCTATGGCTCTATCTCCTGCATACGAGAGGAAGCTCTTGTTTGTGTCTATGTTTATTTTTTTAAATGGCTTTTCTTTATGTCTATTATACCTTGTTATCTACTGCCTAATTTCTTCAAGTGGATGTCAGAAATGGCAACTACGAAACTTTTTATGGGGATTCATTGTACAAGCTACTAGAATTTTCTTTCGAGTGACGAAAATTGCAACTCCTAAGATATGGTTGATGCGTCACTGACACTAGAAACAAAGTTAAAGAATCATAACATTCATAACCCTTCCTTTTGGCTTTGTCGAAGTCGGGTAAAAAGACGCAATCTGACAGTAATTTTAATAGCATTTATATTATTTAAACTGGAACACAGCAATTAGAACAAAGTAGCTATGCTGGTAGGTACTACTTTCTCGGAAAAACTTTTAATAAGGAGCTGTATTACCACTGCAGTATAAGAAACTTATTTCAACAACTTTAAAATAGGTACCTACATCAACTATCTCTTCAACAGTGCATACGAACTGTACAAAACTTTTACTAAGTATATGATATGTCTGTGCTAATGACATCGGAGCACGCGACGAGATTTACGAGCAAGAACTCACAGCCCACTCATGTGCCTACATTCTCGACTCCCTGCTGTTTTTAGGGATAAATCAAGATCTGTCAGCTGCTTTTCTTAAGCTTATTAATATTGTCACCACCAATAAGTATGAAATCATAATACGAAATGCCAAGAGACAACCATTGCTAAATTAGTACCAAATGAAAGTGCCGTAGCGGTCAAAAATTCAAGGCTATCGATACGAGACGTATTTTTTGATGTAACTAATCTTTAAGACGAGATAATTAAATAAATGGACACAAGACATTTCTTACAAAATTCTTTTCTGAAAAAAGGGAATTATTTCGACAGTAGCAAGACGATTGCATTAAGGACTAAATATGAGCCGTGTCTGTACATTGTAGATATTCCAGAAAAAAAAACAGACGGGATAGGCGATCAGGCAGGATATAACCATGGCCAAAAAGTTTTTTATAGCTTCGGGTCTAACTTAAAATCTAAGCTACATTTCATCTAATTCCGGTGGGATGAACCAGAGATACCGCTTACCTCTTCATACTGCTAGCCACCCTACACTAAGAAGATCATATAGGTAAATGGTTAATTTATTCTAGTCCACGCAGGCAAAAGTCTAGTACAAAAACAAACTTTGACTTTGATTCTCAAGTTCCCGATGGCACCATAAAAATTCCAATCAACTATTCACCTCATCCGAAGCTATAAACGTTTGTCACTTCGAACTCGTCGACAGCCGGACCTGATCTGTATCGAACATAAACCTCGATCCAGCAGAATAAAAACGTACATAAAATATATGGTCATCCGTAATCCGTAAGTAACACAAGCTGTCATCTTGATGGATGCACATGACTTGGATTGTTTTGTAGGTAGGATGTGGATTGGGAACAGCCTCTCCATTCTGAACCGACAGGTCGCGTCATATTACCGCGAGAACTACCAATGTGGTTGCGAACGTTCGAGGGAGAATGTCACGGTGAGATTCTCATCTCGCATAATTAATTCTGTCAAATTAATCCACTAGCTAATTTCAGTAGAATTTAGTAGCAATCGCAATAGGTCACGACTATTTTCCCGTAAATGACAAGAGCGTAGTAGACTAATTTGACAGTTCTTAAAATATTTTCTGTCCTTTTTCAATAATATTTGTAAGAAAGAGATATAGCGTGATTAAAATTAGTTTAGTGCGATGTTTATCAGAATCAGCACCATTATGAACCGTATCATTAGCTAGCCAGGAATGTCAGTAAAAGGTACCTATTTCATATTCTTATTCCTTACTGCACACATAAATACATACAATTTGTTTTATGGATATTTTATGTACAAAGGCGAGCTTAATTAAAATTAAGTTTTCTTGCAAATCTACGTAGTATTTCTTAGGTTCTGGAGTCCGCGCTGTTCAAATAATTTCAGATTCAAAAGTAAAGACTTAATTCTGCAAATTTTCTATAGTACCGTGCATCTCACAATGCAGTGCAATCACCATTTCTAATTTATGGCTCATGAAACTTGATGTGTTTTGAACAGCTTTATTATTCGTTCAGATACAAGAGGAAATCCTTTACATTGGTATACCTTTGCAGATCTTTTTGACATATTAATTATTTATAAATGTTATGTAAAATGGAAGATTTAATTGCGGAAGGGGGAGAACCAGGTGTTGTTGTCCAATTTTGGGAGACACTTATGTCCAGCAGTGCGTTGATAATTTGATATGTAAAAGATTAATGATAGTGTAACTAAAAGTTGACCCTTATTGCTAAGAAATTAAAGTATTTCTGTATTAGAAACAGGCAGATATTCAGATTTTCACGAATCTGTGAACAGTTACGTAGATAATGAAAAAGTTAAAACCTACTTTAACTGTAGATACAAAAATTCACACAAAGTCTAAATTCTGTAATATATTGCCTAGTTCAAGCGCTTTCAAACTCAGGTATAATCTTCGCTATTGTTACTCATACCGGTTGGAGTACTACTTACCCCGATACAAAACTGCTTGAACATACATATTAAACCAAGCTTACAAGTAGACATCAGCATAATTATATCTTAAAATAAGCCGGACAGACATGTCAATTTATGTAAAATTGCTACAATTAGGAGTAGGTTACAAAATTGCTTGATCAGTTTGGTTTAATCGGGTGGGTAGTTGAAACCTTATTATAAGGTATTAACCTTACTTCAATATTGTAAGAGCAATAAAAGATCTAGATGCTATTGATGAGAAAAAATCTGAGTCCGATTCAGGAGAAGCTCTAAAATATAAAAGGATTTGTTAAACATAAAGGAAGGAAGTCACAAGAATGGACCAAGATGTATTGGGCGCCAAGTTGTGACAAGAAAAAATACTGGGTGGGTCACGTTCTACCAATGAGGGACCAATTATAAAGAGAGATAAAAAGGAGTTTCTATATTAGTGAGAGAAAAACAGGTTTTCTCGATGATGAAAGAAAAGAAAAATGAGTTCTTAATGATGAAAGAAAAGCAAAATATATGCAAACATGCAATAAAGACAAAGATGATGATTGTTATGATATTGATTCATTAATAACTAGGTAGATATATTGATAGATAACTGTAGAATATGAATGGAGTGACGTATATATTGCGGTAAGTATGGTTGGACTGCTCTGTATTTTAATTAATTGTAGGTCCAACATTGTAACATTTGTGACCGATAACTGACTTTTCCAAAAATTGTGAAATTTTTCTCTTCTTTTATCGTGTCGTGTCGGACTAAGCTACACTATATTGTTTCATTCCTTGGTAAAAACTAATCAGCAAATTGGTAGCGGTGCTGGCGACCCAGAGTGCGCATGATAAATCGTCTGTCATGGGTTCTCCTCAATGAGATCTTCAAGTAATGGGAGTTTTGTATTAATTTGTACTATTAGATTGTGTAGTAGAATCTATTGAAAAAGAGTAACCATAGAGTTCCTTGACCGTTCTTCTCCATAGGAATCTACGTTTTGGAACGGTCAACTAGCTTCAACTAAGGGACAAACTGACTGACAACTATTGTTTGACAATTCAAAAGTGCCTGTAAATGGTCTAATTGAAATAAATGTTTTGACTTTGTGTGTGTACTGTATAATATAGTGATTGGATAGCTTTCAGTTTTTAGATAGAATTATTCTTAAAATAGACCAGCCAGAGTCTTCAGGAATGCTACACAAATTAATCACTTATTAAACGTACTTAATACTTGCGCGTTTCTTTCCGCTTTCACGTTGATACTGCATTCTTACGCTCAGATTCAAGGAAGTTAAATAAACTTCTTAGTAAACAGTGTTAAATTATTTGTTTATGAAGGAAAAGAAAAAATATGATTGCCACTTCTTGTGTTTTTCTTTTGATAAATTTAATCGCGGGTGCGAAGATAGTTCCCTGGGGCATACCGGGCGTTCATGCTTGATATTTCTTTTGATGACAAATAGGTCTTGTGGTACATGGTCAAAATTGGTGGTGTGATATGTTTCTTAACTTAAACTAAGTACATAAGTGCAATTTTAATTTCTGAAGTGAAGGTTCAAGGGTTAGTAATACTAGGGTCAATATAGCTGCCTTAATAGATTTTCTATAACGGTATGTGAGGAAAGCTGAATAAGAGTATTCTTGCGACCTCTAAAGACCTCAGGCGTAGTCAATGGTCATCTAAGAGGTAAGTCGTATTCTATACGAAGTGAAATCTACAAGCTTTATCTAACTAAGCACTAAAGTAATTAACCAGTCCTCATATATCAAACTGATATATCATCTTCAAACATTCTCAGATCATAATCAACAAACACAGATATGCAACAACATTTAAATATTCCGACGATGCACTCTTACAAATCTTTACAAAATATCGCCTCGTTAACTAAACCAACTGAGCGGAAAATTAAATTCTAATAAAATGGAAAAATTACCTCCAAAATATCGACGGTCTTCATATCAGTGACGTAAGAAAATCACTAAAAGAAAAACAGGAATATTCACATTTTTTCACTGAAAATCACTCACTGCACTTCACTTGTATCGATTCGAGAGTTGATAACGTAAATACGTGCGTACTCCACGGCGGTCAACGAGAGAATGCGCGCGGACGGTCGCGGCATGCGCTTGCGCAGCGAAATGCCTGCTCCGATTGTTAAGGCTAAGTTGATGTAATTGTTGATAATTGTGCAATTTGTTTAATATTGACGGGAAATTGGTAAATTATTTGTGTAAGGATTGATATTTATGCCCAATTAAGTAATTATTTATGAAATATTTTTTAAAGTTCAGGTTCCAAAAATGGCCAACATCATTTGACCTTTCCGATTATAGTTTATGGCCTAAATACTAATTAGTGAAGATTTTTTTGATTAAATATGGTTCTGTACTGCAAATAGGTGCCTCTTCACCTATTTGCAGTACAGCACCATATTTAATCAAAAAAATCAAATTAGATATTATTTTGTAATTCACTATCAGATTACATTTAAAAAAATGCATTTTTTCATTCAAAATTCTTAAAAATGGTTATGTGCCGAGAGAGGAGACAAAATTCCGAGAGCACCCTTAAACACACGCGATCACAGCAATAGTGTGCTATTCTTAT
This sequence comes from Thalpophila matura, assembly GCA_948465475.1. NCBI lineage: Eukaryota > Metazoa > Arthropoda > Insecta > Lepidoptera > Noctuidae > Thalpophila > Thalpophila matura. The sequence continues at coordinate 12,169,070 of OX419198.1, read as the reverse complement.
AGTTGTCTTCTGTTATAGTGGTTAATACCTGAATAGCATGAAGTATCATGATTAAAAACTTGTTAAAGCGAAGCCTTGCCCTTAAGAGGATGCGTCTGAACACGGAAGCGATCGCGGCGCGGTCGATAAACACTATATCAACCGTAACGGTACCGCAAGTGGCGTGAAGGTGCGCTGTGATCGCACCGGCCGCCGGCCAATCAGCGGCCTGTACTTGTGGGCCGAAATGAAGTTCACTGCAATATCGGCAGCGCCGTAACTAACCTTTTATGAGCCCGCTGCGAGCTTATAACTGTGCCCTTGAAAAATGTTCTTTATACAGGCTGGCAGGTTAGGTTAGTTAGGTTAGTTAGGTTCATAATGATAAGTACAATGTCGGTTTAAATATTTCCACTGTCTACAGTGGAAATATTTAAACCGACATTGTACTTATCATTATGAACAACTTTTACTATGGGACCATCCCTGAAATCGCGAAAAAAATCAGCTATTCCATACATTTTGTTGAGTTAAGTATGTGAACATAATTAATGTATGGAACAGCGGATTTTTTTTTCGCGATTTCAGGGTTGGTCCCATAGTAAAAGTTTTCATCAGTTTTCAAACCTGCCACCCTGTATTTGCCTATTCCATACGGGAGAACAGTGGCATATTGGTAATCCTAGGGATCCAGGTTTAAAATTCGGTTGATTTTACAGGAAACCAATAGGTATATACCTACTCGGTATTTTATTTCATGAGGACTTTCTCAAAGATCCGTTTAACGGTTGTCTATAGTAATATCATAAAGCTGAAGAGTTTGTTTGGTTTTTGGGACGCGCTAATCTCTGGAACTACCAGTCGGATTCGAAAAAGTCTTTTTGTATAAATGATAGCCAGATTCATGAGGAATAGGCATACCATAGTCCATAGGCTATGTAACATCACGCTACAACCCTTAAGAGCCTAGCAATGGGGGTGAAACAATGGGGAACAGCTAGTCATGTGTACCTATATTTCTACGAATCTGAAAACTTTTATTTTTATTTGTAGGCAAATAGGCTTGCGTTTGACCGTCATCACGCCAACTTGACACAAAATCGGTGTTTATTGAATGTATTCGTGTCGACCTGTCACACGAATCATAATTACCGACCAATTCATGATTCGTTCTTAGTTGTCAGGCGTGTATTTTTCCTCTAACATAATATGGAATGCTATAATTTAGTCAATTATGTAATCTGTGAATACAAATTATTGCATTTTATTCATTTGGCCTGCATTTTGTAAAGCTGCATTTTTAGAATCTATTTATATTTAAAGTTTTTGAGTTTGTATCTATGCGGTAATCTCCGGGACTACTGCTTCGATCTTGAAAATTTTTCACTGATAGGAAGCTACATAATCCCTGAATTCATACTGAAGCCGTAATAGCTGATTCGGAGTCGACGTCCGCGAGTTATCCTAGTGTAGGACAACGTTTAAAAAAAAAAAAAAAAAAAAAAAAAAAATAAAAAAAAAAATGTTATGCGAGGGTTTTTGTAGGGTCAGTGTGTAGGTATCTCCTTAAACCATAACACTACAGTTGATTATGTAGCCCTTAAAAACAAGAAAAAAAATCTTATGTAAGTAAGTATAAGTAGGATAATATATTTTTAGGGTTCCGTACCTCAGAAGGAAAAACGGAACCCTTATAGGATCACTTTGTTGTCCGCCGTCAGTCACCGGACCATAAGTGGAGCCATCTGCTCATAGATGGCGCCATTGGAAGTATGCAGTAGCTGTGCAATACAGAAGAAAAAGTTTTTTCTATTTAGAAATTCGTTTAATGAGCTCGGAAATATTATCACACACACGTTACAATTTGTATGTCAATCCATAAACTAAAGCTTATTTTTCTAGCGTCGTGGAAACCACAGACAAGTACAGTTCTCTACGTTCGGATATGTTTCATATTACTGTTCGCATTGAACAGTAGCGCCATCTATGATCATATTTTGGAACCCTTGGGTCGCGAGGCATACTCGCACTTGTCCGGTTTTTTATAATAAGATATCGACAAATTGGTACCTGTTAAGTTTCGTTGTATAAGTAGGTAGGTACCTACTTAAGTGCTAAAAGTAAGCGGAATCAACACTATTATTATTTTAACATACTTACATACATAATTATTATGTAGATAATATTCTAATATAGATATCAACTAGGTAATTATTATATTTTTTTAAATTAGGTATGTATGGATGATTGTATGATTTATGTTCATTGATGTTATGTTGATTGCATTGAATTTAAAAGTGACAAATAAAAACAGTAGCTAAATATTTTATTTATAATGGCTTAATAATGATCATTGACCAAAAATGGAGATGGGCTGGACATATCGACACCTTTGGGTTCAAAGGGCGTAAAGACCATTTTGACCAAAATGAGATTTGAGCCATATAATCGATACCATTAGGTCCAAATTTCATTTTTGCCAATATGGTATTTACGCCCTTTGAACCCAAAGGTATCGATTATGATACGCCACCCCACTAACAAATGGAGCAAGCAAGTCACTCTTTGGCAACTAAGAGACGGCAAAAGAAGTAGGGGCCGTCAAGTCAGGAGATGGGAAGATGACTTGAAACAGACAGCGGGACCATTATGGTTGAGAGTAGCAAGGGACAGGTTTCATTGGAAGGAATTGGAGGAGGCCTATGCCAAAAGACACATCGAACTTAGGGACCTCTTGTAACCCTATGTTTAGGAATAAAAGGCTATTATATTATTATATATTATATTAATAATGATCATTGAATCAAACACAATTTCAGCCTTTGCTTCTAGCGAATCATATGCTTATTCTATATTGCGCACACAAATAGGTATTACTTATATGTACATTTTGTTGTACGGATATTCTAAGTAGATACCTACTTAGAATATCCATACAACAAAATGTACAGAACGAGAGCAGCAGAGAACAAGACGATCGAGTTTTCTGCAGCTAGAGCTGTTATTGACAGATTTACGAGTACGATATTTAGGTAGGTAGGTACCTACTTAGAAGATCATTCAGCCTAATTATTGAATGAAATTGACTGCACATAATTTTACTCATGTGGCGAAAATATCCTATTTCTCTAACAATTCTTAATTTTTACTTCACAGCGCCTACATAAATACGTCGATTCTATAACACGCGATAACGCCTACGTATTAAGTAATAGCATAATGTTACGTGCGTGTTTCACGATATCTTGCTGTAACTATCTTGTCAGGCGTTATGACATTGAAGAGGTTAGGTATGCGTTTTTTTTGCAACTGGCAACTGTGCTATGCTATGCTCTATTAAAGATGTAGCAGTGAGGTAAGTGGAATAAACAGCAGAGTTTTTAAAGAAAAAATCTACTTTTTGATGTCGTGTTGTTTGAGGAAAAATTTGTTAGAAAAGCATTAGTGAAAGATAGTTTAGTGCACATCTGACATCAGAATTGAAAGTATTTAGGTAATTAAATCCCGTTCTTCCAATTTCAAGGTCTGTATGGATAGCTGTATTATAGGCAGGTACATCTCAGACTAGACAAGTAAGTAGGTAGGTACCTAACTAATTAGTCTCTTGGTCAGTCTGTAGTAGATGATTCTAATATATTATGGGTCCGTGTCCTTATTTCGCAAAAAAATCATAATGCCAGGGGGGTGATTCTCGCGGGTTCGATATTGATATCGCCTTCGATATATATTGCAACAACTGTCAAAATCCCTACCATTTTGAAATTTGTTGCAATATATATCGAATTCGATATCAATATACCTATCACCCGCGAGAATCACCCCCCAGTAGCTTCCTTTTGACAATTCAATAGATAACACATTTTGGAAACATTACTGTGATTTTTAACATTTTAGTAGTTCAGAATTCGATTTTTATAGAAAACTAGCTACTATCAAGTTGTAAGGAAAAATAACGGATTTTGTCCCACAAGAAGTGTGCATTTTTTTGGGATAAAAAGTAGCATAACTACTTATCTCACCCTTCTGCCCATAACTCATGATTTGTTGCACCATTGCTGCGTGAAAAAAACATACTTTCGCATTTTAATAATAATTAGGGATGTTTAATAATTCTAAACCCATGGGGAACTCATACCGTTAAACCATGTTTATTAATTTATTAGATAGAAACTCACTCAACTGAATGTCAATCAGAGCCGTAACGGTAATAACCTACCAATTTAACTTCAAATATATTCTAAATATAACCGTTCGAACATAAATAACGACATCGGACTTGAACCTGTAACCTCACAGATTTTCGGCGCCGTGTCGCACAGCCAAAAAAACCGGTACATACCTACTCACAAAAATAGTAGATAATATAGTTTGTGTCAATCCATTTTAATAAAAATGTAAACAAACAAGTACCTACCTACAGCCAGTATAGTGACGTCCAATTGTTGCGCTAATGACAAATAAATTAAACAATTGTATGATTTGATTTTATTAATTGAATGAATTAGAAGCGCTTTTTTTGGAATTTCATTATTTACTATCAAAAAATGTTAAATTCGATACTGAGTGATGATATTTCAATAAATAGGATAAGAAAATTATGGTCCGTACGGAATCTTATTGAACAAATTTCGATTTCTAATCGATTTTAATTGAATAAACTGAACTACATATTTTTCGAACATCACTCAGGAGTCAGGACCATAGACAATGTATGATTTTTTATCTGTTAAATAACCTCACTTTTCGTCTAAGATTTTTCCTCGATTTTTCAAATAGGTACAATTTTAAATGTTAATCAAACAAATAGGTATTGTTGGAAAAAGTGGTTGTGTCAAGCTGAAACCTTGAAAATACGGGTTAATGTGTTACTAATTCCATTTAGTGAGTGATTGTGGGATAATTTTACCGAAATTGGGTTTGTTTACCTTCTTATTGAAATGGATTGACACAAACTATAACTAAAACCCTCCATCTTTATCGACGAGACATTATTTCGAATAGGTAATTATTAAGACGAACGACACTAAAATGAGAGTTCAGTTTACGCTGTAAAGATCTACCCCCTCACATAGAAACGAATAATGATGATGATTTTAAAATTTAACAGAACTTAAGTCAATTTGTCCTCTATACATTATCATACTTGACAAATGACAAGGATTAGTTGTACCTACGTATTTATATTTAATCAGTGGTTAAATTAAGTTTCACGACAGCCCTTATTCTTGGCTGCTCACGCGACGATGTCGCAAGCAGAACTGATGTTTCTGCTAATAAAGCAGTAGACTTCAAAATCAAGTAAAGTTTTTAAAACATCATCTTTTTTTATAGGACAATGGTGGCAAACAGGCATACGGCTCGCCTGATGGTAAGCAGTTACCCCCTATGAAACCGCGTTGCTGACCGCGTTGCTGACTGGCAAACAGGCATACGGCTCGCCAGATGGTAGGTAAGCAGTTACCCCCTATGAAACCGCGTTGCTGACCGCGTTGCTGACTGGCAAACAGGCATACGGCTCGCCTGATGGTAAGCAGTTACCCCCTATGAAACCGCGTTGCTGACCGCGTTGCTGACCGCGTTGCTGACCGCGTTGCTGACCGCGTTGCTGACCGCGTTGCTGACCGCGTCGCTGACCGCGTTGCTGGCCGCGTTGCTAACCGCGTTGCTGACAATTTAAAAGGAGGATTCGCTATGCTGACAGCTTAGGGAACAAGCAGGTCCCTCGCTGTCAACACAGCGTATCCTCAGGAGCTTTGGCGACCTTACTCACCACAGGAACACAACACTACCGAAGAGTAGCGTTACGAGTATTGTGGCTGTGGTACCCAAACAAATGTCATAGTTAATTCAGTGAGCACTTTTTAGAATGTCATTGCTCTAAGCAGTCTAAGCAGACAGGTGTACAACCGTGGCATGCAATCGTTGCATTAGATCAGCTGTGAAGGTCATCTGCGAAGGTTTTGAGGTCACGACATGTTCGACCTTTGCTATGGTGCGCTATGGTATTTTTGGGTTATGCAAGTACCTAGGTAGAGGAGAATGTTCTGGGTCTTTTTAACCGACTTCAAAAAGGAGGTTCTGTATTTGATCCGTTTGCGTGTATTCCTTTATGTTTGTATGTTCGCATATTTCTCAAAACCTACTGAACCAATTTTGATTTTCACTAACGTAATCTACATACTTTAAGAAAGGTTTTATAGTATTAAAATACCTAAAATTATATGCATGAATGGACATCAACCGTTGGGCAGTGTCCCACGAGGCAGTACCATCCGGTCTGGTCGGAGGATCCTCCCGTTACAATGGAGGAACATTCCACCTCGTTCCTCCATTCCCAGACAGTCACCGAACTTGAAATTCGCCAACGCATTGCGTGGTTATCAATGCTGTGCTGGGATTATACCGGATGCGCCTACTAGACTTCGTTGAAACAATAGGTCATAATAGTCATAATAGGCTGTTCGTTCATTGCCTAAATATTATTTAAATGGCAAGGTAGTAGCATTGGCTTTGACGATTTCGGTTGAGTTGAAAAACTTGCACGGCAAAAGTTGATGAAATTTTTACAAGAAAACGGCTATCTAAAAAAAAAAATCTTAGTACGGTTTTTGCCTCAGATCATAGAAACAAGGGAGATGTGCCAAGGCGCTACTAAAATTGACGCTTTGATACGGTCACATTGACCGTATATAAAATGTACACGCTGGCGACGAACCGAACACGATCGATAATATAAATACAGTGTTTTAGTTTAGTGCTAGTGTTGAGTGACGATAGATTGAGGGTGTGTGGAATGTTTAATGCGTGGGAGATCTTTATATTCACGAGGGGCGCTTGTAATTGTGTTGAAAAATGTACTAAAAGTGGCGACAGTTGTTCCCGTACTAATTTGCTATGATGGCATATCTCCTTGTTTCTATGATCAGAGGTTTTTGCAAATGCAGCGCTGTTTTACGTTTTATGTTGATTAAAATTCAATACGCGACAATAATGATAATACAGTTTCTAAATCATCCGCCTAGCCTTTTCCCAAACTAGATTGGGGTCGGCTTCCAGTCTAACTAGTTGCGGCTGAATATCAATATTGTACATGGAGCGACCGCCATCTGACCTCCACAACCCAATTATTGGGTAATACTGGTATTTGAATGTTAGACCAGTTTTCAGACTTTCGGGCTCCTGACTACCCGTAACGACTGTCAAAGATATTTCTATGACAACCGGGACCGACTGCTTAACGTGCTCTCCGAGGCACGGAGGGGTCTCGATGTGTAAATAACGGTCACCCATCCAAGGACTGACCGCGGCAAGCGTAGCTTAACCTCGCAGATCGATCGATCAGCGCGGCTGTCATTTTGCCACGAGCCCCTCAATACAGTTTCTAAATAATAAGCATTAAAACAATCAATATAAGTACCTACTTAGTTCTCGAAATTATACAGCCTGTTGATTTAGTCACCTGCAACTTTTAAGGGGGTGATTTTACACATCATAACTGAGGGGCTCGTGGCTAAATGACAGCCGCGCTGATCGATCGATCTGCGAGGTTAAGCTACGCTTGCCGCGGTCAGTCCTTGGATGGGTGACCGTTCTTTACACATCGAGACCCCTCCGTGCCTCGGAGAGCACGTTAAGCAGTCGGTCCCGGTTGTCATAGGAATATCTTTGACAATCGTTACGGGTAGTCAGAAGCCCTAAAAGTCTGACAGCTGGTCTAACATTCGAATACCGGTATTACCCATTAATTGGGTTGTGGAGGTCAGATGGCAGTCGCTCCTCGTAAAATATTGATATTCAGCCGAAACTAGTTAGACTGGAAGCCGACACCAATATAATTTGGGAAAAGGCTAGGCAGACGACGATGATTTTACACATCATAACTGAACAACTTTCCCTATGAGACGCATATCCGATACGTGAAAAATATTTAACAACTTTTTATACATTCCAGCTACTTTTGTATTATTTTGCCGAACATTTGGTTGTTTTTAGGGTTCCGTACCTCAAAAGGTAAACGGAACCCTTATAGGATCACTTTGTTGTCCGCCGTCAGTCACCGGACCATAAGTGGAGCCATCTGCTCATAGATGGCGCCATTGGAAGTATGCAGTAGCGCCATCTATGATCATATTTCGGAACCTTTAGGGCGCGAGGCATACTCGCACTTGTCCGGTTTTTTTTTTACGAATCCGATATGGGTCTCATGGGGAAAGTTGTTCAGTATGACGGGTACAATCATCCCCTTAAAAGTTTCAGGTAGCTAAATCAACAGCCTGTATTTGAGGAAAATTATGACTATTTCGTGCAAACAGCGATTTTCCTCAAATCTAACATCCGAAAAGCGGCTACATCGCCGAACGCCGAGCTAGTCTGAATCAACACCACGAAAACACAACACCCATTACTCATCCTTTACGCAAATTCCATCATTCAATTAGTACGTAGGTAGTACTCGTAGTACATTCTGCCCTGCTCAAGACTGAAGCGGCGACCTCGCGGCGTCCTCGCTGGCAGCGCGGCATTTGGGCACGCCGCAAGAATGTGGGGCGGCAAGTATTACCGACTGCTTATGGTTTGTAAGTATTTACCGATTATGTAATAAGAATGGAGTGCCAATGCGTTTACATTTTACATTAAATTTGTGAGTATAGATGGGCAATCCACCGGGTGTTTTTGATATAAACTCATAAACACCCAAAGGAGTTGTTTCAGAAATGTATGGAGCCTGGGAGGGGTCTACCTACGCAATTAAGTATTATAGCTATACATGATAGTAACCGGTTCCTAATGCTTATTTTCTATAATATTACTTCGTTGAATTGTAATTCATTCTTTTCTTTGTCAAGGAGAGCAACACAACACAAATATGGTGGATCAACAATCGACAAATGAACTAAGTGAAATGTCATTTTGACAACTGTTGTTATGTCAATGTCAGCCAAAATGGCAACGTTCAATCCACCACGCGTGCGCACAATGACTCAAATGTCACGTCATAAAACAAAACTGTCAAACTCAACTGTCATGGCCGCCTTAAAATAGGGATATCATAGTGAAAACTTCATCTCAAATAATTATCTTACAATATTGTACTCTTCTTCAAATGAATTTAATAATATTTTTATGTAAATTCCCTATTTTTTTCCTCTTTTTCTATGTGGCGTACGTATACCAGTTCCAGGATGAAACTCCTTTTGGGTGTTTATGGGTGCGTATCGGGTGCTTATCGGGTTTTTACCAAAACCACACGGTGGATTGCCCATCTATATTTGTGAGACCCGAAACGAAAGTCCTATTTATTATTATAAATGCCAAAGTTTATGAGGATGTATGGATGGATGTTTGTTACAGAACGGATTTTGATGAAATGATTTACAGTAATATAGCTTATACATCAGAATAACACATAGGCAACCTATTATCCCGAAAAACGCTGGCAAAGCCGCGGGTGGAAACTAGTAAAAGTCGGTCTTCGGACGATCACTGTCATGTCGCATCACCGTCGCGGCGTCGTTATCAAAAAAGTGTGGGTAATGAAGTTTGTTTTTCCGGATTTTCACGGTAACAACCCTTTGGTTTTGCAAGTGTCATTGATATTATGTAGGTAAGTCTGTCTCGGAATTAGTAAATAACTTAGATAGGTAAGTAGGTAGGTACGCTAAATAATAGCGTAGATAAAGAATATTAAGGAAAACTGCATAGTTTATTATATCTAGGGTGCTAAGTGTGCTATCGTAGTAGATGCAATTTTAAAGTTAATCTCCCCATTAATTTCTACTATTATGTTTTTTTGTGTAGGAGGGTGGGTAGCAGCAAAGAATTCGTGGAATTGAATTTACGTCAAAGTAGGCACTCATTAGCACTCCATTTCTTCATTCTCCTTGTTATCCAGCAACTGATAGTTGTTGCATTACCGACAACGTATCGTTGCGGGTATTTACCAACAATTTATAGTAGTCGGCGATCGTTCATCAAGTTCTGGTATGCGCCGGAGTGCTGACACGCGGACAAGTTGCAGACAAATTTTATTAAGGGTACAGGTTCGCGATGCTTTTGTTGTTTTGTAGACGACATGTTCGCAAGAGTGGTAAAGGAACGAATACCGAACGTGAAGTTTTGGGTTCGATTTTTAACTCGCAAAAAATATTTAAAAAACTGTAACGTAAACCGTTACAGGGGGTCTACTCTGTAAGTCCGTCAACGAAGATACGGGCCCGTCCGAAAGTACAATAGACATAAGATTCCGTCAAAACAAGTGTCAAATTCAATTTTTCGGACGGATAAAAACACATAGGGAGTAGGGACAACTGTCAAATCGTGTTCGTGCTATCATTCATTCTTAGTTCGGGCCCCTGAACTAATCTTAAGTCCGTAGGTGATACGGAGTAAGAAACGCCCGTAACTAAGGTCGAAACTACGGATTTCGTGCTTAGAGAGTAGACCCCCAGTTTGGGTTAGCATTTTTTTAAATATTTACCTATTTATTCATACATCACAGACAGGGCCGGTCCTAGGGCGGTGCGAGTGGTGCGACCGCACCGGGCGCCATCAAGAGGGGGGCGCCGAAAACGAACCAAAACGTGAGACAAACGACCGATTATCGCCGTCGCAACGGCGACGATTGCTCGAGCAAGTCGCGCACTCGCGCAACCTTCAGGAATTAAAGCAACTGCTTTAACAACAAAGTTTTTTTTAGAGGGGCGCCACTTTTAGATCTCGCACCACCTAAAAATTTTGATAGGACCAGCACTGACCACAGACGTTTCGTCCATGCCTCAGTTCATAGAAACAAGGAGCAGTGGCGTGCATTGCATATAGGCAAGTAGGCAGTGTCTACCTCATAAGATTCAATAAAACTATTTTAACTGTTACTACACAAATAAAATATATCAATCATGACTAATTATTGATATAATAATGATGTATATTGATGTAGTAATAGTTAAAATGGTTTTATTGAACCTTAGGAGGTAGTCACTGCCTACTTGCCTATATGCAATGCACGCGCCTGACAAGGAGATACATAGCAAATTAGTACGGGAACAACTAATGCCACTTTTAGTACATTTTTTGACATAACACATTAGAAATTCCGCACACCCTCAATCTAACACTGTTAATCGTCACTCAACACTGACACTAAACTAAAACACTGTATTTATATCATCGATCGTGTTCGGTTCGTCGCCAGCGTGTACGTTTTTATTACAATAGCGCCTTGGCACATCTTCCTTACTCCCTTGTTTCTATGATCTGAGGTCCATGCCCTTAAAATATTAAGCTATCTCATTTTTTTAACGCCTGTTGCAAATATAGGGGTGTTATAAGTATTACGTATGTTTTTGTCTACGGCATCACAGCTCCCAAACGGACTAACCGATTTTGATTTAGTTTTTTAGGTTGGATTTCAAACTCATGACCTCATTGCTTTACAGCCAGGCTTTTTGATCCGTAGACATGTATGATTCATGTAATAGCCACACCACAAAGTAACCTAGATCTAAGCCAGATGATCACATAACCGGTATAGCTAACAATGCAGCCATCTTGTTTTTAACAGTCAAAAAACCGGGTAGCACAAAATTTTTCCCGGTCACGACAAGCTGTCATTCAATTTAGACTATTTACCTTGATTTACAAGCTAATTTCAACCTTATTTCTTAAGACATTAGTTTAAAATTGTAATGTCGTGTTTCTAGTCATGCCAGTTCGCCTAATTTTTGTCACATGTCTCAGTAAAACAAATGATTTAGAACTTTATACGCAAAAGAATTGAGTTTAAAATTGTATCATTATTTTCGTCCCTATAATTTTAAAATTTGAATACAGAATTGTGACGTCATCGTGTTTAATCAATAGGTATAGGTAGTCTAATCTGGAAAATGCAAGCGATTTTCAACGCTGTCTTGTAAGCTTTAAAGTTCAATATTGTAGTGTTTGTAAATCTGCGTGGGTGGCATATTTTGCATACAATGCGATTGATAATTTGCTTTCTGTTAGGCGTAAAATTGAGTTGCCTACTAATGGAAGCTTGCGTTTGATGGAGGATGCCAATTGCCAACACTAATAATAATTATTTAAAACGGACTAAAAAGTAATGACATGAAAAACGTGGGGCGCATGATACGTGCGCCCCACGTTTTTCATTTAATTAGAAAGTATTTTATACTTTTCAGCCCGTTTGAAAAACGTGGTTTTTAAATAAGTAATAGTTATTTGTTATACAAGAGTGCAAAGTTACTTTTTAACCGCGTGCTCAATTTTGATGACCGAGCAAGCGAAGGATTCTAAAATTGAATCACGAGCGTAAAAGACCACGAGGTGTAAAATCTTTGCACTCGAGTGCAAAGATTTTTCACCTCGTGCTCTTTTGATTCCCTCGTTAACGCTCAGGATTCTAATTTTTGAATCACGAGTTAGCGAGTGATTCAAAAATTTGAATCCTTCGCTTGCTCGGTCATCAAAAATGGTTAAAAAGCAACTTTGCACTCTTGTATAACCAATAACTATTTCGTCGGCAACATGATCACATTGATCAAGCGTCGAACGCGTCTCCCTTGTTTCTATGATTTGAGGGCGGACCCGAAGAAAATAGGTACGTGATTTAATTAAACTATTAAAATGATCTTTGATGACGAATTGACGACTCTTCGAAGCTATCTAATAGTGAAAGTGGTCCCTTCGTGCGTACTACCGTGACTAACAGAAAATGTTACTGATCTGAAACACGAATCTATCCAAATTATGGCACACTAAATCATGGTGTCTTCACGCCTCATAACAATACTTTGTTAATTAAATCTCATACAATTTCTGCCATAAGAGGTGATATCAGGTCAATTAAGTTTGGGTGTTTCCCGATAGTTACAATCTGCAAGTCCTCAAGTCGCGAGTAAATCAGTTTCTTCTAGGCAAGCGTCCTCCATCTTAGACCGCATCATCGCTTCACATCAGGCGGGATGGCGGTCAAACGCAGGCCTATTATCAAATAAAAAAAAAACTGGGTGTCCTCAAGTTGCAAGTGAATCTCTTTCTCTAGGCAAGCGTGCGTCGCAGACCGCATTATCACGCAAGATGCCGGTCAAACACAAGCCTAAAATTAAATAAACAAAAAATCATTCTAGCACTATTAAACAATAGCCCCAAAAACTACTTAATGTATCCCAAAACCAGCTACACAACATTCTTCATCGTTCGACATCAACATCATCAACAAAACGGCTCAATTGTAGGTTAACGGTGATCAGATAGCACGGCGGGTTACTGACAGTTATGATAACGACTGGTAGGCGGACGAGCCGTAAGCCACTGTTACTTTCATTGTGTGCTGGGTCTAAACGGATTTTTTTAGGAGATGGACGGAGATAAAATATTGTTATTAAAATATTTAAAGATATTTCGGAAACAACTGATACGTTTTTTAGGGTCCCGTACCCGAAGGGTAAAAACGGAACCCTATTACTAAGACTCCTCTTTCCGTCCGTCCGTCCGTCCGTCTGTCACTAGGATGTATGTCATGAACCGTGATAGTTAGACAGTTGAAATTTTCACAGATGATGTATTTCTCTTGCCGCTATAACAAAAAATATAATAAAATAAATATTTAAGAGGGGCTCCCATACAACAAACGTGATTTTTTTGGTGTATTTTTAAACATTTATACGTCCAAGCATGGTACGGAACCCTCGGTGCGCGAGTACTACTCGCACTTGGCCGGTTTTTATTACAAGCTTAAACTTGTCGTGTGTCGAAATCTTGCAACTGAATTTTAAACAATTACAATTATTTTTGCTCAAAGTTACTTAGTTACACGTATAGAATGCATAGGTGTCGGCTTGGTGATGTCATTGTGTCTTTTTACACCCTGTATAGTCGCAATTATTCAAAAATGATGACCTAATTTGTCGGTAATAAGGTTCACTTTTGAAATACTGCCACTTTATTTCCTCTTTACTGTGTCGAACGCATAAAAGTTTATGACCAACCGCAACACCACATTACCTGAATAACCGCTAAAGTGCAGTTAAAATGCATACACAAGGTGCACGATGCAGTCCGTGGCAGTTACCAGCGTTTTTGTGGTGCCCATTAAATATTTTAGTAACGTATTGCTAGGGGCACCTAGGGGTGTGTTGTGCCATTTCTTCTTCTCAGCTTAAATACTAAGGAGTGGTAAACGCATTTTGGGGGCGTTTTGTAGTAACCATCACCAAAAACGTGATACTTACTGACTTCGGAACTTGGAGACCACATAGGACATGATTTGTTCAACATAGAATAGGGGGGGGGGTCACGGGGGACACCCCTCCCCCAAATCGTACAAAAATGCGCCAAACATGGTAATTCACGGTATATCACTTCGGCATTAATCGGTATGACCCCCCCTACCCCCCCCCCCCCTCAAAATTGCCGGCTGTGACCGCGCCTGATAGAAAGAACCTAAATCCTGCCTGTCTATTCCGACAACAAATTACCGCAAACAAATTGACAATTCTCGCGGTGACATCACGCGGTGAGTTGGTACAAAATAGACAGACGGCGCAAACGCTTCCGCCTTCGCGGCGAAACGCATCAAAAAATCGAAATATCAATGATTGACAACTGAATACTTGGCAGGTCTATCACATCATCGTACAAGCAGGATTCATGACATCGGCGCGTACGCATGTCGTGACGTCTCGAAGTGTCAGTAATAACTGACGTTTGTATGGAGTGCCGGACTAGTAGATGATGGAGTGTTGTATATTGTTGATGATTTAAAGTGTTATGGTGTTATGTATATTTCTAGTATGAAAAAACGTGTGCGGTCAGGTGACCCTCGCCAGGTACCAAGTTCCAATAATCATATTCATCGTTACAAGTATTTAATGGAGATGATTTTTACCCTTCACAGTATCTTAATCGGAGGCATAGTTTAAAAGATAACACGATGTAATCAACGCGCGACGGAGTGATTTTATAATGTGTGAGATTGCTTCATACTTAGCAGCGAATTTCGCGTGATTCTATTCATAAACATAAACTAAACTTTACCCGTGCGAAGCCGGGGCGGGTCAGCTAGTAGTAGATAGTTTGAAGATCGTTACCGCTGCTAATCCTGCTAACTCATCAACAATACCTCAGAATGGACCACACCCTCGTGAGTGATGGATGACAGCTGAATGGACACCATTGAGGTCAAACTGTGACTGTTAGCCGTTTGTTTGAACTTTGGATAAGATGGTCTAGGGCTAACTGATACTTGGACTAAAATAATAGAAATGGCTGACTTTATTCACGGTTTTTAGCTTTGACTGACATTCTTGTATACTGAGTGACACTGATAGGGGTGAAAGACATTCAGTATTCGATAATAATTCGATTAACTATGGGACAAACCTTAAAATCACGAGAAAAAAAAATGAATTCTGTTCCTCAGAGACAAACGACATTAAGTGCCGAAACTAAAATTTTACAGTACGGCCAAAAACGTTAAAAAAAACGGGGAATGAGACTTTAAGGGCCTTACCACAAAAAAGATAGACACCGGTTAAACGCGAATGCTACCAAAAATAATACGCACTTGTTTTAGCACTAACTTGTCTAAATCAAGTGTGTATTATTTTTGTTAGCATTCGCGTTTAACGCGTGTCTATCTTTTTGTTTAAGGGTGTAAATCTCGTACAAAGCAAGTTAGCAAGTTACTTATCGATTAGTCTTAGATAATTCTAGCGATGCTCAAGTCAATGCTCGTCAAAAAATCTGTTCCTCGTAAAGATGTCAGACTTAACTGTCGGCTTGGCAAAAAGTTCGAAGCGAATTATTTTTAAGTTATTAAATATATAAGTGATTCTCAAAAATCATATGACCCGAGCGGGATTTGAACCCACGACCTCTGCCGTACCGTGGCTAGTGCTCTGAACCAACTGAGCTACCGGGTCTCGCCCGACTCATCTGAAATTTGAGACCCCTTTGTAATACGCTTCTTACGAGTGTTTGGCGAATTACTTTTGTTGATTCGCTAGACTAGAATGCTCAGGCCTGTTCGACCATGTGCTTAAGTTGTGTGAGCATTTTACTAGGATACAACCTTAGTGAACGTTTTTTCAAAAAAGATACAAGAAAGATTTGACCGCACGGTTGTCGCAGTGGCTGAGAGATTGGCTGCTGCGCGACGTGTCGCGGGTTCGATTCCCGCATTTCACATAGGTCTGGCTGTTTGTGTATGTGAAATTTGTGTCTGTAAACGCACCCACGACACAGGAGAAATCCTAGTGTGGGGCACATTTAAAAAAAAATAAAATAAAAAGATTAACGCCCAAAATTTTACGTCTTTCACTGCTGGGTAAAAGCCTTCGCTATTTGAGATGAACTGGCACATTTCAAAGAAACATCCGCCAAAACATGTAAAAAATGTGAACGAATGGAAAAAATGCTTAATTTTCTAATTAGTTCACAAGAGAAATGTCGCAAAAACATGATGTTTTCTTACTGAAGCCGATCGCAAAGTGGATCAGCTGTTTCCAATTACCGTGACAATGTAACAGTGTGTGCCAGCCTCGTTCCCACGACAGTCTTGCTAGGAACAAACTCATTTAGTACTTATATACTGTTAGGTATCTAGGCTCTGTAGACCTAAGATGAAAATATTTTTAAACTAGCTGATCGGTTTCAACCCCGTTGCTCGGCTCCTAAGGGTTGTAGCGTGATGTTAAATGACCTATACTATTCCTCATGAATTTGGCTATCATATACTAAAAGAATTTTCGAATCCGACTGGTAGTTCCAGAGATTAGCTCGTTCAAACAAACAAACTCTTCAGCTTTTTAAGATTAGTATAACTAGGTTTATACAGGGTGGCAGGTTAGACAGTGGAAATATTTTAAGGGGTCATTGTACTCATAATTATGAACAACCTTTACTATGGGACCAAACCTGAAATCGCGAAAAAAAAATCAGCTGTTCCATACATTTTGTTGAGTCATGTGAACATAAATGTATGGAATAGCTGATTTTTTTTCGGCCACCGTAGGCGCGGGTCTGCGGGCGGTGAGTAATGGGTAGCTCACCGTCCGATCAGGACCAGGCCCGTGCCGAACGGCGCGTACGTGTTCCACGCGCGCCTCAAAGAGATGTCAGCATCAGAGAGGGGGCCCACTAGGGCCCAAGCCTGCCGGGAAAGCGGGATTGTCCGGAAGGGATACCGCTGACCCGGACAAAAGGGCTAAGGAAGGAACACGGGTGGGTTTTAGTCTGTAAGAGTCTGACACTCCCTTCCGCTCCGCCCAGAGCGGGAGGGGTCATTTGATGATTTCCCATCCTCAAAAAAAAAAAAAAAAAAGGGTGGCGTTATTTGGCTGTGGTATTCTGTAAGGTGGAGATACTTCCCAGTCGCTCCAGATTTGAGCGATATATCCCGTTATGCCCTACTTCTATATGTACTTTCTATATGTATTAGGTATGTATTGTTTTAAATTTCCATGGTTATTGACGTTAGTAGAATAAACTATGTCGGGATTTACACCATGTACTTGTTTATTTTTGGGACTCCGATATTTCGGCGCAGTTGCATGCGCCATGATCACAGAAGAACTGTCGATTGTTACGTGCGGGTAGATGTTATTGGCAGACGAAGCGGTCTACCCTCCGTCTAGTTCGTTTATTACGCTCGATACTAGTACCACTGTCTGCAAACTCACTATTCATTATTAAATCATATTCATGTATTAGGTACTTGTTTTTCTTATGGAGGTGGACAACTATACAAGGCCATTATGGAGCCTACAACTCAAATAGTTAAGAGTCATATGACTTTTAAGATAAGAAAGGGTAAATAAGGTAGGCATGGTATCCAAAATCAGTTCGTTAGATAAATAGGTATGTTGCAGCACCTCCAAGCTACAGCGAATTAATCTTAATGAGACAAATTCTTTCCTACAATTTGATATCTGATGTGCAAGCTAACACTTCAACACCAATACACCCTAACTCCTGAAGATCTACACTTGAAACACAACTTTAAAATCGAAGCTTTAAGCTTGGAAATTCTTTGTCGATTAACATAGGCTCGGCAGCCAGGGCTTACACAAGAGGTATTGGGGTCACAGAATAAATAGCTAAAGCTTGCTTGACGCCAAAATGGTAAACAAATTGGCTGAATACTCTTGTAAGACACCTGCGCAGGAGGCGCAAAGGGAGTGCTGGTTTACGACATTCCTCACACCTAACGTAGGTGTAACTGGCAATTATTGGTAAGTAATAATTCGCACACCTAGACCTAAAGAGAGCTAACTGAGAAATATATATTTTTGAAAATTAGATCTAGGTACCTACTAGAGAGCTAATTCAAACAAATACATTTTTTAGGGTTATAGTTTCGTCATGTCCGTCTGTCTGTCTGTCTGTCCGTCTGTCACACCTTCGTAAAATCTACAGTTCATAACCAATATATATGAAACTTCACAGGAAGATGTCTTCTGTAAGCCGCTATAAAAACCTGTAGCGAAATTATAAAAAATAAAAAATTAGGGGGGGGGGGGCATACATGAAACTGAAGGATGAAAAAAAATATTTTCGCGCACCGCTTCATGTGGGTGGGGTATCGTTGGATAGGTCTTTGAAAATAACATAAAGATTCCTAAATGTCTTTTTTATTTAAGTGCATATTTAGCGAACTAGGAGCACCGAAAGTCGTTTACAATGTGCCCCCCCCCGCCCCTGTAATTTTTCAATCGCGTTATCAAAAATCTGAAATAATTCAATCAAATTGGTTTGAACAAGATACGTTAATAACTTTTTGAAATATTCACCATTTTCGGTTTTGACCGCAAAAATAACTTTGTATTTCATTATAATATTAGGAAATACAAACTTATGTTTGCAGTTGGAAGACTGAAATACTTTTTCCTATGGAACCCTAGACTGTGCGTGGTTCGACACGCTCTTGCCCGGTTTTTTTTTTAGTTAGATCTAGGTGTGCGAATTGTACCTACCTACACGTAAATACTGATTTATTCATCATTTTATCCAAACTGTTGGCTGGTAACTCTGTTTGCTTGTTTCGATTTCACGAAACTGCTGCACCGGTTTTAATGAAATTTGGTAAGAAGACAGCTTGAAGTCTGAAGATGGATATAAGATGCTGTTTATCCGCTTATATAAAGACATTTTTAAGGATGCGGATTAGGGTTTCTCATAGAGAAGCCTGATGACTGACTGATTAAAATGAACATATTGTTGATTACGAAAATGTGTATTTTATTTTAAAACCTTTTTCATACATTTTTATTGAGGTTAATCAAATTCCCGACTTCCCGGGAATTCCCGGGAAATGGTGTTCGAGAAGTCTCGGTATCCGGGAACAAAAAAAAGTCGGGAAATGAGAAACCCTAATGCGGATAGAACCGTAGGTGTGCCGTAGGTAGGAATTGGTTCGCAAATAAAGACATACCAGAAATACCTACTAGGATTGATAAATATTTTTAAAATTAAAGTTCTGTAAGGCACAGAGCTTATTTTAATTTCGGATGAGCTCATCAAATGTACTAACAACAGTAACAACACTCAATATTCGCTTCAAAGATTTTTGACGGTTTGATTCAATGAAAATAAGAAAAAAAATGGCTGCGAACGAGATATTGTCGACGATTTCAATGTCTTAATTGAATTAAATCTTGCACAAAGATATTGGAGCAGTGGCATAAGGCAATCGTCAAAGAAATTAGATTCAATTATCTTGTACAAAGAGATTGAACAAAATATTTGACCGGTGGCATAACACCCTAAGATGTAAAGAAAGAATGATAAATGAAATTAGAAACGTGAACTTGTGTAATGCAACTAATTTTTCAACACACTTGCTTATAAAATGGCTCTAATTTCACCGCAATTAGGCACATAATGCTGGTAATCAAACTGTGACTCTTTCATTGCTATTATTCACAAGTGAGTTATAGTGTTTTTTTTATTTTATTGGTTGAGTTGCTTTGTTCTTAAAAAAGTTTCGATACAAAAAAGATCGTGTTCTATAGTACAAATAAATGATTTTTTTATATTATTTTCCGCACAAGTGTGTTGAAAAACGTCGTATGATACACGTGTGTATGTGTATTGATGATTACCGTCCTCGGCTCTCTTAAGACCCTCGCCTGACAGCTCGGGTCTCAATGGCGCCTCAGCGGTAATCACCAACATTACACACTTGTACCATAATGTACTATTATGCCACTAGTTTCGTAATGTAAAGTAGGTATACCTACCTAAATCTGGCTAGGAAATTTTCAGTAGTATCCAGCGTCTCGCCCCTTATGATTCCCTATTTGAAAAATGTGTAAAAATGAAAAATAATTAACTCATGACCACTGATCAGATAATCGGATGCATATTTACCTAAAGTTAATTTTTGGCTAAGAAATTATGGAAGCGGCTTCTTAATTTTTTTTTTAATAAATCCCGGGATGACATGCAATCCGGGTATAGGTACATAACCAAATTTTACTAAGCACAATATTGAATAATTTGTTTCAATATGTACTTGTATGAATTATTCTAAAAAGTATTAATATAGTCTTATAACTTATATCCTGACGTTGTTTGCTATGCCAGTTGGGTAACTACCTACTTTAAAATATTAGGTAGGTAGATATACATTCGATTCTATAGTCTGAAAATCAAAATATGTCAATTCCGGAATCCCGGGATTTTTACGAACGATAATAAAGTGCATTCCATATTAGCCAACACCTGAACGTAAGTATATAAATACATCCGATTCTATAATCAGAACGCTAATTTAATCGATCCCGGAATCCCGGGATTTTTTCGGTACAAAAGTGCATTCCATAATAGCCAACACCTCAACTTTAGGTATAGTAGTAAATATGCATCGGATTATCCGAACAGTGCTCATGACTACTGTGCAGATTTTGAAGGATAACAATTAATTATTCTGGTTTTTCTTTTATATTATTACTTATCCCATAATCTTTGATAGACTCCCTATAACATAAATCAGGAATAAGTAGAAGGCACGATTTTTTTTAACTTTAAAACGTCGTAACTCAAAATGGTCAAACTTCGACCATACTGTCTATTCTGTACCAATACGCCGCGTGGTATCACCGTGAGAACTGCCAATTTACTTGCGAACGTTCGAGGGAGAATGTCACAGTGACTTTTCACTCTACGGGGACGATCTCAGATCATAGAAACAAGGAGATGTGCCAAGGCGCTATCGAGCTTGATGCCTGATCTTGAGCAAAATGCTCATATTAAAAACGTACGCGCTGGCGATGACCCGATCACGATCGATGGTATAAATACAGTGTTTTAGTTTAGTGCTAGTGTTGAGTGACGATTAACAGTGTTAGATTGAGGGTGTGCGGAATGTTGAATGCGTGGGAGATCTTTTTATTCACAAAGAGCGCTTAATTATGCGCGTAATTGTGTCGAAAAATGTACTAAGAGTGGCATCAGTTGTTCCCGTACTAATTTGCTATGATGGCATATCTCCTTGTTTCTATGATCTGAGGGGACGATATTCCCGTGCATAAATATACGATAAAACTGATTAGCAAAATACCATTTTTGGTCAATTCAAAATCTAATCTCAGTTCAATCAACTGTCTTATTGCTAAATTAATTACGAGAATTGACCTTCTGATTTCTATAACTCCTAAATGGCCATGAAAATCCAATTTCCTTTTTATCAGAGTTCAATGAACGGCACTGCTCTAGTGAATGAAACGAGTCGTGTTGTCATTCAGTTCGCTTATCAGATGTAGGAGTTACCATTCTAACGGAGAATGCTGGTTACGAACTCTATTTTTATAGAAATACGGTTTAATTTTTCAAAGCAGTAATTTGTAGATATCTTTTGCTTAGGTAAGTGTGTGATCTGATGGTGTGAACAGCGCAAGGGTAGCATTGTTTTACGCAACCTTTAGTTAACTAATTAACTTTTATCAATCAAGAGCTGTGCCCACGACTCACACGCGACACACTATCTCTTTCTTACAAATATCATTGAAAAAGGACAGAAAACAGTCAAATTAGTCTATGCCCTTGTCATTTACGGGAAAATAGTCGTGACCAATTTCACAATGGCGACTAAATTCACAGTGGAATAATTTGTTAGGATAAAATATTTTCTATCCCTTAATCATTTTCTTTATATTGGGTATTACACACGAATATTAAATAGGTACAACTTTTTATTGAGAAAGGTGATATCTACCGCATTCTCAGATATTATTCCACCACAGATTTTGTTTATTAGTCTAGTTCTGTACCTCAGAGGCAAACGAAATTAAGTGCCAAAATCGAAATTTTATGAAAACGTGCAATAATAATCGGGGTGTGAAACTTTAAATTTTCGTAAGCAAGTTAGTCATCTATTAGTCTTAGGCCATGTTGTTTCAACTTACAGTTTTACGTATCTGTAACCGTCAAATATGGCGGCTTGTACGACAATTTCATACTGACTTAACGATTACGTACTGACTTACGAATACAGATGGTTTGAAGCAACCCGCCCTTAGAATGTTATGCTTTATGCCATCATAAAGCGCCAGTGCTTGCGATTCTAGTCCTACTAAATATTATAAATACGAAAGTTTGGGTGTGTATATGTTTGTTTCTTCTTCACACTGAAACGGCTGAACGCATATGGATGAAATTTGGCAAATAGGTAGCCTGAGACCTGGAAAAACACATAGGCTACTTTTCATTCATTTTCACGCAGACAAAGTCGCGGGGAACAGCTAGAGGTGTATAAAAATCTCGATTTCGAAAAAAGTGGAGTTGCTATCATTTGCCTCCGAGGTTGAGTCTACCTATTCCTCCCACTGAGCACAGTCTAGCATTAAATAAAGCACGTTATGTTTAAAAAAAATTGAACTTCAATGTCTTCAATAGTAAGTTTTAAGTCTGTTTTTTTAGTGCACTGTCTCGCGTCAAAAAAGTGAAATTAAAATATTAAGTATTAAGCAGTCTATTTTTTCTTAAGGAAAATCTCATTTAAGTTGTTTTTGTATCGTTCCGAATTGGTTCAGCTGTTTAAGAGAAATGTTTTGCAATGTAGGTCGATATAGAAGCGGTTCAGATAGTAATTTTAATGTTTTTTTGGTTGTTTTTTAAAGATACTACTCGTTTGAGCGTTCTGTCGCTCTGCACGGGTGGCAAAGGTAGGTACCTACTCAATTTAATCTATATTTTATTTCTATCTATATTATTATAAAATTGTAAAAAAGCCGTGTCTGTAGTCTGTACAAAAAACAGTCGCAATGGGGTACTAGGTCGTAACCATTACCAAAAATTATTGTTTTTGAAGTTTTGTATTTTCCAGGGACCGATTAATCGGATTAAAAGGTTACCGGTTAAATCTCTAACCCATATTTTTGGTTAATCCTAATGCAGGGTAACCGGTTAACCCTTTAATACGGATACCGTTACCGGTTAATATTGCTGATTAACCCGAATGAAATAGAACAAAAATGAAAAAAAAAGGAACAAAAATTAACTCTATGCGTGAACTATTATTAGGCTGATTAACCCAGAATACGGGTTAACCTTTATGCAAGGTTTTTCACCTAACCCAAAAAAAAAACCCGGGTTAACCCCTATACGGGTGACCTTTTCGGTCCCTGGTATTTTCGTCTGTTTGTGCACGCATCACGCATAAAATACTGAACGGATTTTGATGTGGTTTTCACAGTTTTGTAGTTTGCGGTCCAACTTAAAATCTAAGCGACGTTTCATCTAATTCCGGTGGAGTGAACCAGAGGACCTTGACCTCTTCGTAGTACTAGCCACCCTACACTAAGGAGGTCATTTAAAATGGTCAATTTATTGTAGTCCACGCGAACGGAGTCGCGGGCAAAAGTCTAGTGATTAGGTACATTAAAGTTCACTGTTTACTATGACCATACCTCAGATCATAGAAACAAGGAGATATGCCATCATAGCAAATTAGTACGGGAACAACAGCCGTCGCCACTTTTAGTACATTTTTCAACACAATTACAAGCGCCCCTCGTGAATATAAAGATCTCCCACGCATTAAACATTCCAGACACCCTCAATCTAACACTGTTAATCGTCACTCAACACTAGCACTAAACTAAAACACTGTATTTATATTATAGATCGTGTTCGGTTCGTCGCCAGCGTGTACATTTTATATACGGTCAATGTGACCGTATCAAAGCGTTAATTTTAGTAGCGCCTTGGCACATCTCCCTTGTTTCTATGATCTGAGGACCATACTAATGAAGTCCAAATATTTGTCGCCATATTTGTCTTCCCAAAACCCAGTCAAATACGAACAGTCAGTGAAAGTACAAACAGAGCCACACGCACTTTGTGTTCGGTGAAAATAATAGCTTATTTTGTGAATCCCATTGTCTATGTCGTTGCCATGGGAAAACGTATCGCTTTCTACTGGAGGCCTCTCGATCGTGAATTTATTATGTGACCGGAGAAATAGGTAGTTATATTGAAATCAAGGGTATAAGATGATCATTGGTATAACTTGTATCAATCAAGGGTATAATTTGTTCATGTATTACTATAGTTAAGAACTGTAGATTTGACGAGGGTGTAACAGACGGACATACAGACGGACATGACGAAACTTGGGTTCCTAGTTTTACTACGGAACCCTAAAAAACAGTCGGGATAATACTGGGAAGTAACTACCGCCTAAAAGATGTTTTTGTAATAGTTGTCTGTTGTGCGCGCATGACACAAATAGGGGTCCGTGGCTTAGGCCCCCAGTGGTCGAGGCACCTGTGGCCGACGCCCCCGATTCGAAAAATTTAATTAAAAGCAATTTTTGATCAAATGTACAGTCAGGCACAAAAATGTTTTACAAGAATAATAAATGTATATCAATCATTATACAGGGTGACAGGTTAGACAGTGAAAATATTTAAGGGGTCATTGTACTCATAATTATGAACAACTTTTACGATGGGACCAACGCTAAAATCGCGAAAAAAAAAATCTGCTGTTACATACATTTATGTTCACATTCATGAACAAAATGTATGGAACAGCAGATTTTTTTTTCGCGATTTTAGTGTTGGTCCCATAGTAAAAGTTGTTTATAATGATGAGTACAATAACCCCTTAAAATATTTCCACTGTTTAACCTGCCACCCTGTATTGATTATAAGTATTATGTATGATATTAAATCATAATTTTATTATATTTATAAAACAGAAATGCTTTAAGTACCTATTAGATGTTTTGAAAAATAAAAGTTTTAGTTATTTTTCATTATTACTTTACGGATTTTTATGTGGTTTTCACAATTTGGTAGCTTGGGGTCCAACTTAAAATCTAAACCACTTTCATCCAAATCCGGTGGGATGAAAAGGTCGAAAAGGTGTGTATTTTTCATTGTATCAGAATAAACAAAAACAAGTATTTCGTTTTAACATACACACTTGATAAACGTGTCGTTGGACGTACCGCGGTCACTCGCATGCAATAAACTTAAAAGTTAAGTTAAACTTATGGTAAAGTTAACTGCAACAGGTACGAGCGGTATGGACAAATTTGTCCGGTTGTAGGCGAGGTTCATACAGTTAGCGGAGCGGGATGAGCGAGGAATAATGGACCAAGGATATCTAATAATATATCTAAAGTAAAAAAATGTGTAAAATAAATAAAAAACGTTTCTTTTTTAGAAAATATTCAACGTGGTACTACAACAGGTACTTATTTACATTCAATATTCTACTTGGATAAGTCTATAAGTACACTAAAAATTCTTTTTATGGAACTGGAAAGTCTTTGTGTAGATATTTCATGGCATTTTACATATGCCCAATTAACAAAATCCTTTTTATTTATGAGATTGGATGAATTTTAAAGTTTCTGTGTCATCATAAAAAAGGTCTAACTAGGGTACTTATGATTAAAAGGTTTTACTGAACAGGCTGAAGAGCTTTCTTTTCTTCATGATCACTTTTTAACCACATCTTGATTATAATTCAAGTTCATCTGGCGGTGTTACCTCGCTCTATGCAAGTTGGGCAACAAACACGTCGGGTGGGTAAGGGCACCACTTTCCAGACCACTTGTAAAATTCTAAAGCGATGCTTTACCAACTTAAGTAATATATTATTATGTACATACTTAGGTAGCGAAGGGTGAGGCAAAACCAGTACAATAAAACAGTAACACAATTATAAATTATTGCATTTTACTCATGTACTGGTACAGGTACCTACTTATGTCTGATTATGACTGATGATGATGTTTATCAATTAGATTTCAGTGTGCCATTTGATACCTGTTGAAATCTCTTGAGCTGAACCCCTTATTTAAATCTCACATGATGTCAAGCAATGATGAGGTAAAGGATTAAACATCACACAAATTGACAATTTTTTTTTAGTTGTAAATAGGCTTGCGTTTGACCGCCATCTCGCCTGATGTTAAGCGATGATGCGGTCTACGATGGAGCACGCTTGCCTAGAACAAACCGATTCACTCGTGACTTGAAGACACCCAGATTGTAAATGTGATGTATTATAAAATTATATTATGTATTTATATTATTATAAAATATTTTCAATTAATCTAACAACATTTTTAAATTATACGAACTAAATAACAGCGGTATTCCCCAAGGTACCATACTCAGACCCTTACAAATTTGTCTAGAACTCAAGATTGACTTGACAAAACACGGTGTAAAATTTACTTGGCGGGTGTAAATCAAGCCTTAGCTGTGTCTATTTGTCGACACAGCCACTTTTACTTGCATACCAGCGTGCGATACCGGGAACTTGAGATACAAGACTCACGGGATTTCCTTATTGAGATGGAGAGGAAATTATTAGAGATCTTATCTCATGGGGAGTTGGGAGTTTTACTTTTTAATTGGCTTTTTCTATTTAAGAGTGATGGGTATCGTGATTTCTGCGAAGGATTAGTTTTTTGTGGGATTTAATTTGTGGAAACGATGTGTTTCCAATCAAGTATGTTTTGTTATTAATAGATAGAATATAATATGTTCTTTATTGTACACAATCATTGTAAAACAGCTTATAAAAGGTAGCATAAGCATAAGCATAGCATAATCGGCCTATAATGTTCCCACTGCTGGGACACAGGCCTCCTCTCTGTGAGAGGGAGTGGGCCGTAGTCCACCACGCGGGCCCAGTGCGGGTTGGTGGTATAAAAGGTAGGTACTGTTAATTTTAAGGGTACAATGGTGGTCTTATCGCTGATAGCGATATCTTCCAGACAACTTTCGGATCGACTGAAAGAACTTAAATAAAATAGGCCTACAAGGCCTAAAAGACCTAATTTTATTGGTTTACACAACTCCCACCCGTAAAAGCTGACATGGTTCGAAGACCATCGTTTATTGGAACTTATATCAGTATTTGAACATAGATTGTTAATATTTACGTTAAAATCTGTAAATATTTTCTAGTACCTACCTAATAAAAGTTGCTCACGTCCTCTCATCATCATCTGCCTAGCCTTTTCCCAAATTATATTGGGGTCGGCATCCAGTCTAACTAGTTTTGGCTGAATATCAATATTTTACGTGGAGCGACTGCCATCTGACCTCCACAACCCAATTAATGGGTAATACCGGTATTCGAATGTTAGACCAGCTATCAGACTTTAGAGCTTCTGACTACCCGTAACAATTGTCAAAGATATTCCTATGACAACCGGGACCGACTGCTTAACGTGCTCTCCGAGGCACGGAGGGGTCTCGATATGTAAAGACATGTCACCCATCTAAGGACTGACCGCGGCAAGCGCAGCTTAACCTTGCAGATCTATCGATCAGTGCGGCCGTCATTTAGCCACGAGCCCCGAGTTGTTGCTCACGTCCTCTCCTGTCAGTCATTACCATAACCGCTGGTTACTGCCACTCACTGAAGGGTTATTGATCTGTCACTTATGGGGTTATTTACCTTGGTGTAACATTTACTTTAGCTTGTTATGTGCATATAAAGCATACTTAACTTACCTAAGATTGATTCAACATCTATGATAGCCGTCAATAGCTAGATCATCGTGGCTGTAGAATTAATTGACAGCACAGTTGGTGCAACAGTGTCGCAGGTTACATTTCAGTTAATAATACTATTCAGTCAATATCCAATATATGATCCAATATAATGATGATAGTCTTCAACGGCTACCTAAAGCAGGGCTGTCCAAAGCACGGCCCGCGGCTTATATGTATTTGTGCGGCCCGCGACGTGTTTTTGATCTACCACATACTTATACGAAAAAAATTCCATAATGTGGTACATTATTTTATTTTATGGCATAAATTATTCAAAAAATTAAAACTAGGTACCCACCTAGTTTTAATTTTTTTCGTATAAGTATGTGGTAGATCAAAAACACGTCGCGGGCCGCACAAATACATATAAGCCGCGGGCCGTGCTTTGGACAGCCCTGCTTTAGATAGCCGTTGAAGACTATCATCATTATATTGGATCATAAATGTATATTTTTTGTGAATTTGAAACATGTCAAAGCCATGTTATGCTTATATTAAGTTATTAAATATATAAGTGATTCTCAAAAATCATATGACCCGAGCGGGATTTGAACCCGCGACCTCTGCCGAACCGTGGCTAGTGCTCTGAACCAACTGAGCTACCGGGTCCCGCCCGACTCATCTGAAATTTGAGACCCCTTTGTAATACGCTTCTTAGGAGCGTTTGGCGACATCTATCGGAAAACTTTTTGCAGTATTTCCAACTCAATGCCAATTACTTTGCAGTTATCGGACATCGATGCGATATCACCATCTATACATTATAAATGTATATTTTTTGTGAATTTGAAACATGTCAAAGCCATGTTATGCTTATATTAAGTTATTAAATATATAAGTGATTCTCAAAAATCAGGCAGAGGTCGCGGGTTCAAATCCCGCTCGGGTCATATGATTTTTGAGAATCACTTATATATTTAATAACTTAATATAAGCATAACATGGCTTTGACATGTTTCAAATTCACAAAAAATATACATTTATAATGTATAGATGGTGATATCGCATCGATGTCCGATAACTGCAAAGTAATTGGCATTGAGTTGGAAATACTGCAAAAAGTTTTCCGATAGATGTCGCCAAACGCTCCTAAGAAGCGTATTACAAAGGGGTCTCAAATTTCAGATGAGTCGGGCGGGACCCGGTAGCTCAGTTGGTTCAGAGCACTAGCCACGGTTCGGCAGAGGTCGCGGGTTCAAATCCCGCTCGGGTCATATGATTTTTGAGAATCACTTATATATTTAATAACTTAATATAAGCATAACATGGCTTTGACATGTTTCAAATTCACAAAAAATATACATTTATAATGTATAGATGGTGATATCGCATCGATGTCCGATAACTGCAAAGTAATTGGCATTGAGTTGGAAATACTGCAAAAAGTTTCCCGATAGATGTCGCCAAACGCTCCTAAGAAGCGTATTACAAAGGGGTCTCAAATTTCAGATGAGTCGGGCGGGACCCGGTAGCTCAGTTGGTTCAGAGCACTAGCCACGGTTCGGCAGAGGTCGCGGGTTCAAATCCCGCTCGGGTCATATGATTTTTGAGAATCACTTATATATTTAATAACTTAATATAAGCATAACATGGCTTTGACATGTTTCAAATTCACAAAAAATATACATTTATAATGTATAGATGGTGATATCGCATCGATGTCCGATAACTGCAAAGTAATTGGCATTGAGTTGGAAATACTGCAAAAAGTTTTCCGATAGATGTCGCCAAACGCTCCTAAGAAGCGTATTTATTACAAAGCTGTCTCAAATTTCAGATGAGTCGGGCGGGACCCGGTAGCTCAGTTGGTTCAGAGCACTAGCCACGGTTCGGCAGAGGTCGCGGGTTCAAATCCCGCTCGGGTCATATGATTTTTGAGAATCACTTATATATTTAATAACTTAATATAAGCATAACATGGCTTTGACATGTTTCAAATTCACAAAAAATATACATTTATAATGTATAGATGGTGATATCGCATCGATGTCCGATAACTGCAAAGTAATTGGCATTGAGTTGGAAATACTGCAAAAAGTTTTCCGATAGATGTCGCCAAACGCTCCTAAGAAGCGTATTACAAAGGGGTCTCAAATTTCAGATGAGTCGGGCGGGACCCGGTAGCTCAGTTGGTTCAGAGCACTAGCCACGGTTCGGCAGAGGTCGCGGGTTCAAATCCCGCTCGGGTCATATGATTTTTGAGAATCACTTATATATTTAATAACTTATATTGGATCATATATTGGATATTGACTGAATAGTATTATTAACTGAAATCTAACCTGCGAACATAATTATGTTTCTGCGGCCCTCCAATCTATTTAGTGATTCATAGTGACCCCAGATCGTATCTGCTTTGGCCAGCCCTGGTCTAAAGCATTGATACCTAGTCAAGAAGCTTCAAGCTTCAGATTTATTAGAATCAATGGAAAACAAAGTCTTAGGCAAATATTTAGGTATTTATTTAGACACCAATGAAAGATTGATTTATTGATTCCCAATATTATGCACAACTAATTAAATACTACAGTACCTACTTATAAGTATGTATACAGATAACGCCAGTGTATAAGTAGTTATTGCAATGACGATACGATCGCAAGAGGTCGTTGTGCCACTTGCCTTAGTTTTTGCCGACTGCGGCGAGACTGACAATCATCTGTCCCACATTATGAACCAATAATATTGATGTACGACGCTATGAATCATCACTGCATCTTGATTCAGCTTCCAGTTTGTGTACATACACTTGCTGTTCCACGCGGTTTCACCCCCGTTGCTCGGCTCCTAAGAGTCATAGCGTGATGTTAAATAGCCTATACTATTTCTTATGAATCCGACTATAAAATTCAAAAAGAATCGTTCGAATCCGACTGGTAGTTCCAGAGATTAGCGCGTTCAAACACAAACAAACAAACTCTTCAGATTTATAATATTTGTTTAGATATCATCGCGCCTTTAATTCCGAAAGGGTTGGCAGATATCACTAACGTTTTTAGAATTCCGTAGTAAAACTAGGTACCCTTATAGTTTCGCCATATCTGTCAGCTCAGTAGCGCCTTGGTACTCCCTTGTTTCTATGATCTGAGCAGGGAACATACAGGGTAAAATTAAAACCAGTGCGGATATTTTAGGAGGTGAAAGTACTCATGAATATGATCAACTTTTATTATGGGACCGACACTGATATATGAAAAAAAACAATCAGCTGTTCCCTACAAAAATGCACTAAAACACGATCAAAATGTATGGAACAGCAGATTTTTTTTTTCACATTTCAGTGTCGGTCCCATAATAAAAGTTGATCATATTCATGAGTACTTTCACCTCCTAAAATATCCGCACTGGTTTTAATTTTACCCTGTATGGATATACCTACCTATACCTACCTGTATGGATCAGCAGCACTATTAGGTACCACCACCTGACACTGATTAGCCTATAGCCCACGAGGGGACCTACTAATAATAGCTAAGTACAAAGAAACAACAGGCATTGTCTGATTGGCAAATAGGATGGGCAACATTTTCCTTTGTGCTATTTTAATAATAACTAGCGTTCAGTGGCAAAGGGTTAATTTTTGTAAGAGGAAAGCCGGAGCTACAAGTGCTTACCTGGCCACGAAAAGCTAATTAGTAAAAGTAGGCCTGCCTGTGCTATTTTTCAAAGGGAAGCCGGTAGGAATCGTATTGTAGGGACCCTTCGCCACTGCTAGCGTTAATTACTAGTGCATTAGTTATACTATTCATGGGTAACCCGCATTGCTAGTTTCTATATTTATAATTCTTGACATTGAATAAAATAGTAAATTATAAATAGTCACTTCACTTCTTGGTTATGAGTTTATGACAGTTGTGGAGTATAAATCACACTAATATTATAAATGCAAAAGTTTGTGTGTGTGTGTGTGTGTGTGTGTGTGTGTGTGTGTGTGTGTGTATGTTTGTTTGTATGTTTGTTACTTCTTCACGCTGAAACGGCTGGACGGATTTAGATTAAATTTGGCACACAGATTATAGTCTGGAATAACACATAGGCTACCTTTTATCCCGGAAAACGTGGGCGAAGCCACGGGCGGAAGCTAGGAGGTACATAGTATAAAGTGTAATTTAAATAAATGATTTGATTTTTTTCTATTATGTGCTGTTAATCCAAAGACAGCACTTCACTTGGCCAAATATCCGACTTATTTATTTAGAAATAGGATATATTTTGTATTAGCCAAATAACACGAATATTTAGGTAAATATTCCAGTGCCAAATATAACAATTCTAAACCAGATCAACTTAAAAACAACTTAGCTACGTATATTTTTCAAAATACAAATGGCGCCTAGCACGTCGCATACGTTGCTTGACTAATTTCATAAAACAAACGAACCAGTGACTAATCTTTCAGCAGTGACTAAAGAATAATGTACATATCAGAAAGTAAATAGGAACTTTCATTAATCTATATACTTATAATAAATCTGTAGAGAGGTCAATTCTGTACATGAAATATATTTTCAAAATAACTATCAGCCGGCCTAACATGACCACGATAGAAACGGGTTTTGTCTACATAGAAATAGACAAAGTGACAGATTTCATTCATAAAACGTAGAAATGTTTCTACAATCTGTCACTTTGTCTATTTCTATGTAGACAAAACCCGTTTCTATCGTGGTCATGCTAGGCCGGCAGGGGGTGATTAGTGATCGATACTAATGCCAAAAATGCAATCAGTAAATTTTTTGTCTGTCTGTCTGTCTGTCAGTCTGTATGTTCCTTATAGACTCCTCGACGGATTTTAACGAAACTTGGTACAATTATTCTTCATACTCCTGGGCAGGTTATAGTATACTTCTCATCACGCTACAATCAATAGGAGCAGAGCGGTGAAGGGAAATGTTGGGAAAACGGGAGAAGTTACTCTATTTTTTAAGCTTCCGTCGCGTGTGCAGCCTTAATGGTTAAAACTACATAGAAATCATGTATGACGGAAATGTTCTACATAAAATTATCTAAAAAATATTCCACAACAGCATATGTCTATCTTTTATGGTTGACTCACAATAACACGTGTAACTCCCGATAGCTTAGCAGTTCGGAGCTTTCTGATTGTATTACACACAAGGAGTTACACGCCGATGGAGTCGCGGGCACAGCTATTAATAATTATATTCTGCGGTTCCTTATTGCGATATTTTTCAATAGTATTGTGAATTGACATATTATATTTCCCTACTAAAATACGAAAGTTAATCTGTCTGTTACTTAAAAACCATTGAACCGTGAGCAAGGACATACGCTACTTTTTTACGAAAAACGACGGAAACGCAGACGATGTCGCGGGCAAAAGCTAGTCAGTAATAAAATTATGAGTGCAATTGTGGTGCAATTTTGACAGGACACTCTGATGACCCTGATTTTTTTTAAAGCGGTTAATAGGTATTATTATTTTTTTCTGGTAATTAGGTATTTGTTTTCAAAAAGTGGCAGCTATGTGACCTTTGTGTGTTAAATTATGTGTCTTGCACTGAGTTGCAGAAAGGGTCATTAAGTTTCAAAAGGAGACTTTAATGATAGAAATTGTATGGTTAAAGTTTCCATTAAAATTTAATTATCTTTCTACAACCGATCGTTGGAGACATTTTATTTTCATGGTTTGTTCACACACACCAGCTCACTCATATCTAGCGGGGTCACACACGTAACTTTCGTTATTTTATAATAAATTCATGCACGTGTGTTTCCGGATGTTAGACTACTTCTAAACCTCACGGATAATTAATCCTGACGTACTCCAAGGCGATATTATTGCAAAAATTACGATGTTTTTCAATGAAATGTTTTACTAAATCCTTCCTTTTGTTTACTTGTAATATGTTATCATTTCCGCCACTGTTGCGGGCATTTTTAATGCCTGGCCCAGCATTTGCTTTTCAGAATTTACCTGATGATTAACTTCTGGACCAACCAAAAAAAATCTGCTGTTTCATACATTTTGCCGAACATAGATATTATTTTTGTCTGGATTAGTTGTTTTTTTTTCGTGATTTCACGGTTGGTGCCGCACTGAATACTCTCCTTTAATATAACCGTCGTTCGACCAGTAACATAGTGCAGTGATAGCCTAGTGGATTAACCATGTGCCTCCCACGGCGAATGGTTCGAGTTCGATCCCGAGGCACGCACCGCTGACTTTTCGAAGTCATGTGCGTATTAGAAATTAATTATCACTTGCTTTAACGGTGAAGGAAAACATCGTGAGGAAACCGGCATGTCCTAGAACCAAAAATTCGAAGACATGTGACGTCAACCAACCCGCACTGGGCCCGCGTGGTGGACTACGGCCCACTCCCTCTCACAGAGGAGGCCTGTGTCCCAGCAGTGGGAACATTATAGGCCGATTATGCTATGCTTATGCTTATGCTTGACCAGTAACCCCGTATTTTTCAACCATTACATCAACCTAAAGCTACTCTCTGACCCAATCTTCATTAATATTAACTACAACGTGATTCTGATTATCTTAATAATCTAGTCCAAGAAAAGTTTGAATTATATCACTTACCCGCACAAAAGGGTTCTTCTTTGGTAACTCATGGTCCACTTCATCCCTGGACTCATCATCCTCCGCGGAGTTAACCCGCACGCAGGTCTTGTGGATAGTTTGGGGCTCATCCATACCCACCACTCATCATACACAGGGTTAAACTATACACTACACTGTCATCCACTTTCAAAGTGATCCACACACTAAAACACTTTTAATTTCCAATTTGGAATTTTAGCACACGATTCACTGAATTTATTCGAATTTAGAATTCGATTTTTATTTTGTTGTCACTTGAATTTTTAATTTTGGTATTCTTTTTCCAAATTATTGATGTGAATTTGGATTTTTAGTGCACTGTTTTCACTTCACTTTGGAATTTTAGTATCCACTTGACACTTTATTCCATGCGTGCGCTCTCGAAAAGTACCTGTAATAATATTGAAATTCTAGATTAATTACGACACTAAAGATAAGTAATGTTTAACTATTGATGTCATTTCGACCGAGTTTTAGCATAAACTGTAAAGATAGCGTTATCTAGTTTAGTAATCGTTCGAGATATTAGTTTGTTTGTTACTTAACTGTGTTTCAGTAATCTTTTGAACAAATAGAGTTAATCTTTATGTGCCTGGAAGATTTGAAACAGTGTTAGCTGCTTGGGTTATTAAGTTTCGTGAATTTTTACTAAACATGAAAATTCTATTAAACGAGTTACCTAAACCCATTGTATTGCTTTTAATATTATACTGACATTAGTATACAGGGTTATTGGTAAAACACCAACACCCTTGCAGGAGTCTATTACTAACATCATAAACAACAACTTTTGTTCTATGACTTTTTACAAAACATAATACATTTACCAAAAATACACTTTCAAGTTTTTGTTGTACTACCTATCGGACACGTTTTAGATCTGTATTTTGAAGTAAATAAACACGTATCGGCCCCTGTGCGCTGGTATTCATAATAATAATTTGACACACACAACAACATTGGCAAATGTCACTTCATGACGACTATTGGCTGAATCCTACATCGCACAAGCAGAGTTTTCACAGCGATTATATGTGTATATGCATACACAGAAATACGAGGTTCTCAAGTAATTATAGGTATTATGGCGTATAAGCAACGTAGAATGAGTAACAATGCGTATTGCATAAGGAGAGACAGTTTGTGAATTGGGTTTCAAAGCACCATCGTTCATTAAGTAAGTTGCTTGCAGTAAAACAAACTAGCATAAAAAAAATTCTCCGCGTCGCTGTCAACTGGTAGCCTGCCCAAAAGACTGGCGGCATTGCCACGTCGTATGGCACTGCTTAATCTTTGGCCAAAGTAATAGCTAGCCCTTTGGTCACGGGAAGTGTCAACCAATCGTTTAGCGATGTCTTTAAATTATGAGATATGCACTCGGTCCACGCGGCCCTAGGGTTTGCCGTTAGATTTTAACCTTTTTAATTATATTAGGTATCTTCAGTATAAGCTATTATGATAGTATCTAGTGTTTTTAACGGATAACTTTAAAAGTTAGGTCGGTCTCATAAGTACAGTCAGCGTCCCACATTGTCTGACCCCTCTTAGAAATAGTAACGCCGGCTCCACACGTTGGCCCCAACGCCACTCGCCCAACGTGTGGATCCAGAAAATAGCATTGACCCCAACGTTGGCCAATGCTATTTTCTAGATCCACACGTTGGGCGAGTGGC
This sequence comes from Thalpophila matura, assembly GCA_948465475.1. Taxonomy (NCBI): domain Eukaryota; kingdom Metazoa; phylum Arthropoda; class Insecta; order Lepidoptera; family Noctuidae; genus Thalpophila; species Thalpophila matura. Next base: position 12,132,813 of record OX419198.1, on the reverse strand, counting down.
GTTGGGGCCAACGTGTGGAGCCGGTGTAAGATTCAAAGAGGGGTCAAACAATGTGGGGCACTGACTGTACGTTTTCCTGTAGCTACAGCGGTTAAGATAGCTGTCCTTACTACCCTATCTCCAATTACTGAGGTCTTTTTTTTCAAAGGTAAAAAAACGGACCGTTTTCTTGCCAATAAATTGTAAGTCTTCAAATGCTTCGACAGTTTCTTGAAAAGATTCTGAAGAAAATTAATTTAGGTGTTTAAAAACGGTTCTGAAGGTATTTATGGTTTGATGTTGGCGACGATATGAGGGTTGTAACTAACTACGGTTGGTAAATGATATAATCCGGGCTTGTGTTAATCATTAAACTTGACTTGACGTTTACATGATCCTCAGCTCATATTGTCATCTCCTCAGATCATAGAAACAAGGAGATATGCCATCATAGCAAATTAGTACGGGAACAACTGATGCCACTTTTAGTACATTTTTCGACACAATTACGCGCATAATTAAGCGCTCCTTGTGAATAAAAAGATCTCCCACGCATTGAACATTCCGCACACCCTCAATCTAACACTGTTAATCGTCACTCAACACTAGCACTAAACTAAAACACTATATTTATACCATCGATCGTGTTTGGATCGTCGCCAGCGCGTACGTTTTTAATATGAGCAATTTGCTCAAGATCAGGCATCAAGCTCGATAGCGCCTTGGCACATCTCCTTGTTTCTATGATCTGAGGTCATCTCACTTAGCTTGCGTCATTTCAGATTATAACTTCTATAAAAACATAAAATTATAAGTAGGTACTTAACTACCTCGTTTTTATCTTTCTTGTATGCTAATAGCAGCACAATTATCTCCTAAACTGCTGTAGCGTTTGACAAAAGACAATTATCTTTCTTTCATCTCAGTTTTGCATAACAATAAAGCAGCAAAAAAACAAGATGCCTGACGTTAATTGAAGCAAATTTTAACTTGACTGCCCAAAAACAGGTGTGTTATGTTTTTAGGGTTTATGTAAGTATGTCTGTAAGATCTTTATTCCACCAGATTTATTCCAACGTCAAAATGTACTTCCCCTAAAACGCTTCTGACTACCCGTAACGACTGGCAAAGATATTCCCTCAGATCATAGAAACAAGGGAGATGTGCCAAGGCGCTACTAAAATTTACGCTTTGAGACGGTTACATTGACCGTATATAAAATGTACACGCTGGCGACGAACCGAACACGATCGATGATATAAATACAGTGTTTTAGTTTAGTGCTAGTATTGAGTGACGATTAACAGTGTTAGATTGAGGGTGTGTGGAATGTTTAATGCGTGGGAGATCTTTATATACACGAGGTGCGCTTGTAATTGTGTTGAAAAATGTACTAAAAGTGGCGACAGTTGTTCCCGTACTAATTTGCTATGATGGCATATCTCCTTGTTTCTATGATCTGAGGATATTCCTATGACAACCGGGACCATTGACATATTTATATGTCATGGACCGACTGTTTATAGTGCTCTCCGAGGCACGGAAGGGTCTCGATGTGCAAAGAACGGTCACGCACGTCCTAATAAACCTGTCCCGACTGTTTTTTATTTACCGACTTCAAAAAAGGAGGTTCTGTATTCGTCCCGTATGTATGTATGTATGTAAGTATGTATGTAAGTATGTATGTAAGTATGTATGTAAGTATGTATGTAAGTATGTATGTAAGTATGTATGTAAGTATGTATGTAAGTATGTATGTAAGTATGTATGTATGTTTGTATGTGCGCGATTTTCTCAAAAACTACTGATTCGATTTGGATGGGGTTTCCACTAACGTAATCTACATACTTTCAGGAAGGTTTTAGTATATAATACATTATGTAATCATTCCTATGTACAAAGTTATAGGCATAAATTTACACACTCCGTAGAAGATTTACTGTTGAACGAATTCGTGAAAGTATAGATTACTTTCACGAATTCGTTCAACAGTAAATCTTCACACGGGATAAAGAACTAAAAACGGAAAAATAAAAAACTTTTTTAACAAAAAATAACCGACTTCAAAAATCCACTACAAAGAAAATAATAATTTTGGTTTCGGAAGTCGGTGGCAAAAAAAAGCAAACAAAAACCAAAGCCACCGACTTTCGAAACCAAAATTATTCTGGAATATTTTCAATGTACAAGCTTTTTTACAAGTTTATGTATATAGATAGTAGATTGGATTATTGCAGATTCATACTCGTACTTTGAAAATCTTTGGTTCAATAAACTCAAACCTCAAATATGTACATTTCATCTTTTATAATTCAAAAGGGTAGTCACCTTCTTCGAAAAGCCTAATCAAAGGCCTACTCATGTTACAAACCCGCGGGTTTAGTTGTAAATCAACTGATTCATAATATTGTGCAAAACTGCAGGTAGCCGTGATTCAAAATGCACGTAATATGTTAGTCAGAGGTGATTGTAAAGATGTATTAACATACAAAATCGAAAAAATTCATTCGTTCAATACGAAAGTCAACAACCTTTTTTTTTATTCTCTGGGTAGTGTAACGCCTGGCCATGAGCCTCTGCTGAGCCAGTTAGCCAGCCATGCCAGCCAAGCCAACCGTGGCAGCCAAGCCGGCCAAGCCAGCCATGCCAGCCAAGCCAGCCAGCCAAGCCAGCCAAGCCAGCCAAGCCAGCCATGCCAGCCATGCTAGCCAGGCCAGCAGAGGAACACCAAAATAAGCGCGCCACTAGCAACACTACGCGCCGATGACGAGCTGTGACGTCACATCGCCTGAACTAAGTGGGGATGAAATTATAAATAGCGATGCGAGCTCACTTTAAGGTTCACTTTTATACTGCTCTAACTGTAAGACGAAACTCTGCCCTAATTGTGACTAATCGAATAAATTAATTTTGCCTACGATTTGCGTTTCTATTCCCTTCTGTTTCAGTAGACATCCTAGAAAGAAAGAAAAAAAACATTATTTGCGTCGATATGACGCAAAAAATCATAAAATAACATTGATACAGATGGAAGAAAAAAACTGTAGTGAAAGTATGCGTCACATCCGCGCAAAATGGCCATCGCTCAGCACGATGCTGTAACCTATGCACGGAGCCGAGCCACGGCGCTGGTTTTCAGCGACAGCCGAAATCCTCGTGAATTTCCAGGATCCCCAGGGTTGCCCTCCTTAGGGCGGGTGCTCTAGGGAGGGCGGCCCTGGGGCCGGCGGAGGGGTCTGTCAGACTCTTACTGACTAAAATTACCCCGGTGTTCCTCCAACTACTTGTGACCGGTGGCGCGGAAGTCGCTCGCGCATCTACACCCCCGGCAGGTATTGGCCCCCAGATGTTAGTAGGTGGGCCCCGTTACCCTCTGCGGCCGTTACCCTACGGCCGCAGCTCCAACACGGACGCTGCCGTCTCGGGCTCGTTTCTGTTCTGGCGAGAGACTGCCCAAGTCTGCCGCCCGGAGGCTGCAAAGTCAACAAGCCTGACTGGCTTCTCATGACTGGAGTTGCTATCATTTCTTGGCATAACATACCATGGCATCAACAGTTACATTTCGCCTGTTATGTTAAAATGCACATGGTAATAGGGGTCGAACCTATAACTATTCATGGGCATAAAACCAAAACTCCGTACTGCTACTAAAATAAAAAAATCGAATCCAAATCTCTATAACACTTTCTAACAAAGAACCACATGACCAATAGTCGTAAAGTCAAAGTCAACATATTTATTTCAATTAGACCATTTACAGGCACTTTTGAATTGTCAAGTTGTCGGTCAGTTTGTCTTACGACCAACGAGGCATCTTGTAGCATATCCCCCCTAACTAGGGGAAAGGCTGATGAACAGTTACCCAAAGAGGAGCATTAACTCAGAACGGTCAGTCATACATAATAACTAACTCGTGTTAATACACCAGTACATGTGTTTAGTTACGGCGAGTAGAGAAAGATGGTTATGTTACCGTGCGGTTGGGAAGCGGGCGTTTTTGAATAATGTCTGCCTTTAAAGTTACTGTTTGAAATGTCTTGGCAGTTTCAGTGTCTTGAGAAGCAGGCGTTTTTTTGTCTGCTTTAGTTACTGTTTCAAATATCTCGGCTATTTTATTTTCAAGGGCTTGTAGTACAAAAATAAGTACCTAGCCGTAATTTTTATTTATGTGGAACTTGTCTTGATTTGTAGTAACTATTCTTTATTTTATGTATTTTTAATATTGAGATACTACATGAGCGAATATTGGTACCACATGCACATACTTCTGGCAGCAGTGATAGCCAAGCAGTGATAGCCTGGTGGTTTAACCATGTGCCTCCCACGGCGAATGGTTCGAGTTCGATCCCGAGGCATGCATCGCTGACTTTTCGAAGTTATGTACGTATTAGAAATTAATTATCACTCGCTTTAACGGTGAAGGAAAACATCGTGAGGAAACCGGCATGTCCTAGAACCAAAAATTCGAAGACATGTGACGTCCACCAACCCGCACTGGGCCCGCGTGGTGGACTACGGCCCACTCCCTCTCACAGAGAGGAGGCCTGTGTCCCAGCAGTGGGAACATTATAGGCCGATTATGCTATGCCATTTCTATAATGACTGAATCTAACAATGAATGAATATTACGACATCATGAGGTTGTCATTGATGGATTCCATGGATATCTTAATCCATTAACCCGTTTAGGCTACAGAGAGCGCCAAAAAAATAGTCATACAAACATAGGTACATACTCACGAAAAATATTATTCTCCTTCAAATTCTAAAATAGAACTACTGTTACAAGGAGCCGTAACTACCGGTAAAATATATTGTACTTTGCAGAAACCAAGCAGGTAGAAGCAGCTGCTTCTCTGCAACCGCTTAAATTGAGACATTTTGAAAGAGCACCTAAAGAGCACCAACTTTTCCTCCCAACATTTCTGAAAAAGCAAATATTCGAACTTGCACCGCTTCACCACGCTCTGTTTGTGCGCATTTCTACGCGAGGTCGTGCGCACTGGTTCAAGGCTGTGTAATTACAATTAAACGGATTTATACGCACCCACCTGCGCACACGCATCCATTGATTATGAGGAAAGTTAGGAAACGGTGCTTCATTATCTTGTTGTCTTCCATCGGTGACGGACGTACGGCAATGCGCCACCGTGGTTGAGTATATGACCTAGGAATATTTACATGCTCGAACGGTTTCTGCGTAGCTGACTGTATACTAAAAGCTTATTGAGGATCTATAATCAAGTCTTTTATCACCAGATTTGATTGGTTATTGTTATTTTAGTCGACCGATCACAATTGCTTGGAATTTGACAGCTAGTTTAGATTTGTCCACGCTTTCTGTATAATTATGGGATCAGCGTCTATTTTCCAACAGCTGTGACGTAGCATTGCTGTTTCGTTAAGGGGGTGCTCCTCAGATCATAGAAACAAGGAGATATGCCATCATAGCAAATTTGTACGGGAACAACTGTCGCCACTTTTAGTACATTTTTCAACACAATTACATGCGCCCCTCGTGAATATAAAGATCTCCCACGCATTAAACATTCCACACACCCACAATCTAACACTGTTAATCGTCACTCAACACTAGCACTAAACTAAAACACTGTATTTATATCATCGATCGTGTTCGGTTCGTCGCCAGCGTGTACATTTTATATACGGTCAATGTGACCGTATCAAAGCGTCAATTTTAGTAGCGCCTTGGCACATCTCCCTTGTTTCTATGATCTGAGGGGTGCTCCGTGCTATCAGATACATTATTATATCGGCCGAAAGACGTCCACTGCTGGACATAGGCCTTCCCTAAGTATCACTATAGCGACCGGTCTTACGCTGCCCGCATCTAGGGGACTTCCGCGCCTATAATGTCATCAGTCCACTGTCTATTCTGTACCGACACTCTCACAGAATCCCACCGTGACATTCTCCCTCGAACGTTCGCAAACAAATTGGCAGTTTTCCCGGCGATATGACACGGCGTGTCGTTACAGAATAGCATAGCAGTTCGCGGAAAAAACACAAACATGAACAGTGTTCAAAGAACACTGGCAGGCGCCCATAGAACGCTGGGCTTCAGATTGTGTATGTCGGTACAGATATGAAATTAGTTTGGTGTGATCGAGTATTTCAAGAGTATTTATATTCATTTGTTAGTTGTTTTTGTACGTAATTGGGTTAAAGAGAAATCTTCGTATTTGTGACAGTGAGGTTAAGTATGGTGTGAATGATCCAATGAAGTACAGCCCGACTAATGAGTTCTCAATTCAAAGGTTTTAGTTGCTGTCGACATGATATTCTGTGGAGGTCCAATGAAGTACAGCCCGACTAATGGGTTCTTAATTCAAAGGTTTTAGTTGCTGTCGATATGATATTCTGTGGAGGCACGCGCCAGCCAGCATGCACCCGTTTTTGTTTTATTGGTTTTTTCAAAATGTCAACGGCATAATCATTTTATTTCTTATTTATTTCGATTTTTGATTCCAATTCTTAATCTCTAAGATAAATTAGGCAAAGAACCATTAAAATATATTTTTATTTTTGGTTAAGCTTTTATTACTGTACCATATCAAGCCCAAAATTACCAACGTCCTTTTGTCTCCAAGGTTTAGACGCAACGGGAAAACCCATTGGTTTTGTAGTATGTCTTTAGGCTGCGTAACAACAGTAATCAGTATGTTTGTCAACAAAACACCCAAAAAGCGCGGAAGTGAACGATCTAATGAATTCTGCTCATGTATCCTTGATCACGTCTGAAGGCCGCCCCAAAAGCGCGACCTTGCTCTTATCTACGGTCTGACGTCATTCACCGCGCAAAAATGGCGGTGATAACGTTCCAATTTCGAACGCGTATTATTTACGGTTCAACGATGTTTTGAAGAAGTGTGACAAATGACGTGGTGTGTATTGTTCGCGGTTTTTTATTTATTTATTTATTTATTATATGCTTTATTGTACACCAGATATTATATAATTACAGAACATTTATATTAAAAAGAAACACATACAATGGGCGACCTTATCGCTATCTGCGATTTCTTCCAGGCAACCGTAGGATGGAGACCAAGTGAGATGGACACGATATGGGGTTGTCTATGGTGTAGATAATTATAATAGATATTATGTACCAATACAAATACTATTTAATATATAATATTATACATGTATATTATACATGTTTTTTATGTCGTTATTTGTACTATTTTCCAGCTTATCGGAGTGTTAGATGTGAATAGGTTTGTCTAAGAAAACTGCTGTAAAAACGAACCTCTTCTGATATGGAGCAGGTTGCTGAAATGATAATAATACACACAGTACCTATATAATTTTTGTGAATTTGAATCATGTCAAAGTCATGTAATGATTAAATAATTCTATAAGCGATTTCTCAAAAATCGAATGTCGCGAACGGGATTTGAACCCGCGACCTCTGCCGAGCCGAGGCATATTGCTCTGAACCAACTAAGCTACCGCGACCCGCTCGGTTCACTCGAAATTTTAGATCTCTTTGCATACGCCTCTTATAAGCGTTTGGCGACATCTATTGGAAACTATCACAATTGAGTATTTATAGTAATAGGTCAGTGGTATAGTTATATAGATTCGAAGCTCCCCCAGGTTCGAATCCCAGCAGTGGCAATCTACTCTGTAAGTCCGTCAACGAAGATACGGGCCCGTCCGAAAGTACAATAGACATAAGATTCCGTCAAAACAAGTGTCAAATTAAATTTTTCGAACGGTAAAAACACATCGGGAGTAGGGACAACTGTCAAATCGTGCTATCATTCATTCTTAGTTCGGGCCCCGAACTAATCTTATGTCCGTAGGTGATACGGAGTAAGAAACGCCCGTAACTAAGGTCGAAATTACGGATTTCGTGCTTAGAGAGTAGACTCCCTGGAACGGAACTGGTGCGTAGGATGTCACATGTCTTCGAATTGTTGGTTCTAAAACAAAGTCAAAGTCAAAGTCAAAGCATTTATTTCAATTAGACCAATTACAGGTACTTTTGAATTGTCAAGGAGTCTGTCAGTTAGTAATAATGATGAAGCTAGATGCCCGTTCCAAAGCGTAGATTCCTATGGAGAAGAACGGGCAAGAAACTCCATGGTTACTCTTTTAAATCAAATCATTACAAATAATCATGGTTACATTGTTTTTGTCGGAAATAACACAAATATGAGAGAACAATGTATGAGTCTAGAATAATAGTAAAAACAGCTCCAAATTTTCAAACATTTTCCTTCACCGTTTTTAGAGCAATGGTGATGAAATAAATTGCATAAAGTGTGCGCCTGCCGGGATTCGAACCTACTGCCTACTACTTGTAAGCCAGGGTCGCTACCATTGGTCCAAGAGCCTCGACCATCATGTAGAGGCTCTCGTTAGGCAGTTGTGTCAAGAACTTGATGCATAAAGCTGTTTTAGGGTTCCGTACCTCAAAAGGAAAAATAGAACCCTAATACACTTTGTTGTCCGTCTGTCATGACCATGAGTCTCATCTGCTCATAGATGGCGCCACTAGAATATGCAATAGCGCCATCTATGATCAAGATATGATATATCTACTATGATGTAATAGCGGCATAGATGGCGCTATTGCATATTTCGGAACACTCAGGGCGCGAGTCGTACTCGCACTAGTCCGGATTTTTTCAACACTTACCGATGCCAGTGGGGTGTAACCTCAGATCATAGAAACAAGGAGATATGCCATCAAAGCAAATTAGTACCCGGAACAACTGATGCCACTTTTAGTACATTTTTCGACACAATTACGCGCATAATTAAGCGCTCCTTGTGAATAAAAAGATCTCCCACGCATTGGACATTCCGCACACCCTCAATCTAACACTGTTAATCGTCACTCAACACTAGCACTAAACTAAAACACTGTATTTATACCATCGATCGTGTTCGGTTCGTCGCCAGCGCGTGCTTTTTTAATATGAGCAATTTGCTCAAGATCAGGCATCAAGTTCGATAGCGCCTTGGCACATCTATGATCTGAGGGTGTAACGCTAATGATATTATCAAAATCATTTGATGTAATCGGCGTAACTTTAATGGACAAAGAGAAAAAACCCTTGACAATGGTCTTCAAGGTAAAGCTTTTCAAATTTATTATTCCTGTCTTGTTCCTTTTGAAATTCTTTGAATGTGACTTCCTCTTAACAGTCGTGATTTTTGATATAATTTCCCCGAGGAAGTCTTTTTGATGGAGTGACAAAAGGTTTCTTTTTTTTTTCTTTTTTTATGTTTTTGTTTTGTCAGATTCATTTTTGCGCCACAATGTTTTCAAAGAACGATCAAACTCGCGGCTAAATTACAGTCGTACTGATCGATCGATCTGCGAGGTTAAGCTGCTCTGGCCACGGTCAGTCCTTGGATGGGTGACCAATGTGACCATTATTTGCATATCAAGACCCCTCCGTGCCGAGATCACGTGAAACTATCTAAGAGTGTCGTTACGGGAGTCAGGAGCCCGAAAGTCTGACACCTGGTCTAACCGTAGAATGCCAGTATTACCCAGTAGTTGGATTGTGGAGGTCAGATGGCAATCGCTCCACGTACAATACTGATATTCAGCCGCATCTAATTAGACTAAAAGCCGACCCCAACCTAGATGTGAAAAGTCTCTAGGTGGATTTTCAAAGAAATTCAATTTAATCGAAAACTCAATGATTACAAATAGCCTATTTAAGGAGCCATTACTTGTGTTAAACAGTAATTCTAGCTATCTAATTGATGTTTACAATGTAGTTCAATGTCGCATTCACAAGGTTTCTCACTAAAGAGGTATTATTCAATTATGGTTTTAAATCAATAGTTTTAAAATGGCGTGAGAAGTCTTAGCAATGCATTGGGGTCGTCGTTTACCCCTGGCGTGTCGCATTTAATAGAAGGCTTTACAGTCAAGCTATCATTGTTTTGAATGTCAATATATAGGTACTACCACGGTAATAATGCAGGCCTTTTAAGACTCTAAACTTCAATTATATAAATTTTTCTTTAGATCCCTTATGATCTCTTCTCTCTAGGGAGGTGCGCCCCACTATTCTAGGAGTCCTGATCTAAAATCTTACGGTTACAGGTTTTGGCGGAAAATTTGAGTAATTTAAAGAAGATTTTCTCCACAAAAAGTAATCTCAGGCCACCCACTAAGGACACGAATCATGAAGACTTATTTTTTAACGGATTGAAATCTTGGTGTCGCATTATAAATGGTGATTAATAGCAAGAAACAATCAAGTGTGAGACGATAAAAATCAAACACCCCAAGAATGTCTAGTATAGGCACGCGCCATGACCACACGATACCTAACCACATAACGACCGGTGCTGTGTCATTCTAGCAGCAATATTGACCTTCATTGACATTCCACGACGTAACTTCTCACCTTTATGAGCTACTAGTTGTTCCCCGCAGTTTCACCCCCATTGCTCGGCCCCTAAGGGTCGTAGCGTGATGTTAAATAGCCGATACTATTCCTCATCAATCTGGCTATAATACACAAAAATAAATTTTCAAATCCGGCGGGTAGTTTCAAAGATAGCACGTTCAAAGAAAGAATCAAACAAAGTACCTATAGATTATGTAAAGATTATGAAACAAAAAAGAGAGATTAAGCACAGCGAAATATCTCGCTCAAGTCTGGAGCACCCCAACTGAGGAAGTACCTTACAGAATACCACAGCCAAATAACGCAAAATAGAAGATAGAATTTCCACAAAATAAAAAGAGGCATTTGATAATGCTGAAAAGATTCTGACGGTATCTGTAAACCCTTTTAATGGATGAAGATTCTATAAAGACTACATTTCAATAATGGCGACGATTCAAAAATGTAACTACAATAACGGTCAGTATAGGAATCAATCATAAACCCACTGACAGTGAAAGTACCTATATAAGAGTGAATTTAAATATTTTAAACCTCATATCACATTCAATAAGTTCTTTCATTGTTTTTAATCATCCCCAAAAGGCATTTAAGCCAAGAATCACGAACATCCATCACGGCGGCTAACTGTATGCAGTCCACAGTTAGGTGAAAAAGGGACAGAAGTATAGTATATTGGTGCGAGGGACAAGGACGGAGATACGAGCGATCAATTTGTGCATGCGCAAGTGGAGTGTGAAGTTTTATTAGGGCTGTCACGTTTAAGTTTATTGGTTTAGAATTTAGATTTATTTTATGAGCAAAGTGGGAAGCTAATAGTATGCAATATGCTAGATTTTATACCTTATAAAAAGAATATTGCTAACTGAATTAAATTCATGTAATGGAAGACAAATTATGGTAATTATTTTGAGAAGTTTAAAGAAATTGACAAATAGATGAAGAAACTACAGCGGCTGTGCTAGCATAGTCCCTTTCAAGTCTAAACACAGACCAAATTGAGAAAAGTGCGGTCAGGGGAAGAACGAAGTTCCAATTCCAATAATGTAAGTACCTACTACCTACATAATTATGAATCGTATGACCGTCTCTTTTATTTGGTACCCACGGTAAAATTTCGTGTATTATTTTCCAACCGGGCGACCAGACCGGGACGCTCTGACGTCACGACGGGTACTAGTCGGAGACCGCGAGCGCGATTGCCGTGAATTTTAGATTTATGGAGGGGGCATAACAGTTTTCCCCTTCGTGATTTTGCCGCAAGCCACGTTAAGAAACTTCGTTCTAAAAAACCGTTTTAACACTTGGAACCTCACGTTCACGTGCCAGCCCTCACGTAAACTTGATCGTGCATGACGCATCGCACACACCGGCACTCACGCGCACACGCGCATTACTTCCTGTACATTTATGGTGTCCCCTTATGGAACGACTTAACTCTTGTTTTATGGGACTTCGGTGTCTCTAGATTCTATGGGCAGGTCTTTCTGCCTATTCGCTATGTTTTTCGCAGCATAACTGCTGGTACATTGAAATGTAAGCAACCTTTTGACAATTATTTTTTTGCAACAGTTCGAGTTATTCAAATGTTTGTGTATTTACGAAGTTCTAAGAATTGAATGGACTATTTTGTAGTTTTATTTATGATGATTCTCTTGGGTAGGTACAACAATTTTATTTATTTTTTATACCTACTAGATAATTAGACTTATGCCCGCGTATAAAAGACCATTTTAAATGACCTCCTTAGTGTAAGGTAGCTAGTAGTACGAAGAGGTCAAGCTGAATCTCTGCTTCATTCCACCGGAATAAGATGAAAAAGGGCTTAGATTTTAAGTAGGACTTCAAGATACCAAAGGTTCAGTTATTTGTACAATTCTAAAACTGAATATTCTTGATGACAACCGCTACCGTCCAACGCAGGAGGTTAGGTTTTTCATTGTACATTATTATCTTGGGTATAACGATACTTTTTTTTAAAGCCTTTGCTGAAGGAGATAGACTATGATGTCTAATATGCAACAGATTTGGCAAATCCTAAGCAGTGGGCTAATCTTGAACCACGACATGAACAAGACACAACAGAAGAAGAAATGTAGAAAGATGGTGTTAATAATACTATACCCAATGCAGCAGCTCATCAATTAACTCCTACAGCGCCTAATAAAATAACTCCACAGTACCATTGTGTTGCGCAGAATTTAAAGAATGGAGTGCGCATGAATTTTAAAGGTAATAAACCCACTAGACCGAACGGAGTTACGAAGGGTAAAATTATAAAATACTTTTTTGATTTTATGAACGCTATAATTTAGTCGTGTTCGTCTGCCGAGCGTAGTGAATGTAATATGTCCCTCAATATAGTTTATTTCAAAGTTTATTAATGACTAGCTTGCCTCGCGGTTTCACCGCAATAAAAAAAGATATTTACCCGTACCCGACAGCACCATTACTTTGTTTTCGCTTAGCGTTCTAACTTTTTGCTTTTTACTCATGTCCTAAGAGTCGTAGCGTGATGTTAATAGCTTATAGCCTTTCTCAAGAATTGGACTATCAAATGCAAAGATAATTCTTCAAATCCGATTTATAGTTCCAGAGATAAGCGCGTTCAAACAACTAACAAACTTCAGCTTTCAGTTTCAGCTTCAGCTGATTGCAGAACTCGTGAGTGTAAAATTAGTACTCCTTTATGTAACTCAGTGGTGCCCAAATTTTTTTTGACCAGGGACCACTAAGATGATAAATATCTATTTGTAATGGGATATAACTCTGCTTGCGAACCCTAATTTAGTCCTCGCGGACCACCAGTTGGGACCACTGTCACAATTTATTTCAGTTTAGGAAACTGCTTTATGTGATTGAACTTTTCGAATCTATACATTTCACATTTAACTTTACTAACGGCTCCACATTCCGTTCCCACTAACTTACTCTATACTTCCATAAGGTAACGCTTCACAATCAATTAGCCAGTTAGTGTTACCGTTTAGATTAACCTCACGGCGAGGTCACAGTACTTAAATGACTTTCGGTGTTAAGGCTAAACGAAGTCGTTCAGACGAGACTGAAGAAGATTATTATGTAACAGTTGGTTATTGCGAGTTGCCTCTGGATCAAACAAAGTGTTATTGGGAATTCTACCACATCCAAATAACGCTACTCTTCGGTTGTGTGTTGTGTTCCTTTGGTGAGTAAGGTCGCCAGAGCTTCTGAGGATCCGCTGTGTTGACAGCCTAAGTTGTCGGCAGACCGAATGCACATTTGTAAACGTTTCAACGTTTCATAGGCTACGCTAGTCGCTTACCATCAGGCGGGCCGTACGCCTGCTATCATCATGGTCAACCTGCAGCCTGGATTTGAGCTCAGTTAACAGCAATAGACTCACTCGCAACTCAGGACTTATCTCTGTGTTTCTGGACCTTAAGCTGTCCCTAACTTAGTTCATTCGTCGTCAAATTAATATATAATGTTCTGTCCTCAGATCATAGAAACAAGGAGATATGCCATCATAGCAAATTAGTACGGGAACAACTGATGCCACTTTTAGTACATTTTTCGACACAATTACGTGCATAATTAAGCGCTCCTTGTGAATAAAAAGATCTCCCACGCATTGAACATTCCGCATACCCTCAATCTAACACTGTTAATCGTCACTCAACAATAGCACTAAACTAAAACTCTGTATTTATACCATCGATCGTGTTCGGTTCGTCGCCAGCGCGTACGTTTTTAATATGAGCAATTTGCTCAAGATCAGGCATCAAGCTCGATAGCGCCTTGGCACATCTATGATCTGAGGGTGTAACGCTAATGATATTATCAAAATCATTTGATGTAATCGGCGTAACATCTCCTTGTTTCTATGATCTGAGGTTCTGTCTGATTGTTTCTTGGCATCATAGTGTTTTTTCTTTTCCTATACTTATCGACGTCTCTTCTTGTGTTTCTTGATCTTAAATAAGTATTCGTCACTCATACCTATGTGAAATTTTGTCTCTAACTTGTTTATTAAATAACGATCTGTTAGTGCATCGGGCGACAGAGATGACGCTCTATAAAGCCGAATATAGCCAATACCTCTTTCTAAAGCTCGATATATAATATTTACTGCCACCATATTTACAAATCCTCAGTTCCAGAACTTTCTATAGATCCTAGTGTAGTGTTCCTTTATGTGAAATATATCGGTAACGATAATTATCCTGTTATAAATTATATCGGCTCGCTTGCTATGCACCACGTCTTTTATGTGCGCCTGCCAGCTCACAGTCCAACCACCTCGTCTTGCGCTTCTCGCGTAATGCATAGCCGAGACGACAGAATGACAGATGTCATCAATGTCATCATCAATGACATCAATATACTACACCTAGTTACTAGCACTTCTGCTTCCCTCTAAGTGAAAACAGTGTACCATGTAGCAGCTGGCTGACAATGAAAGCCAGTGTTAGTATCAACACAGCTTTCGAACTGAACAATACCGACCGTTCTCACAACAACCGATCGCGATGCAACAATAGATCGAGTTGCGGTTGAAGTTGTAGTTTAAATATTTATAAGAATTGGTACAAAATTGATTGCATTGATTGACCATGTAATAATCGGTTAGGATGGTTTATTTAAATTCTAGAAACTTTTAAGACTTTGCTGAAGCTCTTTGCATACCTCGATTTTTATAACTCTGCACTTTGAGCAGACAATTTTTAGGGTTCCGTACCAAAATGGTAAAAAAAGAACCCTTATGGTGCGACTTCGTCTGTCTGTCTGTCTGTCTGTCTGTCACACCTGCTTATTTCAGCAACTACTTATGCTATCGAAATTGAAATTTGGAACAGTTATAAAGAATGCTTGTTCAATTTTATTGAAAATGAAAAAAGTCGAAAAATATATTTATTTTAATTGCAAAAGGGGCCGGAGTGGGGGTCCGAAATTTCAAAGTGGGGTTACTAGGTCAAGTGACATATCATATGAAAGGACTTGATCTGCACATTTCAAAATATATTTTTACTTTATTTTTATTTTATGTCTCACAGTTTTCGACATATGATGAAAAAATACAAAAAAAATACCATTCCCCCCCCCCTTATCTCTGAAGTTTGCGGGGCGAAAAATCTGAAATAATTAGAGTTGATAGGAATTGACCCAAATATGGCACCAAAAATAAAACGATGTTCCTAACTAGTACAGTTTTTTCAAAATCATCAAAATTCCTTCACAAACAAACTTAGTTATGCGGTCCGGATTTTTTCACTTTATACGTCCAAATATAATACGGAACCCTCGGTGCGCGAGTACGACTCGCACTTGGCCGGTTTTTTGTTATTGAATATATAAGAGGTTCCCAAAAACAACTGACACAGGCAGGATCTGCAACCTCTGCCTAAACCGGGTTATCTCTTTAAAACAATAGATGGTCTAGCAACAAAATTTTATGGCCTAATCAACAACTTTGAGCGCCATTTAATACCATTATTATTAAGCTAAAAGTTTTTAGACATCAAAGGGCACTGGCAGACGCCCATAGAACGCTGGGCTTCAGATTGTGTAAGTCGGTACAGATATCAAATTAGTTTGGTGTGGTCGAGTATTTTAACAGTATTTTCATTTTTTATTTGTTTTTGTACGTAATTGGGTTAAAGAGAAATCTTCGTATTTGTGACAGTGAGGTTAAGTATGGTGTGAATCAGTGTGAATGATCCAGTGAAGTACAGCCCGACTAATGAGTTCTCAATTCAAAGGTTTTAGTTGCTGTCGACATGATATTCTGTGGAGGTCCAATGAAGTACAGCCCGACGAATGAGTTCTCAATTCAAAATTTTTAGTAGTAGTTTTAGACACGCTGAGTGATATCACCGCGGTGATATCACACGGCGTGCCGGTTCAGAATAGATAGGCTGACGGTTCCAAACATACACGGCTTAAAAGTCTAAATAAGGAAACATTTAAAGAAACGAAGAAGTCTGTTCAAGAAAGTGTGGTCAAATGATCATAAATACATGAGGTATAACATTGAGCATACACTTTGAACAAACATCATGTCCAAACGCCGTGTGACACGTGACAAAAAACAATAGAATAGATGCGACATTACTAGAGATCGTTCCACGTAAGAATTCCCCTAGAAGTTATGTTGGCTACCCTGAATCTCAATTTATTACAACGTTTTTAACGGTGTTGGAAGTTTTCTTTCAGCACCAATTCACTTTCATCACTTTTTAACGTCCTAAATATTATTATAAAACATAAATCTACAAAAAACACAAAACGATATGACCTAAATAGGAATGACAAGCAGGGGAGCCAACTAACTTCTAGGGGAATTCTTACGTGGAACGGTATCTACGTGAAGTGCAGCTGTTTTACCGCAGTTGATTGGGGCAGCACCGTCTTTTTTTTTTTTTGAGGATGGGAAATCATCAAATGACCCCTCCCGCTCTAGGGTGGAGCGGAAGGGAGTGTCAGACTCTTACTGACTAAAACCCACCCGTGTTCCTTCCTTAGCCCTTTATGTTCCGGGTCAGCGATATCCCTTTCGGACAATCCCGCTTTCCCGGCAGGCTTGGGCCCTAGTGGGCCCCCTCTTTGATGCTGACATCTCTTTGAGGCGCGCGTGGAACGCACCGTCTAATGCGGTGTCTTCTCTAGTGTATACCTCAATGCATAAATAGAAGCTATTGTTTGTGTAGGCATCAACGCCAAGGTCAGAGTGAGGACGTCTCCGAACCGTGACGGGACGACTCGCCGAGCCAAGTGCACGCTTTTGAAAATGTAGTTCTTGTTTTCATAGTCAATTAACTTCATGTAAGTAATGCAAAACGTAAAAGCAGTGATAGCCTAGTGGTTTAACCATGTGCCTTCCACGGCGAATGGTTCGAGTTCGATTCCGAGGCACGCACCGCTGACTTTTCGAAGTCATGTGCGTATTAGAAATTAATTATCACTTGCTTTAACGGTGAAGGAAAACATCGTGAGGAAACCGGCATGTCCTAGAACCAAAAATTCGAAGACATGTGACGTCCACCAACCCGCACTGGGCCCGCGTGGTGGACTACGGCCCACTCCCTCTCACAGAGAGGAGGCCTGTGTCCCAGCAGTGGGAACATTATAGGCCGATTATGCTAAGTAATGCAAAATATGAAGAAAAAATTGTTGATCTAATAGAGAGTGCGTTGTGAACTTAAAATAATTATTTGTCCGACCCTTTTCACCTTTTCTCAAAATGGTGGAGAATATAGAAACAGGTTTTGTCCACGGAAGAATAGACAAAATGACAGACCGATTTAAGCATGGCGATGTTAAAATAAAGAGAAGAAATGTTTATATTCTTCAATCGACAAAAGTCTACAACGCATGGGTTGCCGCGTGCTCGGGCAGAAGAGGTAACGAGTTAGATAGAAATAACTTGGTCTATTCTTGGTAGGACAGATATGGAATTGGCTATGCGTGCAGTCAGTTTAGATTCTAGTGTCATCTCTCCACATGGTTGGAAAACTTATTTTTTTATAGTATGAAAATCCTCACCCTCGTTTGGACAAGGCGAAGAGTTTTCTCGTACCTACTTCTACTGCCCAAAACCACTCTATGGACGTCTTCAATACATGCGGATCTGAGATCTCGAGAAAGGGCTTCAGATAATTATGTAGTCGGAGACTTACAGGCAGAGCAATGTAGTGATCGAATCAGTGGCGATCATTTGTCAGTGTAGCAAGCTGATGATAATCTTCTCTTGTGTCAACACAACAACACAAAACAAAAAGTAATTGCCTGGCAGAAGGTTGGTTGCAGAGCTGACAAAACAAGTTGCGATGGACACACAGAACCCAATTATCATCTATCACACATGGAAGTTCTTCTTATGACTCATTGTGAAAACCACCAAACAGTGGAATACGCTGCCAGAGTGTGTTCCCCGATAGTTACAATCTGGGCGTCTTCAAGTCGCAAGCGAATCGGTTTCTTCTAGGCAAGCGTGCTCCATCGTAGACCGCATCATCAGGCAAGATGGCGGTCAAACGCAAGCCAATCTATACTTTTATAAAATTGTAAAAAAGCCGTGTCTGTACATTGAAGATATTCCAGAAAAAACAGTCGGGATAGGGTGCTGGGACGTGACCATACACAAAAATATGTTTTTTTTGAAAATTTGTCTGTTTGTCTGTTTGTGCGCGCATCACGCAAAAAGTACTGAACGGATTTTGATGTGGTTATCACAGTTCGATAGCTTAGGGTCCAACTTAATATCTGAGCCACGTTTCTAAACGCTAAAAACGCCAACGCTGAAAAACACCATAGATACAGCTTGACTTCCTGGCCAACCTACACTACGGAGGTCATTTAGACTGGTTAGTCCATTGTAGTCCACGCGGACGGAGTCGCGGGCAAAAGTGTAGTTATTAAATAAAAATAATAAAATTGTACACGTTTCCAAGGATCAAAAGGGTCAGAGGAAGATAAACAACATATTCAACAAATTACGACAGTAGTCAAGCCACATAGTTCAAAGATCAAAACAATACACCGACGTCCCATGGTGTACGATCATCATCTAATTTAATGATGAACAGTGTAATAGCAGCAATCACCGTCACGCACGGTTGGCTCAGAATTATGGCGACCTTGTCCGAACTCTGTTTTTATGTCAACCATGATTCGTAGGCTGTAGTTTTTGCAGTGGTTCTTTATGTTATGGTGGCACGATTTTAGGTTGTTGATGGGTTTGGTAAGTATTATAGAATCAGGTCTCTTCTTTCATATGATATGTATTGTGTGAGTTGTTATTTATATTTCGGAATATAATATACTTTTCGTACTATTTTATTAGGGTGTAAGAATAAACGAGAGGTATTGAAGGAGGATATTCAGTATTCAATTCTAGTTCGATTAACTTTGACCCAACCTTGAAATCACAAAAATAAAACAATGGGATGATGTTCGAGATGACCTTATTTGTAGCCTTCATCACTTAAGATATACCTACCTACCTAATTATAATCCCCCTTACTTATAGAATAGACGATGATTAAATTAAACAGCTCTTATGTGAAATGTCATCTCTATTAATTGTTCTACAAATGACAAAGATAGTTATGTACCTATATCAGTGGTTAAAGTTAAGAGGCGTCTTTAAGTAAGAGGGAATATGTTTTACAGATTGATGAACTTCAATAAACCTTATACTTAATTGTGTCCCTCAAAAACAGTAGTGATACTTTTAAAAGTACGTACGTAGGTGCCAGTCCTTTTTGACGGCATTAAGGCCTAGCAGCTATTTCGATGGACGTCATGGGACCTTTTCCCATAGTCAAAAGTTTTAGGAAATGCTCGTTGCACGTACGACTCACAGCGCGAAAGAAACAGTTGATAATAATTAGATCGGTTTAAAGTTAATCAGGTGTGGATTTGTGATAGAAACAATCGAAAGTTGCCTCTTTTTCGTGGTCAGAAACCAACCGAATTAAATGCAAATGTTTAAAAAGATCTAATTGCAATTAGAGGATTCAAACCAAGTCACGTTTGTCTATTGACCGACCATTGTTCTCATTGTTTAAACTGTCGAAAGATTAATAGTTATATACAAGTTGGCAAAACACGTGAGCAAAATACTTAGGGACATACAAAACATCACGTGTAGGTACATCTCAAATTCTCAAATAAATGAATATTCATTCATTCAACATTCAAAGAATTTACCTTCAATTACTCTTAAAATATGTACATAATAACACAATACGAATCGCCATAAAAATCTTTAATATGTATGAAGTACTCCGCCATCTTGAAATTCGTTAATTTTAAAACCATCATGTATTTAACTGCGATATTATGTTCGGCAAATGAGCATTATTATTAATGTGAGCACAAAAACTTCACATCCGGGTGCTCTCATGTCTTAGTTCTTTTCTTTTGATCTTTTTAGTTTATTAGCTCATAATAGTTCAAGGTTTGTTCAATTGTTTTTTTGTTGGGTTGGGTGATCGTATGTTGTTTTTGCTATGGTTCGGGGGTCATAATAATATATGTGAATGCGATTAACATAACATTGAAGATAGGTAAATCAGAATATACAGGGTTATTGGTAAAACACTAACAACCTCTCAGGACTTTATTACTAACATCATAAACAACAACTTTTGTTTTACGACTTTTAATAATTCATCAGATTTTACTCTCATACAAAATTAAAAATATTAACTGGCTTTAGCGTAGAAAGCGCGGCAACTTACTTCGAATTATTATTATGAATGATAGCGCACGGGATACGTTACCTAGTTGTTTACAAAACCGATAGGTAGTAAGTACAACAAAAACTTGCAAGGCTATTTTTGGCAAATGTAATAGGTAGGTAGGTTTGTTTTTTTAAAAGACAACAAAAGTTGTTGTTTATGATGTTGTTAATACAGTGCTGCAAGGTTGTTAGTGTTTTACCAATAACCCTGAATACATTTAGGACACCAGTGGTATAAGATTGTGTTGTAAGATGCCAAATAAATGCCTCTTAGGTATTTACTAGCTGTTCCCCGCAGTTTCACCCCCGTTGCTCGGCTCCTAAGGGTCGTAGCGTGATGTCAAGTAGCCTATACTATTTCTCATGAATCTGGCTATCATATACAAAAATAATTTTTCGAATCCGACTGGTAGTTCCAGAGATTAGCGGGTTTAAACAGACAAACTCTTCAGCTTTAAAATAATTATTTATTAGTATAGATAAAATCTATGATACTATCAAAGTATATGATAGTCACATTAACATAGCAGGTAGGTATACAGGGTGGCAGGCAGTGGAAATATTTTAAGGGGTCATTGTACTCATCATTATGAACAACTTTTACTATGGGACCAACCCTGAAATCGCGAAGTAAAAATCAGCTGTTCCATACATTTTGTTGAGTTTTGTGAACATAAATGTATGGAACAGCTGATTGTTTTTTCGCGATTTCAGGGTTGGTCCCATATTAAAAGTTGTTTATATTGATGAGTACAATGACCCCTTAAAATATTTCCACTGTCTTACCTGCCACCCTGTATAATTATCATCTCAGTCACAGTATAAAGATATAGGTACTGTGTCTCAGTCTTACATGTCAGCTGGCTTTATTCATCTATAGTGTCAAAGAGCGCCCATTATACAAATTATGTAGGTATTCATTTACACAACACTCATTGTTGAGACGCCATTGAGAATACTATATTATTAATTTTATTTAATTAGTAGGTATGTTGATGATTGTGTAACTTCTTTGCAAAGCTGAATGTCTATGTTTGTTAGTAGAATAAACTGTCGGGATTTACACCATGTACCTGTTTATTTTTGAGACTCCGATATTTCGGCGCAGTTGCATGCGCCATGATCACGGAAGAACTGTCGATTGTTACGTGCGGGTAGATGTTATTGGCAGACGAAGCGGTCTACCCTCCGTCTAGTTCGTTTATTACGCTCGATACTAGTACCACTGTCTCAAACTCACTATTTACCTACTTTCCTAATTATTAAATTAGCATTATAAAATTTTCTGCATTAGTATAATAACGTCCATATTTAAACTGCGATATTATTATTATATTATCTATTATTGCGATCCAACAGACAAACTATATATATAGTTTTGTTGGACATTATATTATTTTATAGACCTTAATATGTACCTTTATAATAAATAAATAAATAAATAAATAAATAATCGGTATTGGACGCATCCTAGATTCGCATTAAAATAACATTTAATGTTTCTACTAATTAAATTCTACACATTTGATGTAAATTTATAGTCTCCACAAAGTTGTGAAGTTTATTAAAGTGAAAATTATGACAAACGTGCGGGTCGTCCGGTCACCGAGGAGAAAACGGAAATAATCAGTGTAGCTTAGGTATAATAAACCTGGTTTAAGTTACAAACTAAGATTTGAAAGCTCCCTTTTGATATGGCAAGCGTGCTAATAAGTCCTTGTTTCTTTGTATGAAAAGACCTTTGATTTGTAGTGGATCAATAGGTATGGCCACAGATAATATAATACTATACGTACAGATGCCTCATCTCATACAAAGAAATGTGACCGATTTAGCGCGGGCTATCTTCGGGCTATACATTTTCCGTGCTTAAAGCATTGTTTTTCAAAATTTGAACAAATATTTTTCATGATGTATTTTTTCATGTTCTCAATTTTACACAAGCTTCAATAACAAATCGATACATATAACGCCATCTATTATGAGTTATTTCAATAAATGTTACTTTGTTCCTGATGAGACACCGTGGTATCGCCAACCACTTGTCAAAATCCGTAATTTTTTAGGGTTCCGTACCAAAGTGGTAAAAAAGGAACCCTTATGGTGCGACTTCGTCTGTCTGTCTGTCTGTCTGTCTGTCTGTCACACCTGCTTATTTCAGCAATTACTTATCCTATCGACTTGAAATTTGGAACAGTTATAAAGAATGCTTGTTCAACTTTATTGCAAATGAAAAAAGTCCAAAAATATTTTTATTTTCATTGCAAAAGGGGCCGGAGTGGGGGTCCGAAATTTCAAAGTGTGGTTACTAGGTAAGTGACATATCATATGAAAGGGCTTGATCCGCACATTTAAAAAAATATTTTTATTTTATTTTATGTCTCACACTTTTCGACATATGATGAAAAATGTCCAAAAAAAATACCATTCCCCCCCTTATCTCCGAAGTTTGCGGGGCGAAAAATCTGAAATAATTAGAGTTGATAGGAATTGACCCAAATATGGCACCAAAAATAAAACGATGTTCCTAACTAGTACAGTTTTTTCAGAATCATCAATCTTCCGTCGCGTGTGCAGCCTTAAAGTTTTGAACGCCGTGTCGGTCACCGGTGACCGACAAACAATAAATTTTCTATTGTGTCTGGTGGCGTGGCGTTCAAAGTGTTAATGGTTAAAGCTACATAGAAATCATGTATGACGGAAATGTTCTACATAAAATTATCTAAAAAATATCTCACAACAGCATATATCTATCTTTTATGGTTGACTCACAATAACACGTTTAACTCCCGATAGCTTAGCAGTTCGGAGCTTTTGTGATTGTATTACACACAAGGAGTTACACGCTGATGGAGTCGCGGGCACAGCTATTAATAATAATATTCTGCGGTTCCTTATTGCGATATTTTTCAACAGTAGGTATTGTGGATTGACATATTATATTTTCCTACTAAAATACGAAAGTTAATCTGTCTGTTACATCAAAACCATTGAACCGTGAGGGAGGACATACGCTACTTTTTTACGAAAAACGACGGAAACGCGGACGAAGTCGCGGGCAAAAGCTAGTTGTGAATAAAAGACTGTACTCACAAAGAGATCTAATAGCATACACGTGTAAATACTACATAACTATAACCAGTAGGTATAAGATACATACGTTACAAGAGTTATTTACTTAATCACTTAGGTATAACTTAGCATAGGTACCTACTTAATAGCTGAGTTTATGAGTAAATAGATCACATTTGTACGTAGGTAGTATTTTGGAAATCAGTTATTTTTAGGGTCTGTACCCAAAGGGTAAAACGGGACCCTATTACTAAGACTCCGCTGTCCGTCCGTCTGTCCGCCTGTCACCAGGCTGTATCTCATGAACCGTGATAGTTAGACAGTTGAAATTTTCAGAGATGATGTATTTCTGTTGCCGCTATAACAAAAAATACTAAAAACAGAAAAAAAAATTAAGAGGACTCCCATACAACAAACGTATTTTTTCTGCTGTTTTTTCTCGATCATAATACAGTGTCTAATATAGTATAGATAATGGTACGGAACCTTTCGTGCGCGAGTTCGGCTCGTACTGGGCTGGTTTTTTAGGGTTCCGTAGTCAATTGGTGAAAACGAAACCCTTACAATTTCGCCCTGCCCGTATTTCCGTAAAAAGTATCTCCCCCCTCTCTTTGAGCTATGGGATGGAAAATTTTGAAAAAATGTAAGAATGTAAAAAATACTTTTAACAAACATTGGTTTGAATGTCATAGGTAACTACTAGTGTAGGTAGATCGATCGATCCCCTAGTCGGGCAAAATGCTATTGGGTTTTTCAATTAGGAACTTCTGAGAACTACTACCTATCTATATAATTATGATAGTTCTGTTAAATACTAGAGGTATTAATCAGTTATGACGACGGTTAACTTTGGATCAAGCTAGAGATTTTAAACTAAGTACAACCCATCAGTCATCAAAACAGAAATGACCGCAAACTTTTCCATTCCGATCCACCGCACCGACAAACGTGAACAAAACTTTTTGCGTTCCGTTCGTCAAGTTAAACAGCAATTACCTCTTAATTATAATAGACAATGCTGGCAGCCGTAGAGCCGGCCGACCTTGGCATAGAGACTGGAGCCAGTTAGCGAATATGAACCACAAGAGGAAGAACAGAAGGTTTACTTAGCCGTGTCATAGACTAGAGAATATCACGGTGAGCTTCTCCCTCGAACGTTCGCAAACAAATTGGCAGTTTTTGCGGTGATATCACGTGGCAAGTCGGTACAGTGCAGTGATAGCCTAGTGGATTAACCATGTGCCTCCCACGGCGAATGCGAATGGTTCGAGTTCGATCCGGAGGCACGCACCGCTGACTTTTCGAAGTCATGTGCGTATTAGAAATTAATTATCACTTGCTTTAACGGTGAAGGAAAACATCGTGAGGAAACCGGCATGTCCTAGAACCAAAAATTCGAAGACATGTGACGTCCACCAACCCGCACTGGGCCCGCGTGGTGGACTACGGCCCACTCCCTCTTACAGAGGAGGTCTGTGTCCCAGCAATGGGAACATTATAGGCCGATTATAAGTCGGTACAGATTAGACAGGCTGACTGGCTGTCACGGATGGCCAGCTCGCACGCCTCTTCTGTGTTGAGTGTAGCATAGCATACAATCACTAGGTATTCCCTGGCTAGTGTTATCTTGTTTTATTTTGCTGCGTTTTTGTTCCAAGGGGTGCCATTCCAGTTATTCACAGAGGGCACGAGGCTTCTGAGGCCGGCTGGTTTCAGACCAGACCATGGATCTTTTTCTCAAAACTTTTCTTGGGACATTATAGCTTGTAGACATTGTAGCATTTGTAGCTTGTGTTTATAAGCTACAATGTGATGTTAGAAGAATCAAAAACCGGCCAAGTGCGAGTCGTACTCGCGCACCGAGTGTTCCGAATCAGTTTTGGACGTATAAAGTGAAAAAAACCGGACCGCATAACTAAGTTTGTTTGTCAAGGAATTTTGATAATTTTGAAAAAACTGTAATAGTTAGGAACATCGTTTTATTTTTGGTGCAATATTTGGGTCAATTCCTATCAACTCTAATTATTTCAGATTTTTCGCTCCGCAAACTTCGGAGATAAGGGGTATGGTATTTTTTCAGAAATTTTTCAACATAAGTCCAAAACTGTGAGACATAAAATAAAATGAAAATATATTTTGAAATGTGCAGATCAAGCCCTTTTATTTGATATGTCACTTGACCTAGTAACCCCACTTTAAAATTTCGGACCCCCACTCCGGCCCCTTTTGTAATGAAAACAAAAATATTTTTTGATATTTTTCATTTGCAATAAAGTTGGGCAAGCATTTTTTATAACTGTTCCAAATTTCAAGTCGATAGCTTTAGTAGTTGCTGAAATAAGCAGGTGTGACAGACAGACAGACAGACGAAGTCTCAACATAAGGGTTCCTTTTGTACCATTTTGGTACGGAACCCTAAAAATATGGTTACAAACCACCATTTTTTTATACGACGATAGTGGAAAACAGGCGTACGGCCCGCCTGATTGTAAGCGGTTAACGTAGCATAGAAAATGTGCGCCACAGTGGCCACACCGAGTAGATATCACATGTGCGTTGCCGATTCTTTTAAATGGAGTTTCACTGTGCGGCAGTAGATCCCCCGCTGTCAACACAGCGAAACCTCAGGAGCTCTGTACCCCTATCATGAGTTTTTTTGACGTATAGTTACGTTAATGTAAGCATATTTTAAATTGAAAATATAAGTTTGCTACACAACATTTATATAAATTAAATACTTAATTAATTTCTCTGTATTTTTTAAAATGTGAAAATTGTATAAAATTTTATCAAAATGTTCTAGGGCTGTTGTATTTTAAATTCAAAATATGCTTACGTTAACGATACTATACGTCAAAAAAACTCATGATCGGGGTACTGATCCCCTACCATGAGTTTTTTTGACGTATAGTATCGTTAACGTGAGCATATTTTGAATTTAAAATACAACAGCCCTAGAACATTTTGATAAAATTTTATACCATTTGCACATTTAAAAAAATACAGAGAAATTAATTAAGTATTTAATTTATATAAATATTGTGTAACAAAAGTGTATTTTCAATTCAAAATATGCTTACGTTAACGATACTACACGTCAAAAAAACTCATGATCGGGGTACTGATGACCTTACTCACCACAGGAACACAACACTACTTATTTGGCTGTGCCAATGGCCATCCTAATGTAACCTATTACGTTAATTTTGTATTGTATGTTGTAGTAAGCTTTCTGTTATCTTATTTTATAGCGGCAGGACTCAAACTTAATTATATAGGTACGGTACTTATTTGTTTGGCGTCAACGTTTTTGTTATTAAAATTCAGTCGAAGACGTTCTTTAAAATTCTAAAATGGCGTCATACATTAAATTGAATTGTTTTTAGTTTCGCGAGTTGTTTCAATTATTAATTAGTGCCAAGTCTCGAATGTTTGTCCGTGGATACAATTGTACAATCACGTGTAGGTACTTTAACAAAAAATATTTTTCAATACATTACTCTAAAATATCATTCTATTGGTCTGTTTTTTTTTACTTTAATGCGTCCAAAAACGATACGGACCCAGCCCCGGATCTAGGGGGAGGCTAGCCGGGGCCCATGCCTCGGGCGGCAAATTCAAGCTTGGTAGACGAATACACTGAGTAGTGTATTTGTCTACCAAGCGTAGTAATCGCAAAGAGCAGCGCTAGACCGGTCGTTGTAGTGTTCTTTGGAGGAGGCCTATGTCCATCAGCATCCGTGGGCGTGTTATTGCTAAAATTATGATGATGCTAAGAAAAATATTTCAGGCGGGGGCGGTATTTTTCTGGTTTTGCCCCGCCTCTAAGTAATTCAAGATCCGGGGCTGTACGGACCTCACGGTGCGGGAGTACAACTCTTACTTGGCCAGTTTTTTTGATCAGAGGCTTAATTAGCCCTTCAGGAACCGGGTGTAACTTGAGGTTGGATTATAACCGAGTGGCAGTTAACTTTAACTTACACTTAACGGGTTACGTGGTGCATAGGTGATCGACCATCAACCCGTCAGCTGCATAGCCACTTTGTAAACACGACGCGTTACATCCTGGCCCCGGACCGACTACCAATAGACCCTATATGGGTTCACTCGCTTCCTTTAAGGTTAATCCTGTCATAATGATACGAATTGATTTTGTCTACCTATATATTAAACAAGTGGCTTCAACTGATTTTTGTTAAAGTTTTTGGTTATGTTTTCCTGCCGGGCTAACATGCGCGCCGCGACAAAATTTTGTCGACGCTTTTATGGTGCATTTGTCTCGTATTTGCACGAGAAAGAGCGAGACAAAACGGTCAACAAATTTTTTTCGCGGCGCGCATGTTAGCCCGGCTGGTCATATAATGTTAGCCAGCTGTAAGAATGTAGAAGTTTTACCTAAAGGGAAACAATATGAGTTTTTGCATGATTTTCCAAAGACATTTAAATAAAAAAGGAGGAAATTCTAACGAAAAAAATCCAGTTTTTTTGTTTGCCACCAAATAATTTGCTTGTTATTAGGCATTAAGTACGGTTGCAGGTATTCATAAAAACTAGTGGTCATACTGAGGTCGAAATTCGTCTTTCTCCATATAAACTTTAGGTACCTAAGTACCTATGCCACAGATAATATAATACTAACGTACCTACCTATGCCAAATGTCACACTCCTCGGTACGCACCTCAGATCATAGAAACAAGGAGATATGCCATCATAGCAAATTAGTACGGGAACAACTGATGCCACTTTTAGTACATTTTTCGACACAATTACGCGGATAATTAAGCGCTCCTTGTGAATAAAAAGATCTCCCACGCATTGAACATTCCGCACACCCTCAATCTAACACTGTTAATCGTCACTCAACACTAGCACTAAACTAAAACACTGTATTTATACCATCGATCGTGTTCGGTTCGTTGCCAGCGCGTACGTTTTTAATATGAGCAATTTGCTCAAGATCAGGCATCAAGCTCGATAGCGCCTTGGCACATCTCCTTGTTTCTATGATCTGAGGTACGCACAATATGCATAAAAAGGGCTAAGTAGGTACAAACTTTTCACTTCGCGTATTAATTATAGGTAGGGCTGCCATCACCTAAATTGCTGACGCCGGACAAAAACTTTAAAAACCCGGGACATTTGGGTGAAATTGAGTATATTTCCCGAACGTACCCGAAAAAAAAATTCATCAATCCGGATTCCCCTGACACAAAATGTCCGGGTTTCCGGGCACTTTTTGAAATCCCTACCGGACGCTCCTCGGACATCCTCTAAACTAGGACAAATCCGGGGAACCACGGACGGATGGCAGCCCTAATTATAGGCATAGATGCCTTTTGTAACAACACTTTGTTTATCACTATCTAAAAGTCTTAACTACATTTCAAAATGAAGCCCAATTTCCTACTTTTCTATTGTTAGAGGAAGTAGCTATCTTAACAATAACACCCACTACAAAAAAAACCAGACCAATCTAGCGAAAACCAATTAAAAACCAATCTAAGTAGTTCACCGGAGAGGTAATAGAGTGTGAAAAAATACAAAATTTTGTAATAATTCCATGGATTTCCGAATAGTTGATCGTTACTGATCGGCTAGCTATCTCGAAGCACGCTAGGAAACAATTGAACACGTTTTTTATTGGTCCACTTCTCGATACACATACAATCGATATGATCGATCGATAACTCGGACTGTTTAATCGGTTTGTCGCATGCGTGGTTTTGAAGCAGTTATGGTTGATTTCTATTTTCTAGTACAGGTGAATTGTTATGGGAATTTTCTATGCGTAGCATACTGTTTTGAATTGGGTAGGTACCTGCTAGGTACCTATAAGGCCTTAATTATAGCCTTAATTGCTTTTTATAGAGGATGTTGATTTAGTCACGTGCAACTTTTAAGGGGGTGACTATCCGTCATACTGAACAACTTTCCCGATGACCCATATCCGATTCATGAAAGAAATTCAACAACTTTTCATACATTCTGGCAACTTTTGTATGTATTATTTTGCCGAACATTTGTTTTATTTTTAACCGACTACAAAAAAGGAAGGTTCTGTATTCGTCCCGTATGTATGTATGTATGTTTGTATGTGCGCGATTTTCTCAAAAACTACTGATTCGATTTGGATGGGGTTTTCACTAACGTAATCTACATACTTTCAGGAAGGGTTTAGTATAATAATACATTATGTAATCATTCCTATGTACAAAGTTATATGCATAAATGTACACAGTCCGTAGAAGATTTACTGTTGAATGAATTCGTGAAAGTAATCTAACACGGGATAAAGAACTAAAAAGGGAAAAATAAAAACTTTTTTTAACAAGAAATAACCGACTTCAAAAATCCACTACAAAGAAAATAATAATTTTGGTTTCGGAAGTCGGTGGCAAAAAAAAGCAAACAAAAACCAAAGCCACCGACTTCCGAAACCAAAATTATTATTTTCTTTGTAGTGGATTTGTGAAGTCGGTTATTTTTTTATTGTTTTACGAATCGGATATGGATTTCAGGAAAGGTGACCAAATCAACAGGCTGTATAGGGTGGCAGGTAAATAAGGTACACATTGAAGGAGGGTAGGTATTCAGTATTCGATACTAGATTGACTGCGAACATAGAAATCACGAAAAACAATCAACAAAATCATCAATTTGTCGACTTGAGTGCTAGGGATATTTTTGTATTTAATAATAGAACAGTACCCCTATCATGAGTTTTTTTGACGTATAGTTTCGTTAACGTAAGCATAATTTGAATTGAAAATACACGTTTGTTTCACAATATTTATATAAATTAAATACTTAATTAATTTCTCTGTATTTTTTAAAATGTGCAAATTGTATAAAATTTTATCAAAAAGTTCCAGGACTGCTGTATTTTAAATTCAAAATATGCTTACGTTAACGAAACTATACGTCAAAAAAACTCATAATAGGGGTACAGTTGATTTACTTACGTTAATTCGGTTAAGCTACCCCTTGCATAATTAAAATAGTAAAATAAAATCTGACAAAATCTATTGTTCCAATATTGATCATGCAGTAGAAAATCTGTACTAATATTTTAAGCTGAAGAGTTTTTTGTTTGTTTGTTTGAACGCACAAATCTCTGAAAGTGCCAGTCGGATTCGAAAAAATCATTTTGCATATGATAGCCAGATTCACGAGGAATAGTATAGGCTATTTAACATCAAGATAAGACCCTTAGGAGCCGAGCAACGGAGGTAAAACCGCGGGGAACAGCTAGTTTGTGATAATTTTTGCAGCATCCTATGCTGAATCCCTTACAGTTTTCCATTACATAATTTTTCCTGTGTCCAAAAGACGTTAACATTTTTTATCTAAATTCTAAAACGTGGAAATTCCTATGAAAATTATACGAGACAGAAGATGTTAATGACTACCCGCTTAGATATTTATTAAAC
Source organism: Thalpophila matura (assembly GCA_948465475.1). Lineage (NCBI taxonomy): Eukaryota > Metazoa > Arthropoda > Insecta > Lepidoptera > Noctuidae > Thalpophila > Thalpophila matura. The sequence goes on along the minus strand of OX419198.1, from coordinate 12,101,694 downwards.
AAGTCATCGGCACCTTAATGACTAAAACATTTACTAATCGACGAAGGTATGCAGGTCAAACTGCGCACCTTACCTATCTAAATTACGTCGTGTATTAACATTAGGTAAATCTGTTCAACTATTACCTATGAGTTATCGCGGTTTATCGCCTTACTGCGCCATAAGAACACCATAGGAAAAAAACACTGTCACACATCACGCCACACACTATTTAAATAAAAAAATAATTAGACACTTTTTTTAAATTACCGCCATCTTGGATTAAATGAGATTAAAAACAATGGAACGTTTTTCGTATTTCGATTTTTTTTCGGCAGTCGAGAAGTAACACGCGTTTTGGCGCGAAAACGCGCGACTCAGTATACGTCGTTCACTGAGCGCAGCGAGCGCTTGACTGAATTGAAAATCTTCGGTTTTCGAATGCGTACTACGTTCCTAAGTTATTGTTACTTTCTTCGTACACCAATGCTGTGTTTTATTTCCATTGCTTGCTTTGCTACTGCGATGGATAAGGTGATTAAATAAAATCGGTAATGTAAAGAGTTTATTTATTTTAATTAATATGAAATTTCCGTGCAAATGAATCTTTATTGAATCACAGACAAGCGAAGTACATTGCGTAATTTGCAAGAGTGAGTAATGAGTTTTCTTTTACTTAATCTGAAATGTAATTTGTTTTATAAATATTATAATGTTATATTAGGTAACAGGTGTTTTATACATATATGAAGTAATTACATAATTATAACAGTACAGATCAATATCACGGGATAATTTAATTTTGTTCTTTATAAAAATCTGTCTGTAACTTTCAATAAAGTTATGCAAAGAATAACGTCGGTATACTTATCTATCCATAATTTTTTTTTATGTTTATGCTTGTCATAATCCGTGTTATTTCGTTTATTCATTGTTATAATTTACATTTTTAAATATTTCATTATAAAAGATATAAAAAACAAAACATTTAAAAATATAAAAAATAGTGCTCCACTGGCATCGGGAACAGGGTCCAAGCCACCGGCGGTCAGGGCCCCAGAGAGAGGAACCTCCTAACAATACGAGCCGTGTCCAGGAGTACCACTTTCTGAATCAAGCCCTTGATCCAGCCGCCCAACGAGAGCCTCCTCAGGTGTAGGTCGAGGCTCTTGGCCATTAAGCCATTGGCCGTGACGACTATCGGCACAATGATTGCCGAGTCCACATCCCACATGCATATTCCGTGTTTATTGTTACGGGGTCGTGGGGGTTTTATTAGATTTTAGCGGGGATTTTTCAGGATAGTGTTTTCTTCTGTGTGTGAAAAACAAGTGAAAATGTAGTGGCATACAAAATTAGTTGTAGCATTTTAAAAATGTATTTTTTGTGAATTTTAAACATGTCAAAGCCATGTCATGCTTGTCTTATTATTATCGAATATTAAATAAGAGATTTAGAACGCCACGTTACGGCAGGTCACGGGTTCAAATCCCGCCCGTGTCAGTTGTTTTTAAATCTCTTACATTTTATATTCAATAACAATTGTTTCACGTATGTACTTAATAACAACATTTCACGAGTGTGTGTCAATCATTCTAAAATAAAATTCAAAAACATGTTCACAATTTATTTATTAATTTATTTTGTTTAATGGGACAGAGTTACATAGTTTTTATGTTTGAAAAAGTATACAACTATTTAAAGATTCATCTGATCGTTTTGTAGTTTTTTTTTTTAATTTAATAAGATACCTATATGCAATTTTTTTTTTTTTTTGATATGCATAAATATTGTTGTATTATGCAAATGTAACTTAAGGGTGGTCCTACGCTCAATTTATTTTCAATAAAAAATAATTAGTAAGTAATCATTTTTAAATAATCATTTTTAAATTAAGCAATAGAAAATAGGTACTTAGTAAGTAATTAAATAAAGAAAATCCATTGATATTCGAAGATCATATATTTTAATAGTTTATTTTAACTATTTAAACCAAACCACGCTCAAGTTAAATTCGCATCAAATAGAGATAATGATCAAAAAGTTTTTCCAAATATTTGTGCGTGGTATCTGGCGCAATATTCAAAATTACTTACATTTAAGTAATATTAATTACGACTTTTAAAAATATAAAATGTACCGACTACCAACTATTTTCAAAATCAACTATTTTATAGTCGATTATTTTTTTCCATATTTTGACTAAATACGTAATTAGGCTAGTTTACATGGTACATTTGTTTAGTCAGTTGTATTAGTCGGTACATTTTCTTAGTTAACTTACAACTATACTATTACAATAATAGTTTATCTACATAATTGTAACTAATATTTATAAGAGTATTCTAATTTTCTTTGGCGAAGCATTTTTATTTACAATTGTAAAAATCGATAAAAAAATAAAATTCTGAAAAATCAAAGTAATAAAAATTTGGCAACAATTGGAATGCGTTCACTATAATTAAACAGTCTTCAAAGGAAAATTAAATAAATAATTATTTACTACGATTTCTAATTTACTCTATTTTTAGTCTCATTAGTTTTTTTCTTCAAATCCATGTATCATCAATTAATCTGATAGTATCGGAAATCGGATAGTATCGTTTTAAAACGAAAAATCTTTCTCTCATACCATGAGCATTATTATGTTAAAAAACAAAACATGTTAAATAAACATACTAAAAACAAATAAGTACCACATTGGTGAAATACAATTACGTTTCTTTTTGCATGCGGTAATGTATTGGTGAAATTATAATCATAGAAGAAAAACATCTATAAACCTATTTTAAACATTCAATAATTTCCCACATTTGACCCAATTATTCACTCAATTCCAGTCATCCCCCTTTTAAAATAACTTTTTAATTATAATATAATTGACAATCTTGATTTAAATCCATAAAGTACAACATTTAAGCACACAGACTTGGCAGCATATTTTTGACTTTGCATTTATAAGACCATGCTTTTCAAGAACTGTCAAAAATCATATCATCCATACTTACACGTCAACTCACTCCTTCGCCGTTCCATCAAATTACCGCACACAAAAAACCGAAAAATACCCAAAAAATTATCTCTCAGTGTCCCTCCTCAGTAACCGATTCACTCTATATACTCTGTTCTTATAGTTTTCGATAGGTCCTCTTCGTAACAACCTTGATACTGCAGCCCTTGTGACAGCTGCTTTGTAGCTCTCTGGCGACAAAATGGCGGGGGATTCCCGCGTTCTCAAGATGTCAACTGGCGCGTCAGATAACATGGCGTCTATGTCGCCGCTAAACATGGCGACTGTGTCGGACGTGGTGTAGTTTGTGTTTGGCGTGCAGAGCGGGATCGCGTTGGACCACTTTCTGTTCCTGTAAAAAGAAAGATTTATTGAAAATAATAAAAGTACAACTGAATTGGGAACCTCCTTTTTGAAGTCGGTTAATAAAAGATGGTTTATAGGACTAGTAAAGCTCCAAGCTGATCCAAAGAAAATTATAATGGTGCTGATTCTGTTGAACATCGCACTAAACTAATTTTAATCACACTGTATCTCTTTCTTACAAATATCATTGAAAAAGGACAGAAAATATTTAGAACTGTCGAATTAGTTTACGCTCTTGTCATTTACGGGAAAATAGTCATAACCTTTTGCGATTACGACTAAATTGACGTTAAAAGTATTCAAGTGGACTAATTTGACAGGATTAAATATGTGCTATCCCTCTCTCATGTTTTTTATTAGAAAGAGACATAATAAGACTAAATTAGTTTAGTTCGTAAACAACAGAATCGGCACCAATATGTAATTCTTATAAATATTACAACTGACTAAACAAATGTACCTACCATGCTAGCCTTATTACTTAATTTAGTTAAAATATCGAACAAAATAATCTACTATATAAAAATAAGTCGGGTTTTCCTTCCTGACGATATAACTCCAGAACGCACGAACCGATTTCCACGGTTTTGCATTCGTTGGAAAGGTCTCGGGCTTGGTGAGGTTTATAGCAAAGAAAATTCAGGAAAATTTCAACAGAAAAGCGGGAAAACAACAAAAAAAAAAGAAGCCATCTGGTGGCGAAACGGAGTTCGCCGGGTTTGCTAGTTGACTATAAAATAGTTGATTTTGACTATAAAATAGTTGTTAGTCGGTACATTTTATATTTTGCTAAAAATGGTACACAGGGCAGTTTTAGATAGCGAAACGAGAATCAGAAATGCTGCAGGATGATTTTGAAGTTTATTTTGGACCAAAATCTTGAAAAGTTCGTTTGCAGATCTAATTGACGATGAACTTACTTCAAACACCGGAGCATCGGAGCTCCCTTCAGCCTGTACCCTGGCTCGCAGGTGAAAGTGATGGTCTCGCCAATCTTATAGTAGAACTTAACGGAAGACATGCGGCCGGATATCGTGGTGCCAGGGTACGTACACGCTTGAGCACCTGGGGATGAAAGCGACGCTGTATTTGCCATGGATTTTCTTATAGGAGCGCTAATTGTATGAAAATTAACCAGGGACCGATTAATCGGGTTAAAAGGTTACCGGTTAAATCTCTAATCCATATTTTTGGTTAATCCTAATGCAGGGTAACCGGTTAACCCTTTAATACGGATACCGTTACCGGTTAATATTGCTGATTAACCCGAATGAAATAGAACAAAAATGAAAAAAAAAAGAAACAAAAATGAACTCTATGCGTGAACCGGTTATTATTAGGCTGATTAACCCAGAATACGGGTTAACCTTTATGCAAGGTTTTTCACCTAACCCAAAAAAAATAACCCGGGTTAACCCCTATACGGGTGACCTTTTCGGTCCCTGAAATTAACTAGTCGTTCGATGCGATGTAGCTCTTTTACAACATACTTAATTATGAAATCCCAGAAAAATAGCACTGTGTTCGACAATACCACGTTATTCTTAGTTTATGCGAAATCTGAAAAGGGATCATAGTACTCATCATTATAAACAATTTTACTATGGGATCAACCTTAAAATCACGAAATAAAATCAATTGTTCCATACATTTTCTCAATTTATGTCAACATAAATGTATGGATCAGTTGATTTTCGCGGATTCAGGGTTGGTCTCAATAGTAGAAGTTGTTCATAATGATGAGTACTATGATCCCTTTTCCACTTTTCCATAAACTAAGAATAACGTTGTATATCCAAGACCGTTTTGCATTTTACCGAACAAAATTGGGAGAAATCCAACGCGTACCTAGATTTATTTATTTATTTACTTTTACAGAAGGGTTACGGACTAATTACAGTAAATGCACAACATACATAGAAAAACAAAGTTGCCAATGACAAGCCTCCACAGATAATGTCTATCTATCGTACAATCAACAGAATAATTCAATACAAAAACAATAGTTCGTTACAAAAATAATTAATTACAATGATACAAGATGCAAGGCAACACTTACAAGTGGGTGGCTTATCGCTCCACCTTCCGCTATCCTGGCAGACCAGGATAGGCCTGCCGTGCAGCGTGTGCTCCGGGTTGCAGTGGAACTGCAGCACGTCGCCGGCGCGGTACGGCGCGCGGCCCAGCACGTAGCCTGACGTGGGCGGCGGTAATGCGGGACACGACACCTCTGGGTTTAAAGAACACAGTCAATGTAGCTGATTCAGTTGTAACAGTGGCGGTCCGAGGAGGGGGGGGGGGTCTTAGGGATCATGACTCCCCCCAAAATCGTACGAAAATGTGCGAAACACGGTAATTCACGATATGGCACGTCGGTATTAATCGGTAGGTATGACCTTCCCCTCAAATCTTCGGCTGCGGTATGACCTCCCCCAAATTCGTCGGCTGCGACTGCGCCTGGACTAAATTCATCGTACTAAACTAATTTTAATCACTTTAACATTCTAACAAATACTTATCATTGAAAAAGGACAGAAAATATGAAGAACTATCATTTACGAAAAAATTGTCGTGAGTCGTGATCAATTGCGAGGACGACTAAATTCACATCTATTGTAAAGCTGAAGAGTTTGTTTGTTTGTTTGTACGTGTGCTCCGGGTTGCAGTGGAACTGCAGCACGTCGCCGGCGCGGTACGGCGCGCGACCCAGCACGTAGCCTGACGTCGGCGGCGGTAGTGCGGGACACGACACCTCTGGGTTTAAAGAACAGAGTAAATGGAGCTGATTTTAAAGGTTCATAATAATAATTGTAACCCTGATTCTCCGTGAATACCTACTGTAAAGTCACAACTAAAAAAAAATAAAAAAAATGTGGTAACATTTTCGGGCACGCTACAGGTATACAGGTATGTGCCCGACCCAGTTCTCGAGAATGGTCATGTCACATTGTACTGGGATGTCTGGGATGGATCACTGACAGGACTATTGTTACCAATAAGCATGATATAGCGGTGGTCGATCGACTAGAGCGCCGTACAGTGATTGTTGATATCACTGTTCCTCATGACGAGAATCTCGTGAAAGCCGAGAAAGATAAACAAATTAAAGATACTTTATTTTCTGCCCCAAAATGTGATAACCTTGAATTACTAACCTCTGCAAACAGGGAAGGGCTTTGCCCAGTCAGCGGCCGGCAGGCACACCGTCTCGGGAGCTCCTCGGAGTGCCCAGCCGGGGGCACAAGAGAACGCAGCGCGTCCGCCGACGCCACGTGACACGACGGCAACGCGGGGACGCCTCTCCCCTTCACCAAGAGGTGTATCGTGGACCACTTCTCCGCATTCGACACCTGAGATATTTTACAATAGTCTTAAAGAGGGCGGCCGTAGCTATAGCTTCCAAGAGGGAGTCCGTCGGTCTAAAAATGCACAAAAACTATTTTTTCTGGGGAAGTACTTCCACCTTCATCATACCACAGCCAAAATAACGCTACTCTTCGGTAGTGTGGTGTTCCTGTGGTGAGTAATGTCGCTAGACCTGAAAATGTGTTGTGTTGATAGCGGGGACGTGTTTGTCCGCTAAGCTGTCGGCACAGCGAGTCCTCATTTTAAAGGGTCGGCAAGGCGTATATCAAAGTCAAAATTTATTTCAATTAGACTACACAAAGGTATTTTTAAATTGTCAAGGAGTCGGTCAGTTAGAATGATGAAATTCCAAGAAACTCCATGGTTACTCTTTTAAATCAAATCATGTGATACTCGATATTACAAGCGTTTCATAGGCTACGGTGACCGCTTACCATCAGGCAAGCCATACGCCTTTTTGCCACCATCTTCGTATTAAATTAAAATATAAAAATACTGCGATGAAGTCTTATCATATTTCGTCTTTTGATTATTACAAAGATGAGAATTTACAGTCACACGAAATGAGTGATAATGTCGGAACCTCAGGTCAAAGAAACAAGGGAGATGTGCCAAGGCGCTATCGAACTTGATGCCTGATCTTGAGCAAATTGCTCATATTAAAAACGTACGCGCTGGCAACGACCCGATCACGATCGATGGTATAAATACAGTGTTTTAGTTTAGTGCTAGTGTTGAGTTGAGTGACGATTAACAGTGTTAAATTGATTGTACTAATTTGCTACGATGGCATATCTCCTTGTTTCTATGATCTGAGGTCGGAACACTCACTCTCGCAGACGGGCAGCGGCGCGCTCCAGTTGCCGGAGGCGCGGCAGTGCAGCGTGTGCGCGCCCAGCAGCGCGTTGCCGTTGGCGCAGTGGAAGCGCACCGCCGCGCCCAGCCGCGTGCCCGCCGCGCTCGCCACCAGCCCGCGCCGGATGGGGAGGGGAGGGCAGTGCACGTCTGCGGGGAAACATGTTGGGGATGCTGAAGATAGTATAACCTGCTCCCAAATCCCGCTCGGATCATTCGATTTTTGAAAATTTCTTAATATTTTATAACAAGAGAAGTATAACATAGCTTTGACATGTTTCAAATTCACAAAAAATATACATTTATAATGGTGATATCGCATCGATGTCCTTTAATTGCAAAGTTAAAGGTATTGAGTTGGAAGTCTGTATAGTTTCCGATAGATGTCGCCAAACGCTCATAAGAACAAAGGGATTTCAAATTTCGAATGAGACGAGTGAGACCCGGTAGCTTAGTGGGCAGAGCACTAGCCAGGGTTCGGCAGAGGTCGCGGGTTCAAATCCCGCTCAGGTTATTCGATTTTTGAAAATACCTTAAATATTTAATAACATAATTATATCTGTTGTCAGACCCTTCATCCACCAATCCAATTTGATTACCACGTAAAAAGACTTTATGATAGAAAATCCAATTTTCTATTTTTTTCTATTTCACAAACTAAATTAATATCTCCACCTCAGTAATCTATATTAATAAAATGCTTTGTCCTGACTGACTGACTGACTGACTGATGGATCAACGCACAGCCTAAACCGCTGGTCGTAGGAACGTGAAATTTGGAGGACGTATTCCGTATAAATGATGTAGGCATCCGATAAGAAAGGATTTTTGGAAATTCCACCCCCAAGAGGGTGAAAAGGGGTGGCAAAGTTTGTATGAGAAAACGGGTCTATTTGGTCTGATCAATTTTTAACTTTAAATTCTTAAAGGTAGGGTTCAAAATTCAATCGGTTAGAGCACTGAGCAAGGACTTAAGCTGAATGCCCATTTACCCGAGCCGAACGCGCGGAAAGAGCCGACCGAACCGAATTTTAGAATTCTTTGTATGAAATCCTATGAAACCTTACCCACCTATCCGCACCGAATCGAAAGAACTTGGAAGGTCCTCAAAATTATAATGATGTGTCAGAATTTTTACGAAGCGCCTGGTATGCTTAATGCCTGCGAATTCTGTTAGCTGCCTCAAGCTGCTCAAGTTCCGTATTTTATGACGGTAGGTACTTAATATCAGTAATATATACGCGTGAAAATGTCACACTTTATTGGTGTCAGTGCACAAACCACAGATATAGAGTAGGCTAGATATCGCAAGCCGTCCATCCCAGCACACCCGAATCGTTGGTGCAATGCATCTACTTGCCTTGCTCCTACCTACTTGAGTTTTTATACAAACGCGCCGGCGAAACTTGACAAATTGAGAAGTTTTTAATTGTAAAAACTCTTCAAAAAGTTACCTAAGGCCCTTGAATGACTTGCGTGACGTCATCGTAGGTAAGGAAAAACGGCACATTCGTTTTCATAGTATTAAAGGAAGATGCGGTATCTAGCCTATCCTATATCTGTGTTAGATTCGATTCCTTCGGCGGGGATAGGTGTGCAAGGCTTTAAGAAAATTCGGTTCGGTTGGCTCCTTCAGCGCGTTCGGCTCGGATAAATGGGCGTTCAACTTTAGTAATAAAACATGTGAACTATTCCAAATTCAAATAATAAATATAAAAATTTAAAAACAAAAAAGTTAAGTTTGCAATTCGAAAGTCAACTTTGCTCTTGAATATTTGAATCAAAAAGTTTGATTACCTACCTTGAGTTTCCTTAGAAAATTCCTACTAAATCTAAATTATAATAATTATGTAACTTTCTTTGAATTTTTGTTAAGTAGATACCATAAAATGTACTAATACTAATCTATTAGATACGTCTTATAAATGCGAAAGTTGGGATGGATGATTGTTACTCCGCCAGAACGGCTGAACGGATCTGGTTGAAAGGCACAGAGTTAGATAATAGTCTGTAATAGCACGCAAGCTACTTTTTATTCCACAAAACGCGGGCCACGCCGCGGGCGAAAGCTAGTTAATAATAAAACGTATCCTCATACCTTCAACAATAATCTCGACCTGATGGCTCTGTCTCGCAGGAGTCTCACATCGGTAGATACCAGAATCTTCCTTAACGGCGTTGATGATGCTCAACCGGTATTCCAGCGCGCTGTCCCGGCCAGGGTCTGTGGTCCAACCCTCCACATATTTGCGATCTAACCTAGAAAACGTAGGTATTTAAGCAATAATTAAAATATACTTTTTGATCGTACATCATAGTTCTACGACAAAAGGAAACTCAAGAATATGTCTACGGATAAGGACACCTGTTCTGAACATTGAGGTATACACTAGAGAAGACACCGCATTAGACGGTGCTGTCCCAATCAACTGCGGTAAAACAGCCGCACTTCACGCAGTAAACGCCGCATCTATTCTATTGTTTTTTGTCACGTGTCACACGGCATTTGGAACATGATGTTTATTCAAAGTGTCTGCTCTTACTAGTATTATACCTCAATGGTTTTGAAATGCCTTCATCACTAGGCGTTTTAAGCTAGAGTCTCAAGGCCAGCCCCGGATCTAGGGGGGAGTAAGCCGGGGCCTGTGCCCCGGGCGGCAAATTCAAGCTTGGTAACGAATAGACTTAGTAGTGTATTCATCTACCATACCAAGCATAGTACCTACACAACGACCGGTCTAGCGCTGCTCTTAGCCATTAGCCAAAGAGCAGCGCTAGACTGGTCGTTGTGGCGTTCTTTAGGGGAGGCCTATGTCCATCAGCATTAGTGGGCGTGTTATAGCTGAATTGATGATGATAAAGATAAAAACATTGTCGGGCGGGGGTGGCATTTTTCAGTTTTTGCCCCGCCTCAAAATAATTCAAGATCCGGGGCTCATCAACATTACATCTGCATCATTAAAAGAGTAGATCCTTAAAAACTTACTCAGGATTATTGTGCGTGACATTCCACTTCGGATTGCCAAATCTTCTCATCCACAAGCACTCCATGTGGAGTACCGTACCAGGGTACACTAGTAGCTTTCCATCATTAGTCTGTGCGATTGGACCCTCTGAGTGTCTGAACAGGATCGTAGGCCGTTTCTCCACTGTAATATGATCAAAATCATTAAACAGCTTTATAATAAAACAAGTTTAAACGGATTAAATCGCGTATATTACAGATTTTTCCTGACGTTTCGAACACTTTGCAGCGTTCGCGGTCGCAGGAAAAATCTGTAATATACGCGATTTATTCCGTTTAAACTTGTTTTATTATAATGTGTAGTAATCGCGAAAACCTAAGACATTATTAACATTAAACAGCTGTTTTGCTGCCATAAATAATGGCGTGGTATTTACTTACTGGCATAGTCCATTTGTTGGTTGAGTCCAAAGCAAGTTGGTTTGACACCGTCCCATGAACCTCCAATACATTTGCGCGTTTGCGACCCAGTCATAGCATATTTACCAATGTCACTACATCTGAAATAACAAGATATTAAATAAAGTTATCATCACCACTGCTCTAAAAATGATGAAGGAAAATATCGTGAGGAAATTGGCATATCAGAAAAACATTGTGAGGAGGCTTGTGTCGCAGCAGTGGGACCATAAATATTTTAAAGGCTGATAATGAATAAAGTTAGTAAGTTGACCATGTTCTTACTGACTTCAGCTTGTATACATAGGTATTTGTATTTTCTCAGATTTTATTTTCACTGTGTTTAGTTTACACAATATCCACTAACAACTATGTTGACTTTATAAACTCATACTGTATTTTGACCGCGCCAACCATAGCGGACCGATATTTTGTCTGGTGCTTTAACTTAAACAAGCTTACAGGCAGATCTTGATCATAAGTCAAAGAAAATACAAAGGCGAGGACACCAAGCAAATATGAAGTATATAGGTATAAATCTAAAATTAACTAGTATCTTCTCAGATTGGGCCACTTTGTCGCATATTCATGCCTAGTAATACGATTGTTGGTTATTCTGGCTTGTTTGTTTACCTGGATGTTATCATAGCTCCAGCAGGGAACTCGACTACCTCCGTGATCTGCATGTCATTGTAGAAAGCTACCACGTTAGGCTCGTCGTTTTCAAACGTGCAGCTATTGTTGTTCATTAACTCTTCATTTTGAGCTTCTAGCTCTTCTACAAATACAGAAAAATTAGAAGTTCAGCTGGCATCGAAATCAGACTATTTGTTTGAAATTATTGTCACATGGACGCTTCCATGGTTGGATCTAGGGCTTCCGATATTTTTTCTAGCGAATCTTCAGTGAGACACTTAATCAAACCCAATATTTTGTAATGGAAAGTCTACTAGGTACTACTAATCTGAATTAACGCGGAATTATTATTATGAATTTATGTTGTGATCTGTAATTTAGAATAATGATGTAAATATTACTTGTGAGCAATTCTTATAAATATATAGAATTGATTTTTCGAAAACGGCTCTAACGATTTGGATGACTTTTTTTTTCCAAGCTGTAGGTGTCTACTCTGAGAAAATCTCAGGCAAAGCTCGGGCACATAAGTACTAATTTTAATGTACTTAATTGTAATAAATACTATTTGATAAACTCACCACAATTAAAACTCTTGCCAACCCAGTTTCCTTGTTCGCAGATCAACTTCCAAGTCGTCTTCTCCCCCATGATGGAGGCTATGCACCTGAAGGTGATCTCCGTTCCATGGGGGTACCCTTCCACCCCAAGGGAGCTATTCACCTCAGCCCCATCCCGGTATATCAGCGTACCCTGGACCCTTCAAGCAATTATTCCAAGGTACTGAGGTTTATAACATAAATTATATTTTGGCCACTGATTCTTCAACAATACGAAATCTAATTTTATTAATATATGTATCTCAATTCAATCATCGGAATGAACTAGATTTAGGAATAGGTAGGTAATAGGTATATTTAGTATATTTAGAGAAATTTAATGTCACTTGTAGATGATGATTGCATTTAGTGTATTTTTTAGAAAACAATCTTTGAAAATTTAACATAGCACGTGAAATATACTTCATTATTGATGTTTTCAACATTTATAACTTTATCAGTGGCCACAATAAAATTGGTATTGATAGGTCTTCAGGATATCCAAAAACATATTCCGTTGATAATACACCAAAACATGCACTATAAGTCGAAATTTTAAATAATTAGCAACCAAACAAAAGCTTGGCCAAGACATAAGAAGCCAGGTTACGGCCATACAATTAGCGTTCTTATTAAGATAGATATAAAGTATATTTTTCAACGTTAACTAAGCCCTGCCTTCCGAGGATTTGTACCATGAAAGTGACCTTTAAACCCTTGAAAAAGTGAGAAAAAGTAGTGATGTATTGGGAATGACTAAGATCCATAGGAAAGTCTTCAGAGGAAAGGCGATAAAGTCACCTATTTTAATTCAGAGTCAGTTAACAAATTACTGCACAGTTCACATAATTATAAACTTCACACATTTCTTAGTCTTCTCAAAGACTATAAAGAAGAACTAGAAGATGCAGCGGACAAATCACTATATTATAGTTACAATAACAGTAACAAATCTCGGGATAAAAATAGACATTCTACTTCTAAATCAACATGTCTTAGTCAAACCCACACCAGACATCACCGAAAAATGTCAAAACATGAAGTTTAATTTGATGGGCATGATCATCGATGAGCAAAAGGTGATAATGTGAGGTAGTTAAAGAAGCAAAATTTCGAACCTATAAGGCTCTCACCAGGGCTTGGCATCCCTGAACGCCTGGGTTCCCTTCAGTCTTCAGCGAGCAAATAAGAAACGCATATCTTTGCAAACTTATTACTTCTTTTTTATCGCGGCTCAGTTCATCCTCTTGTGGATGATAGTGATTGGATGAAGGAAATTGTGTTCAATAATCATGGGGAATTTGAAATGTCGTCGTGATTTCAAAATGTTATAAAAAATATTTAAGAAACTGATACGCCTCAAAATAAACTCGTCATAAATGTAGATATGGCATGATTATCATAAATGGTAATTAAAACTTTAAAGGGTAGTTATGAACACAACTTACTTCAAAACTTGCTTATCACATTGTACAACAGCAAACGTAAAGATAAAACAAAAAATAAACAAAACAAACCAACTGCTCCAAAGCGTAAGGATCTAACATTTTTGCTTTACTAAAATGTATCATAATTCTTTGAAATGAGATACTATTTTGCTATGACAACTGCAATGTTTGATCCTTTAACGTGATTTGGATGAGTGACGAAATTAAAAACACTTGAGTTACGTACATGTCTGTACGCCATATTTCATCTATTATTTTTATTCGTATACTTAAGCCAATATATTTTCTGAACTGCATTTTTTTATATCAATTTCATATTCTATCTTTCTTCTCTTTAATAATGAAATATTTGTATTGTGGTTGTATGTTTTTAACACATTTTTATTAGTAATAATTTCCAGAAATTGTGAAAACTTCCGTATTAAAATTTCATGACCTAACATCGTGCCCTGAGGTATCCCAAGTAAACTTTAAGTTTTGCTCCAGGATTACTAAAAATCTGTTATATTTTTTTATTACATTTTAAACTAGGTACTGATTTATTTCTTCAATCTTTCATTGCAAATATGGCGTAACTAGCATGATGTAAAACAAAAACCACATAGAAGCTACAATGAAAGCGTTTGGTCAAATTAAACAAACGAACTCGAATCTCACAAACTAATCATGTTTATTTTGTTTCAGGTTTTTTGTTACATTCAGAGCTAATCACACATTACCTGACTTCTTGTGGATTCCTGCACAAAAAATTACAAAGTTTAAATAGCTGATATATTGTTTTCAGTTTGAACAAAATAGCTCTGCTCTTTTGGATTTTTGTGCGAATTTTTAGCTTATACAACATTATTTTGTATTCTCCTTTCTAGATAGGTACCTACTCCAATCGCTTTAAATCTAGGTATGTGTATTATTATTTTTTTTTCATTCTAAACCAATTTTTATCAGGATTTATTACTGGTACTTCATAAATAACAGCTTCTTACTGCTTCTCTAACCCCTAACTAGCTCTTAACTATACGTTTGTCAATTATCGAAACTCATTTCTATTTTAATCGATAACATGTGCTTAGCTCTTTTCTCTCTCTATCAATAAGGTCATCTGGGTTACCTCGCAGGCGGTCCGCAGTCGGTGTTGGTGGTACTGTCGATATCCGGTTCCAGTTCCGATATATCTTCACGAACGATGTCAGAGCCGCTCTGGTACTCGGAGGTTGGCCGTGGACGAGTTAGGTTTGCTGGGGATAGTACATTTTCTGTTCTGTTAAATGATTCATGGCATATCATTCCAAAATGCTAATGCTGAAACTTGATGATTAATTGTGAAGGTAACTATTTTTAGTCTGTGATGATAAAATATGAAGGGTTAAACATTGTTAAATTAGGCCTTAGTTTTAGGTCTAGTTTATGATTTTTTTTTACAAACATAAATTTCACGTGCACATACAGTCAGACCCAAAACAAATATTGATCCCGTGAGGGAACCGACCCTACACCACGTAGCGCAGCAGCTAATCTCTCAGCCACTGCAGCAACACACGATTGTGTTGATTTGATAAGAATGATATAGAAAGCAAGCCGAATAGTTTATTAAACAGAAGAGAAAGAAAAATATTTATAGCATGAAAAAGACACAGGAAATAATAATAAGGCTCATCACAGACGTCCGTAATGGCTTACTGGATTCGGAGAACAAATGAATGATATCGTTCATAAATTGAATGATATCGTTCACAAATTGAACGATATTGTTCATAAATTGAACGATTCTAGCCGCAATCGTTCAATTTGACGTAAAATACCTCATTCACCTTCTTAATTTTTCCGGACGTTTGTGATGACCCTAAGGTACAGCAAAACAAGACAAGACAACAAGACAATGCAAATAAAATGAAATGTGACTCATGGGTGGACCAAACAGGTTCTAGATCTGCTTAATGCCAAGTATCAAGTACTTGGCGCTGATTTTCATCTGGAACTTTTAACCTACTGACTAACTAACTAACTTTTAACCTACTAACAGTTTGGACTTACCCAATGGTCTACAGAAATCATGGACAGTAGGCTGTAGTCTTCCTAGATGGCAGTTGAGCGTAGCAGGAGGTGATCTGCCAGGCTCACAGGCTATGTTCACTGAGGAGGCGTGCGCAACCGTCAGGCCTGCTCGGTACCCTGCCTCGTAGGTCGCGCCGTTAAGGAGCGGGAGTTCGCAGGGAGCTGGAACATGATATGATAGAAGAAGTGTAGCTATAGTATATGAACATAAAAAAAAATTGTGCGTTCGGGGGACCTCCTTCTGGAACGAAGTTTCTTACGTTTCGTATATAATAGAAAGAGGCAGAGAGAGACAAAGTCGGAGGGGGCATAAATTTTTTTTCTTACGTGACGATTTCTACCAGTCAACGCCTACCGCAAGCCGCATTAGGAACATAGTTCCAATAATATTGAAAGTGGACACAATCGTTAATCTATTTTAGAATAACATAGGAGACCAGCTATGTGATTACAGAATTGATAATTTTACATGCTTGTAAAATTACCAATATAAAATATATCAATAGTAACATGTTAAATTATTTCCACTTGGACTTTAGTATGAATAAAAAAATTTCAGCCTTATTCTCTGTTTCCATCTTAATGGGAACGTGTGCTGTGTGCAACATTTCAGCTTTCTATGTCCAAGAGTTTGGAGTCGGCGTTGATGAATCAATCAATGAGTCAGGACTTTTCTTTTTATTTTTATTGATAGGTAATGCTCGTACTAACCTGCAACACACTCCGGCATGCTGGTCACAGCCCACTCTCCAAGCCAGCAGCGTAAGTTGGTTGGTCCTTGCACGTTGTACCTGAAAAAAACATATTTTTGTTTAGCTACCATTAGTTTCGCTCGCATCCAGGAGTAAACATTTATGTCCCCAAATAAAAGGTATTCTATGTCCTCATGATTCAAAGATATAATCAAAATTATTTGTGTTCAATGGTTCTTTCCTAACTTTCTTATTGTGTGATTGGCTTTCGATGTAAGACCTTTAGAATTTCCATTCTTGTTGCTATAAAGAAAAGTGGGATTTTGAGTTCTGATCATTTCCTACGTTTTCCACAATTCCGTGCGCTTAAAGCTCAAATTATTTCATAATACGCATTTGATCCATTTGTCAAACATTCCTGTATTTTCAATTAGCTGTGTCCCGCGACTTTGTCTGCGTGAAAATGGACAAAAAGTAGCCTTGTACTTCTCCAAGTCTCAGGCTACCGTTTTGTCAAATTACATCCAAATCCGTCCAGCCGTTTCCGCGCGAAAGAGTAACAAATACACAGACTTTCGCATTTTTAGAGTGATTAGATAAAACTACAAACTCACCCATATTCACAAGAGAAGTGCACGACCTGTCCATTAGGCACCGGATCCGTCTCGTTCAGCTCCTTCTCATCCTGCAGGTTAGAGCCTAGAACCTGGCTGGCCGTCATCGGGTGACCGGCGTCAGCAGACATCATGTAGATGCCGTACTCCGTTGATGGGACATGGCAGGGTACTGGATGGTGGCAAAAAATTGACTTGATTGGTATAGAATTTTTAAATTCAGCTTATCTTTAAAGCATGGGTTCATTTGAAAACCGTTTGATTTTCCTAAATCAAGGGACGTTTTCAGGTATTTCAAGGTTTATATGCAACTATAGCGGCACGGTTGGTGCAATGGTTGGGCGATCGTTATGCGTTTTGAGGGTACAATTCCCAGATCAAATATTTATGAGGCCTAAAGTTCCGGGTCTAGGAGAAATTCTTTGTGTGGGGCAAGGCTTTCGGAACCCATCTTGCATGAAGCCAATCAGAATAACCCTTGAGATCTAGGAATACATTATGATGAAATTAAACTCACGTATTTCACATTTAGGCTTCTCAGGTTTCCATCTCCCTCGCACACACTTGGCAGTGGCATTTATTTCTAAGTTCAGTCCATAACCCTTTCCGCAGGCTACGCGAACTATTGTACCTGTAACATTATTTTAAACATGGTCAAAAAGGACTGAATACTGAGATGACGGCTAATGAAGTTGTATAAAAAAGATTCCGACGAATTAGAACCTCCTCCTTTTTGTAAGTCAGCTAAAAAGAAAGAGATATGCTGCACCGACTCCCTTTAAATTTGGATAAGGGCAGGAGAATGATGGTGATATTTTGAAATACGGAGTGCCTAATATTCGACTAAAGATGCAAAAGATTATAAAATTACCTGAACTAAAAGTATTGTTAGGATCTCGTCCATATTTGACAATCTCTATATTAACGTAAGGGTCGCTTTCAATAGGTTCACAGGGACTCTTAGGTCGTCCCTTCTTCCCCTTTTCAGTTGAATTCTGCGGGCTACCACCTTCAGCCAGATCTTTACCATCTGTGTCTTGGTCATCACCTGTTGAGGTTTGCCGAGTTTTGCCACCTTTGCCCTCTCTGCCTCTGTTAATATAAATTATGATAATTGATGAACTACTAAGAGCAGGCAACTACCTAACCTATATTATCTTTATCTAGTAATTTCTATATCTGTCTTTATTGAATCTACGTTTTGGAATGGAAAACTAGCTTCAATTTGCGGACAAACAGACTGACATTAATACTATTGCTTGGAAATTCAAGTGTCTGTAAATGGTCTAATTGAATCAAATGTTTTGCCTTTATCAATTAAAACTACTATTTGCAAAACCTAATACTTACGTTTTGGGAATAGTGGCTGTGGTTTGATTCAGTCTATCAGTTTTCCGACTCGTCCTTTTGTCACGTTTATCCAAAATATTATCAACTTCTGTTGAATTTGTTTTGTTGTACTGTAAAGGTACCACAGCCATCTCTTTACTAAAATCTTTATCTGGACCTTCTAATTTAGGTTTTAATGGTATTACTGCCATTTCTTTACTGTCTTCGCAATTAAGATCACTAAGCTTCGTTGTCAAAGGTACTACTCTTAATAAATCAACATTTATCTCGTTATTTAATTCTGTGTCATCTGCAGTTGGTTTTAGAGTCCAATTGTTAGTATCGAATTCTTCGTTAATAATTCCACGCTTTATTCTAACTTTAGTCGTTATTTCAGGCGGAGTATGTGTTACGGAATCAATTTTACTTTCATCACCATCTAATTCTAAATCCATCTCCTTTTTGTCATGATCATCATCTTCTTGTTCTAAACCAGTCTCTTTTTTAGCGTCATCTCCTTCAAAATCCGTATCTAGCTCTTTTTTGGCATCATCGGAGTTTTTATTCAAGAACCGTTTACGTCTTTTATCAACGTATCTTTCAAAGTACTCATGTTTTAGCTTATTGATATTGTCCGCGTTACTATCTGTGCTTAAACTATGATCACCAAACATTCCTCCTTTAAGTACAGTTATATGAGAAAGCTCATCTTCTCCTTCGTCAGAATTTTCGTATTCTGAAGTATCTTCATGCTGTATTATGTCATCTTCTTCTGGTTCATACACTGGTTGATAAGAATACAATCTATGACCGATAGGTTCTCCATGCACATTATAAATAGTATACACAGCCGTTGGAAAGTTTTCATCGTTTTTTTCGACACTAGTAGGTGGTTCTACTTCTTCTTCAAAGTCAAATTTCTTCATGATTTTGAAGTTTGCGTGTCTGAGAGTAGGTTTGGAAGTACCATGATTATATTTGTCATAAAGTCGGTCAAGGTACTGTTGTGATGGATCTGTTTCACGATGGAGGTTATTGTAATATTGTCGGAGATAAGTAGACCTTCGTTGTCGGATCTCTGGATCTGGTATGGAACGTCGTCTTCGGCTCCAGCGAATACGTGGATGCTGGTAAAGTGTGCACCTGAAAAATAAAACATAGAAACAGTTATTTAAGATATTAGGGCAGTATTTTGAACTAAAAATTTAGATTGTAATCTCACTTAGGCAATTCTCTAGGACTCCAATGGCCACCAACGCACGTCGCACCAGGTGGACCTTCAGACAGCACATACCCTTTCTCACATTCATACATTATCTGTTTATTGTTGACTACCTGAAAAATAAATTGTTCTTGAAAATGTGACCAGTAATTTCGAGACAACGTGGTATTTATGATAAAGCCTAATACCTTCTTTACGTAAGGTCGGTAGTCATATAAGCCCATGTTTCCTACGAGGAGGACTTTTCCATTTTCTATGTAACCGGGGAATGGACAGAACACTGAAAGAAAAAAAAGAACTGAATTGCAATCAATTAAGTATAATTAAGTGATGATTAAAGGGCAGGAGCATCATGATTCATGATATGCTGTAAGATAACCTTAAAAATTATTTAATCATTCAAGGTACCTTCTTGTTTCTACTACTGGCAAATCATAAGATCAAATCTTTGCCCGCAACGTGACAGAGGTTTGAGTATCATGGTATGGTTTGGGGTTATGTCAGGATATTTGCTGTGAGTAGGCGGCGGATCGAGTGTCCAATTGTCAAGTCCTACGCGAAAACTTTTACAGGGTGCTCGTAATAACAATACTCGACTTTTGGCACACTAACCTTCTTCACACTTAGGCGTGTCTCCGCTCCACACTCCAAACGAGCACACAACGATGGGGTTCCCTTTCAGCTCATACCCATCCTTGCAGCGGAACCGAGCCTTCATGCCGTGCTCAGTCTTGGGGGCAATCACCATACCATTGCGGGGAAACTTGGGCATTTTTTTGCACCTACCAATAAAAAAATTGAATGACGTATATTTTTTATCATTAAGTAGGTATATCATTTATTGTATAGATGGTGACATCGTATCAATGTCCTTCTATCTGTAAGGTTAGAGGCATTGAGTTGGAGTCTCTAATTAGTCTCCGCTAGATGTTACTCAACGCTCTTAAGAGGCGTAAAAAGAGGTTTCTAATTTCAACTGATTCAGGCATGACACTGTAGCTCAGTTGTTAGAGCGATGCCACGGTGAGGCAGAGGTCGCGGATTCAAACCCTGCCTGAGTCTATTTACAAACAACTATACCTCTTTCACATTAGGAGTTATCTTTCTCGAAGGCCGATGGTGGCAAACAGGTGTACGGCCTGCCTGATGGTAAGCGATTACCATATAGCCTGTGAAACGCTTGCAATACCGAGTTGATGCTTATAGCTGACCCTTCAAAATGAGGATTCACTGTGCTGACAGTTTTGGCGACAACAGGTCCCTCGATGTCAATACAGTGCATCCTTAAAAACTGGTGACCTTACTCACTACAGGGACAAACTACCGAAGAGTAGTGTTGACTATGGTACTCTGTAAGGTGGAGGTCGCCAGTCAAGCTGCTCCGAATTGAGCGAGATATCCCGTTGCGCCCTATCTAAGTTGCTGAGATTACATTTTCCCCGCGTATAATACTGATTCTTAGCCATATCTCTATTTAGACTGGAAGCCAACGAAATTAGTCTGGTGATGAACTTACCTGGCCGGCTGACACCTGGGAATCTGCGTCCAGGTTCCATTGTTACAAGTGACAGCTGCATTGCTTGATGGAAACTCGTAGTTCTTCTCACAGTCCACCACTATTATCTCACCTGTAATTTAAATTAAAGACTGTCTATCATTCTTGTGACAGGGATTAGAAAGCCAGTTTAATTCTGTTAGATACGCTGTCTTATGGCTACCATGATTCTGCCTCAAAAATGAACGAAATTTGGAACTTAAGTGCATGATTCGGGCCTCTATCAGTTCTAGTACCTACTTGGAGCTGCTAAGTGCTCATTTACTAAAAACTTTGAACGCAGGGAAAAAAGGAAGACATAATGAGACTGCATGGTTCAAGTATCAACAATCTAAGGTTCCAGTAACTTTTTTTTTTGTGATAGGCTTGCGTTTGATCGCCATTTTGCCTGATGTTAAGCGATGATGCGGTCTACGATGGAGCAAAACCGATTCACTTGTGACTTGAAGACCCAGATTGTAACTGTCGGGGAACACCTACTCGAGCAGCGCATTCCAATGTTTGGTAGTTCTCACAGTGAAACTTACCATGCTGTACCATGGTAGAGCTGCCGACGATCTGCGTGTTGCCTTCTTGGGTGGTGTTGTCTTCTCCTGTCTTGTTTTCCACCAGCACCACGCGGCCTTGAGACACGTGGGGCACCACACACGGTGCTGCAACATGATGATGTGCACTAATTAGTATATTGCAAATGTTTTCTGAAAGTGACTACTTTTCGACATTTGTTTGATTTAAGGGTCCCGAAACGTGAAAGTTGCGATTTAATAATAGAGCATCAATGAATGTCAACCACGTAAATATTGACAATCGCAATTGATCGATTGGGAGACCATTTAGGTGTCTGAGAGCATAACGCTAAGTATATTATTTGATTCTTGATTCGGAATTACTGAATAGATGCTCCGCAGTGATACACACATACTCTTAAGCTTGGAATAGTCTGTAATTAGAATCTAATCTCCTGCCTATATGAGCGCCTATATATAGGTACTTTGTTACTCCAACGTACACTGCAGTCTGCTGCGCTTCTTTGCTGACTAACTGATGTTTTTATTATTGTATTAACTTTTACCTGTGACCCTATCCGCGTGGACTTTACCATGGGAATTTCGAAAAATCTGGCATAATTCCTTGTCTACATCATAAAGGAAACCTAGGTCCAAGGGTTAGGGCTGACCATTGATGAGTCAGTGAATGAGTCAGGACCTTTCTTTTAATATGTATCGATAGCACCCGCAACTTGAAAAAGAGAGAAATCAGTGGAAACAACTAACCTAAGCACATTGGTAGTGGGTGACTCCAAGTGCCATCA
This sequence comes from Thalpophila matura, assembly GCA_948465475.1. Classification (NCBI taxonomy): domain Eukaryota; kingdom Metazoa; phylum Arthropoda; class Insecta; order Lepidoptera; family Noctuidae; genus Thalpophila; species Thalpophila matura. The sequence continues at coordinate 12,079,235 of OX419198.1, read as the reverse complement.
CTCTGGCAGATTGCGGAGCCATTGCCCTCCATCTTCATGCCGTCCTGGCACCTGAAGATGATAGAAGCCCCCAGCCCCGTGCCCGAAGAGATGTTTTCCAGCCAACCGTTCCAGAGCTGACCGGGATGACCGCAGTTTATTTCTGAAAGTGGATAAGGTACAGAAGTAAGCTATTTTAGATTATGTGTGATGAGTAGTATCATGCTAGTTACCTAATTAAGCTTAGCCAAAGCTTCAGAAAACTTTAAAAAGAAGGATTAGAATCCAGTCGGACTGCGATAATTTATTTGAGAATATTCAATTCTGAGGTCCATGCATTGGCACATAGGCTATAAGTAAAAAGTTATTCGTTTATAATATTATCATTACTAATTACCTTTGCACATCGGCTGCCCGCCAGACCACTTCTTGTCCGCGCCGCATCTCCTTGTCGCGTCTCCCACAAGCCGGTATCCGTACTTGCATTCGTACGACACGACCGAATTGTATGCGCAAGACGTGTACACTGCCTTGCCGTGCCGCGGCGCCTCTGGCGGCGGACACTGCACCTGTGTTACCACTAGATGGCGACAGGCGTCGCTTTAACAATACCCGACCAAAACATAGATGGCGCTGATATCAAAATTTCAACCATGCAAGAACATGCAAAAATAAAACAAATTCCATTTTTATTGTACATTTATTTCACTACAGCGTTTAAAGATAGAAATTTACAATAAACATCGAATACTACTAACATTGCTATATCATCTAATAGTCAGATAGGCAGTTAACGACAATTTTTTATCATGGCCACAGAAAGAAACAACTTTTAAAGTTGCGGAAAACGATAGCTTCATAGAATTTGAAGGTGACAACGTTTCTATAATAACATTACTTTTGTTATACTACGTAATGTAATGGATGCTCAAACTGTCCCGGCATCTCCTTCTAAGCAGCATTAAAAGGAGAAAAAACAATCAGAAAAATCCATTTTTGGGCAAATTTCAATTCCAAGGAATTCCCACTTTTGACGAACTTTCCCACCCGAAATAAAACTTTAACGTATGTTTTTGAACCAAATATAAAATTTTAAAAATATTCTCAATCCCAAATAAAAAACTTTTACGACACAATTAATAATTTTATGTCTGAACCATATCAACCTATCTTCGATAACAACCAATAAAAGTGGGATTTCCATATATTGCGTCATGACAATGAAATTGCTCCGATGATAGCCATGATAATCATTTGTTTAAGCGTCATGCGATCTATACCGATGTAATGTAGGTTAGAATCGAGAACCGGTACCATGCAACATTCCAAAATGAAGGACAACACTGAAATCGGCAACTACATTGTCACGAAGCAAGACCACTCGCGGAGAATTTTGGAAAATATTTTGGATCTTGATGATGAGTCTCTGGATTACTAAGCTGCATATTAAAACTTGAAAAAAAGCGAAAACCTTGAAAGATTACGCGCTTTATCATGCTTCTGCTGTCACAATATCACGGTGTATTAAATATAATTTTAATGACTGTTGCTGAATTTGCCAATGTATCTAGTGACATCGAAAAAAAACCAAAATTCAGCTGCAATAAAATTGTGTTAGAAAATCAGTCCTAATTAGACACCTGCTTTGATTTTTTTTATATTCTGCTTGTGATTTGCGAACCCCTTTGCGATCAAATCACATCTTATAAATCTGGAAGAAATCTCTAACAAATTCTAAACTAAATTCCTTTTTAGCTATCGTGATCGTTCGATAATAATTTGCCTCCAAAAGCGACTCATCATCAAGACGCCTTTAAAAAATCCACATTAAAATCTACTTACGGACGCAGGTGGGTAGTTCCTTGGGTGCCCACGCGCCGTCGGCCTGGCAATATCTTTCGGCCTTGCCGACGAGCTCGAAACCTTGCCCACACTGGACCACCGCTCGGCAGCCAAAGGTGTGGCAATCAGCTGTCACCCATCCATGGGGTACGTCGCCAGGCTCGCCGCAGGAACGAGCTGTAGATACGATGATTATTTATTGTCAAATATGGTGGATGCGCTCGCAAAAGCAGACATGTTACTGCAGAAACTATACACACTGTGGCCCTGTCCTATACACATTTGAGACATCAATACTTGGGACATCCTCAGGTGTCCCATTATTTGGTTGATTTCGGTGGCACATATTTTTGTCTATATAACTTGTCACTCAGATTGCAGTAGAAAAGTTAGTAGTGGGAGTGCCAAAAACACATGATCTGATATTCTCGTACTTACGTTCGCAGCTAATATCAGGTCCATACCAAGATGCCTGACCATCGATGGCCAAGCACTTGGCTCTGGGGAAGCCGTTCGTCACATAGCCAGTATGGCAGTTATACTGGACCGTTGCGTCGAGGTCGAAGGTCGCTTGTTCAGGAAGAGCGGAGTGACGCGCGTGCTCGATCGTTGGCGGTTGAAGGCAGTAAACTGAGAGTGAGAAACCAGGTGGATAGTTGGTAATTAGTTAAATTAGATTTTGAAGTATGTCATCTAGATAAACCAAATTTTGATTCTAATTATAGGATATCTGCTACTGTGGTAAGAACTTTATGGGCATCGTATTAGTTACTTGTTCTTGTAATTTCAATTAGACTGTGACCCTTCTAACTATCTCTTTGTGTAGGTTTAGAGCAAATTTGCGATTGTGTAAATTGTATTTGACGATAAGCGGAAACTTGATCGAAAGATATCCGCCACAGTCGAACTTCTAGGTTCAGTAGTATTAATCGAAGATTCATAAGTAAACTTAATATACCTACGTATAAAACATTACAAACTATCTCTGTTGCCTTTTTCAAAGCTACATAGTACAGGTTTGTTAATACATACTGTTCTCCTTGCAGGCTGGTGGCTGACCAGCCCACTTGCCATCCGCCTGACAACTCCTGCTCTGAAGCCCCACGACGTGGTACCCGTGGGGGCAGGAGTATACCGCTCTGGGGATTATAAGATGTTCATTAAATGATGGTAATAAACAGGGTGGCAGGTTAGACAGTGGAAATATTCAAAGGGGTCATTGTACTTATCATTATGAATTTTGTTGTGTTAAGTGAGCATAAATGTATGGAACAGCTGATTTTTTTCGCGATTTCATTTCAGGGTTGGTTCCATAGTAAAAGTTGTTCATAATGATGAGTACAATGACCCCTTTAAATATTTCCACTGTCTAACCTGCCACCCTGTATACTATTAGGCAGTCCTTAAAGATCGACTCAATGAAAACCGATAAAAAAAAAATTAAACTTCATTTTCTAGGTAATAAAAACTTTATTGATACCTACTGAAGTTCAGTGGATCAGTAAAAGTTTATAAAAAGACTAGGAACTTCAGCAAAATGCCGGAAAAACAGTTAAAGAATGAAAACATACTTATCACCAAAAAGCCTGCCAGTAAGGGTAACCTTCCCGATTTCAGGCTGCGTTAGTTCGGGACATTCACGATCTGAAACAAGCGGATAGATAGGTTGTAAGTTTTAATTAAATTAATAATAAGGTCTAATTCAATCCGAATGTTTAAACCTGGTTGAGACTTAGCTAAGAACTAGACGAAGATCGATTGATCATTGTGCCGTATCAGCTTAAAATATTGTACACTATCTTATCGTCAAAAGGTTTTACGGTACAATATCCTATTTAAAAGAATAAATATCTGAGTTTAAAGTATAAACATTATGTAAAAAAATTAAATTTATATTAATATAATAAAGCTGAAGAATTTTTTTTATTGTTGGTTTGTTTAGTTTAAATTAAATGCGCTAATCTCTAGAACTTCCAGTCGAATCGGAAAAATTCTGGCATTTCTTCTTTCCATATTATAGCCCAATTCTTGAGGATGGTTATAGGCTATTTAACATCACGCTACGACCCTAAGGAACCGAGCCACGGCGCGGGTGAAACCAAAGTACAGCTCCTACTTTATATGTGTCTTTGTATTCTATGATTAGCAAACAAAACAAGCTACCATTATGGCACAAACGCTATCAGAAGTCCACAAATCTAATCCTACCCACCATTGCTTACAAAAACAATAGCCGGCATCGTGTTAGCATACCAACAATGGGCCGTGGGATAACAAACAGCTGTTATCAGTATTCTAATTCGGTTCAGTTATTTACTTGGCTCAGTAAATTCGCGAAATATTTGTATTTGTTAATTTCGACGGCTTTGTTTTTGTGTTTGACTACTAATTAATTAATTTCTGGAAATTTACACTGCGGATCGTTGTGTGATCCCAGATTTGTATTAAGTAGACGGTGAATATTCTTGAAATTGTTTACAGTGTTAATATGATCTATGGCTTGCGAAACTTGTTTTGAATTTGATTTTGATGCGTAGGTGTCTTAATTATCTCTTCCCAAAATCGGTGACCGTAAAAATTTAAACATAATTACTATTTCATACATTGTTTACATTGTCACAATCGTGTCAGAATGGTCTCTCAATGACATCGTTTTGACCAATGACGAAAGAGATAGTCTTATTCTAAGCCAATGACCGCTTAGGTTTAGACAGTTATGGTGTCATTGTGACACTATTCTTACACAATTGTAATAGCAGAATTGGGGCCCAGAAAGCCCATCAAAGAATACCTTGCAGATAAGCAATCACCTTGGACTACACTATGAAGTGTTAGAACGAGATGGTGCTATTTGTAATGTTCCATCTTTCTCTCTCTCACACTGGAACCGCAACAACACGTTATAGAAAGGCCCTTGTTGTTTATCATATCACTCATACTAGAAGAGGAGAAGAAAATGTTCTTAGAATTAACAAAAGGTCCCACGTTGGGCGCCAACTCTGGGACACTAGCGCCCAAAGTGGGACCTTTTGTCTCGGTCCTTAACCTGTACCTATGAATTGATTATTTCGCGTCAAGTTGAATATCGTTTAAATTACGAGCATTCTCCCTAAAGGAATCATCTCGTACACCTTTCTTCTATGTATGTTTTCCTTGCCTGCCCTCCCCCTGAAATCCTGGCTACGCCTTTGGATAATAAGTAATGTATTGATGATGAAGTAAAACAGCTATTTATGTAACTACAAATACTACAAAACATTTGGAAACAGATAAGATACTACTACCTCCATAACTAAACAAGATTTTGAAGATGTTAATACAACCAAATTAGATCAAAATAATTCTAATAGTAGTCCCATTTCTATAGATTGTAATAATACTCAATCAGTATAGTAAGCATTAGACAATGGAGTGATTAAATCCAGGGACAACATCCAGCCAGACAGAAACCCAGCTAATGGATGTCTCGGTGCTTACTCAGTACGCTGTCACTAAGCACGTAATCTAGATTCAATTAAAAGGATAAATAGAACTGAAGCTATCAATTGTAAGTAAATAGATTAACTGACATTGTTGTGGTTTTATCAGGTTCATTTATGTCTTGGGTGCAATTATCTGCTAATACAAGTATTAGTAGATAATTTAATGTGCATAGTGGCGGATCCAGTTTTTTTGGGGCTTAAGCGCCTAGATATTATTTTGGCTAAGGGTTGGGAATCATACATTAAAACACTAATTTAATCTAAAATCTACCAGCCGAACGTTCGAGGGACAATCTCACCGTGACATTTTCCCTCGAATGTTCGCAAACAAATCGGTAGTCTCGCGGTGATATCACGCGGCGTGTCGGTACAGAATAAATAGGCAGGACTCAAAATTGGCCCCTAGGCCCCCCTCCCACCCCTCAATCCACTACTGAATGTGGATAAAATATTGCTTGAATATACAGGGTAAAATTAAAACCAGTGCGGATATTTTAGGAGGTGAAAGTACTCATGAATATGATCAACTTTTATTATGGGACCGACACTGAAATATGAAAAAAAAAAATCAGCTGTTCCCTACAAAATTGCACTACAACCCGATCAAAATGTATTTTTTTTTTCATATTTCAGTGTCGGTCCCTAAAGTTGATCATATTCATGAGTACTTTCACCTCCTAAAATATCCGCACTGGTTTTAATTTTATCCTGTATAAGTAAGTACCTACGTTTATTTTATGATTAGAATATTTTGATTACTATAATGTGATTGACGAAGATTAAATATCATAACAATCTTTTATTTTAGATTCACTGGTGTTAAGGTAGAATATTGCAAGTTTGCAATCTAATATTGGACAACTTTCAAATTGAAACCAGGGCCCAAAAAGGTCACCCGTATAGGGGTTAACCCGGGTTATTTTTTTGGGTTAGGTGAAAAACCTTGCATAAAGGTTAACCCGTATTCTGGGTTAATCAGCCTAGATAACCGGTTCACGCATAGAGTTCATTTTTGTTCCTTTTTTTTTCATTTTTGTTCTATTTCATTCGGGATAATCAGCAATATTAACCGGTAACGGTATCCGTATTAAAGGGTTAACCGGTTACCCTGCATTAGGATTAACCAAAAATATGGGTTAGAGATTTAACCGGTAACCTTTTAACCCGATTAATCGGTCCTTGATTGAAACTTGTCAACTATTTCTCTGGTTAGTGAATGCTTGCTATGTTATTGCTGGAAGGCACTATATTTGAACATTGAACAAGGCATTAACCAAGTTTATATCTCTGTAGCGATTGTAGCAGACCAAAGTTTAGATTTGTGTCTGGTTAAATAAGTTTAAGTTTACAGTGGAAACGCCGAGTGTGTGTTCCTCGATCGTTACAATCTGGGTGTCTCAAGTCGCGAGTGAATCAGTTTCTTCTAGGCAAGCGTGCTCCATCGTAGACCGCATCATCCCTCAACATTTGGCAAGATGGCGGTCAAACGGACGCCAATTATCAAATAATCACTCGATCGCTTCCAGTCCTTTCTTACGGTTTCTTATACTGTTAAATCATATGATTTGATAATGTTATTTCTGTCAAACAACGATAATAGCCAACATGAGAATTAACAGCAGATTTGCTAGGCAGAGAATTGATCAGGCTTTCTGTAACGGTGAAAAGCGTGCTAATGAAACTGGACTATATTTCAAGTCAGACACCGAGCTAATATTGAGAATTTGTAAACTGAAAAAACTTTACCTGACCCAGAAATCGAACTAAAGACTAACGCTCAGCACTGGCACTACTAACCACTAGCACAGATAATATAATACTATACGTACAGATGCCTCATCTCATACAAAGAAATGTGACCGATTTAGCAAGCATTTTTCAAAATTTTTGCAAATATTTTTCATGTATTTTTTCATGTTCTCAATTTTACACAAACTTCAATAACAAATTGCTACATATAACGCCATCTATTATGAGTTATTTCAACAAATGTTACTTTGTTCCTAATGAGACCCCGTGCCTCTAGTCTCATTAAGCTACTGTAATAAAATCACCCTTTATTCACTCCCGTCCTTTCTGAAGTACATAAATATAAGCCAGCTCAGCTAAAATGAATACGACCACTTGATATTTATAGCGGAGTAAAGAGATAAAAAAGTGTTGGGTAAAGTAGTGCTCCAGGCGGCGAATAAAAATGATGTAAAACTGAAAGTTTTGACACGGGCGATAATTTTGCCGAGTTGGTTTGTTGAATATTTCTTTTGAACATAAAAGTTGATAGTTTGAAGTTATTATTGGTGTTATATCAAGGGTCCCGAAACGATCAATTGCGATTGTCAATGTTAAGAGTCTTAAAATACCTAATTTTATCGATTCACACAATTCCCGTCCGTAAAAGATACGGGTCACAGGAAATTGAACGGAAAACGTGTTCAACAAGGGTAAAATTTATTAAAACTGGTAATTGCGGCGAAAATATAAACTTTAGGAGAAATCTAAAACAATATTACGTTAATATGTTGTTTGTAAAATAATCTGACAAAAATGGTCATCAGTATGGTTTTTAATCGTTAAAATATTTTTTAGAGGTATCTTCGCGATTTTTTTCTATCGTACCAAATTAGTTGTACTATGTTTTCAACACGCTAACTAGCATAATACATATTATTCTTTTCAGGATATAATAATTATATTATAATTATATATAATCGATCAATATTATATCATAATCGACAGTTAACTTGTGAACTTACAGCGAGGAACAACATGCGTTTATTTTAATAATAATTATATTATGCCCGCAGGGCACCTTGAGGCGAGGTGACGGGGAGTAGCGACCCCGCGGTACCTGAGTGCTCTAGGGAGAAGTCACCATTCCTCACCTTCGGCTTGCCTTAATTGGCTGGTCGGAGTGAACACTAACGAGGAACAGGTCTCCCGCCTCTGGCTTGCCTTAATTGGCCGTCCAGAGTGGAGTCGCTAGAGCAGAACCCCACTGCTCGAAGGGTGGATGCTGAGCGTAAGTGGTGAGTGGGCCAGTGATGCCGGACCCTCAGGGAGCAAATGATCTGAGTTTAAAGTCCAGCAAAGCCACCCTTCAGCCGCTCGCGTTCCTGTTGCCCCCTTGTTGCGACTTGAGCAACTATTTTCGGGGGGCCCAGTTAGTGAGTTGGCAAGTCTCCGTCTGCCATTATTACGTGTTAATATACATTGTTCCGGCAGGCGCCATTGGTTCCCATAGTTCCCCAAAACTATGGGACTACCATCCCATCACAATAGCCCAAGTAGTTTTTCTCCACATGTTTGCAATAGTTCTGCACAGCTGGGGTTTCTCCTTGGGTGCATTTATATAGCGCATACAGGAATAATCGCCAGCTGTGTCACCATTACGTATATATTTTAAGTTTGTTGTAAAGGGCCTCTACGTGTTGGCTTCGGCCCCACGCACGCCTTCGAAAGGTCCGGGACTTTATAAAGTCCCGTGCAACAAAAAGGTTATATTATAATTATTATATCCTGAAGAATTTCACATATTTTTCTGATTTTATTTACTACAGTGCATCATAATAATATTATTATTACACGTTAAAGCATTATAAAACTTGCGTTTAGCTCCTGTATAGTCGGCTTAAGTTGCTTATTTGGCAAATAACATCTAAATCGATTCATAGGAAGAAACCCACTTTCGCATCTGGTTAAGATGTCAAAGCAATGAAATTGAAGAGGAATTTAAGTCTAGAAAAGCTCTAAGGACTTAATCCGCGGCCGAACCCTCGAGAAAAGCTAGTACCTAATATATAAATTGAATTTATTTCAATAAACGTGATTACGTGAGCAGTGTTTCTATCCAATCATATTTTTTTTGTTCTTTTTTTAGTCTATCGAGCTAAAAGCGTTTCTATTGGAGTTATCCGCGTCTGTTTTCGATTTTTATCGAATTGTACGTACAGTAACAAAGCTCTTCGTTGGATTAACGGAATAACACTTATAACTTTAAAGGTTTAATAAATAGTGTGATATAAGCAGGAAAATAGATGGAAAAATTCTAAGGCAAGTGTTATTTTTATACGACGATGGTGGCAAAACAGGCGCCAGATGGTAAGCGATTACCATAAATAAATTAAAATAAAAGAGCATAACCTTATAGTACAAATCCTACTAAGTAATATTATAAAGGCGAAAGTTTGTGTGTATATGTTTGTTACTTCTTCACGCTGAAACGGCTGGACGAATTTGGAAGAAATTTGGCAAAGAAGTAGCATGGGGCTTGAAAAAACACATACGCTACTTTTCATCTATTTTAATGCAGATGAAGTTGCGGGAAAGAGCTATAGTATATATATATAAGGTCCTACCTTTCATGCTCGAAATATTTTAGGAGGCACATCTATAGATGGTAAAGATACTATACAAATGAAAAAAAAAATGATCCGAGTATTTTTATTTTTTTTTAATTAATTAATCTTAAAATTATTTGACACAAAAAATACTATTTTCAACGTCCATTACGCTAGTTTCTAATAATAATAGTAAGTTACGTAAAAAATAGCGTAATGGATGTTGAAAATAATAAGGAACCAGTATTTTTAATGTGTGTCAAATAATTTTAAATTAATTTATTTAAAAAAAAATATACTCAGATCAATTTTTTTTTCGTTTTTATGGCATTTTACCACCTACAGATGTACCTCTTAAAATATTTCGAGTATGAAGGGTAGGACCCTATAATATATCCTACCAAGTTCCTTATAGGATGTCTGGGGTATCATATGCTTGAGACCAGAAAGGCATGTGACCAGGTAGGCGTTATGCTCAAAATATTGAAAGGCATGACGGATGCTCCTGACATCCATAATGAGCTGATTCGACTCTGCGCACCGAATAATTATCTTCGTAGAAGAAAACATCAGCTGCTAGTCGTGCCTTCATGTCGGACTGCAGCCCGTGCTGCATCTCCCATACCGCGCGTATTGACCGCACTAAATAAGCTCGTGGAAGCCAACCCGGCCTGCGATGTATTCTATAATAAATTCGCCAATTTAATGGTTATATGCCTACTTTTTTTGGAAAATAATAAGATTTGAATAATTTCTATTATCAGTCTATGTTTGTAATTATTATAATTTTATACTTTGATTTATGTAATTGGTGTGTACCTATATGCCGTGTAAATCAATAAAATAAAATAAAATAAATAAATAGTAATAAATATTTTATACCAAGTACCCTGAAAAGTTCTCTTTCATCAATATCAGTTTGCGACAACTTACAACTTTAAACTTCGACAACTAAAGCCACCAATAAATTGTCAACGCAAAACGCTTCAGAATGCCTCTAGAGGGCGCTACCTGTCGTTAAACAAACGTTAGATATAAATGGGCGTCTGTGTCGCGCTCAGATCATAGAAACAAGAGTGATGTGCCAAGGCGCAATTGAACTTGAAGCTTTGATATGGTCACATTGACCGTATATGAAACGTACACGCTGAGGACGAACCGAGCACGATCGATGATATAAATATTAAATACAGTGTTTTAGTTTAGCGCTAGTGTTGAGTGGCGATTAACAGTGTTAGATTCAGGGTGTGCGGAATTTTTAATGTGTGGGAGATCTTTTCATTCACAAGGAGCGCTTGTAATTGTGTCGAAAAATATTCTAAAAGTGGCGTCAGTTGTTACCGTACTAATTTGCTATGATGGCATATCTCCTTGTTTCTATGATTTGAGGTGTCGCGCAATCCACAAAGCCTACGAAGGCATTGAGAGGAGATAAATCAGTAATCCTTAAAGCTTGGGGTATTTCCTTATGGTGGGTTCGCGGTGTTTGTGACATGCCGGTAGGTATTGTAAGCTATGAGGTAGACAGCTGTCATTTATTTAGAATAGTTTGATTTTCGGGCCCATTTTCATAGGATTATCCATTTTGGAACGAAGCTTGCGGTAAGGGTTGACGTGACGGAGGAATCGTCACGTAATGAAAAATCGGACAAGTGCGAGTACGACTCGCGCCCTGAGCCCCTGAGGGTTCCGAAATATGCAATAGCGCCACCTATTCCGCTATTACATCATAGGTAGTAGATATATCATATTATTATCGGCATGTATTTAATGCGGCAACTAAGTAAAATGAATATAGGTTTTAAAAAAAAATAGAGTGGGTACCTTAAATAATGGGTTGGCAGCTAATAAGGAGTATCGTAATAAGTAATAGGTAGCATATTAATATATCAGTAATAAGCTCCGTTTTAATTTAAACTAGCATCAAGTTTTTCTTTTGGGAACTGAATTAGTATCTAAGCGGAAACTTAATGGCGAAAATAAAATAGAAAATTCATAAATAATATAAATAATATAAATAATATAAATAATATAAATCAGATTCTATTTAAAAAATAATTGCAAACTACCGTAGCGGCAGATTAATGTTGCCGTGTTTTAAGTTGAATTATCTACCTTAGACTGACTTTTAATTACAGTGTCAATGTAAAACAAAATATATTAGGGGTTCCTATTTCCGTCTGCAAGGTTAAAAGTAACCTAACACGAAGGAACCCCTTCGAACCTAAATTGTCCGTGTCGGGGTGTCCAGTTCCCGAGCTCGCTTCGCTCGCTCTTGGACCCTAGTTAGGTATGTTTTTAGACGGCACGAAATAGTTGGTAATATATTATGTTTGCCACCCTACTAACATTATTAGTCGCCAAGTCATTATTTATAGCTCCTCGCCTAATATTTTATTTGACTGGTATAGTTTATTTGCTACCTAAACGCAGCTGCTAGTTTTTAGTTTTTATAACACCTTTAATTTTGAACCTTACATAATAATAATAGTCGCGAAAATATTTAATCGCTGGCAAGTTATTTTATTTGTTGCAAACATTTAGTCGACTTTTAAGTTATTAGTCACTCGGAAAATAATAAGCTATTATTATCTTGATCTTAAATGGCGCTATTGCATACTTCCAGTGGCGCCATCTATGAGCAGATGGCTCCACTTATGGTCCGGAGACGGACAACAAAGTGATACTATATGGGTTCCGTTTTTCCTTATGAGGTACGGAACCCTAAAAAACATGTGCGGTCGGGGAACCCCCGTCAGGAACGAAATTCCAAGAATGTACCTACGTAGGTATATTCGTATGAACGTTTCAGTAAAATTACGCGTATTATTTTCCAATCCAGCGACGAGATCTAGGCTGCTCTGACGTCTCGACGGGTACTGGTCGGAGACAGCGAGCGCGATTGCCGTAATTTTTAGATTCATGGAAGGGTTATATCGCTTTGTTTCTTTGCGTTCCAAAAAGAAACTCGCAAAGAAAATGCCGTCAGCAGAACGTTCATAATCTAACACAAAATGCTACTTAATAATTTAATTTAGATTTCCCGCTTCGCCCATTATCTCATCGTTTGTGATTCATCAAGCGATTTCTGTACGAAACTTTTTGAAATGGAGATTTTAATTAAAATTACTGATGAATGGCCGAATATGAAATGCGTCACGGATTTGAAGGACGCCATTTATTTTATTAAAAACTCGTGAATGTATTTTTGTTTTGGTTGTTCTTCATAAGTACAATATTGTTTTTAGTAGGTATATCGTCTGTCGATGTTTTTGTTTGTCTATGGTGATTAAATTAGCACAATCACTGTAAAATAGGTAGGTATATGTGGGTCACTAGACATCGAAAGGGTTAAGGAATTTCGCTCCATTAAACTGAAATGTTCATAAATGCTAGTAGATACTCGGTATCTAAATTGTCTCTTACAAAACCATTTATTTTGATATTTATCGTTAATTTGACTACAGAACCAAAATAAAACGTCTTAAAGCTTAAGCCGAGCTTAGGCATTCTTCGGCGGCCTCCTATTTTATCTTGTTTCCACTAAAAAGCTTTTTTGCAGTAATTTATTTCTTAATATTTATTATGGGACTAAGTGCTCTGCTTTTCTTTCAGAATGTAATTTATGGCGGATATCAATTATGGGATATTAAGTACCTACTTACTGTAATTTTTAAACTTTCGCGAATTGTACTCATTGTTTTTTAATTTAATCGGGACTTTTCGCGCATAAACAATCAAAATATCAGAAAATATCAGTCTTCTCGTGACCACGGTCAATGCAACTTGATCGAAACGTCGAGGTTAGTCAAAATACTGATATTTTGATTACGTTTATGCGCGAAAAGTCCCGATATAATTAAAAAACAATAAGTACTATTTTATTGGTTGGTAGCTATTAACAACGTCTAGACACTCTTATATTCAAGTAATAGCAGCACGCGTTACATGACCAATTCCATCTCTATTCTACCTAGAATAGACAAAGTTCTTTCTATCCAACTCGTTATCTCTTCTGCCCGAGCACGCGGCGATCCGTGCTTGGCTTATCAGAATTTTGTCTACTGAAGAATATAAACATTTCTTCTCTTCATTGTATGCATAAAACGGTAGAAATCTTTCTACAATCTGTCACTTTGTCTATTCTTCTGTAGACAAAACCCGTTTCTATCATGGTCATGCTAGGCCGGATGGTGTAGGTACTCCGCTCTTTAGTTAAAGTGTAAACCATACTGGGGACGATGCTGGGGATGAAACGAAACTAAGGCTCGTATTACAGAATGACGCTCGAGCACAGATCTCTGCTTGAGCATACATTTAAAGCCATTTGATTGGTTGAAATCTATGCTCAAGCAGAGATCTGTGCTCGAGTATCGTTCTGTAATACGGGCCTAAGTTTGTTTAGCCTTGCTTATGTCGCCCGATGAAAGCTAAGCGAAGCTAAAACGAGCTAAACGAAATTCACACCGGAAACTAAGGTCAAACGAACGAACTAGGTACCTACCTAGTATATTTATTTTGAATTTTAAACATGTTAAAGCCATTATATCTGACACGGGCGGGATCAGTACCCCTATCATGAGTTTTTTTGACGTATAGTTTCGTTAACGTAAGCATATTTTGAATTTAAAATACAGCAGTCCTGGAACTTTATGATAAAATTTTATACAATTTGCACATTTTAAAAAATACAGAGTAATTAATTAAGTATTTAATTTATATAAATAGTGTGTAACAAACGTGTATTTTCAATTCAAAATATGCTTACGTTAACTACTACACGTCAAAAAAACTCATGATCGGGGTACTGAACCCACGACCTCTACGGTACGGCGTACGCTGCTATTCATCTTGTATACCTCCATCCTTTTTCACGCAATAATGCTAATAACACATAATATACGGCCTATGACCTATTTCCCAAAGTCCCCTAGTCCCTAAGTCCCAAAAACCTTGAATCATATGTTTGCCATCACCACAAAAGTATGAGCATTTGCATAAAACCTTTACACAAAGTAAAAGCAGTTCAGCATTTTCAGCTTCCTCGATGTGGTCTTGACCTTGAGCACAAAGGCGTTGGAGAGCCCTCCCCGGCTTCATAATAGGCCTCTAGAGGCCGTGGCTGGAGGGCAAGTGGACGGGGATTTTCATGCCCGTTTTGTGTATAATGGTATGTATGGAAAATATATACTGTGAGGTAGATGTTTTTAGAGGATAGATGGACCTTATTGTAGGTACTAGTGACCTGGGGCCTATTTGATGTAACTACTCTGCAAGTCTGCACTCCAAATTCTGAACTCTTCAACTGAATCCTGTTTTATGTACTACATTTTGCAGACTGAAAATTGAAATTTGGAACACTTTCGCTCCACACTCTGCAATATTTGAAAAGTGAAGAGTAGAGTGCAGAGTGAAGACTTGCAGAGTGGTTACATCAAATAGGCCCCTGGCTTCGCGCGGATGCAATTTTATAATGAGATAAACGTAGGCCTATACCTACTGGTTTAAATGTAATAAATTCTCATAAGCTGATGAAAACCGCATCAAAATACATCAAGTAGTTTAGAAGTAATAAACGAGACAGACAAATTAATTTGATTAATATTAGGTATTTATAGATAATCAAAGTTCGGATTGGCTTTAAGCTTATTAATGCTTTAAGCTAATATTATTTTTGTTTAAATACCTATATTTTGGTTTTATTCAATTTTGATTTTTGATGGATTTTTGTCTTAATTGTGATTTTGATATTCCACCTTTTCTCCACTTCTTGTAATGAACTATTAGCTAACATGCGTTGTCAGTTGTCGGCATGTGTAGTAATAGTAAGCACTAAGCAGATGGCAAATAAAGGAAGTTTAAATTGCTTAGAATTTGTCTGATTTCAATTTGAGCAGTAATAATGTTAATAAGAGTTTATGACTGCGGAGGTAAGACTAAATAAAAAGCTTCAAACAAAAACATCTGTATAGATATTTAAAAAAAACCGGCCAAGTGCGAGTCGTACTCGCGCACCGAGGGTTCCGTATCAGTTTTGGACGTATAAAGTGAAAAAATCCGGACCGCATAACTAAGTTTGTTTGTGAAGGAATTTTGATGATTTTGAAAAAACTGTACTAGTTAGGAACATCGTTTTATTTTTGTTGCAATATTTGGGTCAATTCCTATCAGCTCTAATTATTTCAGATTTTTCGCTCGGCAAACCTCGGAGATAAGGGGGGGGAATGGTATTTTTTCAGACATTTTTTATCATATGTCTAAAACTGTGAGACATAAAATAAAATAAAAATATATTTTGAAATGTGCAGATCAAGCCCTTTCATATGATATGCCATTTGACCTAGTAACCCCACTTTAAAATTTCGGACCCCCACTCCGGCCTCTTTTGCAATGAAAATAAAAATATTTTTTGACTTTTTTCATTTGCAATAAAGTTGGACAAGCATTCTTTATAACTGTTCCAAATTTCAAGTCGATAGCATAAGTAGTTGCTGAAATAAGCACCTGTGACAGACAGACGAAGTCGCACCAATAAGGGTTCCTTTTTTACCATTTTGGTACGGAACCCTAAAAACAAGCATTTTTATTTCTGCATAGGTACCTGAAATTGGTACTACCGTTAAAGCATTTTTTCTTACAAAGCCAATTGTAAAATGTATTTCCATCTTCTCGTATACACGTGAACGCTATCGTTAGATATAAACCGTAGTGATGTATTGACAGCACACTGACCTACTGCCTAGTTTTACATAACAGGAGAGGGTTGCGCGCTTTCAGCTTACGTAGAGCTACGAAATGAGCGATTAGTTCCAAGTTGCGAATGAATCAGTTTCTTCTAGGCAAGCGTGCTCCATCGTAAGCCGCATCGCCGCTTTATATCAGGCGAGATGACGTTCAAACTCAAGCGTATTACTGACGTCGTTCAGTTGTTTTATTTAACGGAGTTGTTATGTAAAACAACTAGCGGTTTTGTAAAACAGCGGATTCAGATTCGAATCAGCGCTGTGGCTTTGCTCCAAGCACGGGTCACAGCATTATGCTGAGCGATGGCCATTTTGCGCGGATGTGTCGCTTAATTTCCTTATAGTTTTTTCTCATATCTTTGTTACTTTTAATGTGCGTCATATCGACGCAAATAAATGCACTTTTTTTCTTATTACATCCGCTGCTTTCGTGGCCACACCGTTTACACCCCTATGCAACGAGAGCTGAATGCGATCCGACTTGATCCCATTCACACGTGTTCAGTTCCGTTACCTCTGAAACTTTTAAACTGTTGCGATAGCGCAGTTTTGTGAAGCGATTTATTTTGTTACTTTATACTCTTGGCTTTTGAAATGTTTTTGAGCGCAATAAAGACTTCAGTTTGACTGAGAATTTAATGAAATTACTTTTTTTTACGACAATAACTGATGGTAAGTGGTTATGCAATGCAACCCTTGACCCTTTAGAATGAGTTCGCTGTGCCGATAGCTTAGAGGACAAGCAGGTCCCGCTGTCAACACAGCGCATCCTCAGCAGCTCTGGCAACTTTACTCACCACAGGAACACAACACTACCAAAGAGTAGCGTTACGTGGCTATGGTATTCTGTAAGGCGGAGAGTACCTTCTTATATTTAGTCATGTTGCTATAGATTTAAGCGAGATTAAGGCTTGAGTTCACCGACAAGGTAACAGTCAGTTAAATTAAAAACGGTCGTTTAACATAACTTTTTGTGCAGAAAAATATATGATAAACAGCCGTTTTCAATTTATCGGACTGTTATCTTGTCGGTGAACATGGCCCTAAGAAAACGATTGAAAACAGCCGTTTAACATATCTTTTTCTGTATAAAAAGTTATGTTGAACGGCCGTTTAAATCAATTTATCCAACCGTTATCTTGTCGGTGAACTTGGCCCTTAGAATTATTTAGTGTGACATGACATGAGTCCAGAATACGACAGAGAAACGTTTTGTCACGCTAGTGCTAAAAGTACTAACTTTTTTAGGGTTCAGTAGTAAAACAGTAGGAACCATTATAGCTTCGTCATATATTTTTTTATCTTATAACCCTAGTATCTTCTAAGTATTTCATTTGGTCCCAAGTTTATTTAATCATGCACATATCAGATATTTTATTCAAGAAGCAAATACGAAACAAATCAAATAATTTATTCCCTTAGACGCAGAGACAAAAGGTTTTTATTTTACCGGTCCTTTTTACCGATTCCCGTCAATCCTTTTGTATGGCACCATGTGCTGGCAATTCGTCTGTAGTCCTCGATAATAAATATAAAAACAATGTTACTCGTGGACCCGACCCTTTTGGGTGATTTCGTGATTTCCTTGCGACGTGATCTGCCTACGACAGGTTCGATTGACGAGACGTGGTCCATTTTAATATTTTATGCTGTGTGAGTTTACCTGATCTATGATTTTTGGTTCTCTAGCATGGGTTGTCTTATTCATACTGATCTCTTAGAATGTGTAATGCTTATGTTAATTGCTATAAATTGATCTCTAAGAATGTGTAATGTTTATGTTAATTGCTTATATTTAAATAAAAGTTTATTCATTTTCATTTTCATTTTCATTTTCATTTTCATTGTAGTACATGCAACCAGTTCAGATGTTTTAGCGTGATTAAGCAACCAAACAATAATAATTATAATAAACTCTGAGGCAGAGAGTAAGAGAAAGTCGCATGGAGGTGGCATAACGTTACGTTAACGATTTTTCCCAGTCAACTCCTACCTACTGCAAGTCGCGATAAACAACTTTGTTCCAAAAATCATGTAGGTACCTAATAGCAGTATCTTCACGTGAACTGCAACTTGTAAGATTCGAACTCACGACTTCTCACTCCATTCCGACATCGTTGGTTATTGTACTTAAGTCCAAGCTTAAGTACAAGCAAGTATTAGATACTTTTTTTCAACACCACTCACAATCAATCACGTAGTTCGGTAACTCGCGCGTGCTAACGTTAAGTGACATGTCCGACGACCCGTGTCGGGGACGATCCGTGTCGGGGACGTTACGGTGAAATACGTGACGCGTCCCCCGCGAGTGTTGGACAAATGGATCCTTGGATACAGAGAGACGTCCTCGTGCATGAAGGTCGGGTTTAGAGTTAAGCTTAAAGTTTGTTTATATTGTAGCATGGTAGATCACATTTGTGTAGATATCTTATTCTTCACGCTAATCTATTTGGGTGGGAAGGCGACTCGTACGATTTACTAGTAACATTGTAGTCTCATATACCTGTAGTTTCACTAGTTCCCATGATATTCAAACAAAGACACAGCCAATAGTTAGCTACTAGCTCTTTCCTGGAGGCCCTGGAAGCGCCCTGACACAAGGTGCCTAAGAGGGATCCGAAAAGGTAGCACGCGAAATTGCAATGAAGCATAATATGAACTGTCGATTAAAATTCAATACGCGACAGTAATGGTAATATGGTTTCATATTAACCATCAATAAAATCATCAAGGTAGCCCTCGAAATTATATTTGAGGAAAATACCACTATTTCGTGAAAATATTTCTGTTAGGTATTAAAAAACATGTAGACCGTACACTACAAACCAAAGTCGAACTAATTTGGGTTAATTTGTAAAGTCATTAGTATATAGTACGTTACAACCTCAGATCATAGAAACAAGGAGATGTGCCAAGGCGCTATCGAGCTTGATGCCTGATCTTGAGCAAATTGCTCATATTAAAAACGTACGCGCTGGCGACGAACCGTACACGATCGATGGTATAAATACAGTGTTTTAGTTTAGTGCTAGTGTTGAGTGACGATTAACAGTGTTAGATTGAGGGTGTGCGGAATGTTCAATGCGTGGGAGATCTTTTTATTCACAAGGAGCGCTTCATTATGCGCGTAATTGTGTCGAAAAATGTACTAAAAGTGGCATCAGTTTTTCCCTTACTAATTTGCTATGATAGCATATCTCCTTGTTTCTATGATCTGAGGTTACAACCTTTCCCTAATCTCTGTTAATCATGTTCCTAGCTTGTAGTTCGTAGGGGACATGTCATGTAACAGCGTCTGACGTCCCGACACGGGTCGTCTCCCTGGACACTAATAAACACGATTTACATAAGGAAGCATAGGTGTTGTGAGTACGATTAATTTTGTATGAGCAGTCTTGACGCTATAAATATTAAGAGAACTAGCAGTTTTAGGGATTTGGAAATGTTTGCCATCATTGTGTCACAAATGATGCTTGATGACACTCTGGCCGCACTAAAGTGATGTAGTTCGTTCGAAACTCTTTAGAAAATGGGGGGGGGGGATCCCCCCCCCCCCCAAAAAGTCTTACTAGACTTTTTAGACAGGCAAGTAATCCTACTTGCCTGTCTAAAAAGTCTAGTAAGACTTTTTTTTTATTTAATTGGCCATTTTAAATATCCTCCTTAACGTGCCTAGTACTACGAAGAGGTCAAGATGTATCTCTGGTTCATACCACCAGAATGAGATAAACTGTAGCTTAGATTCTCAAGTTGGACCTCAAGCTACCAAACTGTGAAAACCACATTTAAATCCGTTCAGTACTTTTTGCGTGTTGCGCGCGCAAACAGACAAAAATTAAAATATAATATTTTTGTTCCGACTGTTTTTTCTGGAATATCTCCAATGTACGGCACGGCTATTTTACAATTTCATAAATAGTACCTACATAGAAATCATTAATTTAAAAACCGTTCTTCTCACAACAATTAAATTAATAAAGTATACCAATTAATAATACGGACACCAGAACTTTTAATCGCTGGTAATAAAGTCCCGCATCGTGAGGGACATATCACGTAACACGCCGAGACATTCCGACACGGGTCGTCTCCCTGGGCACTAATACGCGTTACATACGGGGACAGCTTGTGAGCGCTCCTGCGGCGTCTGATTGCATTAGTCTGTTAAATGCACGAGAGATTTATTGTAAGAGGACTTGTGAAAACTGATGTACTTGCACCTAGATATTTTATTCAGCACTGTGCGCTGCTCCGTGCATGGGTCACAGCATTATGCTGAGCGATGGCCGTTTTGCGCGGATTAAACGGCGTTTTAGAGTTACTGTCGCTGAAAACCAGCGCTGCGGCTCTGTTCCGTGCATGGGTCACAGCATTATGCTGAGCGATGGCCGTTTTGCGTGGATGTAACGCATGTTGTATTGATTTTTAGACACTGAAAACTCTGAAATCAAAATGCAAAATATTTAGTCATATTGAAATCTGTCTAATTACCTAACAAACTATAGCTGTAATTTTTTTGGACAAGCAGAAACATGATGTAGTAGGTACTAAAATCATGCTTCTGCTTTTTATGGTTGCATTACCTACATATTATTTCTGGTTTCACACACAGTCATCAGGTTAACATTATTCAGAAAACATCGCCACGTCTTGAACTTGATGCGCCTGCCAGACTATGCTCCTTGCGCTGCTCATCGCTATGCTCCTCGCGCTGCCGTGATTTGCCGCGATGTTGCCCTCTCTGCCGGGAGAGAGAGAGAGAGGACGAGGAGCATGACGTGTGGCATGACGAGTAATGTTGCCACACTATGTCTCTGCCTCCTTTCCTCGCTACTTCCCATGCCACTCGTCGAGTGTGTGGCAGGCGCATGATACATTGTAAGTTTACTCGAGATTTTACAGCGATATAAAACTTTCAGTGTCTCGAAAATCGAACTTTGTAAGAAAGCCCCTGATGTTCACCTTATAAATAAAGTCTGGGATCTAGATTCTATTATAGACTGTCTGATAGGTACTTTATTATTCGATTTGGAAATCGATTTATCGTTATTATGCTTACGAGTATCATGAATAAGGTGAGTAAGAGTATCATGAATAATGTAAGCCAAACATAGCTTTTTAAAAGCCAGACATACGCTTTTAAAGCTGGATATAGGGTTTCCAAGTTCTTTTTTAACGAATATAGTATTTTCGAGGATATTCCTAGGAAAATGGATGGCGAAAAAATTCAAAAGATAGGGTGATATTAATGAAATAAGCTTAATTAATTCATAATTTAAAATCATTTCTACTTAAGAGTACACACTTTTACTGCTTCCTCGATACGGATTGGGTCCCAGAGCGCTAATATACAGTGCCAGATATACTGACAACATACGGAGATGTATTGCGAGCGGGCCCGCCGCGGCGAGTTGGTAACGTACCTACACGAGAATTTATTGGTGAATGGATTAATTGGTCAATTGGGAACGTATCGGATACATGCATGTAAATTATTGAGTGTTTTATTTCAGTTATTGTAATTTTTGCACTTGCTGAAAAACATTTCAAAACAAGTATTTATAATGACCACTACCCAGCTCCATTATGAGACCCTGAACATCATCTAGGTCTGCAATACTTCTCAAGACAAATCCAACGAGCCCAAACACGACGGAGTTATGTTGAAAAGTTGAGGAGTTCTTATAGCCACCTCCCGGCTCCATCATGAGACCACCTCCATGTTACCATATTATTGCATTGTCAACAAAGTTACTTATGTTCAAAATTTCAGCTCAATCGATTAGGGGGAACTGGTCTAAAATTCAGTTGCAAGATTTCGCCTCATACACACACGGCAAGTTACATAAAAGCTTTTAATTAGGTATTCCGCGTAAAGCAGTTTTGAACAAAACTATCTACCGTATGTTTCAGTTTAGAAAAAAACGCACAAATAGTGAATAGATTCCGGAGCGGCTATTTGTTCAGTTTACATAAAAATAAGAGAGGTTCCAGTGATTTGTTTCTTAAACATTTCAAGGTAATATGTTAAAAAGATCCTTAAAAACAGACTCTAGGGATAGTTTACAGAATAATTCATGCTTTGGCTTTATCAACAAAATCTTCTGTTGACACCTATCTTGTGACATGAAAAAAGAGAGTTCAATTGTTTTAGGCACAGCCATATTATATTTACTAGTCGCAATTTTCTAATTAATATCATAATAAAATTATTTCCAAATTCACTGAATTTACTTTACTTAATTCTTTCTAAAAGTCCAATAAACGAAGTCTTAGCTCAAATGTGGGTTTGATTCCGTATACACCACGGGGTCTCATTAGGAAGGAACATTTGTTCCTTTAAAATAAAATAAAAATCTTTAAATAGAAGGTAAAATTCCGAAGTTTCTAGAAAGGGGTGAGAAGTTCCTGTCGGGCTGGTCTGGATTCTTTCGATAAATATCTACGTTGATCAACGTAGCTTCTATTTTCTATTGATAGTACGTGTTGTAGGCTGTAACTATTGGTGAGCTATGTGGAATAATATTGGTGCGCTTCGAATTGGTGCGCTAAATGGAATACTTGAGCCGTGGTTTCAAGGGTTTTTGACGAGACAAAGGCTGTTTTCTTATTGTCGATGTCATAAATGGTATAGCGGAAAGTTAGGTATCGAGATGTTACGTAAATGTAAGAGTTTTTGCCAACTTATGTTGTTTTACTGTACCCGTAGAAGAAATGTATTCTTAAATCTTAATACGATGTTTGTTACTCAATCACGCCAGATTGGCTAAACGGATCTGGATGAAATTCGGCACATAGATAAAATATAGTCTGAAATAGCACAGCTTTTATTCCGAAAAACGTAGGCGAAGCCGGTAATTAATATAATTTCCTCTGCAACCACTTTAAAACTTATTTTTTAATCCCGGACAAAGTTACAACAAGAAAAAACAACCAAAACAGTACAACTAACTGCACCTTTAGAACAGAGATCTTATTTTTATCGGCAAAATTTTGCAGCCATTCCGTTTTAAAACTCGGCGACTTGGCATGACTTGGCCACTTTGCCGAGTCCGCCAAGTTTACCGTTGCAAACTTGGCTGTACAGCGGCATTCTTCGCCAAGTTTTAAAACTTCAAGTCTAAACAGGTGAGCTAACTTTGTATTATGTTTTTTTAAACTTTATTTCTGTGTATTTTTTTTTCTGTTTTATTTTTTTATTGTATAAAATATTCAAATACGGTTTGGAGATTGTGCTGCAACTTATACAGGTTGTTTTTAAATGCGAAGTAATTTTAAATACATTGTGGAGGTTCATGACATTTTTTTTATACAGGGTAAAATTAAAACCAGTGCGGATATTTTAGGAGGTGAAAGTACTCATGAATATGATCAACTTTTATTATGGGACCGACACTGAAATATGAAAAAAAAATCAGCTGTTCCCTACAAAAATGCACTACAACACGATCAAAATGTATGGAACAGCAGATTTTTTTTTTCATATTTCAGTGTCGGTCCCATAATAAAAGTTGATCATATTCATTAGTACTTTCACCTCCTAAAATATCCGCACTGGTTTTAATTTTACCCTGTATAAATATAGATTGACAATTTTCAAGATAAACGCGAACGATAATGTTGACAAGTAGATGATCAGCAAAAAGATTAAAAATATAATATATGCAATCGTGCTATTAGAGGAGTCTACTAATATTTACTGCTAAAAAAATCTTACTTATTCATTGATTATATTGACAAAATAGATAGGTAGGTATCTTTTGTAATTCTATGGGCAAATCAGTTACTATGATATCTACTTAGAGTAATTTGCTCATAAAACCCGTCATTTAGATTATTTACGAAAGAAATAATAAATAGGTAATTATCTAAAAAAAGTATTGGAGCTTCGGAACTCCAATGATTTACAGAACATAGGAGTTATTAAACTTATTTTCAGTGCCTTCGTTCGATGCAAACTTGAGGCAAGTGCGTGTGTATGGCATCCACATGAAAGCACCTATGCGCTTCTTTTAGAGAAAGTCCAAAAGGCCTTCCTAAGGTACCTGTACACCTGCCGGGAAAGCGGGATTGTCCGAAAGGGATACCGCTGACCCGGAACATAAAGGGCAAAGGAAGGAACACGGGTGGGTTTTAGTCAGTAAGAGTCTGACAGTCCCTTCCGCTCCGCCCAGAGCGGGAGGGGTCATTTGATGATATCCCATCCTCAAAAAAAAAAAAAAAAGGTACCTGTACAAGCGCATGTATGGGTACTACCCGTACATGTACCCAACCAGGTTCCTCTTGGGATGCCTGGGCTATAACTCGTTGGAGGTCAGAAGATCTACAAATTCCTGAGAGGAGAAGTGGATGCCCCCGACTTAAACTGCGAGCTATGTCGTTTGTTAGCTCCGAACAATTATCGCCGGAACATGAAGCATAAGCTGTTTGCGGTTCCAGCATCTAGGAACAGCTCGGGCAAGATCTTCCATTCCGCGAACCCTCGCCGCGTTCAATGCTCTCCTGTAGGGCTAACATGCGCGCTGCGACAAATTTTGTCGACTGTTTTGTTTCGCTCTTACTCGTGCGAATACGAGACAAATGCACGATATAAGCGTCGACAAAATTTTGTCGCGGTGCGCATGTTAGGCGCTCTGGACACCAGACCGGACTGTGATGTGTTTGCGGATAAATGGAAGGTGATCTTGTCAGAATGTTTGGAGTCGGTACTGTGAGAAGAATGGATGATGATGATGCAACCGTGTCGTGTATATATTTTGTTTACCTTATTTTTTTATTATGATTAATTTGGAATTATTTAATGTAATTGGTGAAACCGTTGTAAATAAATACATAAATTGCTTTTTTTATACCCAACACTGTAGACATAACGACATAACTAACAAAAGAATTTCCAATTGTTCTTAATACGATACCTATTCTTAAAGTTTCATAAAATTCTCTGTAGGTAACTGAAAACAATTGAATTTTTCAAGCTCATAACTCCTCCATAGAATGAAGACGACTGAATGTACCTAATACCTACGAGAAAATATTTTTAATAAAAAATATTAAATTTTTCTCTGCAGTTAGCTATTTTAGCACTAGTTGGATGGCAAAGAAATACTACGAAGACATTTCTTTGGAATGGTGTATTATTTTACTCATAAAAATGAAAATATTTTCTGAGATGTAAATTAAAAATATTTTATTAAATTTTTCAAGATATGCCAATAAAAATTACACAATGCTTACAGCCGGTTTAAATACATCTAGACAAGTTCCGCCTAACTTAATTGGCAGATAATTTCATACAAATTACAGTTATGATTTTTTCTGACAAATATTGACTATAACATTATAAAAATTACTCAGACTAGTACTGTGTGTATTGAAATGTTTAGTTCTAACTAAACGCCTCATAACATTCTACGTAAGGTATAATAAAATCAGCCTGTCTTAGGGTTGCCAGATGCGAGGGAAATCCGGGAAAGTCCCGGAATTTTACATTTGGTTCCGTGTCCAGTAATTATATTTCACTTTCCAGAAAGTCCCGAACAGGTTGTGGTGTATGCATAAAACGATAGAAAATTTTCTACAATCTGTCACTTTGTCTATTCTTCTGTAGACAAAACCCGTTTCTATCGTGGTCATGCTAGGCCGGCAGGTCAGTATCCCATCATGTAGGATACAGCCTCCCAACATTTTAATGTCCATTTTTATTAACATTTCGCAAATATCCAAGCTTTGTTTTTCATAATCATATTTGTTTTATATTGGTAACTCCTAGATATGTATTCGTCTACCTACATATTATATTATAGCTATGATTTTAAAGTATTCAGTGTAATGAAATACAAGCAACTCTTGTAGCGAGGGACGGAGAGTACGGTGTCCATGAATAGTGGGAAAGAGGGATTTAATTTAAAAGGTTTCGTAATTAATATTTAGTTAGAAAATAAGACACGTTATTAATAATGGGGACTGTCGTCTGATGAAATGGGGCGATGAAAGAGTTTATAAGTTTTGAGTTTAAGACTAATTGGTTGTCTCTTACTTTATTAAACAGTTATTTCAGCTTTTCACCAGAAGTTTGGCGTTTTGCCCTAAACGATTTGCATGTTCTCGTGGTTTTTCCTAAACAGTTTTTTTCGGTACACCATTTATAAGTACCTACATAAACCTACTTCGAGCAGCTATAAAATATTTTTATTTCTGTCTAATCCTAATCAGGATTTAGCAAGATGTACAAAATAATTACAGATTTAACGTAAGCATTGATATTATTATTTATTTATTTACTTTCTGCAGTATTTTTTTTTTTTTTTGCAAAGACTGACGACGCAAAATTATTCGAGGAATGTCTCAAGGTTCCCACAAACGCTGGTGACCACATCACCTGCAAAGCAGTGACCTGTTTCACGTTATTTGATTTGTCTCAGCCGCGGGCTGGGTGAACGAAAATACTACATCACTGAACGATATGTTATTTTATTTGTAACTAGACTTGTGCCCTCAACTCCGTCCGCGTGGACTACATGAAATGACCAGTTTAAATGATCTCCGTAATGTACGGTGGCTAGCACTACCGGCTATAGGTATCTCAGGTTGATCCCACCGGAATCACATGAAACATGGCTTCGATTTGAAGTTGGATCCCAAGCTATCAAATTGTGATACCCACATAAAAATCCGTTCAGTGCTTTTTGCGTGATGCGCGCACAAACAGACAAGCAGATCGTTTTGGGTATGGTTACATCTCAGTAGGTACCGTATATGGAATATCTTCAATGTGCAGACACGGCTTTTTACAATTTTATAATAGTGGGTAAGTATAGATGTAAAAATAACTAAAAGATTTTTGTCACTAATGATAGCAATAACAAAATGGTCAAAGGACAATTGCTATAAACGCACCCATGGTTGTAAAAAGGGTAATAAAGACACCCTTTCTACACCAGTTTTTCTAAGAAATTCACACGAATTTTCAAGTTATTCGAATTTATCTTCCCTACCTAGGGTATCCTTTATTCCATTTATTTTATTTATATCGATAATCCATTTCGTATTCAAAGGACCATTTTTTTCGATAAGTAAACAAAGTGTAGGTAAAATGTAGTGTTTTATGGAAAAGGTTCGACCCCTGATGTATCATCGTCGACGCTGTAGCACTTATACGAAGTGACGGGTGACATGACGAGCGATTATCTTAGGAAAAATTTATCGTTAATATTGGTTGAGCACGGTGTTTTATTTTACTCCAGTATTCTAGAATGTTCGGTCAACTTTAAATCTTGGATCTGACCTATTAAAGGACAATGGCGGCCCATGTAGGGAGCCCTGTACCAAACTCATAAGTCTTTATGTCACGACTAAACCTAGTGTATTTGGAGGAGAATTAAATGCTCTATCTGTATTGCTAACTATTTTTTAGATGGAGCTCCGCATTTTTATTTGTTTATAATTTACCTACTTAATATTTTGAGGTTAAGTTCGAGAAAATAACTAATTCGAAATCTATAGTTAATGTTTATGTCGGAAACCCGGGACTCTTTATCATTACAAATTAAATAAAACTGACTAAGTTTATAAACGAGTAATTTTATGAACTAAATTTGGTTGTGACCTTCCGCGGCAAAAATTGGGACGACCCCCCGGCATTGTCCTTTATCCGTATGTCTGATATGATCCTTTTTCTTAGGAACGCGTGGAGACTGGAGGTGTCAGGTTGAAATTAATATCAAATACTTGAAATCTACAGTCCCTTGGAGATGTAAAAAATATCAGTCTTTTGAGTTAACGCAATCAAAATAGGGTCATTTATGCCGCATATTTTGACATGCGAATAAATCAAAACCTAAAAAAAATGAGCATATAGGTTACGATGTAGATAATGATAAACTTTGAAAATAAACCATCAATTTGGCGATCATCCCAAAAAAATATACTCATTTTACCTAAAGATCTAACAGAATTACAAATACACGATTCAAAAACGGTCACAACCCCGGATCTGACCCGCGAATCTGATGTAAGAACCGCAATACAATCACTTCATCTTGCCACCCTCCAATTAATCACAGATCCTGACCCGCAGAACAAATTAGTTGACCCGCAACCACTGGGCGATAATCTTCTATCAACCAAATAATTGTGGAGGAAACTTTTTGGTCTATTAATCTCAAAACTGGTCCCTTGTCCTTTTGGGTTTATTTTAATGAACGTTTGTGTTGGAAATGTATATTTATTTCTATGTAACACTGGGTTTTGGAAGTTGTTAATGTGGAAGTTTTGTGTGAAATATCTACTGGAATTTATTTAGTCGTATCTAAGTGAATTAGGACCCTATGGTGATTACTAGGTGCTGCTCAATTTTGATCTCAGATCATAGAAACAAGGGAGATGTGCTAAGGCGCTATTATTGAGCTTGACGCTTTGGTATGGCTACCACGGACCGAACGCGATCAATGATATAAATACAGTGTTTTAGTTTAGTGCTAGTGAGGCTGTGCGGAATTTTTACTGTATGGGAGATCTTTATAATTCACAGGGAGCTCTTGTAATTGTATCGCAAACTGTTTTAAAAGTGGAGACAGTCGTTTCCGTACTAATGTGCTATGATCTGAGATTAAGATACACATTAAAATGAGAGACATTAAAATGAGAGTCTTGAGGGTGATCGGCGAGCCGGCGAGCCAACGGTATTACTCGTCGTCTCGTTGGCTCGCCGACTCTCATTAGTCAACCATTAGCGAGCCGAACTTATGTCTTCATCGATTTTATGCCGCGGTCTCAGGATTTCAAGCATGCACATGCCAGAGAGCCAAACCTCTGGTTTTTAAGACCGGTCTATTAGTTCTCTATTGGCGGTTTATACCTTGGCTCGCGGGCTTGTTGGCGTACCAGCGGTCTTGGTCGCCAATGGATCAATCTCGAACACGATCAATCAATCGTGTCTGTTCGGATCGCTAATGGACCAGTGACGAGAGTCGGCGAGCTAACGCGACGACGAAAGTCGGCGAGCTAACGAGACGACGAGTAATATCGCTGGCTCACCGGGGCTCGCCAATGGATCACCTACTGTATACAACTTCTGGAATCGTAAAAAATAACACAAATATACGTAGCTTCTAATTTTAGTCGTGCAAAAGAGATTCTGACGATGCAATAAACATTTACATAGTAATAAGTCCGTGCAATACAGTGTGATGTCACACCTACTTTCTACAACCCCCAAGAAATAGCCACCCAACTATGGCTAATCTAGGAACCAGGTCACCTCCACTAAATAACCACGACCCAGATGCAATGCATAGCAGCAGCAAGAACAGCAAAGTTCTCCTATAACCTAGATACAAACGCTATTCTAAACGATAAACATTCCCTTTTAAATGTAATTTACAACGAGTCACTTCCTCGGTTTCCTTCCTATGCCTTTTATACGGGAAATTTATGGTCCTCGCGTCTTTGTTTAGTTTTTCGTTTAAATTTTTGCGCTCAGGAAGTGGGAACGCTCGTAAGTGCGGTTTATCACGGACTTTCCTTTATAAAATGGTTTTATTGTAAAAATGTTTTTGTCTTTATCTGGATGTTTTTTATAGTTTTGCTGGGTTATGAATGTAATAGATTTATTTTTAAACGAATGCAAAATGGAGAAGGGTTTCAATTTAATTGTTAGATTTGACTATTTTTCTCTTTACCTGACTACGGCAAAGCCAATGGGAAGGGTTATGATGTTTATCCATTCAAGACATCGTTACCAAACGTTAGAAGTATGTATAAGTACAAAATCAGTGAATCAGAAAATTATTGCAGTAATATTTTTTTTCACGAAAAAACTGCACCAAAATTTGTATTTTACAATATTATGGCAAAAATAATTTCGCAGCATCAATTCGACCATCAAACCAGATTTCGAATCAGAAATGCATGAAATGTTGGTCCCAGGGCATGAAAAACGCGTGAATGATGCTTATTATGAAATACAGGCCTCAGGTCAACATACTCGCGTCGATAGGGTTGTCAACACTGTGAAGAAGAGTTACTTATTTAAATACAAGGAAATTATAATTGTGTGAAAAAATATTATTTTTTTTAGAATATAAAATGCTAATATAATATACTTGCTGTGCCCCGTGGTTTCACCTGTCGTTAAATTGAAAAGAAATTGGATTATTTACCCGTTCGCACTATTGGGGGCTCGTGGCTAAATGACGGCCGCGCTGATCGATCTTGCCGCGGTCAGTCCTTGGATGGGTGACCGTTCTTTACACATCGAGACCCCTCCGTGCCTCGGAGAGCACGTTAAGCAGTCGGTCACGGTTGTCATAGGAATATCTTTGACAATCGTTACGGGTAGTCAGAAGCCCTAAAAGTCTGACAGCTGGTCTAACATTCGAATACCGGTATTACCCATTAATTGGGTTGTGGAGGTCAGATGGCAGTCGCTCCACGTAAACTATTGATATTCAGCCGAAACTAGTTAGACTGGAAGCCGACCCCAATATAATTTGGGAAAAGGCTAGGCATATGATGATGACCCGTTCGCACTATTACTGCGTTTTCGCTTTGCGTTATGTCTAACTTTTTTTCTTTTTGCTCTCGGGTCCCCCTAGTTTGATTGCGATTGGTTATGGCGTCGAGGTAACAATATTTTTGTTCTGTCTAAAAAACTATTATGATTAACTAGCTGTTGCCCACAACTTTGTGTGCAAACGGATGAAAAATAGCCTATATGCTTTTCTCAGGCAAGCTATTTCGCGGGGTTGCGATAGTCGTGGAGAGGATCCGGCAGTTGGGTCTCGAGGTGGCACTGCATAAGTCCGAGGCCATGTCCTTTCATGGGCCTCGGAACAGGCCACCATCGGGATCCCAACTAACGGTAGGAGGGGTTCACATCGGCGTCGAGTCCACGATGAAGTACCTGGGACTCGTGCTCGATAGCCGGTGGAACTTCGTGGAGCACTTCCGACGTTTGGCCCCCAAACTGGAACGGACTGGGGCCGCCCTCAAGCGGCTCCTACCTAACCTGAGGGGTCCAAACGCCTCCTGCCGGAGGCTTTACGCTGGGGTCGTGCGGTCCATGGCCACATATGGGGCCCCGGTGTGGGCGCGTTCACTGCGGCGGAGAGCCGCCCACTATCTGAACGCGCTCCAAAAGGTGGTAGCCGTAAGGCTGATCCGGGGCTACCGCACGATCTCGGGCGAGGCGGCAAGCCTCCTTGCCGGACTGCCACCGTGGGATCTGGAGGCGATAGTCCTCGCGCGCCTGTATGAGTGGCGCGCGGAGGCACTACGTCGGGGGGAAACCCCGCTTCCGCGGCAAATTGCGGCGGAGCGGACGGACCTCCGGCGCGATCTCATGGTGGCATGGAAGGAACGACTTTCGCAACCCAGCGCAGGGCACGCCGCAATAGCGGCGGTAAGACCCCTCTTTGAGGAGTGGCTAGGGAGACGTCACGGCGTCCTCACCTACCGCCTGACGCAGGTCCTCACCGGACACGGAAGTTTCGGGAGGTACCTGCACATCATCGGGCGGGAGGAAACGCCCGGGTGCCATCACTGCGTTGATCGCCCCGAGGACACGGTGGAGCACACGGTGGGGGCCTGCCCTGCATGGGCGGAGCACCGCCGTGTCCTCGTAGAGGCGATCGGCAGCGGCGGCGACCTCTCGCGCCCGGCCCTGGTTCAAGCCATGGTCCGGGGCGAGGGGGAGTGGGAGGCAGTCGCCTCCTTCTGCGAAGCAGTCATGCTAGTGAAGGAGGCGGCGGGACGGGAGAGGGAGAGATTCTCCCGTCCAAGCCGCCGCGGTAGACGCTCCGGGCGTCGGGAGCCGCGTGACGACTCCCGGCCACCGTAGGCGCGGGCCTGCGGACGGTGAGTAATGGGTAGCTCACCGTCCGATCAGGACCAGGCCCGTGCCGAACGGCGCGTACGTGTTCCACGCGCGCCTCAAAGAGATGTCAGCATCAGAGAGGGGGCCCTCTAGGGCCCAAGCCTGCCGGGAAAGCGGGATTGTCCGGAAGGGATACCGCTGACCCGGACAAAAGGGCTAACGAAGGAACATGGGTGGGTTTTAGTCAGTAAGAGTCTGACACTCCCTTCCGCTCCGCCCAGAGCGGGAGGGGTCATTTGATGATTTCCCATCCTCAAAAAAAAAAAAAAAAAAAAAGGCAAGCTATTTGTGAAATTTTATTCAAATTCGTCCAGCCAGAGTAAACATCTTCACAAACATTCACTATCGCAACTATTTCAATAATACAAAATGGAACCGGCAAAGTAACCCTTTTAAAGAACTCTATTATGAACAAAGAACACAATAAAAAAAAAATATACGAGTACTTACCTACCATTTACATTTAATTTACAAACGCAACTCGCAATAAAAAATAAAAACAACAAAACATTCTCCAATTAAATTCAAAATCATTTGCGATTTTCAACTTGCAACCCTATTGCCTGACCTCTTGAATTCTTTATGCGTTCGCCACATATCGTGTCGGAAGCTCTTTTAGCTAAAAAACATCTTTTGACAGGGATTTATGTAACCCAAGCTTCATTATAGCGGGTAACCTACATTTTCTGACTACCCGCACCGGAGGGTGTTAAAAATGCAGTTTTTTTAAAGCCTGCAATACATGTTGGCCTAACGTTGTGGAGTGAAGGCCAATACCAACATGTAGACGGTATATTTGCCTTGTCTTGCTATCGCTCGGTGTCACTTGCCTAGTTGGTTGAGTATAGACAAGCGCCAACGTGTATAGACCTCAGTTGACGTAGCTTGCCACAACTTGCAGTCGCTCGCGATCACTTGCCTCACTTCGGAGCGGTGTCCGTTTTTCTGCACAAATCAAAGGCGCTCGCACGCGCTCGGACAATAGTGTTCACATGTTTGTCCGCACGCTATTATGCGGTTGACGTCAAACTTGCCGAACGTCTAGACAGTAGCGCTTGCCTTGTGTCAATTTGTCTTGGCTCGCGTTGGTCTAAGCTCGGCCAACATGTATTGCAGGCTTAACGGGTAGCGACGTGTGGAAAGATTTTAATGGGAAGAATAATCTGATATGCGATGAAAAGGGTTTTTTGTTTGTGGAAAATACATATTTTTAATGGTTTTTTCTACCATTAATTTAATTATTATTTTGTATTTAGAGAACACGGAGAAGCCGTGCCTCAGTTAACACCTCGGATCATAGAAACAAGGGAGATGTGCCGAGGCGTTAGAGCTTGACACTTTAGTATGGGCCACATTGACCATAATTAAAACGTATGGCGACGGACCGAACGCGATCGATGATATAAATAGTATTTTAGTTTAGTGCTAGTGCTGAGTGACGAATAACAGTGTTAGATTGAGGTGTGCGGATTTTTTTATGTGTGGGAGATCTTTATATTCACAAAGAGTGCTTGTAATTGTGTCGCAAACTGTTCTAAAAGTGGTGACAGTAGTTCCCGTACTAATTTGCTGTGATGGCATATCTCCTTTTTTCTATGATCTGAGGTTAAAACCGTGTAATAAATTAACAAACTCCGCCCTCGGTTCCGCCTGCGTGGAATAACTTATTTGCGTATCTTTGTTAAACCAAAAACAGGTGTCCCTAATCCCTATGTCTGTTTGAATTTTGTATTACGCCAATGTAGTGCAAAATTGATGGGTAGAACCGAGAAAATGTTACACAAAAGGACATACTGTTGTTTATTTTATGTATGTATTTACGTAGGTATCTATTGTCTTTAGGAGACAGAAAGTGAATACCCATTCCTGACGATATGGCAAATCCGCTGTATATTGGAAAAAAATGAGAAAAATAAACACTATAAGGACCAAATACACCGACAAGATAACAGTCCGATAAATTGAATAACGTTCGTGGTTGCAGAAAGTGTTCGAAACGTCAGGAAAATTCAATAATATAAGCGATTGAATCCGTTAAAATTTGTTTTATTATAATAGCGAAAACCTAAGACATCAACAATTTTCACTAAAATTTTGGCATTTATTTTGAAATCGCCGACAGACACTTCAGTTTTATTATTGGTCCTTATAGATATAGATATCCCTGTGAATTTAATAAAATATACCTATCACTAGCTTATCCCTCCATCCGCCTCATTCAGGTCGAAATCAACTGTGTCTGTCAAGTGCGACAGAAAAACGATTATAGCAGCTTAAATAAATATAAATTTTTCGTAATATTCAGCATCCCAGGCTAAGTGTAAATATTCATTTAGTATAATATTCGCGTGATTCCCGTCGCCGAGCCGGAGTCGCGTCGTCTTTACATAAGCGAGCTAAGCGCACATGAATAATTCAAAGTATATAATATTTTATATACAGACCTTATTTGCAATATTCCCTGATATTTCTGAGAGGATGATATTTTATCGTGATATTTCTTTGACTTTAATGAATGTTTTAAGGTGATTTTTTAAGAAGATGAAGAATTTTGTTTCATTTTGAATAATATTAGTACTTACAGTTTAAAACAAAAATCTAAAAGTTATGAACTTAAACAAAAAAAATGTGTTAAAAAGTCGGTTAAATAGTCACCAATCCAAGGAATGACCACAGTAAGCGAAGCTTAACTTTACAAATCAAAAGATAAGCGGAAATTAACCACGGACCCCAATTTTCCGCCATCTTTTTATTATCAACATCCATTTTCAATAAATTATTAAAAGTTCTCATACATTTAAACAAAAGAACAATGAATTTTCGAGGTCACAAAAAATCCGCTGTAGCAACTGGCACACTAGACGGCAATAATACTAAAGCGCTGCAGCACTAGACTGATTTATTTGTGCAATAAGCTAGCTCGTTTATTTCAACAGTGCGGTGACAGACGACGCGACTATTTGGTCGTAATTTTAAACGGAGGTTTAATCTCCCGTTTGTATTACCAGACGCAGCAAACGTTACCTTGGCAAAATAGGTAGGTACCTACGTTTTTGTAATTTGGTAAACGGGCTGAAGGCCAACCCGAAGAAAATGGTTACGGGATTGACCCCCCCATGCTCAGAAAACAGCAATGCTGCTTGGCGGCAGAAAGAGTGATATGGAAAATATACACCGTGGGGTCGCAATAATGTTAAAAACCGGCCAAGTGCGAGTCGTACTCGCGCACCGAGGGTTCCGTATCAGTTTTGGACGTATAAAGTGAAAAAAACCGGACCGCAAAACTAAGTTTGTTTGTGAAAGAATTTTGATAATTTTGAAAAAACTGTACTAGTTAGGAACATCGTTTTATTTTTGGTGCCATATTTGGGTCAATTCCTATCAACTCTAATTATTTCAGATTTTTCACTCCGCAAACTTCGGAGATAAGGGGGGGGAATGGTATTTTTTCAGACATTTTTCATCATATGTCGAAAACTGTGAGACATAAAATTAAATAAAAATATATTTTAAAATGTGCAGATCAAGCCCTTTCATATGATATGTCATTTGACCTAGTAATAGTAACCCCACTTTGAAATTTTGGACCCCCACTCCGGCCCCTTTTGCAATGAAAATAAAAATATTTTTGGACTTTTTTCATTTGCAATAAAGTTGGACAAGCATTTTTTATAACTGTTCCAAATTTCAAGTCGATAGCATTAGTAGTTGCTGAAATAAGCAGGTGTGACAGACAGACAGACAGACGAAGTCGCACCATAAGGGTTCCTTTTTTACCATTTTGGTACGGAACCCTAAAAATCAACTTGTGTCTAATTCATTCAATAATTTTCGCACAAAATAAACAAATTAACTTTGGTGCTTCCTCGTAAACAATGCTTTCGAGCTAACAACATTTAAATTATCGTGCGGGTGGATATGAAACTAATAGGATTTGTTAGATTTTTCGACGAATTTTCATAAAAATTTTAGTACGAACCTGGGGAGTGGAGTTGTATTCTGAAAACAGCGAAGGTGACAATTATAATGATGAGATCTAAAATATCAGCCCTATTTATAAACTGTCCCACTGCTGGGCCACGGGCCTCCTCTCAGAATGAGAGGGGGTAGGCCATAGTCCACCACGCTGGCCAAGTGCGGGTTGGCAGACTTCACACACCTTCAAAATCTTTATGGAGATCTCTCAGGCATGCAGGTTTCCTCACGATGTTTTCCATCACAGTTATAGCGAGTGATAATTAATTTCTAATACGCACATGACTTCGAAAAGTCAGCGGTGCGTGCCTCGGGATCGAACTCGAATCATTCGCCGTGGGAGACACATAGTTAAACCACTAGCTAGGCTATCACTGCTGATGAGATGATGAGACCTACTATAAGCTGGCAAAACGTGGTAATAATATATGTACCTCTACCAACCCCGTTTGGGAAAAGAGAGACATCTGCTGGTTCTACTAGGTATCACTAAAAGTTGTAGTCAAATGCAATAAAAAATTCAAACCTTAGCTATAAAAGCTGCGATTTTTCGTCGCATGTCGCTAGTTAACTGCGGTATTGAATTTAGCCGGATTTTCGACGATTAATGTCGTGCGGTCTTTTATTAACCGTGTAACGGATTGTTTCAATTTAGTGGGGTGATGTGGGATGCAATAAAGCCGTATGAAGCGAAACGGACGTTTATTATGCCACGCAAGTGATACATGCATAACAAATGGATGACAGAGTAATGTATTACTATTTGATTTTTGATTTATTGAGGAAATTGTAGTCGCCAGGCGCGGTCGTAGCCGAAGATTTTGGAGAAGGTCATACCGCAACCGAAGATTTTGGAGGGGTCATACCGACTAATGCCGACGTATTATACCGTGAATTACCGTGTTTCGCAACATTTTTGTACAATTTTGGGGGGATCAAGAGTCAGGACCCCTACGACCCCCGCCCCCCCCTTCGGACCGCCACTGGTGGACACAGCATGGATCTGTGCCCGATCTGTGTCTGGATTTATGCCCGATTAATGGAAATGGTGAGCAGTGGTTGCTCGAAGAGGTCCTGGGCCCAAGTCTACTAATGAAATTGTGTAAGAATGGTGTCATAAAGTCATAAAGACATCATAACTGTCCAAACTTTCGGTCATTGGCTTAGAGTAAGACTATCTCTTTGGTCATTGGTCAAAACGATGTCATTAGGAGACCATTCTGACACGATTATGATAATTGCGATAGCAGTCTTGGGGCCCAGGGGCCTATTTGATGTAACTACTCTGCAAGTCTGCACTCCCAATTTCTGAACTCTTCAACTGAATCATGTTTTATGTACACACATTTTGCAGCCTGAAAATTTTAATTTGGAAGAGTAAAGAGTGAGCTCGTACATTCGAAAAGCCAATAATTTTTCATAAAACAGTTTCGCTCCACACTCTGCAATATTTGAAAAGTGAAGAGAAGAGCGCAGAGTGCAGACTTGCAGAGTGGTTTCATCAAATAGGCCCCTGGTTTGAACCCCAGCAGGTGCACACTTCATGCAATTTGTTTCATAAACACTGCTCTAAAAAAGGTGAAGGAAAAAGATTTTCTCGTCTGAACCCGCCAGTATCAGTTTGTTTGTGAGTTCTATTTTAATTGTTGTTTGTGTAACCATAGCTATTGTAGCGGACACAGAGTTATAATTAGAACTTTATTAGAATTGATTTATTATTAAGAATGGTTTCAGAAAATAATAGTGTTTATTTTGGTCTACAGATTTCTGATCGGATTTTACGAATCGGATATAGGTTTCATAGGGAAAGTTGTTCATTATGACGGGTACAATCACCCCCTTAAAAGTTGCAGGTGACTAAATCAAGAGCCGGTATATTGCCCTACCCTCAGATCATAGAAACAAGGAGATATGCCATCATAGCAAATTAGTACGGGAACAACTGTCGCCACTTTTAGTACATTTTTCAACACAATTACAAGCGCCCCTCGTGAATATAAAGATCTCCTACGCATTAAACATTGCACACACCCTCAATCTAACACTGTTAATCGTCACTCAACACTGGCACTAAACTAAAACACTGTATTTATATCATCGATCGTGTTCGGTTCATCGCCAGCGTGTACATTTTATATACGGTCAATGTGACCGTATCAAAGCGTCAATTTTAGTAGCGCCTTGGCACATCTCCCTTGTTTCTATGATCTGAGGCCCTACCTGAACAAAACACTCTCGCATCCTTCCAACAAGACGCTACGTTTAATTACAATTTACATGAAACGACTTTATAATGAACTCGTTTAATTGTAAAAGTAGGACGCGAGTAGAAATTGGAGCAATTGTAATTATATATTGTCACGCTTTGGAATTTATGTATACCTACCTACTGATGTAGGCGTGAAAACGCACAGGCAGGTGGCTTGCTTAGCGCCTAGAACCTAGATCTCAGATCATAGAAACAAGGAGATATGCTATCATAGCAAATTAGTACCGGAACAACTGATGCCACTTTTAGTACATTTTTCGACACAATTACGCGCATAATTAAGCGCTCCTTGTGAATAAAAAGATCTCCCACGCATTAAACATTCCGCACACCCTCAATCTAACACTGTTAATCGTCACTCAACACTAGCACTAAACTAAAACACTGTATATATACCACCGCTCGTGTTCGGTTCGTCGCCAGCGCGTACGTTTTTAATATGAGCAATTTGCTCAAAATCAGGCATCAAGCTCGATAGCGCCTTGGCACATCTCCCTTGTTTCTATAATCTGAGGCCTAGATAGTCACCTAGCGACTAGCTTAGTAAAACGTTTTAGAATGTTCGCGACCGGCCGCACTGCGCGCTGAGGAGCGACTAGTTAGGCGCCAAGCGCAGTGATGCCAACTCAGCACTTTGAGTGCTAGATTTAGCACTATTTTCATGTGCCTAGCACTGAAATTTAAGAAACAGCACCCAGCACTAAATCTAGCACTAATTTTGATGTTGTCTGTTCGCTCACAAAATGCAGCTGTGGCTGAAGTAACAAAACTCAAATTAGTGTAGTCTGTAATCTGCGGCACTTCGGTAGGGGATTCCCGTGAACGTGAAAATAAAGGCGTGTATGGCAGACGAGGCGAACAGTGCTATGTTTGTCTTTTTCTCTAAGATAACTCAGAATTGTCTAACCTTGCTTGTTTTTCGTTCATTTTTGTTTTTCATTCATCGTGTCTTTGCGCGCAATAATTATCTGATTAATAGTATTAATCATTTTATTAACTTACCTACATTTGTTTTGTGTTCGGTGACAGTGAGACGAAAATGGATGTTTTTATTAAATTCATATATTTGGCACTATTTTTGAAACTTTCTAGCAATCTAGCACTATTTGGGATGTTAGTTAGCACCCAACCGTGGCATTGAGTTGGCAACCCTGGCCAAGCGCGCAGTGCGGCCGGTTGCGAACATTCTAAAACGTTCTTTTTACTGAGCTAGTCGCTAGGTGACTATCTAGGCTCTAGGCGCTAAGCAAGCCACCTCCCTGTGCGTTTTCACGCTAATTGCATGTAGGTGGTACAGCTAAGAAATGCCTTTTTAGGATTCCAGGCCTCAAAAGGAAAAACGGAACCCTTATAGGATCACTTTGTCGTCCGTCTGTCATGAGTTCGAAGCCATGAGTGGAGCCATCTTCTCATAGATGGCGCCACTAGATGTATGCAATAACGCGATCTATGATCAAGATATTATATATTTACTATGATATAATAGTGGCATAGTACCGCTATTGCATATTACGGAACCCTGAGGGTACGAGTCGTACTCGCACTTGTCCGGTTTATTTTTCATTTGCCTATTCCGTTACTAACCTAATTAGCAAAAAAAAGTTGTAAAAGGTAGCTTATTCTTCTTCACAGCTATTGCATAATTTCCACATTTCTTAATTACCATCTCGCATCAAAATTCAAGCCTTTAATAAGCCAAAATGTATTCAAACCGTCTTTTCAACCGCCGAAACCATGTCACGGGCACTACTACGAAAATATTATAAAAAGCAAATCTCCGAGAGAATCCACTCGACCTTTTAAAGTCAAAAGTGCCTGTTTATGAACTAAGGCACGGATTTTTTAGGTTTCAACCCGGTTCATTTTAACCGGGGTTATTTTGAGTTAATTATTATGAAAAGCCGGCCAAGTTTTGATTAAAGCACGAAAAAGTTTCAGCAGTTTTTTTCCAAGTGGTCCTTTGGCACGAAAGTGAGTTTGTTTTCTTGTTGTACGTATCGTGAGAGCACTCTAAGGCCCGTATTATAGAACGATACTCGAGCACCGATCTCTGCTTGAGCATAGATTGAAACTAGTTTCAACCAATCAAATGGTTTTAAATCTATGCTCAAGCAGAGATCGGTGCTCGAGTATCGTTCTGGAATATGGGCCTAAGAGAGGTAGGACACAGCGCTCAAATCTAGAGCAGCCCGACTGGGGTACCTCACAGAATACCACAGCCAAACAACGCTACTCTCGGTAGTGTTGTGTTCCTGTGGTGAGTAAGGTCACCAGAGCTCCTGAGGATGCGCTGTGATGACAACGGGGACCTGCTTGTCCCCTCAGCGGAACCTCATTTGAAAGGATTGGCAATGTGCATGTGATACGGGGTAGCAAGCGTTTCATAACGCTACGGTAGCTGCGATGTTTTGACATGTCACATGTAGAAGCAGGCAAACCAGGGGCGGGTCACTAGTATTGTAATATTATGACTTTTATGTGAGACAAAAAACTTGACCACACTGACTATCATTAATTCATGACCTTTTTGTGCAATTTATTATGATGATTTGATTAAGAGGCTTAGAAGACCCAGTTTTATCGATTCATACAATTCCCGCCCGTAAAAGCTGACACGCACGGGTCACAAGAGTAAACGGGAAACGATCAAAACGTGTTCAAAAAGTGGGGAAATT
Source organism: Thalpophila matura (assembly GCA_948465475.1). NCBI lineage: Eukaryota > Metazoa > Arthropoda > Insecta > Lepidoptera > Noctuidae > Thalpophila > Thalpophila matura. The sequence continues at coordinate 12,038,059 of OX419198.1, read as the reverse complement.
GATGAAAATTTAATTGCGGCGAAAATATTAACTTTATGAGAAATCTAACACAGTATTACGTTAGTATGTAGCTTGTAGAATAATCTGACAAAAAACATAGATTTATTGCACATGCAATAAATCTATTTTACCTCTAAAAACTTCTTTGAACAGAAATTCGTTAAAAGAAGTTTTTAGAGGTATCTTCGTGATTTTTTTCTATTGAGCGAAAGTAATGGAATCGTGTTCTCATCACAGTACCTACTTAACTAGCATATATCCTGAAGAAAATCATATACAGGGTGGCAGGTTAAACAGTGGAAATATTTTAAGGGGTAATTGTACTCATCATTATGTACAACCTTTACTATGGGACCAACCCTGAAATCGCGAAAAAAAAATCTGCTGTTCCATACATTTTGTTGGGTTATGTGAACATAAATGTATGGAACAGCTGACTTTTTTTTCGCGATTTCAGGGTTGGTCCCATAGTAAAAGTTGTTCATAATGATGAGTACAATGACCCCTTAAAATATTTCCACTGTCTAACCTGCCACCCTGTATATGTCTGATATTTTTCTTCTCTATATTTTAAGGCCTTATAAAATTTGCGTTTAGGTCCTGTAGTCGCCTTAAAGACGAAGTGTATTTTCATGTGGACATTGTAATGGGAGGGGGGGTAAATGGGTTCCCCTAATAGGTCATAGGGGTAACAAAACAGATAACGTTTGTCTGCCTTTGTATACAACTCTCGTATATGTAGACGCTCTAAAATCAGTTACCAGTTCTACAAGCAATTTAATCAACGAGAATGAACATTAATTACGGAGCTAACAGAATTACGACAAAGCTGGTAATTAATAAGTCTGCAAGATCTGTCTAATTAGATCTAGTACCTACCTATTGTTTAATTAACCATTGCGAAGATCTAGCTTTGAAAGCTACGTCGTACGCGGCACAAAGGACCATTCGTGGGATAGCTTAATAATTTATTGAAAACAAATAAATTAGTTCAGTAAAATGTTGTTTATTTTGTTTAAATGAAAATTGAAAAGACGTATTAATTGCTTACTTAAATTTGACAGCTGTAAGACTTTTTACATAGGTATAGAGCGCTTCACACTCAGAACAATAACTTATTGTTCTGAGGCTTCACTTAAGAATTGCCTCGGACGTTGGCAGCACTGAATGTCAATATGTTACAACGCTTTTAACGGTGTTGGTAGTTTTTAGGGTTCCGTACCAAAATGATAAAAAAGGAACCCTTATGGTGCGACTTCGTCTGTCTGTCTGTCTGTCACACCTGCTTATTTCAGCAACTACTAATGCTATCGACTTGAAATTTGGAACAGTTATAAAGAATGCTTGTTCAACTATATTGCGAATGGAAAGTCCAAAAATATTTTTACTTTCATTGCAAAAGGGGCCGGAGTGGGGGTCCGAAATTTTAAAGTGGGGATACTAGGTCAAGTGACATATCATATGAAAGGGCTTGATCATTGAGGGCATTTCAAAATATATTTTCATTTTATTTTATGTCTCACAGTTTTCGACATATGATGAAAACTGTCCGAAAAAATACCATCCCCCTAGATTTTTCGCCCCGCAAACTTCGGAGATAAGGGGGCCCGGCCTTATCTCCGAAGTTTGCGGGGCGAAAAATCTGAAATAATTAGAGTTAGTGGCACCAAAAATAAAACGATGTTCCTAACTAGTAGGTACTACAGTTTTTTCAAAATCATTAAAATTCCTTCACAAACAAATTTAGTTATGCGGTCCGGTTTCTTTCACTTTATACGTCCAAAACTGATACGGAACCCTCGGTGCGCGAGTACGACTCGCACTTGGCTGGTTTTTTCAGTACCTACCAATCTCGTTCACCACTTTTTAATGTCCTAGGCATGTCCTAATTCATAAATCTACAAAAAAACATAAAACATTAGGACCTATACAAGAGTGACAGACAGGGGAGCCAACATAGCGTCGAGTGGGACTTCTATGTGAAAGCTTTCTAGTTTTTTTACCAGAGATCGGAGTAGCTAGAGCTATTATGGGCCAATGACCTCAAACATATATGTACCTAGCAAACCCGGCGAACTCCGTTTCGCCACCGTAGTACATGCTATGTATCAGAGATGGCGCTGTATGTGAAAAAAGATTTTCCCGCTCTTCTCTTTAAATGTTCCTGAATTTTCTTTGCTATAAACCTCACGGAGCCCGAGACCTTTCCAACGAATGCAAAACCGTGGAAATCGGTTCGTCCGTTCTGGACTTATATCGTCAGGAAGGAAAACCCGACTTATTTTTATATAGTAGATTATGCTTATGCGCATGCCCCAAGACCCCGGGATTTTTAATTTATCGAGAACTTAAAGAAAATCGGATAAGTTAGATATTCAAAGAAAATTATCGGAAGTACCTACGGTATCTAATTTTATGCTGGTGAACCTAGTTTAATCCAAGTTTAGATATTTGCCGTGACATATACATACACAAATACTGTTAAAAATCACTACCAATCTTCGCAATAGGTATAAATATTTAAATCCCAGCCAGTGTGTCCCAGAATCTGAGGCATGTCCAAGTCCATGCTATGAAATACCACAGATACGAGATTTCAATCTGACAGATGACCAATATTATAATTTAATTCACTGCAGTGACTAGAATCAACTTTAACTAAACTGTTGTATGCGGCTCGAAGGACCATTAATTTATGGATCCAAAACAAAAGAGTTACTGCTATAATAAAAAATATTTTTCACAGACTTAAGATGGTGGGTTTTCTTTTAATTAAAAGCAGACGTTTTTATTATAACCGTATTTCTGTGTAGCGTTGGCGGAGCTCATTGCCAACGACTTCTTCATAAAGAAACTAGACACGTGCTAATTGGTCCGTATACGGCTTAATTTTTTGTTCACGACTCTATTTTCAAGGAAAACATTATTTTGTAAAGCATCGTATTTTCGTATCTTAATGTGGGTTGATTCTTTTAAACATTTTTTTAAGAGGAGAAAGCGAAAGACTAAATTAATTATGTGCTTTCAAATTAGCTCTCATTTCTACCTTTAACGTTTTTTAGGGTTCCGTACCCCAAAAGGAAAAAAGGAACCCATATAACAAGGCTCCTTTTCTCAAGAACTTGTGGAAGTATCAGGTTGAAATATATCAAATAGGTCTCGGTCCCTTAGAGCTGTAAAAAAATCAAGAGTCAACGCAATCAAAAAACATAGGCAGTCATGAGGACATAGCTACAGATAACATTAGCATGTTGGTAAAGCGAACCCATAAGATTGTCAAAGACCAAAAATCGCTCAACGCGCCTAAAAGAGTTTTCACTAAAAATACGACCATTTATGCCGCATATTTTGACACGCCAATAAATCAAAACCTTTAGTACCTACTTAGGGTATTCTAGGTACTTCGCATTGACCTAGAATCATGAAATTTGGCAAGAAACAAGGTCTCACAGCGTAAGTAGATAAAAAAAAACCGGCCAAGTGCGAGTCGTACTCGCGCACCGAGGGTTCCGTATCATTTTTGGTCGTACTAAGTGAAAAAAACCAGACCGCATAACTAAGTTTGTTTGTGAAGGAATTTTGATGATTTTGAAAAAACTGTACTAGTTAGGAACATCGTTTTTTTTTGGTGCCATATTTGGGTCAATTCCTATCAACCGTAATTATTTCAGATTTTTCTCTCCGCAAACTTCGGAGATAAGGGGGGGGTGGGGAATGGTATTTTTTCAGACATTTTCCATCATATATCGGAAACTGTGAGACATAAAATAAAATGAAAATATATTTTGAAATGTGCAGATCAAGCCCTTTCATATGATATGTCACTTGACCTAGTAACCCCACTTTTAAATTTTGGACCCCCACTCCGGCCCCTTTTGCAATAAAAATAAAAATATTTTTTGACTTTTTTCATTTGCAATATAGTTTGACAAGCATTCTTTATAACTATTCCAAATTTCAAGTCGATAGCATTAGTAGTTGCTGAAATAAACAGGTGTGACAGACAGACAGACAGACAGACAGACAGACAGACAGACAGACGAAGTCGCACCATAAGGGTTCCTTTTTTCCATTTTGGTACGGAACCCTAAAAACATCAAAGAATCGCTTATAATAGATATTATGTCACATAGATTTTTTTTTTGCGATTAAAAACTTACATTTTGTACGGAGCCCTCGGGGGCGTCCCAACCGCACATGTCTGTGTTTTTAGTCTTATTTTAAAGACTTAGGTACTTATCTCTAAACTTGTTTGAGTGATTTACATCAACCTGGTTTTATAGCACAAATTTTCTTCCATTTCTTGTTTATTTTAAGTGCCAGTAAAAATAGCAATCTTTTTAGATTATATTTATTTCTTTAAGGATATCTACGTAAGTGTCAGTAGCAAAGAGTGAGGGGAACTCGGTACAATAAAATAGTAACAAAATTATAAATTATTCCGTTTTACATAAGTCATATATCTATCGTATAATCACTGTATTTACACACCTATTTTGAATAGTAATGAGTATGACATAGGTAAAACGGAATTATTCATAATTTTGTTACTACCTATTTTATTGTACCAATTTCCCCTTACCCTTCACCGTACCATAAATGTCATAAAAAAATACCTACGAAGAAGTTTTAAAATTAATTGCCTTTCAAAATCAAATCCAGACTTCCTTTGGGATTCATGCCGCTTAGCTATCTCCGCGTCTCAGTAATAAATACGTAAACTCTTGTAGACGTCGTTTAATTAACTAAATAATTATCTGCAAGGCGGAGTAATCCTTTAAAAAATAGGCTCTACAAGTTGTCTTTAGTCTTTGTAAGATATTATTTATCTTAGTCTTGCTTCGCTTTGTAACGCCTACAAGATAATTATGCGAAACATCTCAAGGTCGCGAAAAAAAATCGAATTCCTAGGGACTATTTGGGTTTTAGGCAGTTTAAAAAGGGCTGTACATCTCTATATCTCTCTCATTTAAAATAATCTATGTAATCAATTTATTAATTCCAGACTGACACACAGCCTATACCAGTGGGTTGACAAAATAATAAAATACGTGTTTTTTTTCTTTTAGTATCACTCAGTACTAAAATATATTTTATAACACCTTTCCATATGAGACCCTATCGGGCACACAGTAGCAATAAAAAAAAAACTTTTAGAGCGAGCGATTCTACATTTATTAAATTCTTGCACAATTTATATTCCATTTCAATTATCTTATCATAATTAAGTACCTAAGGTATGGCATAATATTATATCGACATCAGAATCACACGTGCGGACAAAATGTCTACTCAATCGTATAATGAGAAGTGGGTGAGAATTCGATCATAATAATATTACTGTACAAGTATGCAGGAATGCAGGTATTGTTTTGTATAATAATTTTTTTTATTGATTTCTTGTTTCTTGTATGGTCAGCAATAAAAGTCAGTTAACACTACAGTTATCTAAATCATAACTGAACACAATATAAATAAAAATGAACTTTGCATTATTTCTTTAAAAATTAATCCTTTCCTTCCTAGAGTTAAACACAAAGCACTTACCTACTAAAGTTTGCCTACAGTACATTATTCAAGTGAGGACGTGAATATACACTCGGTAATAAACGCTACCGTTGGCACGCGAGTGACAGAGTGGTACAACTGTGCAATTTGTACCGATTTGTAAAATATAGGGTGAAAGGGTCAGAATTTGCTTTTAAAATTGACAACACTTTATAATATGTAATGTGATTTAATTTTAAGTTAATTTACGTAACAATTATGTAATAATTTATATAGGTGTGTACCTGAAATAAACGATTTTTATATTTATCTTATTTTATTTTAAAGGTCCTCAGACTGTCGCATTCAGAGACGTCACTTAAAAATAATCAGTCATTAACTTAAAATAAAAAAAATCAAAGCACCTTCTTAGTTGTTGAGAACCAACTTTTATGGGGAACGGAAATATGCTAAGGATAGACTTTAATGGCCTGAAATCGCGGAAACACGCAACGAGTCCGCAGTGATTAATGTTCATTCCTCTTGAATGAAAACAGCTCTTTGCTTTGCAGTGGAACACACACAGACTGATATTATTAATCATCATCCGCCTAGCCTTTTCCCAAACATGATTGGGGTCGGCTTCCAGTCTAACTGGTTGCGGCTGAATAATTATCGATATTTTACATGGAGCGACTGCCATTTGACCTCCACAACCCAATTATTGGGGAATACCGGTATTCGAATGTTAGACCAGTTGTCAGGCTTTTGGGCTCCTGACTACCCGTAACGACAAAGATAATCCTGTCAAAGATATTCCTATGACAACTGGGACCGACTGCTTAACGTGCTCTCCGAGGCACGGAGGGGTCTCGATGTGTTAAGAACGGTCACCCATCCAAGGACTGACCGCGGCAAGCGCAGCTTAACCTCGCAGATCGATCGATCAGCGCGGCTGTCATTTAGCCACGAGCCCCTCCACAGACTGATATTATTAATGATAAATGATACCTATTTATTTTGCAAATCGGTTAGAAATAACCTTTTTATTACGAGTATAATTAATTAATTATTAATCCCAATAATATTATAAATGCGAGTTTGTGTGTGGTGGTCTGTGTAGGTAAGTATGTTTGTTACTCTTTCACGCTGAAACAGCTGGCCGAAATTGGATGAAATTTGACTAAGAGGTAGCCTGAGATCTGGAGAAGTACACAGGCTACTTTTCATACATTTTCATGTGGATGAAGTTGCAAGCAACAACAGCTAAGGGCTCTTTCAATACGACACCCGCACGGCAGCGGACCAACACCAAATGGTCGGTGTTTCCTATCTTTTAGGCTAAAATTAGTCCAATAAAGCTCATTCTCCATCCACAATTCACACATATTTGCCTCACATAATTCTCGCACACATAAGGCGCAATAACCATCGGCATCTGGCACAGTCAGACCGACAACTATGCAATTTGTACAATTTCCACCGCCGATGCGAGCCTCGTGTGAATATCCCCCCATTTCCTACAAACGGCAAATAAAACTGCTTGAATTTGTGTTCCAGTTTCTCTATTAGAGGACGTTGGGATTTAGTAGCGCTATTTGCGTTTTTCTTTGTTCAAAAATACCTAGTAGAAAATAAATACGCATCTCTACGTAGTTAAGAAAAAAAATAAACGAACTTTGCAGATACGCTATATGACATTTTGTAGACTGCTGGCCTATAAGAAAATAGGGTATGACCTCAGATCATAGAAACAAGGAGATATGCTATCATAGCAAATTAGTACCGGAACAACTGATGCCACTTTAGTACATTTTTCGACACAATTACGCGCATAATTAAGCGCTCCTTGTGAATAAAAAGATCTCCCACGCATTAAACATTCCGCACACCCTCAATCTAACACTGTTAATCGTCACTCAACACTAGCACTAAACTAAAACACTGTATTTATACCATCGATCGTGTTCGGTTCGTCGCCAGCGCGTAAGTTTTTAATTTGAGCAATTTGCTCAAGATCAGGCATCAAGCTCGATAGCGCCTTGGCACATCTCCCTTGTTTCTATGATCTGAGGGTATGACGCTTTCTCAATGATAATATAAATATTGGTAGACTGTCTTATCTAAAATCGTGATTTTTTCAATGTGTGAGAGGAAATACTGCAACACTTGTGTGCGTGCAGCGAACTTGGACTTGCCAATGACGAAGACTAAGGTGACGGCTTAAAATCCATACACTGAAAACCCAGAATCGACAGCAATGAAATGTTTACGAATGGGTTAGGTTTAATAGACATTAGATGGTACCAAAGTGCAAACTTTGAAATCCGTGGGGTATGAAAGTTACAGCTTGACCTCTTGGTAGTTCTAGCCACCCTACACTACGAAGGTCATTTAAACTGGTCATTTTATTGTAGTCCACGTGGGTGGAGTCATGGGCAAAAGTTTAGTCTGTATCTATGCTTATAATGTTGATTCTGACACAATTATGAAACAATTGCTTTGCTCTCACATTGAAAATATCATAGTATTTACTACTAGTAAGGATTTGTAGATATGATTTTTATATGAAAAAAATAAAATCCCACAGTTTTTCGAATAAACGAAAACATTTTTTTAATGTACAAAATACGCCTACTCAGACCGCACTTAAGAAGTTTGTGTCGACTCTGGGTATTTTTTAACCGACTTCTTTAGCCATCACCTTTGTGTGTATAAACGTCTATAAACTAATTTGCATGTAAGCGTAAACACATTGGAAGGGCATTCAGTTTTAGATTAGACGATCTCTACCATTATCTTTTCTAAAGAAAACTTCTAAATACATTCACTTCAGACAGAAATATCAAGGACCTCCTGTTAGTAGCGCCTTAACCGTAAGGCTAGTTTACGCAAGTGCCTACAAGCGCCAGGGGGAGGTGCACGACGGAACGGAAAAATGTGCTTTTGTTAGTAATAGATACGCCTAGTCGCAAGACAGACTTATAAGACTGTCCTTCAAAGAAATTTTAACCATAGCCTTTCAACTTTGTTTTCTTGTACCTACCACTGTGCCATCCCCCATCCCTTGCACGGGGTCTCATCAGGAACAAACTAACATTTGTTGAAATAACTTTTAATAGATGGCGTTATATGTATCGATTTGTTATTGATGTTTGTGTAAAATTGAGAACAGGAAAAAATACATCATGAAAAATATTTGTACAAATTTTGAAAAATGCTTTAAGCACGGAAAAATGTATGGCCCGAAGATAGCCCGCGCTAAATCGGTCACATTTCTTTGTATGAGATGAGGCATCTGTACTTACGTATAGTATTATATTATCTGTGCCCCCGGTGACTCAATGTGGCAGCAGGGGTATAGACGAGTAGTGGTGTGCCTAGAGGGCAAGCCCGACGCTTTTTTTCGTTTTAGAGATTATTTATGTTAATGTTTCATAAATGTAAGTGATTTTTAATTGACGTATTGCTTTAATAACGACATTAACTCACTTAAATTCATGAAAAAATAACAAATACCCTCTAAAACCAAAAAAAAATGCGTCGGGCTTGCCCTCTAGGCACGCCACTGCAGACGAGGTGCTTAGCATAAGCATAGCATAATCGGCCTATAATGTTCCCACTGCTGGGACACAGGCCTCCTCTGTGAGAGGGAGTGGGCCGTAGTCCACCACGCGGGCCCAGTGCGGGTTGGTGGACGTCACATGTCTTCGAATTTTTGGTTCTAGGACATGCCGGTTTCCTCACGATGTTTTCCTTCACCGTTAAAGCAAGTGATAATTAATTTCTAATACGCACATGACTTCGAAAAGTCAGCGGTGCGTGCCTCGGTATCGAACTCGAACCATTCGCCGTGGGAGGCACATGGTTAAACCACTAGGCTATCACTGCTCTAGGCTATCACTGCTCGAGACGAGGTGCTTGCCTAACGCTAAGTTGCAGAAAAGGTCATTAAGTTTTAGAAATTGTATGGTTAATGCCTCCATTAAAATTTATTATCTTTCTGCAACCGACCACAAGCGCGCTGTCACATTTAATCGGTATCTGCGTCCTGGGCCCCAATTCTGCTATTTCAATTGTGTTATAATGGTGTCATAATGACGCCATAACTGTCAAACCTAAGCGGTCATTGGCTTAAAGCAAGACTATCTCTTACGTCATTGGTCAAAACGATGTCATTGAGCGACCATTCTGACACGATTATGACAATTAAATTAGCAGACTTGGGGCCCTGTACTTGCACCACTGACCTGGTTTTATGCAGGACATGCCGCACGCTCCATCACACAGGCACTTCTTCTTTTTACTCTTGCAGTCCTCGTCAGATGAGCACTTGCGCAGACATTTTTGACCCTGGAAGAAATCGTAATTGAGCATTTTTGGCAAATTTCAACTTATTAGCATAATTCTCCAGTTCCCACTGCTGGGATACGGCTCCTTTCTGTGAGTAGGAGTAGGTTGTAGGTGAGCGTGGTGTTGTTGGTTCAATTCCCGGGTCAAGTAAAGTGTTAGATTTGTCGGCCCATCACATAATTATGACCGTAGACGACGCTCTGTACTTATTTGCGTAGTGCTGCTATATTGCGATATTAAACCTATTTTTCTATAGTCTACTGTTTTCCTTACAAAGTTCCGAATGAGCATAATCAATGGTCCTTCGAGCCGGATTTCCATTTAGAAAATCCTTAGTAGCAGCCCGCAATCCTTAATTGCAATGACGGGCGTTGCGAGGCAAAGGAAAGACGTCTTTACTCTAAGAGTAATCAAGCTAATACAATACCTAGTATATAAAGGTGGGAAGTGAGTCACATACTACAAATAGCAGTCTCAGTCTTATATTAGATTTTTACTATAAATGGCGAAATGTGGAGTCCTATACACCACTGCCTGTGCCTTAACGAGTAGCTAGATGAACAAGGTAGGCAGTAATGGTATAAGTTAAAGACTTACCAGCAAGGTAGCCTGCTCCTCATCTCTGGGACACTGTGCCGAGGGCGAGTTCCTTGGGTTCTTGTAGATCCGGCCGTCATCGTCAGCGTCCGCTCGGCTCTGCTGCGTCGTCTCGTCCTCATCATCGTCATCGTCGGCGGCTGTCGGGCTCGGCAGGGATGATACTGGAACAGAATGAAAGAAATAAATTATTTATTAGACTCGCACAGGAAGTTACAGACATAAAAAAGTTGAGAAAAAAAGTGTAAAAAATAAAATAAAAAGAAAATCCTGGTGCGAGACCAAAAGCCACTATCTCAGCATAGTGTTGCGACATAAAAATGCACAGCGCTGGTCTTCTGATAGGGCCCAACATATAGGAAACAATTAAATAGTTGACTACCGTTAAAAATGTACAAATAAATAATTTCATTTGAAATAAGGAATAGGAACTATACATAACAGGCAATCTTGCAGCCAAATAAAGAGGCTTCGACAGAGGAACAAAAAAACACATGAAGATACTTTTAGAAAAATATAATTCTGAAGTATCTTTAAGTGGAAGAACCGCCGATGCCCGCAGGCTTTGGCTAAATTACAACTGTAATGTTTACATCAATTGCTTAAATTAAACTTAAATTGTTGGTTGTTGTACCTAATTATTTTTAAAACGAGTACCATTTGATTTTTGTTAAAATAAGTTTAAAAATAGCAAGCATTTAAGAGCCAAACGTTTAAATCCTCTTATTTTTCATTTACGCACTTTTGATAAGCTTTTGCCTCCCAGCAAGCTTTTCAAAATGCGTATGAATGAACAGTTTAATCTTTTTTGCGTAGGAGTCGTTAAACGCGACTAATTGCGCCAGAGAGTGGGAAGTAGCAGGTAAGTATTTCATTAAAATTGATGACGTCATTTAGATTTCAGCGTAATTAGCACAGGTGTTAACTGTAAAATAGATAAACAAGATTTGAAATTAAAACAAATTGTATTTTAATAAAAAACACAAAGCAAGGGTGTATGTAATGCATGTGCCTATTATTTTTTGTCGATTGTTTAAGTTAGTATACTATCAAAAAAAAACCGGACAAGTGCGAGTATGCCTCGCGCCCTAAGGGTTCCGAAATATGATCATAGATGGCGCTACTGCATACTTCCAATGGCGCCATCTTTGAGCAGATGGCTCCACTTATGGTGCGGTGACTGACGGCGGACAACGAAGTGATCCTATAAGGGTTCCGTTTTTTCTTTTGAGGTACGGAACCCTAAAAAGATTATAGCTATCATTCACTAGCTTTTGCCCGTGACTTTTAATAGACTACACTTATATCTTAATGCTTTGCTTGAAATGGGAATAATTACTAATCAATAGTGCAACAAAGTGACTTGACCGCACGGTTGTCGCAGTGGCTGAGAGATTGGCTGCTGCGCAACGTGTCGCGGGTTCGATTCCCGCATTGCACATGGGTCTGGCTGTTTGTGTATGTGAAATTTGTGTTTGTAAAACGCACCCACGATACAGGAGAAATCCTAGTGTGGGGCAACGTTTTTTTAAAAAAAAAAATGTTTGAATTCCCTAACTTTTAAGTAATCCCGAACAATGCCTTACCTAATAATGTCTTAGGTTTTCGCGATTATTACACATTATAATAAAACAAGTTTAAACGGATTAATCGCGTATATTACAGAGTTTTTATCATGTGTAAGATTTTATTTCGCGTATATTACAGAGTTTTTATCATGTGTTTGATTATTATTTATTATGTGTAAGAATATCTCCTAAAAAGGACATACTTGGAAGCGCAAGCATTCTACATCAGGCAAGCCTAAAATTATTGAAAAATCTTATCCGCCAACACCGTACAGATGCCCACAAAATTAGTAATGAAATTGAGATTTTGTCCAGAGAATTGCAGAACAAACTATCTACATCCGACTATTCCAAATGCTTAACTATCAATAGTAAAAGGGCCACCACGAAATTCAATGAATACACACAAAGACAAATTAAAAAGTATGAAAAACTGTGTGGCCAAAACCAAAACACCAAAAATACGAGCTATAAACATGCTTCCGAGCAAATGTCACAATCGAATATTATTGATCCGGTTGTAAATCTTTCTACAAAATCTCTGGACAAAAACACCGTTAATGTCCTAAAAAAGGGCCTAAATTTCGCGCTAGCACCTAAAAAAATCCCGTACGAAGATATAATATGCAATGTCGAGGACTGTCTTATAAAAAATAACGTGAAAAAAGATGATTTGGAAGCGATTCGTCAGGATATCTCCGCTGTACTGCGTCGTAGCAAACCACCTAAACCAAATCTTTCACGTGACGAGTACCTCGCTCTTAAAAACGTTAGTAAAGACCCAGACCTAACTATTCTTCGTGCGGACAAGGGTAATGCGACAGTTATAATGGACACGTCCGATTATAATCAGAAAATTCGAGACCTTTTGTCGGATGAAAATACTTACAAAAAGGTTAACAAAGACCCAACTAATAGAATTCTGAAGAAAACTTCTGATTTAATATCTAAATACTCCGACACCTTAGAATTGGACGTTAAATTACTTATACCATCATGCGCGAAACCACCAAAACTGTATGGGCTGCCAAAAATACACAAAGAAAATGCTCCTTTACGACCAATAGTAAGCCAGATTGACACACCAACTTACAAACTGGCACAACATCTAGCGAAGATACTCTCACAACTTCGTGGAAAGTCTAACACATATGTGAAGGATTCTTATCATTTCGTCAGCCAAATAAAAGACCTAACACTGGCTGAAGATGAGGTGATGGTTAGTTTCGATGTACAGTCCTTATTCACTAACTTACCGGTTAAGGACTGCTTGGAAGTCGTAAAAAAGCGGTTAAGTGATCAAGACATGCCTTTACAATATGCAGAGTTGCTAGAACATTGCCTCACCAGCGGCTACCTATTGTGGGACAATGAGTTCTATCTTCAAATCGACGGTGTAGCCATGGGTTCACCAGTTTCCCCTGTGGTGGCCGACATCTTCATGGAGGAATTTGAAAGAGGAGCACTCCTATCGGCCCCGGTTATACCAAAGATTTTTAAAAGATACGTTGATGACACATTCACTGCCCTGCCTCACAATAGGGTCCCTGCATTCTTAGATCATCTAAATTCCATACACAGTAAAATTCAGTTCACTATGGAATTAGAAAATAACAAGTCCTTAGCCTTCCTTGATATACGACTTATTCATAATCCCGATCATTCTGTTAGTCATACAGTGTACAGAAAGCCTACCCATACAGATAGGTACCTTAACGGTGAATCTCACCACCATCCTAGTCAGTTAGCTACTGTGGCTAAATCTTTGTTACAGAGAGCACATGGCATCTGCGACGCCAACCATCTGGCAGGGGAACTTCATCATGTGAAGCAAGTTCTGAAACAGAACAATTTACGTGCTCCACATCCCCGTCGCAAAAGCCGCCCGAAGCCCATCTCAGTTGATCGTCGACCTGCTGTTCTACCCTTTATAAGAGGGGTCACTGACAAAATTAGTCATATCTTGAAGCGTGCTTCTATAAAAACCTACTTCAAGCCACATAGAAAGATTAGCCAATTTCTTAGACCTGTGAAGTGTCATATTCCTTTACAAGATGCAGGGGTCTACAAGATTGACTGTGATTGTGGGCTATCATACATAGGGCAAACAAAGCGCAGTATAGCCACTAGAGTTAAAGAACACATAGCTGACGTCAAAAACGTGCGCTCTACAAAGTCTGCAGTGTGTGAGCATGCCCTAGGCAAACCCAACCATTTCCTACGTTTTGATCAACCACAAATCCTCGCAAAGGAGAACCGATATGTACCTAGAATGCTTCGCGAGGCTATTGAAATTAAAAAACATCCTAATTTCAATAGAGAGGATGGTTGGCAATTACCACCTGTTTGGAATCCAGTTCTTAAAATAATCAAGTCCCAAACTTCACACCGGACTACAAAACATCGAGACACCGTGAGCGATTATTGTGTGCATCGAAACGAGTACGATTCGAATAATATCGATTGAATCGATTGTGCGGGTAGATCGAGAATAATTTTTCTATAAATTAGCTGTCATGACGCCTACCACCTCAGTCGTCCTGCGACCACGAACGCTGCAAAGTGTTCGAAACGTCAGGAAAACTCTGTAATATACGCGATTAATCCGTTTAAACTTGTTTTATTATAATGCCTTACCTGTTGGGTTATTCGCTGCTTAAAGTATTTGACTAAATTATTGCTGTTACACAGTAACTTGGGTTTAATTGATAATGTTTTGGCTAGACGTCAAAAAATAAATAAGCAAAATTTTATTCCCCAAAAAAAAACAAACAGAAAATTGCAATCATTCACCCCCTACAATAACCACTTACAAAAATTTCACCCCCAGAACTTCATCCCAGCACATCCCGTGATTAAAATAATTACGAAGAAGCCACATGTACTCATTGTCTCGTAAATCTAATTAGTCTGAAGTGTACGTAATGACAAAGGGACGTTAATTACATAATAAGGCACCGAAGGATGAAAGGGCGGGATAATTGCTTTCTTACTCAAATAGATGTCAACTGTACCCCGATCATGAGTTTTTTTGACGTGTAGTATCGTTAACGTAAGCATATTTTGAATTGAAAATACACGTTTGTTACAGAATATATAAATAAATTAAATACTTAATTAATTTCTCTGTATTTTTTAAAATGTGCAAATTGTATAAAATTTTATCAAAATATTCCAGGACTGCTGTATTTTAAATTCAAAATATGCTTACGTTAACGAAACTATACGTCAAAAAAACTCATGATAGGGGTACTGGCCCTCTACCTGTATTTCAACCTTGGATTTTCATGTCACTTTCTTGTTTTAATTTGCAGCAGCAAAAACCTTTAAAATCTTAGGTTTTGAGTAAAGTCAAAATCATCAAAATTATAGGTAAATCAGAATCTCATGGCATATAAAAATAAAATTTTAAAATTATTTTGGCACAGCAATATGTGGGCTGATTGTGTATGTAGGTAGGTAATCAATTATTATCCGTGTGTATGTCATATTATTTCATCACCACTAAGTCTTTTCGCTACCAACACTTAAGTTTGGTCCTTCGAGCCGGAGTGTTGTCATTTGCAAACAACATAAATTATTTTACGTCAAAAGTTAACGAAAATTAACTGTAAATATCTTCCTTTGCCTTTAATGTTCATCAAATACCTGTTTAAGTTATCGCTTAAAATCTTCAAGAGTTCTGACTAAGAGGAACAAAGAAGCAACTTAACCCTTCCCCAATCTGCCCATGGGAGCTGTACCTTATTGAGACATCCCCGGAGCTCAGACGGCAAGTCCGGGATTGAGTGGCTAATTATTTATTTAACGGTTACAACAAGTTGGGTTGTATTCCGGGCCCCGGAGACCGCCCCGGGATTACACTACGATCGATAGTTTGTTAGTTCCGTTTAACGGTAAGTTGGTTTTAATTTGTTAAATGTTTTTTAATGATATTGAGGTTATTGAGGGTTATTGTATTTACTTTGCGGTAAGGTAAACGTACTGTTATTTTTATTACACTTTGCCTGCGACTTCGTCCACGTGTCCTGCAAGAACTATGCATTTTATCGGGATAAAAAGTAGCCTAGAGCACTTAGGAATAATGTAGCTTTCTATTAGTAACGAATTTTCAGAATTCAATAAGTAGTTCCGTAGAATGTAGATTATATACCTATACAGAAACTCACAAAGTTCGCTCTCTCTTTAAAAATAGTAGTGTAGATTAACTTAAAGTAATATCTGATTAGTAGATACTGTAGGTAGAGCTTCTTTTGACTAAGATTAAGTAAACTGTCAGCCTGCGCTGAGTCTTACTGTCTCAAGGACAAAGGCTTCTTCTCATAAGCAGAAGGCACGATTGATCACCAAACTTGCAACATAAATACCTCTCATCTATGTATTTCTTCTAAGCAATACTGACGAAGCACTTTCGCACTATTACAATCCATTTTCTAAGACAGAATACCGCTAAACTATAGCAAGTACAGGACAATAGGAACAATTTATGTAATTAATCATATGAGGCACATTAATAGCGATGACGGTTGTTACACTTGAAGGAACGCGGTTGAGGTGAGGTTTAAGCGGAGTGGGAAACGGAGCGGGAAGCAAAGCGAAAGCGGAGCGAGAAGCGGCAGAAACAGCAAGTATGAGTTTGTGGTCAGAAGTATACTTAGTCTTATTTTTTCCAAATTAATTGCTAATCAGACAGCAAGTCGTCAAAACGTCAAAAACTAAGTACATGGTTCGAAAAAGTAGGTCTTTGGAGATGAGCTGACAAGAAACATAACAGAACAAAGTCATGATACCTATAACACTTAACATAAAGAAAAAAAAAACTCGTATGTTAGTTGTGAATTTGTGAGAAATACACTTGTGATCCAATGAGACCTAGCATAGCATAAGCATAAGCATAATCGGCCTATAATGTTCCCACTGCTGGGACACAGGCCTCCTCTCTGTGAGAGGGAGTGGGCCGCAGTCCACCACGCGGGCCCAGTGCGGGTTGGTGGACGTCACATATCTTCGAATTTTTGGTTCTAGGACATGCCGGTATCCTCACGATGTTTTCCTTCACCGTTAAAGCAAGTGATAATTAGTTTCTAATACGCACATGACTTCGAAAAGTCAGCGGTGCGTGCCTCGGGTTCGAACTCGAACCATTCGCCGTGGGAGGCACATGGTTAAACCACTAGGCTATCACTGCACTCAATGAGACCTAAAGCCTTAAAAATTCCTACAGAAAATTGTTTTACGTAAATACGTTACGGGTCTAAAAACTGCATCTATCAAAAATACAGACGAAACATCAGCATGTGAATAGGAAATTAAACGAACACAAATCATTGGCAGTCATTTGTTTTGAATCGATGACGTTTGTCACAGCTATTATAATACGATTATAATCGAAAATAAAAATAGATTATACCTAATCTACCGAAAAATAATACGTTAAATTGTAAGCAGTAGGTACCTATGTTACGGTTCACAATCTTTCGACAGTTTACAATCTCGCGAGATAGATTATAATCTAACGGTATATTTACAATTTTAGGGTGACATATTCACACATTAAGTATTAACAAGCTAAAAGAAAATCCAAAAACAAATATGAAAAAAAAAATTAGGCATCAAAATATTCGTCCTGAGTTCATGATGTTATTAAATATTAGTTCTACGTTTGATAAATCAATTAACAAAAGGAAATAAAGATTAGGAATGTGAAAAGGAAATTATTTCTTTCATTCCAGTGCTCACGAATCACGAATATTTTTGTTGTAACGATGACGTGACGAACAGCAGTGTTTCAAAGGTAAAATTATTTGAAAAAAAAAAAAATTAAACCACGTTTTTATAACGGACTAAAAGTAGATATAAAATATTTTCTAAAGAATTGAAAAACGTGAGGCGCATCTTACTATTTTTTTTTTTTTTTTTTTATTCTACGATAGGCTTGCGCTTGACCGCCATCTCGCCTGATGTTAAGCGATGATGATGATATTTTATCTTGCATGCGCTCCACGTTTTTCATATCATCAGAAATTGTTTTTTTTTATATATATATATTAATTAGTCCGTTTAAAAACATGTTTTTTTTTTCAAATAAATATTATTTTACTTTTTTGTCCATATTACTGCATTGTCATTCATATTACATAGGTATACAAAATTTCAGCTTAATCCCATGCCAGCAAGTGCTTGAAAAATGAATTGCAAAATTTGTACCAAACAGACAGACAGACAAAAAGTGAGTTATATATAATTTATTTACTTCATCTTGTTTAATTTGTTTGTTTGTTCATTTAGGAGTTATAGAAATTCGAAGGCCAATTATTCTCATAATGAATTTGACACGATGACTCAACTGTCAGTCAGTGTCAAATTAATTACTGAACTGAGATTAGATTTTGAATCGAGTTCAAAATCCCAGAGAGATCAAGAGGTCAGTACCCCGATCATGAGTTTTTTTGACGTATAGTATCGTTAACGTAAGCATATTTTGAATTTAAAATACAGCAGTCCTTAAACATTTTGATAAAATTTTATACAATTTGCACATTTTAAAAAATACAGAGAAATTAAGTATTTCATTTATGTAAATTTATTGTGTAAAAAACGTGTATTTTCAATTCAAAATATACTTACGTTAACGATACTACACGTCAAAAAAACTCATGATCGGCACCCCGATCATGAGTTTTTTTGACGTATAGTATCGTTAACGGAAGCATATTTTGAATTTAAAATACAGCAGTCCTTAAACATTTTGATAAAATTTTATAAAATTTGCACATTTTAAAAAATACATTGAAATTAAGTATTTCATTTATTGTGTAACAAACGTGTATTTTCAATTCAAAATATAGGTACTTACGTTAACGATACTACTCGTTAAAAAAAGTCATGATCGGGGTACTGAAGCCTTTTAGGTATAATCGGCCTTTTAGGTATTATTAAATGAAAACACTTGGCTTCAACAGACCACTTTAAATTGCTATCACCTGACACATAACCATGTTTTCAATGAATAATTGCTGCATAAACGCGTACATAGTAAAAGAAAAAAAGAACGCGAATCGGATATTAAACAATGTAAAGTCGCAGTTATAATGTTGTGTTAGATGACGCGAGTTCATACTTGACGGCGCTCACGCTATTGATAAGGTAGAGGACTGACAGTAGCGGAGCGGGTGGTTTAAACAGTTATTCAAAGAACAAATCCTTGGTCTTTTGAGCCAAAGACCAAGTCTATACACACGGCAGAACTAGCTAAGCAATTTATACTATACTTCACGACATAGTATAAAACAAAGTCGCTTCCCACTAAGTTATTAAATATATAAGTGATTCTCAAAAATCGTATGACCCGAGCGGGATTTGAACCCGCGACCTCTGCCGAACCGTGGCTAGTGCTCTGAACCAACTGAGCTACCGGGTCCCGCCCGACTCATCTGAAATTTGAGACCCCTTTGTAATACGCTTCTTAGGAGCGTTTGGCGACATCTATCGGAAAACTTATGCAGTATTTCCAACTCAATGCCAATTACTTTGCAGTTATCGGACATCGATGCGATATCACCATCTATACATTATAAATGTATATTTTTTGTGAATTTGAAACATGTCAAAGCCATGTTATGCTTATATTAAGTTATTAAATATATAAGTGATTCTCAAAAATCATATGACCCGAGCGGGATTTGAACCCGCGACCTCTGCCGAACCGTGGCTAGTGCTCTGAACCAACTGAGCTACCGGGTCCCGCCCGACTCATCTGAAATTTGAGACCCCTTTGTAATACGCTTCTTAGGAGCGTTTGGCGACATCTATCGGAAAACTTATGCAGTATTTCCAACTCAATGCCTTCGCTTCCCACTGTTTGTCTGTTCTTATGTATGTTTAGATCTTTAAAACTACGCAACGGATTTTGATGTGTTTTTAGGGTTCCGTACCAAAATGGTAAAAAAGGAACCCTTATGGTGCGACTTCGTCTGTCTGTCTGTCACACTTGGTTATTTCAGCAACTACTAATGCTACCGACTTGAAATTTGGAACAGTTATAAAGAATGCTTGCCTAACTTTATTGCAAATGAAAAAAGTCAAAAAATATTTTTATTTTCGTTGCATAAGGGGCTGGAGTGGGGGTCCGAAATTTTAAAGTGGGGTTACTAGGTCAAGTGGCATATCATATGAAAGGGCTTGATCTGCACATTTCAAAATATATTTTTATTTAATTTTATGTATCACAGTTTTCGACTGATGAAAAATGTCTGAAAAAATACCATTCCCCCCCCCCCTTATCTCCGAAGTTTGCGGAGCGAAAAATCTGAAATAGTTAGAGCTGATAGGAATTGACCCAAATATTGCACCAAAAATAAAACGATGTTCCTTACTAGTGCAGTTTTTTTTTTTAAATCTTCAAAATTTCTTCACAAACAAACTTAGTTATGCGGTCCGGTTTTTTTCACTTTATACGTCCAAAACGCGCACCGTATCACGGAACCCTCGGTGCGCGAGTATGACTCGCACTTGGCCGGTTTTTTTTAATAGATAGAGTGATTCAAGAGAAAGGTTTAGCCACAGTGCAAAGCCGGGGCGGGTCGCTTATCTATACTAATATTATAAAGAGGAAAGTTTTTTTAGTTTGTACCGAATAGGCTCCGAAACTACTGGACCGATTTTAAAAATTCTTTCACCAGTAGCAAGCTACATTATCACCGAGTAACATAGGCTACTTTTAATCCCGAAAAATTCACAGTTCCTAGGACACGCGGACGAAGTCGCGGGTGAAGTGCTAGTATATTATAAAGCTGAAGAGTTTGTTTGAACGCGCTAATCTCTGAAACTATACCAGTCGGTTTCGAAAAAATATTTTTGTATAATTATAATTGCCAGACTCATGAGGAATAGTATAGGCTATTTAACATCACGCTACGACGCTTAGGAGCTCAGTAACGGTGGTACCTAAAACCGCGGCGAACAGCTAGTTTATAATAAACGTCATTCAGACACAATAGAAAGAGATAGATTTTTTATTAACCGACTTCAAAAAAGGAGGTGCTGTATTCGTCCCGTATGTATGTATGTATGTTTGTATGTGCGCGATTTTCTCAAAAACTACTGATTAGATTCGGATGGGGTTTTCACTAACGTAATCTACATACTTTCAGGAAGGTTTTAGTATATAATACATTATGTAATCGTTCCTATGTACAAAGTTATATGCATAAATGTACACATTCGTAGAAGATTTACGGTTGAACGACTTCGTGAAAGTAATCTAACACGGGATAAAGAACTAAAAAGGGAAAAATAAACAAAAAATAACCGACTTCAAAAATCCACTACAAAGAAAATAATAATTTTGGTTTCGGAAGTCGGTGGCAAAAAAAAGCAAACAAAAACCAAAGCCACCGACTTCCGAAACCAAAATTATTATTTTCTTTGTAGTGGGTTTTTGAAGTCGGTTATTTTTTGTTAAAATTTTTTTTTTACTTAACTTGTGCTATGAGACCTTGCTTCTTACCAAACATGATTCTAGGTCAACGGGAAACACACTATAGCAGTGGTTCCCAAACATTGTTCTGCCATGGCCCACGTAATTTTAACACTGCCCCTTCGTGACCCACTTAATACATTTAAACCCAAGCTGGTTCCATTAGGTAAAATAATACACATTTATTAATAGTAAAATGTATTATTATTATTACATAATTATTTTGGTATCGCCTATTTAGTTATTTTAATGCGAAGTATGGAGCTGCTACTTATTTTTCACTATACTGGTACCCGATACCGGTTTACCGATGACCCGGTATTTCATTTTGATGGCCCGGTACCGGGTCGTGACCCGGCAAATGGGAAACGCTGCACTATAGGTTTTGAATTATTTGCAAGTGACAAAATATGCAATTGAATGGCAGTTTTTTTATGTTGACTTTTAAGCTTGATTTTTTACAGCTTCAAGTGACCGTAGACCTAAGTATTTGATATTAATTTCAACTTGATATTTCCGTTCCCGAGAAAAAGTGTCTTGACAGACAGACAGACAGACAATCAGACCACGAAGCGATTTGTTCCTTTTTTTCCTTTTGAGGTACGGAACCATAAAAAATTACAAAAATTATGACCAATTTACGTAACAATCCATCATTTCACTAACCCGCTCCCCGCTCCCGCTCCGCTACTCTCAGCTCCCGCCACTAGCTAACACAGTCATTAGAGCGCACACTTTTACCGGAACAGTCGACACCAGCGTTGGGTAACCCGAAACTGTTCAGTTTCCAACTGCTGGGAAACGGGATAGGAGGTACTTGTCGTTTCTGGGTATCTAGTGTGTCACCTGAATATCTGCTCAGCCGTGTCGGGTTGGAAAGAAGCTCAGATCATAGAAACAAGGGAGATGTGCCAAGGCGCTATCGAGCTTGATGCCTGATTTTGAGCAAATTGCTCATATTAAAAACGAACACGATCGATGGTATAAATACAGTGTTTTAGTTTAGTGCTAGTGTTGAGTGACGATTAACAGTGTTAGATTGAGGGTGTGCGGAATGTTTAATGCGTGGGAGATCTTTTTATTCACAAGGAGTGCTTAATTATGCGCGTAATTGAGTGTGTCGAAAAATGTACTAAAGGTGGCATCAATTGTTCCGGACTAAAGGTGGCATCAGTTGTTCCGGTACTAATTTGCTAAGATGACATATCTCCTTGTTTCTATGATCTGAGGAAAGAAGACTTCATAAAAGAAAAAAGTTAACGGCATCATCGCTAACCTTTAGATGAGACCATCATCATCAGCCTATAGCAGTCCACTGCTGGACATAGGCATCTCCAATTGCACGCCATTTAACTATATAAAAAACCGGCCAAGTGCGAGTCGTACTCGCGCACCGAGGGTTCCGTATCATTTTTGGACGTATAAAGTGAAAAAAACCGGACCGCATAAGTAAGTTTGTTTGTGAAGGAATTTTGATGATTTTGAAAAACTGTACTAGTTAAAAACATCGTTTTATTTTTGATGCAATATTTGGGTCAATTGCTATCAGCTCTAATTATTTCAGATTTTTCGCTCCGCAAACTTCGGAGATAAGGGGGGGGAATGGTATTTTTTCAGACATTTTTCATCATATGTTGAAAATTGTGAGACATAAAATAAAATGAAAATATATTTTGAAAGGACGTCGGCAGTTTTAGGCTTGATATGGTACAGTAATAAAAGCTTATCCAAAAATAAAAATATATTTTAATTGTTCTTTGCCCAATTTATCTTAGAGATTAAGAATTGGAATCAAAAATCGAAATAAATAAGAAATAAAATGATTATGCCATTGACATTTTGAAAAAACCACTAAAACAAAAACGGGTGCATGCTGGCTGGCGCGTGCTTCCACAGAATATCACGTCGACAGCAATTAAAACCTTTGAATTGAGAACTCATTAGTCGGGCTGTACTTCACTGGATCATTCACACCATACTTAACCTCACTGTCAGAAATAAGAATATTTCTCTTTAACCCAATTACGTACAAAAACAAATAGAAAATTAATTTAAATACTCTTGAAATACTCGATCACACCAAACTAATTTCATATCTGTACCGACTTACACAATCTGAGGCCCAGCGTTCTATGGGCGTCTGCCAGTGCCCTTTGCAGATCAAGCCCTTTCATATGATAAGCCACTTGACCTAGTAACCCCACTTTAAAATTTCGGACCCCCACTCCTTGCAATAAATACCTCGATATAAATCCGTTTTATTCAAGAGTTGCATACTATACTTTATACCATGACTACGAGAAAAAGAAAGATTTAAGTGAAAATATACATATAATGAAGAAAAAGTAAAGTTAAATTGGCTTTGATGTAAACCAGCCGTGATTTTTTGGGTAGCAAGCTTTCCACCTTTCCACTATATCGGCCGCCCTCTCTTTCACAAACTCAGGTGTTAACACATCTTCATCACTAGAATGCATTTTTAATCGATTAGAACAACACTAAACAAACACAAAATTAAAGATTAAAGTAACACTAAACTTTGTGTTCGTACAACTTACAGTATTCAAAATAGCGCAAATTTACTAAGGACAGCAAAGAACACAAAACAGTTTTTATTCTAATGCTAAACTCCTTGTCGAAAATGTCGACCAATCAAATTGAATTTAGAACACATCAATATAGGTCGAATACACAGATTACACTTACACTAGATACGGCAAGCCACGACCAAGCGTGCCCTGCATGTTCGACTGTTCGTACTAAAAAAAAGTCTGTTAGCTCAGTGACGCTTAGTGATTGAAACAATTCTGTTTACTCTGAGCACATCACTAAATGGCTGGGGTGAAGTTATCGTAGGTATAAAAAAGATGACACGTTTGGTTTTCATACAATCTAATAACGTGCCGCATCTAGCATAGGTTCTTTAAATCTGTGGTCGAATACATTGGTGTGTTCCATTTTCAAACATCAAAACAGTGAGTAAAAGTGCTTTTTATTCACTGTTTTCAGTGAATAAAATAAGCTTTTTAGAGGGGGAATGGTATAAAAAATATTTTTTGACATTTTTCATTTGCAATAAAGTTGGGCAAAAATTTTTTATAACTGTTCCAAATTTCAAGTCGATAGCATTAGTAGTTGCTGAAATAAGCAGGTGTGACAGACAGACAGACAGACAGACGAAGTCGCACCATAAGGGTTCCTTTTTTACCATTTTGGTACGGAACCCTAAAAAGATCGTTTATGTTACTCAATTTTTTTCACCATGGCTTTCATTTTGAATTTTTGACAGTTCAACAACATCCATTGCGACGTTGAGCTAGTTACGGGAGCACGGTTAGGGTGCTTGTACACGGTGCATGTAGCTTGCGCATGTTGAGGCACTTGCGCGGGTTATATGCATCGTAAACATATCGTTTAAAAACATGTGCGGGTCTAGTGACTCGTAACTCGAACAAATAGCTTGCGCATATTACTCACGCGTGTAACCCGCATCTTTACTTGCTCCAGCTACATGCACCGTGTACAAGCACCCTTAACAATCATACGGCGTAATGAATGGTAAAAACAATGCCATGGTGATGGCAATTGAGTTACACAATTAGGGTGCTGGTTGCAAGCCAATGCATACAGCTTGAGCACGTTAGGGTCATAATGTTCGGATCTGGGGCCTATTCAATAAACGCGACAATCCGGCAATTTGTCAAATTTTGACAATTAATAAGTCGAATTATTGCTAGAAATGCTGTTAAATATGTCCAATTGTGACAGGTTAATAATTAATAGTAGGCATGATTGTCGTCAAACGGCAAACCACGTTCAATATTAATGTCTATTGTCACTGTCTAAGGAAATTTTCAAGACGTAAGTAATTGTTGTAGGTAATTGTCATGGTATAGAGCATTCCCCTTAAGAATTCCCTGAATGTCACTATGTTACGTTTTTAATGGTGTTGGAAGTTTTTTTTTCAATTCTCGTTCACCACTTTTTAGGGTCCTATTAATCACTTTAACATACAAATCTACGAAAAAAAAGCATAAAATGTTAAGACCTGGACAGTAGTGACAGACAGGGTAGCCAACATAGCGTCAAAAGGAAAACTCATTCTAAATCTTTATTGAACAGAAGTATAATTATGGATAGGGAATGCAATCTCGTACGAGATTTCCGCCTAGCGAGATCTCGCGAGACTCAAAACCCAGTCTCGCGAGATCTCGTCGTTTACGAGATCTCGCGAGATTGGGTATTTTTTATTGAAAACGTATGCAAATGATATTCATTCCATTTACTGATTATCGACATGTAAGACGAAAATAGAAAATGCATGTAATCTGACATATTTATATCCGTTTTATTTCAAAATAAGACACTACCTCCCTTACTAATAGACGATGGTTAAATTAAACAGCTTTTAAGTCAATTGTCATCTCTATAATTCATTGAGAAAAATTGTTGTATAATAAATATTTGATCAGTGGTTAAAGTTAAGATTTTATTCTCTATTCAATGAGAAAAATAGTTGTATATTTAATCAGTGGTTAAAGTTAAGAGGCGTCTATTAGTAAAAATTAGTTAAATATTTTACCATGAGATTATAATTTTCTGTCTTATTACCTATTTATTTTATTTATTAAATGAAATTGAACTTCTCAACTTTTCAAAAAAATTTAAATAAAGCATTTAAATGAAGTAATCAAAAGTAATAAGAATTGCTTTAGAAATCAAATAAATAGGTAGTAAGTTTAAAGTTAGTCAGATGAAACTTGTCATTCTGTGTTTTAAATGGGACTTAAAGTTATTTTTGAAATTACTTCTCAAAAACAGCACATAAGGGTTTCATCTGGTAGTCGGTGACTCCTGACTTTGCAGGCCAAGTAGGTACCTACCCTGGGGCCGAAAATTCTCGTTCTGCCTCAACACTCGTAGGAATCACAGACGATAGGCAGTTACACACGGATTATGCTACCCCGCTCAATCTCGCAATCTCGCGAGATCTCGTACGAAATTTGACGAGATACAATCTCGTAAAATATGGCCGGGATCTCGCGAGATCGGGATCTCGGCGAGACGAGATTGCATTCCCTAATTATGGATGTTCCCCGACAATTCCAATCTGAGTATCTTCAAGTCGAGAGTGAATCAGTTTCTTCTAGGCAAGCGTGCTCCATCGTAGACTGCATCATCGCTTAACATCAGGCGAGATGGCGGTCAAACGCAAGCCTATTACCAAATAAAAAATAAAAAAAAGTGTCGCAGGCCCCTTTTTGAAATTCCTAATTAAAAACCTATTAGGCATTTTTTTTTTGCAAAAATAAAATTATGACAACAAGGCGATATTTAAATTGTAGATTTTGCAGCATAACATACCTACCTAATTTGTGTAGGAAAACATAAATTAGTTACCTACCTACTTAAGTTATTTTTATTTAGTGAAGTATTCTTTTTTATAATCTTATTTTATTCGTGTGAATAAATAAAATTGCAATATGAAAGCAGATTGGTTTCACCCGAGTTGTATAATATAAAGCTGTTTAGAATGTTTGCAATAAGGGCGGGCACACACGACCCAGATGCGGGCGCGTGTGTGTTTTGACGCTCAGTTCAAACTGCTAAAGTTTGCAGTCCCAGTTGACAGCTATTGCTTGTACGCGGAAATTGACGCGGTGGAACTTATTTTGATATCGTAATATGAATTCTAGGAAACTTTAGGTCATGTTTTTACTGATTTTAGGTGCGTAATAAATTAATTAAAGCATTTTACATATAAAGCCGTACTGATGACGGAACACTTAACTGCGAATGGTCTGAAATGAAAGTGGCAATTTTTTTTGTACACCTACACACTAACACCCATATAAACGCCTCTTAAAAACCACTGATTAAAATGTACAACTATCCTTGTCATTTGTATGACAAATAATAGAGATGATAATTGATATACGAGCTGTTTATTTTAATCATCGTTTTTAGGAAAGGGGGAAAGTATCCTAACTTAATTTAAACGTGAAAGTTCGTGAGGATGTATGGATGTTTGATACTCTTTCACGCAAAAATTACTTAACAGATTTTGGTGAAACTTGAATAATATAGCTTATACATCAGAATAACACATAGGCTATAAAAAAAACCTGTAATAATAACACATAACTTTGAATGAACGCGGGCGAAGCCGCGGGCGGAAACTAATTATACCTAAGTCAGAAAGTTCGCTTGTCATAAGGGATTGCACACATGACCCACATACAAGCTTATGTTTATTTTGACGTTCCGGTCGGTGTGAACGACTTAAGTTTAGGTACACTCGACAACATTGACGGTCGACCACTTTTCACCCTTATGTTCTTAGTAATAAGGGTAAAAAGTGGTCGACCGTCAATGTTGCCGAGTGTACATTTTCCGCAACTCGGTCTAACTTAATATAACTTGCTTCATTCTAAGCAGTTGACACGTAATATTATACAGAAGACGGTTTTTGATATTGAAATTATAAGAGGAGTCGCAATTTTCAATTCCTTGATACTTTTTTGTCACATGACTTTAAGTACACATTACGAATTTGTGACCCCTACAGGGGTCTTTGTAAGAGGTCGTAACGAAATTTAATAACTGTAAAGATTCGTTTTTTTTTTTTAAATTAGATGCTGCTAATGAAATATAATTAATAAAATATGCTAATCATTATATTCAAGGAAGATTTAAGTCAATCCTGATTGAATTGTATAATAGCATTATTGTTTAGTTAACTTTGCGGAAGCTAAAGGCGTATCTTTAAAAAGAAAAATAAAGATTATAAATTATTATTAAAAACGAGTTTCTTGAGTTTTCTTGTCATAGTTTGGTTAAAAACTTCAAGAGCCTTTATACATACTTAATAATAGTTTTTAGGGTTCCGTACCAAAATGGTAAAAAAGGAACCCTTATGGTGCGACTTCGTCTGTCTGTCTGTCTATCTGTCTGTCTGTCACACCTGCTTATTTCAGCAACTACTAATGCTATCGACTTGACATTTGAAACAGTTATAAAAAATGCTTGTCCAACTTTATTCCAAATGAAAAAAGTTTTTTTTTTTTATTTTCATTGCAAAAGGGGCCGGATTGGGGGTCCGACATTTCAAAGTGGGGTTACTAGGGCAAGTGACATATAATATGAAAGGGCTTGATCTGCACATTTCAAAATATATTTTTATTTAATTTTATGTCTCACAGTTTTCGACATATGATGAAAAATGTCTGAAAAAATACCATTCCCCCCCCCTTATCTCCGATAAGGGGATAATCTGAAATAATTAGAGTTGATAGGAATTGACCCAAATATGGCACCAAAAATGAAACGATGTTTCTAACTAGTACAGTTTTTTCAAAATCATCAAAATTCTTTCACAAACAAACTTAGTTTTGCGGTCCGGTTTTTTTCACTTCATACGTCCAAAACTGATACGGAACCCTCGGTGCGCGAGTACGACTCGCACTTGGCCGGTTTTTTTTTTATTTAATCATGAATTCATGACCTACATTTTTTAAGTCATGATGCTGAATGACTTGCTTACTTGACCCTAGTGCCATTCATAAGCATAGAGGAATAGAGGTTTTATGCAAACATAAACACCGATTAATGATTTTTTTTTTATGTATAAAAAATATGATAATTATTGTTATTTTTTTTTACTAAAAAGCATCTTTGTAACCTACAAATTTAAATATTTGTCATTATTAAAGCAAGACCTTAAAGTTAAAGATAAAAATATTTTTTTTAAATTTTTAAGTCTCCCCAAAGAGGACATTTAAAAGAATTTATTAATTTCCTTTGTTGAAAACGAACTTAGGTCCAAGTTTTCAAGTCTACTAAATAAATAAATAATAAATGCACTATTAGGTAATCTTCACGTAGAATTTAACTACTAAAATCGAACCCGCTAACCGCATCAGTGACTTTCCACCACTGTCACTTACGTTATAAGCTACATAGTCCCGTCAGTACATTTACACGCATTTCTTGTCACAAATATTGGCATCGCGTGCATAACCTCACTTACATAACATGCAGTAGTCGAGTATGTACAGTCCACAAAGAGTTAAGTATGCAGGCAGCTAAGTTGGTAATTTTCTTCAAAATATAAAAAAAAAACCGGACAAGTGCGAGTATGCCTCGCGCCCTAAGGGTTCCGAAATATGATCATAGATGGCGCTACTGCATACTTCTAATGGCGCCATCTATGAGCAGATGACTCCACTTATGGTCCGGTGACTGACGGCGGACAACAAAGTGATCTTATAAGGGTTCCGTTTTTCGTTTTGAGGTACAGAACCCTAAAAAACAATCATTAGTTATGATTTTGGCTAGATACCGTTACCGTAATGATTGTTTTCATTTTTGTCTCATCCTTGACTTCAATTAAATAGAAAATTTAGATTGACATTATTTGGAGTTAAAATATGTGGTAAATTTTTATTTTTCTAACGTTGCTTTTTGCTTTACTATTTGAATTTATCGAACACACACCCAAAACCACTATTTGTAGCCTGTAAGCCACACAAATATTTTTTACTATACGAGAATGGAACTTGCGACGCGCATTGCAGAAACCAATCGCTCAGCCACTGCGCCGTTCCTGCCGACAAACTAAAACTTTGAAGTGTTGGTATAATAAGCTTCCTATTTTTTCCTAAAATCGCCGAACCGGTGAAATAAATAAATCATTAATTGATTGAATTCTCAACGACATTTTATCGATATTTTGTGCGTGTGTTGATTAATTAACAATCAAGTCATCACACGTCACACACATCACACGTCCAACTGCATAATTATTATCTTATCTATTTACCGATGTGATTTCTTGCTTGTATACTAAACTGTTTTGCTATGTGTACCTACATGGATGTATACAATACATAATACTTTCTTTGAGAAAACGTTACAAGTTATGAGTGTTCGTTCATTTTGTTGTAAAGTTTAGTTGTTTAGTGTTAGTTATTTGTAATGTTTAGTATTTTAATATATTTTGTGTAGTCACGAATGTTTGAGTTAGTTTTATTCCAAACTGGGCGTAAAAATCTGCTTTCTTTTTAATCTAACTACATTTTTCGCTACAATTTTAAAAGCTGATTTTCGTTAATATGTTGGTACTAATTATTGTTTTGTTTAACATTTTTAACAGATTTTAAAAAAAGTAAGGGGTTCTCAATTTGTCTAAATCTTGTAACGGTCGGTTTCAGCATCGTTGGATAAGTTCAGTTTAACTTTTTGCTAAAACATTCGTAGAAATTTTGTGCCAATTTTAAATTTATCTGTAGGTACATGACTGTATTAAATGCAGACGTCTGTATGTCTGTAAACAAACAGATAGACTTTGCAGCCATGTACAATTGATACATATAGCTCCGACAAGTCAAGGTCGTTACATAAAATTCTAATTCCAATAAAAAAAATGCACTTTAGTTCTAAACACTATTTTGTATTTAAGCATCAAGAAACCAATAAATTTATGAATCAATAATATACAGTAATTTAATTATAATTTTAATAGTTTAATATTTCCATGCCTTCTCCATTTTACCTTAGCTCTGAGCGTTGGCTATTTAGGCCAAGGCTGTGTCCGGGTTAAGGGCTGCCCTTACGATAATGGGGGTGAGATGGAGGGGTGATTTACACAATGCGCGGTAAATTGTGGATGTCTCAACCAGGGATGTTACGGAGGTGTTTTTAACCGACTTCAAAAAAGGAGGTTCTGTATTCGTCCCGTATGTATGTATGTATGTATGTATGTATGTATGTATGTATATATGTATGTATGTATGTTTGTATGTGCGCGATTTTCTCAAAAACTACTGATTCGATTTGGATGGGGTTTTCATTAACGTAATCTACATACTTTCAGAAAGGTTTTAGTATAAAAATGAAAAATAAAAAACCAAAGCCACCGACTTCCGAAACCAAAATTATTATTTTCTTTGTAATGGATTTTTGAAGTCGGTTATTTTTTGTTAAAAAAGTTTTTATCAGAACCGAAGTCAGAGTCGGAGTTTTGATACAGGCTGTTAATTTAGTCACCGATTCTACCCGTCATACTGAACAATTTTCCCTAATTACGAGATCCATAACTACCCGATTCGTGAACAAAAATTAACATCTTTTCATACATTCTGGCTACTTTTGTATAATTATTTTGCTGAACATTTGGTTGTTTTTTTTTTACGAATCGGATATGGGTCTGATAGGAAAAGTTGTTCAACGGGTAGAATCACCCCCATAAAAGTGACAGGTGACTAAATCTGTATTTGGTTTGTCGGAGTCAGAACCGGAGTCGGAGGGGTGGCAGAAGAGAGAAGTGTTAAGGGCAGGCCTAATACAATAAAATAGTATAAACATTATTAAGTTACTATTTACCTAATTTCATTTAAAAAAATAATTAAAACTATTTCCGCCGTGCGTTGCTTCTATCCGCTATGTTTCGACCTCCGATTAACACCTCCGATTTAAAAGTATCGGAGCCGAAGTCGAAACCGGAGGTGTAATATCAATCGGAAGTTCCGACTTAGGCCTACCCCACATTGGGCGTGCGCGTTCCTCGAGCGTATGAACTACGTGAAAGCCGCGTGAAAGCCGCGTGCGCGCCGCTACAACGTGGCGTGAGCGTCGCGTTTGACTAGAAGGCCTAGCACGATCGATTTTGACGTAGCGTATCGTAAACGTAAGCAAATTTTAAATTAAAAATACACGTTTGCTACACAATATTTATATAAATTAAATACTTTATTTAAATCTCTGTATTTATTATAATGAGCAAATTGTCTAAAAGTTTATCTAAATGTTCTATGACTGCTGTATTTTAGATTCGAAATTCGCATACGTTTACGATACCTACGATACGTCAAAATTATTCGTGCTAGGCCCACAGCGGGCGGCGTGTGCACAGTGGGAACGCGCACGCCCAAAGTGGGGCAGGCCTTATCGGAGTCGAAGCTCCGTAACATCCCCAGTCTCAACAATCACAGCTGAGGGTGCTGCGGGGGTGAGCAGAGGTCGTGAACCGTAGTGTTTACTATTAATGTGTGAATTGTTAATACAGATTAACCTTGTTAGTCTAGTTGTCGCGAGTACGATTGCTGAGCGTGGGGTCCTTGGTTCGATAGCCGGGTCACAATATTTTAATTATTCAAAGTCAAAGTCAAAGCATAGACTGATACGTGAAGAGAAAACTTTTTTACTTAATGAAAACTTTTTAGGCTGTGTCCCCAATAGGCAAACTGTTAGCGGCCGACTGAGTTTGCGGCGTATCGGTTTAGTACGCCCTTCCATATATTTGAAATGGAGTGTCCACACTTTGCTAGTTTGCGCTAACAATTTGCTACTGCAAACTCAGTCGGCCGCTCACAGTTTGCCTATTGGGGACACAGCCTTAGGCATATTGCGCTCACGGAAGGGTGTGAGATTTGGCATAGTCATAGTCAGTTAGTCAGCAAGATGAAGCTAGATGCCTGTTCCAAAGCGTAGATTCCTATGGTTCTCCATAGGAATCTTATAGGAAGTTTATTGCTCGTTATTCTCAACGAGCAATAAACTTCCTAGTTACTATTTTAAATCAAGGTAATATTTAAACTGATAGGTAGGTACCTAAGGGCCGTAAGATCAATCGTAGTTTAAACCACAGAAGAGAGTTTAATCTCCCGTCTTCGATTGTTTCTTTGGGTTTTTGTATTAGAAAACAATCGAAGTCTCTCTTTCGTGGTTAAGCTACGATTGATCTTACGGCCCTAAGCTAGCTTTCCATTTTTTGAGTCACTTTTTCTAACTTTATTATTATAACCATAAACTTAGCTCCCTATCACTTACTCCACTATCGTAATAAAAAAATATCCGGTAATTTATCTAGCAAAAAAACCGGTATTATGCGGTAATATTCGGTTTTTACGAGCGGCCCTCTATTGTCGCGATTATTGATGTAATGGGTTTCGTCGCTAAGAAAGATCTTTATTAATGAACGATATTGTTGGTCTATATTTTATCTAGGGGAATTTATAAGAAATATCGGTGAATTCGCGATAATTTTGGAGATGAATAGCCTTTAATAAAAATACTAAATTAGTTTTAGAAACTTATTATTCTATAACTGCTGTAAGTAATACCTACCGTACTTATTTTTGCATATTTTTTTATGTGAAACTTTTATCGCCGCGTCTTAGGTTGGGTGTAAGATCGACTCGTATGCCGTGACGGCAGACGGCATGACCCCCTCATATGCCGTCATGGCCCCTCTCCGCCGCGCTATCTAATCCGTTGTGTGTGCGTTTCGATGTTTTACATCTGCCAGGCGTCCCATGACGGTCATATTATTTTTTTAGGTTTATTTGTTTAAATATAAAAATCCAAAAAAATACGAATATAATCAAATTGGAAGTAGGTAGGTATGTATAAAAACACGCGAAAATTTTAGCGTGTCAAATATTTTTTACATAGATTATATTTACATTTTCATCTTTTTCCTATTTTCCTGCAGATAATGCAGTATTTTCACTTGGCTAGCATGAAGGTTTGCAATCCTGAAACCGTTTTTAATCAGTAGAGCAAATCGAATTTAATTACAGTTATGCTATACTTAATATTAATTTCCAATTAACATCCAATAATTTAATTAAAAGTACCTATTCATATTGAAAATAATTATAATAATAACTTGCAATTCAGATTCAGCTCATTTTACATTGCTAAAACACGATATTTCTAACATTTTTATCATTAAGTATTATCAGTATATTTTCGTATTTCTCTCTATGCTTTAATGCTCTAAATATCAAACAAATTGTACGTTAAGGAGCACAATTGTTGAAGTTAATTTAAAATTGCCGCCTTTTCCTATGACAATGTTAGTAACTGCCTTTATAACCTATGGTAAATCCGCTCTACTCCTCTCTGATTGTATGTGCGTTGTATTATATAAAAGTTTTCTATTTCAATAAATTCGCATTTATTTCAACAACAATTAATTACATTCTTAGGATCAGTGGCTTAGGTCAGCTACAAATGCTTACCTGACCACTAAAAGCTAATTAATAAAAGTAGGCAATACTGCCTGTACTATTATTCAAAGGAAAGCCGGTAAGAATCGTATTATAGGGACCCTTCGCCACTGCTAAGGATACATAAGTCTACAGAGACTAATAAAAAAAAAATTGACATCTCCAAAAGAAACGGGTTAAACAAATCTATTCATGTATGTAGTCATAAAATGCGGGTATTTTTAGCGTATTCGAAAATCCCTCAAAGATATTAAATTAGGGGAGCCCAAAAATGCGGAGCGCGGTACATTCCTTTGTGGCTTAAAAAGATTGCAATGGAATGTTTATTTCGTAAAAAATACCCCAATCTCGAGAAATAAAATAAGAAACTGAAACTTTTGAGTATAATTTGGATGGGATTCACTTTCCCGTGCCTCGGAGAGTTCGTTGAACCGGTCCCGAGTGTAATACGAACACAAACGTTACGGATAGTCAGACTTCGAAAGTCTGACTTCCGGTCTACTTTTGTAAGAAACTTAGTTGCGGAAGTCCCTATGAGAAAGATATTTTGTCGCATTTGAACGCCACGACTGGTTGGTTGGTGTCACCAACTCACTACAGACCATAGATAATTAGATAGGGAGAACGTCAGGGCGAGAATCTCTCTCGAATGTTCGCAAAAAAATTGGCAGTTCTCGGGGGATATCACGCGGCGTGTTGGTATGGAATAGATAAGTTATATCCGTGAGTGTCACATATATTATGGAGTAGGCAAACATCAACTGTTAAATACAATAGTGCAGTGATAGCCTAGTGGATTAACCATGTGCCTCCCACGGCGAATGGTTTGAGTTCGATCCCGAGGCACGCACCGCTGACTTTTCGAAGTCATGTGCGT
This sequence comes from Thalpophila matura, assembly GCA_948465475.1. NCBI lineage: Eukaryota > Metazoa > Arthropoda > Insecta > Lepidoptera > Noctuidae > Thalpophila > Thalpophila matura. The sequence continues at coordinate 12,002,686 of OX419198.1, read as the reverse complement.
ATTAGAAATTAATTATCACTTGCTTTAACGGTGAAGGAAAACATCGTGAGGAAACCGGCTTGTCCTAGAACCAAAAATTGGAAGACATGTGACGTCCACCAACCCGCACTGGGCCCGCGTGGTGGACTACGGCCCACTCCCTCTCACAGAGAGGAGGCCTGTGTCCCAGCAGTGGGAACATTATAGGCCGATTATGCTAAGTTCACCGACAAGATAACAGTCCAATACATTAAAAACGACCGTTTAACATATCTTTCTATATAAAAAGTCATGTTAAACGGCCGTTTACAATTAACCGGACTGTTATTTTTTTGGGCAACGTAATCGTTTTACCTTACCTTATAAACATCTTGGAAGATATTATTTAATGCTGCGAAACTGCTAGGTAGAGTTAGAACATAGAGCCAGCCATTAGACAACGGCTATCTCATAGCCTATCTGTCAGAATTCCTTTTCTTTCGCCGACGTCCAAGATTAGAAAATAATGACAAGCATCTTTGTGAATGAACTAGTTATGCCTCGCGGTTTCACCCCCCGCCCCCCTTTAATTTCAAAATTATTTCAGTATTTTCGTTCTGCAAACTTTGGAGATAAGGGGGTGGATTTTTTTCATATGTTTTCATTATATTATGTCGAAAACTATGAGACATAAAAGAAAATGAAAATATATTTTAAATTATGCAGATCGGGTTCTTTTAAATGATATTCCATTTAACTTAGTGACCCTACTTTTAAAGTTCGAACCCACTTCAGCGCCTTTTTCAATGAACACTGGATGCGTTCTGCGGCCTGCGGTCAGGTCAAAGCTAACGCAGCCCGCATCATGTATGAACAACGCTGTCGGTCGGGACAATCGGTCTGCGGTCAGGGCAGAGCAATCGCGTAGGCGTCCTTCCCTCCCCACCGCCCCGTCAGGCCAACATGCGTTCTTTGGTTGTGCTCGCACGGTCAGATCGCATTCTATACAAAAAATATATTGATACCGACAATGTTGTTCATACATGATGCGGGCTGCGTTCGCTTTGACCTGACCGCAGGCCGCAGAACGCATCCAATGTGACAAATCCTTCAAACTAAAAATATATATTTTTTAACTTCATTCACTCTTGTAATAAAGGTAGGCAAGCATTCTTAATTGTTTCAAATTTATTTGAAGTTGACAGCATTAGTAGTTGCTGAAATAATCAGCTGACCAAGACAGACAAGTCGCACCATATGGGTTCCTTTTTTACCATTTTGGTACGGAACCCTATATATTATTTTCTTTGTTCTCTAGGAACGTAAAAAAAATTAATTCATGAATTGTATAGGAGGTTAGGTACTTTTCTGTTGTCAACGTTTAACATACTTATACAAAAGCATAAAAACCAGCATAAAACGCTAAAATATGAACCCCTTTGTCAGCTAAATATTATGAAACATTAAAATTACGAGCTACCCTGCCTGGCCACCCATATACGTAATAAAATGAAGCATCTCTTCACCTTATCTCGCAGATATGATAGCAGAACCCTGAGTTATGAGCTCAAGTGATAAATTGTTCCAAAAATACCATCTGTTCAAAAGTTAACTTTAACACGTTTACTTAAGGCTGATTTTGGACTGTAATTGCGAGGAATATCGATTATCGGTCCGCAAAATTGTTGGTGTCTACTGAATTTCGTTAATGGTCGCAATTTTGGGGTATGTAGTAACTTATACTTTGAGGTGTGAAGGTGCGTTTACATTGGTAGAGTAGGATAGTGCAAAAGGTAGAGTAGGTAAGTACTGAAATTAAATTCATTCCAGTACTTAAACTCAGCATAACGCTGAAAAATAACGAAAAAAATCAGTTTCATAACAAGCTATATTCTTCTCGGCAGAACCCGTTTCTATAATGCTCATGCCACGCGTGGACTGGACCAGGGCTGTCCAACGCTTATATTTCTGCGGCCCGCGATGTGTTTTTGATCTACTTTAAATACAATAAAATTAACTAAAAACGCAATAACAGTGATATGTGTGTTTTATTTGTGTTCAAAAAATTAAAGCTATTGTTTCTGCGGCCCTCCAATCTATTGTGATTAATTTTGGCCCCAGATCGTATTTGGTTTGCACAGCCTTGCACTAGATTATACTTAGGGCCGTAAGATCAATCGTAGCTTAACTACGGAAGAGAGTTTAATCTCCCGTCTTCGATTGTTTTCTAATACAAAAACCCAAAGAAACAATCGACGACGGGAGATTAAACTCCCTTCTGTGGTTTAAACTACGATTGATCTTACGGCCCTTACTCTACCGATGTAAACGCACTCTTTTGAGTTTTGACAGCTTTACAATTAAGCAAGAAGAAATGTTACCAAGTAATTATTAAGTTTAATGACTTCACTTGAACTTTCGTCGGTCCTTGGGTTACATATTGTAAATTCTTCCTCAGGGATTTTCAGAAACAATTAGTACATAATTATGTCTCTAGCAGTGGCGTGCGTAGAGGGCAAACCCAACGTATTTTTGCCATTTTAAAGAGTTTTTGTGTTCATTTTTAGGGTTCCGTACCTCAAAAGGAAAAACGAAACCCTTATAGGATCACTTTGTTGTCCGTCTGTCACCCAACTACATATAAGTGGAGCCATCTGTTCATAGAGTGCGCCACTAGAAGTATGCAGTAGCGTTATCTATGATCAAGATATATCTAATAATGATGTAGTAGCGGCATAGATGGCGCTATTGCATATTTCGGTACCCTTAAGGCGCGAGTCGTACTGTAAAATCAAAAAAATGCGTCGGTTTTGCGCTCACGGCACGGCTCTGCCCTCAGATCATAGAAACAAGGGAGATGAAGGCGCTATCGAGCTTGATGCCTGATATTGAGCAAATTGCTCACATTAAAAACGTACGCGCTGGCGACGAACCGAACACGATCGATGGTATAAATACAGTGTTTTAGTTTAGTGCTAGTGTTGAGTGACGGTTAACAGTGTAAGATTGAGGGTGTGCGGAATGTTTAATGCGTGGGAGATCTTTTTATTCACAAGGAGCGCTTAATTATGCGCGTAATTGTGTCGAAAAATGTACTAAAAGTGGCATCAGTTGTTCCCGTACTAATTTGCTATGATGGCATATCTCCTTGTTTCTATGATCTGAGGCTCTGCCCAAAGGCTACCTACTTACTCTAAAGCCGAAAACATGTCTTGTCTATTCTTTGCGAACAAGGATGAACATGATGTGTAAATGTATTTTCTGTAACCACATCTATTTCCCAGAATCGTATGTTATCTGTGACAGACAGCCTTTTGTGACACAAAGACGTTTCCATTTTACTCAGAAATACAAAATTTGAGGTCATATTTTCACCATTTTCACACTATTTCGTCACGGAAATATTTTTCTATTTCGTCACATAAAGTTTTGCTATAGAAGTCAAAAAGAACCCAAACAAAATTATTTATTATTATTTACTACCCGCGGCTTCGCCCGCGTTTTTCGGAATAAAAAGTAGCCGTGTTATTCTGATCATCATCATCATCATCCGCCTAGCCTTTTCCCAAACATGATTGGGGTCGGCTTCCAGTCTAACTGGTTGCGGCTGAATATCAATATTTTACATGGAGCGACTGCCATCTGACCTCCACAACCCAATAATTGGGGAATACTTACCGGTATTCAAATGTTAGACCAGTTGTTAGACTTTTTGGGCTTCTGACTACCCGTAACGACTGTCAAAGATATTCGATATTCCTATGACAACCGGGACCGACTGTTTAACGTGCTCTCCGAGCCACGGAGGGGTCTCGATGTGTAAAGAACGGTCACCCATCTAAGGACTAACCGCGGCAAGCGCAGCTTAACCTCGCAGATCGATCAATCAGCGCGACTGTCATTAAGCCACGAGCCCCTCAGCCGTTTTATTCTGATGTATAGCTATATTACTGTAAAGTTTCATGAAAATCCGTTCAGTAGATAGTTTTTGCGTGAAAGAGTAACAAATATCCATACATCCATATATTTGAATGATGGATAAGCGTAATTCTTTTTTTGTCGTTTGACAGCTGAAGGTAGGTAGGTAGGTAAGCTCTCGAAAGCTTTAGTTAAACGATAAAATTAACTAACGTACCGTGGCATCCCTCTAACCGCTAAACTCGCATCAGTTGACTTTTAAATCACTATTCAATTACCTACCTACGCCTATACGTTCCATATAAACCTATTTACATAACTGCGGACCCCCTCCACCGATACGCCGCGAAGATACAATAGACCCAGGTCCCACGGGTTACCTTCGTAATAGATCTAAGTCGTATTGTGCAGGTACAGTTCTTTTTGTACCACTTCCTAACTGTTGCGAAACAGATAGGAAACTGTATTGTTAGTTCAAATTAAATGCAGTGTGGAAGAATTGTATCGGGAAATCTGTGGTTTAAAGTTTTAATTGTTTGCAAGTGTTTGCTGCGTTCGTCTAGTATACAGGGTGGCAGGTTAAACAGTGGAAATATTTTAAAGGGTCATTGTACTCATCATTATGAACAACTTTTACTATGGGACCAACCCTGAAATCGCGAAAAAAAAATTAGCTGTTCCATACATTTTGTTGAGATAAGTAAACATAAATGTATGGAACAGCTGATATTTTTTTCGCGATTTCAGGGTTGGTCCCAAAGTAAAAGTTGTTCATAATGATGAGTGCAATGACCCCTTAAAATATTTCCACTGTTTAACCTGCCACCTTGTAGAGGTGCACAGACTTGTACTATTCGGTTCCGGTTCAAGTACGAATAGGAACGTCAATGACCTTGGACTGTCAACTATCATTTGAAAAGTAAGGCAAGGAAAATTAATTTGTGTAATATTTTTTTATTTTTTTATCTATGAGGCCTGTTACATTGTGTCACCTCTCTCGCTCGCACAAAACCTTAAGAATGTTAAATGAAAAGATGCATTTTTGAAAAATGTAATCTTTTAATGATTTAGATAATTCCGAAACAACAGTTTCGGAAGTCACAAGCACAACATTATTGAGATTGTTTTTAATGCGATTTGATCTTTTTTTTTTAGTTTTTTATTCTCTTTCTTAATATAAGGTACATTTTTTCACTCTCCTTAAATAAATAAATGGATGCTGCGTCGGTGGAAAATATCTAAATAAATTACGTCCTGTAACAACTTCGCACTCGTTCATATTTTATAAATAAAAAAAACTATACATTATAGAACCTAGAGCTTGAATAAGAAAACGGAGCAAATGAAAAATATTTTCATTTTTTAAGCTGGGAAAAATTAAGAAATAAAATGTTCCCATTTTTATTTACAAAAAAAAAGTACCTACATCAGGTGCTTGTTATTCCGCAAATTGTAAGTCTCCTAATTAAAGCGGTTTATTCTAGTGCTCTCTAGTACCAAACTGAAGCTATTCCAACTGAAATTTTAATCTTCGAGCAGAAAATGTGTTTTTCGGTACGACTTCATTTTGGGCTTGTGTAGCCAGGGATTTAATTGCAAGTGTGTTTTATTTTCTCCATATTAAAATGAAGAAAATAAAATACTACTATATACTATATATAATAAAATACTATAGTATTTTAAAGGAAATTATCTATAACCTCTACTACCAATACTCTCTAAGTTAAATCTAGATTCGATATTTCCTGTTAAAATGTCCTAATTAACAGAAAAAAATGTGCCACCGAAATCAATCAAACAATAGGACATCGGAGAATGACCGTATTATATAATACTTGAAAATTACTGAGTCATTATAGGTATAATTATATTGTGCGAAACAAACCTGTACGATACATCAAAAAATTTCAGATAAAATCAGTGTGACTATAATACTAAAGCGTCAAGTTCAATTGCGCCTTGGCAGATTTCCCTTGTTTCTATGATCTGAAGTATACTCTCATATTTAACTCGGATGGTAGGTACTTGATTAGGATGCTGTGCTCTCACGATGCGGAAACATGTAGCTTAGTAAACGCTATTCATCATACTCCGTTGCTGTATTTAGGAGAGGTTTATGTATGGCAGGTTAGACGCAGAACGATAAATTAAAAAAAAAAAATCTAAAAAAATAACCGACTTCAAAAAGCTGTTGTTTGCTTTTTTTCCACCGACTTCCGAAACCAAAATTATTATTCACTTTGCAGTAGCTTTTTGAAGTCGGTTATTTTTATGTAGAAAAGTTTTTTTTTTCCTTTTTAGTATTTAGATTTACTTTGTACCAAGTTAGCTATACTTAGTTTTACGAATCCGTTCATCAGTACATCTTCTACGTAGTGTGTACATACATTTATGCACTATAGGTATAACTTCGTACATTGACACAGGATTGATTACCCAATGTATTATACATATAAAACCTTCCAGTATAGCGCAGTATAGCCACTAGAGTTAAAGAACACATAGCTGACGTCAAAAACATGCGCTCTACAAAGTCTGCAGTGTGTGAGCATGCCCTAGGCAAACCCAACCATTTCCTACGTTTTGATCAACCTCAAATCCTCGCAAAGGAGAACCGATATGTACCTAGAATGCTTCGCGAGGCTATTGAAATTAAAAAACATCCTAATTTCAATAGAGAGGATGGTTGGCAATTACCACCTGTTTGGAATCCAGTTCTTAAAATAATCAAGTCCCAAACTTCACACCGGACTACAAAACATCGAGACACCGTGAGCGATTATTGTGTGCATCGAAACGAGTACGATTCGAATAATATCGATTGAATCGATTGTGCGGGTAGATCGAGAATAATTTTTCTATAAATTAGCTGTCATGACGCCTACCACCTCAGTCGTCCTGCGACCACGAACGCTGCAAAGTGTTCGAAACGTCAGGAAAACTCTGTAAAAATCTGTAATATACGCGATTTAATCCGTTTAAACTTGTTTTATTATAACCTTCCTGTGTGTACATTGCGTTAGTGAAAACCCCATCCAAATCGGATCAGTAGTTTTTGGGCACACTGGTCCCACGTTGGGCGCCAGCCGGTGTCTCTCACACTCACACCGCGATGCTGGCGCCCAACATGGGACCAGTGTCCCGAAGTCACTCTCTCTTCATCCTCGGTTAGCTCGAGAACTCAAGAGCTCGGTTAATTCAAGAATCGAGAGCTCGGTTAGCTCGAGGATCGAGAGGGAGGGTCCCACGTTGGGCTCCAGCCGGTGTCTCTCACACCGGGATGCTGGCGCCCAACGTGGGACCAGTATCCCGAAGTCACTCCCTCTCGATCCTCGAGCTAACCAAGCTCTCGAGTTCTCAAGCTAACCGAGGATGAAGAGGGAGTGACTTCGAGACACTGGTCCCACCTCAAATCATAGAAAAAAGGAGATATGCCATCATAGCAAATTAGTACGGGAACCACTGTCGCCACTTTTAGAACAGCTTACGATACAATTACAAGCGCTCTTTGTGAATAAAGATATCCCATACATTAAAAATTCCGCACACACTCAATCTTACACTGTTATTCGTCACTCAACACTAGCACTAAACTTACCTAAACACTGTATTTATATCATCGATCGCGTTCGGTCCATCGCCAGTGTGTTCGTTTTAATTATGATCAATGTGATCCTATCAAAGCGTCAAACTTAATAGCGCCTTGGTACAGCTCCCTTGTTTTTGTGATCTGAGGGTCCCATGTTGGGCGCCAGCATTCCGGAGTCCCTCCTTTTAGATCCTCGACTAGCTCTGAGGGAGCTTCCGGGTACAGCGTATCCCTAATTTCCATGTAAAAATAAAAATTCTCAGTTGTTCTGTCAGTGATGTCCATCCCGCATGTATTCGACGTTTTATCCGATTCCGCAGCATCCACAAACGATATTACATAATTACAAATGTTTGCCATTTGCATTAAATTAATGTTGAACGAACAAATCGTTGATAGGACACTCAATGATGATGATTTGTGTACGTTTTTGCGTTATTACGTTAACCGCCTTGGGAGTTTAGTCGAATAGATAACAATTATACGCGTAGCATGACCAATTCCATCTGAATTCTACCAAGAATAGACAAAGTTCTTTCTGTCCAACTCGTTATCTTTTCTGCCCGAGCATACGGCGGCGGCGACCCGTGCTTGGCGTCGACAAAAATCTGTGTCGACTGAGGAACAGAAACAATAATTTCTTCTCTTCATTTTTAACGTCGAAGCGTAAAAAACTTTCTACAATCTTCAATCATCAATTTTGTCTACTTTTTGGTCGACAAAACCCGTTTCTGTAGGTGGTCATGTTACGCGTGCAATATTATACAGGGTGGCGATTAGGTTATCACATTAAATGAAACCATGTATCCTAAATGGCGTTCTTTGTACATATACAATAAAAAAAATTGCCGGTTGCCGCTTTTACAGGTCAGTAAATGTTACAATAAATAGTACAACTGTTAATACAAGTTGGTACATTTACTGACCTGTAAAAGCGGCAACCGGCAATTTTTTTTATTGTGTATGTACAAAGAACGCCATTTAGGATACATGGTTTCATTTAATGTGATAACCTAATCGCCACCCTGTATATGCGAAAGTTTGTTTAGGTTTGTTACTCCTTCACCCTGAAACGGCTGGATGAATTTGAATGAAATTTGGCAAAAAGATAGCCTAAAACCTGCAAAAGCAGATAAACTACTATTAATCCATTTTCACTAAGACGAAGTCGCGGGAAACAGCTTGTTCAACCTTGAACATGCAAATAGTTAAACGCGCCAACAACAGCCACAGCGTCAGCGACATACATTCGGCACAGGCGCCGGTAACTCTGGCGCACCGTCAGCGCTAAGCAGTGACCTACTGAGATCTTCGCATCATCGGCTCAATACACATACAACACACATGTAAATAGGTATCAGTGTGTATTGACCACAATATTTGTATATAATAAACTTAATTATTGTAATAAATTAGTCATCAAGCTGGAGCCGAGTTTACTTCATCTCCTATTAATCCTCTCACTGTGGCCAAGACACCTTTAGCCATCATCGATCCTATGAGTCTGTGGGATCGGCAGTGAGAAAACCATTTCCTGTGTACATTGCACGACGTACACAAACCCCTGTTCCTACCCAAATTCCGTCTGTTACCGTAGGTCTCCCTGTAACAGACTTCCCGCACGTAAAACCAACGTAACCCACGTTTGGTATGGTTTGTATGGTAGGTTAGGGCGTTAGGCTAACTAGGGTGCTAGGTCAATATTGTAGGGCTAGGTTCACAGTCAGTAGGGACTTGGGTAACTAAACAGGTACCAAGCTCAATTGTCTGAAACATAGCCACACCGTACGCATTTGGAATAACGGCCTTATTAAGCGGTAGGTCCCGGTGCGTACATTTTGGTCCTTCGAGCAGTTGTTTTTTAGGTAAACCAGGGTAATTTGTTTAAATCGGTACTTAAACGTTGTAACCGTTATAAAATAATAATTAATAAAATAAAAACTTCTTGTTCTTGTCATACGCATTAAACTGACTGAATGACGTTTAGACGTACTTCAAACTAGCGTAATAACTCAACAAACGCTTGGTTGTTGTATGTAAAAGGACTGACGTACTTACACGCAATTTGTACGATAGCGGATCGGAAATCGGCTCCCACAAGCGGCTTCACCGATATTTTGACAAGTCGCACTTATCGTATCAAAGGGCAAATAGGGTTCTTAACAAATAGGACTAGTAAGGACAGTTAGGAAAAATGGACATACAAGAAATAAACGAAGTTATAAAAAGCCAAGAAGCAGATTACAATGAACTAAAACAAATATTCACTAACATCAAAAAAGACTCAGCATCAAGAAAAACTCTAAAATATATCACGGAAAGGAGGAATCGACTCACAGAAATATTCACTCGAACGTCCAAAAACCATTTACGACTGAAAGACCAAGATGTGTTGTGTGATCACAAATACATCACTACCAATTACTTTAGTGCTATCAATACACAGTATACGCAGGCTATTGAATACCTCTTGAAGTGTGAGAAAAGACTACAGGTAGTGAACCAACTGTATGAGCCACAAGATATAGATCCCGAAGAGGAAGAAGGCATTAGGTCACCCAAACTATTTATTCAACTATTTCGGGTTAATCAGATGCAGAAAAAGTTACAGTCGGCAGTTCAATCGATGACTGAAGAGAAAGCGAGTTGGTATTTAGAATCTCTAGTAACAACTTTACAAAAGCAGTGGCAAGAAATTGAAGAAACCCACTTACTCATTTTAATGGAAGATAGTACGTTGGAACACAGTTATTTTCAAGAAAATATGTTTGAGAAAACACAAACGGAATTCGACCTTGTGATGGGAAAATTGTTTGCAGAAATAGGTCACAAATCACCACACAACAACCATAAAACCTCGGTTAAGTTACCAAAAATAATAATACCAACAGTTAGTGGAAGTTACGAGTCATGGAATTCTTTTTATGATCTATTCTTGAAAATAATACACGAAGATAAATCGTTAAGTGACACGGAAAAAATGCAGTATTTAAAAACACATGTACGAGGCGACGCCGCTAAGCTGATCAAGCATTTAACAGTTTGTGACGCTAATTACATAACTGCGTGGAATCTGTTGACAAGGCGATACAAAAATGAAAGAATCATCATTACTAAACATATTGATAATATTCTGAGTATGTCGAAATTAAAGAAAACTACTGCCGCGAACTTAAGAAATCTCCATGATACAATTAACGAGAACCTAGAAGCACTAAAAAGTCAAAACATCAACATCTCAACTTGGGATCCTATTTTGACAAGGATACTTAGTAGAATATGGGACTCAGAAACTGATGAAAAATACGAACAGCAATTAAAAGAGCCTAATAAACTACAGGAATTTTCGGCAATGATGCAATTCTTAGAAAAACGATTTAAGTGTCTGGAAGCGTCAAGCTCAGTCAGGGAAGAATCCTTTGCTCACAAATCGCGTCATGAGTCATCAAATTCAACAACCAAACAAGTGGATAAACTTGTATGTTGGTTTTGCCAAAGTCACGAACACAGCATTTACCAATGTACTAGTTTTAAAACGCTGTCAGTGCAAGATCGCAATAAGGTCGTATACGAAAAACAGATGTGCAAAAATTGCTTGATTCATGAAACATCGATAAAATGTCACAGCACTAAAAGTTGTGGATACTGTGGGAAAAGAGGTCATCATTCTTATTTACACCAGAACAACAATAATATGACTGTAAGACACTCTAAAATTGAGTCACAAAAGAACGAGTTATCCACTCCATCTACAAGTAAATCAATAACGAAAACTATAACTAATATGTCTACTATTAACAAAACTAATATACCAAAAACCACACTACTAGCGACAGCCTTAATAAAAACTCACTCGGCGGATGGGACATCGCATTTACTAAGGGTTCTATGTGATCAAGGTTCAGAGGCATCATTCTGCACAGAGGAGGTTGCCCAACTATTGTCATTCCCACGTATTAAGATACATACCGAAGTGATCGGGATTGCTGACGAAAAACCTAAGACATCGAAAAACTCTATCAATGTCATGCTACAACCAAGATTTCCGAGTGAATATAGGTTACCTGTCACACTTATAACGCTACCAAAACTAACTGGTTGTTTACCAGAGAAAAATTTACCAGAACTAAAATCAGATTGTTTACAAAACAAACTATTTGCCGATCCCACGTACTACAAAAGAGGACCAATAGATATAATATTGGGGGCTCAAGAGTATAGTAACTTATTATTAAACGGGTTACACAAGATGCAAGACGGAATAATCGCTCAAAATACCGAGTTTGGGTGGATTTTATCCGGTATTTGTGGCAATACTACCAATACTAACACAGTTATTAGTATGATGACACGTACTACAGAAGTACAACAACTAAACAAGTTTTGGGAATTAGAAGAAATTCCTGAAAAATACCAATTGTCCAACGAGGATCAGGCTTGCGAAGACTATTACAAAAAAACTACTATAAGAAATCCAGATGGAACATACACAGTGAAACTCCCATTCAAAAATCGCAACGTAGATTACGGGAATTCGCGCAAAAAAGCTATTGCAAGATTTTTACAATTAGAACGGAAGTTCGACAAAGATGAAAACTTACAAAAAAGATACCAAGACTTTCTCAATGAGTACTTAGAAATGGGCCATATGAGAAAAGTTACTAGTACTGACTATTACCAAGGTAAATACTATATACCACATCAACCAGTAATCAAGGAAGATTCACTAACTACTAAGCTACGAGTAGTATTTGATGCGTCGAGCAAGTCAAGTACTAACATAAGTCTAAATGATAATATGTTTACGGGACCAAGACTACAGCAAGATTTAGCAGTTATACTATTACGTTGGCGTAAACACAAAATAGCATTTATAGCGGACATCGAAAAAATGTACCGATACATAAAAGTTAACGAGCAAGACTTCACATACCAACGAATAGTATGGAGGAAATCTCCGAAACATATTATCGATGAGTACGAATTAACTACCGTAACGTACGGAACTGCAGCTGCCCCATACTTAGCGATTAAGACGCTGCACCAACTCGCTATTGATGAAAAAGCGAACTACCCAATAGCTAGCCAAAGAACTCTCCAGGACTTCTACGTGGACGATATTTTGTCAGGAGATATCAGTGTTGAGTCAGCAAAAATATTACAAGAAAACTTAATAAATATGCTACGAAAAGGCGGATTTAAGTTACGCAAATGGTCGTCTAACAGCACTGAATTGTTAGAAAACATATCGAATGAGAGCAAGGACGACCAAGTGATGAAAATACCGCTAGATGAAACCAGGAAATCCTTAGGGGTATTATGGTCACCATTAGAGGATAGTTTCTGTTTTCAGATTACTATTAATCAGAATGAAAAACCAACAAAACGATTTATTTTATCAGAAATCGCTAAGATATTTGATCCTCTGGGGTGGTTAGCACCTGTTGTCATAAATATGAAACTTATGATTCAGGAACTGTGGACAAATGGCACAGAGTGGGATAAGCCCGTGGAGGAAACTATTAAAACAAGATGGATTGAATTCCAAAAACAACTAAAGACAATTGAAAAGATTTCCATCCCAAGATGGTGCCATTTTTCAAGCAATTCGAGAGTGGAGCTGCATGGGTTCAGTGATGCGTCTGAAAAAGCATACGGTGCAGTGATATACTGTCGAATACAAAATAATAATATGTTTAACGTAACCCTATTACAAGCTAAATCAAAGGTAGCACCAAAAAAGCAGAAAACTACATTACCTAAATTGGAGTTATGTGCTGCAGTATTATTAACCCAACTGATGGAGAAAGTTATTACTGGAATGGAAATGGAAATCGCAAATATTTATTGTTGGACGGACTCAATGATTACTCTCGGCTGGATAAAAGGTGAAGCTGAGCGATGGAAGACGTTCGTAGCTAACAGGGTATCCGAAATACAACGAGTGTTACCACAGGCGAAATGGAATTATGTAAATACATTACAAAATCCAGCTGACCTAATTACAAGAGGTATTGTGCCAAATAAATTACAAAACTTATCTCTGTGGTGGAATGGTCCAGAGTGGTTAAAAACTGATAGCATTCCTAGTAAAAAAACTGTACCAGAGATATGTGAGGAGATTAAACGATGTTATCATATAACTATAAAACCTCGACCGAAAAACAATATTTGGGAAAGGTTTTCAAGCTTCCAAAAGATGATACGAGTGTTATCATATTGCTACAGATTCGTAAATAAACAACAAAACAAAAAACCATTAAATTGTATGGAAATGAATGTAACAACTAAAAAAGTCCTCTTCTTAGTCCAACAAGAAGTATTTTCTGAAGAGTACAAAACCATTAAAGCCGGACAATCATTGAAGAAAGGAACCAGGTTAGCATGCCTTGACCCATTTATTGATAATGAGGGCTTACTGCGAGTAGGAGGAAGACTTCAAAACTCCAATCTACCATATGATCAGAAACACCCAATTCTGTTACCTCATGACAATCATGTAACATTGATTATAGTTCGCGACGCCCATTTAACCACATTACATGGAGGTAATAGTTTGACCTTAGCGTATATACGACAGAAGTATTGGATTCTTGGAGGAAAGCGAACAGTGAAAAGTAGCATTCGGAAATGTGTAAAGTGCACTAGATACAGATCATCCACCGCCTCACAAAAAATGGGCTCATTACCAAAACCAAGAGTGACGGAATCGTATCCATTCAGTCACACAGGCGTGGATTATGCTGGACCAATATCAGTGAGAACAATGAAAGGTAGAGGTCATAAGTTTTACAAAGGCTACATTGCGATATTTGTTTGCCTATCCACGAAAGCGATACATTTGGAGCTGGCAGGCGACTTATCAACAGAAACGTTCATAGCAGCACTGCGAAGGTTTATGGCACGCAGAGGTCCAGTATCACACATGTATAGTGACAATGCGACAAATTTCGTAGGCACCGCCAATTACTTGTATAAAGAAATGTTAGACATAACCCAGTCTGACGACTTTCAAAACACGATGACCAACATTGGAACACAATGGCACTTTATTCCTCCATCATCTCCCCACTTCGGAGGGATTTGGGAAGCAGGAGTAAAATCTATGAAACACCATTTGCGTAGAGTGATAGGAGAGCAGACACTCACTTATGAAGAAATGAGCACGTTTTTACATCAAACTGAAGCATGTTTAAACTCAAGACCTTTATGTGCACTAAGTGAAGATATAAACGACAATGTCGTGTTAACACCTAGTCATTTCTTAATAGGAAGAGAAGCAGTAGGGGTACCAGACCCACTATCGGAAACTAATACAGATCACTTAAACAGATGGAAACAAATCCAAAAAATGAAAAAGGATTTCTGGAATAGCTGGACTAAAGACTATTTACTCAAACTACAACAGAGGTACAAATGGAAAACGAATCAAGAAAACTTGTCAGTTGGAACTCTAGTAATTATAAAAGATGAAAATGTTTCTCCCAGCAAATGGCCACTTGCAAAAATCAAGGAAATACATCCGGGCAATGACGACCTATCTCGAGTTGTGACACTGCAAAAATCGTCAGGATCAACTCAAAAACGGTCAATCCACAAACTAATACCATTGCCAATCGAAACAAACACGGGTAGTAGTACGGGTAGTAATGAACCTAGGCAAGCAACACAAACAAATGCCGCTAAGATCCTAAGAAATAACAAAACTAATCAACCTAAACGATGTAATAAATTATACAAGTGGTTTACATTGCTGTTCATCATTTTACAAATATTGGGTTCAGCAAAATCGACCACAACGACATACTCTTTAAAAACGGTCCCACCAGGATTTTATGTTGAACAACTAGGAACAGCAAGCATTGATAGAGGAATATTTAGGATAGAAATAAATTATGAAAAACAACACCTAGAGCAAGAGTTTGTCAAAATAAAAACAGTGACGTCACAATTTAGTCAACTATGTACAAATGCAGAAAAAATAACAAATTCCGCATTTTGCAAGCAATTATACCACCATCTATTAGAAGAAGAATCTAAATTTGAGCGTACTAAAGAATATTTGACAGAAGTGAACCAAACTAGAAAGAAAAGGGGCATATTGGGACAGTTATTAACGTCTATATTCGGAGTGAATGATGAGGCTTACCGAGACATAGAGTCATTAAATTTAAACCAAAAAAAAAATTAATTGAAGCTGCCAACCATCAAACCAAATTTATGATATCAACAATATCACAAGTCAACAAAACTGAAGAAAGAATAAAACAGAAACTTATAGGATTTCAAACTAAACTAAACCAAGTTATATTTTACATGGAGAGTTACGACCATTGGTTCAGTACAGTCGACCACAACAGTGTAAATATACATATTATGCAGACTTACCAATTAGCATATAATTTCATGGAAGAAATCATAGATCATTATAACGGATTGTTAGAAATATACCTAACCAAAGCAACAGTATATAGTGTATTAACACCAAACAACGTCAGTGACCTGATATCATCAGCAAACCAAAAACTACCTTCTAATTTAAGAATCGTTCAACAACAGTTACTGGACACCAAGATATCTGAAAACAATACTCATATAAAAGTATACTCCTATTTTCCTATACAAGAGATAACTAAATATACCCTAATGTATATTACGCCAGTCCCGAAGATAAACTCTGATAAGTCTGCCCAAAGTTTAGAAGTATCTAAAACTTACATAGGTTTGGATTACAACAACGAACGATATTTTGATTTGAACTATGAGGAGTTCAAACGCTGTTTAGAATGGACTAACCATTTTATTTGCTTTCCCGGGGCCGTGAAAAACATGCAATTAAATGAAAATTGCATGGTAGATCAACTGTTTAAAAACCAGACACATACGAAATGTCCTACCAAAACATTATATTTATCCAATAAAATAATATGGAAACAACTTCACATGCCAAACACTTGGTTATTCATTGTAAGAGATCGAGTTACGACGTCAATACTTTGTGATGGACAAAGAGAAGAAGTTGACCTTCAAAATGTTGGTGTAATACGAATCGCAGATAACTGCATAATTAAAACAACTAATAACATATTAACTGCTAAAAGAATTGTTTCAGTACCGATTGTAACATCATACTCAAAACAAATAGATTTTCCCATTAATACGCACATGGTAACTAAATCCATACTAAATATTTCCAAAGAAGAAGTCATAGTAGATAACTCAAAAGATATTTTTCAACAATTAGTTAATAAAGAAAATACGTTACAAACCGAATTAGATAGTACTGTTTGGAGTCAAATTAGCTCTCACACATTCTTAACAAGTACAATATCTTGTATAATCATGCTTTTCATCTTTTTATTTTTAGTTTGCTACGGTCCAGCAATACTGAGATGGATGGGAGTCACAGTGCAGCACAAGACCAGAAGAACAAGTACGGCGCCAGCTAACCAACAAGCAAGAGGACGAAACGAGCTCGCCGCAAACAAGACATCTAAGCAGCGAACAACGGGCCAACCAACTGTAACATCGGAACCTGTGTACAGTTTACCACATCAACACGAAACTATTGAGTTATACCAACTGGAGTCTAGGTCCTGAGAGGCGCCAGAATGTTCAACCTTGAACATGCAAATAGTTAAACGCGCCAACAACAGCCACAGCGTCAGCGACATACATTCGGCACAGGCGCCGGTAACTCTGGCGCACCGTCAGCGCTAAGCAGTGACCTACTGAGATCTTCGCATCATCGGCTCAATACACATACAACACACATGTAAATAGGTATCAGTGTGTATTGACCACAATATTTGTATATAATAAACTTAATTATTGTAATAAATTAGTCATCAAGCTGGAGCCGAGTTTACTTCATCTCCTATTAATCCTCTCACTGTGGCCAAGACACCTTTAGCCATCATCGATCCTATGAGTCTGTGGGATCGGCAGTGAGAAAACCATTTCCTGTGTACATTGCACGACGTACACAAACCCCTGTTCCTACCCAAATTCCGTCTGTTACCGTAGGTCTCCCTGTAACAGACTTCCCGCACGTAAAACCAACGTAACCCACGTTTGGTATGGTTTGTATGGTAGGTTAGGGCGTTAGGCTAACTAGGGTGCTAGGTCAATATTGTAGGGCTAGGTTCACAGTCAGTAGGGACTTGGGTAACTAAACAGGTACCAAGCTCAATTGTCTGAAACATAGCCACACCGTACGCATTTGGAATAACGGCCTTATTAAGCGGTAGGTCCCGGTGCGTACACAGCTAGTATTATGAATTTATGATAATTGCCGTAATTTTACTGTCCACGGTACCCCACACGCATACCTCTATCTCTTATCAAAGGAGGTACCAATTAATGCAAACATCTGCACATATCACTGGCTAATCAAATGACAAATAAAACTTAATACCCTAACCGTCACAAAACAGAGTTCACACAATCTAGCGAAACAAAAACAGCCATCAAACAACCTTCAAAGATGGCGTCGCGTCGTTACAAGTTGATATACACTTTCACCGAGTTCACAACTATGGCGATAAGCTGTTTATTATACAATGCCACTTTTATTGGCGTATAAATAATATAATTTATATTTCCTTCGCGTTTTGCGAGCTGTGAAACAAAAGATAAAATGGCGTACCTACCTATATGTGTATTACTAGGCTTTTGCCCGTGACTCCATTCGCGTGGACTATAATAAAAAGACTATTTTATATGACCTACTTAGTGTACGGTAGTTAGTACTCCAGTACGGGTTAGTAGTCCATACATGAAAACCGTATCAAAATCCATTCAGCAGTTTTTGAGTTAATCGTGTTCAGACAGACGCGGCGACTGTGTTTTATTTGCGATTGACCGTCATCTCACCTTGTCGCGGAGTGCCTCCCTCCTCTGACCTCTCGGGCCACGGCTAGCTATTGGAGGGAGCCTCCACAGACACAAATCTTGATATTGAATAAAACACGATGGATGGATGGAGAGGTATATTGCGAGACGTAGTTTTTGCACTTTACAACTGTTCACAACTGGTATATAAAAACTGTTACAAAAGACGTTTTACTTATGACTTTGCACACATATCATTTGTAGGTAACAAAATATCAGACAAACAAACATCATACAGAACAGCGGTTCAGCGGTCCACAAGTGATGTCGTTGGAGACCAGACAAAGAATGACGAAACAATGAAATAAATGCATAAAAATATGAGATGTTCTAATTTTGAAATTTGAAGTTCAAATCTGGGAGAATGGAGTGAATGAAGTGGCCAGTAATGGAAGATTGCCAGCACTAAATGATAAAAGAGGATGACTCCGTCACAACCTGATGTTAAGCGATGATACCGTCTACGATGGAGCACGCTTGCCTACAAGAAACCGATTCACTCGCGACTTTTAGACACCCACATTGTAACTATCGGGGAACATCCAGCATCGCATTCCACTGTTTCGCGGTTCCCACAATGAAAATGGAATCAAAGCGCTTCACTCGGGTTTTTGCTCAGATCATAGAAACAAGGAGATATGCCATCATAGAAAATTAGTAGGGGAACATCTGATGCCACTTTTAGTATATTTTTCGACACAATTGCGCGCATAATTAAGCGCTCCTTGTGAATAAAAAGATCTCCTACGCATTAAACATTCCGCAAACCCACAATCTAACACTGTTAATCGTCACTCAACACTAGCACTGAACTAAAACACTGTATTTATACCATCGATCGTGTTCTGTTCGTCGCCAGTACGTTTTTAATATGAGCAATTTGCTCAAGATCAGGCATCAAGCTCGATAGCGCCTTGGCACATCTCCTTGTTTCTATGATCTGAGGGTTTTTGATATAATGTTAACGAACGTTAAACTAAAGCTTTGAATCAACCCGTCCTATATCTCTAGCAGATTATTCTGACGGTATGTTCCAGGCAGGTTTCTAGCCGCTTTTCAGTCTAAATCTGCATACAGGCTGAGTGTGCTGACCTCACCGTGTTTCACGCTTGGAGAATTACGTATCATATCATGTTAAGCTAGGAGAATTGTGGGATATAGTTTAAAGCTGTTAGTCGCGCGATTCCTTTGTCCTACTCACAGTATAGGATCAATTATAACGTCGGATCTTTGGTTTAATCAGCAAAGGAACCTCTTTTATCCTTGAGATGCTTTCAGATTAAATTGCTTTCAGTTTTTCTAAAGGCGGACGCAGATTTTGTCCGCATCAAACAAGTCGAACACACTATCTCAATTTAAAACTATGAAAATTATATCATACAATAAAAAATAAGAATAAGAGACAGATTATAGTCTGGAATAGCATTAAAGCACAGTAAAAATATGTATACAGTACGGAAACTACGTACTAACGTTCGAAACGGCACACTCACACAAACACGCGAATCGACGAGACCTCTAAGCGGACATCGCGGTGCTGTCAGTCGTGAGTGCCGCGTCAAGACGAGTGGTTGCCGCGTGTTTGTGTGAGTGTGCCGTTTCGAACGTTAGTACGTAGTTTCCGTACTGTACATATTTTTACTGTGACTAAAGCTACTTTTTATCCCGGAAAACGCGAGCGAAGCCACGGGCAGAAGCTAGTTATTTACAATGTTGTTAATATTTATGGTCCCAGCTTCCCCTGACCCTACGCTACTACATTATGATATAGCTATATATCAAGAGCCGTATGACAGCCTTATGCAAGCCGTATGCAAGCCTGCCCCCTTCAGGATTTAAATGATAAATAACTTCATCATTTAAATCCTGAAGGGGGCAGGCTTGCGCATGACCGGCAGACAAGATCCGATTTTCACGGAACCTAAAAAATTGATAAACTCCAAACTAAAGCACGTTAAATCTTAAATATTCAACAAAATCCGCTACACTTCAGTGTGAGAGCGGGTCTAATGTCGGTCCGGCCGTTTCTATGGTAATCGTTGGTCCCGTCTAATGTGTTTACGTCCAGCGTTGGGCGTGGGCGTGGGCTAACGCTGACTATCGGACCGACACTTCATAAAACTATCGGCTCGATGATATCGTAAAGGACTGATAATAGGAAAGGGTTTCTGGCACAATTTGCAAAATATGGCTGAAAAGGCTTATCGGGGGATTATTTTGCAGTTTGCAAATAGGTGTAACCTAGTCGTGTTATAGGCGGTTCCCACACGGTGACGCAAGTTAGAACGACACGCGTCAGAACGAGTTTCCGGCGTATCGGTTTGGTACGCCCTTCCATATATTTGAAATGGAGTGTCCACAGTTTGCTAGTTGCAAACTGTTAGCGCATACTCAGTCGGCCGCTAACAGTTTGCCTACTGGGGACAGCCTAAAACGATTTTAGCATCGCACTGAGTAGCCAACGATTGTCGCAATGTCGCATAGACGCAGGGTTCTTGCAGAACGCACGTTATTCTGCCGTGTATTCCCTAAAACGCAGTATGAGCAAAAATGTGGTTTCGAGAAAAACGCAAAAAACTTTTTGACACTGTTTTTTTTATAATAATACATTTTCATGGTGGATTATTTGTTACCAAAAGGACTAAGATGTTAACAAAGATTGAATTTTGATAAAGAACATACTATTTAGTTTATTACATTAAAAATAAAAAGGATTTTTTTTAAATCATGGAAAATCATAGCAGTTACTGCACGCAAAACGTACACATATGCAGATTAAAATGCGGTAAAAATACTTTATACTGCAAAAACTATTGATTTATACGCTATTTTGCAGACTAATATGCAGCATAAGACTTTCTTTACTACATTCTAATTTGTGTATATTGAGTTACTGCGTGGTTACAGCTTTCATAAATTTGGTTTTTTGGCCGTTTAAATCATCGAATCAAAAACTGGGTTAGTCCAATGTGTTCTTTAATAAATGCTCGTCAAAACTCAATATTTAACTCAAAAACGCAAAAAACCCTGTTACTGCGTTTTAGGGAATGCACGGCAGTATTGTCGGACTGTCGTGTGCTAGAACGGCAATCGCACAGTAAAACAGACGGCAGACATAGGGGTCTTCCCACATTAATGCGGTGTGATGACGCAACGCAAGGATCTACAGACAAAAGTAAAGAGAAAAGTAACGTATTCAAGCGATGCGACGTCGCAAGTCGCAACGCAGTGATGCGGCTTCGTCCATAGCGTCAGGCAACTTGATTGATGATTATAGTGACAGCTAACGGTCCTAGACCGCGTTATCGAGGCCGCATCGTTCAAACGGTATCAAAAATCTCTTTGCCGGACGTCATGCCGACTATCGCATGGACGCAGTCGGGTGTCGCTCCGACGTGCTTCACAAAAACAACTGAAATAATTAGAGTTGTTAGAAAACCTATACGTAATATTGCACCAAATAAAACAATGTTCCTAACTTAACTAGCACGGTTTTTTCAAAATCATCAAAATTCCTTCACAAACAAACTTAGTTATGGGGACGGTTTTTTTTTATTTTATACGTCGCAAGAATGATCCAGATCCCTTGGTGAATGAGTACGACTCGCATTTGGCCGGTTTTTAGGGTTCCGTACCAAAATGGTAAAAAAGGAACCCTGGTGCGACTTCGTCTGTCTGTCTGTCTGTCTGTCACACCTGCTTGTTTCAGCAACTACTTATGCTATCGACTTGAAAGGACGTCGGCAGTTTTGGGCTTGATCTGGTACACTAATAAAAGCTTAACCAAAATTAAAGATATATTTTAATTGTTCTTTGCCTAATTTATCTTAGAGATTAAGAATTGAAACAAAAAATGGAAATAAATACGAAATAAAATGATTATGGCGTTGACATTTTGAAAAAAAGAATAAAACAAAAACGGGTGCATGCGCCCTGGCGCGTGCCTCCATAGAGTATCATGTCGACAGCAACTAAAACCTTTGAATTGAGAACTCATTAGTCGGGCTGTACTTCATTATATCATTCACACCATACTTAACCTTACTGTCACAAATACGAAGATTTCTCTTTAACCCAATTACGTATAAAAACAAATAAAAAATGAATTTAAATACTACTGAAATACTCGATCACACCAAACTAATTTCATATCTGTACCGACATACACAATCTGAGGCCCAGCGTTCTATGGGCGTCTGCCGTGTCCTTTGGAACAGTTATAAAGAATGCTTGTTCAACTTTATTGCAAATGAAAAAAGTCCAAAGATATTTTTATTGTCATTGCAAAAGGGGCCGGAGTGGGGGTCCGAAATTTTAAAGTGGGGTTACTAGGTCAAGTGACATATTATATATATATATATGAAAGGGCTTCATCTGCACATTTCAAAATATATTTTTATTTTATTTTATGTCTCACAGTTTTCGACATATGATGAAAAATGTCCAAAAAAATACCATTCCCCCCCCCCCCATTATCTCCGAAGTTTGCGGGGCGAAAAATCCAAAATAATTAGAGTTGATAGGAATTGATCTAAATATGGCACTAAAAATAAAACCATGTTCCTAACTACTACAGTTTTATCAAAATCATCAAAATTCCTTCACAAACAAACTTAGTTATGCGGTCCGGATTTTTTCACTTTATACGTCCAAATATGATACGGAACCCTCGTTGTATGAGTACGACTCGCATTTGGCCGGTTTTTTTCTTTGTGGTTCGGTTCTTATGGGTGATGTTGATGACAAAAAGATTTTCTTCTAATCCGACTGGTAGTTCTAGAGATAGAGCGTTTAAACAAAAAAACTCTTCAGCTTTATTACGAGTATATTAATGTGGATAGTATACATCTGTAAGTAGGTACCTACTTGATTACATTACAAATCACTTATATAAAGACCCCCATGAATTGTAAGCAGTTACCTTCAAGAGGCCCATTCATGCTATTATCGCTTATTGAATTCAGCTGTTATAGCCCGTTAAGAAAATAGGTCACAATAGAATAGACCAATAGCCTCCCCCCAGTCAATAGGCTACCCCACCCCTCCCAATCACTGTCTTTGTTTCACTCGATTCAACACGTAGTGCGAAGGGAAGTTTCACTATATTTTTTTTAAGGATTGAATTCATTTTAACTCCTTTTACGTCTCTGCTTTTTTCCAAAAACCTAACAAAATTTCTGAATTCTCTAGATTCTCGAATTACGGATTTTTATTGAGGTATTCTAATAAGATGGGTAGGTAATATTTATAATAATGCAAGAGCGATTTGTCTTAAAATATTATCTGGACCATTTTTGTTCCAAAACAAACACATTTTTAAGCTCAGCTCTATCATAAGACACTGGACATCATCTAGGCCCATAGTACTGTCAAGATAAATCCAACGAGCCCAAACACGATGGAGTTACGCTAAGAAGTTCCACCTCCCGGCTCCATCATAAAAGACCACCTCCTTGCTACTATATTATTACATTGTCATCAATGATCAAAAGAAATGCGTTCCAAAGGGCACTGGCAGACGCCCATAGAACGCTGGGCTTCAGATTGTGTAGGTCGGTACAGATATGAAATTAGTTTGGTGTGATCGAGTATTTCAAGAGTATTTAAATTCATTTTTTATTTGTTTTTGTACGTAATTGGGTTAAATAGAAATCTTCGTATTTGTGACAGTGAGGTTAAGTATGGTGTGAACGATCCAATGAAGTACAGCCCGACTAATGAGTTCTCAATTCAAAGGTTTTAGTTGCTGTCGACATGGTACTCTATGGAGGCACGCGCCAGGGCGCATGCACCCGCTTTTGTTTTATTGTTTTTTTTCAAAATGTCAACGCCATAATCATTTTATTTCTTATTTATTTCGATTTTTTATTTCAATTCTTAATCTCTAAGATAAATTAGGCAAAGAACAATTAAAATATATTTTTATTTTTGGTTAAGCTTTTATTACTGTACCAGATCAAGCCCAAAACTGCCGATGTCCTTTCAGCTCAATCGATTTGGGGAAACTGGTTTTAAAATTCAATTGTAAGATTTTACCTTATACCTAGGTAGGTATAAGGTAAAATGTGTGTAGGTACACACAAGGCAAGTTAATAAAAGCTTGTAAAAATATTAAGTAACGAATTAGTGATATTTGAATATTATTCAATATAGAGTCGGAAATTCGGAATGAGAGCATCCCTTCAATACGATTCAACATAAAGCTAACAATAAAAGTTCTACAAGTCCGAAGTCCGTACCTATTGTAACACGGTCCTACGCAAATAAACTCCGGGCCGAACGATTGTTCAGTAGATAAAATGGTGGATTAATATTTTAACAGGTAGGTTAGGTAGTTTAAAATCTGTAATAATAATAGGCCATAGGTTCCCATAGTTCCCCAAAACCAATACACTACCATCCCATCACAATAGCCCAAGTAGTTTTTCTCCACATGTTTGCAATAGTTCTGCACAGCTGGGGTTTGTCCTTGGGTGCATTTATATAGTGCGTACAGGGATAATCGCCAGCTGTGTCACCATTACATTTTATATATTTTAAGTTTGTTGTAAAGGGCCTCTACGTGTTGGCTTCGGCCCCACGCACGCCTTCGAAAGGTCCGGGACTTTGTAAAGTCCCGTGCAACAAAAATAGGCATTAAAAATTATAATTATATCAGGTTATAATTTCCGCATTAATTTTCTGTAATTAAATACAAAAGTTCATATAACATGTGCAGTGATAGCCTAGTGGTCTAACCATGTGCCTCCCACGGCGAATGGTTCGAGTTCGATCCCGAGGCACGCACCGCTGACCTTTCGAAGTCATGTGCGTATTAGAAATTAATTATCACTTGCTTTAACGGTGAAGGAAAAACATCGTGAGGAAACCGGCATGTCCTAGAACCAAAAATTCGAAGACATGTGACGTCCACCAACCCGCACTGGGCCCGCGTGGTGGACTACGGCCCACTCCCTCTCACAGAGAGGAGGCCTGTGTCCCAGCAGTGGGAACATTATAGGCCGATTATGCTTATGCTATATAACATCTATACTTCAATACTAATATTAAAAAGAAGTAAAGTTTGTACGTTTTTATGTATGAGGTCTCTGAAACTATTGATCTGATTCTGAATTTTTTTTCACAATTATGAAGCTATATTATCCCTAAATGCTATCTATAGGCTACTTTTTATCTCGAAAAAATGCACAGTTTCTGTAGATCACGCGGACGAAATCGCGCGCAAAGTGCTACCGTAGAATAAAAATTCTAAAATCTTTTATGTACTTTGACACATTTTCTTGTGTAGAAGATTAGTTATTGTGATTGTGACTATAAACAAAATTAAACGTGGATTTTTTTCTGTGAGATTGCTTCTTTCAATTCTTTCTTCTTTTCGACCCAGATTCTATACAACAGGGTTTCTCAAACTTAACCCTGTTAAAGTTCCTAGATGACTGAGAACCTCTACAAAATTCGAAATTTTCAGAAGCACGCGCGCCATTATGCGTTTCGCAACCGTTTGCCAGCCAGCCAGTCGCTATAACTAAACTTATAGCGAACCCCTCACCATCAAATGGCGAGCCCATTATGAAACATACAATTTTTTTTACAAACTGATTATAATATTTCCCAACATTAGGAAATCTACACCATATAGGTAACGATCCCTAATTCAATATTATCAAGTTTTTTTAACTATTCAATATTCATGCCACGATATTTATATAATACAAAATTTTCGTCCAACAGAACCCTAAAATGGTGCAATTTGTCGAACTATCTGAGCATTGAATGCAAAACACGGTTGTTAGGTACTGCGGCAACATGCAAATTACTACGGACTTTGTATTGTATTTACAATATTCGCAATCGAACGCCCGCGTGGTGGACTACGGCCCACTCCCTCTCACAGAGGAGGCCTGTGTCCCAGCAGTGGGAACATTATAGGCCGATTATGCAATCGAACTGTCATTTTTAAAGAATGATGAATGAAAGATGTCGCATATTCAATCGTTACTTTTAACACAGATAATATAATACTATACGTACAGATGCTTCATCTCATACAAAGAAATGTGACCGATTTAGCGCGGGCTATCTTCGGGCTATACATTTTTCCGTGCTTAAACCATTTTTTTTCAAACAAATATTTTTCATGATGTATTTTTTCATGTTGGTTCTCAATTTTACACAAACTTCAATAACAAATGGATACATATAACGCCATCTATTATGAGTTATTTCAACAAATGTTACTTTGTTCCTGATGAGACCCCGTGCTTTTATTAATTACTTTAATCAGTTATTATGTCGTGTGTGTTGTCATACGAATATCTATGACAAATGTTACGGGTAGTCAGAAGCTCGAAAGTCTGAGGACTGGTCTGATATTAATGTGACTTTCCACGGTCAGTGATCTTACGGACTATACTACGCACAGCTGATATCACAGTCAGCCACGGACTGCACCGACGCTCTTCCTACGGTCAATGCTTTTACGGATCATAATACGCACAGCAGATAGTCACCGGACCGCACCCGCCGACTATCTGCTGTGCGTAGTATGATCGTCGGTGCGGCTCTTTACTCAGTCAGTGACTTTACGGATTAGCAAAAACGAGCTCGGACCGCAAGCCCTAGAAAACAGGCACATCTCAGTGTTACCGCAGGGGCCCTAGCCAAGTTGCTTTTCTATTAGCGTTTACGTTAAATGATAAGTACAAAATGTATAGCAATGACAATGGTGCTGATTCTGTTGAACATCGCACTAAACTAATTTTAATCACACTATATCTCGTTCTTACGTTGAACATTGACGTTTAACGTTGAAAAAGGACAGACAATATTTAGAACTGTCAAATTAGTCTACGCCCTTGTCATTTACGGGAAAATAGTCATGACCTTTTGCGATTACGACTAAATTGACATTAAAACTATTCAAGTGAACTAATTTGACAGGTTTAAATATCTGCTATCCCTCTCTCATGTTTTTTATTAGAAAGAGACGTAATAAGACTAAATTAAGTTCGTTAACAAGAGAATCGGCACCAATACCTACAGAAAATCAAGATCTCCGTTCCGAGCATCTGTGTTAACCCGTAAAATCACTGACCGTTGGAAGTCAATTTATAACAACTGTGTTATTCAGTATCTAGGTTATGGAGGTCA
This sequence comes from Thalpophila matura, assembly GCA_948465475.1. Taxonomy (NCBI): domain Eukaryota; kingdom Metazoa; phylum Arthropoda; class Insecta; order Lepidoptera; family Noctuidae; genus Thalpophila; species Thalpophila matura. Next base: position 11,975,178 of record OX419198.1, on the reverse strand, counting down.
AATGGCAGTCGCTTCATATTAGTTGGGAAACGGCTAGGCAAATGAAGAAACAGAGCCTATCCTCGGCTGGTAACATAACCTTCGAAATATACAGTTTCCGTAACAACCAACGATTATCCTTTCTCGTTTCTCAAAGAGTCATACTAAAATGGTTCCGTTCAGCGAAACAGAACAATTTGTGGAGCTATTCGCGCATTGAATGCTAAACTCTCGATTAGGGGGCAGCACGGTCGTTAGCTACCAACTTGCAAATATACCGACTTTGCTTTGTGGATTCAGTACAGCGGACTTTAAGCGGATTCGGGTGGGGTCTCACTGAAGGCGAGTTATTTGAATTTGATTCGTATTACAGAATTTGAAAAGTCTTATTTTGATTTTTGATTTTATAGGAAGTCTGTTCGTTACTAGTCACCCCCTTTCTGGTCATATCATCATTCACACAGTTCATCAATCGCTTTCTTGGTGTCTATTGTTGTAATCTTCCTTCGAATTTAATAGATTAAACTTTTTGAATAGGTTTTTTTATGAAGTCTGGTGTTCTAAAAAGTTTTTTTGATGATACATTACATTGACAGGTCTTGCAAGTCTACGACTTTACTAGAACATAGTGATAGACCTATATGAACTATTAATCTTAAATCCATTGCGAAAAAGGGCTTAGTCTCTTTACACTGGAACTATGATGACAATAACACGTCATAGTACAACCCAAGAGTGTGTCTCCAGTGTCTCCAGTGTACCAGAGTCCCAAATATGTAAATGAAATTAAAGGAATCATCTGTAAAAAAATAAGTTAAACGGAATTTAAAAAATTGTAACTGAAATTAATGGAATCATGTGTTAAAAAATTACACAGAACGTAACCGGAGCTAGTAAATATAATTAAAGCGAAATAATAATATAATTAATGCAGAAGCAATACCGTGAAAAGCACAGTTACACAAAATCAGTTCAATTAACATAGCAATTAGTTAAACTATCTGCGAATTGCATTCAAAATCTACCATTACTACAATTGAGACTTGCAAATTAAAGGAAGAAGTTTGCCTGTGTGGGTACAAAATGCAATCCAATTTAAGCTTTAGTTTAAGGGAATACGATTCTAATTCTACTGCAGATGTAACTGCATCAGTAATCGTATTTTTTTTAACTTATCCCCTTACTAGTCATTTTGAATTTCTACTCCACACATGCAATGAATTATTACCGATTCTTACCGACCGATCTTATTTACTTAATTAGTCTAACGATTTGGCCTAACATTTTTAATTGTCATGAACAAAGTCCTATAAAAAATATTTATTATTAGCACTTTGCCCGCGATATCATCCGTGATATCATAAAAACTGTGCATTTTTTCGGAATAAAAAGAAGCTTAAAGCGCTCAAAGATAACGTAGCTTCATAATAATGAAAGAATTTTCAGACTCGGATCACTAGTTCCTGAGATTATCTCATACATACAAACTTTACCTCTACAAAATATTAAGTATAGTTTCAAAAGCATTTCCTTGTAAACTTACAGTAACTACAATAAAAATGAAAACTTCAAAAAGCATTACCGTGTAATGAAAAAAAAACGTTAGGTAGGTACTGTAGACCAGCGAACTCAAAGAAAAAACTTTTTATAAATTCCTTCCTGCAATTTTTCCGGCCAGCTGCCAAACTTCTCGAAACATTCAATTAAATCGAAGTTTATTCAATTTAATTCAGTTCAATTTATTTGTTCGGCAGTACCTAGTGAAAAAACTGCATCAATTTGTCCAACAACGATTGGACGCAAAGCAGAATGCATAGCGCAACTACTCGTTACAGCAGTAACTTGTAAATGATTGAACTAACTTTGCTTTTGTAGTGGTCTCACTGCTAACGAGTTAAAAGCTGGTGGGATTTAGTTAAGTCACCGGGGAGAACTAGGTTGGATGACTTTTTAACTACTAACAAAGTGCAGTTTACGAGCTTTAGCGAATTGAGAGTCTAATCGAGAGTGGATAAGAAAATGAACGATCAGTTGGTTTTATTGAATGCTAGAACTTTTTTATTTTTATTTTTTTATTTAATACTTTATGCACAAGTAAAAAAATACGACACAAAGGCGGACTTAATGCCTTAGGCATTAGGCACTTTTCCCGCGACTTTTCGCGTGGAAGTCGGAAAACCATATAGTGTCTAGTTTAAAAAATGTCACCCGCGCCTATATCTCCGCTTATATCTGCTAAACTACGCAGCGGATTTTGATACGGTTTTCACTGTCATTTGGAGTTTTTTTTACGGAAGGTTAGTATGTACTACTATTTAAGTTTCTGAAGTGGGATTCTGGCTTTTAAGCAGCCTGATTCTTATCAAGAATTTGACTGAACTGGTAAATACAAGCCAAGTCTATACACGTCATAGTACGACCTTGTTGGAATAATATAACTTATAGGTAACTTGATTTCACACAAGTTGGATTTAACAACTGGTTTTGAATCTCTTAGGGCCAAGTTCACCGACAAGATAACAGCCCGATAAATTGGAAACGCCCGTTTAACATAGTTTTTAAGAAACGTTTTATAAAGAAAAAGATTTGTTAAACGGCCGTTTTCAAGTTATCGGACTTTTATCTGGTCGGTGAACTTGGCCTTTAAATAGTTACCTATATAATAACAACTGGTTTTGGTTAAGTACATCATTGCCTAAGTAGTTATGGGGTCATTTTTTAGGGTTCCGTAGTAAAACTAGGAACCCTTAAATAGTTTCGTCATGTCCGTCTGTCCGTCTGTCTGTCTGTCTGTCTGTCCGTCTGTCACACCTTCGTAAAATCTACAGTTCATGACCAATATTCACAGGTAGATATGTCTTCTGTAAGCCGCTATAAAAATCTGTAGCGAAATTATAAAAAATACAATAATTAGTGGGGGAATAATGGAATATACATGAAACTGAAGGATGAAAAAAAATATTTTGGCGCATGTGGGGTATCGTTGGATAGGTCTTTGAAAATAAGGTCAAGGTTTCTAAACTACTTCTTTATTTAAGTGCATATTTAGTGAACTAGAAGCTTCGAAAGTCGTTAACAATGTGTCCCCCCACCTGTAATTTTCCAACCGCGTTATCAAAAAATCTGAAAAAATTCAAGCTTATGGAATCTAAAAAATTATCTCGATTAAAATTGGTTTGAACAAGATACGTTAATAACTTTTTGGAATATTCACTATTTTCAGTTTTGACCGCAAAAATAACTTCGTATTTCATTATAATAATAGGAAATACAAACTTATGTTTGCAGTTGGAAGACTGAAATACTTCTTCCTACGGAACCCTAGACTGTGCGTGGTTCGACACGCTCTTGCCCGGCTTTTTGTGTTATAATTTGAATAAAATTTAGTTATAATATTATAAAAAAAATTTTGATCGCCTATACTTTTATGGAATACCTATTCCTCTTTCTTGTCTTTTCGGCGTTATTTCAGTCAATTAAACTAAAAAATTAAAAATTCAATCACGTGTTCCCCGCTGCAAGTGGGACCACACCCCACACTCGGTCAGGAGTGTTGACCAAAGTAAGCTAAAGCTGATCGATATTTCAAGCGGTCTGATCGAAGCTCGCCAACATTTAATTTGTTGCTAAGTGTTTCCACAAATTGTCGCTTCGAGCGAATTGTGGCGGAGTTGAAATGGATTTGATTCATCAGTCTTAAATTAAAAACTATTCCAACTATTAAGGGTCAGCACCATGTAAAAGGCTTACGGGAAAACCATAACTTTATATAGAAAAGGTAAAGTAGTAGCTACGAAAAAAAAGATCTGACTAGCTAAAGAGTTTCACTAGTGGCTAATGAAATCGTGTTGAGAATAAACATTATAGATTAATTAAAAAAAAATATTGAAAAAGTGGAAAAAGCACTGCCGTAGAATTTTCATTTCAAAGTTATGAAAGTATGGCAGGGCTTTTTTGCACGTTTTTAGAGATTTTCAATTTTTTTTTTACATTCATCTACAAGGTTTATCCTTAAACCGATTTTTTTAAAGAACAGTCAAACTCTTCATCAGCTTATCAGACGTTTTTTTTTCGTGGCTACTACTTTACGTTTTCTATTTATAAACTTATTGAAATCCCATAACACGATTTGCCGTAATGCACCCTTAACCATAAGTTTTTAGCTAAACTCAAGTTTTTGGTTACTTTTGATTAGGTGCTCGATTTACAATGTTTTTACATTATCCGATCTGATATCGGTATCGGACGCCGATTCGAAGTTTGGGAAAAGGCTAGTCGGATAATGAACACATAAACGATATCCTATTCTATTCGATTTCTTCCTAACATTCCTAATAACACAGATGCAGCATTTTCCCACAAAACGAAGTTATCTAATTCGGATTTTATTATTCGAAATGTAAAGAACCCGGGCCAATGTCCTACAAAGATTGTCCCGGTTATACCGACTTATCTGAGCGGATATCCGGACCCGGTGACCCGGGTAATAAGCGACCAAGTGCATTGGATTACTGAATGGCCAATATCTTGGCGATATTCCAAAACTGGGTGTTTTTGGGTATTTATGGTTGAGGTTGGGGTTTAGGTTGCTCGAAAATTGTTTTTAGGGTTCCGTATCTCAGAAGGAAAAAAGGAACCCTTAAGTTAAACGTTCATTGGTCCGATGGCCGCAACGCACACACGACACGCAATGGATACGGTACCTATACGGCTCTCGGTGCGGCCGGTATCGATAGTGGACGCAGTTCTTATAAAGCAAGCCAAATGCCATTGCGTGTCGTGGGTGCGATGCGGCCTGACACACTGACTAAATCCAGATGTTTTGAAAACCCGATTATAAAGTTAACTGACTAAATCCGGATGTTGCAGCTTTTTAACTGTAATGTAATTGGGTTTTTAAAAACCCAATTACATTACAGTTAAAATGCTGCATACATCTAGTATATGCAGCTTTTTAACACTGACTAAATCCGGATGTTTTGAAAACCCGATTATAAAGTTAACTGACTAAATCCGGATGTTTTAAAAACCCAATTACATTACAGTTAAAAAGCTGCATACATCTAGTATATGCAGCTTTTTAACACTGACTAAATCCGGATGTTTTGAAAACCCGATTATAAAGTTAACTGACTAAATCCGGATGTTTTAAAAACCCAATTACATTATATTTAAAAAGCTGCATACATCTAGTATATGCAGCTTTTTAACACTGACTAAATCCGGATGTTTTGAAAACCCGATTATAAAGTTATCTGACTAAATCCGGATGTTTTAAAAACCCAATTACATTATATTTAAAAAGCTGCATACATCTAGTATATGCAGCTTTTTAACACTGACTAAATCCGGATGTTTTGAAAACCCGATTATATTATAGTTGTTGTTGTAGTTTGCCGGATATTACGCTTCTATTTATAACATAATATTGGCAAGTAAATTGATATACCTACCTACATAATAAATAATATGCACATCTGCGGTTATTACACTTGAATCCACCACCCGGATACTCGATAGATTTCTCCTAACATTTGATACCTAATTAATGCAGTCACTACCTACACCTAAACCTTAACACAAAAAAGATAAACACGTGTTGAACGCGAATGCTACCAAGAATAATACACACTTGTTTTAGACGCGCACGGTTGTCGCAGTGGCTGAGAGATTGGCTGCTGCGCAACGTGTCGCGGGTTCGATTCCCGCATTGCACATAGGCACATAGGGTGTTTGTGTATGTGACATTTGTGTTTGTAAACGCACCCACGATAAAGGAGAAATAGTGAGGGGCAACGTTTAAAAAAAAAAAAAAAAAAAAAATGTGGTACGGCCCTAAACGTTTACCTATACCCGGGTTTCGAATACATCCGGATATACCGAACTACAGACTACAGAGTTCGCCGGATATTAAATTCCTGGCAGCTACTGTCTACATTGAATACGGCGTTGTAGTCACTAAACCTGAAATATTGGGGGCTCCACACACGGGCGCAATGCGGCGCGTTCGGTGTGCTTATGTTTTGCATCTTGTGAAATGTTTCATAATATGTAGGTAGGTACAAAAAGCTAAAATAGGCCTAGTCAGGGATTCCCTCCCTGGATTATCCTACTAATGTTATAAATGTGAAAGTTCGTAAGGATGTATGGATGGATGTTTGTTACTCTTTCACGCAAAAACTACCGAACGGATTTCGATGAAACTTTACAGTAATATAGCTTATACATCAGAATAACACATAGGCTACTTTTTATCCCAAAAACGCGGGCGAAGCCGCAGGCGGAAGCTAGTGGAAAATATAATCATGCCTCCCCTCCTTTTTACATTGTTACAAAAAAACAACAATAATTTTCCCGACAATATTCTCTAAAGTATAATCAACCAGCTTCCGCCCGCGTTTTTGGGGTAAAAAGTAGCCTATGTTATTCTGATGTAGGTACTGTAAATATGCTTTATTACTGTAAAGTTTCATCAAAATCCGTTCAGTAGTTTTTGCGTGAAAGAGTAACAAACATCCATACATACATACATCACAAACTTTCTCGTTTATAATACTAGCTTCCGCCCGCGGCTTCGCCCGCGGTTTTGGGGTAAAAAGTAGCCTATGTGTTATTCTGATGTATAAGCTATATTACTGTAAAGTTTCATCAAAACCCGTTCAGTAGTTTTTGCGTGAAAGAGTAACAAACATCCATACATACATACATCACAAACTGTCTCGTTTATAATATTAATAGGATTTACCTACTGTAGCGTGATTTGTATTATCGCATACGCAACTCATTTACCCGAGGTAGTCTTGGTGTCCGTGACGTGGGGGAAAAACTGCAATAGTGTCTGCGATGGTATGGCCACATCATGCGCCGCCCTATGGAGGACGTTGGTCGGAGATGCATGAATATGGCTGTCCTTGGGGCTAGGTCCCGTAGTCGCCCTCGCAAGCGCTGGCTGGACGTCATCAAGTCCGACATGAGAGCCAATGGCCTGACTGAAAAGGATGTTGAAGATCGGACAAAGTGGAGGAAGCTCAGTCGGAAGGCGGACCCTGGCAATAGCCGGGATTAACGCCAGGTGGAAGAAGAAGAAGCGTGATTTGTCTGTTATCAGTATTTTCTACACCAATAATTTCGCACTCAATAAATACCGGTACAATTACGATGTATTGAAATTAAATGTAGTGTAAACATTTTCGGCCGTAGGTACCTCAAAAAAATAAACATCTGTTCAACACACGTTCAACACGAATGCTACCAAAAATAATAGGCAATTGTTTTAGCACTAACTTGTCTAAAACAAGTGTGTATTATTTTTGGTAGCATTCGCGTTTAAGACGTGTCTATCTTTTTTGTGGTAAGGCCGTTTGGGTTTGTTTAAAATGCATTTTGGTGGTAACAATAAGTCATTTGCAGCGATTGTGGTCGCGCGTCAAACGGACAATGACCTAATTTTAATGCTCTTGTATTTAAAAGATATTCAATTAAATTACACCGTTCCAAAACTAATAGGCTGCTTTGTAAGCTATTTTATACATTTGTGTTCGACAAAGTCACATTAATCTACAAAATGTATGGAACAACTGATTTTTTTTTCGTGATTTCAAGGTTAGCCTTATGGTAAAAGTTGCTCATGACCCCCTGTGAGGAATGTCGCATAATGGTAGACACAGTGGTAGAGTAAAACCCACCTGTATTTAAAAATCGGTATAGACACATAAAGAAAAACCAACCGAATGCATAACCTCCTCCTTTTTTGGATGTCGGTTAAGGGCGGTCTCAGAATTTGGTCTCCTCTCTCGCTCGCACCGAACCATTTTTGAGAATGTTGAATGAAAAGATGCATTTTTGAAAAATGTAATCTGATAGTGAACTACAAAATAGTATTAATTTTACAGGTAAATAATTAAAACACATTTCTACTGTGATATCTAATAAACAAACATAAAAAACAATTATGATCTGTTTCTGAGGTTTGTTTAACTTATGTGTTTTTAATAATTAAATTTGAGTTTATAATATTATAATTAATATCATTTTGTAGTTCGCTATCAGATTACATTTTTCAAAAATGCATCTTTTCATTTAACATTCTTAAAATATATGGTTCTGTGCGAGCGAGAGAGGTGCCGAATGCGAGAGTCCTCTTAAAAGAAGGACTAGGAAAAATAAATTGACAATAATAATATTTTTTTGGGCTTGCTGTAGGAGTTGACTGGTAGGTAGAAGTTGAAATCATCACGTAAAGAAAAAGCGTTATGCCGCCTGCACGCGACCTTTCTCTCTGTACCTATATTTCTATTATGTACGAGGGATCCTCCGGCCTCACACGTTTTTTTGTGGAATTTTCACTCTCGTTCAACCAAAGCTTTGGTCTACCCTTTATTAACAACAAGCTCCCGCCCGCGGCTTCGCTCGCGTTTTCCGGGATGAAAAGTAGCCTATGTGTATTCCAGGTCCCAGATTACCTCGTTGCCAAATTTCATCCAAATCCGTCCAGCCGTTTCAGCGTGAAGAAGTAACAAACACACACACGCACAAACTTTCGCATTTATATATATATATTAGTGGGATTAGTGGGATACACAGACAAACAATTACAGGAATTTCTGTAATGTGTGGTTATTAATATCTGCACGTACAACAATAAACCGTATTCCATATAACATTTAATCACAAAATCCTAAAACCATCTATTACAATTTTTCATTTTGAAACCTGAACAAAAACCGGGACATGTATACAATAGTATACATACATAAAATCCTGCCAATTTCGCGTTACAGACGTTATTCGGAGTGCCTTATTCCGGCCGGCCGACACGCCCGGTCGGGTGCCGGATATGGGGGGAGGGGGGAGCAGTCGGCTGGCAAACGAATCGGTCAGTGAATAAAATCCTATTTCACAGAGTTTTATCGTTCCGTTCGTATCTGAAAGTCAGGTGAACTGTGGCCGGATTGCAGAAGTTCAACTGTGTTATTTGTCTTATCGTGAATGGGAAGTTCTAGTCAGTTGGGGTTTGGCTTGATATAAGGATTCCAGTACCTATATTTGAGTTTGGTTACATTTTACAGAGGCTTGCGTTTGAACGTCATCTCGCCTGATGTTAAGCGATGATGCGGTCTACGATGGAGCACGCTTGCCTAGAAGGATCCGATTCACTCGCGACTTGAAGACACCCAGATTGTAACTGTCGGGGAACACCCACTCGGGCAGCGCATTCCACTGTTTGGCGGTTTTCACAATGGAAGTGGAATCAAAGCGCTTCGTTCAGGTTTTTGGTATATCAACAATAAACCGATGGCGCTTTTTTGTGCTTCTGGCCGTCCGATAGAAAAAAGGGCAGGATGGAATTAGATCTAGCAGATATGAGGCACACTCTCCGAAATGTATCCGATAAAAAACCGATAGACTAGCAACTTTGCGCCGATGCTCAAGACTTAGGAGCTTGGTCTGAACAAGGGAGTCATTGCTGATGAGCTTCTTTGCACGCCTCTCAATGGACTCCAACACCTCAAGCTGGTACTTAGCTGAACCATCCCAAAGATGCGAGCAGTACTCCATTCACGAACGAACCTGCAACTGTCGGGGAACACCCACTCGGGCAGCGCATTCTACTGTTTGGCGGTTCTCACAATGGAAGTGGAATCAAAGCGTTTCGTTAGGGTTTTTGTTATGTTAGCAATACAATCCTGCAAGCTTGTTAGTGTTTTACCAATAACTCTGTATAAGCGTGATGCTATCATCATCATCCGCCTAGCCTTTTTCCCAAACATGATTGGGGTCGGCTTCCAGTATAACTGGTTGCGGCTGAATATCAATATTTTACATGGAGAGACTGCCATCTGACCTCCACAACCCAATTACTGGGGAATACCGGTATTTGAATGTTGGACCAGTTGTCAGACTTATGGGCTCCTGACTACCCGTAACAACTGTTAAAGACACTATGACAACCGGGTCCGACTGTTTAACACGTTCAGTGCCACCGACTCGCCCGGAGAGTTCACGTAAATCTTATTCCAGTGCCGACGACTCTCCTGGCGAGTCAACCGTAAAATGTAGGCGGCATCCGAGAAGACATCATGAAAATCGTAGTGGTAATGAATGTGTTAACGTGCTCTCCGAGGCACGGAGGGGTCTCAATGTCTAAAGAACGGTCACCCATCCAAGGGCTGACCGCGGCAAGCGCAGCTTAGCCTCGCAGATCGATCGATCAGCGCGGCTGTCATTTAGCCACGAGCCTCTCATAAGATGATGTTATGTTTATGTTTAATAGCATAAGCATAGCATAATCGGCTTATAATGTTCCCACTGCTGGGACACAGGCCCCCTCTGTGAGAGGGAGTGGGCCGTAGTCCACCACGCGGGCCCAGTGCGGGTTGGTGGACGTCGCATGTCTTCGAATTTTTGGTTCTAGGACATGCCGGTTTCCTCACGATGTTTTCCTTCACCGTTAAAGCAAGTGATAACTAATTTCTAATACGCACATGACTTCGAAAAGTGAGCGGTGCGTGCGTCGGTATCGAACTCGAACCATTCGCCGTGGAAGGCACATGGTTAAACCACTAGGCTATCACTGCTATGTTTAATGCGAGACATTTAAAAGTTGAACTACTGTCCCAAATTTTTACGTCTCAGTTAAACTGAGCGGACACTGAATTTTTATGGAATCGAATCGTTACGTTTTCACGCGCTCGCATTTCAATCACGAATATTATGATATTACTCAAATGGCTCGTGATAAAGCCTGTGATTTCGATTCGAGATTGATTTTCTGTAATTATTGTTTTTTACGAGGCTCGAGTTCGAGCAGAATATCTACGTTTATACATACTTCGTTTAGTAATAATTATCTTCTCTTATACAGGGTGGCAGGTTAAACAGTGGAAATATTTTAAGGGGTCATTGTACTCAACATTATGAACAACTTTTACTATGGGACCAACCCTGAAATCGCGATAAAAAAATCAGCTGTTCCATACATTTTGTTGAGATGCGTGAACATAAATGTATGGAACAGCTGATTTTTTTTCGCGATTTTAGGGTTATCGCATAGTAAAAGTTGTTCATAATAATGAGTACAATGACCCCTTAAAATATTTCCACTGTTTAACCTGCCACCCTGTAGAAATAAACGTTTTATGTACCTATTTCGTTTAGTAATGTATTCTCTTATAGAAAGAAAAGCATTCTTGAGTGATAGACAGCAGACATACGAATAACAAAGAATTCTTTTCGTTTTCATTTTGATGTTAGGTAGACTAAAGTTGTCTTTTTAAATTTTTAGACACCTTGAAATAAAAGTAAGTTTTCACGACAAATCTATCACCATAAAATACCCTTATTAGAAATCTATCTATAGTAATATTAACTGAAGAGTTTGTTTATTTGAACGCGCTTCTCTCTGAAACTACTAGTCGGAATCGAAAAAATCTTTTTGTGTATGATAGCCAGATTCATGAAGAATAGTATTGACTATTTAATTTTTATTTTTATTTTTTTAAATAAAAAATAATAATAAAAAATAAAAAATAAAAATTTTTTTTTTTTTTTATTATTTTTCTGTGGCATTTACTTATATCACTTTTTAATAAACGTTGTTCAAACTATGGTCTACTAACATTAACATTTTTTAGCATCAAATTTCTTAATTAAAAATAACTAGGCGCTCTTAAATTAGTCTTACATTGCTTGGACATTAATCGTACCAAGTTCACTCACTGCGGGAGCGATACAGCATTCAAGAAACAAAAGGAGTCCGTGGATTAACGAGGACGTCTGGCCAATGCGGGCCGAAATGCAAATTAATCATTAGCCAATGTCATGCAAGCGCGCTCACTACATTTATTTTACCCTTTTTTTTTACCCATTTTATGGATATTACCCGGAAACACTCCTTTTGGGCTTTGCCGCAGTCGGGTAAAAAAGCTATAGCTCCGCTGAAAACCGAAATCGCGGAGAGCCGCGGCCAAAGCTAGAGCTAGAGCTAGATGTAAAATGAAATCAGGATTTTCAATACGGATTTTCAATATTTTAACAATGCATTCATCATTATTTTGCACCTAAATATATTGGCTGAGCAATTGAGCATGAATTGGTCATTAATAATAAACATGTTTTTACAACATATTAATTGCAATCAATGACGTATTATTTATAGACGCGTCACGTCATACACCAACAGCGGTATACTAAAATACAGCTTTAAATAACTAGATAGCTACATTATTTATTTATTTATTTATTATATAGTAAACGGTACATATTAAGGTCTATAATAAAATACAATGGTGCTGTTTCTGTTGATCATCGCACTAAACTAATTTTAATCACACTATATCTCTTTCTCACAAATATCATTGAAAAAGTACAGAAAATATTTAGAACTGTCAAATTAGTCTACGCCGTTGTCATTTACGGGAAAATAGTCGTGACCTTTTGCGATTACGACTAAATTGATATTAAAATTATTCAAGTGGACTAATTTGACAGGATTAAATATCTGCTATCTCTCTCTTATATTTTTTTTTAGAAAGAGACATAATAAGACTAAATTAGTTTAGTTCGTAAACAACAGAATCGGCACCAATGTCCAACAAAACTATATACATAGTTTATCTGTTGGATCACAGATACAGATATCAGTGCATATGCGCGAAAAAAGGGAATGAAAACGAATGCCTCGCTTACGGCATACCTACCTGTTGTTTGGTAGGCATTTTTTTTTTGCAAAATATTGCATGAAAAGATGTAGAAGTAGGTACAACCGTGACACTTTTTTTCTTTTTCGAGGTGGAAATCCTCATGGATGTCCCCCGCCCTGGGGAGGGCCAGGGCCCTTTCTGACTAAAACCACCCCGGTGTTCCTCCAACTATACCTTACGCCGGGGGCACGGGAGTCGCTTGCGCATTCGTCCGCACCCCCGGCAGGTATTGGCCCGCCAAATGAAAGGCGGGCCCCGTCATCCTATGCGGCCGTCATGTACGGCCGCAATTCCTCTGGAGAGGCGCGCGCGGAACACGTCGCGCCACCGTCTCGGGCCTGTTTCCGTTCGGGCGACGGACGCCCCAAGTCTGCCGCCCGCAGGCCGCACCCTATGGTGGCCGGAGATCGTTGGCCGCCCTACGGCGCCCGGTGCGTCTGCTGCGGATGGGGAGAGAGGACACCGCCTCCCTTTCCGCCGCCTCCTTGGCGTCCATCACCTCCTCGCAGAAGGAGGCGACGGCGTTCCAAGCGCTCTCGCTGCCGACCATGGCCTCAACCACGGCCGGGAGCGAGAGGCCACCCGCAGCACCGACCGCCGCGACGAGGTCACGGCGCTGCACTGCCCAAGCTGGGCACTCCTCCAGTGTGTGCTGCGCCGTGTCGTCGGGGCAGTCACCGCAATGGTGGCAACCGGGCGTTGGCTCCCGGCCTGTACGGCACAGGTACTTTCCGAAGCACCCGTGTCCAGAAAGCACCTGTGTAAGCCGGAAGCTAAGGGCGCCATGCCGTCTCCCGAGCCACTCCCTCATCACGGGCCTTACCGCCGCTATTGCGGCGTGCCCGGCGAGGTACAACCGTGACACTGGTTGTTGCGTGTCTAAGTGAATGCCACCGGGCAATTACCTTACTTTTTTGTTGCCAACGCATCTATGGTTTATATCATTGATTGCAATGTTAAAATATTTCGCATCAGGAAGGCAACGTTCAGACAAAGGATAATTCAACATTCGTGTGCCAATACCCTAATGACAGATTGCGGGAAACACGCAGACCGAACGATTTTAAATGAATATTTATGAAACATTTGCATTGTTCAACTGATTTTTTTACACTGTGGATTCGATTAGCTGTGACGGAATTAATGTTTTTATACTGTGGTTGCGTGTGGAATGGAAGCTTTTTTAAAACCGTAAAAATAATGTATCTTCTGAAATTGAGAAGAGACGACCCTCTTGCTTGCTCGGTACAACATGTCTATTCCGTACCGACACGCCGCGTGATATCACCGCGAGTACCGCCAATTTGTTTGCGAACGTTCGAGGGAGAATGTCACGGTGAGATTCTCCCTCGAACGTGCGCAAATTGGCAGATCTCGCGCTGACATCACGCGGCGACGGCGTGTCGTTACAGAAAAGACTAGCTGAGCACACAGTAGGCTAGTTTAAATTTAAATCATACTAGCGACCCGCCCCGGCTTCGCACGGGTAGGTACAATGTTGAGATATAAACCTTCCTCTTGAATAAAACAAACCGCATCAAAATTCGTTGCGTATTTTAAAGATCTAAGCATACATAGGGACAGACAGACAGCGGGAAGCGACTTAGTTTTATACTAGTGTGTGTAGTGATTAAAGGTCAAATCAGTCAGAAATCAGTGACCATTGTTACCAAACAATGTCCAGTTATAACACCATTCATGTCCACTTTATCACCCGGATTGTGCGAAATCGCGAAGATTAAACGATTTTGTGGCTATTTCCATTAAATTATTTCACATCGTTGTCACATTCCATTGAACAAATTGCTGATGATCCCGCTATTTACCCGACTGCGAGACGCAAAGGAGGGTAATGTGTTTATCTGTCTGTTTCTGTGTTTATGTGTTTATTTATGTCTATGTATGTATGTATGTATGTATGTATGTATGTTTGTTTCTATGTGGCGTTCTAGAGACCAAATGCGTAGGCCGATTTTGATAATTCTTACGTCAATCGATTCGTCTTAACCTTGCGAGTGTCACTAAAGACATAACAGTAATCAAAATTCACCACAGCGACAACCAGACGCCATTTTGTCAAAATGAAAAAAAAAAAATTGATGAACTATGTCAAGTAGGGTGTCGTTGAATAGGTATTTTAAAATCATCTTTAGGTTTCTTATATCATTTTTCATTTTAAATAATAGTTTAGGATATATAACGATTTAAAGTTGTTTAACAAAGCAATCATTCTCGCTAATTCTTACTTTTTGATTTAAGTTTTTATTTCAAGTATTAACGATATACAAACAAAAAAGAAGATTACGAAAACATACATTAAAAACTAAAAAGTGATAAATAAAAATAGTAAATTAAAAATTAAAAAAACCCGACTGCAAAAAAACAACTAAAAAGTTCAAAACAAGAGCACTTTTCAAGCAGTCTGATGCAGTTGGTGGCATAAAATCTAAGATTTAATACAAATAATTGCCAACTGCATCAGACTGCTTGAAAAGTGCTCTTGTTTTGAACTTTTTAGTTGTTATTTGGCAGTCGGGTTTTTTTAATTTACCATCTGTCCGTCAAAACCCTTTTTCTATGGAACGCGTGCAGGTATCAAGTTTGATATCAAATACTTAAATCTACGGCCCCTTGGAGCTGTAAAAAAAACAAGTTTCTAAGGCCTAAATTATATTTGAGGAAAATCGTAATTCTTTCACGAAATAATCGTATTTTCCTCAAATATAATTTCGAAGGCTATATTGATGATTTTAATGATTATTATTTAGTATAGTAAGTTCTATACTATTTTTACTGTCGCGAATTGAACTTGGATCAACATACAACGTAAAACAGTGCTGCAATTTGCAAAGAACCCAAAATATTTTAAATTTCGCGAGGACTTTCTATCATAATCATAATCATTTATTTGCAATAAGTATTGGTACAATGTAGATCTTTCTATATATAATTAAAATCCCTAATACATAGCCATACATTTGACATCTTTATAGTAACAACAAAATCTACGTACATTCAGACAATTGCTGAATCCACAACGTCCAACAATAAACAACTATCCGTACAACAACCGTGTATACCCGGCAATCTGTCACGGATATTGGCAGCACATAAATAGAGGGCTGGCAGTAATCCAGGCCCATCCATCAAGCAGCAGTGTGTCGCCACGGATAGCCGGATAACTGCACATATCCGGGCAGTCAGTTACCCGGGCAGACTAACATTATTAATTGGTTTTAAGGCGACGGTAAATGGTAAGGGCCGTAAATCTCAAGTTTTAAATCTCTTATTTCGCCGTCAAATAATGCAGGTTAGTTGTGCAATTTTTTTATGTTAAACAAGAACATAATTACATCAATCGTACCTGTGAATATTTAACTATTGTAGTAAAATACTTAATGAAATAAATTCATGAATTACTGTCTACCCAAAACATAAAAACGTAATTACTTTCAAATCGCTTAAGATATTTTCATGATTTGTTTTGTGTGAAAAGACTATGATGTTACTACCTATAATATTGCCTGTTACTTTTTTTTTATTTTATATTTTAGATACTAAAAAGTAATAATACGTCTAATTCGGCACAGCGCGCTCCTTAATAGGCGAGTCGTATTGCTCGGTGGACGTATGTCGCGTTGCTTGAGCTCAGCACAGAACAATCAAGCTATACCACCCAAATCACTCAAGGCCGTTGGCAGTTATCAGCGCCTTAATTTGCGGAGTTTTTTGGGTGCTTCCCGAGGTAGTTTGGGTATTTTTTGTAGGTGTGCGAGGATGTATCACTTGCTTCAACGGTGAAGGAAAACATCGTGAGGAAACCGGCATGTCCTAGAGCTAAAAATTCGAAAACATGTGACGTCCACCAACCCGCACTGGGCCCGCGTGGTGGACTACGGCCCACTCCTCGCAGATAGAGGAGGCCTGTGTCCCAGTAGTGGGAACATTATAGGCTGATTATGCTTATGCTATGCTATGCGAGGATGTACTGTCCGTGCGCATCAAGAATGGGATTGAAAATGTCCTCAATTTCGTTAGCACACTGTTGCTGTCTATACTTACACGCATCGGGGTGCAAGCGAGAGGTGAATAGAAGCGATGCTATTTTCAATCCCTCTCTTTATCGCATGAATAGTATTTTACTCAGGTACATTTGAACTGTCAAGGAGTCGGTCGGTAAGAAAAATTAAGCTAAATGCCCGTAGAGCGTATGCCGCATAGCGTAGATTCCTATGGAGAAGAATTGGCAAGAACCTCAGATCATAGAAACAAGGAGATGTGCCAAGGCGCTATCGAGCTTGATGCCTGATCTTGAGCAAATTGCTCATATTAAAAACGTACGCGCTGACGACGAACCGAACACGATCGATGGTATAAATACAGTGTTTTAGTTTAGTGCTAGTGTTGAGTGACGATTAACAGTGTTAGATTGAGGGTGTGCGGAATGTTCAATGCGTGGGAGATCTTTTTATTCATAAGGAGCGCTTAATTATGCGCGTAATTGTGTCGAAAAATGTACTAAAAGTGGCATTAGTTGTTCCTGTACTAATTTGCCATGATGGCATATCTCCTTGTTTCTATGATCTGAGAAGTACTAATATTGCAAAGTTGAAGAGTTTGTTTGTTTGTGTGAACGCGCTAATCTCTGAAACTACCAGTCGGAATGGAAAAAAATATTGTATAATTAATAGCCAGATTCAAGAGGAGCAGTATAAGCTATTTAGCATCACGCTACAACCATTAGGAGCCGAGCAACGGGGGTGAAACTGTGGGGAATAGCTATTTAAAATGATATAAGAGATATTCAAAAATCGAATGACGTGAGCGGGATTTATCCCACGACCTCTGCCGTACCATGCCTTTTTTTTTTTTTTTTTTTGAGGATGGGAAATCATCAAGTGACCCCTCCCGCTCTGGGCGGAGCGGAAGGGAGTGTCAGACTCTTACTGACTAAAACCCACCCATGTTCCTTCGTTAGCCCTTTTGTCCGGGTCAGCGGTATCCCTTCCGGACGATCCCGCTTTCCCGGCAGGCTTGGGCCCTAATGAGCCCCCTCTCTGATGCTGACATCTCTTTGAGGCGCGCGTGGAACACGTACGCGCCGTTCGGCACGGGCCTGGTCCTGATCGGACGGTGAGCTACCCATTACTCACCGCCCGCAGGCCCGCGCCTACGGTGGCCGGGAGTCGTCACGCGGCTCCCGACGCTCGGAGCGTCTACCGCGGCGGCTTGGACGGGAGAATCTCTCCCTCTCCCGTCCCGCCGCCTCCTTCACTAGCATGACTGCTTCGCAGAAGGAGGCGACTGCCTCCCACTCCCCCTCGCCCCGGACCATGGCTTGAACCAGGGCCGGGCGCGAGAGGTCGCCGCCGCTGCCGATCGCCTCTACGAGGACACGGCGGTGCTCCGCCCATGCAGGGCAGGCCCCCACCGTGTGCTCCACCGTGTCCTCGGGGCGATCAACGCAGTGATGACACCCGGGCGTTTCCTCCCGCCCGATGATGTGCAGGTACCTCCCGAAACTTCCGTGTCCGGTGAGGACCTGCGTCAGGCGGTAGGTGAGGACGCCGTGACGTCTCCCTAGCCACTCCTCAAAGAGGGGTCTTACCGCCGCTATTGCGGCGTGCCCTGCGCTGGGTTGCGAAAGTCGTTCCTTCCATGCCACCATGAGATCGCGCCGGAGGTCCGTCCGCTCCGCCGCAATTTGCCGCGGAAGCGGGGTTTCCCCCCGACGTAGTGCCTCCGCGCGCCACTCATACAGGCGCGCGAGGACTATCGCCTCCATATCCCACGGTGGCAGTCCGGCAAGGAGGCTTGCCGCCTCGCCCGAGATCGTGCGGTAGCCCCGGATCAGCCTTACGGCTACCACCTTTTGGGGCGCGTTCAGATAGTGGGCGGCTCTCCGCCGCAGTGAACGCGCCCACACCGGGGCCCCATATGTGGCCATGGACCGCACGACCCCAGCGTAAAGCCTCCGGCAGGAGGCGTTTGGACCCCTCAGGTTAGGTAGGAGCCGCTTGAGGGCGGCCCCAGTCCGTTCCAGTTTGGGGGCCAAACGTCGGAAGTGCTCCACGAAGTTCCACCGGCTATCGAGCACGAGTCCCAGATACTTCATCGTGGACTCGACGCCGATGTGAACCCCTCCTACCGTTAGTTGGGATCCCGATGGTGGCCTGTTCCGAGGCCCATGAAAGGACATGGCCTCGGACTTATGCAGTGCCACCTCGAGACCCAACTGCCGGATCCTCTCCACGACTATCGGCCGTACCATGCCTAATGCTATGAACCAACTGAGCTATCGCGTCTGTTAATTTGTAACTGTAATTTTTTTTTTTTTTGCTATGAACAAAGCCTTCTTAGCATCAACGAACTAAACGCTATAACAATGTATCAGTTTCATTAGCTCAGCTTCTTCAAGTAAAGTTGTGTGCATTAATAACAGATATACCAACTTTGTACTTAGAGTATCTTCGGTCGAAGTCTACCGAACAAGTTTCACGTAGGAAAGTTCGCGCATTCAACCGTCTAGAAACAATCTAGGCTAGACCAAATATCTGTATCTTATAATAGGTACCGTCAGCCATAAAAGTCGTTCAATAATTCGATTTTTAGGGTGCCAACGGGACCCTATTAACCCGATTGCTTCTCCGAATTCCTCAACATTCATTCCTGTAATCAGTACCTACCTCAAAATCCGCGTTAACGATGGCTATTACTAGAACAAAGATATAACATAAGCTCAAAAAGCGAGCTTCACCAATGCATCATTTAGCTCTTCATATTACAGCTATTACGTGCACTCAAACCGCATGTTGTGACCGCAAATATCCGCACATATTCGAGAATATCCGAAATATCCGCCACTCGTATGTGCAGCCCGGCTCGCAAATTGATTTTAATATAATTCGGACCAGCGATTTTTTAAACTGCAAAATATTTTACTCATATCCGAGTTGAACTAATTGAAAATGTTGCATGTATCTCGTAGATTAACGAGATTAATAAATTACAATATCACTATAACGAGGGTTTTATAATCAGATCGATTTTATTGTCCAGGGCAGTTCCTCATTCGGTTTGACACCAACCAAAACAACCTTTTAAGGCCTTCACACACTTAGCTATAATATTTGGATACTTTGGTGTACAAATGACCCAAGTGACGTAAGTACTCAGATCATAGAAACAAGGAGATATGCCATCATAGCAAATTAGTACGGGAACAACTGATGCCACTTTTAGTACATTTTCGACACAATTACGCGCATAATTAAGCGCTCCTTGTGAATAAAAAGATCTCCCACGCATTGAACATTCCGCACACCCTCAATCTAACACTGTTAATCGTCACTCAACACTAGCACTAAACTAAAACACTGTATTTATACCATCGATCGTGTTCGGTTTGTCGCTAGCACGAACGTTTTTAATATTATGAGCAATTTGCTCAAGATCAGGCATCAAGCTCGATAGCGCCTTGGCACATCTCCTTGTTTCTATGATCTGAGCGTAAGTAAGTATAAGTTTCGAGATATTACATGTAAATGCATTTTGTTTATTACATTCATATTTTTATGTAGTTTTTTAATGTTTCCACTTTTTAGCTTAATAAACCTAATACCTGGTTTGCTTTAAGTAGGTACCTATATTGTTTTTATTATTATTTTTAGTGACAACACCAGAAATAAGTTTGTTCAGAATCAGTAGATGAATCCCTTCCAGTTGCATGATTTTAAATCATGTTATCTATCTATTGAATATTTTATACGTAAATGTTCGCAGCGCAGGGACGGAACTAGCGTATTATCTTTGTCAATTTTCATTTTTTTTTAACTGTTATACAATAGACTAATAGAAAAAATCTGGGGTGTTTCGGTCTTTGCATTGACAAAAAATTATGTGGTATAGCTGTAAGTATCCATATAATATCTCAGCATTACAATTCCGGAATGATGCTATCAGGATGTTCGTTGTATGAACGAAACATTCAGCGGTATCTATGAAGCCATTATTAATGCTAATGGAGGCTATTCGCGTTATACCGCTGTACATTTCAGGACGGACCGATAAATAGACCACTTTTGGATACTTACAACAATGGTATGCGTATTCTGTCTGCTCACATATCTATACTAATAATAATAAAGCTGAGAAGTTTGTTTGTTTGTTTTGTGCGTGCTGAGTGACGAATAACAGTGTTAGATTGAGGGGGTGCGTAATTTTATAATGTGTGTGAAATTTTTATATTCACAAAGAGCGCTTGTAACAGGGATGTTGAATATATTTTTTTTATTGTGAATCTGTAAACTATTTGAAAAGAGATAATTAACACCAAAAAAACCGATGAGCTTGATGCCTGATCTTGAGCAAATTGCTCATATTAAAAACGTACGCACTGGCGACGAACCGAACACGATCGATGGTATAAATACAGTGTTTTAGTTTAGTGCTAGTTTTGAGTGACGATTAACAGTGTTAGATTGAGGGTGTGCGGAATGTTCAATGCGTGGGAGATCTTTTTATTCACAAGAAGCGCTTAATTATGCGCGTAATTGTGTCGAAATATGTACTTAAAGTGGCATCAGTTGTTCCCGTACTAATTTGCTATGATGGCATATCTCCTTGTTTCTATGATCTGAGTGCTTCACAGCTTCGTTGGAGTAAATACGAATATTCCAATTTTCTGACCAGCTGCATTATATGCCCTGAAACTCAATAAGTGCTGACATTTGTTACAACCCAGTTTCTGCATCGAAAATGGTTAAAGTATAAACTATTATAAAATTGTAAAAATACCGTGTCTGTACATTGAAGATTATTCCAGGAAAAAATGTCGGGATACTGTACTGGGACGTAACTATGCCCGATTTTTTTTTGTCTGTTTGTGCGCGCATCTCGCAAAAAGTACTGAACGGATTTTGATGTGGTTTTCACAGTTCGATAGCTCGGGGTCCAACTTAAAATCTAAGCTACGTTTCATCTAATTCCGGTGGGATAAACCAGAGATACAGCTTGACCTCTTGGTAGTACAAGCCACCCTACAAACGCGGGTAAAAGTCTAGTCTATAATAAATCTGAAGAGTTTTTTGTTTGTTTGTTTATTTAAACGCGCTAATCTCTGGAAATGCCAGTCAGATTCGAAAATTTCTTTTTGTATATATGATAGCCAGATTCCTTAGTAATAGTATAGGCTATTTAACATCACACTACAAGCCTAAGGAGCCGAGCAACGGCGGGTGAAACCCCGGGGCACAGCTAGTAATTAAGAAAGTAGGTAGAACTACCCCGATTTTAAATCTTGTTCACTCAATTTTTTTAGGCTTATAATCGATATCGATATCGATATCTATAATCGATTACGAATATCGCATAGCTTTCATTCCATTCATGCGATGCATCAGTTATGATTGATAATGGCCGCATTGTCACCTCCAATAACCGAATAGGTATATCCGCCGCGCGGATATCTGTCACGCCTTATTAATAGCTTCCAAATAATTAAGTTGCTGCGGATATTTTTCGGTGAATGGTGGTGATCTGAGATCATAGAAACAAGGAGATATGCCATCTTAGCAAATTAGTACGAGAACAACTGATGCCACTTTTAGTACATTTTTCGACACAATTACGCGCATAATTAAGCGCTCCTTGTGAATAAAAAGATCTCCCACGCATTAAACATTCCGCACACCCTCAATCTAACACTGTTAATCGTCACTCAACACTGGCACTAAACTAAAACACTGTATTTATACCATCGATCGTGTTCGGTTCGTCGCCAGCGCGTACGCTTTTAGTATGAGCAATTTGCTAAAAATCAGGCATCGAGCTCGATAGCGCCTTGGCACATCTCCCTTGTTTCTGTGATCTGAGGTGGTGATATACGATAATGGTATTATTTTAAACATATTTATATGAAGCTTGATGATTCTAGATGGAGAAATGTATACTCACCAAAGTTTTTTTGTATAGGTTTTTTCCTACTATGACTTGCTGTTTCCCGCGGTTTCACCCCCGTTGCTCGGCTCCTAAGAGTCGCAGCGTAATGTTAAATAGCCTACACTATTCCTCATGAATCTGGCTATCATATACAAGAAGAATTGTTCGAATCCGACTGGTAGTTCTAGAGATTAGCGCGTTCAAGCAAACAAGTTCTTCAGCTTTATAATATTGGTTTATAATATTGGTAGCCTACGAAACGCTTGCAACACCGAGTATCACATGCGCGTTACCGACCCTTTAGAATGAGGATTCGCTGTGCTGACAGCTTAGAGCACAAGCAGGTCCTCGCTAGAGTATTATTGTTCTGTGAGCAGGTCCCCCGTTGTTAACACAGCGCATCCTCAGCCGGCCTAGCATGACCACGATAGAAACGGGTTTTGTCTATTTCTTTTTTTGTTTTTTTTCTTTTTTCTATCGTGGTCATGCTAGGCCGGCAGGAGCTCTGGCGACTTTACTCACAACCAGGCGCGAGCAGTGCATATAGGCAAGTAGGCAGTGACTACCTCTTAAGGTTCAATAAAACCATTTTAACTATTACTACATCAATATGACATCATTATATATCAATTAGTCATGATTTATATATTTTATTTATGTAGTAACAGTTAAAATTGTTTTATTGAATCATATGAGGTAGGCACTGCCTACTTGCCTATATGCACTGCACGCCACTGCAACAGGAATACAACACTACCAAAATTTTAGCTGTGATTGGATTCTGTAAGGCGATAAGGGTTTGAGCGAGATGTTTGACCTTACCTCTCTTGTTTGCCTAATAGCCCAGCCATTATTTATACGTTTGGGCTTTTTCTGTCTGATAAAAACATTATGCTAAAAAGCCTCATTAATTACAAAGCGTATTACAAATTGTATGTATATTACAGCGGGTTATACAAAGCGGCTTTACTTTTGATTCAAATATCCGCACATATCCGCCTAGTCCGGCCTTTTAAGCTTTTAATTAAAGCGTGCAAAGATTTCTTTGATAACCGCTTCTATTCTCCATTAACGACATAATAAAGTCCTGAATGTATGTTACATCGATATTATACAGGGTAAAATTAAAACCAGTGCGGATATTTTAGGAGTTGAAAGTACTCATGAATATGATCAACATTTATTATGGGACCGACACTTAAATATGAAAAAAAAAATCAGCTGTTCCATATATTTTGATCGAGTTGTAGTGAATTTTTGTAGGGAACAGCTGATTTTTTTTCATATTTCAGTGTCGGTCCCATAATAAAAGTTGATCATATTCGTGAGTACTTTCACCTCCTAAAATATCCGCACTGGTTTTAATTTTACCCTGTATAGCGATCCTAAAGAGGCTTTAATTTTTTTTAACCGACTTCAAAAAAGGAGGTTCTGTATTCGTCCCGTATGTATGTATGTATGTATGTATGTATGTAAGTATGTATGTATGTATGTAAGTATGTATGTATGTATGTTTGTATGTGCGCGATTTTCTCAAAAACTACTGATTCGATTAGAATGGGGTTTTCACTAACGTAATTTACATACTTTCAGGAAGGTTTTAGTATATGATACATTATGTAATCATTCCTATGTACAAAGTTATAGGCATAAATGTACACACTCCGTAGAAGATTTACTGTTGAACGAATTCGTGAAAGTAATCTAACACGGGATAAAGAACTAAAAAGGGAAAAATAAAAAACTTTTTTAACAAAAAATAACCGACTTCAAAAATCCACTACAAAGAAAATAATAATTTTGGTTTCGGAAGTCGGTGGCAAACAAAGCAAACAAAAACCAAAGCCACCGACTTCCGAAACCAAAATTATTATTTTCTTTGTAGTGGATTTTTGAAGTCGGTTATTTTTTGTTAAAAAAGTTTTTATAAATACGGGATTACCTACTAGCATGAAATCTATGATACACGTGTTTTTTGGAAGCATGCTAGTTTCTTAGTAAGTAGTGTACACAAATTAGCCTGTTATAGTGCTATAAATGAACACATGTATAAATAGGGTTTAGATTAAGAAAAGAGGCTGTTACAGTGCAGTTAACTTGCAGTCAGTGACGATACTTGAGTACAGTCGGCGACAAAATTCGGTTAACACCTCAGTTTTCTATTTTTAATTAACATATTAATCCGAAACGTTGACCGACTATTACAAAAGCAGCATTCCATAAACTTTGTATCAAATAAGAAAGTAACAGTATTTCCAAAATAATGTCATAAAAAAATGTCACAGCACATATTTTACCCCCTTATCTGCTTACCCAACCCCTAGAATCTCTACATGAAGACCTCAGCATCAAGTCGGCCATAACTCCGATACCACTTAATAGGGGTGCGAAGTGGTAATAAAATAAACGCCTCCCCTGCCCGAGTGGGGAGATACTCGAACGGGGTTGAAACCTCAGATCATAGAACCAAAGAGATATGCCATCATAACAAATTAGTACGGGAACAACTGTCGCCACTTTTAGGACAGTTTTCGACACAATTACAAGCGCTCCTTGTGAATAAAAACATTTCCCACACATAAAAAATTCCGCACACCCTCAATCTAACACTGTTAATCGTCACTCAACACTAGCACTAAACTGAAACACTGTATTTATATCATCGATCGTGTTCGGTTCGTCGCCATCGTGTACCTACGTTTTTTAATTACGATCAATGACTCAATGTGACCATATATCAAAAAGTCAAGCTCAATAGCGCTTTGGCACAACTCCCTTGTTTTCATGATCTGAGGTTGAAACGCTGGACCGAAGATTTTGAGGGTTTTATCATTTCTGTGTTGATTATGTGTGAGATTTTTGGGTCTGATTCCGACATGAAATATGATAGAGGGTGTTAATTTTTCAGAAGCCATTTTTTTGGCATGGATGCGTTGCAACAGCTCCTTGGACTCTCCTTTGTTTCTATAATCTGAGATTACGATTAGCTGGTTTTAAAGACTCCGCCGAAACCAGGAAAATATTGAAAATGGTCTACGGGAAAAAGATTTTGGAAACCACTGCTTTAGAATGACAGGTGCGGAACCCTAAAAAAATACAATAATCATATTTTAATGTTTTTTGCCTAAAATTTCCTGCAGTAAATACTTTTTCTTGCTTTCTAGACCAACTCATAGCCATTTAAGCTCCATAGACTAGGCACTAGGTGATCAATTACCTAGACTTCACTTTTACTGTAATTGCATTCGGTTTCCAATTTAACCAGTAGCGATTCAATGTTAGTAATTCATTGAAACGCTATTGGCTCAGAATCCAATCAAGTCTAGTAAGACCTCAGATCATAAAAACCAGGGAGATGTGCCAAGGCACGATTGAGCTTGACGCTTTAGTTTGGTCACATTAACCATACTTAAAACGTACAGGCTGGCAACGCACCAAACGCGATCGATGACATAAATATAGTGTTTTGGTTTAGTGCTAGTGATGAATAACAGTGTTAGATTGAGGGTGTGCGGAATTTTTAATGTGTGGGAAATGTTTTTATTCACAAGGAGCGCTTGTAATTGTGTCGCAAACTGTTCTAAAAGTGGCGACAGTGGTTCCCGTACTAATTTGCTGTGATATATGTAGATATCTCCGTTTTTCTATGATCTGAGAGTAGGACCTAATTTCTTCCCATACATTCGAAAGAATTTATTTATTTATTTAGATTTACCAACGTTTGTATACACTATAGAAATACAGGAAATAACATAAAAAGAAACTAAGTGCAACAAACAATTATAGGTAAATACAACATTTACATAATATTAGGTAGGTACTAGGTGTACTGTCTTACCCCCGTTATTCACGAACACCACCGTGAGGATACATTGCAAAGCGTACAAAAACTCACTCAAATATGAGCACCGCATGCACTACGCTAAGGTTCATATTCGTATAAAGAACTGAAACGAATGCTCTACGGACCAAAGGTTACCCACTTTTTTTTAACAAATCCTATACTATTTTCTAGTATAGGTAGGTATTTATTGCCTGTAAAAATATTGTAGATGGCGAAAAAAAATATTTTGTGAGTCTTGTATGTTATAACCTCAGATCATAGAAACAAGGAGATATGCCATCATAGCAAATTAGTACCGGAACAACTGATACCACTTTTAGTACATTTTTCAACACAATTACGCGCATAATTAAGCGCTCCTTGTGAATAAAAAGATCTCCCACGCATTAAACATTCCGCACACCCTCAATGTAACATGTGACGATTAACAGTAATCGTCACTCAACACTAGCACTAAACTAAAACCAAACCAACCACAAACCAACCACCACGATTTATACCATCGATAGTGTTCGGTTCGTCGCCAGCGCGTACGTTTTTAATATGAGCAATTTGCTCAAGATCAGGCATCAAGCTCGATAGCGCCTTGGCACATCTCCCTTGTTTATATGATCTGAGGTTATAACTATAGAGGTCGGATACTAAAAAGAAATACCTACTTATTAGGTACCTATTAGCTAAAGCGATGTCATTCTAAATCCGCACTAACATACTCAATACATTTCATATTAGTACAGCAGACAAAATATTGTATCGATCGGCAATACGTCCAGCTGTCCGGCTGTCCGGCTGTCCGGCAGGAGTACGGTCCGCGTCCGGACCGAACTGTCGAGCAGAGAGCGGCCGGATTGCGTACGATAAATTACATTTTTATTGACTCGCTAGTTTTGATGGTTGGTATTGCGTGGCTGAAACGAAAATGGATGTGAAAAAAAAAACTTGGGAGGGACCGATAACGGCTATAATTATTTATTTAAACACTAGTATTTTGTTTGCGACTTGACTGTGATTTTTTTGGAATAAAATGTAGCTAAGTATGGTATTCACTCAGGGATAGTGCAGCTTCCTATTGGTGAAACAACTCCAAAACAAACTCGCAAATTGCCTCACAAAATTCGCGCTTTCTCTTTATAATAACAAAAACTTTTTTAACAAAAAATAACCGACTTCAAAAAGCCACTACAAAGAAAATAATAATGTTGGTTTCGGAAGTCGGTGGCTTTGGTTTTTGTTTGCTTTTTTTGTCACCGACTTCCGAAACCAACATTATTATTTTCTTTGTAGTGGCTTTTTGAAGTCGGTTATTTTTTGTTAAAAAAGTTTTTATTTTTCCCTTTTTAGTTCTTTATCTCACGTTAGATTACTTTGACGACTTCGTTCAACAGTAAATCTTCTACGTAGTGTGTACATTTATGCATATAACTTTGTACATAGGAATGATTACCTAATGTATTATATACTAAAACCTTCCTCAAAGTATGTAGATTACGATAGTGAAAACCCCATCCAAATCGAATCAGTAGTTTTTGAGAAAATCGCGCACATACAAACATACACACATACATACATACATACATACGGGACGAATACAGAACCTCCTTTTTTGAAGTCGGTTAAAAAACAACATCCAATTAAATCACGTGACATGAGATTGGACAAGACTTACAGAAACGCTCTAATATAAGTCTCTTCTGCCTAGCCTTTTCCCAAATTAAATTTGGGGTCGGCTTCCAGTCTAACTAGTTGCGGCTGAATATCAATATTTTACGAGGAGCGACTGCCATCTGACCTCCACAACCCAATTAATGAGTAATACCGGTATTCGAATGTTAGACCAGCTGTCAGACTTTTAGGGCTTCTGACTACCCGTAACGATTGTCAAAGATATTCCTATGACAACCGGGACCGACTGCTTAACGTGCTCTCCGAGACACGGAGGGGTCTCGATGTGTAAAGAACGGTCACCCATCCAAGGACTGACCGCGGCATGCGCAGCTTAACCTCGCAGATCGATCGATCAGCGCGGCTGTCATTTAGCCACGAGCCCCTCGCTCTAATATAAGTCTGGTTTATCAAATTACGGTGGGTAGTTAGTGAGACGACTCGACGTAACCTCTTAATCCTCTTATGACACCTAGGAAAGATATTATTTAACTTTTACGTAACTGAGATTATCGGATTATTTATTTACGTCAAATGAAAGGTTACCTTAGTCATAAATGAAACTGAACTGAAAAATAATACAGCATCTTTGTTTAAAAAATAACTTAATTAAGTAGGTAGATACAGATAATAAGATGGAGCCGGAAATTGAACGCAAATATTTTTTAGTTTTTAGTTTAGTGATAGTCGATGTGTTTACCTATTTTAGTACCTACCTAGAAAATAACGATAGTGAATACCTACCTTAATTTTCGAGACAGCGCCAAACGAATGGTCAACTCTTCATTTGACCAGAGAGCTGATTTCTAACGTAGCAATGCAGTTAACCTTTTCGGTACGTAACCCGTTCAGCAGCTATGCGGGCGAATAGTTTAATGTCAAAGATTTTTCTTTTTATCAGACTTAATAAGAAGTCGGTTAAAAAGGAGGAGCTTTAAATGCATTCGAAGGTTTTTTTTATACTTTTCAAGCATTTCTAAGAAGTACCTACGCCTTGAAAAATCAACCTTCTCTTTCAAACAATACTAGGTAGAGGTACCTACTTACATTATTTATTAGACAAGTAGGTATCAATACAGCAACAATTTTATGTAACAGATTCACCAGCGCGCAGCATTATCGATAATGTCTAGATGTGTCTAGACTGGCACCACTTTCCCGGCAGGCTTGGGCTTATATTTTAATATAAGCCCAAGCCTGCCGGGAAAGCGGGATTGTCCGAAAGGGATACCGCTGACCCGGAACATAAAGAGCTAAGGAAGGAACACGGGTGGGTTTTAGTCAGTAAGAGTCTGACACTCCCTTCCGTTCCACCCTAGAGCGGGAGGGGTCATTTGATGATTTCCCAACCTCAAAAAAAAAAAAAAAAAGGCTAAAATATATACCTTTTTAATGTTAAACTTACGTGCGAGCGAAGAATAATGTCTTGCCTTTTGCCTTACTGATGGAGAAATGATAAAAACGCTGAAATCATAGAAACAAGGGAGATATGCCAAGGCGTATTGAGCTTGACGCTTTAGTATGGTCACATTGACCATAAGTAAAACGTACACACTAGCGACGAACCGAACGCGATCGATGATATAAATACAGTGTTTTAGTTTAGTGCTAGTGCTGAGGGACGAATAACAGTGTTAGATTGAGGGTGTGCGGAATTTTTAATGTGTGGGAGATCTTTATGTTCACAAGGAGCGCTTGTAATTGTGTCACAAAATGTTCTACGGGTGGCGACAGTGGTTCCCGTACTAATTTGCTATGATGGCATATCTCCTTCTTTCCATGATCTGAGTAGAAACGTATACAAAGCGTAACAGATGGCTAAAGTTCACTTGAAAAGGTTTTTTGTTGAAAGTCTGTATGTAAATGTTGCTCCAAATGACATCTGTTGCTTGCTTACTAAGATAAATCTGAGAAATATACAACAACTAGCGGACCTACCCCGACTTCGCACAGGTTAACTTTAGTTTTATCCCTGTGAATCAAGCCCCGCGAAATTCGGTTCTTTGACGCAATCTCACGAATTATTAAACCACTCCGTCGCGCGTTGATAATAATTTATGTGTTATCTTTAAGCTATACCTCTAAATAGCATACTGTAAACTGCAAAAATCACCTCCATGAAATATTTGTGACGAACTTCTTAATTTAATAGCTGTTATCCGCAACTTCGTCTGCGTGAAAATGTATAGTCTTGTAGCTTCTCCACGTTCCAGGCTACTTTTTTGTAAAATTTCACCCAAATCCATCCAGCCGTTTCAGTTGAAGGAGTATGAAACACACACACAAAAAGTTTCGTATCGTATCGTGAGTGCGTTTACAAACACATATTTCACATACACAGACAGCCAGACCCCAAACAAATATTTGCTCCATGCGGGAATCGAACCCGCAACATACATTGTGCAGCAGCTACGACAACCATGCTGTCAACCGTCTCGTATTAAGGTACAATTAGCCGACTACAGACAGCAGCAGCACTGCAGCCGACGTGTCGCCACGACACTACTGGTTTCTACGTATTTCTATGAAATACATTCCTTTTTTCTATTAGACGGTCAGAAGCAAGAAAAAGCGCCATCGGTTCATGGTTGATATACCAAAAACCCAAACGAAGCGCTTTGATTCCACTTGCATTGTGAAAACCGCCAAACAGCGGAATGCTCTGCCGGAGTGTCCACCAACCAAGTCATTTAATATACGTTTGTGTCATGTGTGGAAGGAATTAAGGCGAAGGTAAATGGTAACGGCCAGTTTTAAATCTCTTATTTCGCCGTCAAATAATGCAGGTTAGTTGTGCATTTTTTTTATGTTAAACTAGAACATATATACATCAATCGTACCTGTGAATATTTAACTATTGTAGTAAAATACTTAATGAAATAAATTAATGAATTCGTGTCTACCCAAAACATAAAAACGTAATTACTTTCAAATCGCTTAAGATATTTTCATGATTTGTTTTGTGTGAAAAGACTATGTTACTACCTATAATATTGCCTGTTACTTTTTTTTTATTTTATATTTTAGATACTAAAAAGTAATAATACGTCTAATTCTGCACAGCGCGCTCCTTGATAGGTGAGTCGTATTGCTCGGTGGATGTATGTCGCGTTGCTTGAGCTCAGCGCAGAACACTCTAGCTATACCGCCCAAATCACTCAAGGCCGTTGGCGTATACCGGGGCCTTAACTGTTGGAATAGAAATCGAACGCAACTGCCAACACGACAGGCGTCCACATTTTAAAAGCCCCCCCGGACGGCTCCGGACGCCGTCCCAATCTAGGACAAATCCGAGGAAACTCGGACGGATGGCAGCCGTAGGCTAGGTAAATATTAAATAAATAATCAGAAATGATAATGTAAGCGCTGACATACAATTATGTCGTACTTAAAGTGACTGGAGAAAATTCTTTTATGGCAACATCCATTGTTGGGGATTCCTTTGTACTCGCTGATTAAATGTTCTGTACTTTGACATGATTTATAACTTAGACCTGTCTCTATGGTATTCAAGATGGGTATCTAATAGTAGAAAATTATATTAGTTTCTGAGATGCAGCATTAATACATACTACTTAGATTTTGCCATCGTCGACTTCGTCTGTGTATTTCAACAGGTTTTTTGAGGTCAAAGTAGCCTAAATAATTTCTTACAAATTTGAAGAAAGTCCTTTTGAAATCCTCCTGTTTCTAAAATTATTCCGGACAAATAAGACTGGCAGAGAGACAACATTTTTGAGAATATTGTTGTTTGTGTTTTGTAGTCGTGCAAAAAAAATAAAAACGCAGACGGAGTCAAGGGCAAAAGTCTAGTAAAAATACCTATACTTATTAATACAACTTCTCTTAATTAAAATGATACATAAAGAATACTTTTCCATACCTTCCCTACATTTTCTGTCTGCCTAAACGCCGGGTCCGGAAAACGGTTTGACCTATGAATGGAGCTATTTTTAAAAGCCTCTTTGTGATTGCGTGCTCCAAATTGAGTTGTTAGTTAGGTTAGAGAATCAATTTCCGTTGGCTTTTGAGAGTTTGTCTTTGTTAATATTTTTTGTGATGGACAACAATCGAACTTTTGTTAAAGATTCGTCTGTTCTCTCATTGATTCTTTAATAGAAAACCAATAGGACTATAGCTTCCTAGTTATGTTATGTTATGTTTTAGGAAGTGACTCCGCGACCGCCGCCGTGACCTAAATTTGCAGGCGGCGGCGGTTGCTAAATTGGCAGCCGGCGCTGACTTTGGAAAAAAAGCGGGAAATGAGGTTGGCCATTTGGCATAATTAAACAAACATTTCATGTTTCATTTGAGTAACATACCTAACTAGAGTAACTAGGGTACAAGAGCGAGCGAAGCGAGCTCGGGAACTCGGACACCCCGACACGGACAGGTTAGGTTCGAAGGGGTTGACGGGGGCTTCAGTGAGCGAACGAAGCCCCCGTCAACCCCTTCGTGTTAGGTTACTTTTAACCTTGGAGACAAGAAATAGGAGCTCCGCTACGCGGGTCTCCGTCGACCACCTCTCTCCCCCTTGCTAGTCCAAAAAAGTTGTATTTTGTTTTACATTGACAATGTAATTCAAAAGCCAGTCTAAGGTAGATAATTCAACTTAAAACACGGCAACATTAATCTGCTGCTACGGTAGTTTGCAATTATTTTCGTCTGGTATCACTGCTACTCCAAGGCTACTCCGGTTCCCAACGGCGTTATTTTTGGGAGCCGCCGCCGGCTGCGTAGGCGCTGCCTATATTTTATTATTAGGTAGGTATTATTGTTTATATGAAAATATTTTAAAAAAAAACGACTTCCAATAACTACACTAAAAACTATGAAATAAAAAGTTTAAACTTCCATAATTAAAAATCTAAATGTATATTGAAGCCGTCGGGGCCTCTTCAGGTTTTTGCCTCTCAGTCTTTAAACAGGAAGGGCGTGCGCAGTGCGTGTGCACGTGGAAATTAAGATTTCCTTTTATTCCTTGTTAATCTGCAATTTTGCTTATTTTCATGCTAGGCCCCGCCGACTTCAATATACATTTAGATTTTGCTGCAATGAAAATAAAAATGTTTTTTGACTTTTTCATTTGCAATAAAGTTGGACAACCATTCTTTATAACTGTTCCAAATTTTAAGTCGATAGCACTTGTAGTTGCTGAAATAAGCAGGTGTGACAGACAGACAGACGAAGTCGCACCATAAGGGTTCCTTTTTTTATTTACCATTTTGGTACGGAACCCTAAAAATGGAAAAGTTGCCCGGAAAATTGGAAAAACTGAAAGTGTCTGTTTCTATGGGATT
The DNA here is from genome assembly GCA_948465475.1 of Thalpophila matura. NCBI lineage: Eukaryota > Metazoa > Arthropoda > Insecta > Lepidoptera > Noctuidae > Thalpophila > Thalpophila matura. Next base: position 11,941,753 of record OX419198.1, on the reverse strand, counting down.
GTTCCGTGCAAAGCCGGGGCGAGCAAAGTTAGTTTAGTAATACCTAAATGAATAGCTAGTATATTATTTACTTAGGATTGCTTCCATATTATATCAAGTTATTCCAAACTAGCTAGTTCATTCCTATGGGAAATACCGAACGCCCCACGTCATGTTCTACTAGCGAAGTTATTGATATCGTTCTTGCGATAAATCAATATCCCTTAGTTTATGTTATATAGCTGCTATTGAATGGTGTTGTACCTACCTAAAGCTTATAAAACTTTGATTAGATATACCTACTGGGTGACTGCTAAGTACAGTATTCCCAAATTAATAATGCGCATGCAGATCTTCGCTAATTGTCGTATTCCCGGAAACACCGAATCATGGAATCGTAAGAGCCCTAAATTATGCATGAAGAAAATGCACTTAACCACTCTATATACTTTTTTATTTCCGGGAATACGACAATTAACGAAGATCTGCATGCGCATTATTAATTTGGGAATACTGTAGGTAGGTATATTGAATTGACAAAAATTAAAAAAAAAAAACTTTTTGGATATGGTTACGTTCCAGTACCTACCCTATCCCGACTGTTTTCTCTGGAATATATTCAATGTAGGTACAGACACGGCTTTTTTACAATTTTATATAAGTACATACCTACTAGACTTTCGCCCGCGACTCCGTCCGCGTAGACTACAATTAAATAGCTGTACCTATCTTTGGTTTATCCCAGCGGAATTTGACGAAACGTGGCTTAACTTTTAAGTTGGACCCTAAGCTATCGAACTGTGAAAACCCCATCAAAATCCGTTCAGTACTTTTTGCGTGATGCGCGCACAAATAGACAAAATTAAAAAAAAAAAGAATGTTTTCGAGCATGGTTACGTCCCAGTACCCTATCCCGACTATTTTTTCTGGAATATCTTCAATGTACAGACACGGCTTTTTTACAATTTTATAATAGTAGATATATATAGATAGATATAGTTATAGAAAAGTTCTTGTTTTGATGTTACCTACCAACACATTATTTAAACATCACCTCCATTACCTAATTACCTAAATATCGTCCTATCTTGTTACCTAGAATGTTGGGTGTCAGCTTCAAGTAAGGCTAGATACAACACACAATTAAACTCCAAGCTACTAATTAAGCCAGACAAGTAATTAACTTGTTCTACAATAACAGTAGATGAGAATAATATCAAGTTACCAAGCCATGTATAAGTAACTTCATCTCTTCCTGAAATTCTTGTGTAATGTGGAATATGTATAATAATTAGCGAGCCTTTACTTCACGGGTGCAATCTACTGTGGCGAAAGAAAGAAAAAAACCGGCCAAGTGCGAGTCGTACTTGCGCACCGAGGGTTCCGTATCAGTTTTGGACGTATAAAGTGAAAAAACCGGACCGCATAACTAAGTTTGTTTGTCAGGGAATTTTGATGATTTTGAAAAAACTGTAATAGTTAGAAATCGTTTTATTTTTGGTGCAATATTTGGGTCAATTCCTATCAACTCTAATTATTTCAGATTTTTCGCTCCGCAAACTTCGGAGATAAGGGGGGGGAATAGTATTTTTTCAGATTTTTTTTTATCATATGTCGAAAACTGTGATACCCAAAATAAAATGAAAATATATTTTGAAATGTGCAAATCAAGCCCTTTCATATGATATGTCTTTTGACCTAGTAACCCCACTTTAAAATTTCGGACCCCCACTCCGGCCCCTTTTGCAATGAAAATAAAAATATTTTTTGACTTTTTTCATTTGCAATAAAGTTGGACAAGCATTTTTTATAACTGTTCCAAATTTCAAGTCGATAGCATTAGTAGTTGCTGAAATAAGCAGGTGTGACAGACAGACAGACAGACAGACGAAGTCGCACCATAGGGGTTCCTTTTTTTACCGTTTTGGTACGGAACCCTAAAAATATTTATCACTAATATTATAAATGCTAAAGTTTGGATGAATGGATGTTAGGTAGGTAGGTACTCAATCACGCCAGAACGGCTGGACGGATCTAGATGTGTGGCACAGAGATAGATTATAGTCTGGAATAGCATATAGGCTACTTCTTATCCCGAAAAACGCGGGCGAAGCCGCGGGCGGAAGCTAGTAAAAGAATAAAAATTAAAAATTAATTTTTTTATAAAAACCCGACCGCGGTCCTATCTGGTGTTATAGAAGACATTGCAGTCGGGACCCATTATAATATGACTATTACCCGGAAACACTGGGTCCCGACTGCAATGTCTTCTATAACACCAGATAGGACCGCGGTCGGACCCTTCATTTTGATACCCCACATGACCATGTCAGATTTTTTGAATTTTTTACGACTTCACTTCATGGCGATTAAAATCCGCCATGTTGCTTTATTTCATAATCCATATAGCCTATGTTACTCGCGACGTCGATACAAATCTAATGATATATCATATGTTAAAATCCGATCGCTCGTTTAGTCTCTAGGAGGGAACACAGAAACGGAAATACATACCCACATACATACATACATAGATAGGTACATACATACTAACATACAGGTGAAACACTATACCCTCCTTTTGGGCTTCACCGCAGTCGGGTAAAAAATATTATAAAATGTATATTTTTTGTGAATTTGAAACATGTCAAAGCCATGTTATGCTTCTATTAAGTTATTAAATATATTAGTGATTCTCAAAAATCATATGACCCGAGCGGGATTTGAACCCGCGACCTCTGCCGTACCGTGGCTAGTGCTCTGGCAGAGGTCGCGGGTTCAAATCCCGCTCGGGTCATATGATTTTTGAGAATCACTAATATATTTAATAACTTAATAGAAGCATAACATGGCTTTGACATATTTCAAATTCACATGGTCAACTGCGGCAAAAAGGGAACCACTCAGCATAATGCTATGGCATAGACCACAACACAGCGCTGATTTTCAGTGATCACCTAAATGACGTGCGACATGTCAAAACATCGAGATTTTTGTGCTGTATCCTATCTACCAAGTTAAATATTAAAGTACTATACAGGGTGCCCCATTCCTGGTGGTTCAAGGGAAAACCCTATTAGGACATATCAAACTATACTCAAAGGCACAATTAACCGGCCACCTATGTTTAGTGTCACCACGTTTGCTTTCGAAATCGTAAAAATGCTTCGGGAACACAAATCAGAAAAGCAGTGAGAGTAATAAGTGTTTAATTTATTGCTATAGTAGCTACTTATGAAGTAACATTCATCATGATATGCTTTATTTAACTTAAACAAACGTGGTGACACTAAACATAGGTGGCCGGTTAATTGTGCCTCTGAGTATATAAGTCTGCAGGATTAGTTTAGGGAATTTCGATATCGATTATAAATAAATTATTGTTACAAGTTTTCATGAAAAACTCCCATTGGCACGATTTTTTTTTAATAATTTCGCAAAACGATCTCTTTTTCATTCAAAATTTCTCATAGGAAATTGTAGACAAAAGGTAAGTTTTTTGATGTCTAAAAATCGATTACGTGTTAATCAATCAATCGGTATCGAAATTCTCCAATTTACCTACGATACGAAACGTCAAAATTATTAATGTTAGGGCCACAGATTAAAAGAATTGAGGTAAATGACAGTTAGTGCCAAAACATCAGGGAAATTAGAAAAAAACAATTGACAAACGCACTTTTACAGACACACGACAAATATTGTGCCTTATAGTGATCGGATTGGCGAATTATAATACCAAATAAACCAATTGCTAATTTTAAATAGCCAATCAAAAGGTGTCGTATGGTTTAGAAAAATCATTTGATATGTAGTAACTTAGTCAAAAAGTGGAATAGGTAGTAGTACTTAGTCAACCAGGTCTAATTTAGGGCGATATGAGTAACCCCATTTTTTATAGCCTTTACCTAGATATCTAAGTATATTGTCTGACTAGGATGAAAATACTCAACAGCTGATATTAATACGATTATTTTTATTCTAATGACAATAACACGCAGAACTAATTTACGCAAACGAGCAGTTAATTCATAAAAAGAATAACGTTTCATTAAAAAAAAGTAATTGACATAGATAATTCAGTTGAATATCATTCTCACTCATATAAAAAAAAAGTACACAATTCAGGGGAAAATCATTGTCACACAACAATGTTAAAAAAAAACCTATAGCTACCAATTTTCGCTGACGTTAATTTACAATTAGTGTAATTTATTATAAACGAGTCTGTATAATAAAAGAAAAACAAAAACATTTTACTACCCTATAGGTACCTATATCAAAACAAAACACGAATCCACCAAAAATCAACCGATAATTTTCCTAACATAACCAATCAAAATTGTAATATAATCTAACACTTACCAACTGCCAAGGAAATGGCTATTGTAACAGCAAATAATACGTTGTATTTAACCATTGTCTCGACACTGGGGTTCAGAGGACCATTTTATAAACGCGTCCGTCCTTCGCGGCGCTTCGACGCGATCTGAGGTACCCTGATCCCCTCCCTGCTACAGCCCTGGGAGATGGGACATACGGATAGGAAAACTGAAAAGCGGGACGTGGAAATTGATAGTGGTATTTGCCAGTGATGCTAACTTAGCAACTTTATAGCTAGATCTAGCAACTTTTGCATCCCCATCAGCTACAATTTAGCAAAGTTAGTAGATACTTAGCTAAAATATTTATTAAATATCCCATAAGTTTGTAATGTTTCCTCCAGAATTATATAATAAATACAATCATACAATATTTATTTTTATTGCTTTTCGACTTTTTAAACATTTAGCTACTTCTAACAAAAAAATAGGGCAATCTAGCAACTTTTTAAAGAATATTTAGCTACAAGATATAGGCGCTAGTTGGCAGCACTGGTATTTACAGTACACGAAAAATGGCGAATATTACACTATCAAATATCTGCTGGCCTAGCATGACACGATAGAAACGGGTTTTGTCTACAGAAGCATAGACAAAGGACAGATTGTAGAAAGATTTCTACCGTTTTATGCATACAATGAAGGGAAGAAATATTTATATTCTTCATTTGCAGCGATTCGCGTTCGCGATCTAGTGAAAGTAAATCAAGAAAGAAATATAGTTTCATTTTGCTTTCTATGTTGTAGCGAGCCGTGTGTCTCATGCACGCGTTGTACCCTCACGTGATAAGCAGAGCCTCCAGTGACAGCTATTAAACGTATCGACTTAATGATCTACCTACTTACAATTTATAGCGTTAACCTTTCAAGCGATAAAGCGCTTAACCATTTAGGACGACTAAATGATTCACTATCATTGTGAAAACCGCCAAACAGTGGAATGCGCTGCACGAGCGGGTGTTCCCCGACAGTTACAATCTGGGTGTCTTCAAGTCACGAGTGAATCGGTTTCTTCTAGGCAAGCGTGCTCCATCATAGACAGCGTCGTAGACTGCAGGTGGCGGTCAAAGGCAATCCTATTTGTCATTTAAAAAATTTATTAAAGTGCATTACTTTACTGAATTAAGCCCATCCTAAATGGTTCAGTTGTTTCATATAATAGGTAGGTACCTACTTGTCTGTGGTTTTGAAAACTGCCTTTTCTTATGCTTAATTAAGCAAGTTACCAAAGCTAAGCACTTGTTTATCTGTCTGTTTGTCCGGGCTAATCTTTGAAACAGCTGAACTGATTTTTACAGGACTTTCATAAGCAAATAGAGGACTGTTAAAAGATTAGATACCTATCTCTACGCGGAAATATTTAGGGTTCCTTTGTAAAAAAAAATATAGGTACCTACCTACTTAATATAATAAAGCTGAAGAGTTTGTTTGAACGCTCTGGATCTCTGGAATTACCAGTCGGATTCGAAAAAAACTTTTTGTAAGATATGATAGCCAGATTTATGAAGAATAGTACAGGCTATTTAACATTACGCTACAACTCTTAAGCCTGCAATACATGTTGGCCGAGCCTTGTCGAGTGAAGGCCAATACCAACATGTACACGGTATATTTGCCTTGTCTTGCTATCGCTCGGTGTCACTTGCCTAGTTGGTTGAGAATAGACAAGCGCCAACGTAAGACCTCATTTGACGTAGCTTGCCACGACTTGCAGTCGCTCGCGATCGCTTGCCTCACTTCGGAGCGGTGTCGGTTTTTCTGCACAAATCAAAGGCGCGCTCGGACAATAGTGTTCACATGTTTGTTCGCGCGCTATTATGAGGTTGACGTCAAACTTGCCGAACGTCTAGACCAGGGATGCACAGACCACGGCCCGCCGGTCGAATACTGGTGGCCCACCGACAGCAAAAATAATACTCTCATACATTCGAAAAATATTGAAACCGCCTTGCAAACGAAAGTTTGGAAGCAGTTTTACGTGTTGCTACAAGTAAATTTGAGCCAAATATAAAAAAGATTGTAAGCACTATGCAGTGCCACGCTACAAATTAATAAATTCTTTTTCAATTTTAATACATTATTATCAATTCTTTATTGTCTTTAATTACCTATACTTCTGGCGGCCCGCCATCAGTTCATAATTTGCCCGAGTGGCCCCTAGTCTTAATAAGTCTGTGCATCCCTGGTCTAGACAGTAGCGCTTGCCTTGTGTCAATTTGTCTAGGCTCGCGTTGGTTTAAGCTCGGCCAACATGTATTGCAGGCTTTAGGAGCTGAGCAACGAGGGTGTAACCGCGGGGAACAGCCAGTATTTAATAAATCAGGGACAAGATTTTATGCGAACGAAATCACGGGACCAGCTAGTCTAAAACATACAAAACAAACAGGTAAAAGCTTTCTAGTACTGTATTCCTTTATACGAAAGGAAAATGGGAAAAATGATTACGAAGGATTTCCTTTATGTTTATGTTTTTCATAAAATTGCATTAGGTGCCTCCTCAGATCATAGAAACAAGGAGATGTACCAAGGCGCTATCGAGCTTGATGCCTGATCTTGAGCAAATTGCTCATATTAAAAACGTACGCGCTGACGACGAACCGAACACGATCGATGGTATAAATACAGTGTTTTAGTTTAGTGCTAGTGTTGAGTGACGATTAACAGTGTTAGATTGAGGGTGTGCGGAATGTTCAATGCGTGGGAGATCTTTTTATTCACAAGGAGCGCTTAATTATGCGCGTAATTGTGTCGAAAAATGTACTAAAAGTGGCATCATTTGTTCCCGTACTAATTTGCTATGATGGCATATCTCCTTGTTTCTATGATCTGAGGGTGCCTCATTCCCTTTTGTTTTTACATGGTCGACAGGTATTAAATCTAAATATTTGTAAGGGCCAATGACAAGATAACAGTTCGCTAAATTGAAAACGGCCGTTTAACATGATTTTTTGTATGGAAAAAGATATATTAAACGGTCGTTTTTAATTTATCGGACTGTGATCTCGTCGGTGAACCTGGCCCTTTGTTTTATACTACTTACAATGGGACCCAAAAAAACTTGTTAAATAATAACGGTCTTAGCGAGCCGACTTTGAAAGATTTGCCCAGAATAATACGCGCAGTCGAGAAATTAATGAGTCTGAAATTTTTTCTTTTGTTTTGATGTTTATTTCGAGTTCTTAATGTGAATAATATTATGGTTATTTTAGGCGAATCACACACCGCCCCGCGCTACGCTGCGGGGTGCGTGGCGACGGAACAAAAGCCATGCGCGTGAATGCGTTTTCAGTGTGTTGCACCATGCGTGATTTCTATACAAATACAGATACTTGCAAACAACGTAAGATGCACTCCCGCGCTACGCTGCGTGATGCGGTGTAGTGTGTGAATCGCCTAAAGACTGGTAGATCTACGATATGACAAATGACGCCCAAAATTATCGAGTTCTTTTGTTATTTCCAACATATTTCTACACTTATTTGGAAGTGTAGAAATATGTTGGAAATAACAAAAGAACTCGATAATTTTGGGCGTCACGATATATAAATTAAAAAAGTTTTAAACATTCATTCGGAAACAAGTACAATTGGAATTACTTTCAAAGTCTGGTCTAAACAAAACTACGGGTTTAATACAATCTAATAGATAGGTATAAAAAGTTTATGTAGGTACTCATATAAATGGGTAGGTAGTTTATGCTATATCTATTACCTACCCGCAAATAAACTACCCCTACCTGTAGGCGGCTGTAGGGGTCGTAAAACGTAAGTAAGTCACTATGTTAGGCACAGCTGGGTCCTATGTAGGCAGTGTAGGGCGTAGTTAACTACAATGTTGTAATCTGATTACTAACTACGATTAAAAGTAGTTAACTACATGTAGTTAACTACTTGTAGTTATGATTACATGTAACTTAACTACATGTAATCAAACTACATTAAGTAGTTGTTAATCTGATTGCTGTAATCTAGTAGTTATGATTACTGATTATTTAAATTTATGAACTTATATTTTGCAATTAAATAAACATGTAATGTGTAGTAATCAGTGGCGAAGGGTGAATTTTTGTAAGAGGGAAGCCGAGCTACAAATGCTTACTAAACCTGGCCACGAAACCTAATTCTTGTACCTACTAAAATGTCTATTAGACCCTTTCCGTCATCATCATCATCATCGAAGTAATTATCATCGAAATCATCATCATTAAAATCATCATCATCATCATCATCATCGAAATTGAAAACATCATCATCGAAATCATCATCATCGAAATCATCATCATTGAAATCATCATCATAGAAATCATCATCATCAAAATCATCATCATCATCATCATCATCATCGAAATCATCATCGAAATCATCATCATCGAAATCATCATCATTGAAATCATCATCATCGAAATCATCATCATTGAAATCATTATCATAGAAATCATCATCATCATCATCATCGAAATCTTCATCGAAATTGAAATGATCATCATCGAAATCATCATCATCATCATCGAAATCATCATCATCATTATCGAAATCATCATCATCATCATCATCGAAATCATCATCATCGAAATCATCATCATCATCATCGAAATCATCATCATCATCATCATCGAAATTGAAATCATCATCATCATTATCATCATCGAAATTGAAATCATCATCATCATCATCATCATCGAAATCATCATCATCATCGAAGTCATCATCATTATCATCGAAATCATCATCATCATCGAAATCATCATCATCATCGAAATCATTATCATCATCATCGAAATCATCGAAACCATATCGCGATTTAGAAAGTAACAACGCCATCCAGTTACTTTATTAAGTGCCGTACCTACATGAACTTTTATAATGACGCAACATCATTTTAAATCTGTAGTTATAAAAAGTAATCAAGTAATCGTGATTGCAACTACAATTAGTAGTTAGTAATCAAAATTTTTAACTACATTTTTCGATTTTTTTATGTAGTTAGTAGTTATGATTACTAACTACTTTATGTAGTCGTAGTTAGTAATCAGTAGTTAGATTACATTTTGCCCAATACTGTATGTAGGCAACTAGGCATTATAGCTTAGTGCTACTAATGTCTTGATACTTTACGGAAAACTAGCGACATCTATGTACTGACACTAACAACAAAGAACCTTTTTTGTCGACTAAAATATTTTTCAAATGTTGTTCGAAATTTAAATAATATTAGGTGCATAACATTTATAAGCATTAGGTAGGTACCTCATTTATTAAAACTCCTTTTCTCCTTTTTTAAACTTTTCAGAAGACTGTTTTATAGTTTTATTAGAATAAAATTATCCCCCCATCAGGCGTCACACGGCCGGGGGAAAACGAGGCCTGACCTGGCGCACTAGCCTTGCAAAAAATGCAAAAAATCGGCGCGGTTTACCTATACTCGCTATTTTCCAATTAGAAAAAAATTCCAATATGAAACCTATAAGATTTTTTTTTTTTCTGAATCTATATAATATTTCCTTCATTTATATATTTTTTTATTGGCTATTATACTAATAGATTAAATATTAAAAATAAGAGAACCCAGATATTTGCCATTTTTTTTTTATGAATTTTTGCATGTCCTAGGTCGTCTATATAAAACCCGTTTTTTTATCAAAACATAATTTATTTACAATCTATATTAGTTTAACATACTAATAAAACGATTAAAACCTCTAAAACACAATGTTTATATAATAAAATAAAATAATCTTTACAAACACGGCACGTCGACCCACATTTGTTTACACCTACAGGCCATTAAGATAACACCGTGAACTCTCTATAAAAACATTCGTCTCAAGTATCACAAAAAGTTTACGAAACCCGACCACATGTTTATGTTATTCCATAAAAAGTTTCAAGTGACTCAGGGGACCGAGCTTATCACCATGAGTCATGGTTAAGTACCTTGATTTACGACTTCCGTGACCCCGGGCGCCTTTGTTCTAGTGGCGCGTCGTGCGAACGCCGTGCGTTTCGCCACATAATAATGCGATGTTTATATATTTATGTTGTTACACTTCACATACACGACACTTATATATTACGATAACTAATTAGATTGCGGATGCATTGTATATACACTTCACTAATTTCAACTAATTGTCATACGGAACAACAACAAAGGATTTTTGCACACCGCCATTTTTTGCACTTTTACCCTTTTACATATCGAAATCTTCGCGAAAGCTAATTATATTGTTATTGAAAGTCTTATATATCGTTGGGCAATGTATTTAACTCATTTAATCACATTATTCACATAATTAGTAATATTAGACCCGAGTTGCATCATCCGACTCCCCGTTACGTTGACAACTGTCATTTTTGTTTTTGATGACGTTTTTTTTTTTTTTGCGCGTTTCGATATTTTAAATACTTGCCTTTTGAGTAGGAAAAAAGAGCATATATATTATGAAGGAGTAGCAAATCCTCTAGATTTTAAGACATTAACGAAGGCGATTGGACAACCATAGACAAAGATATAAAGGTTTTCAAAAATTGCGAACGTTGCGTTTACGAGCGACCGCCCGGCGGTGCGTGCCAGTCAACGGCTTTTTTGAGAGCGACCGCCGGGCGGTGCGTGCCAGTTCAGGGGAATGAGGGTTTATTCCTAACAACCTTTTCAGAAAAAATGTGTTAGATAATGAGCGTGTATCCAGTATCATTTTACTTACCTATATTTTGTAAAAACTCGTTCACGTAAGCCAACATGTATTAAAGATGTTACAAAAATGAATGAGGGCCAATGAGGGCAAATAAAATGAAACTAAACGAAGACATAACCTGTTTTGAGTAGTGCGGAAAAACTCCGATAGATAGCGTCTTTTTAAAATATTGTTACTTAAAGTTATTATTTAAGAGCTAAAAGAGTAAATTATTATTATTCTTGCAATATAAAATAATTCAATTATAGTGGTTGCACAAAAAGATTCCATTGAGCACAGCAATAATATTAAGAACAAAAGTCATTGTACTTGATGTTTCAGGAAAATGTCAACAGATGTCGCTACTTGTCATACTAAACAGACAAACATATTTTGCACTAATATTTTAATTATATAATATTCCTGACCGAACAAAGGTAACAACGTTATCTAACGTAGTTATGTATTTACCTTTTGACGAAGACCTACATTAATCGTACGCGTTCTTTAGTTTCTGGCGTGGTAGGCGTCCATGAACAGCGGGGCGCGCTTGGAGCCCAACAGCATGTAGAGGTAAGGCCGGTCAGCTCGGAAGCGGGGCGTCGCATCGGCGGCCTAGCGCACAGCATCATCTCCACTATGCCAGCGCCACATAGGTACATCACTGTATTTAGGATTTTTATTAGATAGGTACTTGGTAGGTAGGTGGGCATTTTCACAAAAAAGTATACCCCCTGATTTTCAACTGTCCCTCGAATTCGATTAAATTTTATAATATGAAGTAGTTGCCAGAATTATTTAATAAGTTATCAAAGTGAATAAACGCATACAATATTTTGTTGTTTTAACAAAAACTATAACATAATCTCAAATAAATTTAAGTTATTTAGAAATAACAATTGAAAAATGGGTGTTTTTGCGCTGTCCCCTGCATACTCTTACGCGTTTAATTAATTATTTCTTAACTTTTTTGTAAGAAAGATACCATCTTTTAAGGTTTTATTTGGTCCAGGATAATCAATTACTGTGATAATAGTTAAAATATTATAACCTGATTACAAAAATAAAAGATTATAAAATAAAAAAGTAAATCACAAAAAATGGTTCTTCCCGGAACATTCAGTTTTGTCACCGATTTTCTAAAAAAAAATTATTGTAGTTCAAATAGTTTTGCATTTACTGGCAAAACCATAGCTACCGCTATGCCCTTGTCAAGTGACAAGCCGTCAGTGTTAAAATACTGCTTAGAAGGAGTGCACGCGTGTTTGCAAGCCGCAGGGACCAAAAACTTTGCTCAGGTATGTGACCATATTTTGGCTTATTTCTATCTATTTATCTTGTAGTATTTAGTTAATTAGTTTTAAATGTTTTATTATGTAACTTGATCAAAAGTTTTGATGAATTTAAGTGTTGTGGTTATATTTTAAACCGTTTTTATTACTAGAGCATTATCAAATGTGACTTCCGTTGTGTGACTATTTGAGCGGTCACATATACGCTGAACGAAAAGTCACAACATGCCTGAACACATAAAGCAAAGTTTACATGGCGATTTTCTTCAGCTATAAAAATATTTTTCTAAGACCTTTTTGACTGAGTACCAAACTACGGCATAAAGTAGATTTCAAAATAATAACAACTTGAAACAATTTGGCGTTGTAAAAAAGACTTCTTATTCTTAATAGTTATAATTTACCCTTTAAATAAATAATAAAAATAATGTGATGCCTTAAGCCGAAACCGATTGTGATAATTTAGTTTGAAGTTAATGTTTTATAATACCTATTATATCTAATTATATTTCTTATAAATGTGTGCCTGCGTACTTTTTTTCGCCATGTAAACTCACCCTTTCCCTTTTTAGGTATTCGGTTGTGTGACTGTCCCTATATTACGGAGCTGAATTTCTCAATTATTTGAGTAGATTTTACATTTAATGACCTTCAAATTAGTCTCTCAAATGGAAAATTATATTTAAGTATAATATTTGTTGCCTTTTCTCTAAAAAAGTATCTAAAATTTTAAAAGTGAAGATAATAATGACAGTTGAAGTACCAGAGTCACAATACCGAATATACTATTGTATTTTTAATAAGCTTAGATCTAAAATTTGGGAATGGTAAGTGTTTAAAAAATAAAAAATAACCATTTAGAAGTTATTAAATAAACAATATCTAAAAATTCTTATAATTTACACTATTTTTTCAGCTACTGAATATAGTCACACAACTGATATAAATTTGCGAGACTTTCCATTATGTTCTAATATTTTTACAGTATTCCCATTTTAAACCCATAATATTATACTTTTTCTTGAAGTATATTGAATTTCCGTTATAAAGAGACCAAAAAAAGTTTAAAATATAATACTTTCAAAAAAATATTATTTTTCAAGGTGGGGGTACTTTTTTGTGAAAATGCCCAGGTACGTTTCTCCTCAATGGACTCCAACTTGGATGAGACATCCCAAAGGTGCGTACAGTACTACATGCACAAACGAGTTTGTGCTTGGTACAATAGAAGCAACTGTTCCGACGTGAAGTACCGCCGCACCTTTGAGAGGATACCCAGCTTTTTAGCAGCCCATTGAGCTTTGTACTCAATATAGTAGTCAAAGCCAAAAAGTTGAGGGTCAGAGTAACGCCCAAGAGTTCAAGATGGTCAGCTATCGATATGGATACATCTCGAAAAGTAGGAGCCAGCTGAAATGGTCTCCTTTTGGCTGAGAACAGACACCCCTGGGTTATAGCTGCATTGAACTTGACCAGGTTGGCATCGCTCCAATCGGAGACTGCCTTATAGGACAATTTAAGCTGTCGACCATGGCCTTTTTATCCGACTACGGCAAATCCTAAACGAGGGGTTATGATTTTAACAGTCTAATAGGTATGAAAGAAAGAAAGTAAAAAAAATTATTATCATGCAGATGGTCATAAATGAAGAAAAAGTTTTTTTTCCAAATAGGTACCTACTTAATTATTTTTAACCGACTTCCAAAAAGGAGGAGGTTCTGCATTCGGTTGGTTTTTTTTTTTTTTTTTTTTTTTCTTGTATGTACACCGATTACTCCGCGGTGTATAAGCCGATTTACGTGATTCTTTTTTCATATGGTAGAAGAACCTCGCGCGGTGGTCCCATATAAATTTTATTAACTTTGGTTGAGTAGATTTTTAACCAGGTGTAATAAATGGTATTTTTGGTGTATCTCGATGACATCATGACGATGATGAAAAAGTGATATTGTGTAGGTACATGAATTCCTGAACGCAATCGATCTCGATATTATACATACATAACGTCACGCCAATATTTCCCGCAAGGTTAGACAGAGGTGTATGGTACACACAATTTTTTCATGCTTAAGTCGCATTTGATAGAAGGCTAGGGAGCGAGCCTATTGCTATTACAAACTGAAAAAAACACTGTTTTTAGGGTTCCGTAGTAAAACTAGGAACCCTTATAGTTTCGTCATGTCCGTCTGTCTGTCCGTCTGTCCGTCTGTCACACCCTCGTCAAATCTACAGTTCATAACCAATTTGTATGAAACTTCATAGGTAGATGTCTTTTATAAGCCGCCATTAATGCCTATAGTGAAATTACGAAAAATAAAATTATTGGGGGGGGCTCCCATACATGAAACTGAGGGATGAAAAAAAATATTTTCGCGCACCCCACCATGTGGGGTATTGTTGGATAGGTTTTTGAAAATAACATGAAGGTTTCTAAATACTTTTTTTATTTAAGTGCATATTGAGTGAACTAGGAGCTCCCAAAGTCGTTAATAATGTGTCCCCCCCCTGTAATTTTCCAACCGCGCTATCGAAAAATCTGAAAAAAATCAAGCTTATAGCACTTAATAAATACTTTCGATTGAAATTAGTTTGAACAAGATACGTCAATATTTTTTTGAAATATTCACCATTTTCCATTTTGAGTTTGACAACCGTAAAAATAATAATATTTCATAATACCTAATATTATGAAATACAAACTTGTATTTGCGGTCGGAACACTGAAATACTTCTTGCTACGGAACCCTACACTGTGCGTGGTCCGACACGCTCTTGCCCGGTTTTTGTTTACTGAAATGCTCTCATCCACCAACATCTATGAATATAAGTACTTATTTAAATTCGTGGAAGTAATCGATCTCGGTAAAAGTACATAAATGATCAAAGTCGCTCTGTCCATGATTTTATGGTACTTTATTGTTATAAATTAACAACAACAAAAACACTACAATAAAAAGATAAAAATAAAACAGGTTTAAAAAAAACCGACTTCCAAAAACTACACTAAAAACTATGAAATAAAAATGTTAAACTTCCATAAATAAAAATCTAAATGTATATTGAAGTCGGCGGGGCCTAGCATAAATATAGGAATGAGAGGTAATGTTAATTTGTCAAGGCGTAAAGCAAGCTGCACGTTCGCTGCACACACTGCGCACGTTCTTCCTGTTCAAAGGCTCAGAGGTAAAAACCTGAAGAAGAGGTCCCGCCGACTTCAATATACATTAAGATTTTTATTTATGGAAGTTTAACATTTTTGTGTTAAATTATTGGTAGGAACTGTTAATAAATATAAAAAATAACGATATACCTATACATTTTTTTTATGAAACGATCATATCATTTGCGGCACACACAGCGGCAGCTGGATGAGATTGGCCTATAAATAATATCCAGCAGTGAACTACTACAGGATTAGGATTACGATTAGGATTACTACTACTAGGATTACCCATACTAGGATTACCACTATTAGGGTTACCACTACTAGGATTACCACTACTACGATTACCACTACTAGGATTATCACTACTAGGATTATCACTACTAGGATTACCACTACTAGGCGATTAGGATTACTACCTTCAGGATTACTGAACCATTTTGAAAACGATACTAAGATAAGGATTAAATGTGATTAGGATTACTACTACTAGGATTACTACTACTAGGATTACTACTACTACTATTGCTACTACTAGTATTACCACTACTAGGATTACCACTACTAGCATTACTACAATTAGGATTATGATTACTACTATTAGGATTGATTAGGATAAGGATTACTACTACGATTGAATTATTATTTGTCTTTATTAATTTTATTCACATATTAATCTCATTTTTAAATATTTCATCGTAAAAAAATTACCCAAAAAAATTAGTAATTATGATTAGAATTACGATTACAATTAGGATCAGTATAAGGATTACGATTAGAATTACTATTAGGATTGATTAGGATTCCTACTACGATTAGGATTACGATTACGATTAGGATTACTACTACTAGGATTACTACAATTCGGACTACTACTTTTAGGATTACTATTACCATTAGGATTCACTTTTATCACTTTTCAGGATTATGCCTGGGTTCATAACCTGTTGTGATAAATAAATAACTAACGCAGTTTTAAAGTAAAATGCATGTTATAACATCTACACACCAGTGACAACAAAGAAAACTAAACTACTGAAAGTAATTACATTGCCATATTATTCCAACAAATTAGGATTAGGATTAAGATCCTAATGTTAAACCGAGTCTTAATCGTAACCCTTATGGTAATAGTTATCCTAAAATTCTTCCTATTATATAATTACAACTTTTTACATTTTTAAATGTTTTATTTTGTTATTTTTTTACGATGAAATATTTAAAAATGAAATGATGAATGAATGATGAAATATGTAATCCCAACAGTAGTAATCGTAATAGTAATCATATATGTTATCGTAATCCTAATTTTAATCGTAACCGTAATCCTAATCCTGATTAAACCTTATCTTAATACAAGTCTTAATCATAATCCTAATGGTAATAGTAATCCTAAAAGTAGTAATCCTATTCCTAGTAGTAGTAATCCTAGTAGTAGTAATCCTAACAGTGGTAATCCTAATAGTGGTAATCGTAATAATAGTAATCCCAACAGTAGTAATCGTAATAGTAATCCTAAAAGTAGTAATTCTAAAACTAGCAATCCTAATAGTAGTAATTCTAGTAGTAGTAATCCTAGTAGTAGCAATCCTAACAGTAGTAATCCTATCAGTAGGAATCCTAACAGTAGTAATCGTAATAGTAATCATATATGTTATCGTAATCCTAATTTTAGTCGTAACCGTAATCCTAATTAATCCTTATCTTAATCCGAGTCTTAATCATAATCCTAATGGTAATAGTAATCCTAAAAGTAGTAATCCTAATCCTAGTAGAAGTAATAGTAATCGTAAACCTAAATCCTAGTAGTAGTAATCCTAGTAGCAGTAACCCTAGTAGTAGAATTCCTAGTAGTAGTAATCCTAGCAGTAATCGTAGCAGTAGTAATCCTAGCAGTAGTAATCCTAGCAGTAGTAATCCTAGTAGTAGTAATCCTAGTAGTAGTAATCCTAGTAGAAGTAATCCTAGTAGTAGTAATCCTAGTAGTAGTAATCCTAGTAGTAGTAATCCTAGTAGTAGTAATCCTAGTAGTAGTAATCCTAGTAGTAGTAATCCTAGTAGTAATCGTAGCAGTAGTAATCCTAGTAGTAGTAATCCTAGTAGTAGTAATCCTAGTAGTAGTAATCCTAGTAGTAGTAATCCTAGTAGTAGTAATCCTAGTAGTAGTAATCCTAGTAGTAGTAATCCTAATCCTAGTAGTAGTAATCCTAGTAGTAAAATTCCTAGTAGCAGTAACCCTAGTAGTAGAATTTCTAGTAGTAGTAATCCTAGTAGTAATCCTAGTAGTAGTAATCCTAGTAGTAGTTATCCTAGTAAAAGTTATCCTAGTAGTAGTTATCCTAGTAGTAGTTATCCTAGTAGTAGTTATCCTAGTAGTAGTTAACCTAGTAGAAGTAATGGTAATAATAATCCTAAAAGTAGTAATCCTAATCCTAGTAGTAGTAATCCTAATCCTAGTAGGAGTAATCCTAATCCTAGTTTTAGTTTTAGTTTTAATTTGACTTAAATATGCTCCTCTATAATAGGACATGTCGTCACAGAGAGGCTATTTTATTTTTTGATACAAATCAATTTATAACTGACTTTATTTTGACAAAAGATACAATGTATCTGCCATCTAGTTGTAGGAGAGAGATTGCTAATCTTTTAGCATACAATATACAGTTTGACACAGGTACCTGTAATGTACCTAAGGATATTGTTAGTATTAATACTAACATTTGTATTGATATGCCTAGTAGTTTAAACTATTAGGTACGACAACGGGTAGACCACATATGTTGAATGTTGTACATCAAAATATGCAGGGTTTGTCCGGCAAAGAACTAGAATTAAGTTTATTTGTGGAGAAATATGATGTTCAGGTCCTATGCTTAACTGAACATTGGCTTAAAAGTCATGAATTGTCATTTTTTAATAATGACAATTATTCTATTGAAAGTGCGTTCGTAAGAAAGAGTGCAATCCGTGGTGGGTCCTTAATAATGGTTTCAAATAAGTTAAAATGTAAAGAACGCTTAGATCTAGTAAAGCTTTCTATCGAGCGCACTGCTGAGTTGTCTTGTGTTGAACTCGAGCGATTCATTATTATTTGCGTATATCGGCCCCCATTGGGTGATTTGAATTTATTTGAATCAGTGTTGGAAGATCTACTCAATAAAATTAAGTCTAGTAAAAAAAAGATAATAGTATGTGGAGATTTTAATGTCAACATTCTAGATGTGTCTCCAGCCAGTATTAGGCTTATAAATCTATTTAAATCGTTTAATTTAACATACTTAGTTTTTGAACCAACTAGGATTACAGCAACTTCATCCACATGTCTGGATAATATATTTAGTAATAGTGACGCCAGTAATGTATCTGTTTTAAGTGACTTAACGTCGGACCATTGTGGTCAAATAGCTAGTTTTCCCATTGGCTTTAAAAACAAGCCACAAAAAATTGAATATAGGCCGTATACGCTGAGCCGCTGCACTCGTTTTAAAGAAAAAGTTGCATCACAAATTAATCAATCTATATTAGATGTTGATGATCCAAACCAGACTTATAGCGTTCTCTTTAATATTGTAGAAAAAGAGTTTCAATCTGTTTTCAAAACAAAAACTATAGTGACTAAAAGTACTGCTGCCTCATTTAATCAATGGGCCACCGCGGGAATTTATAAAAGTAGAGCGAGACTATATGAGCTATATGGTATGAAAAAATACAAGTTTGATCCTCCATTTTTAAATTATGTCAGAAATTATTCTAAAATATTCAAAAAGGTTTGCATTATGGCTAAGTCCAAGTATATAGGTGATAAAATTTCACAGTCTCGTAATAAAATAAAAGCTACTTGGAAATTTATTAATAATGAAACTGGTAAGTCATGTACTCGTGACAATAAGTTTGAAATTATCGATGATAATAATAAATTAGTAAGTAGACCTCCTGAGGTAGCACAGGTTTTTAATACTTTTTTTGCCAACATACCTATAGCAACAACTCGCTCCTTAAACTCATCTGCGACTGCCGCCGAAGACATACTGCGTAATAGTGTACAAGAATGTAGTTCCATTTTCAGATTTGAGCAAATAACACCGTATGATATAGTTAACGTTTTCAAGTCACTTAATCCTAAAAACACTGGTGACTTTTGGGGTATTTCTGTAAAACTTCTGAATAATATAATCAACATAGTTGCCCCCTGTCTTGCCACTATTTTTAATAAATGTGTTGATTTGGGTGTTTTCCCCGATCTTATGAAGTTCAGTAAAGTCTTACCTCTATTTAAATCCGGTGACAAATCCGACATAGGCAATTATAGGCCGATTTCTATTCTACCAGCTTTTAGTAAAATATTTGAAAAGCTTATACTCAATCAGTTATTAAGATATTTTAATTTAAAAGGCCTCCTTCATAGTGAACAATACGGATTTACGAAAGGTCGTTCAACTACGGATGCGGGTGTTGCTCTCCTCAAGCACATATATAATGCCTGGGAGAACTCACAGAATGCAATTGGTGTGTTTTGTGATCTTTCCAAGGCATTTGATTGCGTTCACCATGATACACTAATACGTAAACTCCGTCATTATGGTGTACAAAATGTAGCACTTGGTGTGATTGTGTCTTATCTGCAGCATAGAGTTCAGTGCGTCGATATTAATGGCTCAAAGTCTTCTGGCCTACTGGTTCAATTAGGCGTGCCTCAAGGATCAATACTAGGTCCGTTTTTATTCCTAATTTATATAAACGATTTGCCGTACTATTTAAAAAACATTTGCGATGTTGTACTGTTCGCAGATGATACCTCTCTCATATTTAAGGTAGACAGAAAACGACAAAATTTTGACGATGTGAATAGTGCACTCTCAAAAGTTACATGTTGGTTTACGATTAATAATCTAGTACTTAATGCTAAAAAAACGAAATGTATTAAATTCACAATGCCCAATGTAAAAAACCTTGGACCCAATATTATACTCAATAACGAGACACTTAAGACTGTTGACTCAACAGTGTTTCTAGGTATAACAGTAGATAAGAGACTTCAGTGGGGCGCACATGTAGCGTGCCTTGCAAGTAAGCTCAGCTCTGCTGCTTACGCTGTTCGAAAAGTAAGACAACTGACTGACGTGGACACTGCTCGCTTAGTGTACTTTAGTTACTTTCATAGCGTCATGTCTTACGGCATCCTGTTGTGGGGCAAGGCAGCAGATATTGAAAGTATTTTCATTCTCCAGAAACGAGCTGTTCGAGCTATTTATCAGTTAGGTGCAAGAGTTTCTCTAAGGGACCATTTCAAAGAGATTGACATTTTAACAGTTACATCTCAATTCATTTTTGCAAACATAATATATATAAGGCAAAATATAAATCTTTATACTAAAAATAGTGATGTACACAACCTCAATACTAGAAATAAGCATAAATTATGTGTTCCTTACCATCGATTACATAAGGTACATGGTTCATTTTTAGGGCTCGGTATACGTATTTATAATAAACTACCCCTTTGCTTATTAGAACTGCCGTTTCCTTCTTTCAAAACTAAAATTAAAGCCATCCTAGTTAAAAAGGCTTACTATACATTAAAGGAATATTTAGACGATAGATCTTGTTGGTCGCTGTGTTAGGCACAAGACGACTCTGAATCAATGTTTGAATTAATTATATTTTACATCTTGACATTCAGTACCTAGATTCTACAATGTTAAATGTTGACATAATATTGTATTGTTCTGTATAATTTTTTTATTTTATTTTTCTCTTTTTTACGAAGAGTTCAAGTAACAGTGTGATGCAGTTAACTAGTGACCTCGGGCAGGTTTCTTTCATTAGTTATTTTTCATTTTTGATATTCTTTCCTCTTGTCAGCAGGTTCGTCATGCTCCCTTTGACGTCATTGCTTGCGGTGGCGTCATTGGTCGGGTCACCCCCTTCCCTCTAAAATGGCGAGGGAGGTGATGGCTGGCCTCTGCGTCATACTCGTGAACGGGTGCTGCTTGTGGTGACTGGTCGTTCTGTTGACTGAGCCCAGTAATTTAATTTAATATATATTGTTGAAATAACTAGCCCCTGGTCCTAGTTTATCAAGCATGACTCTTGACTGTCAAATAAAATTTATTTGTCTATAAAAGGCACTTGTAACCGGACACACAGCCTTTATTACCGATTAGTAACTAGAATATTAATAACGCCTAAACTTTAAAGCATCTTTTGCGACTGCATATTTTTTATTGTTTTTTACTTTATTTTCTCTGATTAGGTATATTGGTGTGTGTTAGGTTACATTATTATTTTACTTTTAAGTATTATAGTTTATATATCTTGTTTTAAAAGCTCAGTTAATATTTTTTTCGTAAATTTATATAATTTTTTAAAACAAAAGTAACTGAAAGACAGAATCGTGTTGCTGCGGAGTTTGTTGCGCCGTTTCTTCTTCGCAGCTAAAACACTAGGAAGCGGTGAAGGGTGGGCGTTTTTGGGGGCTGTCTAATGTATATTGACGTTCAAAAAGTGCTAATTGGCTTTAGCCCACTTTGAATAAATGACTTTTGAATTTGAATTTGAATTTGAATTTGAACTAGTAGTAGTAATCCTAATCCTAGTAGTAGTAATCCTAATCCTAGTAGTAGTAATCCTAGTAGCAGAAACCCTAGTAGTAGAATTCCTAGTAGTAGAATTCCTAGTAGTAGAATTCCTAGTAGTAGAATTCCTAGTAGTAGTAATCCTAGCAGTAGTAATCCTTGCAGTAGTAATCCTTGCAATAGTAATCCTTGCAGTAGTAATCGTAGCAGTAGTAATCGTAGCAGTAGTAATCGTAGCAGTAGGAAACCTAGTAGTAGTAATCCTAGTAGTAGTTATCCTAGTAGTAGTTATCCTAGTAGTAGTTATCCTAGTAGTAGTTATCCTAGTAGTAGTTAACCTAGTAGAAGTAATGGTAATAATAATCCTAAAAGTAGTAATCCTAATCCTAGTAGTAGTAATCCTAATCCTAGTAGGAGTAATCCTAATCCTAGTAGTAGTAATCCTAATCCTAGTAGTAGTAATCCTAATCCTAGTAGTAGTAATCCTAATCCTAGTAGTAGTAATCCTAATCCTAGTAGTAGTAATCCTAATCCTAGTAGTAGTAATCCTAATCCTAGTAGTAGTAATCCTAATCCTAGTAGTAGTAATCCTATTAGTAGTAATCCTAGTAGTAGTAATCCTAGTAGTAGTAATACTAGTAGTAGTAATGGTAATAATAATCCTAAAAGTAGTAATCCTAATCCTAGTAGTAGTAATCCTAATCCTAGTAGTAGTAATCCTAGTAGCAGAAACCCTAGTAGTAGAATTCCTTGCAATAGTAATCCTTGCAATAGTAATCCTTGCAATAGTAATCCTTGCAGTAGTAATCGTAGCAGTAGTAATCCTAGTGATAGTAATCCTAGTAGTAATCCTAGTAGTAGTAATCCTAGTAGTAGTAATCCTAGTAGTAGTAATCCTAGTAGTAGTAATCCTAGTAGTAGTAATCATAGTAGTTGGATGGACACTGGATTCCACATGCTCTCCTTCTCGACTTCCAACTGCATTCGGTTGGTTTTTTTTTTTATTTATTTTTTTGTGTGTACACCGATTGCTCCGTGATTTCTGAGCCGATTTACGTGATTCTTTTTTCATATGGTAGAAGAACGTAGTAATCCTAATCCTAGTAGTAGTAATCATAGTAGCAGAAAACGTGGTGTAGAATTCCTAGTAGTAGTAATCCTAGCAGTAGTAATCCTTGCAATAGTAATCCTAGTAGTAGTAATCCTAGTAGTAGTAGTCCTAGTAGTAGTAATCCTAGTAGTAGTAATCCTAGTAGTAGTAATCCTAGTAGTAGTTATCCTAGCAGTAGTTATCCTAGTAGTAGTTATCCTAGTAGTAGTTGTCCTAGTAGTAGTAATCCTAGTAGTAGTAATGGTAATAATAATCCTAAAAGTAGTAATCCTAATCCTAGTAGTAGTAATCCTTATCCTAGTTGTAGTAATCCTAATCCTAGTAGTAGTAATCCTAATCTTAGTAGTAGTAATCCTAATCCTAGTAGTAGTAATCCTAATCCTAGTAGTAGTAATCCTAATCCTAGTAGTAGTAATCCTAGCAGTAATCGTAGCAGTAGTAATCCTAGTAGTAGTAATCGTAGCAGTAGTAATCCTAATAGTAATCCCAGTAGATTATAATAGTAATCATATATGTTATCGCAACCGTAATCCTAATCCTGATTAATCCAAATTAAAAAATATAGTAGTAGTAATCCTAGTAGTAGTAATCCTAGTAGTAGTAATCCTAGTAGTAGTAATCCTAGTAGTAGTAATCCTAGTAGTAGTTATCCTAGTAGTAGTTATCCTAGTAGTAGTTATCCTAGTAGTAGTTATCCTAGTAGTAGTTATCCTAGTAGTAGTTGTCCTAGTAGTAGTAATCCTAGTAGTAGTAATGGTAATAATAATCCTAAAAGTAGTAATCCTAATCCTAGTAGTAGTAATCCTTATCCTAGTTGTAGTAATCCTAATCTTAGTAGTAGTAATCCTAATCCTAGTAGTAGTAATCCTAATCCTAGTAGTAGTAATCCTAATCCTAGTAGTAGTAATCCTAGCAGTAATCGTAGCAGTAGTAATCCTAGTAGTAGTAATCGTAGCAGTAGTAATCCTAATAGTAATCCCAGTAGATTATAATAGTAATCATATATGTTATCGCAACCGTAATCCTAATCCTGATTAATCCTTATCTTAATCCGAGTCTTAATCATAATCCTAATGGTAATAGTAATCCTAAAAGTTGTAATCCTAATCCTAGTAATAGTAATCATAGTAGCAGAAACCCTAGTAGTAGAATTCCTAGTAGTAGTAATCCTAGTAGTAGTAATCCTTATAGTAATCCCCGTAGTAGTAATCCTAGTAGTAGCAATCCTAACAGTAGTAATCTTATCAGTGGTAATCCCCAGTGTAATCCAAACAGTAGTAATTGTAATAGTAATCATATATGTTATCGTAATCCTAATTTTAATCGTAACCGTAATCCTAATCCTGATTAATCCTTATCTTAATCCGAGTCTTAATCATAATCCTAATGGTTATAATAATCCTAAAAGTAGTAATCCTAATCCTAGTAGTAGTAATCCTAATCCTAGTAGTAGTAATCCTATTCCTAGTAGTAGTAATCCTAATCCTAGTAGTAGTAATCCTGATCCTAGTAGTAGTAATCCTAATCCTAGTAGTAGTAATCCTAATCCTAGTAGTAGTAATCCTAATCCTAGTAGTAGTAATCCTAACCCTAGTAGTAGTAATCCTAATCCTAGTAGTAGAATTCCTAGTAGTAGAATTCCTAGTAGTAGAATTCCTAGTAGTAGTAATCCTAGTAGTAGTAATCCTTGCAATAGTAATCCTTGCAGTAGTAATCGTAGCAGTAGTAATCCTAGTAGTAGTAATCCTAGTAGTAATCGTAGCAGTAGTTATCCTTGTAATAGTAATCCTAGTAGTAATAATGGTAATAATAATCCTAAAAGTAGTAATCCTAATCCTAGTAGTAGTAATCCTAGTAGTAGTAATCCTAATAGTAATCCCCGTAGTAGTAATCCTAGTAGTAGCAATCCTAACAGTAGTAATCTTATCAGTGGTAATCCCCAGTGTAATCCAAACAGTAGTAATTGTAATAGTAATCATATATGTTATCGTAATCCTAATTTTAATCGTAACCGTATTAATCCTGATTAATCCTTATCTTAATCCGAGTCTGAATCATAATCCTAATGGTTATAATAATCCTAAAAGTAGTAATCCTAATCCTAGTAGTAGTAATCCTAATCCTAGTAGTAGTAATCCTAATCCTAGTAGTAGTAATCCTAGTAGTAGTAATACTAGTAGTACTAATGGTAATAATAATCCTAAAAGTAGTAATCCTAATCCTAGTAGTAGTAATCCTAATCCTAGTAGTAGTAATCCTAGTAGCAGAAACCCTAGTAGTAGAATTCCTTGCAATAGTAATCCTTGCAGTAGTAATCGTAGCAGTAGTAATCCTAGTGGTAGTAATCCTAGTAGTAATCCTAGTAGTAGTAATCCTAGTAGTAGTAATCCTAGTAGTAGTAATCATAGTAGTTGGATGGACACTGGATTCCACATGCTCTCCTTCTCGACTTCCAACTGCATTCGGTTGGTTTTTTTTTTTAATTTTTTTTTTTATGTGTGTACACCGATTGCTCCGTGATTTCTGAGCCGATTTACGTGATTCTTTTTTCATATGGTAGAAGAACGTAGTAATCCTAATCCTAGTAGTAGTAATCATAGTAGCAGAAACCCTGGTGTAGAATTCCTAGTAGTAGTAATCCTAGCAGTAGTTGTCCTAGTAGTAGTAATCCTAGTAGTAGTAATGGTAATAATAATCCTAAAAGTAGTAATCCTAATCCTAGTAGTAGTAATCCTTATCCTAGTAGTAGTAATCCTTATCCTAGTAGTAGTAATCCTAATCCTAGTAGTAGTAATCCTAATCTTAGTAGTAGTAATCCTAATCCTAGTAGTAGTAATCCTAATCCTAGTAGTAGTAATCCTAATCCTAGTAGTAGTAATCCTAATCCTAGTAGTAGTAATCCTAGCAGTAATCGTAGCAGTAGTAATCCTAGTAGTAGTAATCGTAGCAGTAGTAATCCTAATAGTAATCCCAGTAGATTATAATAGTAATCATATATGTTATCGCAACCGTAATCCTAATCCTGATTAATCCTTATCTTAATCCGAGTCTTAATCATAATCCTAATGGTAATAGTAATCCTAAAAGTAGTAATCCTAATCCTAGTAATAGTAATCATAGTAGCAGAAACCCTAGTAGTAGAATTCCTAGTAGTAGAATTCCTAGTAGTAGTAATCCTAGTAGTAGTAATCCTAATAGTAATCCCCGTAGTAGTAATCCTAGTAGTAGCAATCCTAACAGTAGTAATCTTATCAGTGGTAATCCCCAGTATAATCCCAACAGTAGTATTTGTCATAGTAATCATATATGTTATCGTAATCCTAATTTTAATCGTAACAGTAATCGTAGCAGTAGTAATCCTAGTAGTAGTAATGGTAATAATAATCCTAAAAGTAGTAATCCTAATCCTAGTAGTAGTAATCCTAATCCTAGTAGTAGTAATCATAGTAGCAGAAACCCTAGTAGTAGAATTCCTAGTAGTAGTAATCCTAGTAGTAGTAATCCTTGCAATAGTAATCCTTGCAATAGTAATCCTAGTAGTAGTAATCCTAGTAGTAGTAATCCTAGTAGTAGTTATCCTAGTAGTAGTTATCCTAGTAGTAGTTGTCCTAGTAGTAGTAATCCTAGTAGTAGTAATGGTAATAATAATCCTAAAAGTAGTAATCCTAATCCTAGTAGTAGTAATCCTTATCCTAGTAGTAGTAATCCTAATCCTAGTAGTAGTAATCCTAATCCTAGTAGTAGTAATCCTAATCTTAGTAGTAGTAATCCTAATCCTAGTAGTAGTAATCCTAGTCCTAGTAGTAGTAATCCTAATCCTAGTAGTAGTAATCCTAGCAGTAATCGTAGCAGTGGTAATCGTAGCAGTAGTAATCCTAATAGTAATCCCAGTAGATTATAATAGTAATCATATATGTTATCGCAACCGTAATCCTAATCCTGATTAATCCTTATCTTAATCCGAGTCTTAATCATAATCCTAATGGTAATAGTAATCCTAAAAGTAGTAATCCTAATCCTAGTAATAGTAATCATAGTAGCAGAAACCCTAGTAGTAGAATTCCTAGTAGTAGAATTCCTAGTAGTAGTAATCCTAGTAGTAGTAATCCTAATAGTAATCCCCGTAGTAGTAATCCTAGTAGTAGCAATCCTAACAGTAGTATTCTTATCAGTGGTAATCCCCAGTATAATCCCAACAGTAGTATTTGTCATAGTAATCATATATGTTATCGTAATCCTAATTTTAATCGTAACCGTAATCCTAATCCTGATTAATCCTTATCTTAATCCGAGTCTTAATCATAATCCTAATGGTAATAATAATCCTAAAAGTAGTAATCCTAATCCTAGTATTAGTAATCCTAGTAGCAGTAACCCTAGTAGTAGAATTCCTAGTAGTAGTAATCCTAGCAGCAGTAATCCTTGCAATAGTAATCCTAGCAGTAGTAATCCTAGCAGTAGTAATCGTAGCAGTAGTAATCCTAGTAGTAGTAATCCTAGTAGTAATTGTAGCAGTAGTAATCCTAGCAATAGTAATCCTAGTAGTAGTAATCCTAGTAGTAGTAATCCTAGTAGTAGTAATCCTAGTAGTAGTAATCCTAGTAGTAGTAATCCTAGTAGTAGTAATCATAGTAGTTGGATGGACACTGGATTCCACATGCTCTCCTTCTCGACTTCCAACTGCATTCGGTTGGTTTTTTTTTTTTAATTTTTTTTTTATGTGTGTACACCGATTACTCCGTGATTTCTGAGCCGATTTACGTGATTCTTTTTTCATATGGTAGAAGAACGTAGTAATCCTAATCCTAGTAGTAGTAATCATAGTAGCAGTATAATCCCAACAGTAGTATTTGTCATAGTAATCATATATGTTATCGTAATCCTAATTTTAATCGTAACCGTAATCCTAATCCTGATTAATCCTTATCTTAATCCGAGTCTTAATCATAATCCTAATGGTAATAATAATCCTAAAAGTAGTAATCCTAATCCTAGTATTAGTAATCCTAGTAGCAGTAACCCTAGTAGTAGAATTCCTAGTAGTAGTAATCCTAGCAGCAGTAATCCTTGCAATAGTAATCCTAGCAGTAGTAATCGTAGCAGTAGTAATCCTAGTAGTAGTAATCCTAGTAGTAATTGTAGCAGTAGTAATCCTAGCAGTAGTAATCCTAGTAGTAGTAATCCTAGTAGTAGTAATCCTAGTAGTAGTAATCCTAGTAGTAGTAATCCTAGTAGTAGTTATCCTAGTAGTAGTAATCATAGTAGTTGGATGGACACTGGATTCCACATGCGCTCCTTCTCGACTTCCAACTGCATTCGGTTGGATTTTTTTTTTTTTTTTTTTTTATGTGTGTACACCGATTACTCCGTGATTTCTGAGCCGATTTACGTGATTCTTTATTCATATGGTAGAAGAACCTCGCGCGGTGGTCCCATATAAATTTTATTAACTTTGGTTGAGTAGATTTTTAACCAGGTGTAATAAACTGTATTTTTGGTGTATCTCGATGACATCATGACGATGATGAAAAAGTGATACTGTGTAAGTACTTGAATTCCTGAACGCAATCGATCTCGATATTATACATACGATACATCACGCCGATATTTCTCGCAAGGTTAGACAGATATAGTACACACAATTTTTTTATGCTTAAGTCACATTTGATAGAAGGCTAGGGTGCGAGCCTATTACTATTACAAACTAAAAAAAAGACTGTTTTTGTTTACTGAAACGCTCTTATCCACCAACATCTATGAATAAAAGTACCTATTTAAATTCGTGGAAGTAATCGATCTCGGTAAAAGTACATACAAAATGTGTGGCAAAGGCAGTACATAAATGATTAAAGTCGCTCTGTCCATGATTTTATGGTACTTTATTGTAATAACAACAACAAAAAATGGTTACACTTACACTAAAAAGATAAAAATAAAAACAGGTTTAAACAAAACCGACTTCCAAAAACTACACTAAAAATTATGAAATAAAAATGTTAAACTTCCATAAATAAAAATCTAAATGTATATTGAAGTCGGCGGGGCCTAGCATAAAAATAAGCAACATTGTAGATTAAGGAGGAATGAAAGGAAATGTTAATTTGTCGAGACGCAAAGCAAGCTGCACGTGCACACACTGCGTACGTTCTTCCTGTTCAAAAGCTGAGAGGTAAAAACCTGAATAAGAGGCCCCGCCGACTTCAATATACATTTAGATTTTTATTTATGGAAGTTTAACATTTTTATTTCATAATTTTTAATGTAGTTTTTGGAAGTCGGATTTTTTTAAACCTGTTTTTTTGATACTTTTTAGTCCATATTTCTGCAGTTTCGCAAACACGTGGTACTTGTTTGTAAAAAGGCGTACAGGGATCTGGGATTTATGCTGCGACAAGCAAATGACTTCACAAACATCAGTGCTTTGAGGGCTTTGTATGAGGCTCTTGTGAGGAGTCATTTGGAGTATAATGCGGCGGTCTGGAGCCCGAGTGAAATAAAATACAAAAACATGCTCGAACGGATACAGAACAAATTCGTTAGATTTATGTATTTAAAGCTGTATGGGAGATACCCGGGATACCCGTTACTGTATCCTACCATATTTTGTCTCGGTATGGTGGGCTACTACAAATTAGAAATTAGGCGTGAAGTGGCACTGGCAACGTATCTTTTTAAAGTTTTAAGAGGTAGTATACAAAACTCAGGTCTACTATCAGAAATAGGGTTTAATTTACCGGATAGGTACGTGGCGCGGCGGCGCATGCCGCAGCTGCTGGCGGTGCCGAGTGCGCGCACTAACCTGCTGGGGCGCGCACCGCTGACTCGCGCGCTGCGCACTCAACACGGTGGCGGACACCATAGACTTATTCACCTGTACACTGAGTGAGTTCACAAGGGCCACTTACTGTGTAGCATGTAAGGTATAGTTAAGCATATATTTTTAAGCATATTTCTAAGTTACTTTATCGCATTAGATTTATCTGTAATGGCAAAGGAAACGTGTGTGTGATAAATAAATAAATAAATAAATATTATTGCATTGCAATCCAAATTATATAGGCATACCAACTTAATCCGATGACAGGAAGTTTTTGAAAAATGAATTGCAAAATTTGTACTGAAACAGACACGAAAGCGAGTTACTAAAAACGTGGTAAGTAATAAAATAATTTATTATAATGAAGATGGACACAGTTAAAAAGATAAAAAAAAATGAAATGAAGAAAAAATATAACAAAATAACTAAAACTAAAACAATGATAAAAAATTTAAAGAAATAAAATTAAAAAAATAAATAGAATACGGTAGTGGCCTACTATTAAAAAAGTACAAATTAATTATTTTATTTCAAAGAAGGAATAGGCACAGCAAAAAAGTAAAAGCAAAAATAATAATTTATCACAAAATGGAAAACATAGACGCTTTTAAAGTTTTTGGAGGGAGTATCGCTCCGTCTTTGTCGCGCGAAGCGGACGTAGGTGGTGTTACGTCACTAGTAGGTAGTGCCGTCCGTGTCTAGCAAATCATTTTAAAACGCTTATAACTTTGCCAATTTTGTAGATGTTTCATCGGTATTTTGGTGTTAATTGTCTTTTTTCAAATAGTTTACAGATTCACAATAAAAAAAAAGTTGTAAGTTAACATCCCTATAAATAATGCTGCGTGGCATCCGCATGTAAATAGTCGACACTCAAGCAAGTACAATGTTGCGGCATGGCAACATTGATATTATATTTTTAACATGTCACACCATCAAGGCTTAATTTCAGTGCCGACCAGAGGCCCTAGACAAGTCGCTACGAATAAAATGTATGGAAGTGACATTTGTGAGTCACGTAACTTTTCCGCAGGTAATGTCATTGCCATACATCTTGTTCTTATCGTTTGGCGTGAACGCTAACAGAAATGCAATTTGTCTAGGGCCTCAGACTATTTTCATTGCCACTAACCAGGCATAAATCCAGATTCCAGGCTGTTATTGAGAATTTCCCGATCTTTCCCGAGGACTAGCCTTGGCGGATAGTACTTAATACAATATTTAAAATTAATCGCCCTAGGCTTAGGCACCACTAGTGGACAGTGACACGACGTTTTTAAAAGTTTCGTTGGCCACCTCTGGGGGACAGCGACACAATTTTAAAAGTCGTGTCACTGTGCACCAGCGGTGGATAAGCGGGTGGGGGACAACGGGAAAGATCAGATATCTTAATGTTTCTTTTTGAAGCACTTAAACCCCTTCAAAAACCCTTTCAACGAGTATCCTGCCGTGTCTGGTCCCTGGTTTCTGGCTGGTTGGCCGTGGTAGGCACCCATGAACAGCATGGTGTGATCGGAGCCAAACAGCACGTAGAGGAAAGGCCGGTCAGCGTGGAAGCGGGGCCTACCGCGCAGCTGCGTCTCCACTATGCCTGCGCCACATACACCACAATATTATTTTTTTATTATTTAATGGGTTTCAACGAGTATCCGGCTGGTCCCTGGTTTCTGGCTGGTTGGCCGTGGTAGGCGCCCATAGCCAGTAAAGTGTGATCGGAGCCAAACAGCATGTAGAGGTAAGGCCGGTCAGCTCGGAAGCGGGGCGTCGGCAGGCGAGCGCGCAGCGCCATCAACACTATGTCGGCGTCATACATCATTATAGTTAGGGTTTTATTAACCGACTTCTTAACCGATTTCAAAAAAGGAGGTTCTGTATTCTTCCCGTATGTATGTATGTTTGTATGTGCGCGATTTTCTCAAAAACTACTGATACGATTTGGATGGGGTTTTCATTAACGTAATCTACATACTTTCAGGAAGGTTTTAGTATATCATACATTAGGTAATCATTCCTATGTACAAAGTTATATGCATAAACGTACATACTACGTAGAAGAATTACTGATGAACAAATTCGTGAAAGTAATCTAACGCGGAATAAAGAACTAAAAAAAGGGGAAAAAAAAATAAACGACTTCAAAAAGCCACTAGAAAATAATAATTTTGGTTTTGGAAGTCGGTGGCAAAAAAAAGCAAACAAAAACCAAAGCCACCGACTTCCGAAACCAAGGACAAAATCATATAAATTAACGTTTTAATATCCAGGGTATAGCCGTGGTCGCATGCCGCCCTGTTGGACCGTATTTAATACGGTGACACGCGACCACGGCTAGGCGTCGTAATTCGGGTATCTTAATTAATATTTCTTTTTGAAGCAATGAAACCCCTTCCAAAACCCTTTCAGCGAGTATCCGGCCGGTCCCTGGTTTCTGGCTGGTTGGCCGTGGTAGGCACCCATAAACAGCATGGTGTGATTGGAACTAAACAGCATGTAGAGGAAAGGCCGGTCAGCGTGGAACTGGGGCGTCAGCGGGATAGCACAGTGCATCACCAACGTGCCTGCGCCACATACACCACCATAGTTAGGGCTTTTATTTTTTACTAGCTTCCGTCCGCAGCTTTGCCCGCGTTTTTGGGAATAAAAGGTAGCCTATGTGTTATTCTGATGTATAAGTTATTTACTGTAAAGTTTCATCAAAATCCGTTCAGTAGTTTTTGCGTGAAGGAGTAACAAATATCTACAGGGTAAAATTAAAACCAGTGCGGATACTTTAGGAGGTGAAAGTACTCATGAATATGATCAACTTTTATTATGGGACCGACAGTGAAATATGAAAAAAAAATTCTGCTGTTCCCTACAAAAATACACCACAATACGATTAAAATGTATGGAACAGCTGATTTTTTTTTTTCATATTTCTGGCACGAGCCTAAGGGCGGGTTGCTTCAAACCATCTGTATTCGTAAGTCAGTAGATTGTCGTACAAGCCGCCATATTTGACGGTTACAGATACGTAACTGTAAGATGAAACAACATGGCCTTAGTATCTTAGCTTACCGGTAGCCGCGGCAGCCTGGGCACCTTCTTCGTTCACTTCAATAAAGGCTTTTTGCACGGCCTTCGATACGAACAAAGGTTCTTCGACGTTCAAAATCTTTGTCAGACCCGAATTCTTCCGATTGAAGATGGCTTTTATTCCGAGCTAGAACAAAAACAATTGAGTATTTATGGCTTAGTATATCTCGAAGACGTTGCTTGAATAGGCATGATGATGACATCATATACCTATTTAAAAGTAGGTAGGTACCAACGTACACTTGAAATTATATTTGAGGTAAATCGTAATGTTCTCACGAAATAGTCGTATTTTCCTCAAATATTATTTCGAGGGCTAGGTATTGCTAATTTTAATGATTATTAATTAGTAAGTAATATAATATCAATAATGTTGCGTATTGAATTTTGATCAAAATACAACGCAAAACAGCGCTGCGACGAATTTCGCGCGCTACCTTTACGGTTTTTAGGGTTCCGTACCTCAAAAGGAAAAACGGAACCCTTATAGGATCACTTTGTTGTCCGCCGTCAGTCACCGAACCATAAGTAGAGCCTCAAGCTTATAGATGGCGCCATTGGAAGTATGCAGTAGCGCCATCTATGATCATATGTCGGAACCCTTACGGCGCGAGGCATACTCGCACTTGTCCGGTTTTTTTTTTTAAACTCTCAGTAGTCAGGACTCAGGACTCGTTGTGGCAAGCAGAGAAGGAACATTTTATTTTTCTCTTTAGTCGTTTTATTTATACGGGATAAGACGTAGGGCAAACTTTTTTTTTTTACCTACGCTATACGTTTACCTCGACTAAAATCATGTAGGTATGGAGATCTGCCATTGTTCTTTGCTATAAGTATGTTTGTTTGTAAGCAATCTGTTCACGTGGTACCAATATTAAAATAGAATCGAATGAGAATCTTTTGGGGATTTCCCCATGAACACAAACAGCCTATAAGGAAAATTTTATATATATAACTAGGTACAATAGGTAAGTGTATTATTTAAGGAAAAAATATGGAGGCTGATTTA
This sequence comes from Thalpophila matura, assembly GCA_948465475.1. Lineage (NCBI taxonomy): Eukaryota > Metazoa > Arthropoda > Insecta > Lepidoptera > Noctuidae > Thalpophila > Thalpophila matura. Next base: position 11,907,677 of record OX419198.1, on the reverse strand, counting down.
ATGTTCCTTAAAATTTGAGTATTCGTATGGTACATAGTATGTACCATACGAATACCTACTCGTATATCCAGTAAATATAATAATACAACGCACTGTACGATCGAGGAGGGGCTCGTGGCTAAATGACGGCCGCGCTGATCGATCGATCTGCGAGGTTAAGCTGCGCTTGCCGCGGTCAGTCCTTGGATGGGTGACCGTCCGTGAAATCCACCACGCGTGCGCACAACGACTCAAACGTCACGTCATAAAACAACACTGTCAAAGTCAACTGTCATGGCCGCCCTAAAAATAGGGATATCATAGTGAAAAACTTCATCTCAAATAATTCTCTTACAATTGTACTCTTCTTCAAATGAATTTAATAATATTTTTATGTAAATCCCCTATTTTTTTCCTATTTTTCTATGTGGCGTACGTATTCCAGTTCCAGGATGAAACATCTCCTTTCATGATGATAGGTGCAGTGGTTTAGGCGTGAAAAGGTAACAAACAAACTTTCGCATGTATAATACTAGTTTGGATTTAGAAGTTAGAATACTGTCTGTTAGGTTAAATGAAGGGTTAAAAGAGTATTCAGTATTCGATACTAGTTCGATTTGCTGCAAAACCAACTTTCAAATCACGTAAAAAATATCTGCCGCTCCATACATTTTGTTGAGTGTGGATATTTTTGTATGGAACAGTTGACATTTTTCGTGATTTCAAGATTGGTCCCGCAGTTAGTCCCCCTCTTAACCCCCAACCCCTTTTAACCTCTCTTTTAAGGTAACAAACTGTATAAGAATCAACATACCTTGGGCAACAGTTCAGTCAAATCGATTTCAGTTTCAATCTTGAACTTAGGAATAGTTACTTCTACTTCAGTTTTACACATTTTATCCGCCTCCGATATGAGATCGAAACCGGTAGCCAATTTGGACAAAACACTGTCGAGACCCTCGATTTCATATGGCAACACGATGAGCATGCTCGCCTGCCCGCCTTCGTAAGCCATTTCTAACATCTGAAAGAGAACACCATTTATTATAACGAACGCATTGTATTATGATCAAACTCGAACCACTCGCCGTGTGAGGCACATGGTTAAGCCACTAGGCTATCACTGCTACTAAGCTACTACCGAGGACTTGTCGTAGTCATGTGCGTATTAAAAAATAATTATCGCTTGCTAGAACGGTGAAGGAAAACATCGGAAACCTACATGCTTGATAGTTCTCCATAAAGTTCTTGAAGGTGTGTGAAGTCTGCCAACCTGCTTTTGGCCAGATTGGCCTACCCACTCTCACTCTGAGAGGAGGCCCGTGCCCAGCAGTAGGTCAGTTTATAAACAGGGCTGATATTATTAGAGTTCTTACCCGACGACAGATAGCAGCAGCAGACGACGTGTCGACACGACACTACTGATTTCTATGAAATACCTTCCGTAGATAGCGATACGACGTTTGCCGCTACGGGCCGAGCGACAGACAACACTGTCGCCCGACCTCAGATCAGTAGCAGTGGGTGAACACCTGGACACTTTCATAAATTAAGACTTGTCCAACTATTCCTGAACTGTGATGTGTTTCGAGATTGTACTAGCAGGGGTTCTAAATTTAAAATGTCACTTACGGGATATCTTCCGTGATTATTGATTTGTTTGAGTTCCCGATATTTCGACGCTGTTGCAAGCGCCATGATCGCGGGTTGACTGGAGATTGCGGGTGGAAGAAAATAAATTGTTAGGAGCAGACAAATCTGTCTACCCTCTTTCTTTGTCTCTTGCTACGCGCACTACTGGAACTCGACACTAAGTCACGGCAAAACACACTCACAGTATCAACAAGTTTTTTGGAGTCTTTATAACGATGTCGGCTGCCATTTATGAGCACGTACTTGACAATTTGAAGCCATCCTCTCGATTGAAATTCTTGTGTTTTCTTATTTCAATTGCTTCTCTTGTCAGCCTTGGTATGTAATGTTTGTCCGTGGACAGAATACTTGGCTTGTGAAATTCAATCCAGTGATTAGGCCCTGACTGCAGCAGATGTTCAGCTATGGCTGATTTTTGCCCATCATTGTTTTTGACAGCCTTGATTTGTGCTCTTTGATGCGGCATGAGACAGTTCGCTTCGTCTGCCCTATGTATGAGCTGCCACAGCTGCAATCAATTTTATAAACCCCAGGATGTTCATATGGGATTTTATAATCAATAATCACGGAAGATATCCCGTAAGTGACATTTTAAATTTAGAGACAAACCGTGAAAGCTTAAAATAGCAAGGGTTCATTCTGCTGCCGTCTGCAGTTGGGTTCGTAATCATGATAGCCAGCCCCGCGACGTATCGCTGTGACATGAGACGACTCGTCGCCTGCTGCTGCTGTCAGTGCGACGTGCCTAGAGGGCAAGCCCGACGCATGTCTTTGGCTTTATTAGAGGGTTTTATGTCCATTTTCCATAAATTGAGTTGATGTCCTTATTAAAGCAATACGTACATTAAAAATCACTTACTTTCATGAAAAATGAACATTAGGTAATACCTCTAAAACGAAAAAGAAAATCCTCGGGCTTACCCTCTAGGCACGCCACTGGCTGCTGTCTGTCGTCGGATACAAACTCGTACCTTTAAACTTACAGCTGAGCTTAGCTGATTCAGCCCATCCCGAGTACAGAGATCGGAAACATCTTGAAAGATGACCTTGACTGCGCCATAGTCGATTATTAGGCTGTGTCCCCAATAGGCAAACTGTGAGCGGCCGACTGAGTTTGCGGTAACATATTGCAGTAGCAAACTGTTAGCGCAAACTAGCAAACTGTGGACACTCCATTTCAAATATATGGAAGGGCGTACTAAACCGATACGCCGCAAACTCAGTCGGCCGCTCACAGTTTGCCTATTGGGGACACAGCCTTAGCATTTTGCATGAAAACGTACGTGCGCAAACTTCCCCGCTGCTATTGCTCAATTGCTGGTCTCTAGATTTCTAAATTTATAGGTACTAACCTGAGCTTCAAGGTAGGTGCTTTTACAATATAGATAGTGATCCTCTTTGTTCATCATGGGCACATTCACTGTCGAATTTTCAGTAACGTGGAAAGGTCTATCCTTTGTGTTTGCGCGAGAAAACTGCTTTTTCCATGTACCCTAGAAACTTTAAAAATTCAGATATTTTGTGGTTTGTTGCGCCATTTCATCCCAGCACGCGTATCATGACCACGATAGAAACGGGTTTTGTCGACGGAAGAATAGACAAAATGACAGATTGCAGAAAGATTTCTACCGATTTATGCTTACAATAAAGTGAGGAAATGTTTCTAGTTTCTATTCTTCAGTAGACAAAACTCTGACAAGCCAAGCACGGGACGCCGCGTGCTGGGGCAGAAGAGATAACGAGTTAGATAGAAAGAATTTTGTCTATTCTTTGGTAGAATAGAGATAGAATTGGTCATGCTACGCGTGAAGCTTAAACATAAGGAAGTGGAGAAAGAAGGGCGTTGTGGAGGCTTGGAGGTTAAAATTTTAAAAACGAATTAAGTACCTACTAATTAAATTAAAAATAATTAATTAAGGCTGTACAAGCCGCTTATTTTTCCATACAAACGTAGAAAGTTAGCCACTTCACTATTTGACGTTACACGTCCAAAATTATGCATGATATCGATTTGTCTCATCATAATCAAATTTCCAGAATCTCAGCTTTGAAACACAAATTGAACTGTTAAAAATTGGTAAGAAAGATTATGAATTTAAGAAATTAAAAAAAATAAAGGGACTTACTTTAAAATAGAGAGCGTTAATAAGCACCAAACGTGTATCATCATCCACACTGCCTGGACTGATCAGATCTTTAATCTTATGATTGGTCTGCTTAGCAACCTGGAAACACACCAGTCCTAATGAGTTTCTTGTTTGATGTGCCAAGCCGCTATTGAGCTTGATGCTTTAGTTTATCACATTGACCATAATTATAACGTAGGTACACGCTGGCGACGAACCGAACGCGATCGATGATATATGAGTGACAATTATTACCAGCCGGCCTAGCATGACCACGATAGAAACGGGTTTTGTCTACATAGAAATAGACAAAGTGACAGATTGTAGAAACATTTCTACCGTTTCATTCATAAAACGTAGAAATGTTTCTACAATCTGTCACTTTGTCTATTTCTATGTAGACAAAACCCATTTCTATCGTGGTCATGCTAGGCCGGCAGTGTTAGATTGAGGGTGTGCGGAATTTGTAATGTGTAAGAGATCTTTATAATTACAAGGAGTGCCTGTAATTGCGTCACAAACTGTTCTAAAAGTGGTGACAGTGGTTCCCGTACTAATTTGTTATGATGGCATATATCTCCTTTTTTCTATGATCTGAGGTAACAGGTACCTACTTTTACTACAACTGAAGTAACTTTTTTCTATGATCTGAGGTTACTTTACCCATTGATTAATGACATCGGTAGCAGCAGCCCCAGTATTGAAGTCAATCTTCTCTATGGCAGCATCGAAGACTTTTACTGCATCTAGTTTCAACTCAGGCTCTAGGTCATAAGGGCCTTCCGGTACGTACACCCTATTTGCCACATTTAGTGTGACGCCTTTGATTGACCTCAATTTCGACGACACTTCAGAGAATGATGAACGAATCTAAAACAGAACATGATTAATTGATACTCTCACAATCAACACAATTACTATATTGATGAATATTTTTTTCTGGCATTAAAAAACATAGCTTGGTCCACTTTAAGAAGTATTTAACATGCAAGACATTTGCAACGACTCCTTTGTTCAGACCAAGCTCCAAAGTCTTCAGCATCGGCGCAAAGTTGCTAGTCTATCGGTTTTTTAACGGATACATTTCGGAGAGTGTGCTTCAGATCTGCATGATCTTATTCTCTGCCCTTTTTTTCTATCGGACGGCCAGAAGCACAAAAAAGCGCCATCGGTTTATGGTTCAAAAACTCCATCGAAGCGCTTTGATTCCACTTTAATTGTGAAAACCTTCAAACAGTGGAATGCGCTGCCCGAGTGGGTTTTCCCGACAGTTACAATCTGGGTAATTTCAAGTCACTAGTGAATCGGTTTCTTCTAGGCAAGCGTGCTCCATCGTAGACCGCATCATCGCTTAACATCAGGCGAGATAGCGGTCAAACGCAAGCCTATTATTAAATAGTAAAAAAATACTTACAGAATTGTCATCTGGAATTCCAAATGCTTCAAGTAGCTCGGAATGCGCTGGGTCAGTTGTACCCAAAGCCAACAGAGCTAGTTAAAACTCTGCTGATAGAGGTGATGCCACCACACTCTTGCCTTTCTCTAGTTCCTAGTGAATTTAAAAAAAAACATTGATTGTAAAAGATCAACAAAAGAGAGGAATGATAATTTCAGAAAAAAGCAATTTAAAAAAATTGCTTTGTTTAAAAAAATATTAACGGGATTTTTCTACGGAAGAATAGACGAAATGACAGATTGTAGAAAGATTTCTACCGTTTTATGCATACAATGAAGAGAAGAAATGTTTATATTCTTCACTAGACAAAACTCTGATAAGCGAAGCACGGGTCGCCGCGTGCTCGGGCAGAAGAGATACGAGTTGGATAGAAAGAAGTCTATTCTTTGGTAGAATAGAGATAGAATTGGTCATGCTACGCGTGCAGGTATACACAATATTGGTCCTAATTTGGCTTCCTTGTTGGTCTAGAGGTCGCAAGCGCAACTGCTGAGCGTGCAGTGCTGGGTTCAATCCCCGAGGCAGGCAGTGTTATCGCATTTGCCATTAGGTTTCAGTAGTAACCCAGAACCTGGATTTGTGCCCAGTTAATGGAAATAGGCTCATTCCCTATTACGTGAGACTAAGGCAGCGTTCAGACGACACGCGCCCGCTAAGCGTACGCCACGCGCAACACCCGCATCTAACTCGCTTTGAAATGTTTTGTATATAATTTGAGTCTATTATGACACATCAATAGAACTCAAATTCATTTGTCGAAGTCTTGTGCGGGGTGAGCGAGGCGGGCGCGTGGCGTGTGCGATTGGACTCCGATAAATGCAATTTGATATCGATTGTCGTAAGACCTAAATTGTATAAAAAATTTCAAAGCAAATTAGAGGCGGGTGCTGACGCGCGTGGCGTGCGCTTAGCGGGCGCATGTCGTCTTGTGTCGTCTGAACGCAGCCTTAGGCCAAGTTCACGGACAAGATAACAGTCCGATAAATTGAAAATAGGCGTTTAACATGACTTTTTGTATAGAAAAAGATGTGATAAACAGCCGTTTTCAATTTAACGGATTGTTATCTTGTCGGTGAACTCGGCCCTTAAACGTACTTAATTAACAGGCAAAATGTTAGTGTACCTACCTATCTAACACTTCGGGGAATACAGGTGCGGCGTTATTTATGATCTTACAGAAATTGACCGTGACCGTCGAAATTTATAGACCTTTCCCTTGGGAACAGTACTTTTTTTCTGGATGAAAGGTACCCTATGTCCTTTTCTGTATCATCATATATGTACCTATACAAAATTTTATGATGATCGGTTCAATACTTTAGGCGTGAAAAGGTAACAAACAAACAAACTTACCTTCGCATTTATAATATTAGTTAGGATTTTATTGTTTTTGGTTTAGCTATTTTCCGCAACTCTTTGACAAAGCATGTAGGTACCTATACCCTATCCGTTTTACCAAAAAATAAAATGTAAACAAACTATAAAAAGGGTTGTTTGGATGTCGCATTTGCAATGATAAAGTTAATATTTACATTACTATAGCAAATTTTTTTTGTTTTCGTTATTATTCATTAAGTTATTGATTTTGTTGAGTTTGTCTTCTTTGTTAATCTTATTTTTATTGTTTTTTTTTGTAAAATGAGTGAACCTGGGCCGAGCAATATTTGCACTTCTTCATCACCGAAAAAAAAGCGGTCCAAGAGGACAGTGATGGGTTCAGTGGATAAGGAGATCCTTATCAACGTCTACAAGCATGTAGAAGAGACGTGGCCTAAGGATTCCTATGCTTACAAGTACGACATAGCCGATAAAACTGAGGAGATCATGGGGATATCTCGAAGCTATTTGAGAACCATTGGTTTGTTTGTTTACATTTTATTTTTTGGTAAAACGGATAGGGTATAGTTACTTTGCTGTAGGTGGAAATAACGTCATTGATCCCCATTTTTGAAGAGGAAAAGTAGACACATTTAAATTCTATTGTCTATTGACCGCAGGCAAGGTCACTTGTTGAATTAATGATGCTCAAAAGCCGGGCCGGGTCAGCTAGTAAGTATAATAATAGTTATTATAAAATAAAAATGTGTGCAAATGGATTTTAAACACAATCATAAAAAAATAAGGCCATTTAACTCAGATCGATAGTTTACGTTTAATGGAGGGGGATATGAAACAGCAAATAAAATAAACAATAGATTGCTAAACGCATCAGTAACTAATAGGCACCAGTATTTCTGGATTTTCTGGCATTCTGGCATTTTATTATGACTAGGTATTATTTACATTGCAATAAATTATGCTTCTAAGATAGACTTTAGAACAAACTTAACAAATCAGAATTTTTTTATTTTTATTTTTTTTGAAATCTTTCCCCCACACTAGGATTTCTCCTGTGTCGTGGGTGGGTTTACAAATACAAATTTCACATACACAAACAGCCAGACCTTGTGCAATGCGGGAATCGAACCCGCGATACGTCGCGCAGCAGCAAATCTCTCAGCCACTGCGACAACCGTGCGGTCATCAATTAATAGGTAATCATTAAAATTATACTTACAATACAGAATTTGGCAGAAAACGTAGCAATAGCAGAAGAAAGAGCCTTTGAATCCATGTTTTCACTGGTATTGTTAGCTCATAATACCGAAAGTAGTTTAAAAACACAAATAATTATGTTAACACTAAGAGGTTGCACTGATGACGACCAGACGCAAACACTGCCCGAATCTTTATGACATCATTGCAGGCGCCGCGCCGGCTCGCTCGGCTTACATTTGCCTCTACCTTCGAGGAATAAGGACGATACAATAATGGACGCCCTACATTAATTACGGAAGGCGATCGTGGCGATTATTCGACCCGCTCCCCCCTTGGTGAGATACATTTAATAAATATTGGACCCCTCCCCCCACCCCCCGAAATCTCACGTGCGATTTTTCAAAATTATTTTTAGTGTTATATTGTATTTTTAGTGTAAATCTGTGCTTGATTGCGTTGGATTTATATAAAATAAAAAAAAATGGTTTAATGGATTGAATTTTGAAAATATATTTCATGTACAGAATTATATTATTAATAGCAACTTAAATTATTTATACTATGTACAAGTAGGTATAAAAAATAAAATAAAAAAGCTCATAGGGCATCAAAAAATTCGTCCGCATCGCTGTCAGCGGGAAAAGTGCCCAAAAGACTGGCGGCATTGCCACGCTGGATGGCAATGCTAATTAAGTAACCCCCGACACAAAAAAAAACGGCCAAGTGCGAGTCGTACTCGTGCACCGAGGGTTCCGTATCATTTTTGGACGTACCTTTAAAGTGAAAAAAACTGGACCGCATATCTAAGTTTGTTTGTGAAGGAATTTTGATGATTTTGAAAAAACTGTACTAGTTAGGAACATCGTTTTATTTTTGGTGTAATATTTGGATCAATTCTTGTCAACTCAAATTATTTCAGATTTGTCGCTCCGCAAACTTCGGAGATAAGGGGAATGGTATTTTTTCAGACATTTTTCATCATATGTCGAAAACTGTGACACATAAAATTAAGTAAAAATATATTTTGAAATATGCAGATCAAGCCCTTTGATATGATATGTCACATGACCTAGTAACCCCACTTTGAAATTTTGGAACCCCACTCCGGCTCCTTTTGCAATGAAAATAAAAATATTTTTTGACTTTTTTCATTTGCAATAAAGTTGGACAAGCATTCTTTATAACAATTCCAAATTTCAAGTCGATAGCATTAGTAGTTGCTGAAATAAGCAGGTGTGACAGACAGACGGACAGACACACGAAGTCGCACCATGAGGATTCCTTTTTTACCATTTTGGTACGGAACCCTAAAAACAGATAGTTAATTGGTAATAGGTTAGTGATAGGTAAATTGCGTGGTGGCGCGCGCCCAGTACATAACTCACTAGTGAGTTATACGCCTCCCCCACACTGGGCGCGCGTGCTGCTCCTCTGGCGCGCGACTATTATTTTATTCACATGAGTGTTGAAAACGTCATATGATACACGTGTGCATTGGTGATTACCGTCTTCGGCTCCCTTAAGACCCTCGCCTAAACGGCTCGGGTCTCAATCGCGCCTCAGCGGTAATCACCAATATTACACACTTGTACCATAATAACTATTATACGGATACCTACCTATTTAGCGGTCCTCTGACGCGGCGACGTTCAATGATGTTATTTATTTACTTTTTACTTTTTTTTGTGCCGGTCGGGGTATACTTAAAATTTTGTTGCACCATCCTAGGACTGCCACTGTCTATATTTACAAAGGAGGGTTTGTAGTTGTAACGCAAACTGCTTAAAACTGGCGACAGCGGTTCCTATACTAATTTTCTATGATAACTTATATCCTGTTTCTATGATCTGCACGCTTAGCATGACCGATTCTATCTCCATTTTACCAAAGAATAGGCAAAGTTATTTGTATCCCATTTGTTATGTCTTTGCCCGAGCACGCGGCGACTCGTGCTTGGCTTATCAGAATTTTATCTACTGAAGAATATAAATATTTCTTCTCTTCATTGTATGCGGTAGAAATCTTTCTACAATCTGTCACTTTGTCAATTCCTGCAGACAAAACCCGTTTCTATCGTGGTCATGCTAGGCCGGTTGAAATACGTAATGATGTATAATGAAAAGTCAAATTCAAAAGCACGTGGAATTTATTTATATTATTTTAGTTCTAAGCGATAGGGTAGTAAGGCGAATCCAGGACAAAGCAGTTGTTGTTCTTGGTAGACATCAGGATGTAGCCGTCCTCGCCCCAGTCTTCTCCCCAGGAGTTCTTCACCAGCCAGTAGTCTTCTCCGTCGCGGACTCCGTAGCCGACCACCGTCACGCCATGGTTCAGGGTCATGTCGTCACTAAAAATGAAGAAGATGCTAAAGTAGTCTTTTACGGGACTAAGACTCGAAGAGTTTTTTCTTAAATCGCTTGGGTAACATGGAGAAATCAGTACTCTTGATCATGGATGGTGTACCTTTAATCAATTTAGACTTGAATTTTTAACTCCATAAGGCAACTTATCTTCGTGCCACTGATGGTAAAGAACCCAAAGTGATACAGCATCTAAGAGCTGAACGTAATGCTTGACAGGGAGATGATAATGACGTCTTACCAATAGAAGTCATAGAACAGTCCGCTGGAGTAGTGCTTCATAGACCAGCCGGCGTGGATGGCGACACTGACGGGCCCATACTTGACCAGAGTCAGTTTCAAAGCGTTAGGGTTCCGCGGGGTGACGCGAGCGAATCCTCGGATCTTGCTCGTTGTGGTCATGTTCTGGATATCACAATAGCCGTCCTGAGGATAATAAATACTAAGTTAGGCTCAACAAGTTCTAAGTATACAGATACCTCTTTAGTCATTAGAAGGATCATTACTTACATTTGCTGTGTAGAGACCATAGTCCATCTCAGTAGGAATGCCGTGAACGAGTACGTATTTCAAGGCGCCATCCAGAGTTCCTTCTTCGCAGCCCTTGTTGTCGTAACTGCAACCAAACAAATCAATACAACCTACTAATATTATAAATGCGAAAGTTTGTGGGTGTGTGTATGTTTATTATTTCTTCACGCTGAAACGGCTGGACGGATTTAGATGAAATTTGGCAAAGAGGTAGCCTGGGACTTGGAAAGGTACATAGACTACTTTTCATCAATTTTCACGCAGACGATGTCGCAGGCAACAGCTAGTATAAAAATAAATGTCCTAACTCACTGACTGACTATCAACGCCTAGCCCAAACTCTTGGACCTAGAAAACTAAAATTTAGCAGGGAGATTCTCGATGTTGACAACGATTATGGCCAGAACTTGTAAGTTTCCATGGGATATAATAAAGAGGATTCTTAAAGTCCACGCGGACGGACGGAGTCACGGGCAAAACCTATTTAATATTTGGAAGGGTACAAGCAGAATTATGTCTTATAAAATTGGTCAAACCGGGCTGAATTCCAAACACCAAGCTGTTACTGAAATGATCATAACAGAAAACCTTAATAACACAGAGACGCTTCTGAATAGAACTCATAATAACCTCAATAACCGCGAGACTGAGACGCAAAATACACATTTTTAAAGTCAAAAATCGATCAGCAAAAGATTGTCCTATTTTCCAAACTAAACCCTGAAGAAAATTCCGAAACTCCTACAACTAGACCAGTTCTGTTAAAACTTACCCCCAAGCACAGTCCACAAGAGACTGCTCGCTCAAATCCAGTAACCTTCCTCCATTGGTCCTAGCAATGGCTCCCTCAACGGCAGCAGTGGTGCAGAAGGCCCAGCAAGATCCGCAGGAACCCTGGTCTGGAAAGACAGACAGGAATCAGAAAGGAAAGGAATCAGGAAAAAAATATAAAATCAATTTACAACCTGAGTTGAGTCTAAGTATCTCCTCTAATTTGCTTTGGTATTTCCAATCTAACAACCTTTGAGACCATTGAAACCAAGCGTACCATTTTTCGACTACCTACTTACTATGACGTCACAAGCACTATTTATTTAGTGATGGGAAACCAGAGCCAAGATTCAACGACGCAACGCCGTGTGCTGCTCCCGTCTCGTTTTGACTAGCGTGAAGCACAGGCGCGAACTGAGCGCGGCAGTGGCCTCATAAGTGTTTTACGGTTATGCCGGACACAATATGAAGTAAGTACTTGCGTTATCTAGATCTATTTATATCTGTGGTTGAAACACATTCATTGAATTCTGTGTTCTAGTGCATCATTGTCGAGGCGAGTGCCATAGTAGCTTTTGCTTCATATCAGAATTTACCTATCCTGACAGACGACATGTATGCAGTCTTTAGACATATCTACGAATACTACCCGAAGCATGGCGTTATCTATGAGAATAACGTTGAAGAGTTCAGAAGCCATAGTAAGATTATTATTCCTTACGCCATAAATCACCGTCCAAAAACTTACTCTTAACAGGAGTTACAGCTCCTTCCATCCTTAAATCGAAGTTCTCAGGCAGTTCCTGAACGAGATCTTCTATCTCGGACAGGGTGTGAGGGAACGGCATCATGTCGGGGTCCTCGTGCGTGGAGATGTAGGTACCGGTCAGGTACTGCAGTTCTTCGTCAGTCTTGTCAGAGAATTCGTTCAGCTGCATCCTGAAGCCTAGGTTCTTGCGGTTATGCTCTTCAACCATCCTAGATTTTAGAGTGATAAACTTGATTTTTTAATTGTTTATGTACGGTATGTATTTTAATGCTGTGTCTGAATTCATTATATCACAGTATGTACAATAAACGGCAGTTTATTTTACACGTCGAGTCTTAGAAAAAGATATCGGCTAGCTTCGACTTTACAAAGAGTCATTTATTCTGTTGCACGAAGCACTAACAGTGCGCGGTACCTATTTAATAAACAAGTCGGCGACAAAATGTCACATAGAAAGATTACGTTCTGAGGATTCACAAACATCTTTTAGGGTAGGTACCTATCTGTCAATATTTTGTCACAATCACAAACGCTCGTTATCAGCAGCAAGTCTCCACAGAGCAGAGCAATTGAACGAGCGAGCAAGTATGTACCTATGACATGTATGTATAAAATGTTTGTTTGACGATAACTCGAATATCGTTGATCGGAACGTCGATAAACTGGTCGTGAGATGAATCAGAGTTACAACTTGATCGCGTAGTACTAGCCAGCTACACTAAGGAGGTAATTTAAAATGGTCTTTGTTTTATAGTCCACGCTCTAATAATAATTAAAATCTTACCTCCAGTTCTTCTCGAAGATCATCTTCCTCATCTGGTGCTCCTTGTCCTGGTACTGCTTGTTGTGGTGGCTGGTGTACCTCTCGAAGGCCAGGTCCAGCTCCACAGGAATGTCAGGGTGCAGGAACCTCAGATCAGACTTAAAGTTCTTACCAAAATTCTGCAATTCGCAACTGTCTTCTAGAAATGAAAAAAGAAAAGAGATGATGAAGTGTGTTTTCAACTGACTTATGAAAAGGAGAAAATAGTTTTGTATTTGTATTTAGTTATCTTGTTGCTGTAAATACTTGTCCTGTTATGTCTAATCCGAGCACCCTAGTACCTAGACTTAATTTAATATCGTAATAGCTTCGTTTCTGCCTGTCCAAGAGTGTTTATTGCACAGTAATGTTTTAACAATCAGTCTTTCTATATTGCAAAAGTGTCAAAAAGAAAGCTATTGCAATTATGAGTGTCTTAAAGGACGTGCTATGAAGCAACGTTGCGAAAAAGAGATAGTGCTGCTTATTCTGTAGCTCCATCGGCATCTATGACAAATAAATAACTGAAGAATACCTAAAATCCTGCATCCTTACCATCATCAACGTCAACGGTGACCTCTTCTTCGGTGACGGTATCACTGAAGTCGAAGTAGTTGGCGATCGTATGGGCGATCACTTCGCCAATCTCAAAGTTGTACATCTTGCTGACAACCCTGGGAAATCAGTAATGTTTAGATGACTGTATATTCTGTGTGTTACGGTATACAGTGTGGAAAAAAGAAGCGGTCCGTGAAAGGAAAGTAAGTTCACCCACATTCTTAATTAGCTATTTATTATGCGGTAGTCCTTCCCATGCAAAATAATAACTTACTGGACAGGCAAGTCGATGCCGGTGTCAGTCTTGAACACGTAGAGCGTGGTCTCCTTAACCATCTTCGCTTGATATTCATAGCTGTGTGTCCATACGTCCACCACTTTGTCGTACAGGGTCATCGTCTGACCTGGGAAATAACGACACTAATTTATATTTTGTTGGGTTCCAATCTGCGTAAACACGAAATGAATTTGCATGGCACACAGATAGCAATACAAAATCAAATGATATTGTCCCCACTGCTGGGACTCAGACCTCTTCTCTGTGAGGAGTGGGCCGTAATTAGGCTATGTAAAGTCTTCACATTTTCAAAGTTTTTCTTCGAGACTTTTTATAAAATAAAATTGAGTACATTTTTGATAAAATGTTCATTAATGCTTCTTACTGCTCAAGTGTCGTGTCTTGGATAAGAAGTGCAGGTACGAAAAACGTTGGCGAGAATAGACGTTTTTGTTGATGGCCACATAAAACTCCAAAAAAGGATGGAAAACCATTAGACCTGCCCAGGAATGGGCCAATTTAGGGGAAAAAAATTGTACCTGTATACGCAAGTTCAGAGATATCAGGTAAAAAGTCGACCTGATCTCCTTCGTCCCCTCTGGCAATGCATATTTCTTCATTGGTCACTTCCTCTGTAGTGATTGGATGGATCTGAAACAATATTTAAGTTATAGGTTGACAGACAGACCAAATACCTTTTATTTTGTAAGTGAAAAGTTCTCAAGGATGTCCTCCTCTTAGAAGCTACCGGAGGGGTCTAGCTGTCAGCTCTTACTGACTAAAAACCACACGGCATTCTGTCCCGGGAGTCGCTTGCGCATTCATCCGACCGGATACCTATTCCATCTGATGGGAAGTGGTTACCGCTGCCTTAAGTCCTAATGGCATCTGGCCGGGATTAGAAAAAACACCATTTATGCCATCTATGAGCTAGATGCCGCTATTACATACTTCTTCTAGTGACGCCATCTATGAGCAGATCGGACTCATCAGCCTCGGACATGCCACGGATAGCCGGACGACAAAGTGATCCTATAAGGGCTCCGTTTTTCCTTTTGAGGTACCCTTAAAAGTCTCATGTACCTACCTACATCTACAATAATCTACATTCACCAGAACAATTCAGTAAATTGGAAAACAGCAAAGCTTCTTAGAAATAAAATAGATATTGTGGTACTTCCCCAGTTTAGGTCATTCACAAGTTAAACTACGAACTTGTAACTAAGACAGTTCATCTTAAAGTTTGTAAGCCATGGTCTTACCACGTAAGAGTAGCCGGTGTCTCCGTAATACCAATGCCTGACGGTACCGTCGAGCAAATCGATGCGAGAGCGGTTCAGATCGCCGGAATACCTGAGAATAAACGTGATTATATCGGGTGTAAAAACACTCTTACTGAAAACTGAAACCACTATTCTACCCATCATTACGATGATTTTCTTGTACTGGGCCATACATGGGAACCGACTGGTTAAGGAGATATTCAAGGTTAAAGTCTTAATATTTTTTTACGTTTTTCACGGGCAGCAGCAGCGGGGTTCGGGGGCCGGGGCACGCCTATACTATCTCTATACTATAGGCACAGTCGGTAGCGCGTAATTATTTTACAAAAAACTAATTTAATACCTAAAAATAAAAGTCGTTTCCCAGCAATTATTTTTGCTTAATGTTACTTAGTTACACGTCAAGAATGTGTAGGTGTCGGCTTGGTGATGTGTTTTTACAGCCTGTATAGAGACAGACACAGCCAAAAGACATCCCCTAAAATCGCGGATAGGCTACTTTTTATCCTGAAAAAATGTACTACAGTTCCGGTGGGCCACGCGGACGCGGGAAAAGTGGTAGTTTTATAATACATGTTTCCGACTCACCAAATCTCGAAGCTATCTTTCAGAGATGTTTTAAAGTTGAGGAGTTCTCCTTTGAAATGGTATTCGGTTGGCCATATAATTTCATCATCATCGTCTCCTGCAAAAAAATCATAATACTTTCTACAATGTACCTACTCAAAAAAGGTGGTCCTAAGCTATTTGGAAGTTTTGGACACATTGGATAATAATTTTATGTTCCACCGGCCTAAAAACCTAGAATATCTCATTGGTAGCAGCAAGTTTAACATAGGATAGAATATTTTTAAGTTTCCACTGAAGTTAATACCTAACTCCCAGAAAAGCAGAGAATCTGGTAACCTCTAAAAAGGCAGCTGAAGATAGTATTCGGAAGACGGTGATTCACACAATGTGGCGCAAATCGAGAAATATCGTCCAGCACACTTAGCATGATAATTCTATCTCCATTCTACCAAAGAATAGACAAAGTTCTTTTTGTCCAAATTGTTGTATCTCTTCTGCCCGAGCACGCGGCGACCCATGCTTGGTTTATCAGAATTTTGTCTACTGAAGAATAGAAACATTTCTTCTCTTCATTGCATGCATAAAACCATAGAAATCTTTCTACAATCTGTCACTTTGTCTATTCTTCTGTAGACAAAACCCGTTTCTATGGTGGCCATGCTAGCCCGGTAGGGGTGGACTATGAAAGGCTATTAAAAAAGTAAGAGCAGCTATTTATGTGTTCTTGAATACTTTTGGAGATTTTTTTATAGAATATTATTAGAACTAATTGTTGAACAAATACAGCTACTTGCAAACAACGGAACATCACGCACGCCCGCGCTACGCTGCTTGATGCGTGGCAGTGTGCGAATTGCCTAAGAAATGGGTGTGCAAAAGGGATTTAGCAGTAGGTACCGAGTTTGCTTGTTTGTGAGTAAAACATAACATCATTTTTGTACTCCCCATAAGTTTAAGCACCACTCCTATCTTCCCTAGTTATTTATGTATAAGTTAGTGCTAATAAAAGGATAAATAATCGATGGTTAGATCACGTTGATTTAGGAAAAATAATTTTATAAAATGAAAAACTTACGCAGTAAAGTGTAGCCGGACACTAAAGTGAAATATAGAAACAAAACTAAAGTGGCGGGGAAGGCCGCCATCTTGAATCTCTAACTATGGATTGACACAGTTATTGCGAAATTCTAGATTTTATACCGAAAATGTGCTAATTAGAAGCAATGCACACTAATTAATTAGAATGAAAAAAAATAAAAATATATAATTTATTTAACTAATGCTCGATAATTTATATGCATTATTTATGCAGTAAGGAGTTATTTCAGAAATGTATGGAGCCTGGGATAGGTCTACGTACGCAATTAAGTATTATAGCTATACATGATAGTAACCGGTTCCTAATGCTTATTTCCTATAATATTACTTCGTTGAATTGTAATTCATTCTTTTCTTTGTCAAGGAGAGCAACACAACACAAATATGGTGGATCAACAATCGACAAATGAATTTAAATGAAACGTCATTTTGACAACTTTTGTTATGTCAATGTCAGTCAAAATGGCAACATTCAATCCACCACGCGTGCGCACAACGACTCAAACGTCACGTCATAAAACAAACCTGTCAAGCTCAACTGTCATAGCCGCCCTAAAAATGGGAATATCATAGTGAAAAACTTCATCTCAAATAATTCTCTGACAATTGTAGTCCTCTTCAAATGAATTTAATAATATTTTTATGTAAATCCCCTATTTTTTTCCTATTTTTCTATGTGGCGTACGTATACCAGTTCCAGGATGAAACATCTCCTTTTATTCGTATCGGCGTCCAATACCGATATCGATACCGATATCGGATCGGATAATGTGGAAGTGCTCTTAGGGTATAGGGGGATATGGTAAACTTGTTCACTTTATTCTCTTATTTGACTATACACAATACACATAACATAAAAATTAAGTAATTGACATACTTTTAAGCGATTTATATATTAATAAACAACAATAGATATTATACAGGGTGGCAGGTTAGACAGTGGAAATATTTTAAGGGATCATTTTTTGTTCATCATTTATGTTCACATTACTCAACAAAATGTATGGAACAGCTGATTTTTTTTTCGCGTTTTCAGGGTTGGTCCCATAGTAAAAGTTGTTCATAATGATGAGTACAATGACCCCTTAAAATATTTCCACTGTTTAACCTGCCACCCTGTATTTAATATTTATTTTTAGTGAACATGCCCCTTAAATAATCAATCTATTAGGTAGGTATATTATTAAAAAATACCAAATACATCAATCCATCATTTTATTTTAATTAGATAAACCTCACAATCAACAGTTTACCTACATTCACCATAGGTCACATAATGTTAATTGCAAATACTGTTGATTATTTCAATATAATATTTAGGTAGTTATAACATAATAATAATTAGGTATAATTTCCACTAAAGACTGGATCAAATGGAATAATGGTGCAGTGTATGTGTAGTACTTGCAGCGAGTAGACGGAATTGTAATTAATTTATGAAAGTCGTGGGATAGACGTAGACCAGTGTAGATTTATAGAACTTTTTTGTTCTGTCTTTTACCACGCAAAAACAACTAACAATGAAACTTTACAAAATGAAAATAATCGATCTATCATCACTAGAGATCGGATAATCAGATGCATATTTTATATAAGCATATTACCTACACTTCACTTTTGCCCACAGTAATATGGACATGCCTCTGAATAAATTTATTGTTTATCATAAAAACTTTTAAAAAACATTTTGTCTCAGTAATAATATTATTATAATAACAGTTGGAGTTGTACGTAAAAGTATATAATATAGGCGTGGACAATTTTGTCTGACTTAATGCAAACATTACCAACATACATTGCTATCACATTGAAATCGTACTAACACATTAATGAAATACTATCAAATTAATAAAATAATCAGTAAGTATGTATTATTAAAAAAAAAAACTGAAAGGTATGTCCATATTACTTTTTCGTTGAAATTAAAGTAATGTTTAGGTAAATGTGCATCCGATTATCCGATCTGTAATCATCACTGATCGGACGATTATTGCTAATAAGCCGGACATAGTGGTGAATGTGGTGATAGACCAATTAAAACGTCCCGCAATAACAGTTGGTATGATCCCGCATGATGGAAATCTCGTGAAAGCCGAAAAAGATAAGGAAATCAAGTATCTTGACTTGGCACACGAGGTTATCAGCATGTGGGGGGTGGACTCACCAATCATTGTGCCGATAGTTGTTTCGGCCAATGACCTGATAGCCAAGGATCTCGACCAATACCTGAGGAGGCTCTCGTTAGGCAGTTAGAGAGCTTTATACAGAGAGCGGTACTCTTGGACATAACATTGTTAGGAGATTCTTCTCTCGGGACCCCATACCGCCGCCGCCGCCACCGCCCCGCAGCCCTCTACCTTCAAAACTTGTATGGATACAGAACTCAGATCATAAAAAAAACATGGGAGATGTACCAAGGCGCTATTGAGCTTGAAGCTTTGATCAATGAAATGTAAGACAGGGCGGCCTAAAAGGGGCGTCACTATTTCAAAGACTGCGCGTTAGCTCCAATAGTATTTTGCAAATGATTGCAAATTATTGATGATGATGATATGATCTGAGATACAGAATGATGTAGGTATAGGTAATGAAAAGTCGAAGTCAAAAGCACGTGGAATTTATTTAAATTATTTTAGTTTTAAACGATAGGGTAGTAAGGCGAATCCAAGACGAAGCAGTTCTTGGCAGACATCAGGATGTAGCCGTCCTCGCCCCACTCTTCTCCCCAGGAGTTCTTCACCAGCCAGTAATCTTCTCCGTCGCGGACTCCGTAGCCGACCACCGTTACGCAGTGGTTCGGCTTCCCCTCACTAAAAATAAAGAAGATGCTGGAGTAGTCTTTCACGGGACAATTTAAGAGTTTTTTCTTAAGTCCCTTGTGGTAACATGGAGAAATTAGTACTTCTGAACGTGGATCACCTTAACGACAAACGACATTTTCATTTCCAAAAAAGAGAGTGCTGCTATACAGGATAAATTTTAATCCACTACGGATATTTTAGGAGGTCAAAGGACTCATGAATATGATCAACTTTTATGATGGGACCGACACCGAAATATGAAAAAAAAAAACAGAGCTGTTCTATACATTTTGGTCGCGTTGTAATGCATTTTTGTAGGGAACAGCTGATTTTTTTTTTCATATTTCAGTGTCGGTCCGATAATAAAAGTTGATCATATTCATGAGTACTTTCACCTCCTAAAATATCCGTAGTGGATTAATAAGGTAACTTATATTTGTGCCCCCCCACCCCAACCCCACCGAAGTGATTCAGAATCTGTGAGCGGAATATAATGCTTGATTGGAAGATCAGGATTTTTTTTTTTTTTTTTTTTTTTTTATTAAATTATAGGCTCGCGTTTGACCGCCATCTCGCCTGTTGTTAAGTGATGATGCGGTCTACGATGGAGCACGCTTGCCTAGAAGAAACCGATTCACTCTCGACTTGAAGATACCCAGATTGTAACTGTCGGGGAACACCCACTCGGGCAGCGAATTCCATTGTTTTGCGGTTTTCACAATGAAAGTGGAATCAAAGCGCTTCGTTCGGGTTTTTGGTACATCAACCATGAACCGATGGCGCTTTTTCGTGCTTCTGGCTGTCCGATAGAAAAAAGGGCAGGAGGGAATTAGATCATGCAGATCTGTAGCACACTCTCCGAAATGTATCCGATAAAAAACCGATAGACTAGCAACCTTGCGCCTATGCTCAAGACTTTGGAGCTTAGTCTCTACAAGGGAGTCGTTGCTAATGAGCTTCTTGGCACGCTTTTCAATGGACTCCAACGCCTCAAGTTGGTACTTGGCTGAGCCATCCCAAAGGTGCGAGCAGTATTCCATGCACGAACGAACCTGTGCTTGGTACAGTCGAAGCAATTGTTCCGACGTGAAGTACCGCCGCACCTTCGAGAGTATACTCAGCTTTTTAGCTGCCAATTGAGCTTTGGACTCAATATAGGAACCAAAGTTGAGGGTAGACGTCAGAGTAACGCCCAAGAGCTCAAGATGGTCAGTTATCGGTATAGACACATCTCGAAAAGTAGGAGCCAGCTGGAATGGCCTCCTTTTGGCAGAGAACAGACACGCCTGGGTCTTAGCTGCATTGAACGTGACCAGGTTGGCATCGCCCCAATTGGAGACTGCCTTAAGGGCCAAATTCATGCGCTCGACCATGGCCTCTCTCAGAGACTGGATTTGTGGTCCAGTGGTCCGTGCATTGGCTATGTAACTCTCTACAACAGTGCTGTCGTCAGCATACCCAAACGTTCCGGGTTTTAGCAGATCGTTGATATGCAGCAGAAAAAGTGTCGCAGAGAGCACTGACCCCTGAGGGACACCGGCATTAATTGCCTTTCGATCGGACGAGCAGCCATCAATGACCACTCGAATCGAACGATCCCTCAGGAAGTCCGATATCCACGCAACGAAACCGGTGGGCAAGCCATACGCGGAAAGCTTACGGATAAGGCCGTCGTGCCAAACCCTGTCGAAAGCCTTCGAGACGTCCAGGGAAACGGCTAGCGCCTCCCCATGTTTCTCGATGGCCTCACTCCAGATGTAAGTGGCGTACGCTAGAAGGTCCCCAGTAGACCGGTTTCGGCGAAATCCGTATTGCCGGTCACTGAGGAGGTCATTAGCTTCAAGGTACGTCAGGAGCCTGCTATTGAGGACACGCTCCATACTCTTGCAGAGTATAGACGTAACCGAGATGGGCCTATAATTGGTAGGGTCGGCACGACTACCTTTTTTGGGCACGGGTTGCACGTTAGCAAGCTTCCACGATTTCGGCACTTGTCCAGTTTCAAGAGAGAGACGAAAGAGGCGTGTCAGCACAGGAGACAACTCAGGCGCACATGTCCTCAGAACTATGGCTGGAATACCATCTGGACCACTGGCCTTGTTCACGTTAAGGTTGCGCAGCGTTTTGCGGACCTCCTTTTGGCGAATGCGAATTTCCGACATAAATGTCGTGCTGCCAGGTGGAGTTGGAGGTATCGCGTTGCCAGCATCTAGACGTGAAGACTCCGCAAACAGAGAAGCAAACAGGTTTGCTTTCTCTTCTGCGGTGTGAGCCAGCGTCCCATCAGGTTTCAGCAGTGGAGGTAGTGAGGGGCGGCAGAAGTTCGCTTCGACTGATTTAGCTAGGGACCAAAACGCTTTACTACCTGCTGGGTACGAAGTCAATTTGTTCCCTATTCGACTAATGTGGTCGAAGCGAGCCTTCTGAAGAACCTTTTTGCAGGACTTGGCAGCCTTGTTAAACGCCTTCTTCCTCTGACGTATGTCCTTCGCCTTACGGTGTCGAGCATCAACCCAGGCCAGGTATGCCTCATGTTTACGGGCTTCAGCGCGACCACATTGAGGCCCAAACCACGAGCGAGCTTTGCCGGACAGCGGTATATCGGAATAAGGAATGTAGTATTCCATGGCCCGATGCAACACATCCGTCACAGCATCCGCGCAGGTCGAAAGATCATCAGACGAAAAACACATCAACTGCCAAGGATAAGATGCAAAGAAAGACCGCATCTCATCCCAATCTGCTGACCTGTATCGCCACACCCGGCGAGTGCCTCTGGGGCTGAGATCGGGCGGGGAGTAAACAGATACAGATTTCACCAGACAGTGATCGGAGTTACCCAAAGGTGACGAAACCGATACCGAGTAGCGGTCTGGATCTGTTGTCAGCAGAAGGTCCAAGCAATAGGCCGTGTGCGTTTCAACATCAGGTACCCTTGTAGCCCCCTGAACCAGCTGGGTGAGGTTTAACGCAAGAGCAAGCTCTCGCATCTTTCTTCCAGCATAGTCTGTGTCCCGGTATGGGAATAGCCACTCCTGGTGGTGGCCGTTGAAATCCCCCAGTAACACCAATTGGGCTGTAGGGTACATCAGTTGAACCGCATCCGCTGCCTCACTCAGGTACTCTGTAAGCCTGGCCGTCTCCTCATCTCCGCTGTGCGACCGGTAGACACAGGCATAAAGAATTTTCTCTATACCTGTATCCACCAATACCCAAAGCACCGAGAATCTGGGGTCTTCAAGCTGACGGAGACGCCGATACGAGATGTCGTCACGGGCGTATAAGCACACACCAGCTCGAGGCTTGAAGTTGTGCTCCAGGGTATACCCAGGGTATGACAGATACGCCACGTCAGATGGACCCCCGATCTGCGTCTCCGTAAGAAATAGGAGTGCAGGTTTATCAGTCTCTAGGTGGTAGTGGACTGGCACGAGATTGGAGTGCAATCCTCGGATGTTAATGAGGTGCACTTTGTGGGAAAGGGCGTGCAGCCGCTGTTTAACCTTTTTCCTTTTCTTTTGCTGCATGATTGTCGATAAGTGATTCGGTGGGAAAACGGCAGTGGAGTGAGGCTTCACGCTGCTAACCAGTAGACACGCACCGCAACGCTACATCAATGGGGAACTGGTCTGGAGACTGCGGGGACGCCCGAGCCCCCCCGGGGATGTCCATCGGGCCCTTTCCTCCGGTCGCCAACCGGCACGATGGCGCATCCCGGGATTTTTCGCGAGTTGGCGGGGCAGCCTTTCACGAGTGGCTAACTCACTACTTGGGCCCCCTTCTAACTGCGGTCGGCCAGCGGTGCACCGTGCCTCGGATCCCGCTACCCTCCACGACCAGTTACCCGATGCAGCACGACGATGCATGGCAAAACGGTCATGCAGCAGTGAAGCAACTACTCCGACCCGTTTTCCCAAACGGTGTCACCGGACATCATGCCGGAACACGGCTAGGCCGCTTGGCGGCATGACTTTGTCCGGTGGGTGGTCACTAACCACGGCCGAAGCCTACCACCAGTAGGTTGTCACCTGATTGGCACCACCCGGGGACCACGTGTGGGGTTCGAGGTTAGGGTATCTTCCCACGGACGAAGGTGACTCAGCCCCCCAAATAGGATAATGATTTCTTACCAAGAGAAGTCATAGAACAATCCACTGGAGTAATGCGCCATGAACATGCTGACTTGGACACCAATAGCGACGGGCCCGTACTTGTAGAGAGCCACTTTCAAAGCGTTAGGGTTCTCCGGGGTGACGAGTGCGAATCCACGGATCTTGCTCGTTGTTGTCATGTTCTGGATAGTACACTTGCCGTCCTGGAGATAAAAAATACAACATTAGCCTGAATCTATAATTATATTAATACACAAAGATGAAACTTTGTACCCCTTTGCGCATACACACGAATGGGATAAACTTTATATTGAGAAGGAGTGCAGAAAGCAAACATTTATATTTTTTTATACAAAAAACGCTTCAACAAACACAATTGGTGGGATATCAATCACAGGTAAAAACTATCCATTTAAATCCGTTGATTTAAATCATTTGGAATAATTAACTGCTAAACTCAATAATCCGTATTTAGCAAAAGCTTTCTTCTCGTGACTTTTGAAGTTCATTTAGATTCTTATTCTTATTATTATCCTGATCATTAGAAGGATCGTAATACTTACATTTGCTGTGTAGAGACCGTAGTCCATCTCAGTGGGAATACCGTGAGTGACTACGTATTTCATGGAGCCATTTATAGTGCCTCCACTGCAGCCCAAGTTGTCGAAACTGCAACCAAACAAATCAATACGTATAAGAAGAAAAATCCTGACCCACTCGTGATTGACTCATCAACGCCCAGCCAAAACCCTCGGACCTAGAAAGGTGAAATGTTGCACACAGATACCTTTTATTATGTAGACAACGAATACGGCTCGAATGTTCAAAATTCTTATAGGATAGCATTTATAGAGGATATTTAAACATGAGCAAAAGCTAGTAATTAATATTTGGAAGGGGTTAAGCAGAAGTATGTATTATGGGATTGGTCAATCATTCGATTATATCGATCAAACTGGGCTGATTTCCAAACACCAAATAGTTACTGGCATCTTCTGAATACTGGCGCTTCTGAATAGAACTCATAATAAACTCAGTAACAACGATTAAGACCCAAAAAGCCAATCTCAAGTCAATAAAATCGATCAGCATTAGAAAATAAAATCCTATTTCCCAAATTAAGTTCCGAAGAAAATGCTGAAGCTACAACTAAACCAGTTTTCTGCTCTCACTTACCCCCAAGCACAGTCCACAAGAGACTGCTCGCTCAAATCCAGTAACCTTTCTCCATTGGTCCTGGCGATGGCTCCCTCAACGGCAGCAGTGGTGCAGAAGGCCCAGCAAGATCCACATTCACCCTGGTCTGAAAAGATAAGACGTTTATTAGGAAAACATAATAAAATCAATATACAACCTGATTTGAATCTAGGGTCTCCTATAAATTGCTCTGATGTTTCCCAACTAACGATATTTGAGACCTTTGAAACCACAGATATACATAGAACTAGATAACGCAAGTATCTATCACAATTTCTGCACAAGCGTGCCATTTATCGAATATCTAATAATTATGATGTCACAAGCACTATTTAGTGATAGTGTGACGGAGTCATCCTTCTTTCATCATTTAGTGCTGGCAATCTTCCATTGCTGGCCACTTTATTCATCCCATTCTTCTAAATTCGGTTTAGATTTTAACTTTAAATTTCAAAATTAGAACATCTCATATTTTTTTGCATTGTTTCATCATTCTTTGTCTGGTCTCCAACGACATCACTTGTGACCGCTGAACCGCTGTACTGTTTTTATTTATTACCTACTACCTATTTATCAAGTGTGCAAAGCTATAAGCAAATAGTCTCTTTTTGTAACAGTTCTTTTTATACCTCTGTGTAACGTTATAAAGTGCAAAAATACAACCTACGTCTCGCAATACACCTCTCCAACCATCCTGCAGTGTTTTATTTATTCAATATCAAGATTTGTGTCTGTGGGGACTCCCTCCGATAACTAGCCGAGGCAGGGAGGACAGAGGAGGGAGGCCCTCCGCGACACTGGCGCCCAATCGTACTCGAACTACTGAAGATTACCTACTGAAGATATTATAATATACTTACGGAACATTTACGCAATCCAGCAACCAAATTACTATCGAAGAATACAAACACAGATTGTACAAACCATAGAACCAAATCAGAAACACAGAACGGAATACAGAATTTTTGGAATACCAATCACAGTTGAAGAACATTTTTTTTTGTGAAGTGTGAAATATTTTTTTATAATTACTTGTTTTTATAGTTTTTCAAAATTCTAAAAAGCAATTTTTCGCTACCGTTTAACACTTTGGCCCACCTTCTCATAATTATTTTATTATATCACTGTACTTCAATAAATTATTATTTTATATTTATATTGTAATTGTGTTGTGTTGCTATAAACAACGTTCAGCGGTCCAGCCTTCGTTCCTGTCACTGCCTGTCACAAGTAAGTCATCACGTCACTCACCTTTTTTTCTTAAATTTATTTAATATTATCTATTATATATAAAAAGTATGCATACCATAATACATTAACACTTACAAAACACTTTTACAAATATCTACCTACCATATTACACTACACCACCAATCGGCTTACGGCCGAATCACAAACCTCTCGAATTCTGGAGTGTTTTTAAAACCATTCGTGGTCACTTCAGAAGGAGATTGGTTACTGACTCACAGCGTGCCTAAGGAGAATATCCTTAGGTATACGCGCAGGCAGACCACCGACCTACTGGGTGTATTCCTCGAGGTTCCCGAAACCGACATCCGAGACGCACCCGTACTAGGTGGTTGAAGACTTTACACACATTATCTTAATTTTATTAAAGTATTAAATATAATTAACTATTTATTCATATCATTTTCTTTCTTTTTATTTCATAAGTTATCTAATAGTCATGGATGTGTCACATTTGAATAAACCCGAAATTATTTATGAATTGAAATTGAGAAATGCTATTGTGATCCCTACGCAAACAGCTGATGATTTGCGGGCACAATTAATTTTATTACTACAAAATTTCGATGATAATCAACAATTATTTAGTCCGTATCCGTTTAGCCAAGACATAGAGGAAGTCAAAAAATGTTTATCCCTTATTGCGGCTCGAATGTTAGGTTACCCAAACCACAAAGACAAAGTTTCCACTTATTTATCTCACATTAAAAATCGCCTTAGTCATATGAATGTTAGCACAGAACTTTCAACAGATGACTTAGATTCCTACCAAAATCAATCCCAACAATTTTCGGAATTGCAGGCAAAATTTTTACAGTTAGAAAACAGTAATAACACCACTTCAGCTTATCAATCAGCTGAATCGGTACAGCAAAACTCAACACTTACATGCTTTGACCTACTCACTCAAAAACTCACCAATATTTCCGACAAGTCACACACAGAAATTAAACGATTTAAGTACAAGGGTGACACCTGCCCGAAAGATTTCATCCAGAAAGTCGAAGAATTTGCGATTGCTAGAAATATTTCAAATGACAAATTATTTCATCACATATACGATATTTTAGTTGATACCCCGCTGGAATGGTTTCGCGCGCGTAAGGAGTCCATCCCAAACTGGGAATCTTTCAAAACTACTCTTATTAACGATTTTGGCATTACCGATTACGACTATAAATTAAAGAAAATTATTGACGCGCGAAGACACAAACCAAACGAACGTATAATATTTTATTTTTCGGAAATGGAATCGCTATTTAACAAATTACACGAACCATTATCCGAAAAGGCCAAAATTGATATATTGCGACGCAATCTTCGACCGGAATACAGTACACGCTTAACTCCTCACGACTTACAATCAACTAACACATTACTAGAATCATGTAAATGGTATGAAAATTGTATAGAGATATCCAATTTCAATACACCATCTACATTACCTACCCTTACTTTCAAACCTCAAAAACACTCTACCTCTTCTAGCTCCACAATTCCTACTATTCCACACTACCCCTTTGGTAATACAAATCAGCCAACTTCTTCCAATTACCCTATACACCCAATACGTACAGACAATAACACTCCACTTAAACTCTATTGTCCCCGCTGTAGGAATAACAAACATGCTCTCGATAATTGTCCCTACAGTCATAAAGTTTGCTTTCGTTGTGGCAAGAAAGATGTCATCTTTACTAATTGTCCCACTTGTAATAAACAGAACCAAAAAAACTAATTACAGAGGAACGTAGAAAACTTAATTCTAATAATTTTGATCATTCGGATTGGACTAATTGGCTTAATACTATTAAAATATACTTTAAAGCATACAAAAATTCTACGCTCCTCTTTAATAATACTTCGGACTTTGAATGTCCATACCTTCACATAAAAGTAAATAATTTGACTTTAAATGGCTTACTAGATAGTGGCAGTGCTATTACAATTTTAGGTAATAACTCTCATGAGTTACTTATTAAATACGGTTTCGAATTAGAACGAGACCAAATTATTAAAGGAACGGTTGCTAATGGTCAAGCAATACATTCCATTGGTACAATCAAACTTCCTACCTTACTTAAAAACAAGTTTGCTATTATTACAGCTCATGTAATACCCAGTATTACTCAACCTTTGATACTAGGTATAGATTTTTGGAAAACTTTTAATCTTGCACCTGATATACTTCGCAATGTTAATTTGCACAAGTCTTCCGATATTCCCACGTTCATTATCAACACTAACGACATACAACTACATTCACTAAATACACTTACAGATACTCAATCTTTACTGGCAAACACAATCATAAACAAATTCAAGGACATATCTACTGACGTACTTCCACTAGGTAAAACACATCTTACTGAACATCATATTGACACTGGTGATCACCCCCCAATTCGTCAACGATGTTATCGTCTATCTCCCGAAAAACAAAAAGCTCTTAGAAACGAGGTAGACCAAATGCTAAAACTTGACGTCATAGAACCTTGCGAAAGCCCTTGGCTTAATCCTGTAATTATTACACCAAAAAAAGATGGAACTTGGCGATTCTGCGTTGATAGTCGTAAATTAAACGATATAACTCGTAAAGATGCATACAAATTGCCGTTCATTTCTGACATTATAGATCACCTCAAAGATTGTAAATATCTATCCTCCATTGATATAGCCAAAGCCTTTTGGGAAATTCCTTTACGTTTAGAAGATAGGCCCAAAACTGCTTTTCACGTTCCAGGTCGTGGAACGTATCAATTTAAAGTTATGCCTTTCGGCCTCACCAACGCACCAGCTACTCAACAGAGATTTATAGATACTTTACTTTCTTCCGAGGCATGCGATAATTCTATGTTCTCATATCTAGACGATATCGTTATAGCTACGAAAACCTATGAAGAACACGTACGCTTACTTAACATCTTACACTCAAAACTTTCTAAAGCTAATATTACCGTTAATTTTCCAAAATGTGCATTTTTTAGAAATGAACTTAAATATTTAGGTTATGTTATAGACGAACAAGGTCTCCATACAGATCCAGATAAAGTCAAAGCTATTTTAGACATACCAGCCCCTAAATCTGCTAAAGAAGTAAAAAAATTCTTAGGTACTGCAAGTTGGTATCGTCGTTTTGTGCCAAATCTTAGCACTCTAGCCGCTCCGTTAACCAAATTAACTTCCACAAGTAAAAAGGCACCCCCTTTTAAATGGACCCCTGAAGCTGATAATGCTTTTAATAAAATCAAACAAGCTTTAATATCTACTCCTATATTAGCTTGTCCTGATTTCGCTAAACCTTTTTCAGTCCATTGCGACGCATCCGCTTATGGACTTGGAGCTATGCTCACTCAAGATTTCGATGGTATTGAAAAACCAATAGCTTATATGAGCAAATCACTTACAGGTCCTCAAAGAAATTATTCTATCACTGAACGTGAACTTCTAAGTGTTATCACAGCACTCGAATATTGGCGATGTTATTTAGACAATGGCCAAAAGTTTACGATCTATACAGATCATTCCGCTTTGCAATGGTTTTTGCATTTAGATAATCCTACTGGTCGACTTGCTCGTTGGAGTATACGCTTATCCATGTTTAATTTCGATATTAAACATAAACAAGGTAAAGATCATCTTGTTCCAGATGCTTTATCGCGTAGTATTCCAATAAATGTAATTAATTACGACCCTTCAGTTACCTCTGATAACTGGTATACATCTGTATATTACAAATGTAACACCAATCCAACATCAACACCTGATTTTATGATACGAAATAATAGACTTTACAAATATACTCGGTCGAATACTCTCGTTAACTCTGAATTTAGCTGGAAAGAAGTAATTCCATTCGAATTCAGAAATCTAATTATTGAAGAAAATCATTCTATTCCAACTGCAGCACATTTTGGCACATTTAAAACGTACCATCGTTTAAAAAACAAATACTTTTGGCCAGGCATGTACAAAGACGTAGCAACGTTCATTTCAAAATGTGAAACATGTATCGCGTATAAACATCAAAATCAAAATACAATCGGTCTTATGGGTAAACCCAAACATTGTTCCCGTCCTTTTCAATGTATTTCTATCGATCTTGTTGGTCCATTACCCATGACACGTAAACTCAATAGGTTTATTTTTGTAGTTACATGTTGTTTTTCCAAATATTGTTTGATATTTCCCATCAAACGTGCTACCTCTAAAATTATAAAGCACATCTTGGAAAACTTAGTCTTTATGACGTATGGCATTCCTGAAACTATAATTTTAGATAACGGTCCCCAATTCATTAGTACTGAACTACATGAATTATTCCAGTTTTACAACATACCCAAAATACATTACACTCCACGTTACTGTCCACAGGTTAACACTGTCGAACGTTATAACAAAACTATTATTACAGCAGTTGCTTCGTTTGTTGATAATGACCATCGTACTTGGGATTTGCATTTAAATAAAATACAATTTGCTATTAACTCTGCTGTGAATGAAACTACAAAATTCACACCAGCTTTCCTTGTATTTGGTCGCGAACTAGTATCATCAGGTACAGTCTATAATTCCTCAGATTTAACTGATGAATTAATTTTTACCCCTCGCGATGTATATGCAGAGAACATAGGTCAATTGAGTCCGTTATTTGCAGAGGTGCAAGAAAGATTATTCCGCGCTCATGAATTGAACGCTAAATCTTATAATAAACGTCACCAACACTTAGAATTTAATGAAGGCGATGTCATTTGGAGACGTAATTATCCACTCAGTTCTGCAGACAAATTCTTTTCGGCTAAGTTAGCTCCTAAATTTATTAAATGCGTTATTACGGCAAAAATCTCGCCACTTATTTACGATCTTAGTGATTTATCAGGGAAACCGTTAGGACGTTGGCATGTCAAAGACATTAAGCCTATACCACGTAACTAACTCATTTCCTAATACTTACTCTTTACCTACCTACTCTACATTATTACTATTACCTACTTAACTTTGTTCTATTAACATTTACTTAACATATTATTAATTAGATATAATTTCCCTTTAATTATTTAGATTTACTTTATTTAATACTCACTTATCATTAACTTTCGAAAACATTATAAAGATTTACCATAATAATTACTTTTAATTTACTATATTACTTAGGTACTAGGTACACTTAATTTATTACTTAAATGACTATATACATTAGTCAAACTTATTATTTATGACTATATACACTAGTCAAACTTAACTTACCTTTTCCCATTAATGTACAGTTTAGAGCGGATAGAAACTCTCGAAACAAGCCTTTTCTCTAACCAATTTTACTTATACACTTACCATAACTTCTCTTACCGGAAAGAGCGGCGTCAACTCTTAAAATAAGCCTAGGTCAATTAATTAAAACTATTATTTTATGCATATGAATGCATAGGTACTTACTACTTACTCTTTCCTAGTTATAGGATAGATTATTATCTTATTCTTCTTTACGTGTTCTACTAACACTTCGTACTTTAATTAGGTACGTTAAGCCTAGTTGGCAATTTTATTAGTTATAGATTGTAGAGCGGGTTAGTGACTCTTTAAATAAGCCTTAAGCTATTCATCATCATTCATCACCTATATCAGCGGATGGTGACTGATCTTAAATAAGCCTACACTATTATAGATCAATTCCGCGAGTGCCCTGTAGTACAAATGTTAGGGTTCCTCTATGTCTGGTGTCTTTTTCAGATAACTGAATAAAGACTATAACAGATGATGAATGCATGTTACTTATGAAAGTTGTATGCGTTTGGAATTTAGATCTATTGTATATACGCATTTAAAAAAAAAAAAACCATTAGCACCGACTAAATTAATCACTCACTTGGCATTTTCTTAATTTTAATTTTTTCTTGTTTATTTTACTTTAACTTTTTGTAAAAAAAATCTTTAAGGATTTTTTTTACGCCGGGGGAGCGGGGTATTGTGACGGAGTCATCCTTCTTTCATCATTTAGTGCTGGCAATCTTCCATTGCTGGCCACTTTATTCATCCCATTCTTCTAAATTCGGTTTAGATTTTAACTTTAAATTTCAAAATTAGAACATCTCATATTTTTTTGCATTGTTTCATCATTCTTTGTCTGGTCTCCAACGACATCACTTGTGACCGCTGAACCGCTGTACTGTTTTTATTTATTACCTACTACCTATTTATCAAGTGTGCAAAGCTATAAGCAAATAGTCTCTTTTTGTAACAGTTCTTTTTATACCTCTGTGTAACGTTATAAAGTGCAAAAATACAACCTACGTCTCGCAATACACCTCTCCAACCATCCTGCAGTGTTTTATTTATTCAATATCAAGATTTGTGTCTGTAGAGGCTCCCTCTCATAGCTAGCCGGGGCAGAGAGGTCAGAGGAGGGAGGCACTCCGCGACAATAGGAAACCCAAATTGATTCAACTGGAGTCGCGATTCAACGACGCTGAGTCGAGTGTGGCACCCATCTCGCCCTAATTTTGACCAGCGTGGACTAGGGGTGGACTGAGCGCGGCAGTGGCCACATAAGTGTTTTACACTTATGCACTTACGTAATCTAGTTCTGTGTCTATATCAGTGGTTGAAACACATTCATTGAATTCCGGGAGTGCATCATTGTCGAAGCGAGTGCCATAGCAGCTTTGGCTTCATATCAGTAAAAAATACTTATCATAACAGGCTGATGTATGCAGTCATCACAAGATGAACCCTTTAGAAATATCTACAAATACTACCCGATGAATGAGAAAGACGTTGAAGATTTAAGAAGCCATAGTAAGATTACTATTCCTTACGCCATAAAGCACCGTCAAAAAACTTACTCTTAACAGCAGTAACAGCTCCTTCCATCCTCAAATCGAAGTTCTCAGGCAGTTCCTGAACGAGATCTTCTATCTCGGACAGAGTGTGAGGGAACGGCATCATATCAGGGTCCTCGTCCGTGGAGACGAAGGTACCTCTCAGGTAGTTCAGTTCTTCGTCAGTCTTGTCAGAGAATTCGTTCAGCTGCATCCTGAAGCCTAGGTTCTTGCGGTTGTGCTCTTCGACCATCCTAGATTTTGGAGTGGCAGTATTGAATTTTAATGCAGTGTCAGAAATAATTTTATGTTACAGTATGTAGAAAGATTACGATCTGAGGGTTCTCTGTCAATATTTTGTCACAAACACTCATCATCACCAATTCACCAGTAAGCCTCAGAACAGAGTTATAAAATTATATTACAAAAATCCTTGAGATGTAGGGCACAGCGGGATATCTCGCTCGAACCTGGAGCAGCCCGACTGGGGAAGTACTTTCACTATCTCACACAATACCACAGCCAATTATCGCTACTCTTCAGTAGTACTGTGTTCCTGTGATTAGTAAGATCACCAGAGCTCCTGAGAATGCGCTGTGTTGACAGCGGGGGACCTGCTTGTCCCCTAAGCTGTCGGCACAGCGAATCCTCATTTTAAAGGGTCAGCAACGCGCATGGTGTATTCAGTGTTGCAAGCATTCCATAAGCTACGGTAATTGCTTACCATCAGGCGGGCCGTACATCTGGTCCACCATTGTGGTTTAAATAAAAGACTAACAGACATTATCCCTTTTACTACAATATACAGAAAATAAAGTTATGACAAGAATGTACATAAATGCTTATTATTTTTTATTCACTGCATAACTTTATCCTGCGTCTATTTATAAGGGGGTAGGTATACGTTTTTACTTCCTTAACCATTTATTGTACTTATAAACCATCAAACTTTGTAGCTGCAGGTTGACAATCACTCTAATGATCATTAAAATCTTACCTCCAGTTGTTCTCGAAGATCATCTTCCTCATCTGGTGCTCCTTGTCCTGGTACTGCTTGTTGTGGTGGCTGGTGTACCTCTCGAAAGCCAGGTCCAGCTCCACAGGGATGTCAGGGTGCAGGAACCTCAAGTCAGACTTGAAGTCCTTGCCAAATTTAATTGGTTTGCAACTGTCCTCTAGTAGTAGAAAAAAATACTGTGTGAAGACTTATGAAAGGTTGTTTTGTATTTGTATTTTGTTACTAGCTGTTGCCCGCGAATTTCTCTGCGTGCAAATAGATGGTAGCATATTATGTGCTTCTCGAGGTCCCAGGCTACGTCTGCCAAATTTCATCCAAATCCATCCAGCCGTTTCAGCGTAAAGGAGTAACATAAACACACACATTCGCATAACTTTTACTTTTATAATGTTGATGAAATAAACATTATTAAATGTATATTTTTGTGAATTAGAAACATGTCAAAGCCATGTTATGCTTCTCTTTAGTTATTAAATATTTAAGAGATTCTCAAAAATCGAATTGTCGCGAGCAGGATTTGAACCTGCGACCTTTGGCGTACCGTGCCACTGCTCTGAAACCAACTGAGCTGGTTTCGCGACAATTCGATTTTTGATAAACATTTTTATTTTTTTATTTCTATCCATCCTTACCATCATCAACGGTGAGCTCTTCTTCGGTGATGGTATCTTGGAAGTCGTAGTAGTTAGTGATCTGGTGGGCGAACACTTCGCCGATGTCGAGGTTGTACTTCTTGACGATATGCCTGAAGGAAGGTAATGATTCGATTTTACTGGATATTCTGTGTGTTACGGTGTACAGTGTGGAAAAAAGAGACACAGTACAGAAAAGGACTAAGATACCTTTCATCCAGAAAAAAATTACTGTTCCCGAGGGAAAGAACAAAAACATTCAACGGTCACAATAGGTTTAGGACGCTAGATGGCGCCACATGTATGTCACGCGGGCACAGTGCCAGTAAATAATGACTTACTGGACAGGCAAGTCGATGCCGGTGTCAGTCTTGAACACGTAGAGCGTGGTCTCCTTAACCATCTTCGCTTGATATTCATCGCTGTGTGTCCATACGTCCACCACCTTGTCGTATAGGGTCATCGTCTGACCTGGGAAATAACGACAGTTATATTTTCTGGGGTTTCAATCTGCGTAAACACGAATTTGCATGGCCCACAGATAATACCACAGATCACATAAACAATGTGCCAAGGTGCTATTGAGCTTGACGCTTTGATCATCACATTGACCGTAATTAAAACGAACACTCTGGCGACGGACCGAACACGATCGATGATATAAATATTACTGCTAGTGTTGAGTGACGATTAACAGTGTTAGATTGAGGGTGTGCGGAATTTTAATGTGTGGGAGATCTTTTAAATATTCACAAGGCACGCTTGTACTTAATTGTGTCGAAAAATGTTCTAAAATTGGCGACAGTTGTTCCCATATCAATTTGCTATGATAATATCTCCTTGTTTCTATGATCTGAGACCCTACATTAAGGAGGTAATTAAAAATTGTTAAACACTGTTTTAAGCTTTCACGGTTTGTCTCTAAATTTAAAATGTCACTTACGGGATATCTTCCGTGATTATTGATTGAGTCAACCCGCGATCATGGCGCTTGCAACAGCGTCGAAATATCGAGAACTCAAACAAATCAATAATCACGGAAGATATCCCGTAAGTGACATTTTAAATTTAAAATTGTTATACCGTAGTCTACGTAGTCACGGGAAAAAGCTTGTAGATTAAAAAAAATGTTTTTATTTATTGGCATAAGTCCCGGCACCAGTCTTGATCACCAGCGCATTAGCTGATTTTTCGGTCTCTTTGGCGGAATGAAGAAGACGAGGGGCACCAATGCTGCAGGCGATTGGTTCGTCAGTCGATGTTCGTCGTCTAATTGGACCATTCTTTATTACGTATTGTCAACTGTCTATTGTCTATTGGGCCGAAAATGTACATGCGCGATCTGTGATCATCTTTAGTGTTGGTACCTACCTGTATACGTAAGTTCAGAGACGTCAGGTAGAAAGTCGATCTGCTCGTCATCATCCATCGATCGGAGAATGCATACTTCTTCATTGGTCACTTCCTCTGTTGTGATTGGGTGGATCTGAAATATATTTAAGTAAATATGTTGGCAAACAGGCCGATAGGCTATACTACGCCTGTTTGAGAGATATTATATTGAACAATCATTTAGGCTAAGAACGCACAGGCAGCGCGACCGGCAGGATTTTTATTCATTGTACAAGTATTTTTTTATTATTTTTATAAAAGAAGAATGTATTACCTTTCTAATAATATACAATTTAGCTGAACGCTCATAAAAAAACTCATAAAATATTTAGTTATTATTTTTTTTTTTTTATTTGGCATTTTTCCCTTAAGACACATAACTGTGTTTTATCTGAAATGGGGCAAATTCGGGCAACATTTATCTTTTGCCTTGAATTATTCATTAAATGCTTAATTTAATAAGAATAAAATCTCAACATAGGGAAGCGTAGGTAACTGTCAACAGTCTATTCAAAGTTTTTAAAATAGAAAATTTGTGAGTACTTTGAAAATATTTTTTTAATTCACTATGTAAGTATTTTTTTATTTTTTTTATAATTTATTTAAATAGTAGAATGTATTACCTTTCTAATAATATACAACACATATAACCTTCTTTTGGAACTGACCCGTGATCGACATCGTTATTCTTGGTTCGCTACATTGCGAAGATTATATAATTTCAACTCACTTCTACAAGTCCATGTTTTGCATGTAAATAATGCTTAAATATACATATTTTATGTATTACCAAGTACTTACTGTATTCTATTATACATATCTTTTAGAAATATTATTGTAATTAAATATATACAAAATCATTTTTGAGACGATATGGTCGGCCCGGTCCCATAGTGCCGCGCTGCAATTTGCAATAAACCCAAGATATTTTGAATTTCGCGCACGACCTTAGAGCCATATATCATTAGGACGCCATGGCAGCAACGCCAGCAGCACTTCCGTGGCATCCGCACGGTTGTCGCAGTGGCTGAGAGATTGGCTGCTGCGCGACGCGATTCCCGCATTGCACAAGGTCTGGCTGTTTGTGTATGTGAAATTTGTGTTTGTAAACGCACCCACGACACAGGAGAAATCCTAGTGTGGGGCAACGTTTCTTAAAAAAAAAAAAACCGTGAGACTACAAAACTGGCTGCCAAAGCGGATGCCAGACAAATTAGTGAGCTTGGCGTCCGGGCTCGCGGCGACACCAAGCCGACGCCAAGTGAAGTATGGTTAGGTACATTGTAATACAATTTGATATGTTTTAATTGGCGGCGCTGCTCACTGCTGTCGTCGTCGCCATGGCATCCCAATGAGATATGGCTCTTAAAGAGCCTTTATAGTTTGTAAGCAATAGTCTTACCACGTAAGCGTAGCCGGTGTCTCCGTAGTACCAATGCCTGACGGTGCCGTCGACGTAGTCGACTCGGGAGCGGTTCAGTTCGCCGGAATACCTGAGAATAAACGTTATAAAGAGATAGACACAGCCAAATAACGTTACTCTTCGGTAGAGTTGTATTCCTGTGATGAGGAAGGTCGCCAGAGCTGCTGAGGATGCGCTGTGTTGACTTCGGAGGACCTGCTTGTCCCCTAAGCTGTTTGCACGGCGAATCCTCATTTTAAAGGGTCGGCAATGCGCCTGTGATACTCGGTGTTGCATTTTGGTATGGAACCCCAAAACAACAAAAAACCCGACTGCTTTTATTATTTAAATATTAAACCCTATTACTGCCGGCCTAGCATAACCACGATAGAAACGGGTTTTGTCTACGTAGAAATAGACAAAGTGACAGATTGTAGAAACATTTCTACGTTTTATGAATGAAACGGTAGTACAATCTGTCACTTCGTCTATTTCTATGTAGACAAAACCCGTTTCTATCGTGGTCATGCTAGGCCGGCTGGACCCAGTTGTGCCAAAACGTTCCAAGGTCAGATCATAGAAACAAGGAGATATGCCATCATAGCAAATTACTACGGGAACAACTGATGCCACTTTTAGTACATTTTTCGACACAATTACGCGCATAATTAAGCGCTCCTTGTAAATGAAAAGATCTCCCACGCATTAAACATTCCGCACACCCTCAATCTAACACTAACACTAAACTAAAACACTGTATTTATACCATCGATTGTGTTCGTTTCGTCGCCAGCGCGTACGTTTTTAGTATGAGCAATTTGCTCAAGTTCAGGCATCAAGCTCGATAGCGCCTTGGCACATCTCCCTTGTTTCTATGATCTGAGGTTCCAACCTACAAATTAAGAGAGCGTAGGTAACCGATTTTCAAATTAAAGACGTGCGACAAACGGTACCTAGTATTTGCCAGTAAAAATAATTGGGTTTTTGACACAACTGGGTCCATATTCATTATCACTCCCACAATCAAGACGAATCTAAGGATACCTCATAAATTATGTTGGAATCCATCGCGCCGCTTGGGCTACAGAGCGTGCCAAAGAAGTAGACATACCTACATAGGTACACTCGAAAAACGCTCTTTCTGGGGCGGTCGGGTAAAACATCCTACTAATATTATAAACGTGAAAGTTTGTGAGGATGTATGGATGGATGTTTGTTACTCTTTCACGCAAAAGCTACTGAACGGATTTCGATGAAATTTTACAGTAATATAGCTTATACATCAGAATAACACATAGGCTACTTTTTATTTAACACATAGCTAGGATTGGATAAACAACTTCATAACTCACCACATCTCAAAGGATTCCTTTAGAGATGATTTAAAGTTGAGTTTTTCTCCCTTGAAGTGGTATTCGGTCGGCCATACTATTTCAATATCATCATCTCCTGCAGAAAAATAAAAACTATTAGGTGCATACATCCTTTGATTATTTAAGCATACATCATCGAAAATACTTTTTACTATACGGGGTGTAGGTGACAGCGTAACGAAAACTGAAACCATGGGTTCAGTACCTTATTCTGAACCCCTCTGCGTTAAAATTTTGCATCGGACTTTTAAAAAAATACTACTTTGTTTGATTTTTTAAATACCGACGACACGACCGAGGTAGAATCCCTCGAACGTTCGCAAACAAAGCAAATAAAGTTCGTAAAAAAATGGATAAAATCGACGGATAAATCACATTGAATTAGAACAGATAGGAAAATAATTTTATTAAAAGAAAATCTTACGCAGTAAAGTGTAGCCGGACGATAAAGTGAAATATAGAAACAAAACTAAAGTGGCGGGAAAGGCCGCCATCTTGAATCTCTAACGATGGATTGGCATAATTATTGCGAAATTCTACATTTTATAGTGAAAATCATGTTAATTAAGGAGCGTGCACACTAATTGGAGTGAAAAAAAAAACCGGCCAAGTGCGAGTCGTACTCGCGCACCGAGGGTTCCGTATCATTTTTGGACGTAGGTATGAAGTGAAAAAAACTGGACCGCAAAACTAAGTTTGTTTGTGAAGAAATTTTGATGATTTTGAAAAAACTGTACTAGTTAGGAACATCGTTTTATTTTTGGTGCAATATTTGGGTTATTTCCTATCAACTCTAATTATTTCAGATTTTTTGCTCCGCACACTTCGGAGATAAAGGGGGGGAATGGTATTTTTTCAGACATTTTTCATCATATGTTGAAAACTGTGAGACATAAAATAAAATAAAAATATATTTTTAAATGTGCAAATCAAGCCCTTTCATATGAATCATATGATATATCACTTGACCCAACAACCCCACTTTAAAATTTCGGACCCCCACTCCGGCCCCTTTTGCAATGAAAATAAAAATATTTTTTGATTTTTTTTCATTTGCAATAAAGTTGGGCAAGCATTGTTTATAACTGTTCCAAATTTCAAGTCGATAGCATTAGTAGTTTATCGGTTTTTTACCGGATACATTTCGGAGAGTGTGCTTCAGATCTGCATGATCTAATTCCCTCCTGCCCTTTCTTCTATCGGACGGCCAGAAGCACCACAAGGCGCCATCGGTTCATGGTAGATATACCAAGAACCCGAACAAAGCGCTTTGATTCCACTTTCATTGTGAAAACCGCCAAGCAGTGGAATGCGCTGCCCGAGTGGGTGTTTCCCAACAGTTACAATCTGGGTATCTTCAAGTCACGAGTGAATCGGTTTCTTCTAGGCAAGCGTGCTCCATCGTAGACCGCATCATCGCTTAACATCAGGCGAGATGGCGGTCAAGCGCAAGCCTATCATTGATAAAAAAAAAAAAAAAAAAAAAGTAGTTGCTGAAATAAGCAGCTGTGACAGACAGACAGACAGACGAAGTCGCACCATAAGGGTTCCTTTTTTACCATTTTGGTACGGCACCCAAAAAAACGATATTTTTTTACATTAATAAGGTCGGATCTACCAAAGTTAGTTAATGTTTTCAGGACAGCAAACATAAAATTGACTATTATGTGAAAAAGCCTACAGATCCAATTTTATTGACTTATGTATTTCCTTAGTGAATAAAGATAGGAAAACCAGAGTTAGCGGGTTCAAAAGAGAAATAAGAGTGTGTACATACGACGGTCCGACCTGATGCTTCTGATGGTGAGAATTTCAGTTTCTTCATAAACTGATTTACCATTCTAATGATCACATTGTATTTAGTGAGCATTCCCCTTAATACATCGATCTAACATTTTATTTTAATTAGATTAACCTCACAAACAGCCTAGTGTGCCTACATTTAGCATAATTATGCTAATTACAAATACCGTTGATTATACCTATGTTATTAAAAATAATGAGTAGGCCTAAAAATTTTGCACATCTGAAACATGAATAGAATTTAAACTACAAATGATAATTTATATTTTGTTGATCATTTATTTAGCGTAACAAACATCTAATGCAATTTTATTTTTTTAAATGATATCGTCGAGATATACCCCGTTCGACGCAAACACTCGTCGAAACTGCACGCTTAACATGACCAATTTTATCTCTATTCTACCAAAGAATAGACAAAGTTCTTTCTATCCAACTCGTTATCTCTTTGCCAGAGCACGCGTCGACCTGTGCTTGGTTTATCAGAATTTTGTATACTGAAGAAAATAAATATTTCTAGCCATTTCTTGGATGGTGAATTATTTTCTGCCCATTTGGCAATTGATGTTGGTTTCCTTATGTATGTATACTCGACTTAAACTAATCCAAGAATAAACTTTCTCTGAGACACTGACTTAGATCCATTTGAAACTAGTGTAGGTATTATATGTATTATCCGCCTAGCCTTTCGGGTCGGCTTCCAGTCTAACTGGTTGTGGCTGAATATCAATATTTTACGTGGAGTGAGGTGACTGCCATCTGACCTCCACAACTAACTATTAGGATTCCCTAATAATTGGTTATTAGGGAATCCTAATAATAATCCACAGCCCAATTATTTGAAAGTTAGACCAGTTGTCAGACTTTTGTGCTCCTGACTACCCGTAAAGACTGTCAAAGATATTCCTATGATGACAACCGTGCTCTCCATTTCTCCAAGGCACGGGGGGGTCTCGATGTGCCGCGGTCAGTCCTTGGATGGGTGACCGTTCTTAGTCACCCATCCAAGGACAGACCGCGGCAAGCTCAGCTTAACCTCGCAGATCGATCGTTCAGCGCGGCTGTCATTTAGCCAATCATATAATTTATATTTATTATAGGTAGGTATACCAACTAATTTATATTTATTAATATACCAACCACATTTATATGTAACTAGCACTTCCCGCAACTTCGTCTGCGTGACCCACAGGAACAGTGCATTTTTTCAGGATAAAAGAACCTAGCCTAGTCCTCAGGAATAATGTAGCTTCCTATTAGTGAAAGAATTTTCAGAATCGGATCAGTAGTTCCGGAGACTATGTATATTTAATACATACAAACTTAAAAACTTCACCACTCTCTTTAGGTAAAGAGAACTGACGCAAACCTGTAGTACTCAAAACCAAGATTGCATGGACGTATGGCAGAGCGAGGAGCTTCACGGATGCTTTTTCCAGGCCCTTCATGAGTCTGGTGTAGACTTCTTGGCGTTCGTATCCTGGCTGCGTTTCGGTGATCTCTTTGGAGAAACTGAAGGGTTTATTTGTGCAATTATGGACGAAGTTATGATTACTTATGATGATGAACAACTATCGAAAATACATTGTAAACGATGGCATGGTTGACATGTGTTGGGCATGCTGTACTGGTAAATCGATCCAACATATAATTTCTGATTGTTCTTGTCTTGCTAACGGCGAGTATTTGCATACACACAACTTAGTGGCTAGGATTATGCACCAGCAACTTGAATTGAAATACCACCTTGTAGATTCAGAGGTGCCGTACTACAGATATGTGCCCGACCCAGTCCTCGAATTAGTCATATCACATTGTACTGCGATCAATCTATCATCTATAATTGCTAATAAGTTGAACATAGTGGTAATAGACCGATTAGAACGCCGCACAACGACTCAGCAATCATTGTGCCGATAGTCGTTTCGACCAATGGCTTTAATAGCCAAGAGCCTCGACCAACATCTGAGGAGGCTCTCATTAGTCAATTAGATCGAGAGCTTGATACAGAGAGCGGTACTCTTGGACACGGCTCACATTTTAAGAAGCATGCCCACTCCCTTCGAAACCGAGGCCTTAGAACTTCGAAAATTGTATGGGTCCAACTCAGATCATCTCATCAAATATAGAGATCTCCCACATAATAAATATATGCTGAACACACCTCAATCTAACACAATTTTTTACAACATGATCATATTGATGGTATCAATGCGTCAAGTTTTGGCGCATCTCCCTTGTAAAAACAAGATGAACATCAATATGATCATGTTGTGAAAAATAGTTTTAGATTGAGGTGTTATTTATTATGTGGGAAATCTCTATATTTACAAAGCAGGGTCGTGGTCGTGGCACACTGCCCTAAAAGTGGCGACAGCGGATCCCGTACTAATTTGCTATGATAATATATTATACCTTATATCCTTGTTTCTATGATCTGCGATATATAATTATGTAAAATGAAAAGTCAAGTTCAAAAGCACGTGGAATTTATTTAAATTATTTTAGTTCTAAGCGATAGGGTAGTAAGGCGAATCCAGCACGAAGCAGTTGTTGTTCTTGGCAGACATCAGGATGTAGCCGTCCTCGCCCCATTCTTCTCCCCAGGAGTTCTTCACCAGCCAGTAATCTTCTCCATCGCGGACTCCGTAGCCGACAACCGTCACGCCATGGTTCGGGGTAACGTCCTCACTAAAAAGGAGATCAAGATGTAAGTGTAGTCTATAAACTGTCGTCTGTCGCATTTGAAAAATGAACCTCCTGGATGTCAAAATCAATTGTCTTTTTAATTATTGCGACAGACGAAGGGATAATAAGTCTCAACTTAGAGTTTTTTCCTTAGAAAATGCTTGATCGGAAGACCAGGATAATGATGTCTTACCAAAAGAAGTCATAGAACAGTCCGCTGGAGTAGTGCTTCATGAACATGCTGGCGTGAATGGCGATAGTGACAGGTCCATACTTGTAAAGAGCCAGTTTCAAAGCGTTAGGGTTCCGCGGTGTGACGCGTGCGAATCCTCGGATCTTGCTAGTTGTGGTCATGTTCTGAATTTCGCAGTTGCCGTCCTGAGGATAATAAATATCAAGTTAGGCTCAAAAAGTCTTAAGTCTTATTTATAGTAGGATCAAGATCATTACTTACATTTGCTGAGTAGAGACCGTAGTCCATCTCAGTAGGAATGCCATGAGTGAGGACGTATTTCATGGCGCCATCCAGAGTGCCTCCACTGCAGCCCATGTTGTCGTAACTGCAAACAAATCAACACATATAAAAACAAAAGTTCTGACTGACTCATCAACGCCCAGCCCAAACCCTAGAAAGCTGAAATGCTGCACAGTTTTCCTGAGTCATTAATATTTGGAAGGGGGCAAGCAGAAGTGTCGATCAAACTGGGATCAATTCATTGTCACCTTTATAATCTTAACAGCAAAACTTAACACAGAGACGCTTCTGAATAGAACTCATAATCAGCTCAGTAACTGCGATTGAGACCCAAAAAACCAATCATAAAATCAATAAAATCG
The DNA here is from genome assembly GCA_948465475.1 of Thalpophila matura. NCBI lineage: Eukaryota > Metazoa > Arthropoda > Insecta > Lepidoptera > Noctuidae > Thalpophila > Thalpophila matura. The sequence continues at coordinate 11,863,588 of OX419198.1, read as the reverse complement.
ATCAGCTTATGAACTAAATTCTGAAGAAAATGCCGAAACTGCTACAACTAAACCAGTTTTCTGTTAAAACACTTACCCCCAAGCACAGTCCACAAGAGACTGCTCGCTCAAATCCAGTAACCTTTCGCCATTAGTCCTAGCGATGGCTCCCTCAACGGCAGCAGTGGTGCAGAAGGCCCAGCAAGATCCGCAGTGACCCTGGTCTGGAAAGACAGAAGATTATCAGGAAAAAATGATGAAATCAATCAACAACCTGAGTTGATGCACCAGTCTAAACACATTCTCCTAATTGATTTGGTATTTCCCATCTAACGATCTTTGAGACTTTGAGACCATTAAAATACTATCCAAATGTGGTGGTTATAAAATTCTGAGAGTGCAAAATTCATCATCATCAGTCAAGCAGTAATAAAATACAGTCGCCATAAATTACTGTCAAAAAACTTACTCTTAACAGAAGTAACAGCTCCTTCCATCCTCAAATCAAAGTTCTCAGGCAGTTCCTGCACGAGATCTTCTATCTCAGACAGAGTGTGAGGGAACGGCATCAGATCAGGGTCCTCGTGCGTGGAGATGTAGGTACCGGTCAGGTATTTCAGTTCTTCGTCAGTCTTATCAGAGAATTCGTTCAGCTGCATCCTGAAGCCTAGGTTCTTGCGGTTGTGCTCTTCGATCATCCTAGATTTCAGAGTGACAGACTTGAATTGTTAAGTATGGTATGAATTTCAATGCAGTGTCAGAAATAATTCTATCATGCTCGGAGAAAGATTACCTTATCCTGTATCTATTTGTAAGGGAGTTCATGTTTTACAACCATATCTATTTACAGTACTTATGAAATTTTAATCATCAAACTGGTCCAGCTTTTTTAGCTGCAGGTTGACAATCACTGAAATTATCATTAAATTTTACCTCCAATTCTTCTCGAAGATCATCTTCCTCATCTGGTGCTCCGTGTCCTGGTACTGCTTGTTGTGGTGGCTGGTGTACCTCTCGAAGGCCAGGTCCAGCTCCACAGGGATGTCAGGGTGCAGGAACCTCAAATCAGACTTGAAGTCCTTACCGAAATTCTGGAATTCGCAATCGATCTCTAGAATAAAAAAAGAGACTATGAAGTGTGTTTATCGTTATAGCTTCGTTTTTGCCAGTCCAAGTTCATCTAATTATTATAAGTGTGGAAGAATGTAAATGTGAAGATTTCTATATTTACAAAAGAGCGTTTGTAGTTGTGACGCACACTGCTTTAGAAGTGGTGACAGCGGTTCGCGTACTAATTTGCTATGATAACAAATCACTTTGACTATGATCTGAGGTACTATTAATTCTGTAGCTCTATGGCTACTGAATATCTGTGAGAAATAAATGTAATCCTGCTTCCTTACCATCAACGTCGAACACATCTTCGGCGACGGTATCCTGGAAGTCGTAGAAGTTGGTGATCGTGTGGGCGGACACTTCGCCGATTGCGAGGTTGTACGTCTTGCTGACAAGCCTGAAGGGATCATTATCATCATTAGGTATATACATACATATATTCATTGGTTGTTTTTACGGGTTTAGCGAAAAATTTGAAATAACTTACTGGACGGGCAAGTCGATGCCGGTGTCAGTCTTGAACACGTAGAGCGTGGTCTCCTTAACCATCTTCGCTTCATATTCATCGCTATGTGTCCATACGTCTACCACCTTGTCGTATAGGGTCATCGTCTGACCTGGGAAAAAACGATTGTCGTGAATTTAAAGGTGAATCCAAACATTGCGAGGCATGCGCCGTGTGGACGTTCATATTCGTGGTGAGGCATGTGCAGATGTATATCGAGCCATGTGTTGCGATTGCGAGGCGTGCGCGGCGCATGACCCACAAGTTTTAGATCCATCTCATCCATCTTTAGATTTATGGAGGGCGCGTTAAGAAACTTGGTTCCAAAAATATTTTATTTATACCTGTATACGTAAGTTCTGAGACGTCAGGTAGAAAGTCGATCTGCTCTGCGTCACCCCATGTGGCGATGCATACTTCTTCATTGGTCACTTCCTCCGTCGTAATTGGGTGGAGCTGAAATAACATTAAAGTTATAGGTCGGCAGATAGACCGAAAACCTAGGCCATATGATAGGAAATGGTTACCACTGCTTAACTTGCATAGCGTCAGAATCTGGTCGGGATTAGGCATAGAGTTGAAAAAAAAGTCTCGTGAACCAGCACAAATAGGGTTGTTAGATACAGGCATAACATTTTCATCAAAGTTAAAGCAAAAAGTACTGATAAACCGTTAAGATATATGTATTTCTGCGATAGATATCTATCAAGCCCTGTGAATAGGTATGCATGTCATCTTCATAGTTTGTAAGCAATGGTCTTACCACGTAAGTCGTTTCGCTGTCTCCGTAGTAGTAATGCCTGACAGTGCCGCCGAGGAAGTCGACACGGGAGCGGTTCACTTCGGCGGAATACCTGAGAATAAACGTGATTAGAGATAGACGCAGCCAAATAACGCTCCTCGATAGTGTTTCTGTGGTGAGTGAGGTCGCCAGAGCTCCTGAGGATGCGCTGTGTTGACAGTGGGGGACCTGCTTGAATCAAAAGCTGTCAGCACAGCGAATCCTCATTTTAAAAGGTTGGCAACTCGCATATGATACTCGATGCAGCAACGTTTCATAGGCTACGGTGGTCGCTTAATACCATCAGGCGCACCGTACGCCCGTTTGCCAACATCGTTGCAAGTATAAAAAAGAAAGTTAGACAAGCAGTTACAGATAATTTTTGATGGGTTACCGAAGTCAACGTCAGAAGGCAAGGGCATTTTTAGGGTCTAATAATAATCTAATGATACCTTTTTATGTTAAAATCTAACAAGCCGTTAAGGCTACAGAGCGTTCCCAAGAAATAGACATACAATAACTCCAAAAACATAACCCTCCTTTTGGGGCAGTCGGGTAAAATAAATTGGTTCATTTACGTAACTTACCAGATCTCAAAGGATTCTTTCAGAGATGTTTGAAAGTTTAGTTTTTCTCCCTTGAAGTGGTATTCGGTCGGCCATATTATTTCATTATCGTCTTCTCCTGCAAAAATAGTTATTTGTTATACAAGAGTGCAATGTTGCTTTTTAACCGCGTGCTCAATTTTGATGACCGAGCAAGCGAAGGATTCAAAAATTAAAATCCTGAGCGTTAGCGAGGGAATCAAAAGAGCACGAGGTGAAAAATCTTTGCACTCGAGTGCAACACGTAACTTTTCATCCCACCTCAGCGAGGAAAAAAAGGTTGTATTATAAATTCGGCACCATGGAGGTAGAAGTACCTAAATAGGTTTAATGATGTTTTGAATTCACAAACTTAGTGCACACGATGTTTTAAATTCAATTTACTTTATCCTCTAGAGAATAAAAACGGCTTTTGCACTCAGGATATCGCAGCGCAAAAATACTCTTTCCGAGATGGTGGGATGAAAAAAAAAATATTAGATACATACTACAACATAAACCATAGCATAGCATAATCAGCCTATAATGTTCCCACTGCTGGGACTTCGGCCCTCTGTGAGAGAGAGTGGGCCGTAGTCCTCAGGCCTGTACTCGCCAAAAATTTAAGCAACCCTGCATAAATTTGGCGAGTACAGGCCTGACAAATTAAGCAAACTACCGCTAACGACTTTTAGGACAACCAACTAACTTTTAACTAGGTTAATGTGAGTGGTTTTATATAACCTAGTTAAAAGTTAGTGCTAACAAAAGGATGAATAATCGATGGTTAGATCACGTTGAATTAGAATAAATTTAAGCAAAAAAGTTGTTTGAAAAGAAAAACTTACGCAGTAAAGTGTAGCCGGACGCTAAAGTGAAATATAGAAACAAAACTAAAGTGGCGGGAAAGGCCGCCATCTTGAATCTCTAACGATGGATTGACATAATTATTGCGAAATTCTACATTTTATAGCGAAAATGTGCTAATTAAGGACCGTGCACACTTGTGAGTGAAAAACTTTTCGTATAATTTTATTTATGTAACCAATGGTAATAAAAGGCTTTTGCGTGGACCTAATTTAAGAGGTCATGAATTTAAATGCGCGGTTCCAAAGAGTTGGTATTGTGAAGAGAATAGTCGCTCTAACGAATGTTCTTATGATCAACAAGTTATATTTAGCTAGCGAAACTGTGTTAATAAATTGTTGAATTTCGGAAGTTCATCTAAGTACAATGTAATCGGAATTTTGTAATCGGGTTAGTCACTAAATTCTCATAATTTAATTGTAGGTAAGTACATGTAACAAAATAATTGGACTTACTTATTTTGTTTACTTAATTGACATATTTTAGCTGATATTAATTACTTTAACTTACGGTCGGTTGCAGAAAGATAATAAAATTTTAATGGAGGCATTACCCATACAATTTCTATCGTTAAAGTCTCCTTTAAAACTTAATGACCTTTTCTGCAACTCAGCGTTAGTATAATAATATAATTGCCATATAATAAATATAACACTATCAACAGCCCCCCTAAAGTAAAACAAGAAAACCTACTCACTTTTATACAGGGTGGCAGGTTAGACAGTGGAAATATTTTAAGGGGTCATTGTACTCATCATTATGAACAACTTTTACTATGGGACCAACCCTGAAATCGCGAAAAAAAAATCAGCTGTTCCATACATTTAGTGAGTTATGTGAACATAAATGTATGGAACAGCTGTTTTTTTTTTCGCGATTTCAAGGTTGGTCCCATAGTAAAAGTTGTTCATAATGATGAGTACAATGACCCCTTAAAATATTTCCACTGTCTAACCTGCCACCCTGTATAAAAATATACCTAATCCTTTCTCTTTAGTGAACACGCACCCTTACTACATGAATCTAACATTTAATTTTAATTAGATAAACCTCACAATTAACAGTGTTTAACTAATATAAGTACTTATTATTCATTGTTAACATTTTAATCATGAAACTGATTATTTTAATTTGGAGTATTGGCGATAAGCTTGCTTGCTAAAAATATCACGTTTAAACTTATTATTTTTCAGGGGTGAGCAGAGTAGGTGCCTATCTACAGGGTGGCAGGTTAGACAGTGGAAATATTTTAAGAGGTCATTGTACTCATCATTATGAACAACTTTTACTATTGGACCAACTCTGAAATCGCGAAAAAAAAATCAGCAGTTCCATACATTTATGTTCACATAGCTCAACAAAATGTATGGAACAGCTGATTTTTTTTTCGCGATTTCCGGGTTGGTCCCATAGTAAAAGTTGTTCATAATGATGAGTACAATAACCCCTTAAAATATTTCCACTGTTTAACCTGCCACCCTATATGTATATTAGTATAAGTCTACATAATTATGCAAATTAAAAATTCCGTTTATACATTACTACAGGGGTTCCAAAACTTTTAAGATAACGGAACACTCACCAAATACCTTTTGTTTTATGAAACCCCATATCAAATGATTACAAATCAAAGACACAGGAATTTAAATGAGAACACAAACTTTTATTCGTTTTTTTTTATTAAAATCTTTACTTTACCATTTAATGTGAAGAATGAAATTGTGTAACAGCCAAAAATTAATAATTCCACGGAACCCTGATGACTTTTATATGGAACCCCGTTCTGTGGAACGTGGAGGTTCCGTGAAACCCACTTTAGGAATCGCTGCATTAATACATTTGTATAGGTACCTACCTCCTCTAAAGACTGGACCAAACTGAAACAGTTTTGTTCAGTCTGTATTTTACCGTATCACCCTCAGATCATAGAAACAAGGAGATGTGCCAAGGCGCTATCGAGCTTGATGCCTGATCTTGAGCAAATTGCTCATATTAAAAACGTACGCGCTGGCGACGAACCGAACACGATCGATGGCATAAATACAGTGTTTTAGTTTAGTGCTAGTGTTGAGTGACGATTAACAGTGTTAGATTGAGGGTGTGCGGAATGTTCAATGCGTGGGAGATCTTTTTATTCACAAGGAGCGCTTAATTATGCGCGTAATTGTGTCGAAAAATGTACTAAAAGTGGCATCAGTTGTTCCCGTACTAATTAGCTATGATGGCATATCTCCTTGTTCTATGATCTGAGGTATCACCATATAATAGCCTAAATAAGCATAAGCATAATCAGCCTATAATGTAAAATTGTAAAGTATAATCCAGCACAGTGCGGGTTGGTGGACGTCACATAGGTCTTCGAATCGATCGATCTTCGAATTTTTGGTTCTAGGACATGCCGGTTTCCTTACGATGTTTTCCTTCACCGTTTTTAGAACAATAGTGATGAAATAAATTGCTCAAAGTGTGCGCCTGCCGGGGTTCGATCCTACGACCTACTACTTGTAAGTCGGGGCCGCTAGCACTGGGCCATCACGGCTTCATTCGATTTTTGAAATCTCATACCTATATTTAATAGCATTATGATGAGCATAACATGGCTTTGGCATGTTTAATATTCACAAAAAATATACATTTCTGATGATATTGATATTTTTTTATGGAACCTAAGATTTTTAGGGTTCTGTACCCCAAAAGGAAAAACGGAACCCTTATAAGATCACTTTGTTGTCCGTCTGTTGTGTTAAGCGCCATCTATGGGAATATAGCTTGCTACTGCTGGCTGATGCTGTTCAACTATATTCTCATAGATGGCGCTATTGTGCCAACATGTTTTTATACGTTTGAGGAAGGTACGGAAGCCTCAGTGCGATAGTCCGACTCGCACTTGGCCAGTTTTTTTTTTGGGCGTCAAATTGGGTCACTCTACTAGCGTCACTAAAAAGTATCAAGTTACATTGCCCCCACTGTACATTACAACCTTGGCCACATAATTAGGCTTACGTTGGAAAATAAGTAGCGTGGTGATATCGCAATGTAAGTAGGTACCTACTTGTTTATTACAACAGTAGACTTTTGCCCGCGACTCCGTCCGCGTGGACTACAATGAAAGGACCAGCTTAAATGACCTCCGTAGTGTAGGTAGGCTAGTACTACCAAGAGGTCAAGCTGTATTTCTGGTTTTTTTCAGCGGAATCAGATGAAACGTGGCTTAGATTTTAAGTTGGACCATAAGCTATCGAACTGTGAAAACCGAATCAAAATCCGTTCAGTAGTTTTCGCGTGATGCGCGCACAAACAGACAAACAGACAAAAATTCAAAAAAATATCTTTTCGGATATAGTTATGTCCCAGTACCCCTATCCCGACTGTTTTTTCTGGAATATCTTCAATGTACAGGCACGGCTCTTTTACAATTTTAAATAGTATAGATCTATAGATGATGACGACAAGAATCACCACGTACTCGTTACTGTTTAAAAAAGAGAGGAAAATTTCTTACGTGTTACGACGGTCAGTGACATACGAGTAGGTGTAGGTACCGGCAGGAATCATGAACACAGATCGCGCATGTACATTTTCGGCCCAATAGACAATAGACAGTTGACAATACGCAATAGAGAATAGCCCAATAGACGACGAGCATCGAGTGACGAACCAATCGCGTGCAGCCTCGGCACCCCCATCTTCTTCATTCCGCCAAAGAGACCGAAAATCAGCTAATGCGCAGGTGACGTTTGTGATCATAACTGGTGCCGCTACATAAACCAATGTAAAGAACAATGGTCATTTTGGCCTCGGAAAAAACATTAATTCTTATAGAGATAATAATGTCAGCAAAATGTAGTACATTGTTAATGTAATTAATCGATGGCATCAGTTTATTTTTAAAAGCCGGGATATAAAAGGCCAACGTTTTCAAAATTATATCATAAGGTTGAAACAAAACGCAGGATATAATATTTATTTATTAATTTATGAACGCATCCACATTTTATTACATCCCTAGAGACGTCCATACTTTTTCTAAAATCTAAACCGATTTTATTTCTGATTCAAAGTCAAAGTCAAAGTCAAAACATTTATTTCAATTAGACCATTTACAGGCACTTTTGAATAGTCAACCAATAGTTGTCAGTCAGTTTGTCCGTTAGTTGAAGCTAGTTGTCCGTTCCAAAACTTAGATTAGATTATAAATTATACGTAATTTCTCGATTCTCCGTGCTTTAAAAAATATATTGAATGCCGAACCTAGTTATATATAAATAGGCAAATAAAATGGCAAATGTTTAATCGTTATAACTTTTATAAGATTTTCCGAGTCCAAGCATGTTAGGAAAGTGGCCATTGTTCTTTAGTCGGCATCGCTATCGATCTGGACTATTTCCCTTAAATGATAAGGGTATAGACCGCAAATCAAAAGTATGTAATTATCATAGGAAATTAGTAATATGGGAACCGCTGTCGCCACTTTTAAAGCGGTGTGCGTCACAGCTCCTTTGTAATATACAGGATGGCAGGTTGGAAATATTTTAAGGGGTCATTGTACTTATCATTATCATCACAAAAAATCAGCTGTTCCATACATTTTGTTGAGTTATGTGAGCATAAATGTATGGAACAGCTGATTTTTTTTTTGCGATTATAGGGTTGGTCCCATAGTAAAAGTTGTTCATAAAGATGAGTACAATGACCCCCTTAAAATATTTTCACTGTCTAACCTGCCACCCTGTAGAGATCCCTTACACACGAAAATACCAATAACCCCATAACCCGAAGGTTAAAAGCAGTTACATAACTACCTAATAGTGCATTGAACTACTAACATTGTGACGGAGTCATCCTTCATTCATCATTTAGCACTGGCAATCTTCTTCTTCTGGCCACTTCATCCACTCCATTCTTCCAGATTTGAACTTCAAATTTCAAAATTAGAACATCTCATATTTTTATGCATTTATTTCATTGTTTCGTCATTCTTGGTCTGGTCTCCAACGACATCACTTAGTCTTGAGGACCGCTGAACCGCTGTACTGTTATATTTTGTACCTACTACCTATTTATCAAGTGTGCAAAGCTATAAGCAAATAGTCTCTTTTTGTAACAGTTATTTTTATACCTCTGTGTAACGTTATAAAGTGCAAATATACAACCTACGTCTCGCAATATACCTCTCCAACCATCCTGCAGTGTTTTATTCAATATCAAGATTTGTGTCTGTGGAGGCTCCCTCTCTTAGCTAGCCGAGGCTTGAGAGGTCAGAGGAGGAGGCACTCCGCGACAACATGACATGAACCAACTCTTAGCACAAAATAATGTGGTTAAAGTTTCAAATTATAGTGAAGCGGCTCATCAAAGACTTCCGCAATTTCCTGTGGAAAGTCCCATAACCCGTAGCTACGAAAATACTCATAATTATAGGAACTCTATGGAAATACGTTGTACATTAAACATAGCTTATCATTACGTTGACCAAGCGGATTTTGTCACGGCTTTTTAGGGTTCCGTACCAAAATGGTAAAAAAGGAACCCTTATGGTGCGACTTCGTCTGTCTGTCTGTCACACCTGCTTATTTCAGCAACTACTAATGCTATCGATTTGAAATTTGGAACAGATAAAGAATGCTTGCCCAACTTTATTGCAAATGAAAAAAGTCAAAAAATATTTTTATTTTCATTGCAAAAGGGGCCGGAGTGGGGGTCCGAAATTTTAAAGTGGGGTTACTAGGTCAAGTGACATATCATATGAAGGGACTTGATTTGCACATTTCAACATATATTTTCATTTTATTTTATGTCTCACAGTTTTTGACTTATGATGAAAAATGTCTGAAAAAATACCATTCCCCCCCCCCTTATCTCCGAAGTTTGCGGGGCGAAAAATCTGAAATAATTAGACTTGATAGGAATTGACCCAAATATTGCACCAAAAATAAAACGATGTTCCTAACTATTACAGTTTTTTCAAAATCATCAAAATTCTTTGACAAACAAACTTAGTTATGCGGTTCGGTTTTTTTCACTTTATACGTCCAAAACTGATACGGAACCCTCGGTGCGCGAGTACGACTCGCACTTGGCCTGTTTTTTTTAATAGAGTGGCGTTTATTAAAATATCGACTCGAGATCAGAATGAGTCCCCATTCGTGTAATGGTATCAAGGGTGACTGCTGAGTCCTGAGTTCACTCCCCGGGACAAGCAACATGCTACGGTGCTACTAGGTTTTAGGTACTGACAAAAACATCTCAATAACAGCCAGGATTAGTCTCCACTTGATGATCAGATCATAGAAACAAGAGAGATGTGCCAAGCCGCTATAGAGCTTAACCCTTTAGTTTAGTCACATTGACCATAATTAAAACGTACGCACTGGCGATAGACCGAACGCGATCGGTGATATAAATAGGTACAGTGTTTTAGTTTAGTGCTAGTGATGAGTCACGAATAACAGTGTTAGATTGGGGGTGTGTGGAATTTTTTATTTTTCGGAGATCTTTACATTCACAAGGAGCGCTTGTGATTGTGTCGCAAACTGTTCTAAAAGTGGCGACAGTATGTACGTACCCAGACGTATCCGTACTAATTTATTGCTATGATATTTCCTTTTTTCTATGATCTGAGGCTTGATGCCAATAGACTCGCCACCTATAACTGGCGAAACGTGAGATTATACCACTGCCAATACGGTAGTGGCCTACTATTAAAAAAGTACAAATAAATTATTTTATTTCAAAGGAATACACAACAAAAAAGTAAAAGCTTAAATAATAATTTATCACAAAATGGAAAACATAGACGCTTTTAAAGTTTTTGGAGGGAGTATCGCTCCGTCTTTGTCGCGCGAAGCGGACGTAGGTGGTGTTACGTCACTAGTAGATAGTGCCGTCCGTGTCTAGCAAATCATTTTAAAACGCTTATAACTTTGCCAATTTTGTAGATGTTTCATCGGTTTTTTTGGTGTTAATTGTCTTTTTTCAAATAGTTTACAGATTCACAATAAAAATAAAATAGTTAACATCCCTATTTCAGCGGTAGAAAGAAAGCCTTTGTATGTATGTCAATAGGTAGTACCTACCTACACAAAAAATCTAAACGTAAAATATTTCACAGAACTTTTACGTACGTAATGGGACATGAGCATGAATCATTTGACACACATATACATAGAGGTTCATTGTTTTTTGTACATACAGGCTCTTCCAAAAGTAACCGCGTTGATTTCATAATAGCTCTGTTTCTGACTCATTCATTGATGACTCTGTGAGGCGTTAGGAGACGGCCACATTATTGGCTAGATAAGTTTTGCAATTATTGATCGGACAAGTGCGAGTAATTATAAGTAGGTATTATGTAGAAATATTAAATTAAATAGAAAGAAAGAAGAAAGAAAAATAATTTATACATGCAGATGCATAGTATAAGTACAAAAAAAAAGTAACTAAAACAATACTAAAAAATAATAATATAAAAGAATTCTATAAAATGATGCGTCACATTCACACGTAAATAGATCGACACTCAACAAAATGTTGCGGCATGGCAACATTGAAATTATATTTTCAACTGATTTTCAGTGCCAGCCTAGGGTGACGTAATGGCGTCTTTCGCCTGTAAAAAAGTTGTTGCGTCTGTGATTTAGATTATATTTACTAAATTGGAGTGGTAAGTAACAATTTTGAATCTTTATTCTACTAGAAATATGCAATAGCGCCATGCAAGATGCCGCTTTACCTACTTCTTCTGATGGCGCCATCTATGAGTAGATGCATCCACCCATTGGGAATAAACCCACCCGTTAAGGCACTGATAACTGCCAACGGCCTTGAGTGATTTGGGTGGTATAGCTTGAGTGTTCTGCGCTGAGCTCAAGCAACGCGACATACGTCCACCGAGCAATACGACTCGCCTATCAAGAAGCGCGCTGTGCTGAATTAGACGTATTATTACTTTTTAGTATCTAAAATATAAAATAAAAAAAAGTAACAGGTAATATTATAGGTAGTAACATAGTCTTTTCACACAAAACAAATCATGAAAATATCTTCAGCGATTTGAAAGTAATTACGTTTTTATGTTTTGGGTAGACAGTAATTCATGAATTTATTTCATTGAGTATTTTACTACAATAGTTAAATATTCACAGGTACGATTGATGTATATATGTTCTAGTTTAACATAAAAAAATGGCACAACTAACCTGCATTATTTGACGGCGAAATAAGAGATTTAAAACTTGAAATTTACGGCCGTTACCATTTACCGTCGCCTTAAGGGTCTTGCCTCGGACGACAGTGAAGGAAACACGGAATCCTATAAGGAGTCCGTGTTTCCTTTTATGGAACCCTAAAAATGGAATCAAACTAATTTACTCAATCAACCTAACAATTCAATTCGCCCACGTATGGTGCCCTACCCATAATATGTCCATACCTTTACCGCGCAGTTTTTATATCAGTCAGATAACGGGGCTCACAGCTGAGCTACAAACATCTGATGTGGGACGGAGTGTTCTTTGTGTATTTAAAGCAAAATCAGCTAGATATCATCGTTAAATTGAATTCAGACGCAGCCATGGTTGCCATAAATATTTTGGTGAGTGAAATTGTGTGTTTTGTGTGAAATTTGTGAGTTGTAAGGGGGTTTTAGTCAAAAAATTGTATTGGATTAGCTATTTAATTTCTCGGCATGTCAAACATAATCGCGTGTGATCTTACCCATAAATGTATTGTGTGTGTATTTTCAAATGTGGAAAGTAACAAGGAAATCGATTCAGTTAACTGCTGTAAGAAATGGAAAATTATGATAATGAATACATATAAATCACTAAAAGTAGGTACCTACCTATAAAACAAAACCGAATTTCTTGATAATGACGTGTAGATAATACCTAAGTAGGTATATGTGTTTAATAACATTCGTCATATTATTAAATTGCAGCATCCGTGCGAAGCCGGAGCGATCGCTTTTATTATTATGGTAGGTACCTATTATAATGACGTGTGTTTATCACATAAACCTCTTGATAAAAGAAATATTTCAAAATTGAATCGTACTTAGGTACCGTATGTCGTTTTCGGAAGAGAACCCTATTTTGTGAGACATTCGAAAGGGAACCCCAAACCACAGATAATATAATACTATACGTACAGATGCCTCATCTCATACAAAGAAATGTGACCGATTTAGCGCGGGCTATCTTCGGGCTATACATTTTTCCGTGCTTAAATGATTTTTCAAAATTTTAACAAATATTTTTCATGATGAATGTATTTTTTCATGTTCTTAATTTTACACAAACTTCAATAACAAATCGATACATATAACGCCATCTATTAAAAGTTATTTCAACAAATGTTAGTTTGTTCCTGATTAGACCCCGTGCCTAAACATTCAAACAAGTAGGTACCTATGTGAAAAACATTTCGCTAATTAACTCTTGATTAGGTATTTTGTTGGCAAAATAATTACGAGTCAATGAACAATACTTCCAATAATAGATGCGTTATCAACAAAAAATAAATTGATGTGTGAACATCGCATTATTCTGATGTTAATATTTTTTTGTTGTATCTTAATTATAATCTCCCATGGAAATGATGAGATTCTTTTAATTATTTATTTTTCAATAAATTACAGTGCAGTGCAGTGATAGCCGTGCCTCCTACGGCGAATGGTTCGAGTTCGATCCCGAGGCACGCACCGCTGACTTTTCGAAGTCATGTGCGTATTAGAAATTAATTATCACTTGATTTAACGGTGAAGGAAAACATCGTGAGGAAACCGGCATGTCCTAGAACCAAAAATTCGAAGACATGTGACGTCCACCAACCCGCACTGGGCCCGCGTGGTGGACTACGGCCCACTCCCTCTCACAGAGGAGGCCTGTGTCCCAGCAGTGGGAACATTATAGGCCGATTATGCTATGCTTATGCAATAAATTACATTTTTCACTAGCACTTTGCCTGCAATTCGTTCACGCGACCAACAGGAACTGCCTATTCTGTACCGACACGCCGCGTAATCTGAACGAGAATTTGTTTGCGAACGTTCGAGGGAGAATGTCACGGTGAGATTCTCCCTGGAACGTTCGTAAACAAAGTGGCAGTTCCGGTGATATCGGTACAGAATGGACAAGCAATGTGCAATTTTAAAGATAAAACTATAAGACTAGTTTTTATCAGCACTCAAGAATAATGTAGCTTCCTAAATACCTACTCGTAAAATTGTTCTCAGAATCGGATCAGTAGTTCCTCATACATGCAAACATATAAACTTTATCTCTTTATAATATTAGTATCCTGTGTTAAATCCAGTGATGTATTATCATTTTATCAATGTGAGTAATTTCCGTTGAAATCTCATGCGTTTATACTCATATCCGTAACGATTAGGATTTGAACAGCGCATTGATCATAATTGCCACTGCGCATGTGTAGTGACAAAGATATCATCCATCAACACTCACAAGCAGTGGCAGATCCAGAAGTAATTTTAGGGAGTGGGGGGAGGTTCATTAAGATATTATGAACACATCAAAGCATGATTTTAATTATATCGGGACTTTTTCGCGCATACTTAAACATCATCAAAATATCAGTACATATTTTAAAAATAAGGATTCGCTGTGTCGACAGCTTTGTAGACAAAGCAAGTCCTGCTGCCAACACAGCGCATCCTCAGGAACTCTGGCGACCATACTCACCACAGGAACACAACACTACCGAAGAGTAGCTTTTATGGCTGTGGTGTTCTGTAAGGTGGAGTTACTTCCCCGATCGGAGCTGCTCAAGAGTTGAGCAATAGATATCCTGCTGTACCCTATCTCTCGGACTGCTCTAGATCTGAGCGAGATATCCCACTGTACTCAATCTCTCTAAAGGCTCTAAAGACCTCTTCTTATACAAAGAAGAAACTTTCCAAATTTTTTTTCTCCTCTCTTATAGCCTCAAAACCTTCTTCTGATACAAAGAATAAATTTTCTAATATTTTTTCTTTTCCAGCTATCCTTAATCATCATCACTGGGACCTTCCACCTCGCATCACCAGCTCCATTAGACTATCTCCACCAATACGAGCTGTCCATGCTGAACAAACTGCACAAACCCTGGTTCACCCCTGACAAGCCTCAGGAGTATCCAAGGAAAGGAGAGGTGTATCCATGCAAGGGGGGAGTGTGCAGGACCAAGGTAGTGACGGGGTGTGAAGACTGCCAGTATGCTTTGCCTTTGAAGCTCTAAGAATAATAAGGAATTAACGGATGATATAAGCGAGAGGAGGCTATTGTGCGTTTGATATAAGAGTTCCTTTCGGCGCAATATTGGTTCCCCTGAATGTCAGTATGTTACGTTTTTAACGGTACCTAATGGAAGTTTACTTTCAGCACCAATTCTCGTTCACCACTTTTTAGTGTCCCAGGCATTAGGTACTTTAATTTAACACTTAAGTCTAAAAAAAAATAGAACGTTATGACCTAGGAAAAGTGACAGACAGGGGAGCCAACATTGCGTTGAAGGAAAATGCATTTCAATTTATGATTAATTGTCAAAGACTGAACTAACTGGCGCTAGTGTGACATGAGGAAAATAGTATTATTATTTTATTAAAAAATAGGTAAGTATATCTAATTAAATGAATAAATGATAACTTACCTAATTGATTAATTATGATATGTGTTTAATTGAATTATTTTAGCGTTTGAGCCAATTAAACCTTTAAAAAGTTGTTGGTCAACTTTTTGAAGGTTTAATTGGCTCAAACGCTAAGAGATAATTCACCTGGGGCTATATTTTGATGTGTTAAAATGGTTGAAATCTTAAACCATCATTTTTCCGTTGCGAAAAAGAGATGGTGCTAGTCATCTAGTAGGTATAGCGTCATTTCTCTCTCACGCTAAAAAACCTTTTCTATTGTTTTATTTTCTCCACCCCCCCCCCCCCCTTTCCCCGCCTCGATAATAAACCCTTGGCTGTGCCTGTGGAAGAGACAAGAATATTGTGATGCAGGTAAAAGTGTGTGAAAAAGCATATTACTGAGGAGTTTGTTCCGCCATTTCTTCCCCTCAGCTAAAGTACTAGGAACTTTTAAAGAGGTCGTTTTGGGGGCTGTTTTTTGACGTTAAAAAAACTTTTTTAACAAAAAATAACCGACTTCAAAAATCCACTACAAAGAAAATAATAATTTTGGTTTCGGAAGTCGGTGGCTTTGGTTTTTGTTTGCTTTTTTTTGCCACCGACTTCCGAAACCAAAATTATTATTTTCTTTGTAGTGGATTTTTGAAGTCGGTTATTGTTAAAAAAGTTTTTTATTTTTTCCCTTTTTATTAGGGTTCCGTACCAAAATGGTAAAAAAGGAACCCTTATGGTGCGACTTCGTCTGTCTGTCTGTCTGTCTGTCTGTCTGTCTGTCTGTCTGTCACACCTGTTTATTTCAGCAACTACTAATGCTATCGACTTGAAATTTGGAACAGTTATAAAGAATGCTTGTCCAACTATATTGCAAATGAAAAAAGTCAAAAAATATTTTCATTTTCATTGCAAAAGGGGCCGGAGTGGGGGTCCAAAATTTCAAAGTGGGGTTACTAGGTCAAGTGACATATCATATGAAAGGGCTTGATCTGCACATTTCAAAATATATTTTCATTTTATTTTATGACTCACAGTTTTTGACATATGATGAAAAATGTCTGAAAAAATACCATTCCCCCCCCCTTATCTCCGAAGTTTGCGGAGCGAAAAAGCTGAAATAATTAGAGTTGATAGGAATTGACCCAAATATGGCACCAAAAATAAAACGATGTTCCTAACTAGTACAGTTTTTTCAAAATCATCAAAATTCCTTCACAAACAAACTTAGTTATGCGGTCCGGTTTTTTTAACTTTATACGTCCAAAAATGATACGGAACCCTCGGTGCGCGAGTACGACTCGCACTTGGCCGGTTTTTTTTAGTTCTTTATCCCGTGTTAGATTACTTTCACGAATTCGTTCAACAGTAAATCTTCTACGGAGTGTGTACATTTATGCATATAACTTTGTACATAGGAATGATTACATAATGTATTATATACTAAAACCTTCCTGAAAGTATGTAGATTACGTTAGTGAAAACCCCATCCAAATCGAATCAGTAGTTTTTGAGAAAATCGCGCACATACATACATAAATACATACATACATACAAACATACATACATACATACATACATACGGGACGAATACAGAACCTCCTTTTTTGAAGTCGGTTAATAAAAAGTGCTGACTTTGAATAAATTACTTTTTTTCTAGTTAGATAAATTTATATGGCTTCCTTGAAGAAACGCAATCTTAACTGTACAAATAGGCAAACAAGATTCTGGTTTAGCAGGGCAACTACCGGTTGACCTGCAACCTTTACGAAACTAGATTCATAGTCACATCTTGTGCAACAATAAAACTACCTTCACCGAACTATACTGGAATCATGGCTACATCAAAGGTACCTATATGATAAAATGTCTACTGCTCTTTGTTAATGAAGTCAGCTGGGATGTGTTCAGATTTTTTTTGACACGAGTCGAGACTCGGGCAAAGTGATGTATTTTTTAGGGTTCCGTACCAAAATGGTAAAAAAGGAACCCTTATGGTGCGACTCCGTCTGTCTGTCTGTCTGTCACGGCTGCTTATTTCAACAACTGCTAATGCTATCAACTTGAAATTTGGAACAGTTATAAAGAATGCTTGCCCAACTTTATTGCAAGTGAAGAAAGTCAAAAACTATTTTTATTTTCATTGCAAAAGGGGCCGGAGTGGGTGTCCGAAATTTTAAAGTGGGGTTACTAGGTCAAATGACATATCATATGAAAGGGCTTGATCTGCACATTTCAAAATATATTTTCATTTTATTTTAGGTCTCACAGTTTTCGACATATGATGAAAAATGTCTGAAAAAATACCAGTCCCCCCCCCCTTATCTCCGAAGTTTGCGGAGCGAAAAATCTGAAATAATTATAGTTGATAGCAATTGACCCAAATATTGCACCAAAAATATGATGATCCTAACTAGCACCGTTTTTTCAAAATAATCAAAATTCCTTCACAAACAAACTTAGTTAAGCGGTTAGGTTTTTTTTCACTTTATACGTCCAAAAATAATACGGAACCCTCGGTGCGCGAGTACGACTCGCACTAACATTGGCCGGGGAATCAAACAGGACACGCTCACCAAAATTCTAATTCGCCTGCTGGAATGTAGATCTACATGAGATTTTATTATCTAGTATACATATTTTTTATTGTATTGTATCTAGGATACCTAATCATTCAAGCGTTTATCCTTTTGACGACACCCACGTGAAAAAAGGCCTTTTCTTAAACACCTCGTACCTACCTATTTTGGAAGAAAGAACGCCACCTGAAAATAAAATTATCTACTATATAAAAATAAGTCGGGTTTTCCTTCCTGACGATATAAGTCCAGAACGGACGAACCGATTTCCACGGTTTTGCATTCGTTGGAAAGGTCTCGGGCTCCGTGAGGTTTATAGCAAAGAAATTTCAGGAAAATTTAAAGAGAAAAGCGGGAAAATCTTTTTTCACATACAGCGCCATCTCTGATACATAGCATGTACTACGGTGGCGAACCGGAGTTCGCCGGGTTTGCTAGTCTACTTATAAGTAATTATATGCGACATGCTCAGAAAAAGAAAGAAAATGGCCTCCATGTCGAGTCTAGTGTGTAGTTTACGTTATCTGATCATGGCATAAGCATAGCATAATCGGCCTATAATGTTCCCACTGCTGGGACACAGGCCTCCTCTCTGTGAGAGGGAGTGGGCCGTAGTCCACCACGCAGGCCCAGTGCGGGTTGGTGGACGTCACATGTCTTCGAATTTTTGGTTCTAGGACATGCCGGTTTCCTCACGATGTTTTCCTTCACCGTTAAAGCAAGTGATAATTAATTTATAATACGCACATGACTTCGAAAAGTCAGCGGTGCGTGCCTCGGGATCGAACTCGAACTATTCGCCGTGGGAGGCACATGGTTAAACTACTAGGCTACCTATCACTGCACTCATCTGATCATAACATTTAAATAATTACGTAAGTTTACTTTCTCTGTCTCAAGTCTACTGCGCTGTAAAGAGTACCTAGTTTTACCTACTGATGGCCAGATTGGCCAGTAACGAGAAAATGTGTTTTTCAAGGAGATTATGGACAACGCGTTGAACTGATTACTTGGGGAGGCTTATCTCGAGCTGATGAGCTGAGGTCGTGTTTTGGTTGATCTACTGTTAATGGACAACGCAGAATATGTCACAAACGGAAACAAATAGATACCTAGTTAGGTACTACACATTTTGATCTTATGTAGAATGTTTTATCCCAAAGATTTTAAAGAAAACATATTTTTGTTATACTTACCTACTTAGGACTGATTTCCCAATCGACAGATAAAATTTATTCGTAGGAATATACTTAGCTATCGATATCATTTAACAAAAGGTGTTTGTGTGTAACCAATATAGTTCAACCGTAGGAGTAAATTTTATCTGGCGATTGAACAATTGGGCCTTAGAATACCTACTTATTTAGAAAAATAATAACGGGTAAATTCCTATCTACAACATAAAATTGGGATCTGTTTATGTGGACACAAATCACCGTATCTTTATTACACAATGAACTAAGATGTTGTAAAATTATCAGATGAGTAGGTACACAAACTGTGTAGGTTACACGAACTCCCTACGTGTAACAAAGAATGAAGGACAAGCCTTTTATTACACACTATCTCTGAGATTATCGCAAAAATTCCTTAGTTTTTCACAAGACCACGGTTTCTACCACTCCTAAAAAGTAAAAAGTTACCGGCCAGTATTGAAGAGGCTGTATCCGCGCGCGGCCGTTGCAATACGCAACAACAATAAAAAAAACATTACGCGCTAAAATTAGTATGAAAAATAAAAAAGTTTTATTTATTTATTACAAAAGTAAACAGAAAGTATTATTTTTATTACATGTTAATTATTATTTTAATTAAATGACTGTCAAAGTGAGTTTTAAATAAAGTTTCATAGTGAAAATGTTAGAGGTTGTGTTTTGTGCCAGTGTTTTCTTGTTTATGCTCTCGTATCCTAGTGTGGCGGATGACCATAGAGCAGAGTTCGGATATCCTGCTGGATTGATGTCTATTTGTAGGTATTCTTTTTTCAAGTCTATTTATTTATTTTTTATTAAACATTTATCGAATTGTTCTTGTGCTTGTAAAAAGCGTTAGAACTTGAGGTCCGAGGCTTGATTCATCGATGCCCCGTGTCATGGGGATTTTCTATTAGGGAATTCTACAGATATTAACAATAATTAGGGCCGATTACAGCATCGTCAGATGACATAATATTTATTCAAGGAATATTTTATACCTGTGTAAAAAAAAAATCCTTAGATAAAGAGTTATCTGACAATGGTTAAGTCCAAGACCTTAGCCTGCCCAAGTAGGGCGAAGAGAAAAAAAAAAAAAAAAAATGACAATGGTTAAATCGGCCCTTAGAATAATGCCCGCATTGACGATGATGCCGCGGTTGGCGCTTGAGCTAAGCGATTGGCTACTGCGGAACATGTGGCATGTTCGATTCCCGTACGAAAAAAATATTGTTTCGGGTCTGTGGTTTCGGGTGTTTGTGTATGTGAGGTTTGTATTTCTACTAAACACACAATACAGGCGAAATTCTTAATGTTCATCGTTTTTAAAAAAAATAAAAAATATTGGTAAATCATCCATTCTACAGTTCTACATAACATAGCTTATCTAAAACTCCCAAACCGATTTTCGTTGGAAATATTTTTAAATTCTACTTCCTTCAATTTCAGGATTTTCCACCCCGTAGTTGAAAAGTTAGAGGGGAAAGATATACACTGAAATATGAAAAAAAAATTCAGCTGTTCCCTACAAAAATGGACTACACGATCAAAATGTATGGAACAGCTGATTTTTTTTATATTTCAGTGTCGGTCACATAATAAAAGTTGATCATGTTCATGAGTATTTTCACCTCCTAAAATATCCGCACTGGTTTTAATTTTACCCTGTATAGAAAAAGATATTTTAAACGGTCGTTTTCAATTTAACGGATTGTTATCTTGCCGGCGAACTTAGCCCTAAATCAAATAAAGTCTACCGTTAACAATCGAAGGATCTGTAAGCGTATTCTATTCATACAATACTGTTGGCAATGACCTCAAAGCAGCAGGAAAAACAATAGCATTTTCGTACGAATTTTGGGAGCATCGCCATTTATCTTAGTCATTGATTCTCATTGGCTTCGGGCCGTATTTCGAAGTATTTTTAATTCTAGTGGCGCCATCTCTACGCCTCCGTTTTGAAATAATTATGGCATCCTGGTGTCCTGAAACACAGGCCACGAGCCTAGCTTAGACACCAGTCTCCACAATATATACGTACTTACCTGGATTATGTATCAACGTTAAACCTGACCATTGCAAATTAATTTATGTTTATGGTGGTGAGAAATAAAAGTTATTATTATGGACATGACGGGCAACAGTGGGCCTTTAGATAATTATAGGCTTCCGTTTTCCCTTTTAAGGTACGGATTTCAGAATAGATTATAGGTATTAGTGATTTGGTGTTTTGATTTCTATTTACCTCTCTTTCTTAATGCGCCTTCAGACCACCCCTTACCCCCAAATAATTCCTACTGGCTCACAAGACCTAAGTAACAGGTGCAATCAACAAGCGCTCCACAATTGATAATTCATTTACTTTACCTCTAGGTAGGTATGCTGTGATTTATATCACGTAGGGTACCACACGTACCTATAGTAACAGTAGGTAATTTATATCTTTCCTGACATTATAAGCACAGTTTGTTTCCTAATGACACTGGTGCTGATTCTGTTGAACTTCGCACTAAACTAATTTTTATCACACTACATCTCTTTCTTACAAATAACATTGAAAAAGGACAGAAAATATTTAGAACTGTCAAATTAGTCTACGCCTTTCTCATTTACGGGAAAATAGTCGTGACCTTTTGCGATTACGACTAAATTGACAACAAAACTATTCAAGTGGACTAATTTGACGGAATTAAATATCTTCTATCCTTTTCTCATGTTTTTTATTAGAAAGAGACGTAATGAGACTAAATTAGTTTAGTTGGTAAACAACAGAATCGGCCACTGACTAGAAAATAAATAGCTGCCAAAGTCGAATAGACATAGCTCATCTGAAGAATACAAGCCGGTCTCTGCCATTGCCTCCAAAACTGAAATCCATTACAAAATAATTGCACAATTCCTTAACAAAAAAATCGCTCTTTGAAGTCGTTAATTTATTTATTTGTACTTCAAGAAACATGGTTTGCAAATTTTGAAACGGACAAATTACATTCGAACATTGCCAGATAAATAAAAGCTTGTAAAAACGGCCATCAGACCTTGTAAAAAGAGCAAGTGTTGCAATATGCCAAATTATAATGTAGATAATATACCTACATTATAACATGACTGATGAGGCGGCATTGCTGGCCAGTGCATGTAACATCCGATTTACGAGTCGTAGGGAATGAAATCTATACTATTATAAAATTGTAAAAAAATCCGTGTCTGTACATTGAAGATATTCCAGAAAAAACAGTCGGGATAGGGTACTGGGACGTAACCATACCCAAAAATATTTTTTTTAGAATTTTTATCTGTTTATCTGTTTGTCTGTTTGTGCGCGCATCACGCAAAAATGAACGGATTTTGATGTGGTTTTCACAGTTCGATAAAATCTAAGCCACGTTTCATCTGATTCCGCTGAAAAAAACCATATATACAGCTTGACCTCTTGGTAGTACTAGCCAACCTACACTACGGAAGCCATTTAAACTGGTCATTTCATTATGTAGTCCACGCGGACGGAGTCGCGGGCAAAAGTCTAGTATTATATTATATTAGACGCGTCATACACCAACATCACTGTACTAAAAAACGGCGCAAATACTTTAAATACATATCATTGCATAAGTGTAAAAAAAAAACCGGCCAAGTGCGAGTCGTACTCGCGCACCGAGGGTTCCGTATCATTTTTGGACGTATAAAGTGAAAAAATCCGGACCAATCAATTCAACTCTAATTATTTCAGATTTTTCGCCCCGCAAACTTCGGAGATAAGGGGGGGGGGGGATGGAATTTTTTTGGATATTTTTCATCATATGTCGAAAACTGTGAGACATAAAATAAAAATATATTTTGAAATGTGCATATCGAGCCCTTTCATATAATATGTCACTTGACCTAGTAACCCCACTTTAAAATTTCGGACCCCCACTCCGGCCCCTTTTGCAATGAAAATAAAAATATTTTTGGACTTTTTTCATTTGCAATAAAGTTGAACAAGCATTCTTTATAACTGTTCCAAAATTCAAGTCGATAGCATAAGTAGTTGCTGAAATAAGCAGGTGTGACAGACAGACAGACAGACAGACGAAGTCGCACCATTATAAGGGTTCAAAATTATGTAAGGCAAGAGCAGTCTACACACCAAAGTCACCGACCCGCCCACACAGCTCTTTTTAATAGGGTTCCGTAGTAAAACTAGGAATCCTTATAGTTTCGTCATGTCCGTCTGTCTCTCCGTCTGTCTGTCCGTCTGTCTGTCCGTCTGTCCGTCTGTCAGACCCTCGTCAAATCTACAGTTCATAACCAATTTGTATGAAACTTCGTAGGTAGATGTCTTTTATAGGCCGCCATAAAAGCCTGTAGTAAAATTATGAAAAATAAAATAATTAGGGGGGCTCCCATACATGAAACTGAAGGATGAAAAAAAATAATTTCCTGCACCCCATCATGTGGGGTATCACTGGATAGGTCTTTAAAAATAACATTGAGGTTTCTAAATGACTTTTTTATTTAAGTGCATATTGAGTGAACTAGGAGCTCCGAAAGTCGTTAAGAATGTGTGTGGGGCCCTGTAATTTTCCAACCGCGCTATCGCAAAATCCGGAAAAAATCAAGCTTATTATGGCATCCAATAAATACTCTCGATCAAAATTGGTTTGAACAAGATGCGTCAATTAGTTTTTGAAATATTCACTATTTTCAGTTTTGAGTTCGACAACCGCAAAAATAGCTTCGTCATCATACTATAATATTATGAAATACAAACTTATAATTGCGGTCGGTAGACTGAAATGCTTCTTGCTACGGAACCCTACACTGTGCGTGGTCTGACACGCTCTTGCCCGGTTTTTGTTGATAAATGTCCCAGTTAACATTACCTTATGGTTTTCTTTTTTTTTTAAACATAAAATTTTACATTTCTTAATTTTCTTAATACTAAGTACCTACAATTTCTGTAAGTTTACAAATCAAAATGAACACTAACGTCTAAACTAGGCCGAGCCTGTATCTTAGACGTTAGTTCCTTCCTATGGTAATACAATCAGACATGTGTTAACTAGTATAATATACATGTTATTTTTAATAAAAATACTTATTAAATAATAAATGCTCAAAACACATAATTATGCGGGTAGAGGTTTCATTCAATTTCATACATCCAAGTAGGTATCTACCTATTCGTAAATACAAAACTTACGCGGTTTGCAAAACCTAATTTTATCAATTTACACAATTCCCACCCGTAACAGCCAAAATTGTTTTGAATATTTTTTCAAAAGTACAGAAGTACATTGAAAAAGAAACCGGTGCCTACATAATATTTATACTTCTAAAGGCGAGTACATTTCATTGGTGCACACCTCAGATCATAGAAACAAGGGAGATGTGCCAAGGCGCTACTAAAATTGACGCTTTGATACGGTCACATTGACCGTATATAAAATGTACACGCTGGCGACGAACCGAACACGATCGATGATATAAATACAGTGTTTTAGTTTAGTGCTAGTGTTGAGTGACCATTAACAGTGTTAGATTGAGGGTGTGTGGAATGTTTAATGCATGGGAGATCTTTATATTCACGAGGGGCGCTTGTAATTGTGTTGAAAAATGTATTAAAAGTGGCGACAGTTGTTTCCGTACTAATTTGCTATGGTGGCATATCTCCTTGTTTCTATGATCTGAGGTGCACACCTAAAACGCAGATTCTGGGGGGCCTAACCAGCAAACTTACATGACGACTCATTGTCGGCGGGTCGGCGACTTTGGTGTGTAGACTGCTTTACAGGATACCACAACATCGAGACCACGCGTTTAAAAATATGACGTGATGTTGTGACGGAGTCATCCTTCTTTCGTCATTTAGAGCTGGCAATCTTCCATTACTGGCCACTTCATCCATTCCATCCTTCTAGATATGAACTTTAAATTTCAAAATTAGAACATCTCATATTTTTATGCATTTATTTCATTGTTTTGCCATTCTTTGTCTGGTCTCCAACGACATCGGTCGTGGACCGCTGAACCACTGTACCTACTATTATCTACTTATAACAAATGTGTGTGCAATGTTATAAGTAAAAACGTCTTTGATAGCTACTGTTTTTATACCGTATTACACCATTGTGTACAGTTTTAAAGTGAATTAAACTACTAAGTACGTCGCAATATACCCCTTCAGCCATCCTGCTGTTGTTTTTTTTATCAAGATTGTGTCCGGAGGCTCCCTCATGCTAGCCGTGGCTCGAGAGGACAGAGGGAGGGAGCCACTCCGGGACAATGTTAACGGAATGAAGTTCAATTTATATTGATTGGATGTAGACAAATGAGTGCTGTGAACTAGCGACACGCGTCTGGTAGGTACCTATTTAGTAAAAAACTTGGATGGAACTTGCAAAATATTAGTTTCCGCAACCCAAAGGTAAAACCTAGGATATACCAATCTCTAAAGGTAAAAAAAAAATATATTTCTTATAAAATCCTTACATTTATCAACTCATGCTGGTAAATCCTAAGATTTACTAGTAAAACCTAGGATTTACCAATACGGGCTTTTACAGTAATACACTATACATAATCTGAGTCCTCTAAGCAGTGTCTATGATGCAAGCAAGCCAGTGTCTCGGTAGATAGATAACACTTCCGCCACCACTGTGCTAGATAGTTTTTGCACTGCGCGACACTGGGAAGTTTTGCTACATAATGTAGAGGAAATATTTGAGGACGATTGTAAAAAGAACGACATAACACTTTTGTGATTCAGTCAATGTAAATGTATATTATAGTGAGTGCAGTGATAGCCTAGTGGATTAACCATGTGCCTCCCACGGCGAATGGTTATGAGAGTCAAAATGGCGGGTGTATCATTCCGAATCCAATCAAAATTATTACCAAATAAATGTACATAAAATGTACTATTTAGTACCTATACTCATGAAAAATGTACCTCCTTTAGAACAAAATTATAACCAAATTAAGATACACCCGCCATTCTGATGTTAATATGGCGGGTGTATCCTAATTTCTCCCTAATTATCCATTGGTGATTGAATATTATTATTCCAAAAAAATCTACCTAAAAAGTACCTACAGTAAAAAGAAACACTCACTCGATCTGTTCATTCGTTCCTGAGAAATAAAACTACAAATGTTTGGTACCATATCGTGGCGTCGCTCTAACTACTGAGCTACCGAGTCAGTGATTAAAGCGACGCCACGGTACGGCAGGGGTCGCGGGTTCAAGTCCCGCCCGTGTAGTTGTTTTTAAATCTCATATATTATTATAAGTATATTATTTATTATGTTGTTAGTTACATTTTTAGGGTTCCGTACCCAAAGGGTAAAACGAGACCCTATTACTAAGACTCCGCTGTCCGTTCGTCCGTCTGTCACCAGGCTGTAATGAACTCATGAGCCGTGATAGTTAGACAGTTGAAATTTTCACAGACGATGTATTTCTGTTGCCGCTATAACAAAAATACTAAAAACAGAATAAAATAAATATTTAACGGGAGTTCCCATACAATAAACGTGTTTTATTTGCTAATTTGCTAATAAAGGGTATCTAATGTTGTATAGATAATGGTACGGAAACCTTCGTGCGCAAGTCCGACTCGCACTTGGCCGGTTTTAATATTTTGACAACACTCTTATTTTCTGGTTTCCTAGACAACGTATAAAAATGTCAAGCCCGAGTCGACCGGCGAAGGAGGTCGACACCATAAAACCTTAACTATATGACTTGGAAAGCCAAAATTAATTAGGTATGTACGAACATTGACCTATATGTCCCTAGACAATCAGTTCCGAACAAAAATCATGCCCCACACGCGGGTACTTGTCTGTTGCTCACTGCATCAAACATCAAAGTGAATGTGAGGCTTGTGTTGTGCCCGCACAACACTAAACAAAAATTATAACTGAAAATCTATTCACGAGTCTTTTGGATGTGCCTTTTGCCAAATTAACGGTTATAAATAGATTAAAAAAATATTCAATAAATAAAAGTTTACGAAGTTGAAAAACGAGATTGGCTATTTTCCAATAATTTTCTTCATTTAAATCCTTAAAATTTTTAATAAAATACATATTTATGTTATCTTATATTTTTGTTTAGTGTTGTGCGGGCACAATACAAGCCTCGCATTCACTTTGACGCTTGATGCAGTGAGCAACAGACAAGTACCTGCGTGTGGGGCATGATTTTTGTTCGGAACTGCTTGTCTAGAGACATATAGGTCAATGTTCGTACATACCTATTTAATTTTGGCTTTCCAAGTCATAGTTAAGGTTTTATGGTGTCGACCTCCTTCGCTGGTCGACTCGGGCTTGACATTTTTATTCGTTGTCTAGGAAACCATATTATAACAGTGTCAAAATATTAAAACCGGCCAAGTGCGAGTCGGACTCGCGCACGAAGGGTTCCGTTATCCGTACCATTATCTATACAACATTAGACACACTATATTATTATAACCTTTATTAGCAAATTAGCAAAAAAATCACGTTAATTGTATGGGAACTCCCCTTAAATATTTATTTTATTCTGTTTTTAGTATTTTTTGTTATAGCGGCAACAGAAATACATCGTTTGTGAAAATTTTAACTGTCTATCACGGTTCATGAGTTCATTACAGCCTGGTGACAGACGAACGAACGGACAGCGGAGTCTTAGTAATAGGGTCCCGTTTTACCCTTGGGTACGGAACCCTAAAAATGTAACTAACAACATAATCATTATAATATACTTATAATATATGAGATTTAAAAACAACTACACGGGCGGGACTTAAACCCGCGACCCCTACCGTACCGTGGCGTCGCTTTAATCACTGACTCGGTAGCTCAGTAGTTAGAGCGACGCCACGATATGGTACCAAACATTTGTAGTTTTATTTCTCAGGAACTAATGAACAGATCGAGTGAGTGTTTCTTTTTACTGTAGGTACTTTTTAGGTAGATTTTTTTGGAATAATAATATTCAATCACCAATGGATAATTAGGGAGAAATTAGGATACACCCGCCATATTGACATCAGAATGGCGGGTGTATCTTAATTTGGTTATAACTTTTTTCTAAAGGAGGTACATTTTTCATGAGTATAGGTACTAAATAGTACATTTTAAGTACATTTATTTGGTAATAATTTTGATTAGATTCGTAATGATACACCCGCCATTTTGACTCTCATGAATGGTTCGAGTTCGATCCCGAGGCACGCACCGCTGACTTTTCGAAGTCATGTGCGTATTAGAAATTAATTATCACTTGCTTTAACGGTGAAGGAAAACATCGTGAGGAAACCGGCATGTCCTAGAACCAAAAAATTCGAAGACATTTATTTTATTTATTTATTTATTTATCACACCACATGTGACGTCCACCAACCCGCACTGGGCCCGCGTGGTGGACTACGGCCCACTCCCTCTCACAGGGAGGAGGCCTGTGTGCCAGCAGTGGGAACATTATAGGCCGATTATGCTTATGCAATGTATTCATGTAAAGGTACCTACTTAGGTACTATTACAAAACTGTAAAAAAACCGTGTCTGTACATTGAAGATATTCCATAAGAAACAGTCGGGATAGGATACTGGGGCGTAACCCTAACCATACTTAATTTATTTTTAATTTTTGTCTGTTGTGCGGCATCACCCAAAAAGTACTGAACGGATTTTGATGCAGTCTTCAGTTTGGTAGCTCGTGGTCCAGTTTAAAATCTTAGCCACATTTTATCTTATTCCAGAGGGATTAACCTGAGATATAGCTTGACCTCTTTGTGAGGGGCTCGTGGCTAAATGACAGCCGCGCTGATCGATCGATCTGCGAGGTTAAGCTGCGCTTGCCGCGGTCAGTACTTGGATGGGTGACCGTTCTTTACACATCGAGACCCCTCCGTGCCTCGGGGAGCACGTTAAACAGTCGGTCTCGGTTGTCATAGGAATATCTTTGACAGTCGTTACGGGTAGTCAGGAGCCCAAAAGTCTGACAACTGGTCTAACATTCGAATACCGATATTCCCCATGATTGGGTTGTGGAGGTCAGATGGCAGTCGCGTCATGTAAAATATTGATATTCAGCCGCAACCAATTAAACTGGAAGCCGACCCCAATCATGTTTGGGAAAAGGCTAGGCGGATGATGATAGCTTGACCTCTTTGTAGTACCTACCTAAGCCACCCTACACTAAGATCATTTAAAATGATCTATTGATTGTAGTCCATGCGGATGGAGTCGCGGGCAATAGCCAAATAATTCATAACAATAATATTAGGAATCGCGGACTAGATCTGTGCGCCAGTATCGTCCCTTGATTTTCTCAGCTAAGCATACTTGTATCTTGTAGCGTGTCAGGTAAAATTATTTCCAGGATGTTTTCAACAGGACCAGTAAACAAAACTAAGGTATGTTTTAGTTAGACCTTTAAGAACCCTAACACTTTAGTAAGACCTATAGTTGATTCTATACGGCACTATCCAAGTCTCAGACTTAGGTAACTTAAATGCTTCAACACCATGTCATTCGTCAAGCCGCATACTTATGCAGTGCAGTCATTGCAGTGCGGTAACGCTACATTTTAATGATAGCAATCTTCTAAATGAAGGAAAATAATGTTAAATAGCCTGATATTATGTAAATCACTGGCTAATTTAATAAAAATGCAGGGATTTTAATTCTTGCAGCTTAGAAAACATTCTTTAGAGGTGGCATTCATTTAGGAAGTCTTAAGTGCACAGTTGGATACTTCTGGATTAGAATTATTCACTGTAAGTAATGTAGCAGTATTTAACTCGCTATTCGACAGGCATTATTTCAACCTCAGATCATAGAAACATGGGAGGTGTGCCAAGGCGCTATTGAGCTTGATACTTTAATTTGAGCATTTTGGGCTTAGTACAAAAGTACACGCTGGCGACGAACCGAACACGATCCATAATATAAATACAGTGTTTTAGTTTAGTTCTAGTGTTGAGTGACGATTAACAGTGTTAGATTGCGGGTGTGCGGAATTTTTTATGTGTGCGAGATCTTTTTATTCACAAGGAGCGCTTGTAATCGTGTCGAAAAATGTACTAAAAGTGGCGACGCGACAGTTGATCCCGTACTAATTTGCTATGATGGCATAGCTCCTTGTTTCTATGATCTGATATTTCAACCAAAGATACCGATCTATTCTCAGTTCTGCTCTATTTGGATCTAGTAGGTACATAGTTTTTTTGTTTATTATTTTTTTTATTCATTGATAGGCTTGCGTTTGACCACCATCTCGCCTGATGTTAAGCAATGATGCGGTCTACGATGGAGCACGCTTGCCTAGAAGAAACCGATTCACTCGTGACTTGAAGATGCCCAGATTGTACTTGCTGGGAAACACCCACTCGGGCAGCGCATTCCACTGCTTGGCGGTTTTCACAATGAAAGTGGAATCAAAGCGCTTCGTTCGGGTTCTTATAGTATATCAACCATGAACCGATGGCGCCTTGTCGTGCTTCTGGCCATCCGATAGAAAAAAGGGCAGGAGGGAATTAGATCATGCAGATTATAATATTATGTGTATATATTAGTATCTACAAAGTTCAACTTACTAACTTATCAACCCAGCCCAAATCCTTGGACCTAGAAAGCAAAAAATTTGCACAGGGATACCCTTTACGATGTAGACAAGGAATAGCTAAGGATTTTTCAAAAATCCTAACTCCTAAGGCATAATAAAGTTACGCGGACGGAGCTGTGAGCAAAAACTTATGAAGTAATCACATGATCGAGACGTACCAACGACAGCTTTTAAAAAGTTAAATTTAGGGGTGAAGATAAAATCTAAATCCTATTGTTTTGGTTCCAGGTCCAGGGTCTACAAAACCGGCAATGATCCCCAAGAGCCAGCTGAAGTACCTGTCGTTCGTGGTGCAGGGCAACGGCAGGAGCAGACAGAAGTACTCCTACTGGAACGCTAGGAACATCGCCAAGGATCCTAGGATTAATTTTAAGAGGTGAATATGAACTGGAAATATGTAACTTGGAAAGGGGATATTACATGGATCTTCTGTAGAAATTAATGAAGTTTTTAAAATAAACTTTAAGTTGGCCCAGCCTTTATAAACTAGTTGTTCGTCCCGAACAGTGAACTCGCGATGTACCCGACTTACACCCTATTTCTTGCCAACCCTTTAACCGATTTGGCTCATGTTCGAACTTAAAATTCTTTTTGTCTCATGAATTTGCCTACCAAACACGACGTTCCGATCAACGATACTCGAGTTATCGTCGAACAAACATATTTTATACATACCATACAAACGCCGGATTATTCCAGTTGACTCAGAGAACTCGCTCGGTTCGCTCGTTCAATTATTTAATAATGGAACCCAACAAAACTATTGGGCATAATCTTTGAGTTCATAACTATCGTAATAATTATAATCTTCACAGGAAGACACTTCTGGTCGCCATTGGTTACCTGGACAGCCCCCACCTGCCGATATCAGCGATGTTCGCCAACGAATACGAAGATAGAGGCTACAACGTCATCGTGGTCGACAACCAGAGATTTGCTACTGTACATTATCATTTGTAAGTTCTTTTTTCCTTAGCCTATACTGTCCCACTGTTAATTAAGGCCTCCCGTATTCCTGCGCCTCCTCGAACCAGCCTTATTTTCTTTTGGGAAATCCTCATGGATGCCTTCCGCCTCAAGTGTGTGTCAGACTCTTACTGACTAAAACCCACACAGTGATTCTCCAACTACCTGTGGCAAAAAAACATTAACACTAAAGTAATCCTGCCAGTCCTGTCTTCTTATTGAACCAAAACATTCTAACAATTTCGTCTTCCGGTAGTATACATTTTTACACAATTTATTTTAGCGATTATTTGGAATCCCATTTTAATTAGGTCTTGCACAATGCACATATTTCTAGTACCTTCAAATATTATATCATCAAATATTAATAATAATACCCCAATTTTGTACCGCAATTTTAATCACAATCTCTTTATATGAAGGTAGATAATATGTAGATAGATATATATTGACGAGGCAAAAAAAAATTCCGTATTCCCTTTTTTGTTCCATTCTTATAGATTTTTTGTTACATTCAAACAAAATAATTGATATCTCAATTTTGCTTTTACAGGGCAACTCGTCTTATGCGTCCTGTAGGCAAGCATGTTGCCGAAATATTAGTCCAGCTCACGCAGTACGGCCTGGACCCATCCAAACTGGAGCTCCTAGGTTTCAGCCTAGGCTGTCACACGGCCGGCTTCATAGCCAAACATTTCCAAGCAATGACAGGCCGAAACGTATCCACCATCTCTGCTTTAGAGCCGTCAGGACCCTGCTTTCGGAACCTAGGTCCAAAAGACAGACTCGACGCTTCTGATGCAGATTTCGTCCAAGTAATACATACGAACATTGATGGCTACGGCATGGCTGCTCCTATGGGGCACATCGACTTCTACGTCAATGGGGGGGAGTATCAACCTTCGGACATCAGCATCTACCCTTGCACGACTACTTGCAGTCATTTTAGGGTCCTTCCAATATGGGTGTCAGCTTTGAAGAATCCTAGGAAGTTTATTGGACTGAAGTGTAAGGATATTCAGCAGGCAAGGGACTCAGT
Source organism: Thalpophila matura (assembly GCA_948465475.1). NCBI lineage: Eukaryota > Metazoa > Arthropoda > Insecta > Lepidoptera > Noctuidae > Thalpophila > Thalpophila matura. Next base: position 11,830,756 of record OX419198.1, on the reverse strand, counting down.
ATGCTATGGGAATGTTCCTCTAGAGACTATTGTAATGGGGTTGGGTATAGATAAGAAGAAGAGGGGTATATTTTACTTGGCTACGACTATGGAGTACCCTTTCTATTTGGGGGCGAAAGGGTTGAAAGAAGAGAACGTCTATTGGAGGAGATTAACTGATGTTAATAGTGGAGATGAGACAGAAATATTTACGTAATACGAGTACAATATGCCTATATTGTATAGATACAGCCAAATAACGCTACTCTTCGGTAGTATTGTGTTCCTGTGTGAGTAAGGACGTTAGAGCTCCTGAAGTTGCACTGTGTTGACAGCGGGAGACCTGCGTGTCCCTGAGCTGTCGACACAGCGATTCCCCATTTAAAGGGTCGACAAAGCGCATATGATACTCGGTGTTGCAAGTGTTGGAAAGGCTACGGTAACCGCTTACCATGAGCAAGTCCTAGAAATGTGTTGGCGCAGTGGCTGCAGCAATTGGCTGCTGCGCATGCTGAGGGTTCGATTCCCACGCAGAACAAATAGTTGTTACCGGTCTGAGTGAGCGTTTGGGGCAACGTTTTCATTATTATAGCCCGCACTAACAAAGAAGCGAATCTAAAATGGCGGTACTAATCATTCCCTCTCACTCGCACGTTATTGCTGTCTTTACTTACACCCGACGTGTATGAGTAAAGACAGCAATAACGTGCGAGCAGTGCCACCGTTTTTAATTCGTTTCTTTACGGGTTATACCTGCCTTATTTTACACAGCTCTTGCTTAACTAACGAAGCTACTATTTCACATCATCGGATATCAAGTATCCAAATGATCTAAATAAAACACGTTCTGTGTGTTATTCAATGTGTGATATCATGTCACACGTGTCAGATGTATGACATTACACAAAACATACACCGCACTAGCTAAAATAGACCACATTGTGAAATATTATAGATTTCCTTCACCTAACGGTGCATTTGTTTTGTAACCCATGTCTTGATGCATGTCTTGATATATTTCTCAATAAGTACCTACCTACTAGGTACTTTCTTCGAATAAATTGAAATTCAACATCATCTACAAAAAATGTTTCTATCAACAATAGATTGCTATTGTTGATCGAAGTTCTACCTACAAAAGCATCTCTTTTCCAACACAAAAAGAAACATCGAAATCAGTTGACATGGTATAGAATTATTCGCCCATTTGTCATGCACAATCATATACATTACATGCTTATGCAAATTGAAGTCTAATGAATTTCTCATATTCAGAACTTGACCAAAATATGGGACCACGCATAAAGTTCGCCTTCTCCAATAAAAAAAGAATCATTGAAATCGGTCCAGTGGCACAGAAGTATCGCTACATCATAAAAAAAATCCGACGCATTGAGAACCTTCCAGTGTTTCCTCCTTTTTTTGAAGTTGGTTAAGTCTTTGAACACCGTGTCATGTCGGTCACCGGTGACCGACAAACAAGTTTTCTATTGTGTCTGGTGCGATTATTCCCGATGTCCACCACTTGTCTGGCCACCACTGGGGGACAGCGAGACAACTTTAAAACATTATTCTCGTTGTGGCGTTCAAGATAGTTTTTTTGCTCTAGTAATAAGTGTAATCATAACGTCGCGGCGGCGGCGTAGGCCCGTAGTAGGGCGTAGCGAATGTAGCGTAGCCATCGTAGCCAGTAGTATCAGTATAATTAGCTATGTATGCTAATTGACTACTTTTTTACTGAAAAATTAGTATGTAACTATCCCTGCCCTGATTATTATTATGTTAAGATATTGGGAGCGCCTCCGCAGCCGGCGGCGGCTCCCAAAAATAACGCCGTTGGAAACCGGCGTAGCCTTGGAGTAGCAGTGATACCAGACGAAAATAATTGCAAACTACCGTAGCAGCAGATTAATGTTGCCGTGTTTTAAGTTGAATTATCTACCTTAGACTGACTTTTAATTACACTTTCAATGTAAAACAAAATATAACTTTTTTGGACTTACAAGGGGAGGGAGGTGGTCGACGGAGCCCCGCTACGCGGGGCTCCTATTTCTGGCTGCAAGGTTAAAAGTAACCTAACACGAAGGGGTTGACGGGGGCTTCAGTGAGCGAGCGAACGAACTTTTAACCTTGCAGCCAGAAATAGGAGCCCCGCGTAGCGGGGCTCCGTCGACCACCTCCCTCCCCCTTGTAAGTCCAAAAAAGTTGTATTTTGTTTTACATTGACACTGTAATTTAAAAGTCAGTCTAAGGTAGATATTTCAACTTAAAACACGGCAACATTAATCTGCTGCTACGGTAGTTTGCAATTATTTTCGTCTGGTATCACTGCTACTCCAAGGCTACACCGCTTTCCAACGGCGTTATTTTTGGGAGCCGCCGCCGACTGCGGAGGCACTCACATTATATTAACCTATTTATTTTATACTTTTTTGTAAGTGTGTAAATAAAATATTAAATAGGTAGGTACTTACCTACTTAAGTAACAGTTAATTATTATTGTTTAAAATACTAAATTAAGTAGATAATACATACTTAAATAAATGTTTTTGGAAACATCTTCGATAATTTATTGGTAAATTTATAAAATATTCCTCCCTAAATATGTAAGTATAGCACAGTTGCATCACAAGACATAATTCACCTGACTGCCTCGTTGGTCTAGTGATAGTGATCGCATGCGCAACCGCTTAGCGCGAGGTTCTAGATTCGATCCCTAAGTCGGGAAAAGTGTTACCTATTGGATTTCCATTTGGAAATTCTCAGTAGCAGCCCGGAGACTGGATTTATGGCCGGTTAATGGCAATAGGCTCGCCCCAAATTACTTGGTACCTACTTAAATAATATAAAGCTGAAGAGTTTCTTTGTTTGTTTGAACGCGTAATCTGGAACTACCAGTCGGGTTTGAATTTTTTTTTTATATGATAGCCAGATTCATGAGGAATAGTATAAGCTATTTAACATCACGCTACGACCCTTAGGAGCCGAGCAACGGGAGTGAAACCGCGGAGAACAGCTAGTGTACTTATACTTCGAGGAAGTATGACGTTATGTTACAACGTACAGCTAAATTCATTACTACTGTTCCATCTACATGCCGACATAGTCAACAGAATCTAATTACGCCTTACAAATAGGGTTGCCATAACTTCCAGAAACCATTTAAGTAGGTAGGTACGAAAACGCATTAAAACATTCAACGCCAAAACGCAGCATTTCAACTACACCAAAGCATGGGATCTCATCAGGAAGAAAGGAACATTTGTTCAAATAAATCTCAATAGATGGTGTTATATATATATATCGTTTTGTTATTGAAGTTTGTGTAAAATTCAGAACATGTAAAAATATACCACGAAAAATATTTGTTCTAATTTTAAAAAATCCTCTAAGCACGAAAAAAAATATTATATTATTATATTAGGGTTCCGTGCCTCAAAAGGAAAAACGGAACCCTTATAGGATCACTTTGTTGTCCGCCTTCAGTCACCGGACCATAAGTGGAGCCATCTGCTCATAGATGACACCACTAGAAGTATGCAATAGCGCCATCTATGATCATAATATATTATATTGGAACCCTTAGGGCGCGAGGCATACTCGCACTTGTCCGGTTTTTTTTTTGTTTGAGATGAGGCATCTGTACCTACGTATTAATATTATAGGTAAGTATTATCTGCGATCAAAGCATGCTGTAAGTAAGTAGGTATACACAGACAAGTCACTCATTTTGTTGACAGCTACCTTTTGATTTTTTTCTCGCCCGCGCCACACAAATCTGGGCCATTTCCGTAGTTTGTCGAAATTGTCGAAAAACGGGACAAATGTAGCAATACGGGACGCGATGATCAAATACGGAGACAATTATGTAGGTATGACAAGTTGACAACCCTAATTATAAAGCCTATTTCAGGCCCTTCCCAGACCTTGGCGGCCCTGCCTCTTGTAATAACTTTATTAGTGATGACACAACAGATAAGAGACTAACAAATTATCTATAAGGTCATCGTTACATAGTTTTAAAATAGTCACGAAATGTAGATCTTTATGATGAGCTGATTTTGTGGAGACACGAGATGTAAACTAGCCTTCTGTGGCCGTACCACGACGCGCGACGTGTTATTGCCATCATTATTCCGCTGTGAGAAAGGGATGGCACTATACAGCACGAATAGCGCTATCCCTTGTTTACAGTGGAACAATGATGGTTTTAACACGTCATGGTACGGCCGCTGATGTCACAATTTCGTAGATAAAACCCCCTTACGACGCCTCTTATCTTTAACCACTGATTAAATATACTACAATACAACTATCCCACAAAATCATAATGATAAAGCGCGCCTACGGCATCTCTGGATCTTTGTTGGAATGACTGGGCAAACTAAAGTTTTAACTGTAATTTAACTGGATTTCAATAATGCAGTAACAAATTACTATGTGGACATAAGTATTAGAAATATTAGCTTAACGTGTACATACATAGTTGCAAAATTAAAATTACATAGTATTAAAATTATTGCTTTGTGAACGCAACTTTGTCCTGAGAATTGTAATGTACGAACGCAGCTTCAATATTACGTAGCAAAATTATGTTGCTATAATATTATGTTTTCCCATCTTTAGAGTTCAATATTGGTATTATGGGTAAAATAAAACATCCATGCTACAGAACGTTATACATAAAATGTTCATCCTATAATTCGACAGCTAAATTCCAAATTTAACGTATGGTATCTGGATGATGGAACCTTAGGAGGCGATGTAGATACAGTATTAAACGACTTTAAATTTTTACAAAACCAATTATATTCCATAGGCTTGGAGCTCAATGTTTCGAAATGTGAACTATACATAACTGACAATACTGACAGACAATCGACACTTTCAAAATTTCAAGCAATAGCCACACAAATAACAGTAACCGAAAAGAATTCCTTACGCCTCCTAGGGTCCCCAATCTTAGAAAATTCTTTTTCTTCTTTTATTGAAGAAAAAATACAAAATTTTAATGACATTTCGGAAAGATTACTCAAAATTAATATGCATTCGGCCATTACTATAATTCGATACTGCTGTTTCGGTCCTAAATTCACATATTTTCTTCGCTCTTCCCATTTATGGAAGCACACACATCTTTTGGACAAAATAGACAAAATTATCCATCATACCCTTACTTCAATTCTTAACGTGGCCTTGGACGACCGAGCTTGGATACAAGCCACTCTTCCCATTCGTATGGGAGGACTTGGCGTCCGCAAAATTTCAAGTATAAGTCTACCGGCATTTATATCCTCGGTGCACGGTACTGAAAAATTAACCAGGAATATTCTAGCTTCCACACTGGTTGATTTTGAGGTACCGTGCTTCACTGATGCAATGAATGCCTGGAAAATTGCCTGCCCGAATACTAACCTACCCGTCAACCCGTTTTCCCAGAGACAATGGGATGAGCCGCTCAGCAGAGCGATACTGAATAATTTAGTCGATACATGTAATACTACTGCTGAGCGAGCGCGTCTATTGGCTGTGGGCGAATGGGAGTCGGGTTTGTGGCTTCAGGCACTTCCGTCGCCCAACATAGGCACTATGTTGGACGACACCACTTTCCGCCTCGCTACTTGTCTGCGTCTGGGAGCTCCCTGTTGCGCCCCTCATCGCTGTCACTGCGGGGAAGTTGTCAACAGCCTCGGACACCACGGCTTGTCTTGCAGCAGGAGTGCGGGCCGCATAGCGCGACACGCGAATATCAATGACATAATCCGTCGTGCTCTTGTCACCGTCGGCGTGCCAGCTATTTTAGAACCTAATGGTTTGGCGCGTGACGATGGCAAGAGACCTGACGGTATGTCATTATTCCCATGGAAGATGGGTAGGCCTTTAGTGTGTTGACACTCTTGCGCCTTCCCATCTTCCTAGCTCGGCGCGTTGTGCGGGCACTGCTGCTGCAGCTGCGGAAAGCCTCAAGCGGCGGAAATATAATAACCTCATCGGTAATTATATTTTCGAGCCGTTTGGGGTTGAAACCCTAGGGCCGTGGGGTCCGAGTGCTCATCTCATTTTTAAAGATATCGCCAAAAGATTGGTTGACACTTCCCGTGACCAAAAGGCTGGCTTTTACTTTGGGCAAAGATTAAGCATTGCCATACAACGTGGCAATGCCGCCAGTCTTTTGGGCACGCTACCAGTTGACAGCGATGCGGAGGAATTTTTTGATGCTCTTTAGTTATTATTACTTATAAGGTTTTTTTTTTTGTAAATAGAACTGTATATATAAGTAAATAAAAAGCTTAAAATGTCCCTTCGACGCCATGTTGGCTGCCCTGAATTTCAATATGTTACAACGGGTGTTGGTTTTTTTTTTAAGAATGTTATTATGAAAAGATGCATTTTTATAAAAATATTATCTATTAATATTCTATAAAATAATATTAATTGAACAGGTAAATAATAAAAACACATATTAATACATAACATTTTTATAAAAATGCATCTTTTCATATAACATTCTTAAAAATAAATGGTTCAGTGCGAGCGAGAGAGGTGAAAAAATATAAAATGGCTCATAAACAAAATTGTAAAAATTATTACACTACATAGAAAAGTTTGCTTTATTATACACTTACATATTTATAAAGAAAATGTTTTAATTAGTTATCTTCGAATAAAGATTGTAGTATTTTTCTAATAGTAATACTAATATTTTTTTTTTCGTTAATAAGAAATTAATACGCAAATATCATAATGGAATTATCAATAAATTAAAGAATAAAGAGCATATCATGCAGTATGTAAAGAGTAGTTTTATTAATTTGCCTTGTGGGAAATTTTGATGTTTATAGTGGTAACATTAGTAGAACAAACGTCAAATTGCCGCAATGACGCAAGCAGTGACATGAAAGAAGGGGAAAATCCTTGACGATCTTTTCTTCAATCTTTCAAAATGGTGTTTCATACTATCGAGTTTCTTTCTAAATTAAATCAATTATTACTATAATGAACTGTAAATTGTACGTGTAACAAGTGACCGCCATTAATTATTAAATATAAAAATTCTTTGTGATAATTTCTATTAGCGAATCGAGTGTGGAAAAAAAAAATCTGATCGGCGATATCCAAAATCAATTACCACTGTGATGTTTGTGTTCTGACTGTTATTTAAAGTGTATTACGTAAGTATATTGCATATTTTTGTTATTAAACACGTTTGGTGCGGGCTGACAGTGCCAAGTTTTACGTATGCGGTAGTGCTTTATTTTCTAAATAGATTCTAATTTTTGTCGTCGAAGACACCCCTTTTTCTGGTAATTTTGGCGGCATTAGAGTTTGTTATGAAGTTAATTATGGTTTATTAGTGTCTGCTGCGCGATAAAACCTGTTTGCTGGTATCATCGAAGGTTAGCGCGCTGTATACTTAGCAACGAAGTTATCATTAAGTTGGGAAGCCGTATTATTTCTTCCTGCGGCGGATGGATATGGCATTGAGCACATTTTTGTAATATTAATCTTAATTTAATTGATGGTTTATTCATAGAATGGTTAGGTGTGTTGGTGCATTTATTTTCAGAACCAATGTCCATCCTGGTCCATCCATAGTAATTATTTATTATTATTACCCTAAATTTATTAGCTACCTAAGGTACCTATGTTTCTTGGTCTTTTATCTAAACAAAAATTTAATAAAACGTATTATTGTTGGAATATTGCCAGAAATATAAATTATATCATTCGGAAATATTTTATTAGGCACTATTATTACATCAAAGTAGTTTTATAAATAAATATATTACCTATGAATAATTTATTTGGCCATACTGTCATTCAAAATTCGAACACTTTCCTTGTTTCCCATCAAAAAATCTTAATGTTCATCTACTGGACCTCATGCAAAATTTTATGCCTCTGTCAGTTTTATTAAGTAGAAGATTTCTTAGAGCGCTAACAAAATACTGAAGCTATGAACAAAAAATCTAAAACATTGACTTTTAAAATCTACACACAGTATACGTAATAAAAAACCATTGTAAGTAATTGAAGTCAAACCACTTAAAATTCAAGTCATCATAGATTAAAAACAGATGTAACAAGGAAGTGTACAAGCTTCTTTAATCTCAGTATTAATTGAAGGCCACTTGAACCTTACACGATTAATTGGACCTTGGACGCAAGGTATTAAATAATACACTCTGCTAATGGGATTATAAATTTAATTTGGTACTGTTGTGACTAGCCTAGTGGTTTAACCATGTGCCTCCCACGGCGAATGGTTCGATTTCGATCCCGAGGCACGCACCGCTGACTTTTCGAAGTCATGTGCGTATTAGAAACTAATTATCACTTGCTTTAACGGTGAAGGAAAACATCGTGAGGAAACCGGCATGTCCTAGAACCAAAAATTCGAAGACATGTGACGTCCACCAACCCGCACTGGGCCCGCATGGTGGACTACGGCCCACTCCCTCTCACAGAGAGGAGGCCTGTGTCTCAGCAGTGGGAACATTATAGGCCGATTATGCTATGTTGTGACTTAGTGTCGATTTCACCATCATCAGATAATTTTAGCCAAGGATTAATTTTTGATAGATTTTCTATACAAAATCTGAGTTATTCCTTGGATGAATGGTAACTGATAATGGTGAAATTGGCCCCTAGTTATTAAAAATTGGAATGTTGTCTGGTTATTAACTATTTCTTTTAAAGATTTGACCGCACGGTTGTCGCAGTGGCTGAGAGATTGGCTGCTGCGCGACGTGTCGCGGGTTCGATTCCCGCATTGCACAGTCTGTCTGGTCTGGCTGTTTGTATGTTAAAAAAATATTGCCTGTTCTGCCATGCCTCGTTTGCTTGTAATGCATGACTCAGTTTTCCTGTCTATTTTGAATGATGACTGCCTACAACTGATTGACTGACCATGAAAGCCACAGTGATAAAATTCACTCACAGTAATCACAGTGATGCATCACTAGTTTGAATTTTACTTACCTACCTACTTCATCCTAAAAAAACCCAGTAAACGTTGTGAATAATGGTTTTTCAAATGCTAAATCTTATTGGAGGAATAATATATAAAATACTAGCTTCTACCCGCGGCTTCGTCCGCGTTTTTGGGATAAAAAGTAGCCTATGTGTTATTCTGATGTATAAGCTATATATTACTGTAAAGTTTCATCAAAATCCGTTCAGTAGTTTTTGCGTGAAAGAGTAACAAACATCCATCCATACATCCATCCTCACAAACTTTCACATTTATAATATTAGTAGGTTATGATAGTAGGATTTTTTTGAAAGGATTTTTTTAAAGAGCTCTGGCTGTAGAGGGTCCAAAGGACAGTAGTCCTTTGGACCCTCTACAGCCAGAGCTCTTGGCAGCAAAGGTTTTGGGGTGGTCTCTAGTCCCCTAGTAGTAACTAGGGGACTAGAGACCACCCCAAAACCTTTATTTCTGAGATTTCAGATTAGATGATTGGGGTTTAGTGTCTTGCCTTTTAGCCCCACCAAAAGCATAATCTAGATGAGCCTTAGCCCCTTAGTCTTTCCCTTACGCTTGCCTACCCTTGCCTTAGTCCTTCCCCCATATTCTGGATCCGACGACTTCTTATCTGTTAATGAACACAATGCAGTGTAACAAATATTATAACAGTATCAAGAAATAGTTTTAATAACATTTCTAAAATAACGTATGTGAAAAGGAGCTACTTAAATTCTTTAGATAATTATAAATAAAATCATAACATCTAACTTAACCTTGCGTCTGCCATTCACGGTATTTCTTTAGTTTGAAAAGCATTCTACGTATTCATACTTTAAATCTTTACTTATTTATGTTGCCTTAAGCACGATTTACACCACTGGCGTTGGAGCGTGGCGAAGTGCAGTTTACAATGCAATAAAGGAAATTAAAGTTCATATTCGCATACAACTTATTATAGATGTGGATGCGCGAATATTTGAGCGGATGCGCAAGCATGCCGGTGGATGCGCGAATATTTCAGCGGATGTGCGAGCATGCCGGTGGATGCGCAAATATTTCAGCGGATAAGAGAGCATGGCGGCGGATGCGCGAGCATGCCGGTGGATGCGCAAATATTTCAGCGGATGAGCGAGCATGCCGGCGGATGCGCGAATATTTCAGCGGATGCGCGAGCATGCCAACAGGCAAATGTGCGAGCATTCCGGCAGACGCGGGTGACTGCCGGAGCATCCGCGCGCATCCGCTCCGCTGCGCTCCGACTCGCCGCACTGCGCGCCGGTCGGTGTAAATCCTACCTTAGAATGTATTATTGTAAATAACCTTCTAAAAGTCATCTTATAATTTATGCAGATACATAATTTACTACAAATCATACAGTTAATGAATTACGTTAATATTCATATTGCTGACATGTAAATTAGTTTTAATATATATGAGCTGGTTCTGTTATCTTTAAGGTTTTAGATACGGTTGTAGTTAGCATCGGATCTTTATTCACGGTGATGTGTGTCGAAATCAATATTAGTCCGCAAATTTTCACATTATAGGTACACATCTAAAAACACAGTTAAAACATCTGGAGACCAAGCAAAAATTCAGTAGACAGCTAGCCTAGAATGACCACGATAGGAACGGGTTTTGTCTACAGAAGAATAGACAAAGTCACAGATTGTAGAAAGATTTCTACCGTTTCATGCATACAGTGAAGAGAAGAAATGTTTCTATTCTTCAGTAGACAAAACTCTGAAGCTAAGCACGGGTCAGCGCGTGCTCGGGCTGAAGAGATAACGAGTTGGACAGAAAGAACTTCGTCTATTCTTTGGTAGAATTTAGATAGAAGTGGTCATGTTAAGCATGCTGTTATCGCTCGATATACAGAGCCGGCCTTCTGTATCTATTTATTTTGTGTCTTCACCACAAATCAATAACTGAAATATGTGCCATTACAAGCCATTGTGTAAAGCTCTCGAGCCACTAGTATCCTAACAATCTTAACACCTATTGCTCATCTTCAAAGGATTGTAAGCAAGGTTTTCAACAACAATTCAAATAACCACACAATGGAATCAATTTGTAACTCTGCTAGCTCCTTGTGTACACTAGTTTCGTTATCTTGTATGAAGCAGATAATATTCAAGTGTTCTGCAAACAAAGTGCGCCTATTTATTTTAGTAGTAGTTAGTACAATGCTTTTGCTCTGGCTGCGCAAGCGTTGAGTATTTAAAGCGTTTCACATAAGAAAAAATCAAAATAACATCGTGTTTTTATTAAATTTCAAAATTTATCGAGGGACTCGAGATACTCGAGAAATCCTGCGGGGCTAACATGCGCGCCGCGACAAATTTTGTCGACTGTTTTGTCTTGCTCTTACTCGTACGAATACGAGACAAATGAACGATAAAAGCGTCGACAAAATTTTGTCGCGGTGCGCATGTTAGGCGCTCTGCCGGGCAAACATGCGCGCCGCGACAAATTTTGTCGACTGTTTTGTCTCGCTCTTACTCGTGCGAATACGAGACAAATGCACGATAAAAGTGTCGACAAAATTTTGTCGCGGTGCGCATGTTAGCCGCTCTGGTCGAGAATTCTCGTGCCTCGAGAAATTGAAAAGGTCGAGAAACCAAAAACGCTAGTCAATAGGTTTAATGTTTTTAACGGTGTTGGCAGTTTTCTTTCAGCACCAATTTTCTTTCACCACTTTTTAGTGTCCCAGACATTACTATAACACTTAAATCTAAAAAGAACAAACAAAGCGACAGACAGGGGAGCCAACTTAGCGTGGAAGAAACTTCTTATGTGAAACGCTCTCTACCGGTTTATTAAAAAGGATGTGTCACTCTCTGGCCCATAAATCCAACCTCAGATTATAGAAACAAGGGAGATGTGCCAAGGCGCTATCGAGCTTGATGCCTGATCTTGAGCAAATTGCTCATATTAAAAACCTACGCGCTGGCGACGACCGAACACGATCGATGGTATAAATACAGTGTTTTAGTTTAGTGCTACTGTTGAGTGACGATTAACAGTGTTAGATTGAGGGTGTGCGGAATGTTTAATGCGTGGGAGATCTTTTTATTCACAAGGAGCGCTTCATTATGCGCGTAATTGTGTCGAAAAATGTACCAAAAGTGGCATCAGTTGTTCCGGTACTAATTTGCTATGATTGCATATCTCCTTGTTTTTATGATCTGAGAATCCAACACAATCTTCTTTGCTGCGTTAAAGAAAGATAAACCAACAAACACTTTTGCATTATATGCGCTGCCCGAGTGGGTGTTTCCCAACAGTTACAATCTGGGTGTCTTCAAGTCACGAGTGAATCGGTTTCTTCTAGGCAAGCCTGCTCCATCGTAGACCGCATCATCGCTTAACATCAGGCGAGATGGCCGTCAAACGCAACGCAAGCCTATTACCAAATAAAAATAAATAATCTTAGTAGGGAAGTACGGATAGGGATTTATTGCACTACAATGGCTACTTACTCGTAAGTAGTCTTTTCAACCTCGCTACAACCTTGCCGATTGGATAATCTTTTCACCACAGTGTAAGCTACAGCTGATCCGATAGTTCGTACTACAGATATCCGTATAATTGGCTACAGTAGTCATCTCAGGGCACACCAACGCCATTAATTTTTTTGTATCAGAAACGAAGTCGCCGTAGCCGAAATCGGCCTGGATGACATCATCATCATCATCATCATCATCATCATCCGTATAGGATTCATTTATATTACCATTGTATTGATAGTACTTTTACTATCTTGAATTATTTCGAGGCGGGACAAAAATTGAAAAATGCCGCCCCGCCCGACATTATTTTTACCTTTATCATCATCATCATTTCAGCTAAGTATAACAAACCCACTGATGCTGATGGACATAGGCCTCCCCCAAAGAACGCCACAACGACAGGTCTAGCGCTGCTCTTTGCGATTACTACGATTGGTAGACGAATACACTACTCAGTGTATTAGTTACCAAGCTTGAATTTGCCGCCCTCTGAATATGTCGCCCGGGGCACAGGCCCCGGCTTGCCCCCTCCTATATCCGGGGCTGCGACTAGATAATTCGTTTTTGTCAATCAACCTACACCCGTTCTCAATAATCGACCCTTCGGCTCTTTCTCCTATGAGTCAGTTCAGATGGCAGTCGCTCCACGTAAAATATTGATATTCAGCCGCAACTAGTTCGACTGGAAGCCAACCCAAATCTAGTTTGGGAAAAGGCTAGGCGGATGATGAACTTAGTCCTATAAAAATATAGTCGCGTACTCGAAGATTCTTAATGTCTGATTTCAGTCGATGATGTCTCATGAGGTCACGCCAAATATGTCAGTGCCGTAATTACGTTTCTATCGTAAATATTTATGAGCTGCGTAGTAACCGGTTTGTGTGCCGCACACCTTATTCAGAACTAGTTTTTATCTACGACGTTGTAGTAATGATTTAATTCTATTGTATACAGTCTACATTTGTAAATACAGAACAGTGGTGCTGGTGGCCCAGCGGCTCCAGCTTACAAGTGCAGCACAGCAAGCGCACACTTTGTGCAATGTGTTTCGTCACTATTACGCCAATTCTATCTCTATTCTACCAAAGAATACACAAAGTTCTTCTTCTTTTCTATCAAATCGTTATCTCTTCTGCCCAAGCACGCGGCGACCCGTGCTTGGTTTATCAGAATTTTGTCTACTGAAGAATAGAAACATTTCTTCTCTTCATTGTATGCATAAAACGGTAGAAATCTTTCTACAATCTATCACTTTGTTTATTCTTCTTTAGACAAAACCCGTTTCTATCGTGGTCATGCTAGGCCGCCTGAACCGCTGAACATTATAGGCTGATTATGCTATGCTATGGTTCAATTGATGTGTGACTCGTCTTACAAACAGACGTCATAGCAGAGTCCATGTTCCCGCGGATGCCGTAAGTAGCGACGAAACTATTATTTATTTGAACTGAATGCTAGGATCCACCTGGATGCTAAACCCAATTACCAATTGCTCCCAAACGCGGTAGGTAATTCCAAGGTTGAGTTTTTTCTGAAAGAGCTCTATGGATGTTTGTTACTCTTTGACACAAAAACTATTGTAGGCGGATATTGATGAAATGCTTCCGCACGACAGTTGAGAAAAAACAATCGTATGGAAAAATAACCGGCCAAGTGCGAGTCGTACTCGCGCACCGAGGGTTCCGAATCATTTTTGGACGTATAAAGTGAAAAAATCCGGACCGCATAACTAAGTTTGTTTGTGAAGGGATTTTGATGATTTTGAAAAAACTGTACTAGTTAGGAACATCGTTTTATTTTTGGTGCAATATTTGGGTCAATTCCTATCAACTCTAATTATTTCAGATTTTTCGCCCCGCAACCTTCGGAGATAAGGGGGGGGAATGGTAATTTTTCGGACATTTTTCATCGTATGTCGAAAACTGTGAGACATAAAATAAAATAAAAACATATTTTGAAATGTGCAGATCAAGCCCTTTCATATGATATGTCACTTGACCTAGTAACCCCACTTTAAAATTTCGGACCCCCACTCCGGCCCCTTTTGCAATGAAAATAAAAATATTTTTGGAGTTTTTCACTTGCAATAAAGTTGAACAAGCATTCTTTATAACTGTTCCAAATTTCAAGTCGATAGCATAAGTAGTTGCTGAAATAAGCAGGTGTGACCGTCTAAATTGAAAGAGCCCTAGTAACCTAGTGGTATTAGGGCTCCCCGAGCCGGGGATTGAACCCACGACTGCTCAGCAGTTGTGCTTGCGACTAGACATTCTAGACAAACGAGGCATTCTGCCGGCCTAGCATGACCACCATAGAAACGGGTTTTGTCTACAGAAGAATAGACAAAGTGACAGATTGTAGAAACATTTCTACCGTTTTATGGATACAGTGAAGATAAGAAATGTTTCTATTCTTCAGTAGACGAAATTCTGATATAAGCCAAGCACGGGTCCACCCGTGCTCGGACAGAGAAAGAACTTTGTCTATTCTTTGGTAGAATAGAGAGATAGAATTGGTCATGCTGAGCCGGCAGATTAAATAATAAATCTTTACAGATGTATAGGCGCAATAAAAAACGTGAAAATAAAAACGATATTTTAAATAGACGTCCTTGGAATATTTGGACAATCACTTTAAACCGAGCACTGCGTATAAAATTGTTAGTACGGTTATTTTAAAGATTGTGTTGCCACAAATATTACGTGCTCCAAAAGTTATTCAGTTTGCTCACTGCGCAAATAATTGCGGGAAATGAATCGTTAGTTTTGTTTGGAAGTGATTTTACTGACCTTTTATGTTCGTGTTTATGATACAAATTGTTGTTATAATACTGCTTAAATTACAACTATTATTTTTAGGGTTCCGTACCAAAATGGTAAAAAAGGAACCCTTATGGTGCGACTTCGTCTGTTTGTCTGTCTGTCTGTCACACCTGCTTATTTCAGCAACTACTAATGCTATCGACTTGAAATTTGGAACAGTTATAAATAATGCTTGTCCAACTTTATTGCAAATGAAAAAAATTTTTTTTTTTTTATATTCATTGGAAGAGGGGCCGGAGTGGGGGTCCAAAATTTCAAAGTGGGGTTACTAGGTCAAGTGACATATCATATGAAAGGGCTTGATCTGCACATTTCAAAATATATTTTTATTTAATTTTATGTCTTACAGTTTTCGACATATTATGAAAAATGTCTGAAAAAATACCGTTCCCCCCCCCCCTTATCTCCGAAGTTTGCGGAGTGAAAAATCTGAAATAATTAGAGTTGATAGGAATTGATCCAAATATGGCACCAAAAATAAAACGATGTTCCTAACTTGTACAGTTTTTTCAAAATCATCAAAATTCTTTCACATACAAACTTAGTTTTGCGGACCGGTTTTTTTCACTTTATACGTCCAAAACTGATACGGAACCCTCGGTGCGCGAGAACGACTCGCACTTGGCCGGTTTGTTTCTGCCATATTTTGCCAGAAGCCGCATATTTGCGTATAGGACATAGCGGCCGTGACTGCATCCGCGTGGACTTTAGTATCCCGTGGAAATTTTGAAAAAAATCATATCTCCTGAACCCTGTAAGATATCGAAATAGAATATAAACGAAAATTTTAGTAAAAATTTCTGTTTTAATCCCTAACATTTTCATTGAAATCGGTTGAGCCGTTTCGGACCCCTTCAAAAAAAAAACTTTTATACAGACACAAAAACTCTAAAAACGATCTTTATGATAGGCATCGTAAATGCCAACATTTAAGTGGAGACTGCTATTTACAGCAGTTTTCACTTAAATTTTGCCATTTATTTTGAGAAATCACAGACATACACTTCAATTTTATTTATTGGTATAGATTCTAACTATCGCAATGAGAATCGATTTTATTTTAATATTTTAACTACCTAGGAATGTTTTAAAATCTTTAAGTATTCAGAACAGCTATATTTAGATAGACAGACATGCAGAATCAGTTGTTCCGTTCATATTGTGGCATGATTTATAGTTCGCGAGTCTGCGGTCTGGAGTAGCCTCCTGGGGCCCAAGTCTGCTAATGCAATTGTCATAATCGTGTCAGAATGGTCTCTCAATGACATCGTTTTGACCAATGACGAAAGAGATAGTCTTGCTCTAAGCCAATGACCGCTTAGGTTTTGACCGTTATGGTGTCATTATTACACAATTGCTATAGCAGAATTGGGGCCCTCGAACCTAGCCACTATTGAAAATCAAAACTAATTTAGAGTATGACTTTGTTATCAGTGCTCCTCCTATTATTTAGAACTTTTCTCTTAAGATTTCTGAGTGTCACAATAAATATCGGAGAATATATTAGTAATTTTGTCACTTGGGAGGCGAACAATAATAGTGACAGACTTGCAAGACAGGACGCTTACTACAATTTATAATGTGACCACTGTTAGCGTCAAAATTCTAACCGACATCATAACCCTTCCTAACTTTGCCGTCGCGACCTGTGGCGCTGATGATGACAACTAAATTCAGTTTTTTTTTTTTGTTTTTTTCTTATTATGGCAACTGAGCCGATGTCGACTATTCTGCCAGCGTCATGTTGAGACGGCAATGCAGCAAGACGAGCCGGAGCCGTCGAATTTTGCTCTTTGTGGTAGTTATTATGTTAGTAGCTGAAAAGACAACACAAGGGTTAGTCAACACTAAGATATCTATTTACAATATTGTACATAATATTATTATAATATAAAAATAATATAAATATCACATATACAAATTGAAACAGTTACGCAACTGGACTAATTTGACAGGACTTAATATCTTCTATCCCTTTTAAAACTTTTTTGTTAGAAAGAGACGTAATGAGATTTTTGTCGGAAAAAACACATGTCATAAAAATAAAAACAATGCAGGTAATTATCGTAATTAATAAACATCGATACGTTATCTTTCCGCTAATTTAAGAAACGTGATTGAACAAGGCAGTATGTGTAATGAGCGTTATTATCATTTGATTAGGTATAACTTGTTATCGCGAATTCGCGACATGGATCCGGTATAGTTAGACTTCAATCAGTGTTTGTAGTCTCATTCTGAAAGTGTATTGAGTATACAGGGTGGCAGGTTAGACAGTGGAAATATTTTAAGGGGTCATTGTACTCATCATTATGAACAACTTTTACTATGGGACCAACCCTGAAATCGTGAAAAAAAATCAGCTGTTCCATACATTTTGTTGAGTTTTGTGAACATAAATGCATGGAACAGCTGATTTTTTTTCGCGATTTCAGGGTCGGTCCGATAGTAAAAGTTGTTCATAATGATGGTTACAATGACCCCTTAAAATATTTCCACTGTCTAACCTGCCACCCTGTATATAATATACAGATGCTCAAAGAAATACAGTCCGAAGAATGATATTAATAGGGACTGTATTTTTTAATAGAAATTCAGAACAATAAATTAGTAAAAAGATAAGCAACTGTGAAAAAAAATATTAAATATCTTAACAAATGGCCAAGTTATTAAGCGTTTAAAATAGAAGCTAGAAAAAATAAATAAAAAAAAAAAAAACAACCGAATGCAGAACCTCCTCCTTCTTGGAAGTCGGTTAAAAAAGAGCACTACTTACATTCGACGTCATTATGTAAAAACGCTGAATAACTCCACAATTCCCAGTACAATATCCGTTTCGCGCGACAAAGACGAAGAATTTCCCCTCCAAAAACTTAAAAAGCTTGTAACGTCACAATTTTTCCATATATTTTTTTTAAAACATCGTTTTCTTTTTATACATTCTTTAAAATAAAGTAAAAATTCTTGTACATTTTGATGGTAGCTCAATACCCTATTATTACGCATTTTTGTTCTACTGCAAAGCATTGATAGGCCCTTTCATACAAAGAAGAAATTATCATTGATCACTACACTTGGTCGTTGCGTTTTGGCGATTTCAGTCCATACATCATTGTTTCCTAACGATGTTATCCTTCATCATAAAGCTATTTTTGGCACAGTCACTTGTGTCCAAGATTATAAAGAAGTACATAAAAAACGTGTCATTGGTACTTTGCCAGGGTCTTTGAACCATCTTGTTCAGGCCGTCTAGACAGGCCTAGAAACCTCGACAAGAAATCTATCTACTTTGTTAGTCAAATATCAACGCGAACCTGATATATGAAGTTTAAATCTAGCCTAGTTTATTACATGTTTTTAGGGTTCCGTACCCAAAGGGTAAAACCGGAACCCTATTACTGAGACTTCGCTGTCCGTCTGTCTGTCTGTCTGTGTGTCTCCAGGCTGTATCTCATGAACCGTGATAGCTAGACAGTTGAAATTTTCACAGATGATGTATTTCTGTTGCCACTATAACAACAAATACTAAAAACAGAATAAAAATAATATTTAAGGGGGCTCCTACTCCCATACAACAAACGTGATTTTTTTGCCGTTTTTTCTCGATCTTAATAAAGGTTATAATATACCTAGTGTCTAATGTTGTATAGATAATGGTACGGAACCCTTTGTGCGTGAGTCCGACTCGCACTTGGACGGTTTTCTTTATACCTTAAGAGATAAAATATAGGCAGCGTCCTAAAATAACGAAGATGATATTGATGATTATGGTTTTAACAAGATGGCCCGACGCACGCAAGAAGATTATAGTCTTGTGAATTTTAAAATAAAAATATGATCATTATAAAATATCCTCTTGAGGCTGGAGTTTTTGGCGAAGGGGAAAAAAAGGGAATGATATCGATAGCTCTTCATAAAATATCCAGTCAATATTACAAACTTTGCTTGTTTTTAAATTTAAACAATCTACTGATGTGGCGAAATGTCAAAACATCGAGATTTCTGTACTGTATCTAAGTAAAATATTAACGTATAATACACACGAACCTTCCGGAATAAATTCTCTAAATGGTGGTGAAAACCGCATTATAATCCATTGTGTAGTTTAGTTTTTAGTTTATTTCGATCCCGAGGCACGCACCGCTGACTTTTCGAAGTCATGTGCGTATTAGAAATTAATTATCACTTGCTTTAACGGTGAAGGAAAACATCGTGAGGAAACCGGCATGTCCTAGAACCAAAAATTCGAAGACATGTGGCGTCCACCAACCCGCACTTGGCCCGCGTGGTGGACTACGGCCCACTTCCTCTCACAGAGGAGGCCTGTGTCCCAGCAGTGGGAACATTATAGGCCGATTATGCTATGTGTAGTTTAGAAGAACTAAGCGGACAGACAGATACGAAAAGCAACTCTGTTTTATACTATTTGTAGATCTACCTCAATGATACCAAAGCGATTAGGTTTAAGGGATATAGATATAGCTTATCACCACACTTAGGTATCATGCAGATTAATTATCTTAAGCCTGTAGAGATTAATAAACCACTCGGAATGTCTTTATTTTAAGCGCTGTGAAATCAAATCTTCATCTGACTTCAAGACTTCTTATTGAAGCAATCTTAGGAATTTTCAACTATCATTCGCCTCGTCTTTTCCTAACTAGGTTGGGGTCGGCTTCCAGTCTAATTAGATGCGGCTGAATATCAATACTTTTCAAGAAGCGTGTGATGATGTTCTATGAATAAACCGTAAACCCTGATTCCACAAGATAATGCTCCTTGGAAAGCAGTAAGGCACCATCTATCTAATAATACTAACTATTCTAAACCACTCAGTTCTCGACGACACCCTAGAGAATTGCCGCGAATTTCTAGATAAGATTTAACCTTGCATTATTCCTAAGAGTACTAAGAACGTCCTAGATATCCTAGTTAATTGCAGACTGGTCTCAGTCTTAGTTGTGGCTGAATATTAGAATACTAGCAACTATCGACTGGAACTTCTAAACTTGATAATCCAACAAATGATGACTTGATGACCCCGAAAATATCGATATTGGTGACGTATCCGAATTTCTAAGCGCACAGAAGGATGCTACAGCTCCTCCGTCTTGAATCTTCCTTGATCGATTTTGACTCGAATAAAAATGATTGTCTTTTTTGCTAGGAACTGCACAACAATTTATACCCCTGGTTTCTACAATCCTAGACCACCCTCTGACTAGTACCTACACGTGCTATCAAATCTCATGTCGGCTGAGTTGTGATTGGTTGACCGAAATAACAACGGCCAATCATATCATTGTACAGCAAATTACATTTAACAGGCTTTCAGAAACTGGGAAAAGTATCTTACTGTCATCTTCTTAGGGAGGTTGCACACGTCAGGTAAACCGGTCCGGTTTCGTAATCCGGTTACCGGACCGGATGAGCCCTGCACTGTACGCACGCCCACGGGAGTTAAGGTCGACCCGGCGCACCTACCGTTCATTTTGACCGGACGTCAGGTTTTATAGCCGGTCCGAGCAGAACCGTGCGTGTGCACTGCTCTGTAGTATGGAATTGACGCCTTACGATTCCCTGATCCAGTGACCGAACAAAGTTGCTAGGCCGGCAAACGTGTGCGGCGGCCTCCCTAAGCCTTTTCCAAACTAGAGAGATCGGCTTCCAGTCTAACCAAATTCGAGCGACTCGACTACCATCTGACCTTTCGTAATTCAATTACTTAGTACCGATATCCTAGAGTTGAGATTGTCAGCCTTATAACAACTATCTTTAAAAGTGATTTTTTTATTTGAAATATCTTCTGTTCTGTGGATGCGTTTACAAGCATTCATCTCACGTCCGGAATACCTACCATACCTAAAAGTACTATTTTACTTGTTCCGTGCGCGAATCGTGCCGTCAAATTCTTTTTCGTAATTTCTATTCTTTCTCGTACCTTCGTTCTATAATGTTGATTACGTTGTTAGCTGTAGAAGTCTCTTTCTTTTATTATTCATGTCCAGCTCCAACATTAGGTACATGCAATGGTTCATTGTTTACCTTCACAATTTTAATGGTGTAATTTTAATATACCAGTTTCCTCACAGTTTTCCTTGACTGGCGGTTGTTTCATTCATTGTTTTGTCCGCTGGTCTATGAAATAGGGAAAATTGTGTGTGACTTTTGTGTAAACTAGACCCTTAAGTGTTATGGTGACTAAAACTTGGTGTAGAACTGCATGCAGTATCCCAAAAGCTGTTGTAAGTGATGCTTATTGCTAATGATTGGATTCATCCACCACCAACCAGTTTACTTTTTGCCCCTATTAACCATTTTCATTTAGAGCTTATCATTTTTGCTACTCCTAAGAAGCTATACATTATTTAAAACAAGAACATGATATTTTCTCATCGTCAAATGTATAAAACTCAGTTAAAGTGTACGTAAAATACCTGCAAACCTTGTAAGATCCTCCCCGACGGCTCTATCTGTTTATTTATTAATGCGGATTCAAGGAATAAATAGGTACGTTTCGCACGATACTAAAGAATAAAATTACAAATTGCAAATTGTATACTGCCACTGTTTTGCGCTTCTAAGCAAGGATAGACTTCGTAGTAAGCATAATATAGGTAGACAAGCGGTAAATTGATAAACGAAACGCATCAGTGAATAGCTACAGCGTATGTCCCAAAAAGTGTCACGACCTTGACCTATATACTCGTCGCTCTTTATGCTAAGACACGTCGCCTATAAGGCAAAGTAAAGAGTCTTGATAAGAACATGCTTTTCATAGTTATTCTAAGAGTTTACCTTTGTTCATCTTTAAAATAAAGACCAGACCAAAATAAAGAACTATGAAAGCTATTGTAGTTCTGTCGAGAAAGGGATGGTGTTATTCGGCTTGTGTAGGTCCATCTCTTTCACGACGGAACAATGGCAGCAGAAACAGATTATAGTACGGCCTTAGAGGTAGCTGACCTACGAGATGCTGCTAGGTTTAGTATTTTACTCCAAATTAATGTCGTTTGTGCAGTGGTGGCCCAGTGGTAGCAGCCCCGACCTACAAGTAGTGGGCTGTGCACACTTTGTGCTATTTGTGAAGGAAAACATCGTGAGGAAACCGGCATGTACTAGAACCAAAAAATCAAAGACATGTGGCGTCCACCAACCCGTACTAGACCCGCGTCTTGGACTACGACCACTATCTCTCACAGAGAGGAGTCCCAGCAGTGGAAACATTATAGGCCGATTACGATTATGATGAATGTCGTTTGATTTCCACTACATTATTAGGCAATTCTTCCTAAGGTAGTAAACTTCCTGATGTTTAACAAATGGTCAGATTTTCGCACTTCTGTCTGCCCAAGCTCATTTCTATTCTCCTCTCGAATCGGTGCGATATGGTTTTGAATAGCTAATCACCAGGGTGGTAGCAGGGTTGACTGCCAAAGTTTCTTCGTACGTACACTCGACGTCATTGACGGTTGACCACTTTTCACCCTTATGTCCTTAGTAATAAGGGTGAAAAGTGGTCGACCGTCAGTGACGTCGAGTGTACATTGAAATATCGCTAGTAAAGGGTATTGACACCATAATATTTCTATGAAACTAAGAAGGTAATAATTATGTTTTGTGTTGCTTCCAATTTTGGTTTACCAATATAATAAAAGCAGTCAAACACGCTAGAAGGATCTAAATTATGATACTTATAGCGCGACCTCGATTCACACCTTAGATTTGACCCACTATACGCCGATCCACACAGGTTTCGTTCGCAAACACTACAGCAGACAATGATATCACCGTCATGACATAATTGCACGACTCACATCGCGTGAATCAAATGTTTAATGAACTAAGTAGGAAAGTTAGAACAACACAATAAGTAAACTGTATTAGTGAATAAGATGTGAATAGGAAATAATAGAACTGTTAATTAATTTAAGGAGCAATTTGAAATATAATTGGTTTCAAATGGTTGAACAATGCGATTGGATGCCATGGACGCCAGAGATCGCAGGTTCAAATCCTGCTCGCGACATTAGATTTTTGAGAATCTCTTAAATATTTAATAACTTAATGCGATTGGAAACTAAACATATTCATTCATATTTATATTGGAATGTTTTATGATCAAAGAAACCAAAAACGACGTTATCTTTAAGTGGTGATGTGATTCCAATATCTTTTTAGACCAGTTTGCGTACTATATTTATCTACTTCCAGTACCGAGCGACAATTTAGTTCCCTTGTCCATCCGCTTCCGACATGCTCCCCTCCGGCAAAGTTCTGAACTATGTATATTCGATTCTCAGCGGCATCCGCACGTTTTTGGCGCAATCGATGGAGTAAATTATCTCAATATTCGTATTCCAAGAATATGTTGGATATAAGATAGGCATGGATTGCAAGACGTTTCGAGTAAGACATGAGTTACTCCTGAATAAAGACAGACCAAGCAATAAAGGGAAATGGTTTAATCTTAGCTTAGAATAAATCAGTCCCATTGTAATATATTTAAAGTATATTTCTGAGAAAGACAAGCGTACATAAATATGCGTATTTCTATTTAAATTAGATCTATAAAATATTCTATCAACACTTGCGTCATTTTCCCACAAATACACAGTACGTCATCCCTCATATCCATTGTATTTTTGGACTACAAGTACTCAGCAAAAATTCTTTAAACTTATCGCCTAGGAGCTACTGATAGTTATTGTTAAGTTACTGTATAGCATTATGCAAAATTTGTAGCGTGAACTTTGACTTATAATGAGATGCGCTCCCGGCTCCGTTATACAATTCTCTACAACTAAACTTACCTTACTTGGTATGGAACGCTCAATTCAGACTTCGTTTATTTCTGCTTCGAAATCTTCGTGAAGCTTCCCGGTTTTTTCAAGATTTTGATCCAAAAAACTCCTAAAGATTTCTCTTCTTTGCTCGGGTACATTAAATCACATCTGTCTCTTTGTTTTAGCAAGTTCTTTGCTTGTTTCAGTTAATTCACTTTCAAATTGTAAGTCAATGACTCCTACCTAGGCCCGTATTCCAGAACGATACTCGAGCACCGATCTCTGCTTGAGCATATATTTGAAGCCTCGTGCTCGAGTATCGTTCTGTAATACACGCCTTATACTTTCTTGCATGTCACCCTAGACGCAGTTTCCATAGGTTCACAGACCCAAGGCTAGAACTTTTTATTTTATTTTGGCCAAGCACCCATTTTTACCCGAAAGAGGATAATGTTTTTCGAGTGTATGTTAACAGCTTGATCGATTTCAACATATAATGTGTCGCTAGTTTCGTCTTCATTGTGGGAGTGAACCTAGTCGGGTTTTTTTTTTCTAATACTTAC
Source organism: Thalpophila matura (assembly GCA_948465475.1). Taxonomy (NCBI): domain Eukaryota; kingdom Metazoa; phylum Arthropoda; class Insecta; order Lepidoptera; family Noctuidae; genus Thalpophila; species Thalpophila matura. Next base: position 11,806,123 of record OX419198.1, on the reverse strand, counting down.
GTTGCGCGCTACCTTAGACTTAAGAGCATCCCCCTTAAAACTATTCCGTTGTACAAAGGGGATGTTGCTATTTGTCTTGTATAGTTTTGTCTCTCTCCCAAACCGGAATAATGATGGCAGTACCTACGGCTCTAGCAGATCCCACGCAACATTAACTGTCCGTCAGAGTATTTCCTCGAGATAATAAATGAGTAATTCACGTTTACATAGCAAACAAAATATCTTTATTGATATCCTTGGCTACTATCGGTAAAATTGATATCAGTATTATTATAAAGATAAAACCTCAGTCCATTTCTGGTACATCACCAGTGATAAAGTGCGTTTTTTTATTATTTATATTTATTAGAAAATTAATGTTGGGAACACGTGTTTTTTTAGGATAGTGCTGTGATAAATATGTAATTTAATGGTTTTTTTGCGTTTTATAGTGCAATAATAATGGGATAATAATATTAATATAATAGTGCTATGGTGTTATTACAATGAGAGTGAAAAATCCGTTCAGCTTAACGAAAATAGGTAGGTATTTAACTTCCATTCTTAATTATTTATTATTTTTAGAGGTAATATCACTCCAATACATTATCAATATATTATTTTATGTCAAAGCTGCTCGTAAGCTACCCTATAAATGTAGGTTGAAGTGATTAATGGCCTGCCAGTGGCGGGTCGATTTCAGGTTGGCAATTTAGTAGACGTTGTGTAAGAATAAGGCTTCTTTGATAAAATCTATAGTGTGGTTATTTTACTAACTATCGTCAAAGAATTTGGACTTGATTTAATTATAGACAGTGACAAAACATTTCATCAGTATGTTCCCAACTTGCCATCGCTGGAACTTAGGCCCCCTCTTTATGAAAAAGAGTGGGCTGTACCCCCGCTTCCTTTTGAGTTCAGAGATCACAAATTGTTTCCATGACCTGCCACCCTTTCATCTAATGCTTTCGACTGTGTGATTCCTTAAAAATGATGTGTTGTGTATCACGGGCGTAGCCAGGGTTTAGTAGTATCGGGTTTACGGAGGGGGGTTTAAAGAAAACATACGAAGGTTACCGAATGCGATGCGTTGTCATTGGACATTTAACATTCAGCCATGGTTTTGAATGTTAATAAAATGTTGTGTTTCTTTTTATTTTACCTGTTGCTCAATCGAACAATCTATTACTTATTATTAATATCATCTGATCACACGGATCTTAAAGTTTATCCTTATTTTAGTCTTGTGGGGAAATCGAATAAGTATTTTTCCTTAATGCTATATTTCCCTCTGTTCCAGCTGAATTAAGATGGTTACTACCGGGCGCGTGTAGCGGCGAAGTCATGAATCAAGGAGGACTGAAGAATGTCGTCACAGAGCAGACGCGCCTCGAGAACAAACGTGAGTGCCCAGTTACCATAACTCAATCTCATAACATTTATTTCAACGACCATGTTACACTCGACGCCATTGACGGTCGACCACTTTTCACCCTTATATTCTTAGTAATAAGGGTCAAAAGTGGTCGACCGTCAATGGCGTCGAGTGTACAAAGTAGATCAATTATTATCTACTGATTACGTTAGGCACTTACAACTTAGCAACCTTCTACATGTGTTGCAATTTTGGGACTTCGAGGTTTCTTCCTGATAAGTGCTGAGGCCGTATTATGACGACGAACCGACGGACGGACGGCTTTAACAGTTCATAATAAAGCCTCAAAAAGCAAAAAACAAGGAAAAAAACTCAGCTCTGTTCCATACATTTCGTCGAGTGCTATGGACATTTTTGTATGGAACAGTCGATTTCTGTTCATGATTTCAAGGTTGGCTCCGTAGTTAATCGAACTAGTATTCGAATACTGAATAGCCTCCCCCAAGAAAGTAATTATTTGAAGGTTTTGTACGTTAAAGTTTGTAGCGCGGGTACGGAACCAGCGCCAGCGTATAACTTTGTCAGTTTCCATTATTGCTTTATCAAATGTTTTATGTAGATTCTTTTAATCAAAAATTTTTTGGGGCGTTTCGGCTTTCTCGTATAAACAAAAAAATATGTTGTATAGACCTGTTGTTTCGTACGAATAATACGTCTTCATGCGTACAATTTCCTCCGCTTTCACAATCCTCTGGAGTCATCAAACATACAATTTTGGAATTACCCTTTCAAACAAGGATACATTTCATCAGATGTTGGTCATGGTGAATCTAAATTGTAGCATATTATCAGCACGCTTGCTACTTTTGTTAGGTAAGCAGATACTTAACGCACCGTGGAAAATTTGTGGCATTTGAATCTAAAAACAATTATGTGAGGAAACTCATGATTTTATGGTGTGAAGTGAACAAGCAGTTGGGAAGCGTGGTGTTCTATGTTCATTCTACCTTCTCAATTGTCACCATAAATACACACATCAAAAGTATCTAGGGATCAACATATATTTTAGCAATAACTTTTCTCCTGATTGATATTAATTAAAATTTTCTTTAAGGATTCATCAAATAAAGTGTTTTCGTTTGTCACAGTAACGATAAACCAAGTCACCTTTGCATTAATAAAGAAATTTGCCATTTTCCTAATAAAGGGATTTTTGACATTTGAACCACTAACATTAAAGTTCGAAAAAAAGACTGAAATAACAGTTTTCTTTAAAATTTTATTGGGTAACTTAAACAATTAATAATCCGTGTTTCTACCGCGAACACTAACAACACAAGAACATCGGTTTGGCATACTCAAAATGAGTTCATCCAAATCACGCTGTGGAATGGCCGCCCATGTTCGTTGCAACAACAAAAAAAGGTCTTCTTGCGACTGGATACCCTCCATATTCGGCAGAGCTCTTCTCTGTAGCATATCCTATGCATGCTCAATCGGGTTCAAGTCTGGCGACTGAGCAGGCCAGGGCAGGACATTGATGTTAGCTGCGGCGAGAGTCTGTCTTACAACTCTTGCGGTGTGCGGTCGTGCATTATCATGCATTAACTGAAATAAGGGACCGATTTGCACTTGTAGAGGAACGATGACGTCTGATACAATCGTCTCAGCATAAATTTGAGCGTTGAGGTTGCCTCTGATCCAAATCAACTCAGTTCTTCCGCCGATCCAAATACCCGCCCATACCATGATGGTTCCACCACTATAAGGATGGACTTCCTGGCAGGATTTTAATCGCTGTTGGCGTCCAGGGGTTCTCCAGTGTCGTATACGTCTTGTATCCGGTCTCATACCAAAACGAGACTCATCAGAAAAGCACACGAAACGCCATTGTTCTTCTGCCCAATTTCTGTGTTCAAGAGCCCATTGATATCGAATCCTACGATTGTGCATTGCTATAGGTGGTACCCGTAGCGGTCTTCGGGAATGAAGGTTCACTTCATGCAAGCGGTTTCTGACTGTTTGGTCGCTAATTAAGTTCCCTGAAGAGTGATGAAGCCTCACGGCTAACATCATGGCGGTTATTGTTGGAGCTCTTCGAGTTAAGATTTGAATGTATCGGTCTTGTCTCCGTGTGGTGCAGCGATACCGTCCTCCATGGCGCTCAGCCACGGTACCAGTGCTTCGGTAACGTGTCCAAAGTCGACTGATAACACTCTGACTTGTATTCAGAGCTAAAGCTACAGTACGTTGCCGGGAACCAGCTTCTATCATTCCCACGGCTCTGAGCATTTCTTCCCTGCTTAAATGACGTCGCCGCTCCATAATAACGTTGGTTTTAATCAGTAGTAGGGAAACAGTAGCACTAATAATGTCTTCAATGCGTTGTATGTTTTTATAGGGAAAATATTGACAGCTTATTTTCATCTTTTACTCGAATTTGATTGAGAGTTCCTGATTCAAATTATGAAATGCACCAAAAAGGATCCATATAAATTTATAAAATCATAAATTTATTACAAAGCCACATCTCAATCTCAAGAAATCCGCATAAAAATGCTTGATCCCTAGACACTTTTGATGTGTGTAGTAATAGTATCAGCGGCGTGCATTCTATATAGGCAATTAAGCAATGCCTACCTCATAAGATTCAATTAAACTATTACTAGTGACCTACATAAATAAAATCCATCATATTAAAATATTATAATTAAATACTCATTTTATTTTACGTATAACGAAACGTAACATTCAATAAGAAACCAACTATGACGCGCCAGAAAGCACTTGCATTGACTGCCTTTCAAATTCACGCACACTCAAGCGATCTCTGCATATTCATATACACACGCATACTTCTTTAGGATAATACGACAAAAGCATAAATCACGGCTTTGCCATGCCTAACGCAATGACTTTTGACATTCGCAATTAATTCGACCTTCGTAGGCATGCCTACGAAGGTCGAATAAATTCCTTCCCTCACGCCATCTATCGTGAAGTTAAGAAAACTCATCGATCGTTCGTTCCGCAGAGATTCGCAAACTATAATTCAACCAAATTTAAAAACAATAGTTCACAGACGTTATACTGCTCAAATATAACTTTGCAATTTATTTGTATTATAGGTTGTTTATAAAATGTTTGCAGTCGACTCCAAATCAAAACACGTGCGCGTCGAATTGCATAAAATTATGTAATTCATAAATCTTTCTATTGTTATTTTGTTTTGTGATGTGATTATGTGATATATATGTGAACTATAAAAGGAATTGCTGCGTAGGTATGTGTGAATATAGATAAATTACAGTGCTTAGTTTGTGGTAAAGATGAAATATATTTATTTTGATAAATTACGTGCAAAATCAGGATTCGTTTGTTGACCAAAACAAAATAGTATAAGTACCCTATCTATCCTTTGTCATCAGTTGTGTATCCGTGTATCAATATCTATCATTCAATAGTGAGATGTGGTTGTAAAATATCCAACCTACAAAAAGAGATGAACCGAGTGAAAAACACATTTTTACATAATTATACTAATATACTTACGTCTAGTAACCAAATACAGATTTTTAGGCTTCCATAGTAAAACTAGTACCTAACTGTCCCACGTCCCACCCTCGTAAAATGTACAGTTCTTAACCGGTTTGTATGAAACTTTGCAGGGAGATAGGTAGGTAATTCTTCTGTTCTGTAAAATAACTGAGGGATCAAAATAAATATTTTCACGCTCCCCTTTATCTGGAGGTATCGTAGGTATTTAAGTGCAAAGTGAAATGAGCTCCAAAAATCATTAGGTACGTTAACTATGTATTGGCCCTTTACCTTTCCAACCACGTTATCAAAAAATCCGAAGAAATCAATCTAGTAGCACATAGTAAACACTTTCGACACTTTCGATTAAAATTAGTTTTAACAAAATACGTCAATTCGTTTTTGAAATATTCGCTATTTTGCTAACCGCAAAAATAAGTTTGTACTTCATAATAATATTATGAAATACAAACTTATTTTTGCGGTCGGCAGTTTTTTTTTTTTTTTTTTTTAAATGGCATGCCTAGTTTTTTTTTTATTTGCTCCATCCGCCTAGTATGCCTACCAAGATCGAAATCCAATGCACGCCACTGAATAGTATCTACTGCTTACCACTATTAGGTGGATTAATTATACCAGTATGTTGTTATTAGCAGAGCCGCTGTTCCTTTAATTTTAAGACAGTGACTTCTTACAGCACATATAGATTGAAGAGTGACTTACCTTTGGGAACCACAAAAATTATCTCAGGAGTAAGGTCCAAAATTGCTTAAAGTAATTAAGGAAAGCTTAAGATTAGTGCCGGGTACTGTATGTATGCAGGTACAAAACTTATAAAAATTGAACTCGCGTGATAAAACTATAAACGGTATACCTAATAATGATCACAATCGCATAATGTTGCACTGGTTTAACGTCGCACTGCGCCACTAACAGCTGACCTGATAATTTATAAACTTATTGTTTGTAAGGGTGAGTTCACACCGAGACGCGGCGAGGCGCTCAATTTTTAAGATTGCGATACAATATAGAACTTGTTTAATACACAAAAAGGTACAAAAAGCGAACTGGGCCCCAAGTCTGCTATCGCAATTGTGTAAGCATGGTGTCATAATGACATCATAACTGTCAAAACCGTCGGTCATTGGCAAGACTATATCTTTTTGGTTAAAACGATGTCATTATGAGACCATTCTGACACGATTATAACAATTGCAATAGCAGACTTGGGGCCCTGGATACGTGTTGAAGTACGCCTCGTTACGCCGCGCTGCGCTGCGAAACGTCTCTCCGGTCACCGCAAGCACCAAGAGTCCAAGAACTCAACGCGGTGCGTAGATACTTTAAAGGTAGGTACTTAAGAAAACACGCGTTGCTTCAAGCAGCGTCGCGAGGCGCATAGCGATTCGCGAAGCCACCTATAACAAATAGCTTGTGCGCCTCGTTGTGTCGTGTGATCGTGTCGCGTCTCGGTGTGAGCTAACCCTAATCCAATGAGTTTGGTCTTGGCAAGTTTCGCGGTTCATCGTCTAAGTTATTTATTTTGAATTTAAATAAGAAATTTGTGGTTGTTGGGTATATTTGATTTTAGATTATTTTGGGGACGATTTGTCTTTGGTAGTTATATCGAAATTCAAAGGCGCTTTGTAATGGCTAACGTAGCCTTGTATAGGCTTTTGTTAGGCTCCGCAAATTGATTGCCTAGCTTGAGCTGGCTTATAGGAACCCTACTTAGTATTCTTGATAGCACCTCGAACTATTGTCATCTATTCTAAGTTTGTTGATTAACAGCATTGTGCAAGCGTTAGTTGCCTAAGGGCGTGTTCTCTGTGTCATAACGTTTTTTCATCGTGAGACAACTGAGGCCCTAGACAAGTTGCTTTTCTGTTATCGTTCACGCCAAACGACAAGCACAAAATGTATGGCAATGACATTAGCTGCGGAAAAGTCACGTGACTCACAAATGTCACTTCCATACATTTTATCCGTAGCGTTTGACGCTAACGCTAACAGAAAAGTAACTTGTCTAGGGCCTCTGTTGTCTCTAACTAGTTGCGTTTGAATATCAATAGTACCGATTCTGTTGTTTACAAACTAAACAAATTTAGTCTCATTATATCTCTTTCTAACGAAAAACAGGAGAAAGGGATAGAAAATATTTGATCCTGTCAAATTAGTCCACTTGCTTCATTTCAATGTGAATTTAGTCGGTTTCGCAAAAGGTCACGACTATTTTCCCGTAAATGACAAGGGCGCAGACTAATTTGACAGCTCTTAATATTTTCTGTCCTTTTCCAATGATATTTGTAAGAAAGAGATATGGTGTGATTAAAATTAGTTTAATGCAATGTTTAACAGAATCAGCACCAATATCTATCCGGTGAACCTAGAAATTTGTTTGCAGGAAGTATTCTTTGAGTACCTTAGAGGTGCACAGGTTTTTAAAATTCCAAAGTTGTAAAGTCTCTATGAAGAAAACAACGACACTGATTCAACAAAACACTTAACAAGTCGAGAGAAAGTCACAATCACCTTATGATTTCAAAATATTATGAAAAGTTTTACCTATAATTATACCACATCTGTATTCAAGTTAACTTACACAATGTTTAACCAGTTGATCAAACAGATGTCGTTTGCTTAACAGATTGCCATTGTAATTAATTGCTGCGTGAAAATGTTAATGAACTTCACGGTTTGTATTAAATTAACTGTATGCTGTAAACAGCCTACAGTTAATCCTACTAATATTATAAATACGAAAGTTTGTGAGGATAGATGGATGTATGGATGTTTGTTACTCTTTCACGCAAAAACTACTGAACGGATTTTGATGAAACTTTACAGTAATATAGCTTATACATCAGAATAACACATAGGCTACTTTTTATCTTAAAACGTGGGCGAAGCCGCGGGCGGCAGCTAGTTTAATATAAACCGGGAGGTGAATTGACTTTAGAGCGGAATTTTGGTAGTACTAGTGGTATAATTTATTTTTTTATCTATACTATTATAAAATTGTAAAAAAGTCGTGTCTGTACATTGAAGATATTCCAGAAATAATAGTCGGGATAGGATACTGGGACGTAACCATACCCAAAAATATTTTTTTTTGAATTTTTGTCTGTTTATCTGTTTGTGCGCGCATCACGCAAAAAGTACTGAACGGATTTTGATGTGGTTTTCACAGTTCGATAGCTTAGGATCCAACTTAAAATCTAAGCTACGTTTTATCTGATTCCGCTGAAAAAATCCAGAGATACAGCTTGACCTCTTGGTAGTACTAGCCAGTAGCCACCCTACACTACGGAGGTCATTTAAACTGGTCCGTTCATTGTAGTCCACGCGGACGAAGTCGCGGGCAAAAGTCTAGTTAATAATAAGCTTGCGTTTGACCGCCATCTCGCCTGATGTTAAGCAACGATGCGGTCTAGGATGGAGCACGCTTGCCTAGTTATTCCATTGGGAAATTCTCAGCCACAGCCTTCGGGGAGTATATAATAATCGGCCTATAATGTTCCCACTGCTGGGACACAGGCCTCCTCTCTGTGAGAGGGAGTGGGCCGTAGTCCACCACGCGGGCCCAGTGCGGGTTGGTGGACGTCACATGTCTTCGAATTTTTGGTTCTAGGACATGCCGGTTTCCTCACGATGTTTTCCTTCACCGTTAAAGCAAGTGATAATTAATTTCTTATACGCACATGACTTCGAAAAGTCAGCGGTGCGTGCCTCGGGATCGAACTCGAACCATTCGCCGTGGCACATGGTTAAACCACTAGGCTATCACTGCTCAGGGGAGTATAGGCGTGATGTTATGTTTTTTTTACATACAACGATGGCAAACAGCGGCGTACAGCCTGCCTGATGGTAAGCGGTTAACGTAGTCACCGTAGTCTATGAAACGTTTGCAACACCGAGCATCATAATAATATGCGCGTTGCCGACCCTGTGAATGAGGACTCGCAGTGCCGACAGCTTAGGAGACAAGCAGGTCCCCCGCTCAACACAGCGCATCTTCAGGACCTCTGGTGAGGCAGTCGAAAGTGGTTTCTTACGCTTAATCTCCTTGGTTATAGGTGAGCGTCGCCGCGGCGCGGCGGGTCGCGCGGCTGTGCTGCGACGCGCGCCCTCCGACTCGGATTGTTCCGGGGAGACCGCCTCGCTGTCGGCCGACAGCGGGGACCGCGCCCCCCGCCCGCCGCCGCAGCCCCCGCGCACCGGGAAGAACAGGGGGTAAGATACTTCGTTATAGGTGAACGTCCCTCCGACTCGGATTGTTCCGGGGAGACCGCCTCGCTGTCGGCCGACAGCGGGGACCGCGCCCCCCGCCCGCCGCCGCAGCCCCCGCGCACCGGGAAGAACAGGGGGTAAGATACTTGGTTGTAGGGGAGCGTCCCTCCGACTCGGAATGTTCCGGGGAGACCGAAGAATAGGAGGTAATGCCGGCTCCACACGATCGTCCAACAGTCCAACACTCCAACATGACTCCAATCTCTCCCAAGTCACTATCGATCCAAACAGACTCTCCAGCACCGTCAAACATGCACGAACTATCTCTCCACACGTGGAAGGTTGGACGAAAAATTGGACCGTTGGACGATCACGTGGAGCCGGCATAAAATACATAACACTGAAATCTATTTAAGTCAATAGAAGTCGCCAATGCGCGTGACCTTGTCGCCGCTTTCGAGCAAAATGTGTAAGGCAGGTGATGTTAAAACGGCCACTGCTTCATCGAAAGCGTCCATACCTGCATGCGTAAGAGTTCTCTATATAGTTCTTGAAGGTGTGTGAAGTCTGCCAACCCGCACTTGGCCGGCGTGGTGGACTATGGCCTATCCCCTCTCATTCTGAGAGCAGTGGGACAGCTTATAAACAGGGCTGATATTATTATTATTTATGGTAAGCATAACATGGCTTTGACATGTTTACGTTGTTTGACGTATTCACGATTACAGAACTTTTTCCAAAGAACTTACCATTAGACCCTGAAAACTGAAAAGGCTCCAAATACCTAGTTCGGTTATGTATGTGCTATGTTCTGGCGAGGTATGTACGCTTAAATACCTGCTATCGTTAGGAAGGCTGACCAGGAAACATGCGTCATCTTAACCTTTTCGCTAATGATATTTTTGGCTTCTAGCCAAACCGTGTCTCCGCCCCGCATTCCAAGTAGTTGCTATGAGATAGCACACCATCGTCGGGGTCTAACAAACTGCAGAGCTTAGCTACGTGTATTCCTTTGTCAGCCGGCTTAGCACAAAGAATAGACAAGTTTTTTCTATCCAAATCGTTATTTCCTCTGCCCGAGCACGCGGCGGCCCGTGCTTGGTCTATCAGAATGTTGTCTACAGAAGAATATAAATATCTCTTCTTCATTTGTATGCATAAAACAGTAGAAATATTTCTACAATCTGTCACTTTGTCTTTTCTTCTGTAGACAAAACCCGTTTCTATCATGGTCATGCTAGGCCAGTAGCGTCCATGAGTTCCTCCAACGTGCAAGTATATATACATAACTAGCAAACCCGGCGAACTCCGTTTCGCCACCGTAGTACATGCTGTGTATCAGAGATGGCGCTGTATGTGAAAATAGATTTTCCCGCTTTTCTCTTTAAATTTTCCTGAATTTTCTTTGCTATAAACCTCACGGAGCCCGAGACCTTTCCAACGAATGCAAAACCGTGGAAATCGGTTCGTCCGTTCTGGACTTATATCGTCAGGAAGAAAAACCCGACTTATTTTTATATAGTAGATAACAATTTTCCTCAGTGGCGTAACTACATAAACGATGCCAAATTCTGTTACTGGGGTTCCTCACCTTGATCGAAATCCCTTAATTGCCACCCCCTCTCCCTTGAACGAAATCTTGTATCTGCTCCTGAGAAGAAAATAAATAATAAAGATCCTACCATATGTAGTCAGAATCTCTCTGGGGGCCCCCTAGAATCTGGGGCCCACCTTGCAGTTACGCTAAGTGAAATTTGTAGATATGGCAAATACAATCTACCAAATAAACAAAGTCAATAAACTTTATTGCCCACTAACCCACTTCCTTTACTAATTAATACAATCAATTATTTAACACTTTAATTTAACCTCAATTACTCCACATAGTACATTGAACTATAAATAAAAAAATTAAGTGTAGGTAAACCTTTTTGGGTTTCCACAATTAACTTAAAACTTGGTGTGATCTAATATTAACACGTTTGACCTTTTTTAATTCGTGGACTTTGATAAGGGTTACACGTGGAAGGTTATTTTTGATATTATACATTAACCGTGTTTTAAAATAACGTGTATCTTTTGCAGTACGAATGCTAATCACTACCTACATATTATAAACGTCTGTCTGTGTGTCTGAACGCGATAAACTTAAAAACTACTGAACGCATTTTTATACGGTTTTTACTAATGGACGGAGTGATTCATGAGGAATATCCTAAAAACGTGAGCGAAGCCGCGGGCGGGAGCTAGTGTTATATAAAAATATGTCAATTCGGTACAGCCGGTCGATTCTGTAAAAATCTCACCGTGAAAACTTAGGTGAAGTGAGTTTGTTTTTGCTGGGAATTGACACTATTGACAGCTCACTCCACGCTCACTTCACCTAAGTTTTCACGGTGAGATGGTTACAGAATCGCATTGCAGTTCTGTTGCGAAAATTCTGCCATGAGCACACCCAAGTTGTTACGACAGCGTTTCCTAGGCCTGTCTCGATAGCGACACCCAGGTGTTCAGGGCCCCAATTCTGCTATTGCAATAATTGTGTACGAATGGTATCATAATGACACCATAACGGTCAAAACCTAAGCGGTCATTGGCTTAGAGTTAGACTATCTCTTTCGTCATTGGTCAAAAAGATATTATAATAAAACAAAATCTGTAATATACGCGATTTAATCCGTTTAAACTTGTTTTATTATAATGTGTAATAATCGCGAAAACCTAAGACATTATTAGGTCAAAAAGATGTCATTGAGAGACCATTCTGACACGATAGTGACAATTGCATTAGCAGACTTGGGGCCCAGGTACCTAATGTGTGATGACCTTAGCCCATCTATCCTAATGCATTCAACAAATATGACATTTCACCCTTCATTTTGACATTTCGCCTTTTTTCGTTAGCAGCCGTCGTCGGGGCAGCGAGTGGGAGGTGCTAGAAGGTCTCAAAGACGGTCAGCGGTTCGAGAAGAGGCCCGACGTCTTCAACGGCTACCTGCACAAGAAGAGGAAATGGCCGCTGAAAGGGTGGCACAAGGTAACTTCATCAACATAGTACACGTTCCGGGTTCCCAAGATACACGCAACGCTTAGATTGGAGATTTTTGTTCCAATCAATAGAAGTTCCAGAAGTTACAAATAATTTAGTATTGTAAATTGTAATATTAAGGTTATTTTGGAACAATGTTTCACAAAATTTAATTTTTTGTAATAAAGTCGCCCCACCTCTTTCAGTCTCGAGGATTGTTTTAAAGGGTGGATTTTTTGTGGGCCAAATCCGAAACTATTAGCTAGCGAAAATCATTCAAATGAGTCTCGAAGCCTATTTTAATAAAAACCAAAACTGCATCATTAGATATTTGAAAAATTAATTTTCTTAGCCGGGAATCAAACCCGTTTATTTTGAAAAAAGAACACATCCTGTATTATTACACCATCCTATAGTGCTGCTAATAAGTATCAAATTCTGGGAAGTAATGACATACGGCAAACTAAAGAAAAGTATTGTAGTTATCACAGAATACAGGGTGGCAGGTTAGACAGTAGAAATATTTTAAGGGGTCATTGTACTCATAATTATGAACAACTTTTACTATGGGACCAACCCTGAAATCGCGAAAAAAAAAATCAGCTGTTCCATACATTTATGTCCACATAACTCAACAAAATGTATGAAACAGCTGATTTTTTTTTCGCGATTCCAGGGTTGGTCCCATAGTAAAAGTTGTTCATAATGATGAGTACAATAACCCCTTAAAATATTTCCACTGTTTAACCTGCCACCCTGTATAAAATTCGTTCAGTGTTAGCAGGCCTAGCTTCGCATTATCCCAAAAAAAAAATTGCAATATTAGCCTGCGGCAGGTCTTCACCTAACCATCTAAATAAAAGTATGAAAGTCAGTCAATTTTCATACTTTATCGGATCTCTTTCGCTCCGAGGTCTTAAATTCCAGCATACTAAGGGCGGGTTGCTTCAAACCATCTGTATCCGTAAGTCAGTACGTACCTAATCGTTAAGTCAGTATGAAATTGTCGTACAAGCCGCCATATTTGACGGTTACAGATACGTAACTGTAAGATGAAACAACATGACCTAATTCAATCACATTATTTTCCAGCGTTTCTTCGTAGTAGACGGCGGCATTCTAGTCTACGCGCGGTCCCCGACAGATGTCGCCCGCGGCCGCCTACACGGCTCCGTGGACGTAGGCCTTTCGGTCATATCCGCGAAGGCGCGGCGGCGACGCATCGACATAGACGCCGACGAGTTCATATACCACCTCAGGGCGAAGACGCCCGACGTTTTCCGAACGTGGCTCAACGTGCTGAAAGCACATAGGTCAGTGCATATTTTGAATTAGAATAGCGGTCTCCGAAGATGCCCGAAGTTTGCCGAACTTTTCGTGTCGGAATTTTTTGTATGAAGTAAATGTTATCGTAGGCATCAATATGGGCACAGTAAAATGTCACTAGCAGCAGTAAAACTGTCACCGGTTAATTATCTCCCGTCTACGTTTCTCAAATGAACCTTGATTTTGAAAAATAAACGCAAAAAAGTCGTAAGAATGTAGTGATTTTTCGTCATTCCAATTTCAATCGTATGCTAAAGTAACTAAGGTTGAGTTTCAATAAAATTGCTATAGAATTATTTTCGTCAGCACCACTTTTATGGTTTGAACTGATCCTAATATATTTCTATCATTTTTAAAGGTTATACCGGCAACACTTGCTAACGTTCGGTGCGCGGGAGTCGGTGCCAAAGATCCACGCGCCGCTAGACGACCTACCTCCCACAGACAACTCGTCCCGTGAGTTAAATATTATGATTATTATAATAATCTTAATTATTATTATTGCTATTAAGCATGCGGTACCGTCTTAGTCTAGATATTTTATAAATGCTCAGGTGTTCTGGTTTTCGGAAGCTAGTTTGAGATTGAGTGAGGTGTTCTAGGTGTGACTGTATTTATTATCACTATAATCTATCATATGAAAATATGTATTATAATAACGAGGCAGGACTTTCAGCGTCTTTTCTTCAAACAACTCGGCCACTCATTCTAAATACTCATATCTGTAGACTTTAAAATGGAAACAAGTCACAGTTTAAAAAAGCTATAAGGGCGTCCGTTATTTTAGGCGAGAGCTCGTTAGTCATACCATAAGCTCAAGTGACAGATCGCATACTTCAAATAGTGACACATATAACATTTTGTTACAAAAATCCTAATCTACCTCTCCCAATTATTATTCACCAACATCCCTCACTAACTTACAAGTCCCTTCCACTCCAAAGGTACTTCCCACGACTCCCTGGGGTCATCCACACTGAGCTCGAGCGAGGAGTTTCCCTTCCCAAGCCCTAAAGAACACTCCACTCACGGCACGTGTGAAGATAGCTTTTGTTTCCGTCATTCCACATTCTATCCCTCAGATGAACAAAAAGCACAACACACCAATCTTGTTGAACCAAAAATCTATGACGTACTAAATGAGAAATTGCTTAACGATCATAGAAGTTTATGTTCTATGAACTGTGTTGCTAGATTCACACAGGATCTAAAGAGGAGGAAATCTCCCGACATATCTGTAGGAAGCACAGACGCTGAGAAACAAATACACAGCACTGATCTTGATATCAATTCTGTACGAACTGTTATAGAAGACGAAGTCAAGGTAGACAGAGAAACCTCGCCTGTTCGATATTCTAAGACGAACCTGGCCGAAGCAAAACGACCCTTATTCCTTGAAAATAAGGTTCAACCAACAACAGCTTACTTCTTTTTCACGCGCAACAAATCACGCTGCCTAAGCCCAAACTCGCCGATGAAAAGAAGCAGAAAATCCACGAATTTAGTGAGATATAGAAACATTATTGGTGAGCCTACTTTGAAAAGGCCTTTGAGTAAGTCTATGTTACTAGGAAAGTATAAATTGAAAGTGTCGAGGCAATCGGATACTGAAAAGACCGCAGATCGCTCGGTAGCTTGTGACTCCATACCAAAAGAGAGTAACGAGGTGCAAGTAACGACTATCGATAGCAAATCTCTGCAGGACGCTATGACGACATCCGATTTCGACAACATCACGGAAAGACTCATGGTTTCCATATTCCAAAACCCTAAAAACACTCCTACTTCAGAAGTGAAATTTTACATTAAACAAGTAATAAAAGATTTATATGACGTCAAGTTCCATGAGGTGCACCCTGTGAAAGCGTTATTTAGGAGTCTACTAGAGTATTGGCTAAAGAATACTACCATTGAACCGGTAAAAAACGCGATGAGACACAGCCGGTCAATAGGCAGGCAGTCAAATAAATACTTCACTAGAGATGAAAATCTGTCCAGTGTTTATATTAGTAACGTCCCTAAACAAACTCAGTTCCATGGGCTAAGTGAAATGACGGTACAATACAAAAAGAAACCAAACGTCACGCCAAAACCTGTAACCAAAACCATACGAGACGAAAAAATGCATCCTCTTAAGTGCCCAAGCCCGAGACGCGACACAGAAAGCTTCGAGAAGGAACGCAGAATACAAGAGCTCGAAAGATTACTTAAAAATACTGTGTATATGTGTGAAACGACCACAAGTAATCATAGTAAACTAAAAGATATAAAAATAACCAAAACTTTGATAGATAACATAGGGAAGCTATCGCAACGATCTGAGGTAGACAAACCTGCTGAATTAAAGAATGACAATTCCAATTCTTCTACGGAAAAAATACAAGATACGATTAACCACCTCATTAGTGAAACTTCGATCCCTCCTGATGTTGCTAAGGAGTTCTTGAGTGCGTACCTAGATGTGCTCCTCAAAGATGATTCCAAAAGTTTGACGAACACTAGTTCACCGTCTAGTGAACATTCGGCCGTATCCAAAGATCTTCCTTGTGAAGTACAAACGGAAGCCGTAATAAAAAGAGTTTCAAAGAGCGTCACAACTTTGAAGAGTACAGAAGCAAAACGAGAAAATTCCACAGAAGCCATAAAACCTGTAGATCCAGGACAACAGTATCTGAAAGATATTTTGGACAAGATAACAACAATATTCTCCAGAGTAAAGAAAATGGATGAGAAAACTTTAAACAATGACAAATCTAAGGACCATATCAAAGCTGGTGATTTCAAACAAGAACAAAAAGATGAATTAGGAAGACCTGTAAAAGAGTACCCTGAGAAAAATCTGATCTACGAGAACTTTGACGAGAACTCAGTTGTGATAGATCTTTCTAAGTACGATTTGGAGCACATCTCCATGTGCAGTGACCCAGCTATTCGAGGGATCATGTCCATTACCATAAAACTAAAGGAAAAGCCTGTCATAGGCGAGTCTAAACGCACACATTTGAGCCTGCAATTCGCTGACACTCAACGAATAAAAAATGAAGCCAAAAAGGAGTGTGCAATAAAAGATAACTGGCTGAAGTATATTCATCCGACTGACACAAACTCTCATGAGATATTCCAAAAGAAAGTCAAGGTTCCTGAGAATTCTTTCATTGATTTCCCGAAAGAGTTTGATTTAAAGCCTTATTCGAGTAGCAGCGATGCTACTTCTAAAGCATACAAGGTGACACACGAAAGCGAACACTCTTTGGACCTATCGTTTAAGAGCAGCAGCTCCTTCCGAAAAGATTCGGATACGAGACGGTCTTTTGAGAATGAAGGAACACAATCGTGCTACATCATGTCCTTCAAAAAAGAGTGTTTACCCACAAAATTTCAGTCGAAAAAGAAAGTTAGGCTTAAAGAGTGTAACGGTTTACTGTTGAGTCCGAGGGTATCTCCTCATCGATCCGTCACCAAGCAGGCTGAATTGTCAATATTCGAGAAACCCGCCCCTAGGGTGATCGACGAAAAATTCATACTGCTTCTATTGGAAAATTTGTCACTACTATCGAAAAACATACCCAGTTTATACAAAGATATCAACAACTTATTCATGAAATTAAGAAAGAAACATGAGAGGATTTTAAAAACGTGTGGGAATATACAAGGGTTAAGTCTCTTGGGAAAGATTTATAATGAAGAGTCGTGCGGCACCAGCAACAAAGACGCGACAACGCAATGGGACATAGTCCCGCGTCTCGCGATCGATAAAGAAATCTGCATCACAGACAAAGCTGTAAACACAAGCAGTAATACAAAAACAAGAGAAAACATGAAAGATGCGAATATAAGTGCTATAGATCTGGCAATAATGATGAATTCACAAGTACAAACGATGACTAACTCCGAAGAATTAATGTTGAACTCCCAACAAAAACCACCGTCTTTAGGAGACACATCGTTGGTGACAAACATAGCACAGACTGATTCGATAAACAGTCAGCAGTTCGCGGAAATTAACAGACAGACAGCCGAACATTCTAAATCGAACCAGACCTGGTTTCGTAAAATTTGCACGAAGAAATGTTCCATGTCTACTATGTTAAAATGCGTGTTAGATAGTGAGGCAAAAAAACGCATTCATTCACCAATACCCCCTAAAGAGCACATGGTCAAAAACAAGAACATTTCTTCAAAACTTAGACAGGATTTGATCAAAGAAATCACACTTCTATCGTCTTCTTTTAAGGTCTCAACTCAATCGCAAACGGATAGAAAGTTATTACGTTTTGGAAAAGGGTTGGAGAAAGATTTTAATGTGTATCAGTTGTATCTTAGTAAGAAGTATGTTACGAGGGCCAGTTCTATGACTGAATCAAACGTAGAAATAAACCCAAGTGATGAAATGAAGACTTTGTACCGGTGTTCAAGTGACCCGTCGTATTGTTCTGGTTAGACTGTTATGTTTATAATGTAGTCATAATTAATACATTATTGGGAATGTTCCATGTAGTTTGAAGTAGTGGATAGCATACGAGCTATAATGGAATCACTCGTTTTCTATTGGCTTACAGCTAAAGCATTTGATTTGCTCGTAGGAACCTGTTTCATAGTGTCATATCAGATAAATTCAAAATTGTAACAGAATTTATACTAAATTAACTGCCAGATAAGTTGACGGGAACTTATCTGGAGGTAAACGGGCCATAAATAAATATGTTCACTTAATTCGTATGGCGGCAAAAGAAAAATTAACAATATTTTTTATTTTCCAAATATAAGATTCACTTGTAATGTTTTAAAGTAGAATATTCTAGTTTTTAGATAGTAAATTATGTAAATCTTAGACTTTTGGGTAGTTATAGTCTTATTTCTAGAAAGTTTAGTTAGTACAGCGATTCATAGTGAAGTGTTGACATGATTCCCATAGTGTAATTGTTATAAGTATATAATGCATGTTTTTCTACTAGTGTGTTTTGAATAATTAACAGTACTTGTGACTTTAACGCGATCTTTAGTACAAGTAATCGACGACTCATTTACATTTTGTTGATATAAAACAACTCCAAGATATGAACGTTTGCTTTTTGCAAATATTTAAGGGAGGTAGGGCATAGCGAGATATCTCGCTTAAATCTGGAGCAGTCCGACTGTCACCAAGAAAATACATACATCCAAATAACACTACCCTTCGGTAGTGTTATGTTCCTGTGGTGAGTAAGGTTGCCAGAGCTCCTGAGGATGCGCTGTGATGACAGCGGGGGACTTTTTAATATTTGGTTACGGAAGTTCGATAACAATCGCTCCGTGTAACATACTGATTTTATCATTCATATCTAGTTAAACTAATAGTAATTTGAAAAGTTAACAAGAAAGACTATAATATGAATAATCCTCAAATCATTGAAACAAGGGAGATTTGCCAAGGCGCTACTAAAATTGACGCTTTGATACGGTCACATTGACCGTATATAAAATTACACGCTGGCGACGAACCGAACACGATCGATGAGATAAATACAGTGTTTTAGTTTAGTGCTAGTGTTGAGTGACGATTAACAGTGTTAGATTGAGGATGTGTGGAATGTTTAATGCGTGGGAGATCTTTATATTCACGAGGGGCGCTTGTAATTGTGTTGAAAAATGTACTAAAAGTGGCGACAGTTGTTCCCGTACTAATTTGCTATGATAGCATATCTCCTTGTTTCTATGATCTGAGGAATAATCTAATCTATTGAAATCCCGCAGAATTCGTCATACAAATTAATTCTTCAATTCATTAACAATTTCCTCCAATGTGGTGAAACCCACATCAATTTTAGTTAAACGATAAAATGCAAATGAGTCACAGAAATAATCGCCAAATGTATTACTGTGATAAGAGCCATATAAAATAATTATATCAAACAGTTGATTATTCAAAAAGTTTGACTCATGCACCTTTATCCCCATGCAAGTATGTGATTGGAGTATTATGGAATATATTGACAAAAGGAAAACCATATTGATATGCACAGTATGGCAATTGAGCCTTTTGCACACGGCAGCGAAAGCGAAGCGGACCCGAAATCCAACCGAATAACATTTATCTAGCATGTTTGAACGTGGAATAGAAGCGAACCGATATCTTAAATCAGTTTTGTTATTCATTGATTTCGCTTCGCTTTCGCTGCTCTGCTAAATTTGTTAAGAAATGACAGTCCTAATTACTAGAATGAATTAAAAATCAACACCATTTCATTGTAGCCATTAAAAAAAACCATCATTTTTTTTTATCACTATAGTTCCCATGACAATATCCATTGCTTTATCTACATTTGCACAATATATTCCAAAACGCTCGTCCCCTACCCCCCACATTGACGTGTCTGGTCTGTAGGGCTGTTGAGCCCCACCGCAGGGCCGATCAGGGGTCCCCAAGCAGGCTTCGTGTCGGGCACGCCGGGGGGACGACTCGCCGGCTGGATCATAGGTATGTAACACCCCTGACATTTTATGAAGCCGCGTTTTTTTTGGTGTTCATTATCTTTTTTCAAGTAGTTTACAGATTCACAATAAAAAAAAAATATTCAACATCCCTATTAGTTCTAAAACCTGTATGATTAGCTTAAAAATATGCGGCTTCAGTTACCAACCATATTATTAATATAAACAACTATTATTTCCATACAGGACATGCAACGGATATTTCTTTATTATAATCTCAGTGTAATAGTGGTGCGAAATAGTCTAGTGTTCGTAATAGTGGTGCGAAATATCTTCGTTTTCATCCGGAATATCATTGTTTCTGATTCTTCCTTTTCATATAAATAGGATGGCTGTCCTCTTAATGCATGTCAAACAAAATAGCTGGACGAGACATGTATTTTATTACCACGTTTTTATTAACTCGCTTTTGTGTCTGTTTGTTTTTTTTTACAAATTTTGCAATCGATTTTAAACCAACTTCTCGATGAGCTAGAGACTTGAAACTTTAAATATAACTCAGAACTGGATGACAATGCAATATAAACATGTTTTAAAAACATTACCCTCGTTTTGAGCTTTGCCGCAGTTGGGTAAAATCGTGGTATTTTTTTCATAACTATAAAATTGTTTTAGATGTAGGCTTGTATAGCGAGTGAAGCATAGTTAGTTTGCATGTGTGAATAATCTAGCACATGCTGTTTAGGAAAATACGCAGTAGTTACTATTGCACATCAAGATTTAGAAAGAGATAATCGGCTAGCTTCGGCTTTGTAGAGCGTCGTATCCGTCACTCATACCTATGTGACGTTTTGTCGCCGACTTGTTTATTAGATACCAGACTGTTAGTGCTTCGTGCGACAGAGATGACGCTCTATAAAGCCGAAGCTAGCCGATTATCTTTCTAAAGCTCGAAAGTAATATGAAGTGCATCGTACTGTAGTATTATTTGTTAAAAATCTCGCTATTGTCCAGGTTTTGGATTACTTTGGAAGGTATAGAAACTTTCACGCTAATCTAGAAATACAGGGTAAAATTAAAACCAATGCGGATATTTTAGGAGGTGGAAGTACTCAGGAATATGATCAACTTTTATTATGGGACCGACACTGAAATATGAAAAAAAATCAGCTGTTCCCTACAAAAATGCACTACAACACGATCAAAATGTATGGAACAGCTGTTTTTTTTTTTTCATAAATCAGTGTCGGTCCTATAATAAAAGTTGATCATATTCATGAGTACTTTCACCTCCTAAAATACCGCACTGGTTTTAATTTTACCCTGTATAATGTAGGTAGGTACCTAAATGCTTCTGTTATGTTTAGATTTATGCAACGCTTAGAAGGAACCAATACACCAGGTGTTATGATATACACAGCAGTATTCAAATCTCTAGTAGAGATCGACGGCAAATTACTATCAGCAAAAAAAATTAGCACTATTATTAAATACACTTGAGGCGCCAAGGAGACTCAAATTAGTAGTGTCAAGAAAAAAAACTCTCCGTCGTATTAGGGTCTTTTTCTTTCACAGCACGAGGTAACCGAAAATAGGTTATACAGCCGTGAAAGTTAAGTCGGTCAAATTAGTTAGTTGGTAAGTGGATATAGGGTGGGGAAATGGGTGCTATTTCCCCCGACTCACGATCGAAGCACTTTATTATGACTATTTCTAAGTGTTGAAATCAGTTAAAATGACACAAAACGCCCAGCCCCCCTCTTCTTAGACGTAGATCTTGTATCAGCGCCTGTGAAGTTGACTGCAAAGGGGATACCGAAGGTACTTAGCTATCAAGTTATTAAATATATAAGTGATTCTCAAAAATCATATGACCTGAGCGGGATTTGAACCCGCGACCTCTGCCGTACCGTGGCTAGTGCTCTGAACCAACTGAGCTACCGGGTCTCGCCCGACTCATCTGAAATTTGAGACCCCTTTGTAATACGCTTCTTAGGAGCGTTTGGCGACATCTATCGGAAAACTTATGCAGTATTTCCAACTCAATGCCAATTACTTTGCAGTTATCGGACATCGATGCGATATCACCATCTATACATTATAAATGTATATTTTACTTAGCTATCGTCACTCGTGAAGCCATTACTTTGCAGTTATCGGACATCGATGCGATATCCCCATCTATACATTATAAATGTATATTTTACTTAGCTATCGTCACTCGTGAAGCCACCATGATCGATTTGATGACCAGAAATCGATTGAATCAGTTTCTTCTAGGCCCCAAATCTGCTTTTGCAATTGTGTAAGTATGGTCTCATAATGACATCATAACTGTGAAAACCTTAGTCAAAACTTTTGGTCATTGGCTTAGAGTAAGATTATCTCTCAGCCGGCCTAGCATGACCACGATAGAAACGGGTTTTGTCTACATAGAAATAGACAAAGTGACAGATTGTACTACCGTTTCATTCATAAAACGTAGAAATGTTTCTACAATCTGTCACTTTGTCTATTTCTATGTAGACAAAACCCGTTTCTATCGTGGTCATGCTAGGTCGGCTGGTCATTGAGCAGAACCAACAATAACGATGTCATTATGAGACCATTCTGACACGATTATGACAATTTCAATAGCATACTTGGAGCCCAGGCGAGATGGCGGTCAAACGCAATGTTATTAAAAAATTAAAAAGGTCCCCAACACTTCTGACGCTGTTCTTAATCCGCAGAGTCTGGTGGTCCACTCGAGAATGCGTCTCGGGAGCTGGGGCAGGCGCAGCTGTCCGTGCAGCAGCTGCAGCGGCTGCTGGACGCGCTGGAGTTGCAGCAGCAACTGCACCACGACACTGATGTAAGTGTAAGTGTAGCTGTTGATGGTCCAATCTACTATCTATCGATTAGTTGCTCAAGAAACTTCTTCCTCCTGCCCTTTTCCCAGTTTATCTGTGGTCCTCCTTGTGCATTTGCGCCAGGAACGTCGGTCCCGGGTTGTCTCAGGTGGTAAGTTCTCCGATTCTAGGTCCTTCGCGACAGTTGACCACCATGTGGCCGGTGGTCTGCCTCTATGTCTTGGCTGTGTGTCAATATTAAGAACAGTCTTCACGGAGTAGCTGTGGTCTCGGCGCATTATGTGTCCATACCAACGGAGTCTGCTCTGTCTAAGTTTGTCTGAAATTGGAGCCACTTTGAAAGATCCTCGAACGTATTCGTTACGGACCTTATCCAGCCGCGTTATCCAGTTGCTCGAGCAACTATCGATAGTATTCTCAAGTGAGTGAGAATGCGTCTCGGGAGCTGGGGCAGGCGCAGCTGTCCGTGCAGCAGCTGCAGCGGCTGCTGGACGCGCTGGAGCTGCAGCAGCAACTGCACCACGCCACTGATGTAAGTGTAAGTGTTGATAGTCCAATCTACTATCGATTAGTTGCTCAAGCAACTATCGATAGTATTCTCAAGTGAGTGAGAATGCGTCTCGGGAGCTGGGGCAGGCGCAGCTGTCCGTGCAGCAGCTGCAGCGGCTGCTGGACGCGCAGCAACTGCATCACGACACTGATGTTAATAACAAAACACTTCTTGAACAATACAAACTAACCAACTATTTGCAGGATCTTATGAAACTCTTTGCTCGACCAACTACTGAGTAAAGAGACACTGCCTAATGTTTTCAATTATTGGATTTGTTGTTGATCAATACTAAGCTTGAAACGTGACGAAGTATGGTATCGATAGTATTGCTGTTCTTAAATTATAAACTATCGATGTTTTGAAAAACAATATTATCGATAGTTTTGCCCAAGCAAGTGTCGATAGTCTATTATGTAGTGGATTATACCTAGTACAGTATTAATAATATCGAAATTTTTGCTATCGGACGGCTATCAATAAACTATCGATGGGCAACACTAATAGGGTCTACAGTTTGTAACCGGACATAGAAAGTGATATTTTATTATAGTATTTTGATAAATAAATAATTGATGTTTTTTAAAACTCTTTCAGTTTTAAACACATTAACCTCTAATATTGCAGGTCCGTGTACTTTTAACGAATGATGGAAGTGCAAGTTAAACTTTGATGTCTTATTAATGTATTGAAGTCCCAGAATTTTAAGAATATATTCATTTGATCACTGTTAGTATTAATTTTTCATTGTACCATAGACATGGGGAGATATTGCGTCCCTACACTTGGCTAATGGACTAGTGTACAGTATGTGTATTTTTTTCAAAATCAATGGATTCCATTCATGGTTAAGAACATTGATTTTTCAAAAATCTAATGATGCAGTTTTAGTTTTTATCGAAATCGGCCCCGAGACCCCTTTGAGTGTTTTTCGCTATTTCTTACAGTTTCTGATTTGGCCATCCACGCCCAGTTGAAAAATTCACCCTGTATATGAGATTTTCAAAATCACTGTGCCTAGTTTCGAATAAATCTGTTTTGTAGTTCAAGCATCAGGAAGTAAATACCAACAGACACTTTCGAATTTAATAATAATTTAGTAAGGGTGAATCATATTTTATTTCAGTTTTCTGATCTCCAGGTGTCACTGGAAGGTGCTTCCCCAAACGTGAAGAAGGACCGTCGCAAGTTCGGTCTGAGGAAGAAGAAGTCGAACAGCAAGTGTGCCTCAGTGGAGATACAAGCCTCACACATAGACCCGTCCAGCTCACATATGGTACGTAACTAAACATATTTAGCTGCTCAACAGGGCAGCATGCGACCACGGCTATACCCTGGTTATCACAATTTCTGGAATATTTTCTTGTTTCAAGCTTTTTAGTTCGATTTTTGTAGTAGACGGCTTTATTTTTTAGAAATTTGAAATTCGAAATTATTTAATGTCCAAATCAAATAATACTATAATTGGTTACATAGAAGTATTACTTACTGCTAAGATACAATACATTTTTTTTTTAGTTTTTAACTATTTTTAGGGTTCCGTACCTCAAAAGGAAAAACGGAACCCTTATAGGATCACTTTGTTGTCCGCCGTCAGTCACCGGACCATAAGTGGAGCCATGTGCTCATAGATGACGCCACTAGAAGTATGCAGTAGCGCCATCTATCATCATTTAGCGGAACTCTTAGGGCGCGAGGCATACTCGCACTTGTCCGGTTTCTTTTTTTATGAATTAGCCTCTAAAAAGCCTCTTCTGGGCTTTCACTTAGCCTTTTGGGTTATCTCAAGTACCATTCCCACTCAAAATTATTCTGACCTACTAGTATTTTTTTTTCCATGCCTTGCCATTGTTCATAATTATCATTTGGTAGCTGCGCCTCGCGGTTTCAGCCCCGTTGCTCGGCTCCTAAAGGTCATAGCGTGATGTTAAATAGCCTTTACTATTCCTAATTAATCTGGCTATTATACAGGGTGGCAGGTTAAACAGTGGAAATATTTTAAGGGGTCATTGTACTCATCATTATGAACAACTTTTACTATGGGACCAACCCTGAAATCGAGAAAAAAAAATCTGCTGTTCCATACATTTATGTTCACATAACTCAACAAAATGTATGGAACAGCTGATTTTTTTTCGCGATTTCAGGGTTGGTCCCATAGTAAAAGTTGTTCATAATGATGAGTACAATGACCCCTTAAAATATTTCCACTGTTTAACCTGCCACCCTGTATACAAAAAGATTTTTTCGAATCTGACTGGTATTTCCAGAGATTAGCGCGTTCAAACAAACAAACTCTTCATCTTTATAATTATAATATTAGTATAAATGTACTTTCTCCAGGCACTGTCAGCTCTGACCGCGCCCCCGTCGCCGGGCGGCGGCGCGTCGTCCATGCCCAACTCTGCCGCCTCCCTGCCCATAGGTGAGACACACTATATCATATACTAAGCTCATTTATTTATGTGTTCTATGTACGTGTGTGAGTGTTAGAACGTGTGTTAGTTGCTTACTCATGCTAATTGTTGAGGATGTGTATAGTAAAAGGACTATTAGTTATGTTATAATCTATTTGAGCTGCAAACTTACCCCCGTATTCTTCATTACTATGAGGTCTCGAATGCAGTGTACGGACTCATCCAAATATGAACATTGTGTATTAAAAATATGGTTCATATTCATATAAGCGAATATAAACAAGCCCTTCATTCGAATATGAACCTTAACATAATACATACAATGTTCATATTGAATGAGTTTTTTGTACGTGATGAGTCCTCACAGTAGGTAATGTTCGTGAAAACGAGGGTTAATCAGAAATTTTTTTCTATGCGTCGAAAATGACGTATTGAACGTTTGGGATACTTGATGTGAACGTTGTTAAAATTAAATACCTAATAAGGCGTCATACACACTGCCACGCGTCGGTGCGTGGGTTCCTCAGATCATAGAAACAAGAAGATATGCCATCATAGCAAATTAGTACGGGAACAACTGTCGCCACTTTTAGTATATTTTTCAACACAATTACAAGCGCCCCTCGTGAATATAAAGATCTCCCACACATTAAAAATTCCGCATACCTGAGGGTATGCGGAATTTTTAATGTGTGAAAAGTAGGGTATACCCTCTGATCATGGAAACAAGGAGATATGCCATCATAGCAAATTAGTACGGGAACAACTGTCGCCACTTTTAGTATATTTTTCAACACAATTACAAGCGCCCCTCGTGAATATAAAGATCTCCCACACATTAAAAATTCCGCATACCCTCAATCTAACACTGTTAATCGTCACTCAACACTAGCACTAAACTAAAACACTGTATTTATATCATCGATCGTGTTCGGTTCGTCACCAGCGTGTACTTTTTATATACGGTCAATGTGACCGTATGAAAGCGTCAAGCTCAATAGCGCCTTGGCACATCTCCCTTGTTTCTATGATCTGAGGTGGGGTCCCAGTTTTAGTGTGTGCGACCAATAAACTTCTGACTATCCAATTCACTCGACAAACGGGATGACGCCTGACTAGTGACTCGACATTGACATGCTCTCCGACGGGGGATTTCCGGAAATCATTATCCTGTGTTAGGAATTCCCTTTTTCACAACGCAACAATGATAGTTTTAATACTTCATTTAGGGCCGCTGTTTAGGAAAAAAACCTAAGTCTTTTACTATGCATATCCTTAAACAAAACAATTGTATATGTGATATAACATTTTATTTTTAGGAATCCCAATGAATCCGCTCCTTGTTCCTCCCTAACCGAAAAAATACCAAGAGAATAATCAAAATATTTACTAAAAAGTGTACATATTGAAACAAAATCATGTTGTTTATTTATTTATATTGTGAAGTAAATTGTTCGAATAAAAATTCTTTTTATTCATAAGAAAAATAATCGTTTTGAAACTTATGTCTTTGCAAGGATTTTACGAAATCGGTAAGTTGCGAATTGACGCGCCGCCTGCGCATGGCTATGAAAAAAAAAAAAAAAAAAATGGCGCCCTTTCACATGCACGTGACATTGACATTAGGCTAGGCATGTCAGGCTCTTCCTTGTAGAGTTGGTGCTAAAAGCATGTCATCTCAATTCATGACTATACTTACATTAAAATGTGCCTTTTTTGGTGGAAATGGGAAAAAGTTTGGGTGAATATACTCGTAAATTGGGTAAATGTGGGTGTTCTATACATCACTGCCTATCCTTTTTGAGCAATACTGACTGATGTTATGTTATACTCGTTATGAAATCTCTTCTTTTCTAAAATAAAAATCATAAAGGGTTTTATTGTATTGCCTTTCCCCGTGAGAGACAAAGAGTAACCATGGAGTTTCTCGCCCGTTCATCTCCATAGGAATTAAAATTATTTTTTTGATTTCCAAAAGTCTGAATTGCCAGTGCCAGTGAGCGTCGTACCCAATTTAATAGACCGTACTCTGCAGAGTGGGACAATTACTGACTCATATGACAATTTACAAGCTGATAGTTTTAAAATACTCTAAAAGTCTCCATATATATTGTAAAATAACGAGTATCTATTCACTCACATTTTTTCCTGGCTCCTGCCTAAAAAAGTCACCCTATAGAACTCTACTTTCTTAAAAAAAAAGTATTCCACTGTCTTCAAACTACATGCTTACTTGCTAACAAATTAATAAAACTGACAATAATAAAAAAATCTGCATGTTTGTATATCTCGAGCTTCGAAAATAAGGCTATTTCGCTAGCGTATATCTGTGCAGCTCAAAAAACCATGAATGGACTTTACATAATAATGGATTCATAAAAAATATCTAAGTAAAAAGAGAGTACGCAGAAGATACCGAGCCTTTTAATTTTCATATTACTTTTGTCAACTAAACTATGATAGACTCAATAAACTAAAACATCGTAATTAATCATTATTCCATCTTCGTGGTTAATACTGTTATAGCTAACTATACTATACGCACTTTCCTAAAAGAAAACATACCGTAGAGGCGGGTTACTTTGACCCTAGGGCATCACTTTGGCCCAATGTTTGAACTGCCCGCCGTGTCGCGACCACACAACCGATCGTCGCAGTTCCTTCGCCATCTATTAGTTACCGAAAGAACTGGGGGGTGATTCTCACGGGTTCGATATTAATATCACCATTTTGACAGTTGTTGCAATATATATCGAAGGTGATATATCATATCGAACCCGTGAGAATCACCTCCCTGCGATGATCAAAGTCAAAGTCAAGTCGGCGGGCCTGCCGGGAAAGCGGGATTGTCCGAAAGGGATACCGCTGACCCGGAACATAAAGGGCAAAGGAAGGAACACGGGTGGGTTTTTTTTAGTCAGTAAGAGTCTGACACTCCCTTCCGCTCCGTCCAGAGCGGGAGGGGTCATTTGATGATTTCCCATCCTCAAAAAAAAAAAAAGAAGGTCGGCGGGCAGTCCAAACATTTTTTTCAATTTGGGCCAAAGTTATGCCCTAGGGTCAAAGTAACCCGCCTCTACGGTAATAAAAAACATAATAAATTCTCTTCTTTCCGTTACAGCGTTTCTTTCAACATTTCTGGCATCCACCTTAGTTCGTAAGACTTTTTATTTTACGTTTTGGACCCCCTCTATCCCTGTCGAACGCATCGCATTGTGTAAATACAACGCTCACTTTGCTAGCTGTTATAGTGCATGGTTTTAGCTGATACAGCGATGGAAATGCCTCACATTTATTATGTTTATTTATGTCTGTAAAAGGGGAAATTACTGTGTGTATTTCGGTATACAGGGTGGCAGGTTAAACAGTAGAATTTTTTTAAGGGGTCATTGTACTCATCGTTATGAACAACTTTTACTATGAGACCAACCATGAAACCGCGAAAAAAAATCAGCTGTTCCATACATTTTGTTAAGTTATGTGAACATAAATGTATGGAACAGCTGATTTTTGTTCGCGATTTCAAGGTTGGCCTATAGTAAAAGTTGTTCATATTGATGAGTACAATGACCCCTTAAAATATTTCCACTGTCTTACCTGCCACCCTGTATAATTTAATTATGTTATTCAATTAGGACTGTTGATTTCCTGTCGACCAGAAAAGGCTTATGTATTTATAATATTATAGGAATAGTTAGGAATGTTAGGGTCAAATTCAATTGAATTTGTTAACTTTGTAAACAATGTCAAAATTTGATGAATTTGTATAGAAAGTTTGTTTACAAAGTTTACAAGTTCTATTGAAATGGACCATACATAGGTTTGGATATCTTACGTAAACTGCGTCTATAACCCATCTCTGCTTATCCTTCCGGATTCACATGCGTGACAATAAAACTAGACTTGCAAATCAGATTTATCAATTTTCGATCTTACTCCTTATAACATAAGATTCAGTCTTTATAATCGGCTTACAGCCTTGCCACTTTTATCTTGCTGTCCTTTATCATAGATAAACAGAATCTCAGATTATCTATGATCTAAATATACCTATTACATCTTAGTGCATTGTATTAAACAATGCAATATGAACTCTATACTATAAAGGTAAAGTCTATATTTAAATGAAGATCAAAAAAATCTAAATGGGTCGCTTTGTCATCAAAATATGCCAGTACTTTCCGTGATGTTTAAAACAATGGTGTTGTACGTGGATTGCATAATAATATGTTTGTAAATTAAAATCAATTGAAATACTCTTTATATAGTCATTTGAAATATTATAAACATGTGGTTAAAAACCAAATGTCATTAGTATAAATAGTCTCTAACGTTTTGTAATTGCTGAAATTGTGAAAACACAAAGTGTGGAGTTAAAATTTCAATCAAAGATTTTAATAAACATAAAAATAATTTCATTATTGATTCAATTAAGTGAATTCAATTAAAATGGCGAAGGAAAGTGACGGTGTGCTTGTGCCCCTTGCCAGAATTATCTGCCATTACATTGTGCAAGTGTTAAGAGAAGAAATGCATCGTTGCTGTGAGTTTAAACTGTATTTTTATAAAGTATGATGTATAGCTTATTATCAAAAATAGTTTCATGTCATAAAGAATAGACTAGTTTCTTTCTAAAGTCTTGTTGACAACTCGACATACCTGCTCACCATAAATCACAAGAACTTATGTCAAATATTTTTGTTCCATTCTTGATACTTATTGGCACTTGTTCATGCTACCATTGTATAACAAGCCTCTTATACATATACACGTACGATTAATCATTCTCCTCGTAAGATCTTTACCAGCAGATATCGAAAATCTGCTCGTCTGGTAGAAATTAGCATATTTGATGCTAATTTCAAAATTTCACAAGCTTTTGCATTATTGCTTGATGTTGTTCTTAGTATTTAGATTCACCAGCTTGGCATAAAGGAATCAAATAAGTGGCAACCATGAAAAATACAGAAAATTGAGATTTATACGTGTCTCCCATTATCGCGACATTCCAGAAAAAAGAGCAACCATGAAATCGCGAAAAAAAATCAACTATTCCTTACATTTTGTACATTTATGTGAACACAAAGGTGTGGAACAGCTGATTTTTTTTCGCGATTACGGGGTTGGTCCCACAGTAAAAGTTGCTCATAATGATGAGTGAGTATAAAGGCCCCCTTTGAGGAATGTCGCATGATGGAGAACACGATGTTTATGGTCTGAGCACAAATAATGCTTTAAAATTGAAGCTAACTTAGCGATTCATTGAGCGTCTGCTACATGCACTACATGTCACACTAAGCAAACATCCACGAAAAGTATTTTGAATCATTCCTGGCAAAAGAAACACTGAAAAAAAATTCTTTGGGCTTGGCTTTTTAAGATATATGCAAAATATTGCTGGCTAAAAAATTCCGCGACGAAAGCTTAGGAGCGTTAGTTTAATGGTCTGAAAATATTTCTCCTTCAACCAACATAATATGGTATTAGGGTCCTATAAAAAGAGTTAGAATGTAAAAATCATGATAGTCTATTAGTTGTTGAAACATGTCATGTCTTCAAATGTACAGGGTGACTATTTAAATGAAGGTTGTATTGAAGGAATTCCGTGTTCGACTAGCGTTCGATTTACTAAGGGACGAACACTAAAATCGCGAAAAAGAAACAGGTCTTTTATTCGCAATTCTATGATTGGTATTGGATATAGTAAATCTAACGATAATCGAAACCCTTAATACGTCTCTCGTTTAATCACCCTGTATAATATGTATATTTATGACAAAAAAAAGTCAAAACCTCCTTCAAAAGATCACAATAATGTTGTGTAAAACAGATTCGGAAGTCAAATGACTAAATTACATCACAGTTCAGCAGGCACCTCCATTTCAAAACCTTATATGTATACGCATGTTATGACCGGCACGAATCTTGAGCTTGATCCTTAATTACATTAAGCGATTTTGGACCTTACTCCTTAGACAGTACGACGCGCACAAAAAACCCCACCACCCCGCTGAGAGCTCAAAATAAATGCCGGCAACTATACTTCATGAGAAATGCTTTGACTTTGACAGCTAAGAAGCGTTGCTTTGATACACTGTTATTATACAATCGATCAAAATTCCTCTGGGTTTGCCTACTGCGCTATTTACCCCTAATTTCAAAACGCCAAATTAATTTTAATCTGCTGTTAACTGGCAGCCATTTGGGATTGGTTAACTGAAATGACATCAGCCAATCAAATCAATGGCATGTTATTGGGGTACATGGGGTTAGTCTTAGGTATATCATGGTAATTGATGCTGTAGTTTGACCTTATATCTCATTACATACTAACTTTATAAAAGACTTCATTTGTTGGAATTATCCTAAGTTGAATACAAAAGCCATTATTATAAGCTGTGCAATGAAGTCCCGACAATTAGCGCAAGAATTGCGCTCTGCGCAACATCAAACGTTCCCACCGTGACTTTACGACTTGCGCAAAGTTACTAAGGAACGTAGTGACTGTAAATGTTGTAAGATTGGAGCAAAATCAAGATGCGCAGAGCGCAAATTTTTGCGCAAACTAGTTCTCTGGCTTTATCACTAATTGACACTGACTCACACAGAGCTATATAATATAGCATCAGCGAAGCTCACGAGATCTAAATTCAAATCCCGACTGTTTGCGCATAAATTGTGATCTACGCAACATCAAACGTTACCATGATGACTCGACATGCGCAAAGTTATTATGGGACGTAGTGACTTTAATGTTTTAAGATTGGAGCAAAATTAAGATGCGCAGAGCGTAAATTTTTGCGCAAACATGTTCTATGGTTCAGTGGCGTGCCTAAAGAACAAGGCCGACGCATTTTTTTTGGTTTTAGAAGGTACTTATGTTAATTTTTCATTCATTTAAGTAAGTTAATGTCGTTATTAAAGCAATAAGACCGCACGGTTGTCGCAGTGGCTGTGAGATTGGCTGCTGCACGACGTGTCGCGGGTTCGATTCCCGCATTGCACATAGGTCTGGCTGTTTGTGTATGTGAAATTTGTGTTTGTAAATGCACCCACGACACAGGAGAAATCCTAGTGTGGGGAAACGTTTTTATAAAAAAATAACATACATTAAAACTCTCTTACATTCATGAAAATTGAACATAACTACACTCGAAACGAAAAAATACGTCAGGCTTGCACTCTAAGCACGCCATTGCTATGGCTTTACCACCGACTGACACTGACTCACAGTGCGATGCAGCATCAGCAGAGCTCACGAGATATAATTCTTTTAATATCACGCCACAATTCCCACCAATTTCAACTTTGACATTCAAAAATCACTCAGAAATCCATTTGAACCATCCCATCACCTTCATAAGTTCACTCATGACTTGAATTGCAGCGTGCGCTGCAGCTCGGCCACAGTCGCTCCCTGGGGCGGAGACCCTGGCGACCGCACAGGGTCCTGCTTCCCTCACCAGCCTGACCCCTGACCACCAGCTCAGGGAAGACTTCACAGTGCTGGCTAAGGATCTCGTCTCTAATCTGAAGACTGTTGTCTCCACGCTGGTGAGAACTGGTGCACTTTTAGCTGATATAACAAAGGTTTTTACTTCTTGAACACTAAATTAACCCTGGTGCTGGTTCCGTTGTATAACGCGCTAAACTAATTTTAATCACACTACATCTCTCTCTTAGAAATATCATTGAAAAAGGACAGAAAATATTAAGAACTTTCAAGTTAGTCTGCGCCCTTGTCATTTACGGTAAAATAGTCGTGACCTATTGCGTAAAACTCGATACTGCATACCACTCTTTGGCCGCGGCCGCACGGTACACGAGACGCGACGACGCGGCGGCGGCGATTTCGTTGTGAAAACAACTTCATATAAACATGTCGGTAGCCGCACTGCAGAAAGGCCAAGCGAAATTTATTTGTTCAGGAAATCGCCGTCGCGTCGCGTCGCGCGTACCGGTGCGGCCGCGGCTTAAGTCATCACTGAAAGAAAGAAAGGCGACATTTTATCACTTTAACTATCAACAAAATGCTTAATATAACATTGTTCGCAATCCATCGCCGTTTCTCTCCGCAGGTGTGTGAGCGCGGTCGTCTGCGCGCCGCAATGGACGCGGCGGAGACGGCCTCAACGCCCGGCGCTGTCGTGGCGGCGTTACGAACTAACCTCAATACAGCGCTGCAGCAGAATTCCGGTGAGACTGCATCATACGTGTTGTAGATAGGTTTTAACCTTTTGAGCGCCATGGTCACATATACGTGACAAGCGAAAACTGTCCCTGGGACGCCAACGACACAAATACGCGACAGAAAAAGTGGGAAATTTATAGCTTGGCGTACAGGGCACGGCGATGCGTTTATGCCGTGGCGTTCAAAAAGTTAATATTGTAGCTTTAATAGTACTATTAAAGCTACTACTAGTACTTAGCTTAGCTTTTATAGTACTTAGAAACGACCAGGGCCCCAAATCTGCTATTGTAATTGTCATAATCGTGTCACAACGGTCTTATAATTACATCGTTTTGACTAATTACCAAAGAGATAGTACAGTACCCGGCAATAAATATTGCACATCGAGTTTGAGAAAGAGATAATCGGCTAGCTTCGGCTTTGTAGAGCGTCGTATCCGTCACTCATCCTATGTGACGTTTTGTCGCCGACTTGTTTATTAGATACCGGACTGTTAGTGCTTCGTGCGACAGAGATGACGCTCTATAAAGTCGAAGCTAGCAAATATCTCTTTCTGAAGCTCGATGTGCAATATTTACTGCCACGTACTGTACTTCTTACTCTAAGCCAATGACCGAAGCATTTGACTTGCGTTTTGACAGTTATGATATCATTATGACACCATTTCATTGGGGCCCAGTTTGTCATCCTCAAGACCATAATGATGGGTAAAATCGCTGATAAACGTAAAGTTAAAAGGCGCAAAATGTCATGGCTGAGAAACTTCAGAGAATGGACCAGCATCAAGACTGCAACTGTTCAGACTTGCTCTAGACCAGAAAACCTTCAATAATGGAGAGGCCCTAGAAGAAGCTTTACTACTACCCTCCATCTGTCGCATTTGAAAAATCCGCCTCATTCAGGTCGAAACCAATTGTGTCTGTCAAGTGCAACAGACGAACGATTTAATAGAACCTTCTTGCTAACTTTTTCATCAGTGATGAATCCAGATAAGATTTGGGGGGGAGGGGGGGGCTAAAAAGTAAAAATCAAAACACAAAACTGCAACCCGCTTAGATGAAGAATGGGATTATAAAATGGCGGCGCTTCTATTCAGCTCTCGCTTGCACACTGTTCTGTCTAAATAAGAGGTCAATAGAGGCGACGCCATTTTCAATCGGTTTGCCGCTAGCAGCGTCAGTAGCGGCATAACGTAAATAATGACAAGTTAAGTGTTCCGCACAGAGCTACGTTCGCGCCTCTCGCGCATCCACGACACCTCCGACCTCGCCGAGATCTCCTCCGTCGGGCCCAACTCGGATGCTGTAAGTTGTCCTAATTACCTACATTTTTACTTATAATAAAATGCTGAACAGAGAAAAAAAAGCTGGCAACCCTACTTTCGTAGCCTCGTACCGACCTGCGAGCGCTGAGCGGCTCAGCTCGCATGTCGATACCCGTTTGTTCGATTCGAGCCGCTCGGTCCGCGCTGCTTGATCACGAGCCGCGCGTTATCGGTTTTTTGGCCGCGCTCAAAGAGCGCTCAGCCTGAGGAGTGAGGAGTGTGGAGCTGGTCCTATGCGCAATTCGTGAGCAATGGAAGACTGCGCGGCGAGGCGGCTCACTATGAGCCGCTCAGTTTGCGTTTGAAGAATGCTCTCTACGAGCGGCTCACCGCGCGCCCGCTCGTAAATCGATACGAAACTTACCTTAAAAAAAAAACTTTAACATTTTAACTTGAAAATCAATCACTGATGTGATCGATAGCTAATACTGTGTTACTTTTTACTCCATTAGCTTATATTTCAACTAGGTATAATGTGCCCACGGGATTTTTTTCCAACTTGCTAACTAACGTCACTGCTTATTCCTTGTGTCATCTAACGAATTGTATTAAAAAATCGAGACTTTTTAATCGTTTTGCAGCCCAAAAATATGGATTCTGCTTATCGTTTCAAAAAATTAACGTGAAATTGTAAAAAAAATGTTTTGTTCATTTTTCAATTCTATTTGTTTTTTTCTTGTCTCCGTGTATAAATCAAAGTTAATATCAGAAAACAGAATATATGTTTACCTAATAGGCTGGTCTGGTGAAGGCTAACGCCTATCTCTTGCAGGCGAACAACCGTCAGTTCCAGCAGTCGCTCAGCTACAGTTCCTCCTGCGTCTCCGCGTCTGAGTTCTTTGACGCTGAGGAGCATGAAGACTTGAAACCCACGGAGATCATAGCCGCTGATGAGGTAAGAGATTTTATTCTTATACCTACTAGACTTCTGCCCACGACTATAATAAATTGGCCATTGGTGTTTCTGACATAAACACTAACTTAACCTCAAAATATTAAGTAGGTAAATTACAAATAAATACAAATTGCGGGGCTCCATCTAAAAATAGTTATCAATATACAGAAATAGCATTAAATTCTCTTCCTAACACACTATAGGTTTCCGATAGATGTCGCCAAACGCTCATAAGCAGCGTATGCAAAGAAATCTGAAATTTCGAGTGAACCGAGCGTGTCGCGATAGCTCAGTTGGTTCAGAGCAATGTCACGGTATTACATTTAATACATCTTATCGATGATCTTATAACTGCAAAGTATAGTATTAGTAGTATTAGCCTCTGATAGACATCACCAACGGTCATAAGCAGTGTTCGGAAAAGGGTGAGTATATTTACCTACAGTTTGTAGAACAGAGACGAAAATCGGAGACTTCCTTATAAATATTTTTTTTTTTTACCAGTAAATTTACCAGAACTATAACGATGTGAATTTAAACGTTTTATTAATTTATAGTTCTGGTAAATTTACTGGTAAAAAAAATTTTTGTTATAAGGAAGTCTCCGATTTTCGTCTCTGTTCTACAAACTGTAGGTAAATATACTCACCCTTTTCCGAACACTGGTCATAAGGGGCGTATTCAAAGAGATTTGAAATTACAACTGATGCGAGCGGAACTCGGTAGCTCAGTTGGATAGAGCCACGCCACGGTGCGACAAAAGCCGCGGCTTCAAATCTCGCCCGTGTCAGTTGTTTTTGAGATCTCTTAAAATTATAATGAAAATTAATCGTTTCTTTGCAGTGATAGCTTAGTGGTTAAACCATTTGCCTCCCACGGCGGATGGTTCGGGTCCAATCCCGAGTCACGCACCGCTAACTTTTTGAAGTCATCTACGTATTAGATAATTATTAATATTATCACTAACGGTGAAGGAAAACATCGTGAGGAAACCTGTATGCCTGAGAGTTCTCCATAAAGTTCTTGAAGGTGTGTGAAGTCTGCCAACCAGCACTTGGCCAGCGTGGTGGAATATGGCCTATCCCCTCTCATTCTGGGAGGAGGCCCGTGCCCAGCAGTGGGACAGTTAATAAACAGGGCTGATATTATTCTTTCTTTGCAGTCGGGCGTCATCGAGCTAGAGGGTGATTCCTCCTCTGAGGCGGGTTCCCTCAGCAGCGAGGAAGGGTCGGCTAGTTCCGACAACTCTGATGGTGCGAGTGAGTTTGTACATTGTGTGTGTATACCTAACATGTTCGTTTAACAGACTGCTTGCTTTGAGGACGTGCGAGTGAGTGAAGTAGATTTATTAAGGATCAAGCTTGAAATCAAGAAAAAAAATCATCTGTTCCATACAAAAATATCCATATCACTCTAGAAAATGTATGGAAAAGTTTTTTTTTCTAATTTCAAAGTTGGTCCCATAGTTAATATCCCATAGTATCGAATACCTACTGAATATCCTTCTTCAATACCTAAAGGTGCTGTTAAACGGGCTGGTTTTTTGACAATTACTTGCTGCAATTGTATAGACGTGAGTTGGGATCCCTATCATGCAACTCAGTAGAACATTTTCCGCAATCTTGTAGTTAAGCCCGGCGATATTGCAATGAAATTAAATGATGGTACATCACAATAACTGCTGTACGATATAGATCTCAACTCACGGCTGTACAATTGCAGCAAGAAATTGTCAAAAAACTAGCTCGTTTAATAGCACCTTTACATACATACTGTATAATTCTTGTAAGATTTCTTGTAAGAATTCTTGTGAGATCATTATAATATTCTCTATTAGTGGACAATTTATACTCCTGCCATAATATTATTATATTCGCTTGAAATCGCTTGTTTGATTTTCTAATACAATAAAAAATCTCTTGTCTTGTTTCGTAAAAAGGAGATGTTTCATCCTGGAACTGGTATACGTACGCCACATAGAAAAATAGGAAAAAAATAGGGGATTTACATAAAATTATTATTAAATTCATTTGAAGAAGAGTACAATTGTAAGAGAATTATTTGAGATGAAGTTTTTCACTATGATATCCCTATTTTTAGGGCGGCTATGACAGTTGAGTTTGACAGTTTTGTTTTATGACGTGACGTTTGAGTCGTTGTGCGCACGCGTGGTGGATTGAATGTTGCCATTTTGACTGACATTGACATAACAACAGTTGTCAAAATGATGTTTCAATTAATTCATTTGTCGATTGTTGATCCACCATATTTGTGTTGTGTTGCTCTCGTTGGCAAAGAAAATAATGAATTACAATTCAACGAAGTAATATTATAGGAAATAGGCATTAGGAACCGATTACTATCATGTATAGCTATAATACTTAATTGCGTACGTAGGCTCCAGTATTCCAGGCTCCATACATTTCTGAAACAACTCCTTTACAACTACTTTTGAAAGAACAAATGCTGTACTTTATTGTCAATAGTTACGCGTCACCATAAACTATAAACTAAGTACAGCAATTGTTCTTTCAAAAGTAGTTGTCAATTTTTACACTTTATGAGCGGACAAACTTCAAATCAGCCATCATAGCTTGCCGCTGGTTTAACATAAAATTAATCAGTCTTTATCTTTTTTGTAATTACTATTTCTTATTTCTTCCCTATAAAACCCTTTCTGGATGTAGACCATATAGTCACTTTATAACTACCGTTTCCTGCTCAATGTAGATCTTAGTTCACGACTATCCTTTATTTCAGGGGTGGCCAACTAGATTCGATCCAAGATCTACTGTTTCTGACTAGAATCAGTACCTTCATTCAACTTAACATCAAATCGTATTTTAATTTATACGGGGTGTAATTTTAGTCAGTTTTGATACGTCATTGTACTCATCATTATGAACAACTGTAACTACGGGACCAACCCTGAAATCACGAAAAAAAAATCAGCTGTTCCATACATTTATGTTCACATAACTCGACAAAATGTATGGAACAGCTGTTTTTTTTTTCGCGCTTTCAGTTTTGGTCTCATAGTAAAAATTGTTCATAATGATGGGTACAATTACCCCTTTTCGTATCGAGACTGACAAAAATTACACGCCGTTTCTTTGCCTTGTCACGATCGACTAGAATAACTGTCGCGATCGACCGGTTGGCCACCCCTGTTGTATCTATTCCCCCTCTTAAATATGAAAATAGGATTTACTTGACACGTATATCCGCCAGTAGTGTCAGCAGAACAAGTGACTCTTCGCGCGACAGACCCCACGAGTTCGGGCTGGTCGCGGCGCACGCGCCTCCCGTCCACTCGCCCGACCCCCGGGGGCCCTAGCCTCTGGAACCTCCTCTACAAAAACATTGGAAAGGATTTAAGCCAGATCTCCATGCCAGTCACCATCAATGAGCCGCTCAATATGCTACAGGTGAGAATTCAAACTGTTTTTTGGAACGAACTTCCTTCACGCGGCTTGCGGTAGGCTTTGGCTGGGTTAGCTGCACGTAATGAAAAAAATGTCACGCCCCCTACATAAATCTAAAACTCGAGGCAATCGCGCAAACGGTCTCCGACCAGTACCCATCTCTTGATGGGTACTGGTCGGAGACCGTCGTCAGAGTGGGAGTTTTTTCGGAGCCCACGAGCTCGGGCTGGTCGCGGTGCACGGGCCTCCCGTCCACTCGCCCTACCCCTGGGGGGCCTAGCCTCTGGAACCTTCTATATAAGAATAATAAATAGGAAAGGATTTGAGCGCCTAACATGCGCGCCGCGACAAAATTTTGTCGACGCTTTTATCGTGCATTTGTCTCGTATTCGCACGAGTAAGAGCGAGACAAAATAGTCGACAAATTTTGTCGCGGCGCGCATGTTAGCCCTGCAGATCTCCATGCCAGTCACCATCAATGAGCCGCTTAATATGTTGCAGGTATGGATCAATATTGACTTTTTTTCACGCCTTTTACGTATACGTATATTTTTAGAGGCATCTACGTATACATTTTAATTTGTTATTAAATATAAATAATTAAAAAAATGGCATTAGAAATCGGAATTATTATTATATTGTACCTTTTAGGAATGTTTTTATCAGAATGTTGAATGTATG
This sequence comes from Thalpophila matura, assembly GCA_948465475.1. Lineage (NCBI taxonomy): Eukaryota > Metazoa > Arthropoda > Insecta > Lepidoptera > Noctuidae > Thalpophila > Thalpophila matura. Next base: position 11,765,902 of record OX419198.1, on the reverse strand, counting down.
CTATTTACTAAATTAAATAAAAATCTTTCTCCCCAGCGACTATGCGAGGAGCTAGAGTACTCGGAACTCCTAGACTGCGCATCGGAATGCAAGAACGCAATCGAGCGCATGTCTCTTATAGCGGCGTTCGCGGTGAGCGCGTACGCGTCGTCCGCGCACCGCGCCGCCTCTAAGCCGTTCAACCCGCTGCTGGCAGAGACATACGAGTGTGTACGGGACGATAAAGGATTCCGGTTCATCGCTGAACAGGTACACACAACAACACTTATTAAACTAGCTCGGTTACACACAACAACACTTATTAAATTGGCTCGGTTACACACAACAACACTTATTACATTCGCTCAGTTACACACAACAACACTTATTAAGTAAGCTCGGTTACATACAACAACACTTATTAAATTAGCTCGGTTACACACAACAACACTTATTAAATTAGCTCGGTTACACACAACAACACTTATTAATTAGCTCGGTTACACACAAAAACACTTATTACATTCGCTCGGTTACACACAACAACACTTATTAAATTATCTCGGTAACACACAACAACACTGACTTATTAAATTGTCTCGGTTACACACAACAACACTTAGGGCCAGGGCCATGTTCACCAACAAGATAACAGTCCGTTAAATTAAAAACGTTTTCAATATAACGGGCTGTTATCTTGTCGGTGAACTTGGCCCTTAGTAAATTAGCTCGACAAAATGTCACAGGTATGAGTGACAGAGATGAGTAAGGTACATTATCTATGAGTGCTATTAGGCTACTTTTTATCCTGAAAAAATGCACAGTGTGGATCACGCGGACGAAGTCACAGACAAAGTGCTAGTATCCTATCCTGCTTCCTACCTATCCTACTATTCTACTAATATTATAAATGTGAAAGTTTGTGAGGATAGATATGTATGGATGTTTGTTACTCTTTCACGCAAAAACTACTGAACGGATTTTGAAGAAACTTCACAGTAATATAGCTTATACATCAGAATAACACATAGGCTACTTTTTACCCCAAAAACGCGGGCGAAGCCGCAGGAGGAAGCTAATAAATAAATAAATAAATAATAAATAATACTTTATTGATATAAATCCTTACAATATGCTTAATATCTAGCTAAAGTTCACAATAATTATTAAGGCGTACAAAAGTTGAAACCCTGACTCCCAAACTAGGAACACCTGTGACTTGGGAGTCACAGCTAGTAGGTAATAATAATAAACACGTGTCACCCAGGTGTCCCACCACCCGCCGATCTCGGCGTGCCACGCGGAGTCCAGCCGGTGGTGCTTCTGGCAGGAGGCGCGCATCAAGACCAAGTTCTGGGGCAAGTCCATGGAGTTCCAGCCCACCGGCCGCGTGCACGTGCGGTTACTCGCCACTGGGGACCATTACAGCTGGAATAAGGTTCGCAGCTTGAAGTCACATACTGTATTCTAGGATAGAGATATCGCACATCGGCAAGAAAGGTGTCACAACACATAATAATACGAAATTGAGTTATGTATGCCATCTGAAAGGCAATTACAAACTTGATCTGCTAAAAAAAAATCATAATTATAGTGCGATTCCTCGCTGAGAGATGGCATTTAATACAGAAATTTTTTTAAGGAATTCTAGGATCTAAAAAAAAACAACATCGTGATTTCCCAAATACTGCATTTATTGTGTTGTGACACCTTTCTTGCCGATGTGTGATATGTATTTTTGTGAAACAGGTTTTCCAGCATGCGTAACATGACCACGATAGAAACGGGTTTTGTCGAATAGACAAAATGACAGATTGTAGTAAATGTGTATTTTTTTTATTTTTGATGATCCTATATCAGAGTTTCTCATTTGCCGGGTCGCGTCTCGCGACCCAGTACCGAGCCATCAAAATAAAATTTCAGCCGGCCTAGCATGACCACGATAGAAACGGCAGCCTAATTGCGCAACTCAATTTCTTTCGCCATGGCTTTCATTTTGACAGTTCAACAACATCCATTGCGGCGTTGAGCTAGTTACGGGAGCACGGATTAACAATCATACGACGTAATGAATGTCAAAAACAATGCCATGGTGATAGCAATTGAGTTACGCAATTAGGGTGCGGGTTTTGTCTACATAGATATAGACAAAAGTGACAGATTGTAGAAACATTTCTACCGTTTCATTCATAAAACGTAGAAATGTTTCTACAATCCGTCACTTTGTCTATTTCTATGTAGACAAAACCCGTTTCTATCGTGGTCATGCTAGGCCGGCAGGTCGCAGCACTCAGCCATGTTTTAAAATAATATCGATCGACGCATCATAAGCACTGCCGCTGCTAACTTCTGTATCATATTGACATTCATTGATCAAACACGCGGGGGGGGGGGGAGTTTAAACTATTAAGTGAGTCACGAAGGGCCATTATGAAAATTACTTGCATGGCAGAATAATGTTTTGGAAACCTGTCCTATACAATGACCCGTCACCCTATATAATAATAATTTACAATGAATCTTAAATGTTTTTTTTTTCAAGGTGACGACATGCGTGCACAACTTGTTCGGCGGGCAGCGGTGGGTGGACCAGTACGGCGACATGCACATCACTTGCCACGGGACCGACATCACATGCAAACTTAACTTTATTAAGGTATGGAAATGCATATTCACTAAAAGTTAATGAGGATGTATGGGAGTCAAATTTTCCCATCATATTTTGTAGTTGCATGTCATGTTTGCTTAAAAAAGTTTGAAATTGTAATTGTACCTACAGCTTATGGACGCATCCCATAGTGCACACAAACATTAGCTTAGTTCGCAATCAGATATTTTTACGGTTCCGTACCTCAAAAGGAAAAACGGAACCCTTATAGGATCACTTTGTTGTCCGCCGTCAGTCACCGGACCATAAGTTGCTCATAGATGGCGCCATTGGAAGTATGCAGTAGCGCCATCTATGATCATATTTCGGAACCCTTAGGGCTCGAGGCATACTCACACTTGTCTAGTTTTTTTTTTTTCAAAAATGCATTCTTTCTTTTCATTCAACATTCTTTAAAATATGGTTCTGTGCGAGCGAGAGAGGTGAGAGAGTGACAAAATACGAGAGCCCCCTTAAGATTTGGGGGGGGGGTTCAGTCCCCTAGGCTTTCCCTCTGGGTCCGCCATTGGTAATGACTTAATGAGTATTTATAATAGACTGCAGTGGCGAAGGGTCAATTTTTGTAGGAGGTAAGTCGAACAAAAAATGCTTACCTCTGACAAGCGTGACGTCAGACGTATGCAGACCAGTAACTCTATAGCTGTGGCTGACTTCTTGGATTCAATTTCTTGTAGTATAAACCGTTTCATTTATGATTATTTCGATCTACTTTTCTATTGTGTGCTATTTTTCAATGGGAAGCCGGTAGGAGTAGAATACGGTAGTGGACTACTTAAAAAAGTACAAATAAATTATTTTATTCCAAAGAAGGAATATGAATAACAAAAAACTAAAAAAAAATAATAATAATTTATCACAAAATAGAAAACATCACGCTTTCAAAGTTTTTGGAGGGAGTATCGCTCCGTCTTTGTCGCGCGAAGCGGACATAGGTGGTGTTACGTCACTTATCATGCATGCCGTCCGTGTCTAGCAAATCATTTTGAAACGCTTATAACTTTGCCGATTTTGTAGATGTTTCATCGGTTTTTTTGGGTGTAATTATCTTTTTTCAAATAGTTTACAGATTCACAATAAAAAAAAAATAGTCCGGTACGTATTGTATGAAGCCTTCGCCACTGCTCTACTGTGGTATAAGTAAATGTTGTGTTATCCCCAGGCGAGTTCGTGGTCGTCGAGTCGTCACGAGGTGCGCGGCTTCGTATCAGGCGGCGGGTCGCGCCTGCGGCTGGCGGGGCGCTGGTCCGAGGCGCTGTACGCCGGCGACCCGCCCGCCGCGAGATGTCTGTGGAGGCCCGGTAGGACACACACTAGCAAACTGCAGCCCTAGCCGAATAACTTTTCTGTTAGCGTTTAAATTAGGGATGTATCAATACGAATTTTGACCGATACGATACCGATATCGATATTTATGAATATGTACCGGCGATACCGATACGTATGCTATTAAAAGAACTTAAAATTAAAATAATCAAAATTATCATCATAAAATTTTTATTTAGTAAACAAATCATTCTCAACTTATGCGGGAAAAGGCGATTTCGCAAGTCCATTTGAAATGTATCGGTGTTTCGGGCAAATAAATATCGCCGATATATCAGTATCCGCATCGGATGCAAAGTCAAAATGTATGGCAATAACACTACTGAGGTCACTGACATTTGACGTAAACGCTAATGACCGTTCCACATAAGAATTCCCTTCGACGCTATGTTGGCTGCCCTGAATCTCAAATTATTACAACGTTTTTAACGGTGTTGGAAGTTTTCTTTCAGCACCAATTTACTTTCATCACTTTTTAACGTTCTAAACATTATTATAAAACATAAATCTACAAAAAACACAAAACGATATGACCTAATTAGGAATGCAAGCAGGGGAGCCAACATAGCGTCGAAGGGAATTCTTAAGTGAAACGGTCTATAACAGAAAAGTTATTTAACTAGACCTTCTAGAAAAGTAAAGCCGCGTCTCCTGCGCCCTGTTTTCGTGTTCGACGAACATCGAACAGTGAACAGTGAACGATAAAGGGGCGTGGTCTACGTGTTTTGAGTGTTTTTATTCGTCAAAACACGTAGACCACGCCCCTTTCTCGTTCACTGTTCACTTTTCGATGTTCGTCGAACACGAAAACAGGGCGCAGGAGACACGGCTTAATACACAACAGAACATAATTAAAACGAGTTCAAGCACAAACAACTCATATAAATTTATAATTCCCACTATGTGGTGTAGGTGCGATGCCGCCGGAACATGAGATGTACTACGGGTTCACGCGGTTCGCGATGGAGCTCAACGAGCTGGAGCCCGGCATGAGTGACGCGCTGCCTCACACCGACACACGGCTCAGGTAAACACCGACTTATTTGACGACACAACATTCTTAGAAAGAAAGAAAAGAAACAAAGAAATAATGTTTATTTGGCACGAAAACAGTCAGACACACAGGCAAAATTCATCACACTAACATTATAAATGCGAAAGTTTGTGCGTGTATGTGAGTGTATGTTTGTTACTTCTTCACGCTGAAACGGCTGGACGGATTTGGATGAAATTTAGCATACAGATAGATTATAGTCTGGAATAACACATAGGCTACTTTTTATCCCGAAAAACGCGGGCGAAGCCGCGGGCGGAAGCTAGTAAAATATAATCCTAAGACAAAATTAATAAACGACCCGCGGCTTATATTTGTACGGCCCACGATGTATTTGTGATAGATCAAAAACAACTGAATGATGTCGCTGTATTTTTATTTTTCCTTAAAAAAAAATTGAAGCTGTTTCTGCGGCCCTCCAATCTATTTAGTGATTCATATTGGCTCCAGATCGTATCTGATTTGGAGAGCACTGATCTAACGGCAGTTCAGCATAAGGCATAAATGTCAGACCACTAGTAATAATAATAATAAATTATAAATTCTTTATTATCAGGCTACTTAGGCCCATAGATATATACCTTACAGATTAACATATTAGGTCTTTACCTATGAAATTGCCGTTCTGCAGTACTGGCCATTTCAAATCAAAATAATTTTTGTTTGGCTAAGAATTCTAATTTCAAATTAATTTTATTTTAAAAAACATGGTTTTTTTTTTCCAAAAGTAGTCATTTGTTTATTGATTAGTGTTACATTTTCTTCGCATTTCAATATTTTTTGTCATCATGGATACGTAAAAAATTCGAGTAATTATGGAATACGAGTACCGTCGTGGCAGCAACGCGGCATAAGCGGCACGCAACATCAATGACGCTTACGGAGCTAACACTACAAACCAACGCACCACCTGTTATTGGTTTGCTCGCTTCCGTTCTGGAAATTTCGACCTGAAAAATGAACCTCGCGGTCGTACGAACACTTTGGTCGACAATGACGAATTAAAGGTGATTGTGGAAGCTGATGATACACAATCTATGGCTGAATTAGCAGCAGCTTTCGACGTTAGCGTCAAAACAATATTGGTCCATTTGCGTCAAATTGGCAAGGTAAAAAAGCTTGACAAATGGGTGCCCCACGAACTCAATGATCGCCAGCGCGAAGTACGCGTCGAGACGTGCCTTGCACTGCTCAACAGACACACAAATGAAGGAATTTTGAACCGCATTGTTACCTGCGATGAGAAATGGATTCTGTTTGATAACCGCAAGCGCTCAGCAAATTGGTTGGATCCTGGTTCAGCACCTAAACAATGCCCTAAACGAAAACTTACCCCTAGAAAAGTGATGGTCACTGTTTGGTGGCCTAGCGCCGGTGTGATTCATCACAGCTTCTTACCAAACGGGGTGAGCATTACTGCAGATGTGTACTGTGAAGAACTGAACACAATGATGAAGAAGCTGGCACATCTCCAACCAGCATTGGTCAATCGCTCGTCTCCGCTGCTCCTGCACGACAACGCGCGACCTCATACTGCACAGCAGACGGTCTCCAAGTTGCATGAACTGGGGTTGGAAGCTCTCCGTTATCCGCCCTATTCACCAGACCTTGCGCCTACAGACTACTACTTTTTCCAGAATTTGGATAACTATTAGCGGGAAAAAAATTCAATACACGAGAGGCAGTACAAAATGCCTTTGAAGCTTTTGTTGCCTCCCGTCCAGCTGATTTCTTTAAGAAGGGCATCAATAAACTGCCACTGCATTGGCAAAGATACATTGATTGCATGGGTTATTACTTCGATTAATACAAATAAAAAATACATGAAAAAAAAATCGTTTAAATTTTTTCATACAAAACGGCAATTTCATAGGTAAAGACCTATTATATATTATAATAATACATTTATGTTAGTATAGAAACTTAAGCCTATGTTAGTAAAACACTTCACTTAGCACCATGTCTTTGTGCGATCTTGTGGCACTTGTCCGCGGACGCGACGGAACACCACTCCTTGCGGCCAAAAGTTCTCCTCCATAGTGCCTGACGCTGGCTTTTAACTGAACCCATTGTGACGTAACCAATGTAAACCATCACGATGTTCATTAGAAAGTATATCATCACAAAAAACTACAAGTATATCGACGTTCGACGTATCTTCCCGGGGGTCAATTCAGTGTGTTTAAGCCCCGTATCATGGTAAACAAATGTTGCGCAACATTGTTGCAGCAACGTGTTTCTGTGTTGCTAGAAACATGCTGCTGGCAAGACAACGTGTTCAGTGGCCAGGAAAAGATTGTTTTCAGCAACATTTGATGTTGCTATCAACAATGTTGCTAAACATTTGTTTACCATGAATACGGCTTTCCGCCGCTTCAGATGAGATAGCTGTCAGAAATTATGGTTTAGGAGCATAAGGTCAAAAGCGCGAAATTACAAATGGGTGCAAAATCTATACATATAATAAAATTGTAACGAAGTGAAAAACGTACATTGAATATTTTTGAAAAAAAGTAAGTTATAAACAACCGTTCGTAGGCCCGACCAGCGTGCGTTAGAAGAGGGTGACGTGGACGCGGCGGAGCACCTGAAGCACCAGTTAGAACAGTCGCAGCGGGACAGGCGGCGAGACAGCATGCTGCACATGGCCGCCTGGTTCCGGTATGTACTTCTAATATACAGGGTGGCAGGTTAGACAGTGGAAATATTTTAAGGGGTCATTCTACTCATCATTATGAACAACTTTTACTATGGGACCAACCCTGAAATCCCGAAAAATAAATCAGCTGTTCCATACATTTGTGTCGATCAATATTGTCAATCGACAAAATATATGGAACAGCTGATTTTGTTTTCGTGATTTCAGGGTTGGTCCCATAGTAAAAGTTGTTCATAACGATGAGTACAATGACCCCTTTTCAGCTTTCGGATAAACAAAAAATAATGTTGTATGTCCAATTGTCCACTAATACTAACATATACAGTATTATACAGGTAAAGTTTTTAAATGGGTGTGGATGTGGATGCCTGAATGGCCAAATTCGAAACTATAAGAAATAGCTCAAAACACTCAAAGGTGTTCCGGGACCGATTTTGATGAAAATGTTATTGCTGTGCTGATAAGGATTTAATCCAAAGGAATATTATGCAGCAAATCAAAGGAAACGGCCATTTTATTTTTTTGATGTTCCTGTATTTGCATCTACATGGTGTTATTTTTAGGGTTCCGTACCTCAAAAGGAAAAACGGAACCCTTATAGGATCACTTTGTTGTCCGCCGTCAGTCACCGGACCATAAGTGGAGCCATGTGCTCATAGATGACGCCACTAGAAGTATGCAGTAGCGCCATCTATGATCATTTAGCGGAACCCTTAGGGCGCGAGGCATACTCGCACTTGTCCGGATTTTTTATTTTATTTTGCCTAAAGAGTCCCACTGCAGGACAAAAGCGTTGTTTATACCACATTTCTCCCGAAAAAAGGGTTATTTTCCTGCTCAAGTAGGTACACGGTAAATATTTGTCTTATGTTTATTATGACGCTCATAAGAGGCGTAAAAAAAGGTTTCCAATTTCATTCAGACATGACACTGTAGCTCAGTTGGTTAGAGCACTGCCCCGGTTTAGGCAGAGGTCCCGGGTTCAAACCCTGCCTGTGTCAGTGGTTTTTGAAAATCTCATAACATTATTTTATATAATTAACTCAGAAAAGCGGTGGAAAGCGGCGAGGAGACGTGGGTGTTCAACGGCGAGTACTGGAAGGCGCGCGAGGCGGGCTTCCCCGACGATGTCGCGCCCGCCATCTGGTGACCGCGTCTACCGCGTCTACTTATACTTGTACGTATGCGTAGAACTTCGTGAAATTGGCCCTAAAGTTACCTACCCCAAGTCAGCTAAAAGACTGACGAATCTGCGTCTATAGCCTAATCGAGTCTGTCAGTATCAAATCTCATGTTGGCCATTCTGATTGCTTGAACGAAATCACTTGACATGAGATTTAACAACTGCAGCCTAATTGCGTAACTCAATTTCTATCACCATGGCCTTCATTTTGACAGTTCAACAACATTCATTGCGTCGTTGAGCTAGTTACGGGAGCACGGATTATGAAACATACAGCGTAATGAACGTCAAAATCAATGCCATGGTGATAGCAATTGAGTTACGCAATTAGGGTGCTGATTAAATTGAAATTGAGAGTTAGCCAATCATACAACATTGTGAATCTGCAATATTAGGTGTTAAGCCGCGTCTCCTGCGCCCTGTTTTCGTGTTCGACGAACATCGAACAGTGAACAGTGAACGATAAAGGGGCGTGGTCTACGTGTTTTGGTCGGGTCGCAGGAGACGCGCCTTTAAAGTATGAAGTTGCCATTTTAATGTTACACCACTTATATTAAAACGGCAACTTCATACTTTAACACCTACCCCGTTACTTATAAACGCCTCTTAACTTTAATCATTGATTAATTATACAACTGATCCTTGTCATTTGTCAATGAATGGAGATGAAAATTGACATAAGAGCTATTTAATTTAATCATCGTTTATAAGTAAAGTTCATATGGAGAAAAATGCTGAAAGCCAATTTGCTCGAATCAATTCAAGTCATTTATTCCAAAGTGGGTTAAAGCCAATTAGCACTTTTTGAACGTCAATATACATTAGATAGACAGCCCCCGAAAACGCCCACCCTTCACCGCTTCCTAGTGTATAATAAGAATAAGAATTTTATTGTCTCCGTACATGTGCAAAATTGGATTGAAGTCCTAGACCTCACACTAGGATTCCCTGTGTCGTGAGGTCTAGGCTCTTTCGTTCCGTTGACAAAAATATTAGACAAGTAGTACATTAATCTTTGTATCAATTTAGAAGGAATACAAAATTATAAAAAAGAAAGAAGAGATCCCAGTGTTCCTTATGTGTGAGTAGATGAATGTGTGTATATGGGGGGTGTGTTTGTGGGAGATGTTTGTTGGGTGTTGAGTGTAATGTTTGGGTGTGTTTGGTTGTGTATGTGTATCAGAGAGTGTGTATGTGAGATAGTATATTTTAGTTAATAGGTACCTATATATATATATATATATATATATATATATATATATATATTGTTAATAATATATATAATATATAATAATAATAATAATTCTAATGGAGTGGAGTCGCTAGTGCAGAACCCCACTGCTCGAAGAGTGGATGCTGAGCGTAATTTGTGAGTGGGCCAGTGATGCCGGACCCTCAGGGAGCAAATGATCTGAGTTTAAAGTCCAGCAAAGCCTCTCCACCCTTCAGCTGCTCGCGTTCCTGTTGCCCCCTTGTTGCGACTTGAGCAACCATTTTCGGGGGCCCAGTTAGTGAGTTGGCAAGTCTCCGTCTGCCATTATTACGTGTCAATATACATTGTACCGGCAGGCGCCATAGGTTCCCATAGTTCCCCAAAACCAATCCACTACCATCCCATCACAATAGCCCAAGTAGTTTTTCTCCACATGTTTGCAATAGTTCTGCACAGCTGGGGTTTGTCCTTGGGTGCATTTATATAGTGCGTACAGGGATAATCGCCAGCTGTGTTACCATTACATTTTATATATTTTAAGTTTGTTGTAAAGGGCCTCTACGTGTTGGCTTCGGCCCCACGCACGCCTTCGAAAGGTCCGGGACTTTGTAAAGTCCCGTGCAACAAAAATAAAATATTAAACTAATGTTCCTAATATTATTATGTTCTCTTTCAGCGTATACCGCAGTGCGAATGGCTCTGCTAGATGGTTGTGTCTCGCTTCCCGCTTAGCGTTAACTAGAGTTTTACTATAGCCTCTAATCTCTGTTTGTTGTGAAAGTTAACTAGAGTTTAACTACAGGTTAAATATTTTATCGATGGCATCTAAAGACGGGCAGGGTGATATAATATAATTGGCTGTTTTTATTATTGCGTATGATACATTATATCGGAAATGGCGATCGGCGAGCTACCTCGATCAGTTAACTTGCCTGCAGCGAAAGAGTTAAAAAGATAAGAGATTTTCCAACGCTTATAAAAGGCGTATTCAAAGAGATTTATAATTTCAACTGATGCGGGCAAGTCCCTAGTGTTGCCGATCGATAGTTTTCACCTAAAAAGGCCAGTCTATCGAATCGATGGTATCGATACAATTTGTCCTATCGATTATCGATAGTATTGCTTTATAAACCGTCTATACTATTGACAATCCAAAACAATCGATAGTATTGATACTAATCGATACTATCGAACGGCAACACTACAAAACACGGTAGCTCAGTAGTAACAGTGACGATGCGATACGGCAGAGGCCGCGGCTTCAAATCTCACCCGTGTCAGTTGTTTTTAAATGTCTTAAATAGACAGAGATGGTTCGCGAAAGAGGTGAGACGGCCATGTGTCATTTAAAATATATGCGCATGACCATACATCGTAAATAAATATGCGGTACGCGACGTGATTGAGAAATGTATAATAAAACGCTATAATTTGTTATTAATGTAGTTGTATTGTGGGTAGTTGAGAATCGTGAATCGGTATTTGAAAAATGATGGGTATAGAAAACCTCTTTTTTAAACCATCTTTCGTGGTCTACGATTCATCGTGACGTAAAAGAGAGGACTATAAAAGCACCTATAAAGTTGTAAATAAAAGGATAAAATATCCACTCGTGCGCCTGTCATCTCGTTAGGCGCCATCTTTAAATATTAAAAAGTGTATTATTTAGCGATGGCATTCAAAACCAATAAAGCGTGAGGCCCTAGACAAGTTACTTTTCTGTTAGCGTTAGCGTCAAACGCTATGTAATATAAATATATATAAATGTATGGAAATGACATTTGTGAGTCACGTGACTTTTCCGCAGGTAATGTCATTGTCATACATTTTGTGCTTATCGTTTGGCGTGAACGCTAACAGAAAAGCAACTCGTCTAGAGCCTCTGATCCGCTCTACGGCACAAGTCACAATACATGTTTCACAATTTGTATTTGAAACATTTGTTCCGTTTCTGATACTTATAAACGTGAAATATCGAATATTTGTCGATACAAACATTCTTCCCAGTGCGTGAGTGAGACAGTGCTATATAACTGCCACGCATTAGAAAGAGAGAGCAAATGAATGTATCGCTAAATAATAGCCTTCTAAGGTCGTGATTGTGATGGAAAATGGGTAACTATTTACTACTTACGTAGCCTTTTAACTGACAATGTTTTTAGTGAAGTGAGGCCGCTGTGGACGGGAAAACTGTACAGGAAAAATAATCGGTTAAATCCAATTATTACCGGTTTTAACCGGTTATTACCGGATAAACCGGTTGTAGGTATCGCTTCCCATTGTCCATCGAATAAATTGTTTTACCTCCTTAAAGACTGACAGATTGTAAACAAATGTCAAGTCAGAATTATAAGACTATTCCAACATTTCCCGCGCAGTTTTCTTAGGACATGCCGCCTCTGTGTGTAACAAAGGAGTTGGTTAGTAGAATTACTTGTAAGGATAATATTCGAAATATTATTAAATATGCGTCAGGTACCTGTAAACTGTTGAAGGTATATTTATAAAGGTTTTCACTTAGATTATTTTCTTATATCGTCGCAGTGAAAACCTCGTGATGGCAATAAACGTAAACGTAAACGTCTGGTAAAATAACCTCCTTTTTTTAAGTCGGTTAAAAACATGTATGAAGTGTAAAAATGTAAGTTCTTCTGTTTTCTAATGAGTATTTCAATATTATTTAATGAATTATTAATATATGTGTTTTTTATGAGCATTAAGGGATCTTGATCTACGCAACAAATAAATAAGATTTGTGCTTTACGAGGTTTTCACTGCAAGGCGACGACATACCTATTTTGCCGACTTGCAAATGGCCCATAAAACGGACAGTGTAGGCAGTCCTTAAAACCGTAAAGGCTCTGTTACATATGCTCGTTAACACCATAGAAGCATGCTAATTTCGAGCAAACGAAGGGTGCAGCTACGATTTTGTTCAGCACGCTTAGCATGACCACGATAGAGAGATTGTGTAATTTTTATCGTTTTATGCATACAATGAAGGGAAGAAATGTTTATATTCTTCAGTAGACAAAACTCTGACAAACCAAGCACGGGTCGCTGCGTGCTCGGGCAGAAGACATAACGAGTTGGATAGAAACGACTTTGTCTATTCTTTGGTAGAATAAGATGGAATTGGTCATGCTAATCGTGCAGCACGTTCTAAAAAATGTACTCAAACTAATGAGCATGTGTGACAAAGCCTCAACACAAATAAGAAATAGCAGATATTAGTACAAAATAAAACCTATATGAATATAACTTCGACAGTGTATTTTAATTATACACACATTGTGAGATACAATTATTTTTATGGAAATGTAATTACGGGCTTGTCATTACTTATTGGTATTGAAAAAGTTCTTATACAGGTTGACTGGTTAAACCCAACGTTACATGCTGGGCCTGTGTCAATTTTCATAAATTTTTCTCATTTACCTTTATGTTATTTACTAAGAAGTTTTGTGATATTTCATTGCCTGTTGTCGCGCACTTCTTCATAGGGATGAAGAAGTTAATTAATTATTTTATTAATTAATTTCTTCATCGTCCGAAGTGTTCTCGATTGCGTTAACTTGGTTTTTAAAGCTCCTCCCTTTCCGGCACATGGAACTAAAATGGTTCGGTTTCTGACATTTGAAGCAGTTTTTTCCGAATGCTGGGCATTTATTCAGCTTATGGGAATTTCCACAATTGCGGCAATTTTTATCCTTGAATTTGAAAATAAATTGTTTCTTTTTTGTCTTTTTTGGAAAAATAAATTTCTTTTTTATTTTCTTTGTCATCTTAAGTTTTAGTTTCTACTTTGTCTTCTGCATAGGCTCTTGATGTTTCAGCACTAATTAGGAATTTCATTACATATTCCAATGTTAACTTGTTATCATCTTCTGTGATGAGTTTGATTTTTAATTTTGTATTTGTCGTCCAACCCCGCGGCCATTTTTCTCACCGTCAGGCTCTCTCGCATGCGATACCAAAGTTTATAACCCTTTGAAAATACTCCTCTAATCTGGAACCATTTTGTTTTACAGCAAAAAAGTCACGTCTTTGGATAGACAGGCTTTTCTTGGGGTTGAAATAATACGGTAGTGGCCTACTATTAAAAAAGTACAAATAAATTATTTTATTTCAAAGAAGGAATAGGCACAACAAAAAAGTAAAAGCAAAAATAATAATTTATCACAAAATGGAAAACATGACGCTTTTAAAGTTTTTGGAGGGAGTATCGCTCCGTCTTTATCGCGCGAAGCGGACGTAGGTGGTGTTACGTCACTAGTAGGTAGTGCCGTCCGTGTCTAGCAAATCATTTTAAAACGCTTATAACTTTGCCAATTTTGTAGATGTTTCATCGGTTTTTTTGGTGTTATTTGTTTTTTGTCTTTTTTCATTGTCTTTTTTCAAATAGTTTACAGATTCACAATAAAAAAAAGTAGTTAACATCCCTATTCTCGAATTTAACAATAATTTCCTGCAGGGTCTCATCACCTGTAGCGTTGAAAGTATTATAAACTTGAATGCCTTTCTCCCCAATAAAATGTAGTAAAATATTGATCCGCCGTTTGTCTGTAGCGGTATCGAGACCATTAGATACCAGATAAATCTCATACCTTTGTTGCCACGTCTTGAAATTTTCTTTTAGGTTCCCCTCGAAACACATTTGCGGGAGCGGCGGCAATACCCCTCACCTGACACCATGTTTGTGTCATCTTGAAACAATAATAGACTTATATTCCTTGATAATGGGTATGTATTTATTCTTCTTTTGATATATTCATAATTACTTGATTGGCCACATTACACCTAATTACAATCCAATCTTGTGCGCAATGATGGATGTAACGAACATTTCTTGACAGTGTTGCCAACAGATAATAAATCGTAGTGTAGACCCCCCAAACAACTATATTACCGTCTGCACATTCGCATAGTAGGGTAGGTAAACCAGAAACTCATGGCATAAAAAAAAAAAAAAAAAAAGATTTTGGCACGGCAATGTATATTAGTCACATTTCAAAATGAAGTACGAGTTGTGTAAAATTCTGAAAATTGTTAGTGCAAGCTAAAACTCTTTCATCCATTCTCCCTAGCGCTGGTAGCAACTTTTAATCTGTACTTTTGCCATCAGATTCTGGTCGACCTATATAACACGATCGTTTTCGTGTTTTGTCATAGTTAATAAGGCCCCCGTGTTTTTTTTTTCGCGACAAGGCTGGTGCCTTTATTAATCGCACGCAAATTGAATATTTAATACGCTTCAATAAGTACGTCGTTTATCCAGTCACTCTGTATACCTCATTCAGGCCGATATTACGGTGTTTCCCATCAGTAAGTGATGACACAGTTCCTAAGATATTATCAGAACAAACGTTTATGAATTGACTACGTGACAATTGTTGACCGACACTAAACAGCAAAGTTTTGTGCGCAACATAAAACATAAATATTGCCCACAGCTGCCATTAAAACCGAAAACACAATATTAAACAAACTTCTCAAAAATTATTTTGTTTTTCTATAAGTACGTCAATACCCGGAAGAAAATTAAAAAACGTCTTGGCGCTGTTATCGACTCGAATGTACGATCCGACAATCGGATCTGACGTGTACTAAGTGTTCGAACAAATATAATGGCACGAACACGTTCCGATAATCGGTTCAGACTAGTCGTATCCGATAGTCGGTTCAGACTAGTCGGATCCGACAGTCTGAACCGACTATCGTATAGAAAATTCGGACGTATATTCCCGACCCAGCACCGACGCAGGTTTCATAGTGGTTTAACCTTATTTTTACTATAGTTATTTTCATATATGGTTTTTAAATCTTTTTGGTTGTACTCTAAAAAAGTAAATATATATGTCAAGAATTTTCTTCGCTACATTGGTGTATTATTTTGTTCGCAATTATTTTCCACAAAGTTCCCCGAAACGTAGCCGCTCGCATACATCACCAACAGTTTGTATGCATCCGTCAACGATTGTCGCCTAGTGTTAAAATATAAGAGAACAATGTAAATAAGAACAGTATAGACTCGGTATTCCTGTCAGTGCTCGTACGATATATTATGAAGATATTATGTTATATTACTTTTTATTTTGTTATTGTTATTTTTGGATAGGCAGTACCTCTAAGGTCATTCTGATTAAAATATTATTTACGTTGGGTTTGTAATATGATTTACTAACATTAACGTTATTCAAAATTGGAACAGGGATGACATATTGCTATTTTTGACGTTTTAATTGTAAAGGCGGGTCTCCAGCGACGTGTGATGTGTGTTTTCGTGTTTAATAAACATCGAAAATGTTTAATGAACAAAAAAGGGGCGTGGCCTACGTGTTTTGTTTAGCAAAAACACTCAACTACGTGACGGAAAACATGTTCGATGTTTAATCGAACATCGAACTTGGCGCTGGAGACCCGCCTTTAAACTAACTTCAGTTGAGTCGAAAATCGAAATTGACACGCCTTGTAAAACACTTTTGGCTGTGAGACTTTTCCATTTCCAAAAGATTTTTTGCAATATTTTTGTTATGTTACCATAAAAAATGTGTTACTATTTTGTACCATAATGAACTAAAACTAACTAATATTTTAACAAAGAATAAAATAGTTTACTATTTTCTCAAAGTTTAGTCACAAAAAATATTTCCTACTTTTCCTAAAATACTAACAAATCTTTTTGTAGTTAATCTCTCGTCAATTAACTTAAAGAATGGAGTATGGTTGCGCATGAGGACACAATAAGTAATAATTTGTTAATAAATACGGTTAAAAACGGCGGTTACGGGATTATTACGGGTTCGCGGAATGTAAAAGACAAATATATTTAATTGTTGAAACATTAATAGTTGCGGTGAAGTTGTCAGCTGGTTTTATATTTTTTTACAAACAAAAAAACGTACTTATTTAAAACAGAAATATAATATTTATTTATTCATGCAAATATTATAATGAACACATTTTTTTATTTAATTTTGTTTCACGATTCCCAGGTGTATTTTAGCAAAATACCATACCTACCTAATTCATTAATTTATCACGAAATTAACTGATAATAGATACGAGTTTTTTAAGTGAATTATGTAAATGTAAACGCAAAAAATAGACAGAATATTCATTTCTTTAGACTGCGTGAGAAACTTATTTGCTAAAACAAGTTATACCTACACCTGACACACTATAGATATTCTAGAATGACCAATTAATTATATTTTATGTGCAAATAACGTGAATATATAAATACTAGAAGGCCCATTAACCTTTCGTATGCCGCAACTCCAAACAATAAAAATGTAATTGTGTCTCGCGAGGGTCTACGTTTCGGTAGTAATCTGTGGTTTCGTCATCTTATTATGACGGGTTAAACCTCACGTGCTAAGTCGGGAAATAAATGTTGTGATTAGTAGGTATCCGACACTTTTTTACATTATAAGTTATAATTATATTATAAGCCTTTCTTTTACATGCGCGGTCGCAGTTGACGATTTTGGGGGTCATACCGCAGCCATGACCCCCACGACCCCCCACCCTCGGACCACGCCTGTTGTGTATTTTATATATGGATCCTAGATCCCTGAAAATAAATGAAAAATAAATAAACACGCAGGCGATAACGCGTACGATAAGGCGTAAACCCACAAAATTGGTCTTCCCGAGAAGATACGCCGATATACTTCTAGCTTCAAAGGCTTGCCTTTACCCAGCTGACATCTTCATCGCAACATTCCTTCGTAAAATTTTCATCATGGTGTATAAAACTATAAAGAGCTACGTCTAAGTCTAGATAGCGCTTCTTGTAACATAAATGTACGTCTTCGTGAGCTGTTCGTGTCGTTGGCTAGTGTTAGATGTATTTGTATATAAATGAAATTATATTTCAGCTATTTTACAGACTTTCTGGAGTAAATGTGTAATTTTTGCGGCATTTTTTCGCACATTATTGCTGTCTTTACTCACACACGTCGAGTGTGAGTAGAGACAGCACTAACGTGCGTGTGAGAGGGAATGATTAGTGCCGCCATTTTTAATTTGTTTATATTGATATTGTTATTAAACTTCTTTTCACGAAAGAAGTACCCTAGACGCAGGGAGAGTAATATTGTTCTGTGGGGGCAGCGGTAGTAGTCGTGCGACGAAATGAAATTAGCTCCACTAATTGGCGCGGGATTCTTTCGTGAAAAGTACTCTAGGGAGTGAAAACATGTTTTCCATTCAAGATTTATCTATCCAATATTTATCATTCTGGTTCATTATCATAATGAAATATGATAATCTATGTATGCATATTTACTGTAGAAAGTCTAGTAACAGCTGCTCATTTTTTTTTTTGTTATTTCCAAGATGATTTTGTGTCATAAAGACGTTAATACTTTTAAAATTTTAAGTGGTATAACTGTCCAGAGCTTTGAAAATTGATTATACAGGGAATTAAAAGCCAAAATATACGCCACAAATTGTCTATCCAAAATTCAAATGGCGTGACAAGCCAATATCTCCTTTGCCACTTATAATATCAAACAATAAAAAAAGTATATGACACAAGACGTTATTTTTATCGTTTAAAATATTTTAGTTACCATACGGGTGTTTTGGTTGTTTTTAAATTATTAACGTTACCCAGGTCACAGTGTTATCCAATCAACTTATGAAAATGGTCTATAGTGTTTAAATTATTTAGTTTACTGAAAAAATATTTACCTTATTTTATTTACAACAAAATTAAATTTAAAAAAAAAACTATCTATTTTTTTTGTTTTTCTAGTCTTTTTATTGGACTGGTTTTTTAGGGTTCCGTACCTCAAAAGGAAAAACGGAACCCTTATAGGATCACTTTGTTGTCCGCCGTCACTCATAGATGGCGCCATTGGAAGTATGCAGTAGCGCCATCTATGATCATATTTCGGAACCCTTAGGGCGCGAGGCATACTCGCACTTGTCCGGTTTTTTTTACTTTACGTATGTACAGTTGCATACAAAAAATATTCAACATTGGTGGGAATGCAATCTCATGATATGATCGTTGTTAATTCGAGTTCAATTTTATTGGTTTTTGTAGTCGCTTCGCGTAGTTCCGTGGTTTTTAAAACGTTGTGAACTAGTTACGAGACATGATCATGATGATTTGTGATTCAACTGTAACTCTTAGTGTAAGATAAAGTCAGAATTTATATTATATTATATAATTATTTTAAAAATAATGTTTTATTTTGACCCCCAAATTCTAATGTGCAAATAATATATAATTAACCAATAATTTGAACAAATGACAACTTCATTTAAATACATAATGAATAAAAGTTGCAGCCATAAGGTTAAATATTGTTACCTACTAACATTACTCGATAACACTGTAAACCATTTTCAAAAAAAAAAATAACAAATTGACAATAAAATGTTTTTGTGTAATATTGTTATAATGTTTAAACGTTACTATTAAAATTTGAAGTAGGTAACTAAATTATGACACTTGCCAATTTTTCTCACTTTTATTTTAATACAAAAGCGACGTTATTCTTATCTTTGTCAAAGCTAAGCTGAAAATAACTCGAATTTGACCATTTTTTGGAGATGTTTAATTTTTGAATGCCTAAAAATTAATTTTACGTGATGTTTGAGTATAGCTTTTATAATATTAGTTATGAAATAATTTAAGGCCGAGAACAAATTTCTTCATAGTTTTAATGGGTTTTTGTAGCTGTAACATTGTAACTATAAAATATTTGACGTCGCATGTACCAGACAGGCATTCAAAATTTAATCAATTTTAAATCTATTCCATTTATCCTGCTCTCTTTATATTCGAGTATTTTTTTTCTTCAAATAAAGCCTGTCGCTTCTGAACCGACAGCTAACCCTATTGTCTATATATAATTATTGTCTCAACTTATATACTTAGTTTTTTATTACTTTTTACCAGTATTTTCTTGAACAAAAATGTGCAGTGTCTCAACTACGCTTAAAATACCACTGTGCAGTCCCAAGAAGCTACTGAATTAAGTAGCAATAATAAAATACTAACCAGAAAAATGGCAATATTAACAATCACTTTCGCATTTATGTATACCTATGCGAGGTAGTTGTTTTTTTCTGGTGAGTAAATTATCTTTTTTTTTTCAAATCGTTAATAGGTATATTAGAGAACTAATAATTTTAATTATAAAATCGTGGCTAGTGAATTTAATGTATAGGGGGCTAGTAAAGTGTTTCAAATACCTACTTAAAGTACAATTTAAAACTTTCATGATAAATATTTGTTTTACTGTTTTTAACACGTTCTTGTAAGCGCTTTTAATTTTGGAATGCACGCTATTAAAATATTTGGTACAGTCGGCTACGTAAATATGTTACTGAAAGGTGCTCTACTAGATATTTTGCCGGTTTAGAAATGAAGTTAGCAATATTTTTCATAACATTTATTTACACGTTGCTTTACGTAATATCACAGTTTTGTTTAATTTAACATGTCATAGCTATTATTCTATTGTATTTAGTTGAACAAAGTGCCAATTTTATGCACTCTATTATTTTGTTATTAACTCTTGCGTACTGCGACAAAGAATTTCGTCACAAATAACATATTTATGTCGCTAACTGTAGCTATAAATTGGACTGTCGTTTTAATCGTTTGTTTTTTACATGAAATGACTATTAGTATTTTGTGATGTACTTAAATATTAGTTATATATTTATTCCCTTTTTTGCTTTGTTATGAGTATTGTAGTGAGTACCTAATCTTAATTTTTTTGTTAAAATATTAATAAAAAGTTGGAAAATCTCGTTCATATTATAATGTTAATAAAACTTGGGTATATTTTATTTGTTTTTTTTTTTAATGAACTTTCTTTGAACTGGACTCAACCAGTAACTAGAATAGTAATAAATTCGTAGTTTATATTCACATTAATTCACATTAATTGTGATTATTAGTTTCGGCGTTTCTAGCATATACAAGTTTTTTTACAGTTAAGTATTATAAATTATTACACAGTATATAAGTGCCTTTGCCTGCCGTTTGATTTTAAAAAGACAGACAGTTGCATTTAGCACGCAATATCTTTTTATCACATCCATCTTTCAGTACTACAAACTCTTTACAATGGCATACATATTGACATTTTACGAAATTTAAAAGAGGTTAATCGTCCATAAATGTTTTATAGCAACATGATTGTACCAAATATTTTATTAAATCACGAAAGTTTAATGTTTTGTGTTCACGCGTAGTCTAAATAGGAATATGAAGTAAAAACATATTTTTTCGAAAAATATCTAGGCGTAAGTTACATTTATTTACAGTTGACTGTACAGACGTCTTTTATATCACGCTTCTGTCAATATGTATGTCAAATTCTTTTTGACCTCAAGGGACTGCAAAACAAATGTGTCATGACTAGGCTATTTATTTGAAAGATTTTGCCAATAGTACGTGTGTTATACGCAGGTACCCGAGACTCTAAAAATCAGTAAAAGATAGTAATAATAAAAATAGTCTGTCTCCTTTATCTCGCTAATAATAAAAAAAGGATTGGTTTAAAATAATGTTTAGATGACAAAGTTACGTGTATATAAAATCCTTTAATATATAATTATTTTTAATTTATAGATACCAGTCCCTTGAGATTGCAGATACAGTAAATATAAATATTTTTTATATCAATAAGTTGCGGTGTAGTGACCTTAAATTACATTTTAATGTTAAGCCATCGATAAATTACAAAGAGGCGCTTCCATAGTTAAATTATAAGTAAGTACATTACTTATAAGGTATTTGTAATGAATTGTTTTATTCATAACTATTTATTAGGGATTGGGTCCCAAGTATTTGGGACTTTATGTAATGGAAGTCTTAATCAAATGTTCTGGTAATCAAATACCTAACACGCTAAGGGTGACGCCAAATGATGAAAGATTTTCTACTAACATAAATATAACTTACCAACAAGATCTGTCAACCATTGTACAATGATCATTTACTTTTGACGCTGACTGTACAATACAATATTTTTTGATCGACTTCCATTACACGCAAAAATAAACTTAATTTCTTAATCCATAAGGTCAACTTTTCAACCAGGCTTGCTGCACCGCAAATAACAGACAGTCAAGTCATCAACAATTCTAAAGTTTGTATAAATAATTAAAGCATTATTATAATTATGTAATTTTAAGCTAACGCAAAGTGCTACGGTTGACATTTGTTATGTGGTTCTGTTCTGTAGCTGATAATGATGATCATTAAAGGAAAATTCAGTTTGATTATGATATTTTATTGTGTTTATTTACCTACACCACGACTATTTCCATGTGAAAATTATAGCTTATGCCGAAGAAGAATGAACACGGAGTGGCAGGCGATTGGAAGGTAAAATGTTGCCTACATCAAGTAAAGATCCTCGCCACTTGGCAAGCCGCGAGATAGTTATTTCTGGACAGACTGTACAGAAATATGTTAGGCCAATTGTACCTTGAACACTGCCGTATTGGTCTATAGTGTTCGCGAGGCTGGCTGCTTAATTAAGGCGCCGATATACGACTTAAAGATTTAAAACTGAAGATCGCGTCTAAACGAGTACCTAGTGTTAATGATTTGAAAAAAAAAATGCTTAAGTAGAGCATTTTCTTAATAATTTGCAAAAAGTATATTTTAGATTACGTTTATCTATGTAGTGTAATTAATTTGTAAAGTTACGTTCAAAAAGTGAAGATCACGCAAAAACTATTGAATGTATTTTTATGAATTCCACCATTTTAAAGATAATTTAACTAACTTTTAGTAAGAGTGTTTTTGTAAAAAATCAAATATTCGTTAGGTACCTACCTACTAAAAATAAATAATGCATCTAATTCGGTACCTGAGTCGTATTGCTAGGTGGATGCATATCGCGGCTGGAGCTCAGCGCAGAACACTCAAGCTATTACCACCCAAATCACTCAAGGCCGTTGGCACTTAGTAGCGCCTTAACTAGTGACTTGGCCACAGGCCATGGGTTCAAATCCTAGGTCGGGCAGTGATGATACATTTCAGTAATATCTATCAAAACCGTGCAATGCAATTAGTTACTCTGAAAATTGTATCATTTAGGCTCAGACAAAAAAAAAACATTTTTTTGTTCTGACCATTTAGGTAGGTAAGTGTTATTATTTTGTGAGTTTGATCCCCGCATCCGCATTATAAGAAATGTTGTCGTAGTAAGAGATTTTCTATGTGAATTTAGTAACATTTTTTCAAAAATGTTATTTTGTAACTATTAAACAACTGGTGCCGATTCTGTTGTTTACGAACTTAACTAATTTAGTCTCATTATGTCTCTTTCTAATAAGAAACATGAGAAAGAGATAGAATTTAATCCTGTCAAATTAGTCCACTTGAACAGTTTTGATGTCAATTTAGTCTTGATCGCAAAAGGTCACGACTATTTTCCCGTAAATGACAAGGGCGTAGACTATTAAGACAGTTCTAAATATTTTCTGTCCTGTTTCAATGATTTTGTAAGAAAGAGATATAGTGTGATTAGTTTAGTGCGATATTCAACAGAATCAGCACCAGTGAGTACCTACTGTACGTAGTTAGGTCTATGCTGTGGGTCTACGTAAGTACCTACATAATGAAGTAAATGAGCAATGGCATATTTATCTATGTAGTAATAAAGCTATACCTACTTACCCTATAAAAACACCATGTTCCATGTACTTATAAGTTTCTTCATTTTTCTGTTGGTAACTTGCTACATAATTTACCACCACAGAAATACACCACCGCGTAAAAAAATATTACAGATTTTTGAATTTGGCGCCAATTTTTACATTTTATTTTTTAATCTGTTTCTGCAACGAACTTATATAATAAAAAATATAACAATGACTATAATATACTGTATAATCTATGCTCATGACTTCAGAGTCAAAGTCAATGGTTCATAAAAAAAATACTTAAACGGTTATAAGTACATTTTTATACAATCTATTATTAGGTAGATAGAAAATAGGAAAATAGATAGGTATGTATACGGAGCTAATACAAAGGGTATTGATTTAAAGAATTGAAAACTTACAAAAAAGTAAAGAACCACAATAGTGAATTCTGCGTAAAATGTAGCGTTGTGATACCTTCTTTCTTTTCGTTCGGAAACATCGACCAGATAATAATCTGAAATGAAATCCCTATAAAAACATGTTGCGTTGAAGTTGAAGCTCATTAAAATCAGATTTCTATTGTAATTAATTGTACTTTTAAATGTAAATACACACAAAAACTTTTTTATCGCCTGTGAAAGAATTTAAAAAATTAATATGACGATGACGTTTCAATTAATTGTTAATTTTAGAACGAAAACATCCAATGATTTGGCAAGTTGTAAGAAAGTCAGGAAAGCGCTATCACTTTCGTTTTTAACGAAAGTAAACAATAAACCACTTGTAATTAAACAAAGTAAAGACTTTTATACGTTTTTATGACTATCCAATGTATCTAAGACGATAAAATATTACTTTATAAAAGTGAACGTGAAAAACGGTAAGTGTTTTTAAAAGTTAGCGCTTGTACGTTTCTGATGCCAGAAAACCTTGTTTGTGTTGTATATTGTCAAAATTTAGTGTTATGTAAGTCATCATGCTGTTGTTAAGAGTATTTAATACGTACATAAGTGTAATAAAACATCCTACATATGTGGCAGGTGAATGACCTAATCATTTTTGCGAGTTTGCTTTATTTGTCGGATTTATAGACACGTATTATTATTGTTAAGACTAAATCTAGCAAATAGAGACATGAACACCACATCTTTTGTGAATGAAAATGCTTAAAACTTCGATCAACATCGCTACTGTTGATCGGGATGCGTCACAATCACAATACATTGTTTGTTCAATTAGTTTATGTCGTACAATATATTGGTTGTATGTGATGTCAAAGAGGGCATCTGCTATCGAGACTCGCTTATCAAAACTACTTGAAAGTGACTGTTTAAATAAAGCCACTCCCAGAACTTACATTGACAGAGCTGTCTATTCGGACTGCTACAGAGATTTGGAGAAAAGCAATTGCACTGCTCAACCTGGCATCCTATCTCATATAAATAGAATAAAAAACTGTTCATAATTCAATTTGCGCAATAATAAGCAGGTGGACATTATGCATTACTCTGAAACTCGTTACTTTTCCATAGTCAATTTCAAATTGCCGTAGCAACCACATCAGTACATCATAAAACACATTTTTATGTTCATGCATGTGCATTTATTGTCTGACACTATTAAATATGATAATGATAATGATTTTTCATTGCATAGCTCTACAATTTGTATTAGAAATGTAAAATGTGAACCAAAGTAGATGGGTTTGGTATTTTGGTAATTTTTTCCATAGATATTGTTTGAATGTGTATTTTACTATTTTCTATGTTAAAGCTACTTCATGTTCATGCTGTCATAATTTTATGAGCTTATTCAGTTTAAATAATATTTTTTTCTAAAAATAACCCTTTTTCTTTGGTAAAATCCTTTGAAAGATATTGTCTTTCGTTTTTTCGCCTCTCATAGAAACAGACTTTAGTTAGAAAGGCATAGCAGCACCTGGTTCATTAAAATAAAATAATAATAATGAGATTCACACATTAATGAATAATCATTAATGTGTGAATCTCATTATTGTTTTTTTATTTTTTTATCAATCCCATAATCACAATATTATATTTACTTCATTATGAATTCTTTTTATATTATATTAAGTTATGGAACTTGTTAAACAACATTTAAAATAGAAAATTATTCAAATTTAAACATTGGTATTTTATAAATAGGAAATTTAATTTTCTTATCATTGATTCTATAAAGTTTGATTTAGCCGTAACAAGATGTGGTATAGATTAAAGCCTCATATCTCCAGATGGGCATCAAGACAAAGTAATTTGTGAAGTTGTGTGTATTTTTAAAGATGTGAACATTTCATTTTTGTGTGGCAGTGTGTGTAAAAGGGATTAAGGGTTGGAGCATACTTAAAACAGTCGACGCCACACGCGTGTTTATTGGCTTAATGATGAAATGTGGCTTCTCGAAATTAAGTATGGCCAATGAGCACGCTACCCCGACGCCTAATAGCATCAGTTTTATAAGTCCCGCCTTTAAGATTTGATAGTAATTAGCTTTGGTGATTGGTAAAAGAGTGCTGATGTGGAATAGGAATGCAAGTGAATGTAAGTGCTAAGTATGTATCAGAACTCAAAGGTGGAGCCATATAATCACTGTTTATTTTAGTAACTAGCTGTTCCTCGCAGTTTGACCCACGTTGCTCGGCTCTTAAAAGTCGTACCGTGATGTTAAATAGCCTATACTATTTATTGCTCATGAATCTGTCTATCATATACAAAACTGCACGGTTGTCACAGTGGCTGAGAGATTGGCCGCTGCGCGACGTGTCGCAGGTTCGATTCCCGCACTGGGCTGTTTGTGTATGTGAAATTTGTGTTTGTAAACACACCCACGACATAGAAGAAATCCTAGGCCGAGATAAATAGACGTTAGTTAGCACGTACTTTGGCTAAGCAGTATCGTTGTCACTTGTCACTGTCGCGCAACTTGCAAGTAAGACAGAGACGGGAACATAGCTTAGCCAAAGTACGTGCTAAGTAACGTCTATTTATCTCGGCACTAGTGTGGGACGTTTCTTTTTTAAAAAGAAAAGGAATTTTTCGAACTGGTACTTCCAGAGATTAGCGCACAAACAAATAAACTCTTCAGCTTTATAATATTCTTTATTCTTTAATG
Source organism: Thalpophila matura (assembly GCA_948465475.1). NCBI lineage: Eukaryota > Metazoa > Arthropoda > Insecta > Lepidoptera > Noctuidae > Thalpophila > Thalpophila matura. The sequence goes on along the minus strand of OX419198.1, from coordinate 11,739,059 downwards.
TACACATATAATGATTATACACAGTTTTGTAATGACATGGTATGTACAAAGGCGAGCTTAACTCAAAATTGAGTTTTCTACCAGCAAACCTTTGAGCGATAGAGAGAGGGTAACACACACAACTATGATGAGGGTAACATTTATGTACAATTTTATTTAAACTTGTTATAATATATATGCCAAAATAAATATATTACTATAATAGATAACTATACCTAAATACATACCTAGATACATACATACATACGTACATAAAATACATATCTACAAAAAAATATATACTATATCATTCCGAAAGGAAATGCTCCTTAATACTTAAGCTTATAATATTAGTAGGATATGTCTGATCTCTTTTCCCCCAGTTCGCACGATGTCCAACGCCTCTGTGAGCATAAAGTTCCGCAGCGGCCTGACGCCGTCAGACCCTGAACAGCAGCCGGTGCTGATCGTCGGTCAAGCTGCTCATCTAAGTGCCTTGAACTGGGACGATGTGCGGTGCAAGCTGGAGCCCCGAGTCAGCGAGGAGGTGAGGACTAGTCATTTTGTTAAATTATAAGGTACCAGCACTTTGCCCGTGACTTCATCCGCGTGACCCACAGGAACTGTAATTTATAATATATTTATCCTATAGAAACCATGTAAAAACAAACAATAAGCACTGACAATGACATTACCTGCGGAAAAGTCACGTGGTCTCACTAATGGTCACTGCCATACATTTTGTAGGTACATAGCTTTTGGCGTAAATGCTGACAGAAAGGGACTTGACCGGGCCCCTGATCGGAATCAAAGCATTGTTCGTTATCATTAAATTGTCAATCTTGTTCTATTCCCAGGCATGGCGCCGCGGCCTTCAATGCGTGACGTCATCGCCCGGGGACTCGTGCGAGCTGTGGCCCCGCGCCGTGTCCCTGGCGTCGTTACCGGCGCGGCGCTCCCGTCACGCCGCGCCAGCGAGGGGCTACGCCCTCGCCAAGATCGTCAGGTCCACGCAGCGGTCCAGCGATGAGACTATTGTGGTAAGTGTCCTTTAAAAAAAAGTGGCGTTTTAGTTGTCTAACATCCATATTCAGAACATTCATTCTAACATTTCTATGACGTCTCGAACGTAGAAGTGTACAGAAAACTCATACAAATATGAACATTACACTTAAAAGAATAAGGTCCATATTCATATAAGCGAATAAATCATATAAGCATATAAAATATGTACCCTAATATAATACAAATAATGTCAAAGTCAAAACGTTTATTGCGAACTAAGTGTTCAATGTTGCTATTATGTTATGTTAGTAGGTTAGTACCTACTTAGCAGCCTTTAGCCGTTAAGCAGACTTTTTGTGCGATCGAGACTGTCGTCTGCGGGCGTATTTTGCGTCCCGTGAGTTTATTCTGTGTATGCTCCCTGACAATTTTTGGAACAAACACGACTGTTTGTTGAACAGCTGGTATGCCGCAAGCGCGAGGTGCTCGCGAGCGCGGTGAGCATCGCCCGCTCGTTCCCGCTGTTCCAGGCGCGCTCGGCCGCCGCGCCGCTCAGCAGCGCGCCCGCGCCGCCGCACACCCGCGCCGTGGCCGTCGAGATACACCTGCACAAGGAGGACAAGCAGGGTGAGTGACGTCACAAGCGAGCGGGTGAGCATCGCTCGCTCGCTCCCGCTGTTCCAGGCGCGCTCGGCCGCCGCACACCCGGGCCGGGCGCATGACGTCACAAGCGAGCGCGGTGAGCCATCACACGACATCATAATAAAATTATAGTGATAGCCGCTGCTCGCGACTTCATCAGCGTGAAAATAGATGAAAAGGAGCCTAAGTGTTTCTCCAGGTCCCAGGCTACCTTTTTGTAAAATTTTATCAGAATCCGTCCAGTTAATGCGGTGTGAAGGAACAGCAAACACACACCCATACAAATTTTAGTGTGAATTGTGATGTGACAGTGTGATTGCATGCATTGTTGGAAAAAATACAAATTTTCTAACACCTTCTAGACGGCGAATCAGAAGACGAAGGCATCGGCACTTTAGACCCGGCGCTGTTTGACAACGCGCTGTCGGCTGAAGAAGTGCAGACCATACAGGACGCGGCCGACGCCACCCGCCTGGCCGCTAGGATCACCGACACGCCCGCCAACATCATGACCGTGGACAAGTTCATCGAGGTTAGTAGGAAAGAAAGGAAGAAAAAAAAATGCAGGACACGGTAAATGCGACCCGCCTGGCTGCTAGGATCACCGACACGCCCGCCAACATCATGACCGTGGACAAGTTCATTGAGGTTAGTAGGAAAGAAAGAAAGAAAGAAAAAATGCAGGACACGGTAGATGCGACCTGCCTGGCTGCTAGGATCACCGACACGCCCGCCAACATCATGACCGTGGACAAGTTTATTGAGGTTAGTAGGAAAGAAATAAAGAAAGAAAAAATGCAGACCGCGGCCGACGCTACCCGCCTGGCCGCTAGGATCACCGACACGCCCGCCAACATCATGACCGTGGACAAGTTCATCGAGGTTAGTAGGAAAGAAAGGAAGAAAGAAAAATGCAGGACACGGTAAATGCGACCCGCCTGGCTGCTAGGATCACCGACACGCCCGCCAACATCATGACCGTAGACAAGTTCATTGAGGTTAGTAGGAAAGAAAGAAAGAAAGAAAAAATGCAGGACACGGTAGATGCGACCTGCCTGGCTGCTAGGATCACCGACACGCCCGCCAACATCATGACCGTGGACAAGTTTATTGAGGTTAGTAGGAAAGAAATAAAGAAAGAAAAAATGCAGACCGCGGCCGACGCTACCCGCCTGGCCGCTAGGATCACCGACACGCCCGCCAACATCATGACCGTGGACAAGTTCATCGAGGTTAGTAGGAAAGAAAGGAAGAAAGAAAAATGCAGGACACGGTAAATGCGACCCGCCTGGCTGCTAGGATCACCGACACGCCCGCCAACATCATGACCGTGGACAAGTTCATTGAGGTTAGTAGGAAAGAAAGAAAGAAAGAAAAAATGCAGGACACGGTAGATGCGACCTGCCTGGCTGCTAGGATCACCGACACGCCCGCCAACATCATGACCGTGGACAAGTTTATTGAGGTTAGTAGGAAAGAAATAAAGAAAGAAAAAATGCAGACCGCGGCCGACGCTACCCGCCTGGCCGCTAGGATCACCGACACGCCCGCCAACATCATGACCGTGGACAAGTTCATCGAGGTTAGTAGGAAAGAAAGGAAGAAAGAAAAATGCAGGACACGGTAAATGCGACCCGCCTGGCTGCTAGGATCACCGACACGCCCGCCAACATCATGACCGTGGACAAGTTCATCGAGGTAGGAATATGGACTCTATTTGTATATGTATACTTGTATAGAGTTCATTTTAACACTGAAGGGTAAATAATTTTCTTAATTAAAATATTCAAAATATAGTTGCGATCAAATGTCATATACCTACCTCAATCATTCTTCTAACCAACACCGTAATTACCGTAGATGCACCGTGATCATGTCTTAATCTACCGTTGTTTTTCCGTTTGTTTTTTTTCAAAATTATTATTCCATTTCTTACATAGGAAGCGTGCAAAGTAGCCAAAGAGCTGGACATCCCGGAACCAACAATAATCCGGGGCGAGGAGTTGAAGGCCCGGGGCATGGGCGGTATCTATGGGGTAGGGCGGGCGGCGGCCTGCCCGCCCGCCCTGGTGGCGCTGTCGTACGCCGCGCCCGGGGCCGCGGACTGCGTGGCGTGGGTCGGCAAGGGCATTGTCTATGACACCGGCGGACTCAGTATTAAGGCAAGGGTGAGTTTATGGCCTCAGCTAGTCTGCTTTCCGCCTACTTAAAGGCCGTTATGTGAATAAAACTGATTGAAAATGGTGCCGATTTTGTTGTAATACGAACTAAACTAATTTAGTCTTATTATGTCTCTTTCTAATAAAAAAACATGAAAACATGAGAGCGGGATAGCAGATATTTGATCCTGTCAAATTAGTCCACTTCAATAGTTATGATGTCAATTTAGTCGTAATCGCATTTCGGCGTAGACTAATTTGACAGTTCTAAATATTTTCTGTCCTTTTAAAATGATATTTGTAAGAAAAAGATATAGTGTGAATAAAATTAGTTTAGTGCGATGTTCAACAAAGTCAACACTATTATGACCCAGACTGGTTGATAGAAAAAAAGGTACTCTTTTACATAGTTGTTCGGTCAAAAACTGTATCGCCTATAACTATTCCTTTGTTAGTTTATATTATTCAGTGTCCAATAGATCTTTGCATACACCACACGTCTTTCAGTCAAAATCCCAACAAGCAAACGTAAACTCAACCTTATCATCTAAACATATGGTCCATAATCGAGCCGCATACCAGTGCCCGCTACCTACGTTGCCGGCCGCCCGAGAACAAAGAGATCGCGATAAGACGGCCCAAGTGTTCAAGTTGTTTACGTTACGTGCGCCGTGCAAGTTATTTAAAATTATTAGAACTTATTCAATTCATTACGTTTGCTACGAGTGAAGTTATTACGTACTTACAATGGCTACGGAAGTGGATAAAGCGTTAAATATAGTGGAAAACATTGCACATACTTTGAAGAAGACCCAGATCAATTTAAAGAAGAGTCCAAAGTCTAGATTAACCCAAAATTACATTGAATCCCGCCTCAAATGTGTTGAAGAGTACTGGAGTGAATACAAACAAGCTTACGGCGAAATAATACGCAACGTACCGAGGGAGAAACAAAGCCAAATACCTTACATAGCAAAAGAAGAATTTTATGAACATGAAGAGATGTACTTATGCTTGATGACTGACTTGAAGGATTTGTTAGTTTCTCAACCAGTTGGCGTTAGTGCTTCGTTGCCTATACCTAGTCATACTCAACAAACGCGAGTGGTTTTACCGAAAATACAACTACCTACGTACAGTGGACAATATGAAGAGTGGTTATCGTTCCATGATTTGTTTAATACACTTGTACACAAGAACGTGTCGTTAAATAATGTACAAAAACTGCATTATTTAAAAACAAGCCTTACTGGAGAAGCTGCATCAATATTAAAACATGTACAAGTGACGGATTCAAACTATGAGCAAGCATGGGACATTCTAAAAGCAAGGTATGGCAACAAACGAATAAATATCAACGCAGTTATGAAAAGACTATTTTCTCAGAAGAAAATTACTGTGAATAATTCAAGCCTTATCAAGAATTTGCTAGATACAACATTCGAATGTTTACATCAATTTAATAATATGGATGTGAAAACTGAAAACTGGGATCCTCTTATAATATTCGTCGTAGTGCAAAAACTAGACTGTGAAACACATAAAGAATGGGAAGAACATGTGAGTAGCAATTGTCAGGAGTCTGAGAGTCTTCCCTCCCTTGATATGTTTCGCAAGTTTCTGGAAAGCCGATTTCGTACACTGGAGCTTACGGAACCAACAAAACAGAAGCCAAGTTCTGTTCATGTACGAGAGAAGTCATTTCACGTAACAACCACTGCTGAAAAGGATAAAGTATGTCAAATGTGCAAAGAAAATCATGCACTTAGCCACTGTAAGGAGTTTCGAAAACAATCACCAATGCAAAGAAGTGAGTTTATCAAAATGAACAATCTGTGCTTCAATTGCCTTGCACCCGGACACTCTGTAAGGTATTGTCGAATTCCAACAAGCTGTAGAATATGCAGAAGGCGTCATCATTCACTTCTTCACGAAAATAAGGAAAGCAGTACAATGAAATGTAACACAACGGGCAACACTGAGTACAAAGAAACAAAACAACCCGAAATTACACTACATACAAACGTGGAGAAGACTGAACCTGAAGAAAAAGACATTACAATGGTGACATCACACGCTTCTACTAAACAAAGCACAGCATTACTAGCAACTGCAATCGTACAAGTGAGAAGTGAAGACAATTACACAATGGTATTACGAGCTTTAATCGATCAAGGCTCGCAAGCCAGTTTTATAAGTGAACGAGCTGTACAACAACTCACGGCCAAGCGGTATCCTATCAAGGGCACAGTCATCGGTGTGGGATCAACGAGAGAAGATATCAAACAAGTAGTTCAGATCAGCGTAGAATCAAGATGTGAAGATTTCAACGTAGAAGTTAGAACATATGTTATGTCGAAGCCACTGACTACAAAAATACCATCCCGCACAATCAATACAAACTATTGGCCTCACCTAGAAGGACTAGTCTTGGCTGACCCAAACTACTGCCAGCCAGGCTCTATCGATTTGCTTCTGGGTGTCGACGTGTATGCACAAATTGTACAGAACCAACTAATCAAAGGTCCGCCAGGGTCACCGTGTGCACATAAAACAAACCTTGGCTGGATTTTGTTCGGAAAGGTAGAAGATAGAACAAAAGAAACAAAGTCTGTTCTTGTTATGCATCATCAGATCATAGGAGAAGACTTGTTAAAAACACTCTGGGAAATAGAACCAGATTCGAAGAGGAAATACACAAAAGAAGAAAGGCAATGCGAAAGTTTCTATGAAGAGACTTACACAAGAAACAGCAATGGACAATACATCGTAAGACTCCCATTTCGTACCAATGAACCTAAAGCACCGGATGGGAATACAAGAGAGATTGCAATGAAACGCTTGATTCAACAAGAAAGAAGACTTCAAAAAACGCCTGACCTGAGAGAAGAGTACGACAAGGTACTAGAAGAATATTTATCAATGGGACACATGGAAGAAGTTCCGAAAGAGGAAATGAACAATCGATGTGTTTACCTACCACATCACGCTGTAGTTCGAAGAGATAAAGAGACAACAAAAATCAGAGTCGTATTTGATGCGTCATGCAAAGGCAATAATGGCATATCTTTGAACGACGAACTCATGGTTGGTCCAGTATTACAAGAAGACATGCGTAGCATACTAATGAGATGGCGCATGCACAAGGTATGTTTCGCAAGTGACGTCACCAAAATGTACCGAATGGTACTTTTACATAAGAAAGACACAGACTATCACAGAGTGCTGTGGCGTGGCAGCGTCAAACTCAACAACAAACCAAACTGTCAACCACCTGAAGTCAAAAACTATAGACTTAAAACAGTAACGTTTGGTACAGCATCTGCGCCTTACCTTGCCATAAAAACGTTGAACAAACTCGCAGAAGACGAAGGCGAACAATATCCTGAAGCTACTAAAATTATTCATGAAGATTTCTATGTCGATGATCTGACGTCAGGCTGCGATACAACAGAACAAGCTATCCGTGTTAGCAAGCAAATCATAAATATTCTGAAACGAGGAGGCTTTAAACTTCAAAAATGGGCGTCTAACGACACCGAGTTTCTTAAATCTATAGACGTGAACGAAGTAACCACGAGGGCTAATCTAGACCTAAAACTAGACGGCACCATCAAAGCCCTTGGTTTGTCATGGAACCTCGGAAGTGACGAGTTTCATTACCAACTACAACTGGAACCTGTATCATTAAACAATATAACAAAGAGAACTATACTGTCAGATTTACAGAAGTTGTTTGATCCACTGGGGTGGATTGCACCAGTCATCGTAACAGCAAAAATTCTAGTACAAAGATTGTGGCTAGAAGGAATTGGATGGGACCAAGAAATTAGCGATGAACTGAAAGAAGAATGGAAGTTTATAAGAATGGATTTAGAAAATGTCAATAAAATAATAATCACACGTTGGCTAAACACTATTAGCACTGAAAAGGAACGAATAACATTGCATGGATTCTGCGATGCATCTGAAAAGGCATATGCAGCGGTTGTTTACTGCCGTGTACTAACTACTGCTGGTGACATAAGGATAAACCTTATCGCATCAAGAACAAAGGTTGCTCCTGTCAAGACAATTTCACTACCGCGACTCGAACTGAGTGGAGCATCACTGCTAGCTAAGTTGCTAGCCAAAGTGAGTCAAGCTATGAGGATTCCATTACATAATGTATTCGCATGGACTGACTCAACTATAGTCCTAGCGTGGCTGTTCGGAGAACCAAATCGATGGAAGCCATTTGTTGCGAACCGTGTGGTGGAGATATTAGAGCAAACAAGCAGCGCCCAGTGGTTCCATGTTCAGTCAGCACATAACCCAGCCGATATAGCTTCAAGAGGATCATCTTTATCGGAACTACAACAAAATATGTTATGGTGGAATGGACCTACTTGGCTTGCAAATGAAGATATCGAGTTTACAAGACCGTCAATGTCAACCACAGATCTAGAAAAGAAGAAAACCATACAGTCCTATGTAAATGTAACAGAAAGAGAAGAGAAATATCTAAAATTTGAAGAATATGATTCACTTACTGAGTTGTTGAGAGTAATGGTACATTGTAAAAGATTTTTAAATCTGAAGAGAGATCCTAACAAACTAAATCAGAAAATGACAACAGAAGAATTGCAAAATGCTTTAGAAGTTTGCATAAAAAGAATACAAGAAGAAGAATTTTCTGATGAAATAAGAAGAATACAGAATAAAAAGAATGTTAGGAGCACTAGCATTGTGAAGTCACTAAACCCATTCCTAGATAACCAGAATATCCTCAGGGTGGGCGGAAGATTGAGAAACGCAGCTACTAATGAGAACCTAAAATATCCTATAATACTAGGCAAGAAAAGCAGCTTCGTATCACTAGTATTGGCAGACGCACACCTAAAAACTATGCATGGTGGAATAAATATGATGATTACTTACTTGATGAGTAAATACTGGATTGTAGGCTGCAAAAATCTGGTGAAGAAATACATACATGGATGTCTTACCTGTTCGCGGCAACGGGCTGCTAGTAGACAACAGATAATGGGTGACTTACCTGAATCTCGTGTGACGCTTTCGCGTCCTTTCGCTAGAAGTGGAGTAGATTTTGCTGGCCCTGTGTATGTATTAAATTCAAAGGGAAGAGGAGCTAAAACCAGCAAAGCATACATTTGCATTTTCATCTGCATGGCTGTAAAGGCTATACATTTGGAGCTGGTGAGCGATTTGACATCCGATGCGTTCATCGCAGCATTCAAACGTTTCGTGGCCAGAAGAGGAAGGTGTAATGAGATCTGGAGCGATAACGGCACCAATTTTGTAGCATCCAACAAAGAATTATGTACAATGTGGAAAGAAGCAGGTTTTGAATTACCCGGCCATATAGCTGATCAACTGGCAAACGATGGCACACAGTGGCACTTCACACCGCCTTATAGCCCAAACTTTGGAGGGCTTTGGGAAGCCGGCGTCAAATCCGTCAAACAGCATTTACGAAAAATACTGACCATGAATTTAACATTCGAAGAATTCACTACAGTGCTCACACAGATCGAAGCTTGCCTCAATTCTCGTCCTTTAACACCGATAAATACAGATGTTGATTTGATCGAGGATATACAAATACTCACACCTGGACATTTCCTCGTCGGAGAAACATTGATCACCGTACCTGATCGTGACTATACCACTGCTAACATGAATCTACTATCTAGATGGCAACACACGCAACGACTGGTCCAAGGATTTTGGAAACGTTGGCAGACTGAGTACTTGTCGCGACTGAACCAACGACCAAAGTGGCTGAAACGAACATCAGAGTTTGAAGTTGGCGACATTGTGTTGCTTAAAAACGAAAACATGCCCCCTAGCAAGTGGGCACTAGCACGGATAATGGAAAAACACCCCGGACGAGATGGAATAACACGAGTTTATACTGTACGTTACAATGGTAAACTAACTCGTCGATCAATCTCAAACTTATGTGCATTACCAATTTGTACTAAAGATTAATTAAGTAGGTATTATATTTTGTTTGCAACTGTTTATTTTGTTACCTTTGTCATATTTTGTCATATAGGTATGTCATATAAGTATATTATTATGTTATGTCATACATTTATGTTTCAAAGTATTTTATTTAAAATTTAGTAAACTGTATAACATCAAGTAGATAACATTCAAATAACCTGTATCTGTTAGAGTTTGCATTTTCAATTACTTTGTTACATTGTAGAATTAAGTAAGCTTTTATTTTCTTGTTATTTTGGAAAAGGCCTTAAAGCCCTTTTGGTGGGCGGTATGTTCGGTCAAAAACTGTATCGCCTATAACTATTCCTTTGTTAGTTTATATTATTCAGTGTCCAATAGATCTTTGCATACACCACACGTCTTTCAGTCAAAATCCCAACAAGCAAACGTAAACTCAACCTTATCACCTAAACAATAGTACTTACTACTTATATAATAACTCTAAAATTGTCACGGCCTTTTAGTAAAAGGACGGCAGTAATGCTTCTGCTAATTAATTTGGCTTGTACAAGGTGTGGTTTTTGGTGATTTTTTGGGATTTTTAAATGAGTTTTGTAAAGTTGCAGGGAATCCTATATGAATTACAAAAAGCTCCGGGTTATTCATTTCAGCTCTAGACAGCAAAAATATGCACTGAATTTCATTTAAAATGTTTAACTCTAGAAAAACACTGGCTTATTCTATACATAATCATATATCCGAATCCGTGCTTTCCTTTAATCTAGATGCATGCAAGATATAAATAAAACTGGTTGTGGGTTAATGCTGTGTATGTGTTTAGTTGATAAGCCTATAAATCAGTGGTTCCTAACCTTTTTAATCTTGTTACCCTTAAATGACCTTAGAGAAACTCATTTTACCCCCGGCCCCCTCGCCTAAAATGTTATCAGATGAAAGTCTTTATTGATCATAATTAATTGCAAAAAAAACTTTTTCAACAAAAAATAACCGACTTCAAAAAGCCAAAAAGAAAATAATAATTTTGGTTTCGGAAGTCGGTGGCTTTGGTTTTTGTATGCTTTTTTTGCCACCGACTTCCGAAACCAAAATTATTATTTTCTTTGAAGTCGATTATTTTTTGTTAAAAAAGTTTTTTATTTTTCCCTTTTTATTAGTTCTTTATCTCGCGTTAGATTACTTTGACGACTTCGTTCAACAGTAAATCTTCTACGTAGTGTGTACATTTATGCATATAACTTTGTACATAGCAATGATTACCTAATGTATTATATACTAAAACCTTCCTCAAAGTATGTAGATTACGTTAGTGAAAACCCCATCCAAATCGAATCAGTAGTTTTTGAGAAAATCGCGCACATACAAACATTCATACATACATACGGGACGAATACAGAACCTTTTTTGAAGTCGGTTAAAAAAATCATGAATTAATGATATTCAGTGTAAAGGTTTGTATTGTTTTGCATTAGGTTTAGTTTTTACTAAATGAATATAACTTTTGTTATTTATTGCCAGTCTTATTACCCCCGCAGAATAGCTGTTTTACCCCCGAGGGGATAATTACCCCCAGGTTAGGAACCCAGGCTATACAGGGTGGCAGGTTAAACAGTGGAAATATTTTAAGGGGTCATTGTACTCATCATTATGAACAACTTTTACTATGGGACCAACCCTGAAAACGCGAAAATAAAATCAGCTGTTGTATACATTTTGTTGAGTTTTGTGAACATAAATGTATGGAACAGCTGATTTTTTTTTCGCGATTTCAGGGTTCGTCCCATAGTAAAAGTTGTTCATAATAATGAGTACAATGACCCCTTAAAATATTTCCACTGTTTAACCTGCCACCCTGTAAATAATTAAATATCGCTAGAGTGTCCAGGTTTCAAATCTAGAGAAACAGAGGGTCGGTTCATGGATGGGTGACCATTCTTTGCATATCGAGACCCCTCCGTGCCTCGGAGAGCACCTTAAACAGTCGGTTCCGACTGTCATACAAATATCTGTGACATTGTTACGGGTAGTCAGGAGCCCGAAAGTCTCCAAGGACAACTGGTCTAACTTTCTAATACCAGTATTACGCAATGTAGCCGTGAGTTGACATCTACAGGGTAAAATTAAAACCAGTGCGGATTTTTTAGGAGGTGAAAGTACTCATGAATATGATCAACTTTTATTATGGGACCGACACTGAAATATGAAAAAAAAAAACAGCTGTTCCATACATTTTGATCGTGTTGTAGTGCATTTTTGTAGGGAACAGCTGATTTTTTTTTTCATATTTCAGTGTCGGTCCCATAATAAAAGTTGATCATATTCATGAGTACTTTCACCTCCTAAAATATCCGCACTGGTTTTAATTTTACCCTGTATATCGTACCTACAGGAGTTATTGTGATGTACCATCATTTAATTGCATTGCAATACCGGGCTATGCTGCAAGATTGCGGCAATTGTTCTACTGAGTTCCACGATATAGATCTCAACTCACGGCTATATAATTGCAGCAAGAAATTGTCAAAAAACTATCCCGTTTAACAGCACCTTAATATTAATTATTGTAGTTGGGGAAAAGGATAGGTGGATGATGAGTTGTTTTTACGGGTGTTCCGTCTACGCAGACGTCCATGGTGGGCATGAAGGGCGACTGCGGCGGCGCGGCGGCCGTACTGGCGGCGTTCGCGCTCGCTGTCAAATCCAAACCCACTGTCAACTTGCACGCCGGCGCCGTACTGTCATACAATTGCCACTGCACATTAAAAATCACTTACATTTAGTGTTGCCCAAATGCAAGACCGAGACGAGTCTAACCCCGTCTTTGGTCTCGGTTCTGCGTCAATACCCATAGTCGTGGTCTTAGTTTTAGTATTGTACATTCATTCTTGGTCTTGGTCTTAATCTTGCTGTAATTAGGTGGTCTTGATCTTGCGAAAATGATTGTTGCAAGACCGATTTTGGGCAACACTACTTACATTCATGAAAAATTATCAAAAATACTCTCTCAAACGAAGCAATGCGTCGGGCTTGTCCTTTAGGCATGCCGCTGGGTGTGGGGTTGGTTTTTGGGATTTTTTGGGGTGGTAATTGTTTTTGGGGTTTTTAAGTGGGTTTTGTTTTGTCGCTGTTCGCTATTAGATACCGGACAAAAATCCCCGTTTCGAGTTTATTCCCGGGCATAAACCCATCTAAATAGTTGGGTTTTTGCCCGGACAGAAACCCATCACTAAGTGTGGGTAAAGGCTAGGCGGATGATGAGTTGTGTTAATCCGTTCCGTCCTCACAGACGTCCATGGTGGGCATGAAGGGCGACTGCGGCGGCGCGGCGGCCGTACTGGCGGCGTTCGCGCTCGCTGTCAAATCCAAACCCACTGTCAACTTGCACGCTGTCCTGTGTCTCGCTGAGAACTCCGTGGGACCACTTGCTACCAGGTAAATCAAATCTATACTAATATTATAAAGCTGAACTGTTAGTTTGAACGCGCTAATCTCTGGAACTACCAGTCGGATTCCAAAAAATCTTTTTGTATATGATAGGCAGATTCGTGAGGAATAGTATCGCTAGTATAGCTAGTATAGCTAGTATATCTAGGTCTAGGTCGTAGCGTGATATTAAATAGCTAGTATAGCTATTTAATATCACGCTACGACCCTTAGGAGCCGAGCAACGGGGGTGACACCGCGGCGAACAGCTGAATCAGTAATAATATCTTCTATTTATTTTTACAGACCTGACGACATCCACACGCTGTATTCAGGACGCACCGTCGAAATAAACAACACAGACGCTGAAGGTAACCAATATTTTGCAATAGATTTAATAGATTTGGCGTAGTTATAGTTTAGAAGGAGTACAGAAGGCTAAAATTTATGGGCCGTACCACAAAAAAGATAGACACGCGTTAAACGCGAATGCTACCAAAAATAATACGCACTTGTTTTAGCACTAACTTGTCTAAAACAAGTGTGTATTATTTTTGGTAGCATTTGCGTTTAACGCGTGTCTGTCTTTTTTGTGGTAAGGCTGCAATGGTTTCGTGCAAGCCGACTCACGCAGTGCGCGGGCGCAGCCATGTCCACGTGCAGCCACGCGCATATTTAAAAATCGAATGAATTACGGTCGAATTTCACATACATGCTGTGCAAGCCACTTATTTTTTCATACAAACGTAGAAAATTAGCTACTTCACTATTTGATTCAAAATTAAGCTATGCTATCGATTTGTCTCGTCATTATCTAGTATTATTATTAATCAGAACAGTAAAAAAATATCGATTTGGAAATTACGAGCCTCCAAAGATCACGTTTTAACACAAATTTTGACGGAACTTTGGGCGTAAATAAATAACACATGGAGTATAAAAACTCCAACGAAATTTCTGAGCAACCCCAGTTTATTTATTTAAAAGTTCGAATAACTTTATTTTGCACAGATACATCAAGTAGTTTTATTGTACGCACTGCTACAGATCAAGCTATACATTTCCAGTATAAGCAGATCTCGCATTGTATAGGATTTCCTTACAGTGAGAGGTCAGTGTAAACTGGGAATGTATAGCTTGATGTGTAGCCGTGTGTACAAACCTTTTTCCCAAAGGACTGTTAATTTTTTTGCGTTCATTTTACGTAAGAAAATCAAACTCAATTGATTCAGGCGAAGACACAGTCTTCGAGTACAATATAATAACGCCTTTAGGATTCTGGTGAGGCTGCCTCGATACTGCAGCGCATCGGGCATGTTTGCGGACGGTATGGTGGACGATTTTTATGCTTTAATGCGTAAGAAAACAGCCTCTCTGATGAGCCGGATTCGGGGGAGCACCAACAGAATCCTAAAGATGATTTCTGAAAGGCCAGAGTCCTTAGTGCTAGGGAGACTCATACGGCTGCACGGGACGAGATGAGGAGTAGCTTTTATGACATGACATGACATGATATTTATTTATTAATTTTATTCACTATTATAATGTATTTTATTGTTTTTATTTTTATTTTATTTTACTTTATTGGGACATAAAACAGTTACACATTACAATAAGGTATGTCAGAAAAAACAATTAAGGCTAGGTGAACGTGTAACCCACACAAATGTCCGCGGAAAAATGGTAGCGAGCTAGCTATTAATTAAAAGCGTGCGTTAATTTCATAAAAAAAAAAATACGGATAATATTAGGTGAAAAAAGGACATCGAATTCCCAAAACAGCTACTTCAGTGCAACTATTTTAAATATTCAACAGCCATTCTTTTGAACTTTAAATGTGTAAGCGCGAAAATATCCAAGTCGATAAAGTGTGTGTTATACACACTTTATCGTGATTTTCGTCGATCGTTTTAACGTGATTTTATGATTAATTGTGTATTACTAACATAGTTTAAGACCTTTATAACTAACAATTATATGAACATCATTTTAGTCTGAAATTAATGGTTTTTTTTTTTTATTATATATTTATTTATAGTAGCTCAGTTGGTGATTGGTAATAACATTAAGATAAGCATAACATGGCTTTAACATGTTTAAAAATTCGCAAAAATATACATTTGTACATATTTCATGTAACTATTTCCTGTTGCAGGTCGTCTGGTCCTGAGCGACGGCGTGGTGTACGCTTCTAGGGATCTAAAAGCCAATACCATTGTAGATGTCGCCACTTTGACTGGGGCACAGGTATGGGAGAAACATTTTTCGTTAATCTTACTACTATCATAAATGCGAAAGTTTGGATGCATCTTTGTTACTCAATCACGCTAGAATGGCTGAACGGATTTGGAAGAAATTTGACACAGATATAGGGCGGGTTGCTTCAAACCATCTGTATCCGTAAGTCAGTACGTAATCGTTAAGTCAGTATGAAATTGTCGTACAAGCCGCCATATTTGACGGTTACAGATACGTAACTGTAAGTTGAAACAACATGGCCATAGTCTCGAATAGCACATACGTTACTTGAGTTGAATTCAATTCTTTTTATTAACCGACTTCAAAAAAGGAGGTTCTGTATTCGTCCCGTATGTATGTATGTATGTATGTATTTATGTATGTAAGTAAATATATATGTATGTATGTTTGTATGTGCGCGATTTTCTCAATAACTACTGATTCGATTTAGATGGGGTTTTCACTAAAGTAATCTACATACTTTCAGGAAGGTTTTAGTATATAATACATTATGTAATCATTCCTATGTACAAAGTTATATGCATAAATGTACACACTCCGTAGAAGATTTACTGTTGAACGAATTCGTGAAAGTAATCTAACACGGGATAAAGAACTAAAAAGGGAAAAATAAAAAACTTTTTTAACAAAAAATAACCGACTTCAAAAAGCCACTACAAAGAAAATAATAATTTTGCTTTCGGAAGTCGGTGGCAAAAAAAGCAAACAAAAACCAAAGCCACCGACTTCCGAAACCAAAATTATTATTTTCTTTGTAGTGGCTTTTTGAAGTCGGTTATTTTACTGTATTAATAACATTTTTGACCGCACGGTTGTCGCAGTGGCTGAGAGATTGGCTGCTGTGCGACGTGTCGCGGGTTCGATTCCCGCATTGCACTGGTCTGGCTGTTTGTGTGTGTGACATTTGTGTTTGTAAACGCACCCACGACAAAGGAGAAATCCTAGTGTGGGGCAACATTTAAAAAATATATTTAATGTATTTAAGTAATGTTTCGTCCCAGATAAAATGTTGTAACGAAGTTTCCTGTTTTCGTCTCTGTTCTTCGAAGTTAAGATGAATTAGCACTACCTATTCCGATCACTGGTGATAATGTAGCTTTCTATTGGTGAAAACATGGTTATAATCGGTCTAGTCGTTTCGGAACCTATTCGGTACAAACCAAACAAACAAAAAAATGTTTCCAAAATATAGGCCATCTGTTTAGTTAGGTATAAATAGGTCTCTGTATAGTTGCATCTGTTTCGACACCTAATTAAGGTCCAAATGAAATGTGTTTTTCAACTGTGACAGTTTTTGTATGTGTTGCAGGGTACAGCGACGGGTAAATACCACGCGGCGATAGTATCAAACAGCAGTCGCCTCGAAGCCCTATGCGTGAGCGCAGGGCTCCGCTCGGGAGATCTAGCGCACCCGCTGCCCTTCGCGCCCGAACTGCACTTCACCGAGTTCACCAGCTGCGTCGCCGACATGAAGAACAGCGTCGCTGTAGTACTATTTACTTATTATTTTTTATACTTTTCTTACACGGGACTACATACTCCCGAACCTTACATTCCCGGTCGTTAATAGTGTTAACAGTGTTGAAGAACGCAACATTTTTCTCCTAATCGTCAAAACCCTCGTTCCACGTCTAGTTTACGAATCAACAAAAGATAACGGGTAATATTGCGTTCCGACCTATTAACGCATTGCAAATGCGTTGCATCCTATCAACGGGAATGTTTTGTTCTACTCGTTAGAGTGAAACAAAACATTCAGAGTCGTTTATAGTGTAAACGACGGGGTATTAAGGCGCTGATAACTGCCAACGGCCTTGAGTGATTTGGGTGGTATAACTTGAGTGTTCTGTGCTGAGCTCAAGCAACGCGACATACGTCCACCGAGCATTACGACTCGCCTATCAAGGAGCACGCTGTGCTGAATTAGACGTATTATTACTTTTTAGTATCTAAAATATAAAATAAAAAAAAAGTAACAGGCAATATTATAGGTAGTAACATAGTCTTTTCACACAAAACAAATCATGAAAATATCTTAAGCGATTTGAAAGTAATTACGTTTTTATGTTTTGGGTAGACAGTAATTCATGAATTTATTTCATTAAGTATTTTACTACAATAGTTAAATATTCACAGGTACGATTGATGTACATAATTATGTTCTAGTTTAACATTAAAAAATTGCACAACTAACCTGCATTATTTGACGGCGAAATAAGAGATTTAAAACTTGAGATTTACGGCCGTTACCATTTACCGTTGCCTTAACGAGCGGGAACAACCCGATGTTTGTTACTCAATTACGCCAAAACGGCTGAACGAATCTGGATGACATTTAACACAAAGATAGATTACAGTCTGGAATAGCACATAGGCTACTGCTTTTTATCCCGAAATATGTACGGTTCCTGTGGGATGGATTTGTAATGTCCTAAGCCATCTCAACGAGAACGAAGTCGCGGGCACAAATTTAATATAATGCTACAATGACACTTTCGGTCGGTTGCAGAAAAATAATTAAATTTGAAAGGAGATTTTAACCATACAATGGTGCTGATTCTGTCGAACATCGTACTAAACTAATTTTAATCACACTATATCTTTTTCTTACAAATATCATTGAAAAAGGACAGCAAATATTTAGAACTGTCAAATTAGTCTACGCCCTTGTCATTCACGGGAAAATAGTCATGATCTTTTGCGATTACGACTAAATTGACATTGAAACTATTCAAGTGGATTAATTTGACAGGATTAAATATCTGCTATCCCTCTCTCGTGGTTTTTATTAGAAAGAGACTTAATAAGACTAAATTGGTTTTGTTCGTAAACAACAGAATCTTAAAGTTAAAGTCTCCTTTAAAACTTAATTACCTTTTCTGCAACTCAGTGTTTAATTCCAGGACCGCAACAACGCGCAGCCGTCCTGCGCGGGGCTGTTCATCCTGTCGCACCTGGGCTTCGAGTTCCCCGGCGCGTGGCTGCACGTGGACATGGCTGCGCCCGCGCACTGCGTGAGTACGCTTTCACTAAACCATTGCAGCCTTACCACAAAAAAGATAAACACGTGTTGAACGCGAATGCTACCAAAAATAATACATACTTGTTTTAGACATATTAGTGCTAAAACAAGTGCGTATTATATTTGGTAGCATTCGTGTTGAACGCGTGTTTATCTTTTTTGTGGTACGGCCCTTGTTTCTTAAAGTGGGTCCACGGACCGCTTAGTCCGTGACATGAGTGCCAGGGCTCCACAGCCGGTTTACTCTCAACATATTATTTATTGGGAAAATTATAAAGTAATTCACGCATCGTTTGTTTGACCGCTCGCTCGTACTTGTTAAAGTTAACTTAAATAAAAGTGATTTTAATATTATGCTTTGCTTTCTTTTCCTAAAATTTTCATCAACACGGGTCCATGGAATTTTTGGAATTCTGAAAGTTATATAAAACGGCTATAATAAGTTTACGAACCAGTGAACTAAACCTTAGCACTCATGTTCTAAGAGTAACCATGGAATTTTTGATGGTACTTTTCCATGGAACTGACTTTAAATTGAGCATCTAAATTAGACTTTAGTTTATGTGGCATCAAATTCTTTGAAGTGTTATTGCAAAATATTTAACTCAGTATGTACTTATGTAGTAATGATTGTTTTTTTGCGCAGAAAGAGTGCTTTTTTACGATTGAAAGTTTTTGTTTGAAAAAATCAGCTGTTCCATACATTTATGTTCATATAACTCAACAAAATGTATGGAACAGCAGATTTTTTTCGCGTTTTCAGGGTTGTTCCCATAGTAAAAGTTGTTCATAATGATGAGTACAATGACCCGTTTAAATATTACCACTGTCTAACCTGCCACCCTGTATATTTAACATTAAATAAGCATATGACGGCTTTAACATGTTTAAAAATTTCCAAAAATATACAGTTATCTATATTAATAAAATGCTTTGTCCTTGCTGACTGACTGATGGATCAACGCACAGCCTAAACCACTGGTCGCAGAAACGTGAAATTTGGAGGACGTATTCCTCATGTGATGTAGGCATCCGATAAGAAAGGAATTTTGAAAATTCCACCCCCAAGAGGGTGAAAACGGGTGGCAAAGTTTGAGGAAAACGTGTTTGCTTAGCTTTATTTCCGAGCTCCACGCGGGCGAAGCCGCTGGCAAAAGCTAGAAATGGATATAACTGTTGTTGTATACTCAGGGCGAGCGCGCGACGGGCTACGGCGTGTCGCTGCTGTGCGTGCTGTTCGGTGCGCACACGCACGCGCGCCTGCTGCGCGCGCTCGCACCCGCGCATGCGCTCTGATGCACGCACACACACACACCACCTATCAGGTATGAAGTTATTGTTGTTGATTCACTTCAGTGGGCCTAGCACGAATCATTTTGACGTATGGTATCATAATCATAAGCGAATTTTGAATCTAAGAGCACCTTTGAAGCGGCTAATTTGAAGGCGCCCTAAAATGCAACATTCCTGGAATATTTTCATAACTTTTCATACAATTTGCGCATTTTAATAAGTACAAAGATATAAATAAAGTATTTAACTAAAATATCGTATAGCAAACGTATATTTTCAATTTAAAATATGCTTATGTTTACGATATGAAACGTCAAAATTGTTCGTGCTAAGCCCTCAGTACACCTACACTGGATTATTGGTGTAATCTTCGCTATTTGCTAAATGTAATTTCCTTTTTTCCATAAAAAAAAAAATATTAGTCTGGATTTGTACCCAGTTCATGTCAATAGACTCGCCTGTGCACTATACACTTCTGCCTACCCTTATATTACTTACCCTTATATAATACAACCGTCAAGTTATGTTCATTTATTTTAGTACAAGAAATGTTAAGGCTACAAACGCGCAGGTACAGTACGTGGCAGTAAATAATGCACATCGAGCTTCAGAAAGAGATATCGGCTAGCTTCGATTTTATAGAGCTGACGCTCTATCTCTGTCGCACGAAGCACTAACAGTCTGGTATCTAATAAACAAGTCGGCGACAAAACGTCACATAGGTATGAGTGACGGATACGACGCTCTACAAAGCCGAAGCTAGCCGATTATCTCTTTCTCAAACTCGATATGCAATATTTATTGCCGGGTACTGTAGCTTGCTTAGCGCCTAGAGCCTAACGAGTCACCTAGCGAGTAACCTCTGCGTTCGTAGTCTGTTATGTCGCTATGTCCCCTTACAAACTCCATTGAACCAGCCCTCAGATCATAAAAACAAGGAGATATGCCATCATAGCAAATTAGTACGGGAACAACTGATGCCACTTTTAGTACATTTTTCGACACAATTACGCGCATAATTAAGCGCTCCTTGTGAATAAAAAGATCTCCCACGCATTGAACATTCCGCACACTCTCAATCTAACTGTTAATCGTCACTCAACACTAGCACTAAACTAAAACACTGTATTTATGCCATCGATCGTGTTCGGTTCGTCGCCAGCGCGTACGTTTTTAATATGAGCAATTTGCTCAAAATCAGGCATCAAGCTCGATAGCGCCTTGGCACATCTCCTTGTTTCTATGATCTGAGAACCAGCCCATACCCATTTATTTAGTCTACGTTCAAATGACAAAGTTTTATGAAGCCTCGCACTACGTTTTGTGTATAAAACCTCCACTAACTAGCGATTCTTACTTAGCCGTAAAATATTTTAAATATGCTACTTCTTTCTTTTGAACAGATATAAAACCCAGAGTCCACTAAAGCAGAGGTAAAAAATACACTTCGAAAATCAAGATTTTAATGCAGCAAGCAGGCACGACCTTTTACAAATTAGAATCTTTACGCCTAATCCTGAAGATAAATCAATTCTCTGATTTGCTGTCAATTCTCATGTTGTTGGTTGTTATAACAGCCCATCAAATCAGTCGATGTGAGATTTGACAATAGATTAAATAAAAGCTTTTAAAAATCTTGAAAATGTGAAATTTTGAAATATGTATCAAGATCCTAACTTTAAACCAATGAGCATTTTGAATCTATACAAAGTCTTATGCATGTGTGATTTTAACTTCCTATACCTAATAATTATCTTAGAATAAATAATAAGCAAAATATTTGTAGAAAATATCAAAGAATTTTTTCTTATTTTTTTTTAGTCTAAATGAGATCTTTAATTTTTTTCGAGTGTAAGATAGAAACAGTAGGTTTGTAAAAATATATCAGTTGTCTAGAAAAAACAATTATGAATTTAAAAAAAATATTAATATTGTGGCTATCTATTAAAACTGCCGTGTACACGATTTTATACATTTTTAACAGAATAGATAATAATAACTTTATAGAATATTATTATAACAAAGTTACTAATTAATAATATTAGTTACTAATTTACCTAACATGGACAGGGTTGTCAAAAATCCATCTAATGTTCTATCGTTTATTCGTAAAGACTGCATTTTATTTTGCTAATACAAAATAAACTTTAATTTTACAGAAATATGGTATAGTTTGGGTTTGTTACTCGTGTCGATACAACAGAGGCAAAACATCAGTTCCGATATTTCGATTACAAACGCGTTTTAAAGTCTTTAGGAGACCCAATAGATCTTTTTCCTACATAATAATGTCAGTGTGAGCTGTTTTCCAACATAATATCTATAGTCCGTTAAACATAGCTTGATGCTGTGACAAACGTCAAATCCATACATTTTTAATGCAATTTGACATTATTTGTTCGTATTTGACATCTGTCACAGAGATGAAGCTATATTTTACGAACTATAGACCTAACATCTATATGTATAATAATTTCTTGGCAACCCTAACCATGTGACAGGTGCAATACATTGTAGATTTAACGGAAAGCAATACATGTACAATAATAAAATATTAATGTTATTTGCAGTTACCTATTACAGACAATACTATAATAATTAGTAATACCGTCCGCATTACTATATAATTGTTTTGGTGACAACAAGATGTACAATGCGATTCAACTAAGAATAGCAGCGTCAATGACCTCGAACTGTCAACTATCACTTGAAACTTGAAAGAAAGTCTTGCAAAGAAAATTAATTTGCAAATCAATGACGATTTTTTTGGGTTTCGTACCCAAAGGGTAAAAACGGAACCCTACTGAGACTTAGCTGTCCGTCCGTCTGTCTGTCTGTCTGTGTGTCTCTCATGAACCGTGATAGCTAGACAGTTGAAATTTTCAAAGGTGATGTATTTCTGTTGCTGCTATAACAACAAATACTAAAAACAGAATAAAATAAATATTTAAGGGCTCCCAGCTCCCATACAACAAACGTAATTTTTTTGCTCGTTTTTGCTCGATATTGATAACGGCACCAGGTAGACGCTTGAAATACTCACAGAATATTTAATTATATATTTACTTTAAAAATAAATAATTAAATAAAATAAATATTTAAGGGGGGGTTCCATACAACAGACATGATTTTTTTGCCGTTTTTATAGATGTACGAAACCCTTCGAGCGTGAGTCCGACTCGCACTTGGCCGGTTTTTTTACTTTAACTGAGAGATTTACCAAATCTATTGTAATATTATTATTATTCCATTTATTCATTCTTTACACATATATTTTACATTTTTAAATATTTATCTGAATACAAAATAACTAAAAAAAACATTTAAAAATATAAAAAATAGGAATCCACCGATATGGGGAGCAGGGTCCAAGCTACCGGTGGTTAGGGCTCCAGAGACAAGAACCTCCTCACAATGCGAGCCGTATCAAGGAGAACTGCCTTCTGTATCAGGCCCTTGACCCAGCCACCTAACGAGAGCCTCATGAGATGTTGATCGAGGCTCTTGGCCATAAGGCCATTGGCCGTTACGACAATCGGCACAATGACAGCCGAGTCAACATCCCACATGTCAACAACCTCGCGCGCCAAGTCGAGATATTTGATTTGTTTCTCTTTCTCGGCTTTTATTATTATTATTATTTTGTATTGTTTTCGTTACAATTCATGTTATTTATATTAATTTACACACTGTGTCTTCATTTATACTATAAACTATCCTGTCGCAGGTCTGCTGGCAGAAAT
The DNA here is from genome assembly GCA_948465475.1 of Thalpophila matura. Classification (NCBI taxonomy): domain Eukaryota; kingdom Metazoa; phylum Arthropoda; class Insecta; order Lepidoptera; family Noctuidae; genus Thalpophila; species Thalpophila matura. The sequence continues at coordinate 11,715,564 of OX419198.1, read as the reverse complement.
TTCTTTAGAAATAAGCAGTACCTTTGTACTTTATATTTCGTTTGTATTTGTTGTCCTCTGTATGTTGTGTGTACATAAATTATAAATAAATAAATAAATAAATAAATAATATATTTTTTAATATAAAACGTCACAATATGGCGCATGGTCATTCCATATCTTATTTTGATCGCATTGTATTCAAAAATCTCGCTTATTATAAATAATGGTAAATATATTGTCAATAATATCTGTTGTTGCCAATCAAAGAATAATGTAACAAAAGGTAAGATGTACACAATAACACCAATGCCTTAATAATAGTGCTGATTCTGTTTACAAACTAGACTAATTTAGTCTCATTATCTCTCTTTCTAACACAAAACATGAACAAAAAAGGATAGAAAATATTTAGTCCTGTTAAATTTCATTGTGAATTCAGTCGCCATTGCTAAAGGATGCGACTATTCTCCCGTAAATGATAAGGCCATAAACTAATTTAACAGTTCTTAATTCTTTTTTTCCTTTTTCAATGTTACTTGAAGAATACATACAATTTCTGAAAGCCTAATTAATTTTGATTGTTGTTAAGTTTATGTCAAGCGATTTGATTGGCTGCTGTCATTTCTGTCGACCAATCAACGACTGACATGATGTTGACGGAAAATTAGAATTAAATAGGCGTCAAAAATTGGGGGATAGTTATTAAAATTAGTTTAGTGTCATGTACGACAGAATTAACACAATAAGCAATACTTTTAGTATAAATATACCTAATTGCTGTTATCAAATGTTTTATATTGTTACACCAATACACCCTTACCACAAAAAAGATAAACACGTGTTAAACGCGAATGCTACTAAAAATAATACACACTTGTTTTAGACAAGCTAGTGCTAAAACAAGTGCGGATTATTTTTGGTAGCATTCGTGTTGAACAAGTGTTTATCTTTTTTGTGGTACGGCCCTTATTGTCTAGCTATAGTTTATATCTGCTATTTAATGCTAAATATGGCTTCGAGTTGTACCAATGTTTGAGAGCCAAAACATAAGCCATAATATTTTTATATTACATATAACTAGCATTTAGTTTCAATATGCAATAAAAATGCTTTCTAGGTTTTTATTCATTTTGGAACGAAATAATCTGTCAATAAAAATGTAATCAATAAGTGAAAGTGTTGACTTTTTGCAAATAAAATTGTAGGTATTTGAATATTAATTTTACTGTTTTATTTTTTGTCTCCTTAGCCGTGCTATGAATGTTTAAAGGTACCTACCGTATCTGTTTTTCGAAAAAGAAAAACATAAGTCATATTATTATGTAGGAAATGAAACACTATGTGGAATGAAACACTGAGTGAATCCAAACATTGGTCGCATGCAAAGAGTAGAATGTCGCATGCTTGGCGCACGGCGCTCATCGCATGCTTCGCAATGTGTGTAGTGGACGTTCATATTACTGGTGAGGCATGTGCAAATGTATATCGACTCGAGCCGTGCGCGCATGCCTCGCAATGTCTGGATTCACCATAAGATATGAGTAATCTATTTATAGCTGTTACCAAACTTTGGCAAATAAGAGTCAAGAAGATTCAAGTTAAAAAACCATTTATTTGATTTAGGCTGAGATTCAGCACTTGAAAGTCAAAATTTACAAAAGACAGCCCCCAAAACGCCCTCCCTTCGCCACTTCCTAGTGTTTCAGCTAGGGAGAAGAAGTGGCGGAACAAACTCCCCAGCAACACGTCTGTCTGCTTTGTTATAAGAACTTGTGATTCTATACATTGCAATAAAAATACTGACAACAAAATAATGAATTTCATTTTACCATGTTAATTAACTAACTAGTTAGTTAACTAGTGAACCATGAAATGTAAACAGAATAAAAAAATAATAAAAGCTACCGTTCTAGTAAAAATTGGCATAAAATACGAAGGTTGGATTCAAAAAATATAGGGCCGTATAAACACGTGTTCAACACGAATGCTACCAAATATAATACGCATGTTTTAGCACTAACTTGTATAAAACAAATGTGTATTATTTTTGGTAGCATTCGCGTACAACACGTGTTTATCTTTTTTGTGGTAAGGGTGTTAAAGTTACGAATGATAAATTGGAAAAGCGCGGTTCTATCAAGCGCAAGCCTTGGTAGTGAGACCAAGATGGACTGGTACTGATTTTACTCAGCACCAATCTTGCTAAAGGAACGAGTTCCTTTGTAAAGGAGGTCCTCGCGAGGCCCGGTACTGATTTTACCCAGCGTCTTCGTAGAGGGTTGAGGACCGATTGGTTTTAACCAGCGCAGCGCTAGCCTTAGAGGCTGGGCATGCGTAACGCACGCATCCTCAACCCTGGTCTGCTGCTCATTTTGAGACGTCTCAGACGTCGCTCCGACCAATGCGTCACACGGCGCAGTCGGGGGCGCGGTAGCCGTCATCGCAGGCTCGTGTCTACCCGACTGCGTGGTTCCCGCGCGCGGTTTCTGGCGACTGCGTTCCCCAACTACCGTGCTCGCTGCTGGTCAGAGACGCCGTCCGATTCGTTCCAGCTGGCTACAGTCGGGGCCATTGTTTGTTGACCTCTGTTATTAGTTGCGCAGCCAGGGCCGCGTGGGCCGTCATCACAGGTTCGCTCCTCCCTGGTTGCGCAACGGTAGTGTACGCGCGCCGGTTATGGCGACTGCGTTTCGTATTTTCAGTGATGCGCGCGCGCTGGTTACAGCGACTGCGCTTCTCACTGTGTTTTTTGTTCCCTGGCTTTGCATGTTCGTCGGTTTGACGTGGTGCTTTGCCAGGAAGCGTTAAAGATGGTGGTGTTAGGGATGCTAGTGTTAGGTCTCATCGCCTGGCAACGAGCGTTGGCTCAGAACCTGTGTTTAGTAGGGATAGGTTAGTTGTTAACAAGTAGTCTATACCATGACCTTACCCCTGTCGTTCGGCGTGTCCATACCCCATAAAGGGTAGTGAGTGTTGGTGTCAGCGCCAATGACGACCTCAATCCCAGTCCTCTCGCAGATGGATGAGGTCGTAGGAATCTCCGCATCGGGCATGTAGACCCAAGCGAAGACGATCACCATGTTGACGGCATCCTGTTGTATTTGCAGCCTTATGGCAGAGGTCTCTGCAACAGAAAATTGTTAGGGCCCGATTCTGCTGGCGTCTGTCGAGCGTACGCGTTCCGCAAACGTTAGAGTAACGCGCACGCCCGACAAACGCCAGTGGAATTGGGCCCTTAGAAACTGTGTTTTGATATTGTTTGTGACAATATACCTACGTCGCGTCGTTTGTGGGGGGATTTATCTCCCCGGTTGGTTGTGGAGGCTGCTATTGCTTCAGTTCCTCACGAACAGTGGCTGTAGCAGGATCCCAGCCCTGAGGGACTTCGGCAAATCTGCCGCCCGGACCCTGGAATTTCACGTACACCGCCCCCAAACAAAATGAGAGACGGCGACCGGCTTTCATCAGGGTCGGAATTTGGTCCTCAGCGACTCCGACCACCATGACCCAAACCGCCGTCTGCTTCACCGCGTTGAAGAGCACCCACTTCCTGATACCTACCCAGGTGTTCTGATAAGATAGGACGCGACCGATGTCCCGCGTGATCTCCAGGACTCCGTGTTCATTCGGGACTACAATACCGCAGCGTACTCGTTTGGGGATCTCTGACTGGCTCTTGACGACTAGTGAGACGCTAGAGGGGAGAGCCAAGCCAGAGATAGTTTCTTGTAGCCATATGCGAGTGCGGTCGATGCCGCACCACAGTTTGAGGACCCCCTCGGTGTACTGCGGTTCGGCGTTGAAAGCTGGTCCGCGTTGGTCCTGCGTGGAGGACCAGGCCTCGCTTAAGATTTTCTTCTGCAAGGCAGTGATTACCTGGTTGGAGACGTCCTTGCTGATGTGCCCCGCGCGGTCGCAGGTAATGGCGACGCACAGAGGCGAACTGGCAGCTTGGGCGTAGTTTTCGCTGGCAACCATTTTGGAATGATCAAGTCTTGGCCACTTGTGCTCCCCACGAGGCGATATCGCCTCGTCGAAAACCCGCTTGGCCTTGACTTGAGCCTTCCCACCGGATCGCTGCGTTTATTTATGGTCCTGACCCTTACCTACAAAATTAGGGTTCAAGTACTTATTATATTGGCTAATCTACAAACTGAACGAATTGTTATGTACCTACACAGACACAATATTTCTTTAGTTTTAGCTCGTACCTAAAATCATTATCACTGGGGCAAGTCTACGGTCCAAGCACCGTCCAGTATACCGCTTACAAGAAAATACCGGTACATTGAAATGGTTGGACAGTTATTATTAACTACCAACATAAACAAAAAAATCTTTGAATATTTTTAAAGATCTAAACGTGCAGTTGAAAGTCCAAAACTAGTTACAAGTTACAGTTGAAAACTTGAAAAAAATCAAATGCACTAAGGCTTACCTTCGAATACTTACCTTAGAAAAGTAAAAAATTCTTGATTCTCTTTGAAAAAAAAACTTCCTTTTCCATCAAGTAACTTCCACACAATACCTACCAACCTACTTTACGTACAGCCAAGTTGGGTACTGTAACTATGAATTTTCCTTGTAACTTTATTCAAACTCGTTTGAAGATTCCAAATCTTTTTTCTCAATTTTTTTTTTCTCTATTAACTAGATTCGTTAGTTTCCGCAGATAACTACCTAATTGACCGTAAATATTTTGAGAAAAAAGATTTAGCAGTTTCAAACCAGTTCTATTCAACTACAAGAAAAATACAAATAGATAACCAACTTGATTGTAGCTTTGTTCTTAAAATATTTTTAAAAGCACTTAACTTTAGGCTAACTTTATTACAATGAGCTCTCGTAAGCATGGCTAACATAAAGACTAATTGCGTCATGCCGGTAATCGCAGATTTCAAATTAGTAATATTAATAAATTGGGGGTAGTTAGTAAATCGATAATGCTCCATCCGGCATTTAATTTTGTTATGGCAACTCTGGTGCGATGGAAAACAACGATATTTATGTTTCTATCTCCTCTTTCCTAGGTATATATTATTATACAGCCATACATAAAAAAACAAAGTTACGTTTCAGAAACAAAATAATATATATGTAGGTAATCATTATTTCTTGCATGATGTGGAATGCATTTAAATCTCCGAAATATTGTTTTTAAGTTGGATCCGTCAAGGTGGCGCGCCAAATTCAAAAAATCTTCGGTTTTTTGCAAATTGCAGCGCTTTTTTACGTTGTATGTTGACGCAAATTCGATTCGCGACGATAATTATAATATAATTAATAAAATATAATCATTAAAATCATCAATATAGGCCTTGAAATTATATTTGAGGAAAATACGATAAATTCGTGAAAAAATTACGATTTTCCTCAAATATAATTTCGAGGGCTATATTGATGATTTTAGTGATTAAAATATATTAACCATATTATCATTATTGTCGCGAATCGAATTTGGATCAACATACAACGTAAAACAGCGATGCAATTTGCAAAAAACCCAAGATTTTTTGAATTTCGCGCACAACCTTGACGGATCACCTTAAGGGAAACGGATGTTTGTGTTGTCGCAATGTCATTTGCATTAAGTGTGACCAGTAAGAAACAATTACCCTTTGACGCTGGCAGAATAGTGGACATCATCGGCTCAGTTGCCATATCAAGAAAAAAAAATACCCTTGTCTTGAGTACCATAATAATTAACTAAACACCAGTTACATACTTTATAAAAAAAAAATTACAATGAATATGATTTTAATCTTATGAAAAATAATTTGAGTTGAGCGAAGTACCTACTATACTTACTGATTACACCGAAAATGCTGTACAGATTTCGATGCAATTAAGCAGTCAGGTAGGTTAGATTTTCCAGAAATGCCCATGGCAGAACATATTGGTGAAACCGTACGGGTAAAAATCGTTAGATATTTTCGTCAAATAAAATTAATACCTAATAATAATAACTGCCGTTCGGTGGTCCCAATGCCACGCGTGAGCTGTACAAGGGATCTTTTGGGGTCTAACGTTATTTGGTTTTTCCATTGAAATTCTGAAGCGCTCTACACACCAAAGTTGGCGTGTTTGGTGGTTAGAGTACTTTAGTAGTAGTCTGGATTCGTACACAGTTAAAGCACTAATAACTTAGCTACCTACATGGCACCATCATGGGACAAAATAACTGGCAAATTAATGTTCTGTGTATCTTTGTCCTTGTTGTTGTGTAAATAAAACAAACTATGGTCGTTTGGTTAATGTATTTACTTCAATTCGTTTACCAATAATGCTGGGTAATAACACTAGTCAATGTATATAAAAGCCAGTTTAAAATCCAAATACTTTTGTATACAATACATTGTAAAATTTCGTCACAGTAAAATACAGGTAGACAAAAAAATAAATGCACTTAACGCGCCCTATACATGGCAACATTCACTTACGATTTTTTGGCAAATCCTTACGTTACATTATCGAGTATAATAAATTGCACAATGACTTTAAAAAAATAAATTATTGAAATTTTACAATTTCCGTAAATAAAAATAAGTTCCAATATTATCAATTTTGTAAAAAAATAAATAGGTATCTTTTTGACCGAAACAGTATAAAATGACTAAGCAGAACTTAATCTCACCAGTATAAAAATTTAAAAATAAAAAGCACATTCCTACTTATAAAAAATCAATTTTGGGCCCGATGATGGCCTAATTATTATTAATAAAAAAGTTACCATAACTTTGATTTTAATTACCTATAATAACTATCTTTTGCTCACAATTTGCTTTTTCGCTGTGAGTGAAAGAGGTAGATAAATTAAAATCAAAGTACTGATATGTTTTAGGATATAGGCGGATATTTTATTGTGCAATTCATAAATCCCTGACCCCAGTCCCGTAGTTTGCTCCCCCTGCCCTATTCAAGGCGTCTTTGAATTGATCGATGTCTATTTCGGATTGATTTTCCAATTGTAACTCCACAGCAAAATTCTGTAAAAGAAAAGAGGTAATTTTAAAAATAAAATCTTAAACACTCCATATAAATGCACATAAATATTATAAAATACTAGCTGAACCGCTGATACCAACCGAAATAATAGTTACTCCTTATAACATCAGGCTATCTGGCACACAGACAGACAAAAAAGTTAAAGATTGTTTTTTTGTTATAAGTACATATCGTATATAATTTCATAATATGCATCTAGTAAAAAGTGTTATTTTAACATTACAAACAGACACTTCAATTTTATTTATTATTATGTAAAGATGAAAATGGAATGGACAAAAATTAACGTAGTGAGACCGCACGGCACGCGTCGCGCAATCGATAGCGCAGAAATGGAACGTTAAAATTAAACGTCAAACTCATCCGTCAACCGCCAACCAAAAAAGCCGCCTCGTAACTGTCAATGTCAAAATAAATTGAACAACAAGTGAGGTTGTTTTTTAAACCGGAAAAAATATCAAAAAATGGAAGAATTACAAAACAAAGTGCCGTGCAGAGAAGAGCAGATAAACGACTTGTTAAATCTACTCGGCGAAGGTGACGAATGTTTACCTTGTTCTATATTTATCAGTGGCAGTATGGCCACGGGAAAAACTGTATGCGTAAACTCTGTATTACGAACTTTAAACTACAAACATGTTGTTATTGACTGTATCGAGTGTTATACACCTAAAATAATGTTCGAGGGTATCCTGTCGGGCTTAGAAGATGAGGAAACCGACGTTAAATGTGAAACTATGATGGATCTCATAAACAGTTTTAGTAGGCTACAGGAGACGCTACTTGGTTATAAACCGGTATTAATAGTGTTCGACAGGGCTGAGAGGCTACGCAGCATGGACCATAACATAATGAGCGCATTTTTAAGATTACAAGAGCTCTGCAATCTAAACATTTGCACTATATTCATTACACATTTAGTTTATGAGAACTTCTACTTCAAAATGGGTGTTCGTGAACCTATAAAGCTATATTTCTCAAATTACAACAAAGAGGAACTGTTTAAAATAATCTTTTTGCACCAAAAAAGTTTTATAAACCACCTACTCACAACCTATGAAGTTGATGAAGAAATCAAAGAAGAATTAGAGAAACCAGAGCTGTTTGCAAACTTTCTCAATGCATTTTTGAGCGTATTTTATAGACCGTGTCGCGATTTGATTGAATTGCAGCATATGGCATGCGTCAATTTCATAAAATACTGTGAGCCGATCATTAAAAATGAGATCAATGCTTCCGATTTGTCAAAGCTCTGGCGTCACATTTCTCCAATCCTCAAATCAAGTTTGGAACTCCTTTACCTACGTATTAGTAACTCAAAGCCTATAAAACCATCACCAGGGAAAGAAAACAGCGATGCTGACAACACATTATCTCACAACTTTGAAAACACATTGAAAGAAGAGTTGACATCAACGAAAACATTTGCACAGAGTTTCGAACTCCCATACTATGCAAAATTCCTACTAATTGCCGCATACTTGGCCAGTTACAACCCACCGAAAGAAGACAAGAGACTGTTCATGAAACACCATGGGAAGCAACGCAAAAGGCTTCAGCAAGTCAGGGCAAAAGCAAAGATTACTGAAAAACTAAACACACAACTCGGTCCAAAAGTCTTCACTCTGGACCGTTTATTAGCAATATTTTACGCAATATTGGAAGAAAAAATTGGTCTGACAAGTAACTTATTAGCTCAAATAGCAACTTTAGTTGAATTGAAACTAATAGCAGGCAGCAAAGAGGTAGATTTGGATACAGCGAAGTACAAGTGTATAGTTGGTTACGATTTCATTTCTGCGGTCGCTCAAACCGTTGGTTTTAATGTTAGGAAGTATTTGTATGATTTTATGTGATCTGAATTTTGGTTTTGTATTTATTTATTGCATTTTTTTAATATAGGTACAATGTTTAAAAATTCACAACTAATTATATTTGTATTTTTTTTTTGTATCTTTATCACAGATCGCGCATGTACATTTTTGGCCCAATAGATAAAAGACAGTTCAAAATACGTAATAGAGAATAGTCCAATAGACGGCGAGCATCGACTGACGAACCAATCGCGTGCAGCCTCGGCGCCCCCCGTCTTCTCCATTCCGCCAAAGAGACCGAAAAACCAGCTAATGCGCAGGTGATTGTGATCATAAGTGGTGCCGCTAGTTATACCTAGAGACAAATGAACAACCCCCTATAGTCTTTGTCCCGTCATTGGCTCCAGCATTACCATTATACCAACGTCCACATTAATAAAACGGTTACATTCAGTTACTCATGTTCCCATCGACCTCTCCAGCTAATAAGAACGGCTTGTAAAACTGCCTGTCCCAATCGTTCCCGGGAAAAGAATTCATGATTAGGGCTGCCATCACCTGAATTCCCGCCACCGGATAAAGATTCAAAATCCCTGGACATTCTTTTCGAAATCGGGATTTTTCCCCAGATACCTACCCTTGAAAATATGTATTAAAAAATATAAAATACGATAGCTAAGCGTTTCTAAGTAATGAAAGTCACAAACACCCAGTACCTAAACGAACGAAACTGCAAACGCAACGGGCGTCCGGATTTCACCCAGATATTTTTTGAAAAACCCTCGGACGTTCTCGGACGCCTTCCCAAACTAGGGGAAATTCGGGCAGATGGCAGCCCTACTCATGACTCATGATGACGATTTACATTAAATTTATTGTCAAACAATTTTGTATGATTCGAATGACACACGCATATCTGCCGATGAAACAATCAGACAGTCCTGTAACGAATCTAAAACTAAGCGATTTTTATCGATGCTATCAAATCTGTTTGAAGTAGTCATCGATACCGACTAGACAAGTCGATAACGTAATTATTTTGCCGAATAGTGCTGTCTACTGATTGTTTAAGTAAAGATTATCGATTTCAAAATAAGCTTGACTTAAAAATGTATTGTCAACGTAATCTTTTGATTAGATTAGAAAGAAGTAAAAGATTGTGGTCGTAAGAGTTAATTTAAATAATCTAATACTAATATTATAAAAGCGTAAATCTCTGGAACTACTGCCGGCCTAGCATGACCACGATAGAAACGGGTTTTGTCTACATAGAAATAGACAAAGTGACAGATTGTAGAAACATTTCTACGTTTTATGAATGAAATCTGTCACTTTGTCTATTTCTATGTAGACAAAACCCGTTTCTATCGTGGTCATGCTAGGCCGGCTGGTCGGATTGGAAAAAATCTTTTTGTATATGATAGCCAGATTCATGAGGAATAGTGTAGGCTATTTAACATCACGCTGCGACCCTTAGGAGCCGAGCAGCGGGGGTGAAACCGCGGGGCACAGCAGCAGCTAGTACCTATTCATAAAACCGCTCGTCGTTATCATAATCGTCACGTAGTGGCTATGCAACTGGCTGGTGCGCGACGTGTTGCGAGTTCGATTCCCGCACGGAGCAATACTGCAATATTTGTTTCAGGGCTAGGTGTTTGTGTAGGAGTTATTAAACGCACTGTCGATAGGTACATTACAGGAGAAATTCCTAATTGTTATTAAATATTAAGACATTCCAAAAACAACTGACACAGTCGCGGATTGAACCTGCGACCTCTGCCGTACCGTCGCCAGCGCTCTCCCAACTGAGCTACCGTGTCTTCGCCTGAATCAGTTGCTAGTTCAATTCCTAATTATTGTCATCAAACTTATCAGTCCACAGCTAAAATCTCGAGACTGTTGACCCATCGAAGAACCTACCTTGTCTTGATCAAGCGTTGGTAGCAAACAGCCCAGGACCTGCAGTCTCGACATAGATAACGATCGCTTTACTATCTATGAAACACCCTATGGATATGGACAAATACGGCGGAACAACCGATTTCGGTCGTAAAGCAATCGCTATCTATGTCGAGACTGCAGGCCCAGGGTAGCAAGGAGGCATGAAGTGTACTTACAGAGATGATGTCCTTGATGATGGCTTTGTCGGTGGACATCTTGGCGCGGTTGATGACCGACACGTTGGGCCCCACCCACGTGACGAACAGGAACTTCTTGCGTTTGGACATCTCATCGCCCATTTGCAACCTGGTTGAGGAAAATAATATTAGACTAGGTGACCATTTTAAATGACCTCCGTAGTGTAGGGTGGCTAGTACTGCGAAGAGGTCAGGCTGTATTTCTGGTTCATTTGACCGGGATTAGGTGAAATGTGGCTTAGATTTTGAGTTGGACCCCAAGCTAACAATCTGGGAAATCTACATTAAAATTCAGTACCTAGATACTATGAGCGTGATGCGCACACAAAAAGAAAAAAAAAATGGGCATGGTTAGGTACGTCCCCTATCCAATATAAATAACTTTTAGATGAGGCGAATCCTGAAAAATAAAAAAAATATATATCAGCTGTTTCATAAGTATACTTAAATAATTTTAATCGCGAAAAATATCGGCTGTTTCAGGGTTTGTCTCATAATGAAGGTTGCTTATATTCATGAATACTTTCACCCCCCGAAAAAAAAACAGTGAATTTAAAATCATGATGTTTGAAGCTGGTATCATAAAGAAAGACCATGTTATTTAATAGTACCTATAAGAGATTTCAAAAATCAACCGACCCGACGCGAACGGGATTTGAACCTTTGCCGTACCGTGGCACTGCTCTTAACCAACTGAGCTGCCGCGTCCCGCCTGCTTCAGTTGAAATTTGGAATCTCTTAATACCCCTCCTTCTTAAGCAATCTTTACTCTTGTAAAGAGCTATTACTATTACAATTGTGTCACCAGTGCCGTCGCGGTGAGCCGGTCACTTAGTGACTTAATAGCATTGCACCGGTTGCCTCACCTGTTACTTAAATGCAATTGCTCAATTAGGCCGCAATATGATTCGGGCCAGTCTCGCTGACGATTTTCAGTAATTTACAGTTGTCATATTTAATGGGCTGTTTTTCTTTGGAGTAATGGGAATGATATTGGTGATTTTATCACACCTCCGCCGCGAAACCATAGCAGCGAAACCGCAGTACAGTCCGTCTGACTTGTGCGTTGTACGACAAGCGTGGTCTAACTTACAGATTTGATTATTTTCGCGGCGGAGGTGTGATATAGGCTGGGTGTCTTCAAGTCGCAAGTGAATCGGTTTCTTCTAGGCAAGCATGCTCCATCGTAGACCGCATCATCGCTTAACATCAGGCGAGATGGCGGTCAAACGCAAAACCGGACAAGTGCGAGTACGACTTGCACCCTGAGGGTTCCGAAATATGCAATAGCGCTATCTATGCCGCTATTAGGTACATCATATCTAGTAGATCAATATCATATCTTGATCATAGATGGCGCTACAGCATACTTCTAGTGGCGCCATCTATGAGCAGATGGCTCCACTAATGGTCATGACAGACGGACAACAAAGTGATCCTATTAGGGTTCCGTTTCTCCTTTTCAGGTACGGAACCCTAAAAATAATAAAAGATGTGTCAACGAACCTGAGATATCCGAAGGCGCGGTCGTCGTCGGAGAACTGTGTGCGGAACTCCGTGAAGTCGGAGCCCCGCGCTGAACACACGATACGGGCACCGTCGAATTTGAACACCGCCCTATAAATAAGTAGGTATAATTGGTTAATAAACAATTTACATTCATAGGTTGGTGCGTAAAATCGCGGAATGTTCCGAAAGTTGTGTTCTTGTGTGTTACCTACTGATTTGGAGTGTATTATATTGTGTGTTAGGGGGAGGCCCCATTAGCCCGTTGCGCTGCGCTGCGTTGCGTCACTTCACAATACACTTCTCCGTTGCGTTGTCGTATGCATTGCGTCGACGAACCAACGGAGTGTGAAATGACGCAACGCAGCGCAGCGCAACGCACTAACGGGGCCTCGCCCTTACATGTTCTGTTGTGTTGTAGGTACTATAACACATCAGAACATGTAACACACCAGAATACAACTTTCGGCAATTTCACCCAGGTACCTTTTATAATAGATACCTACACTGGCGACCCGCCCCTTCTTCGCATGGGTGCAATTAATCTACTGATGTAGCGACATGTCAAAACAGAGATTTCTGTTCAGTATCTAAGTTAAATATTAACGTAAGTATTATACACATAAACCTTCCGGAATAAATTCTCTAAATGGTGGTAAAAAACACATTAAAATCCATTGTGTAGTTAAGGAGAACTAAGCGGACAAACAGACACCATAAGCGGCGTGTTTTGTACTAAGTATTATACCACGTTTTTATTAACTCGCTTTTCGACAAAAAAAAGAGTACTAAAAAGTTGAACTAAGTCAACTCATTCTGATAGTGTTTGGAGAATGCATTTAATTTAAAAGTCCATTCACTCAATTAGTGTCGCCTTTCAAAGGTGGCGCCTTCGACGGCGACGCCTTTGAAAAGCGACACTAAATGTGCAAACTGACTTTTACTTATTTTAGCGCAATGTTGCTATGATGTCCTCCTATAATGATCTCCTTATTTCTATGATCTCAGAGCTTGACGGTTTGACATGATCGATGTGATTGTCGCCGACAGACCGAATGCGATCAATAATATAGATACTTAAATACAGTGTTTTAGTTTAGTGTGAGTGACAAATAACAGTTAGATTGAGGGTGTGCACTGTGTGCAGCATTTTTAATGTATTTTAATGTGTGGGAGATGCCGGAAAACTCGTTATTTTGAAGTGGTGACAGCGGTTCCCGTACTAATTTGCTATGATATAACATAATTATCTCCTGTAGTGCAGTGATAGCCTAGTGGATTAACCATGTGCCTCCCATGGCGAATGGTTCGAGTTCGATCCCGAGGCACGCACCGCTGACTTTTCGAAGTCATGTGCGTATTAGAAATTAATTATCACTTGCTTTAACGGTGAAGGAAAACATCGTGAGGAAACCGGCATGTCCTAGAACCAAAGATTCGAAGACATGTGACGTCCACCAACTCGCACTGGGCCCGCGTGGTGGACTACGGCCCACTTCCTCTCACAGAGGAGGCCTGTGTCCCAGCAGTGGGAACATTATAGGCCGATTATGCTATGCTTATGCTAACATATCTCCTTGTTTCTATGACCTGAGAGTTACGTCTTCGTAGAGGCCATCAATGATAGATAGACGTAGGTATATTTGTTGAATGCTTACCACTCAGTGGGCGATGTGTCCGACCTTACATCTTCGTAGGCTGCCCGTATCGTGTCCCTGTCCAGCCCAGTTGTCATTGTCACCTGTAACAAACAAACAATGTTAATTAGTAACAAAAAAAAATTTTTTTCTTCCATAAATCTATACTAATATTACAAAGTTGAAGAATTTGTTTGTTTGTTTTGTTTATTTGAACGCGCTAATATCTGGAACTACCAATCGGATTAGAAAAATTCTTTTTCTATGTGATAGCCAGATCCATAAGGAATGGTACCTATAGGATATGTAACATCACGCTACGTCCCTTAGGAGCCGAGCAACGGGGGTGAATCCGCGGGGAACAGCTATGAGAAAATACCTACCTACCTGAAATAAAACATTAACTTCAATTATTTTGTTATAATAAATTGTGGGTACATCTCATCTCCTCCTCAGCACTCATTAGTAGGTATAATTAAGTTCTTGGAACCCCAAAACTCATTTAACCTTCACTCAGAAGTCAGAAACATAATACGAATTGCTTACTAGACCAAAAACGGTCTACCTTCTCAGGTAGATCCAACTTTTCCGAAAGTTTCTTGGTAATTAGGGTAATTAGGTACCTACTCACCTCAATTTAAGTTTAAGTGTACAAAATAAACATTTATTTATTTATTATTATTTATTTAATTTCAGATACTAATTAGGTACAGATTTTTTTTGTAACTTTTATAATATGTATAGGAGATATCATGCGGCATGCCTTACAGCCTGACTATTCTGTATCGACTCGCCGCGCAATATTCGCGCGTTCCAAGGAGAATGTCGCGGTGAGATCTTTCTTTCTATAAATATCTTCAGCGTGACCCACGGAGCTGTGCATTTTTTCGGAATAAAAAAATAATAATTTAAAGAAAAACAAAAAACCCGACTGCGTAAAAACTAATTTTAAAAAATAAGTAAAAACTAAAAAGAAAGAAACAAGCCCAGTAGTTTAGAATTCTGTTAAGTAATACTAAATAACTACACAATTGAAATAGTTTTATAATCGATACACACATAAAACAAATCATAAATTCTAATGCAGAACAGAACGACTCACAGTCGGGGCCCATTTAAATTTTACCAATCAAATCTTCCCAAGGGGCCCCGACTGTGAGTCGTTCTGTTCTGCATTAGAATTTATGATTTGTTTTATGTGTGTATCGATTATAAAACTATTTCAATTGTGTAGTTATTTAGTATTACTTAACAGAATTCTAAACTACTGGGCTTGTTTCTTTCTTTTTAGTTTTTACTTATTTTTTAAAATTAGTTTTTACGCAGTCGGGTTTTTTGTTTTTCTTTAAATTAGTATTTTTTATTTTATACTTTTTAGTTACGATTCATTGACTTCGTTATAAGATGGTAAATTTCGCAATCTAGTCATTTCATTGAGGGAGTTAATATCGTGGCGAGAATGATTGCTTTGTTAAACAACTTTAAATCGTTATATTTCCTAAACTATTATTTAAAATGAAAAATGATAAAAGGAACCTAAAGATGATTTTAAAATACCTATTCAACGACACCCCACTTGACATAGTTCATCAACTTTTTTTTTTTTCATTTTGACAATATGGCGTCTGGTTGTCGCTGTGGTGAATTTTGATTACTGTTATGTCTTTAGTGACACTCGCAAGGTTAAGACGAATCGATTGACGTAAGAATTATCAAAATCGGCCTACGCATTTGGTCTCTAGAACGCCACATAGAAACAAACATACATACATACATACATACATACATACATACATACATACATAGACTGATAAACACATTACCCTCCTTTGCGGCGTGCAGTCGGGTAAAAAATACCTAGCTTTAGCACTCAGTGATAGTGATAATGTAGCTTTCTATTAGTGAGGGAATTTTCAGAATCGGATTAGTAGTTCCGGATACTATTATACCCTCCACATACACACAAATAACAAACTCACAAAATTCGCACTGTCTCTTTCTATTTTTAGTACATACCATAGACTATATCTTGCGTGGATTAGAGAACTATTTGTATAGTCACCAAACGTTTGACAATTCCGGAATAAGCCTTCCATTTAGAACTTCGTGTTTGCCTAGACCGCTATGCTGGCGTCTTTTTTGCAATCTGGCTGAAACGTTCGGCGTTCTGAGTGGACACTTTTGTTTAAAGATAAAAGATAGAAAAAACAAGCCGTTGACAGTCACTGCCCAATTGTGAGGACAATAACCTCTTATCTAAGAGTTTCATAATGATGAATGCGATCATTATGTTCTGCAATAGGTGCTCCAAGATATCGTTGAAATGACCGACATTTGGGACCTCAGATCATATAAACAAGGGAGACGTGCTAAGGCACTATTGAGTTTGACGTTTTGACATGATCAATGTGACCTTGTTGCCGACGGACGAATGCGATCGATGATTACTAAACTTCGCAGGTAGATAGATGTCTTCTGTAAACCGCCTTAAAGGGGTGTAGCAAAATTAGGAAAAAGAACCGGCCAAGTGCGAGTCGTACTCGCGCACCGAGGGTTCCGTATCATTTTTGGACGTACCTATAAAGTGAAAAAAACCGGACCGCAAAACTAAGTTAGTTAGTGAAGGAATTTTGATGATTTTGAAAAAACGACTAGTTAGGAACATCGTTTTATTTTTGGTGCAATATTTGGGTTAATTGCTATCAACTCTAATTATTTCAGATTTTTCACTCTGCAAACTTCAGAGATAAGGGGGGGGGGGGTGGAATGGTAATTTTTCAAACATTTTTCATCTATGTCGGAAACGGTGAGACATAAAATAAAATGAAAATATATTTTGAAATGTGCAGATCAAGCCCTTTCATATGATAAATGTCACTTGACCTAGTAACCCTACTTTAAAATATCGGACCCCCACTCCGGCCCCTTTTGCAATGAAAATAAAAATAATTTATAAACTTTTTTCATTTGCAATAGAGTTAGGCAAGCATTCTTTATAAAGGTTCCTTTTTACCATTTTGGTACGGAACCCTAATTAATACAGGGGTAGGATTTAAAAAACACTTCTAACACCTAAATTGGTTTCAATAAGTTATATATGTTGTTTATTTTGTAAGATATTGCGTGTGAGAGATATTGTGTTAGTGAGAGTTGACCAACCGCAAAAATAACTTTGTACTTCGTAATTTTATATTATGAAAACATTTTTGTGTAAATTAAATGGCATTTAAAGTGTTAAATTTGTATCTAAAAACTTGAATTCCATGAAATTGGTTTCTATTAGGTATAAACTTCTTGATTGATTGACATGGACTTGCATCTGTACTCAAATAAGATGTTTCGTAATTCGATATTGGTCTGTTAGATAAATGAGACATTGATTACAAACTGTAATCGGAGTCTTACAGAACTTTTACGACTACGATTTGACCTTTTTCCTTATCGAACTGACGAGAATCGATGTTGTTTTTTGATGCGAGCGTAGTTTTACATTTTGGGACCTATAAATACGTTTCTGATAATTTTATCGCAATCATCTCCACTAGATATTTTAAATTATTTATTAACACAGAAAATTTTGTTTATTTTAAACTCCTTTAAATATGACGTGTTCGTAAATCATAATTACTTATCTATTTATTTCCTGAATCTCTTTAGTTATGAGTATGACTATCAGTGATCCTTCATCCTAAACTTGTTACCTTCATCTCCTAATTCTAGATCAGACCAGTACCTTAGATGAGCAGGAGAATCCTGAATGACATGACTCCACGTCTTGGGCATCCACACTAGGACAGGAGTCGTCTTCCTTCCCTTCCTTCACAATAGCATACAACTCATCTATCCTGTTCTTCAGGACTTTAATCTCAGTCTTAAGTTTCCTCCTATCTGTCGAAACTTCTTCTAAAGCGACAATTTTCTCCGAAAACTGTGCCAAAATCTTCCTCAGTTCGTCCACATTTTTGTTCAAAACTTCAAATTTGCTCACGATATTGTTCTGATTTTCTGCTAACTTGAATATGTGGTCTTGTAGTAACTTGTAGCTGACTTCCACATGGCTCGTCTCTTCGCCGTCCATGCTTAACTTGAGGGTTCAGAATTGGTTCATTTTAACGGGTTTTACTTTGATAATGTTGTCATATTTGACGCGTGGGCGGTGTTTTTTTTATGTTCAGTTTGAGCCAGTAGCTGTTGAAGAAGGCGCGTTTGAGAAAGAAACCTTTTTTAATTTCACTTTTTTGTGTCATATTTTGTTTGTACTGTATGTTTGTCCCACGTTTGTCCGCTTAGTTCTTCTAAACTACACAATGGATTTTAATGCGGTTTTCACCAACATTTAGAGAATGTATTCCGAAAGGTTTGTGTGTATAATACGTTAATATATAAGTAACTTAAATTCAACACAGAGATCTCAATGTTTTGACATGTCACCACATCAGTAGGTTGCACCCCTGCAAAGTAGAGGTGGGTCGCTAACTCGCTGGTTGTTTATAGTGCCTTAAAGCATCTTAAAGGTAAAGTTACGAGACTGCAAACCTAAAACTCGTTTACCTTAACGGAATAGGTGCAAATTGTAACAGGAAAGTCGAAACAAAAACAATCTATTTTTGCGACACCGCCGACAGGACGGAAGACCTATATTTACATAGGGAGCAACGACCAAAATCATTTCATTTCAAAATCATGACGGACACAGCGTCACAACTCAGCAAAAGAACAAAAACTTTCATCATTTTCCACACATTCCGTCGCCATCTTGCCAGACAGGCGTGAGACAAAAAAACTGTTATTTTGCAAAAACTTTATCAATCTGAGCACGGCACGGGCGGCCGACCGCGACGCTACACGGTACGATCGCGGATCACTTTCATTTGAGCGAAAACATCTCAGAAACTGGAGCAAACGTGGTAAGGTGCAAGGTATGAGAGGAAGGAGGAGTATGGGGACCTTGGAAAAGTAGGGTATACCCTCTGATCATAGAAACAAGGAGATATGCCATCATAGCAAATTAGTACGTGAACAACTGTCGCCACTTTTAGTACATTTTTCAACACAATTACAAGCGCTCCTCGTGAATATAAGGATCTCCCACACATTAAAAATTCCGCACACCCTCAATCTAACACTGTTAATCGTCAGTCAACACTAGCACTAAACTAAAACACTGTATTTATATCATCAACATCGATCGTGTTCGGTTCGTCGCCAGCGTGTACTTTTGTACTACGCCCAATGTGGGCAAATTAAAGCATCAAGCTCAATAGCGCCTTGGCACACCTCCCTTGTTTCTATGATTTGAGGGTATACTCCACTAATGACGATACAAGGACATCGAGCGCATCTTGGGCAGTTACCAGGATGGTATAGGGCGGATAGTGCGGCTGAAGCGGGATGGACCTACCGGGGTTGTCCCGGTTTTTTTTTAATTTCTTCAACCCGCAGCTGAACTGTGCATTTTTTCGGGATAAAAAGTAGCGTATAGCACTCAGAGATAATGTAACTTTCTATTAGTAAATGAATTTTCAGAATCAGATCAGTAGTTCCGGAGATTACCCTTTGGTCGTGTTCGGATATAAATAATACCACCACGTTGTAGGTATTACAAGATTATAATTTGTATTACAAGATTATAATTAGGGAGTCACTCAAAAATACAGGGGGGTCACAGGGTCACAGTCACAGACATAATCATGGCCGCTTGGCGTCAGTACAAGTAAAAGTAAGTAAGAGAGAGGAAGTGAATTGCCGGAACAAATACATCCTTCCGGCTTGTCAGTGTTGCTATGTAATCTTAATATTATTTACTAAGGCTGCCCATGCATGGGTCAGTGTTGCCAATATGAACAGTTATATACTAAGGTTGCCCATGCATGACGCCACACCCCTATACACAGCTACCTATATTCAGCTTCACATATCCTACACAAACTCCAAAAATTCGCACTCTCTCTTTATAAATATTAGTATACTAACTGTTCCCCGCGATTTCACCCCCGTTGCTTGGCTCGATAGCCTATACTATTCCTCATGAACCTGGCTATCATATACAAAAAGATTTTTTCAAATCCGACTGGTAGTTCCGAAGTATCTAATTCTCGTAAAGCCTTATTGTCGCCGACGCCCTTGCGATCAAGCGTTCGGTCACCCCGCCAAATCTTATTCACCTTGACCGAAGTAAGGTGTGACCCGACACCCGACAGTCGCGAAGTAGACACCTATATGTATACTCAGTCAAGGCTAAAGGTCATATAAGCCTGATAATAAGTATTATTTTGTAGTGTTTCGCCCGTATGGAAATCTAGTTTTAGATTCTTTTACGGCTTTTGAATACCTACGATGAATGTCTGTTGATATTTGCGTTTTATGTACCTATTTAATTTGGTTATCTTCGTTTGAAAGTTTTCCAACGATATATGTAGTACCCCGATGCAGCAGTTTTTAGGGTTCCGTACCAAAATGGTAAAAAAGGAACCCTTATGGTGCGACTTCGTTTGTCTGTCTGTCTGTCTGTCTGTCACACCTGCTTATTTCAGCAACTACTTATGCTATCGACTTGAAATTTGGAACAGTTATAAAAAATGCTTGTTCAACTTTATTGCAAATGAAAAATGTCCAAAAATATTTTTATTTTCATTGCAAAAGGGGCCGGAGTGGGGGTCCGAAATTTCAAAGTGGGGTTACTAGGTCAAGTGACATATCATATGAAAGGGCTTGATTTGCACATTTCAAAATATATTTTTATTTTATTTTATGTCTCATAGTTTTCGACATATGATGAAAAATGTCCAAAAAAATACCATTCCCCCCCCCTTATCTCCGAAGTTTGCGGGGCGAAAAATTTGAAATAATTGAAGTTGATAGGAATTGACCCAAATATGGCCCCAAAAATAAAACGATGTTCCTAACTAGTACAGTTTTTTCAAAATCATCAAAATTCCTTCACAAACAAAGTTATGCGGTCCGGTTTTTTTACTTTATACGTCCAAAAATGATATGGAACCCTCGGTGCGCGAGTACGACTCGCACTTGGCCGGTTTTTTTTTCCATCGGGCTGCCATCTCACATCTGCTACTTTATAATTGGGTAGGTAAGGTCACATTCAAAATAACCACCATCCGTTCCTAGTACGGTTGCCAACCCTACAATAATAATATACCTAGTACGAGTCCAACTAGAGATCGTTCTACATAAGAATTCCCTTCGACGCTACGTTGGCTGTACTGAATCTCAATTTATTACAACGTTTTTAACGGTGTTGGAAGTTTTCTTTCAGCACCAATTCACTATCATCACTTTTTGACGTCCTAAATATTATTATAAAACACAAATCTACAAAAATCACAAAACGATATGACCTAAATAGCAATGACAAACAGGGGAGCCAACATAACTTCTAGGGGAATTCTTACGTGAAACGGTCTCTAGCTATATTTTTCAAAAAAATATTGTCAGTACCTAGGCGAAACTAGAATATTTTAGTAGGATAAAAAATTAAGCAACATTATGTATTCGTTTCAAAATATTGAAGCGTAAAACGGAAATAAAAAAAATAAAGGCACAAAGCAGTAGGTAGATAAAAATAATGAAAATATTTATTTCAAAAATAAAATATTAATTTAAAACAGGTATTTTTATTTTTTTGAAAATGATTACGAGTACACATAAATTAATAATGTACTTATTTAAATCGCTACACGCTTTAAACTTGCACGATCAAATAGGTATGTAGATGACAAACGGAAATGTGTTTATTTTCTTATGTTTGTGCAACACTTTATTTGTATTTACAAAAGAAAGTTTGGTATGGATCGGTGCTTTACCTAGCAAAGAACGGAGTCAATTTAATGACCCATCATTTCCCTCTTTGCAAAGTATTAATTAGGATTAATTTAATTAGTGGTGTTGTAAAGTTATTAATTAAGACTTTTGTAGTTTAAAAACTTTAAAAAAAGTAACAACCGCCTTCAAAAAGATCACAAAAATGTGACCTATGTGTCAAACAGTTTCGGAAGTCGGTGCCGAACCAAACGAAATAAAAAATCGAAGGCACCGACTTCCGAAACTGTTTCACGGTTTTACTTTTTTTTTAAGTTTTTTATTTTTCTATTTTGAGTGACATAAATAAACACACGCGATTACAGCAGTTATAAATTCATTAGGTTGTAGGTACCACTAACCAAACCTACACACTTTTATTCCTAATAAGTACATTTCTTTTACTGAACACATCTGCGTACGCTCTGACGGAGGTCTCAGGTAACAAACATAAAAAAAAATACAACTGAATTGAGAACCTACTCCTTTTTTGAAGTTGGTTAATAAATATCCGATGCCGTGAGCGGGCAGTACGGCAGACGAACCGGGCGCAAACAAACAGGAAAGAACTACACGTGTTATCACGTCGTGTTTACCTAAAGTTAAATTATTAATAATTACAACGCGTATTATTAAATTAATAGTAGTATAATTATATTCCAGGGTTTCCTATTCATGTTTATTTAAATATAATCAGCCATTCGTGCTAACTAATTAAATATTAATGTCAATCTCAGGTGTCAACCACTATTTATTTTACAACTGTTTTTTATTTAGGTACTTTTATTTTTCATGTATTTATTTATTTTTGCTTTTGAATATTTGTATAGGTTTACAATGTAGTAAAACATGATAATAAACTTAGGTAGGTATACCCATAACTTATTGTAAAATGAATGAAACCTTACTATTAAATTCCTACTATACTTAATAAATAAATCAACTTACCTATGTAATTTATTATGATGACTAAATAATACAATTTCAAAATCCCGCTAATCGAACACAAAAAGCACTGAACTAACGGTCTCCCATCGGATAACTGAACGGATTAACGTACGCTTAACCTCACACAGACCACACAAATAAGATCTAATTTAATTTAATAGTTTAATGCGGTTATTAATTGACATCTGGCGAACTGAATAATAATATATTATGTTAAATATTTTCCTGTAAATTGTTTGGAGTTCGACGTACAGACGGGCAACTTTTGAACGCAAGTAGGCTCAAGTAGCTACTAAAAGTTGCTTTGTAGTTTTCATGATTTACAATTTTGCGATGATTACAATATATTTTGAACGTATCTTTTGAACGTTGCTACTTTTGTTTCGTATATTTTATGACGTATTTTAGGTATCTTAGAGATAATTTCTTCATTCGTCACACTACCTAAATCAAAACCAGCGCAGTCTTCGCTCAAGAGGGGTTGAGGGGGGAGAGGACACCAACCTAAAGACTTTTTCATGTTTGCTAGAACGTAGGTCCTACGCAAATTAGTAATTATGAGAGACATTGGCGAAGGGTAAAGGTTTTCACAAGGCAGCAGGCCATTCAAAAAAGTGTGCCGAAATTCATAAAAGGGTCAAAGACGTGGTATTATATTATCTGTGTCAAAGGGAACCCGAAATGGGAAGCTGAAAAGAATCTGAAAGCCTTTGCTACTGACGCGAGATTTCACCGCAAAAGTGCCAATTTGTTTGCGAATGTCACGGTGAAATTCTCCCTCGATCGTTCGCAAACAAATTGACAGTTCTCGCGGTGATATCCCGCGGCTTGTCGATGCGGACAGGCTGATCATCATTGATCCATTTACAAGTCACTATCACTTCCACACAATTTTTTTCACTTTCACTTCAAAACATCTTTGACACCACAAAAAAGTCGCTCAACAAACACAGTTGCATACGCCACCCCGTCTGCACCGAACCTAACTCGCTGCGTTCGTTCAACTCCGGCGCATGCGTCATTGACTTTATTTAGATCCATAGAGTGTTAACCTTGGTTGGGTGTCATCTCCCGATGGGCTGCGTTTTAGTCTGGATTCTAAATGGAATATTGGGACGAGAAATGGGATTCATTTTGGAATTAAATGAAAGATTAGGTACTTTCTGATTTTGTAATAAATGTTCTTCATTCATGGCATGGCTATTGGCATATATTTTTTTACGATACCTATTGGCTAGATATAAGTAGCTAAAAAGTAAGGTAAAAACACCGGATAAGTGAGAGTAAGACTCGCACCCTGCGGGTTCCGTATAAAAAGAAGTTTGTAATCGCAAAAAAATTTTTTTTTGGCCAGAAATAATGCAGATTTTTTTATGTTTTCCTTTTGCCGCAAGACCTTGCTTCTTGCCCAATTTCATGATTCTAGGTCAACAGGAAGTACCCTATAGCATAGCAGGATAGTTTCAAAGCCCCGTTTACTTTTACTCTACCGCCGCCGCCGTACTACGCTATCCTACTCTACTAAGCAAGCAAACTGGCCTTGAACGCGTCCCCAAGTACCACCGTAATGACGGTAACATCAGTCACTTTTACCGCAAAGCGAGTTTATCTTACGAATTAATCTTTATACACTCATTGGTAGGTAAGTACTTGAATTCGTTTGTATCTTATCTGGTAATGTCATTTGTAAGACTTTTTAATGCTATCAAATTGGTTACTGAGAAATTGATACTGTTTGTTTGTAAGGAATCATTATTGTACCTATTAAAATTTAACTGTCAATTATACGTTTATCTGTCGAGAAGCCTCCTGGAGGTCAAAATCAATTGTGTTTTTCAAATGCGACAGACGAAGACAGAAGTGATGAGTGGCCGCTAGCGCGAGTACTGACCGTGAGGTTCTGGGATCAACCCCCGGGTCTAGCTAATTGTTAATTTTTTATAGGTATAGGTATCGGTTCCCTTCAAAATGGTTGAGCTAAATGGCGCTGATTCATGCGTCATGTTCGTGAACGGGCGCCGTCTGTTGGGACTGGTCATCTCTGGACTGCTATGGCTAATATTTGGAGCTGTTTTTACTATTATTGTAGACTCATACATTGTTCTCTCATATTTGTGTTATTTCCGACAAAAACAATGTAACCATGATTATTTGTAATGATTTGATTTAAAAGAGTAACCATGGAGTTTCTTGCCCGTTCTTCTCCATAGGAATCTACGCTTTGGAACGGGCATCTAGCTTCATCATTATTACTAACTGACAGACTCCTTGACAATTCAAAAGTACCTGTAATTGGTCTAATTGAAATAAATGCTTTGACTTTGACTTTGACTTTGATAGGGATTTTCATTAGGAAATTCTTATTCAAACACTGTTATTCGTCACTCACACTAAACTAAAACACTGCATGTACCAGTGGAGAAGGGTCGATTTTTGTAACAGGTAAGCCGGAGGTTCAAATGCTTACCTAGCCACGAAAAGCTAATTATAAATATTTGACAATAGTAGCCAATACTGCCTGTGCTATTTTTCAAAGTGAAGCCGGTAGGAATCGTATTGTAGGGACCTTTCGCCACTGGTATGTACCCATATATGTAAATCATTGATTGCATTCGGTTCGTTGGCAACATGATCACATTGATCTTGTCCAAGCGTCAAGCGTCTTGGCACATCTCCCTTGATTGATCTAAGGAATTATAGCATTTCATTTTGTCTGCAACTTGAGATTAGATCTTGAGTGCGTATCATTCAGTAGTCCGAATCATTATTTTATGTAGGGGTTGCAAATTCAAGCTTGGCAGACGAATACACTGAGTAGTGTAGTGGTCTACCAAGCGTAGTAATCGCAAAGAGCAGCGCTAGACCGGTCGTTGTGGGGTTCTTTGGGGGAGGCCTATGTCCATCAGCATCAATGGGCGTGTTCTGGCTGAAATTATGATAATGATAAGAAAATCAGTTTTTGCCCCGCCTCGAAATAATTCAAGATCCGGGGCTGCCGCTCTGTAATGGCCGCAGGACTATTTAACCACTTTGTAATGGCCACAGGACTAGGTATTTAACTACCCTTAAATGGACACACAGTTTTCTTCCAATTCCCATAGGGCTTGAAGCTAAGTCTAATTTGCAGTTCGTCATTAACATAGATCCACAACAAGTTAAGTTTGCTTCAAGTCTCAAGTCTCATTCAAATTGAATGGAAATCTTGATCGTGTAGGTACCTATATTATGACGGCTATAAGACTTTGTTCACAAGAAAAAATGCTGTATCAATTCGTATAATGACGCCTTAGAGCGTCATGCGCAAAATCACGATGACGCCAATAAACGTCTGATTTAGCTTTGTCATGAACAATGAAACAAGTTCTTAAAATCATCAATTTCATTTTAATTTTACGATGATTAAGAATTTTAAAACTAATTATAGCTACAGTTGAGACTTTCTACTGGAATGAAGTTCCATAATGTGGCTTCCGGTACTAGGAGTTGACCGGTAGAAATCTTCACGTAAGGAAAACGCGTTATATGGGCCTCCATGCGATTTTGTTTCTGTCTCTTTTTGTTATATACCTAGGTATGTAAGGAACTGTGTTCTTGAAAGGGGTTCTCCGACCGCACAACTTTACTTATTTTTGGCTGGTATTGAGAATTCCTTAACGGAAAACGCCCGTCCCGGGGATCGAACCCAGGACTCTACGCAGCAGTCGCGCTTGCGACCACTAGACCAGTAGTTTTTCAACCTGTGGGGCCGACCCCCAGAGGGGTCGCGGTCACAAGCCAGGTAAAACTAAAAAGCATGGGTTGTAGGTCTACAGCAGGGACCGATTAATCGGGTTAAAAGGTTACCGGTTAAATCTCTAACCCATATTTTTGGTTAATCTTAATGCAGGCTAACCGGCTATCCCTTAATACGGATACCGTTACCGGTTAATATTACTGATTAACCCGAAATAAATATGTAGAAAAAAATGAAAAAAAAAGGAACAAAAATGAACTCTATGCGTGAACCGGTTATTATTACGCTGATTAACCCAGAATACGGGTTAACCTTTATGCAAGGTTTTTCACCTAACCCAAAAAAAATAACCCGGGTTAACCCCTATACGGGTGACCTTTTCAGTCCCTGGTCTACAGTCTACACTAAAATAAAAATACAATGATTTCAGTGAGAACGCTGTGCCTGTTTATTATTTAACCCTTCTTGCCTCGCGGCAAAGAAAAAATCACTGCCCAAAGAGCACCCGCGACTACTTTGCGCAGTGCACTTGCCGCCTAGTACTTATATGTAGAAGCCTCCCACTGATTAAAAATACAACTATCCTTGTCATTTGTATGACAATGAATAGAGATGACAATTGACATAAGACCTGTTTAATTTAATCATCGTCTTTAAATAAGTAAGGCGGTTGATTTCTCAATCGGTACCTAAGTAGTCTCTCTCAAAAGAAAGAAAATTAAATTTTTTGTCGTCTTTCAAATCACCGACATAGTTTTATTACGGTCCTGAGGGGTCGCCAGAACTTTTTTACTTGCACTGGGGTCGTGTATTCAAGAAGGTTGAAAAACACTGCACTAGACCATGCAACGGACTCATCAGACTTTCTATTTTGGTCAACAATTAATCTTTTCTCTTGTAAGTCGTAACGATTAATACTAATTTTAGTTTTCCGTCGTAAACTGTAATTAGTGAAACTTTTCGTAACGACTCGAGATATATTATTGCTTGATATTAGGCCGCCCACACGCCGACGACTCGTCAGATTTCTATGCGATGAGTCGTTCGAAGATTACATCTGTGAATGTTTGCGTGAATTTAATTTGCATGATTTTATGATTAGTCTAGTCGCTGTATACTTTACTCGGCAAAATAAAAAAGTGTAATTTGATGTTTGAATGAGAGTGCTTTATGGAGAAATTGATATTATTTGATATACAGGGTGATGTCCATCACATCACCCTGTATATCATGTAATGAGTAGTAGTAATGAGGGACTTATTTGTAGGAGGGTAGGTACTTAGTATTCAAACACTTCAATATATTACAGGATTTTCAAAGTACTTAACAATTGTTAGCCCTTCGTTTGTCGCATTTGAAAAACACAATTGATTTTGACCTCCAGTAGGGCTAACATGCGCGGCGCGACAAATTTTGTCGACTGTTTTGTCTCGCTCTTACTCGTGCGATTATGAGACAAATGCACGATAAAAGCGTCGACAAAATTTTGTCGCGGCGCGCATGTTAGGCGCTCAGCCGGGCTAACATGCGCGCCGCGACAAATTTTATCGACTGTTTTGTCTCGCTCTTACTCGTGCGATTATGAGACAAATGCACGATAAAAGCGTCGACAAAATTTTGTTGCGGTGCGCATGTTAGGCGCTCAGGAGGCTTCTCGATAGATAAACGTTTAGGAACATTTTGATTTGTAACTACAAAGGTACGTAAGAACTATCGAGACTCCCTCGGACCCCTTGTAAGAAAAAACAAGACATGGTCGACCCCCGAAATCGTCTTACGTAGGTAATAAATTTTAATGAATGGCACCTTGACAAAATGTGTGGAACAGCAATTTTTTTTTCAGATTTCTTAGTAATTCGAACAAGATACTGAAAACTCTTTTAAGCAGTCACCGTGTATAGCAAATATAGCAATGTTTCCCTACCGTACTCATACATCAGAAAACATCTTTAATATGCTTCTGCTTATTGCAGATTAGACTCATATTCAAAAGCCAATAGCTGTGCTAATACTTTCATACGTTCGTTCGTATATTTACAAACGTCTCTTGGATCGAAACCTACCTGTACCATATAACATTTTACGACCCAGACGGGAAGAAATGGGTTGACATGCGACCACACGTGAAGAGTTGTTATATCAATTTGAGTAGATGAGTTGTACGAACGGAACAGTTTGTGGGCGTAGTGTAGGCTCGGCACATTAGTGTCGAAAGCACACATTCTATACAATTTGTGTCAATAACCTGACTTCACTGTGAAATGTCGTTTCGAATTCGAAATGTCGGGATTATTATCACATTTCAGGTTGCTTTTTTTATTTCCAATTTAAGAGTCTGCTCAAATCTGGAGCAACCCGACCTCCACCTTACAGAATACCACAGCCAAATAACGCTACTCTTCGGTAGTGTTGTCATGTTGTGTTTCTGTGGTAAGGTCGCCAAAGCTCCTCAGGATGCGCTGTGTTGACCTGCCTGTCGCCTAAACTGTCGGCACAGCGAATCCTCATTTCCAAAGTTCGAGGGAGAATCTCACCGTGACATTCTCCCTCGAACGTTTGCAAACAAATTGGCAGTTCTGGCGTGTCGGTACAGAATAGGCCGGCTGGTGAGGCTGGTCTGAATTAAATATATTTGAATTTGAAAAACGCTCATTTGTGCATGCAATTTTTCATTCGTGTCACGTTATCTCTTACGGTCGCAACTTCTTTTCGATCGCAATAATTTGTCACTGTGCATGGCAGGCATATAATTATTTCTAATCACTAATCGACTAATCGCCCGCGTGTGGCCGTCCTATCGGAGCGCACGAGACAATGATCTTCCGACGCGGAACGCATAACGCTTTCCAATTTTCAAATAGCTTAGATCATTGTTTACCGTCCTGCTGTGATATTTATTAATTGCTTAATTACTAATTACCGATATTGGGACTTAATTAGTTATGCTTTTGCATGTAGAAACACAGACAACAGGATAAGGAACAAGACGTCATCAAATATGAATTTCTGTGATTTTTCCTCAATGCCGTAGGGTCTAATCGCGGAATGTTCCGAAAATGTGTTCAGCAGTGCGATTCTGTAACCATCTCACCGTGAAAACTTAGGTGAAGTGAGCGTGGAGTGAGCTGTCAATAGTGTCAATTCCTAGCAAAAACAAACTCACTTCACCTAAGTTTTCACGGTGAGATTTTTACAGAATCGATCGGCTGGTGTGTTATTGTGTGTTACATGTTCTGTTGTGTTACAAGTACAACTGGAACAACCCATATTTTATATGGGTTATAAATACTTACATAAAACACACAAAAACACACTCCAGATCAGTAACACACCACACAGCTTTCGGCGATTTCATCCAGCCTATGAAAAACTTGCAACACCGAGTACCTATCACATGCGCGTTGCCGACCCTTAAAAAACCGGCCAAGTGCGAGTCGTACTCGCGCACCGAGGGTTCCGCACCATCCGTGGACGTTTAAAAGTTAAAAAAACCGGACCGCATAACTAAGTTTGTTTGTGAAGGAATTTTGATGATTTTGATAAAACTGGTACTAGTTAGGAACATCGTTTTATTTTTGGTGCAATATTTGGATCAATTCCTATCAACTTATTATTTCAGATTTTTCGCTCCGTAAACTTCGGAGATAAGGGGGGGGGAATGGTATTTTTTCAGACATTTTTCATCATATATGTCGAAAACTGTGAGACATAAAATTAAATAAAAATATATTTTAAAATGTGCAGATCAAGCCCTTTCATATGATATGTCACTTGACCTAGTAACCCCACTTTGAAATTTCGGACCCGCACTCCGGCCTCTTTTGCAATGAAAATAAAAATATTTTTAGACTTTTTTCATTTGCAATAAAGTTGGACAAGTATTCTTTATAACTGTTCTAAATTTCAAGTCGATAGCATTAGTAGTTGCTGAAATAACCAGGTGTGACAGACAGACAGACAGACGAAGTCGCACCTTAAGGGTTCCTTTTTTACCATTTTGGTACGGAACCCTAAAAATGAGGATTCGCTGTGCCGACAGCTTAGGTGACAAGCAGGACCCCCGCTGTCAACACAACGCGTCCTCAGAAGCTCGCCTGCCTATTCTGTACCGACTGACCGAATGTCACCGTAACATTCTCCCTCGAACGTTCTCGTTCGCAAACAAATTGGCAGTTCTGGCGGTGATATGACGCGGCGAGTCGGTACAGAAAAGATAGGCTGGCGACCTTACTCACTACAGGAACACAACAATGCCTTATTGCATCTACATATCAAATTAATCTACTCGTATGAGATTATAAAAAAAACCGGCCAAGTGCGAGTCGTACTCGCGCACCGAGGGTTCCGTATCATATTTGGACGTAAAGATGTGACCGATATATTCGTATTCGTTAAGATATTAGTAATATTAAGCGTATTCACATATCAGTAATCCGACGGATTCTGATATGCTAATATTCCGTATTCACTTTATTTATACACTGATCGTTCAACATCGGTTGGATAATATCACTCGGCTACTCGGCTCGTCTGCTGATATAGCTGATATTCGTGAATATTCGTGACGGATATCTGTGTCGTTCGTATCGTAAATATGGTGCGAGCGAGCGAGCCAAATGAATGACCGAATGGATTAACCAATAAGAGCGTCTGGCGGGTATTCGATCTCTATTGTACAGAACTTAGGGACTATTTTCCATTGGATATTTTATATCATGGCGACCCGCAATTTTACATACAAATACAACAACTTTTTTTAAGATTTCTTGACTGGACTCTTTAGTAGAGTTTCTAATAGTGTATTTATTTACATTTACTTATTTTATAGTAAAATTATTGGAGATATATTAGTTTTATTACCTACCACGGTTTTTCCCCCCAGTATTATTGTTAAGATCATAACAACATTTACTGAAATAAGTTATTAAAATGTTAGTCGTAAATCATTCTTTAAATGAGTGCCTAGTAATTATGCTATTATTAAAATTATTTATCAAAGCATATAAACCTAGCATACATCCTTTAAAAACTAATAAGATCGCTTGGTAAAATAAACATATTACAAGAATAGAATAGTGATACGTACGATACGATATCAGTAATATTCATATATTAGTTAAAATATTATAATATCACTTGACGAATATATTCATATTAACTAATACTGACAAATATCGGTATTAACCCATCTTTATTTGGACGTATAAAGTGAAAAAATCCGGACCGCATAACTAAGTTTGTTTGTGAAGGAATTTTGATGATTTTGAAAAAACTGTACTAGTTAGGAACATCGTTTTATTTTTGGTGCCATATTTGGGTCAATTCCTATCAACCCTAATTATTTCAGATTTTTCGCCCCGCAAACTTCGGAGATAAGGGGGGGGGAATGGTATTTTTTTGGACATTTTTCATCATATGTCGAAAACTGTGAGACATAAAATAAAAAGAAAATATATTTTGAAATGTGCAGATCAAGCCCTTTCATATGATATGTCACTTGACCTAGTAACCCTACTTTAAAATTTTGGACCCCCACTCCGGCCCCTCTTACAATGAAAATATAAATATTTTTGGATTTTTTTCATTTGCAATAAAGTTGAATAAGCATTCTTTATAACTGTTCCAAATTTCAAGTCGATAGCATAAGTAGTTACTGAAATAAGCAGGTGTGACAGACAGACAGACAGACAGACAGACAGACAGACAGACAGACAGACAGACAGACAGACAGACAGACAGACAGACGAAGTCGCACCATAAGGGTTCCTTTTTTACCATTTTGGTACGGAACCCTAAAAACCAGACAAGTGCGAGTATGCCTCGCGCCCTAAGGGTTCCGCAATATGATCATAGATGGCGCTATTGCATACTTCCAATGGCGCCATCTATGAGCAGATGGCTCCACTTATGGTCCGGTGACTGACGGCGGACAACAAAGTGATCCTATAAGGGTTCCGTTTTTCCTTTTGAGGTACGGAACCCTAAAAATACTTTACCATTACATTTTTTTACCATAGTTACCCGCTACATGAACTAATACGTTTATCTATTCAAATACTTGGATATAAAAATAACGTCAAATCCCGAATGGCAGTTTATCCTCGGACCAAATGGTCCACAACAATGATTTTTATACACGGTTCATTGCTCCGACTTGTCATAGTGCCCTGTTTGTAGTACAATGTAGCTTTGTATAGCCACATGTGGCTGGAGATCACTTCCGGACAGTTTTTTGCTTTTAAATGGACCTTCGGAGTGATGTTTGTAATGAATGAGGACCGTTGTCCGTCTATGAGAGTCTGTTTGTCTGTAGACTAGCTGTGTGGCAGTGGCGAAGGGTGAAGGAAAAATCTATACTTAATAAGCTTACTTATTATAAAGCTGAAGAATTTGTTTGAACGCGCTAAGCCCCGGAACTACCTGTCGGATTCGAAAAAATCTTTTTGTATACGATAGCCAGATTCATCAGGAATAGTATAAACTATTTAACATCACGCTACGACTCTTAGGAGCCGAGTAACAGGGGTGAAACCGCGGGGAACAGCTAGTAACCAAATTATGAATAGCTAGCTGTGCCCCGCGGGTTCACCCACCGTTGATCGGTTCCTAAGGGCCGTAGCGTGATGTTAAATAGCCTATAAGCTTCCCCGAGAATTGGGCTATCAAGTGCAATAAGAATTTTTAAAATTCGACTGATAGTTCCAGAGATTTGCGCGTTTAACAATCAAACAAAAAATCTCCCAAATTTTTGGTTCTAGGACATGCCGGTTTCCTCACGACGTTTTCCTTCACCGTAGAGTCTTTGACTTGTCCTATGGCCTCCAGGTGGAACAGAGGGCGTCCAGAGAGATATGTCTTGAGCACGGAATATAAGATCTTCTGTTCTGTGGTCTTGAGATACGCGTTTTACTTGGCTCCAGGTTTTCCCGATGTTTTTGATCTCCGACAGTACCGATCTTCGATAAGTCTGCTTAGGGCCGTTTTCCCTTGCCTTAAGGGTTCCAATTAAGCGCTTTCTTTGGTATGTGGTCAGGCGCTGTTTTTAGAGCAGTGGTGATGGAAGAAATTGCTCAAAGTGTGCGCCTGCCGGAGTTCGAATCTAAGACCTATGACTTGTAAGTCTGGGCCGCTACGACTAAGCCACCACTGCACTTTCGCATCCTATACGTATATTACTGTTGATGCCCCAATAATTCATGCCCGATGATTCATGTGGCATGTCCGATGACTTGCAGGTCTATTCTGTACCAACACGCCGCGTGCTATCACCGCCGGAACTGCCAATTTGTTTGCGAACGTTCGAGGGAGAATGTCACGGTGAGATTCTCCCTCGAGCGTTCGCAAACAAATTGGCAGTTCTCACGGTGATATCACGCTGCGTGTCGGTACAAAATAGATAGGCTGCACGGTAATTCATAAGTTCTATGGAAAAGACTTCAAAAGACTATCCGTGAACCCTCAGATCATAGAAACAAGGAGATATGCCAAGGCGCTATCGAGCTTGATGCCTGATCTTGAGCAAATTGCTCATATTAATATATATATTGTAAACGTACGCGCTGGCGCCGAACCGAACACAATCGATGGCATAAATACAGTGTTTTAGTTTAGTGCTAGTGTTGAGTGACGATTAACAGTGTTAGATTGAGGGTGTGCGGAATGTTCAATGCGTGGGAGATCTTTTTATTCACAAGGAGCGCTTAATTATGCACGTAATTGTGTCGAAAAATGTACTAAAAGTGGCATCAGTTGTTCCCGTACTAATTTGCTATGATGGCATATCTCCTTGTTTCTATGATCTGAGCGTGAACCTAATAGTCCTAAACTAAATTCCACACCATCCGTCAAATTCACGGTCATAAACACCAATCCCCGTTCTCTATTTACCTTTGACTCAACATATCTCTCATTCCACATTGGAAATACCGAATTCCCCTAAAGTGATCCTTTAATAACATATTCTAATAATAAATCTGTTGGCGGGTTTCCAAATGCAGTGTAGTTCGGGGTCGCAAAACTAAACAGGGTGTCTATGTTTATTTGAGACGCGGCGAAATATGGAACTAAAATTAGTGTATTGAATTTGACACCTTGTTGACATTTGCCGTTGCAAGTGGCGCCACTGTGAAGTGTCAAGG
This sequence comes from Thalpophila matura, assembly GCA_948465475.1. Lineage (NCBI taxonomy): Eukaryota > Metazoa > Arthropoda > Insecta > Lepidoptera > Noctuidae > Thalpophila > Thalpophila matura. The sequence continues at coordinate 11,680,848 of OX419198.1, read as the reverse complement.
TATACTGGCCACGTGCATGCGTAGCGTGGGTTCAATGCATTTTTTTCTAATTTTATCGAAAATGCGTGGACGGATAAAGAAGTCATTTTGTCTTTAGATTGGCATAAATTTAGGTACGTGAGGAGTACGCTCTTCGTATCCAAGCCGGATACGGATTCAATGAGAGGTCTGGAGAAAGAAAAATGGTGCTATATTTTTTTTTTCGGTCTGGTACGCCAGACGGAACAAAAACTATTGCGGCAGGTCATTATTATAGGTTTTTAGTCTTTTTAGGGTTCCGTACCAAAATGGTAAAAAAGGAACCCTTATGGTGCGACTACGTCTGTCTGTCTGTCACACCTGCATATTTCAGCAACTCCTAATGCTATCGACTTGAAATTTGGAACAGTTATAAAGAATGCTTGTCCAACATTATTGCAAATGAAAAAATTAAAAAAATATTTTTATTTTCATTGCAAAAGGGGCCGGAGTGGGGGCCAAAAATTTCAAAGTGTGGTTACTAGGTCATGTGACATAATATCATATGAAAGGGCTTGATTTGCACATTTCAAAATATATTTTCATTTAATTTTATGTCTCACAGTTTCCGACATATGATGAAAAATGACCAAAAAAATACCATTCCCCGCCCTTATCTCCGAAGTTTGCAGGGCGAAAAATCTGAAATAATTAGAGTTGATAGGAATTGACCCAAATATGGCACCAAAAATAAAACGATGTTCCTAACTAGTACAGTTTTTTCAAAATCATCAAAATTCCTTCACAAACAAACTTAGTTATGCGGTCCGGATTTTTTCACTTTATACGTCCAAAAATGTTACGGAACCCTCGGTGCGCGAGTACGACTCGTACTTGGCCGGTTTCTGTTTCATGTGCCTACACCTTAGAGGAAGAATATACGTCATATAGATTATATGTCTATGTCCTACACCGATTTCTCCGTGATTTATGAGTCGATTAACTTCTCAGATCATAGAAACAAGGAGATGTGCCAAGGCGCTATCGAGCTTGATGCCTGATGTTGAGCAAATTGCTCATATTAAAAACGTACGCGCTGGCGACGAAACGAACACGATCGATGGTATAAATACAGTGTTTTAGTTTAGTGCTAGTGTTGAGTGACGATTAAAGTGTTAGATTGAGGGTGTGCGGAATGTTCAATGCGTGGGAGATCTTTTTATTCACAAGGAGCGCTTAATTATGCGCGTAATTGTGTCGAAAAATGTACTAAAAAAAAGTGGCATCAGTTGTTCCGGTACTAATTTGCTATGTTGGCATATCTCCTTGTTTCTATGATCTGAGATTAACTTGATTCTTTTTTCATTTGAAGCGCGCGGTGGTTCTATAAAAATTTCGATAACTTTGGTTGAGTAGTCTTCTAAAACTGGCTTCATATTGAAAAAATATGTGATTGAATATCGCTCTTTTACAGACTTTACCAGGGTGGTGATTCTCGCGGGTGATATATTGATATCGAATTCGATATATATCGCAACAAATGTCAAAATGGTAGGGATTTTGACAGTTGTTGCCATATATATCGAATTCGATATCAATATCTAACCCGCGAGAATCACCCCCCAGTACCTAAAATGAATTATGAAAATCATACCACCGAATAGATATGACTTACAGCGAATCTGTCGTAAACAGAATCTGACCTAAACCGAATCTGTCATAAAGCGAATAAAGGATAGATAAATAGTTGTTCGTACCTACTTAGTCACAATATCACAAGTTATTAATAATCTTCATAATCACTCCGATAAAAGTGAAATCAATGGATTTCAAAATAAAATGGGCGTCATTACAGTTTCTCGAAAAAAGGTGACAGTAGGGGAGATGGGGGAATTGGGAGTCACTTAAGGAAAATTCATTATTGTAATCACAAATGATCAGTCTTAAATTTTTTTCATATTTACTAATCTTTAAAAACTAATCAGGTATCAAGATATATAAGTCTTTTTTGACTATCATTAACATAAACATAATTATAATTAAGAAACAAAAAAGTAGTTTTGACTCCAATTACCCACATGTAAGGGAAATGAAAGTCAGCTCATGGGGGAATAAGAATAATATCTTGCATTAATAAACATAAGTTTAGTTCTAGTACTACATTTTAAGATTATTCTATTCGTAAAATTAACAAATATAGATACTCACGTTTTCGATCGAAATTTCGGAAATTTTACAACGGCCCCTCCCCTGTGACACGTGTGTCGCTCCCGGTCATAGATTATACAGTATCGGTGACGCGAGCTTGACTAGCGGGTCGGCGTATTGGGGAGTGCGGGAGGGATGCCGAGCTAAACCCCGTGCGACATAGCCGTATTCTGTAATGCTTTAGGTTCATTTCTTTTTGAATTGACCCTCATTGCCCACTGACTCTCATTCCCCCCGGCTCCCCTAATACGGGTCTCGGACAAGATCTTATGAAAATAAATAACAAAACAAGCCTTTGTTTTCTTTCAAAAATACGCATTTTGCCACCCACTGCAAAATTTGGCGCCATATTGACGAAAATAAACGTCACACTTAATTTCAAATGTTAACCCGCCCGTAACCTGTATCTGTATGACAACAATAAATCAAATATTTCGCGCCAAACCTTGGCGGTCGGTTGCCCAATTATGGGCATCCTTAAGGCCATCTCCTTGCCTTTTGGGCAACCATATTTGGGATGAATTATCTTACATTGTTGCGCTTAAAAGGGGTCAAGAACGAAATGCGAAGACATAAAATATTTAAGTTTACCTAAACTTACTTACAGTCTATAAAAAAAAAACCGGCCAAGTGCAAGTCGTACTCGCGCACCGAGGGTTCCGTATCATTTTGGAGGTATAAAGTGAAAAAAACCGGACCGCATAACTCAGTTTGTTTGTGAAGGAATTTTGATGATTTTGAAAAAACTGTACTAGTTATAAACATCGTTTTGTTTTTGGTGCAATATTTGGGTCAATTCCTATCAACTCTAATTATTTCAGATTTTTCGCTCCGCAAACTTCGGAGATAAGGGGGGGGAGATGACATTTTTCATCAAATGTCGAAAACTGTGAGACATAAAATCAAATAAAAATATATTTTGAAATGTGCAGATTAAGCCCTTTCATATGATATGTCACTTGACCTAGTAACCCCACTTTGAAATTTTGGACTCCGGCCCCTTTTGCAATGAAAATAAAAATAATTTTTGACTTTTTTCATTTGCAATACAGTTGGACAAGCATTCTTTATAACTGTTCCAAATTTCAAGTCGATAGCATTAGTAGTTGCTGAAATAACCAGGTGTGACAGACAGACAGACAGACAGACGAAGTCGCACCATAAGGGTTCCTTTTTTACCATTTTGGTACGGAACCCTAATATGCAAAGGGCGTATTCTCTGATCATAGGAACAAGGGAGATATGCCAAAGCGCTATTGAGCTTGACTTTAACATGATCAATGTGATCATATTGCAGACTGAGCGAACGTGATCGATGATTTATAAAGTGTGTTAGTTTAGTGTGAGTAACGAGTGACGAATAACAACTGATAGATGGAGGGTGTGCGGCATTTTTAATGTAGGTATGGGAGGTCTCTATACCTACCTATTACCATGGGGTCTCATCAGGAACAAAGTAACATTTATTGACATAACTCATAATAGATGGCGTATCGATTTATTATTGAAGTTTGTGTAAAATTGAGAACATAAAAAAATACATCATGAAAAATATTTGTTCAAATTTTGAAAAATGCTTTAAGCACGGAAAAATGTATAGCCCGAAGATAGCCCGCGCTAAATCGGTCACATTTCTTTGTATGAGATGAGGCATCTGTACGTATAGTATTATATTATCTGTGCTATTACAAAGGAGCGTTTGTAGTTGTGACGCACATTGCTTTAAAAGTGGCGACAGCGGTTCCGTTCCCGTACTAATTTGCTATGAAAACATAATTTCCTTGTTTCATGATCTGACGTATTATAGCTGCGCTTGCAGCGATTAGCAATCAAGTCACATAGTTAACTAATAAAATCTACCACAGTTAAGTGTCTTGAACTAAACTAACAGGCTAACTAACACTTGGTAACAGCGTAAGTATAAACATAATCTTGAACAAGCATAGTTAAACTAAAGATTAATAGCGCGGCTTTACTCAACGGTTATTTTTAACTGCTACGCGTTGAACGTTCTCGCTTAACTCTGAGTCAGTTACTTGTCAATTTATACTTAACGGTTAGCTTGTAACTGTGTAATTCAGTTCATGCCTACTACCCCTACTATTCCTACTTCCCTACCTGTTTGTTGGTTTGTCATTTTTTTACGCAGCAACAGGGCAACAGCATGACCAATTCCATCTCTATTCTACCAAAGAATAGACAAAGTTCTTTCTATCCAACTCGTTATCTCTTCTGCCCGAGCAAGCTGAGGCGTTGGCGTTGAGGACTTTTGTCGACTGAAGAATAGAAACATTTCTTGACTTCATTAACATCGCCATGCGTAAATGGGTGAAATCGCCGAAAGTTGTATTCTGGTGTGTTAGGTACTGATTTGCAGTGTTTTATTGTGTGTTACATGTTCTGTTGTGTTATAAGCACAACCCATATAAAATAAGGGTTGTCCCAGTTGTACTTATAACACAACAGAACATGTAACACACATTACACACTCCAAATCAGGAGGTAACACACCAGAACACAATTTTCGGGACATTCCGCGATTTGACCCAAATCGGTAGAAATCTTTCTGCAATCTAATCATTTTGTCCATTCTTCCATCGACAAAACCCATTTCTATTCTTTCTATAGTGCTCATGCTACCCGTGCAGATAGTTTATAGGCCTAAGGGCCAAGTTCACCGACAAGATAACAGTCCGATAAATTGAAAACGGCAGTTTAACATGAATTTTTATATAGAAAAAGATATGTTAAACGGCCGTTTTCAATTTATCGGACTGTTATCTTTTCGGTGAACTTGGCCCTAAGAGTGACATAATATGTAGATACATTTTATCCCGAAAAATTCACGGTTCCTGTGGGATAGCTATTTAGCATAATAGAAAATTGTAAGCAAATAATCTTGTACACTAGGTACTTACTAATATTATACAGGGTGGCAGGTTAAACAGTGGAAATATTTTAAGGGGTCATTGCACTCATCATTATGAACAACTTTTACTATGGGACCAACCCTGAAATCGCGAAACAAAAATCAGCCGTTCCATACATTTTGTTGAGTTATGTGAATATAAATGTATGGAACAGCTGATTTAATTTTCGCGATTTCAGGATTGGTCCCATAGTAAAAGTTGTTCATAATGATGAGTACAATGACCCCTTAAAATATTTCCACTGTTTAACCTGCCACCCTGTATATAATATGAAAGGTTTGTTTTTTTGAACGCGCTTATCTCCGGAACTACCAGTTGGATTCGAAAAAATATTTTTGTATATGATAGCCAGATTTATGAGGAATAATAGTACTTATAGGCTATTTAACATTACGCTACGTCCCTTAGGAGCCGAGCAACGGGGGTGGAACCGCAGGGAACAGTTATCTAGTAGTATTATGAAACACAAAACACACGAGAAAAGTTTCGGTTTTTTTCAGACCACGGAGAATCAAAAACCGCAACGCTTTTGTGAACGCGGTTAAAAGACAATTGCCTATGGTATTTGCAGTGATAGCCTAGTGGATTAACCATGTGCGTCCCACGGCGAATGGTTCGAGTTCGATCCCGAGGCACGCACCGCTGACTTTTCGAAGTCATGTGCGTATTAGAAATTAATTATCACTTGCTTTAACGGTGAAGGAAAACATCGTGAGGAAACCGGCATGTCCTAGAACCAAAAATTCGAAGACATGTGACGTCCACCAACCCGCACTGGGCCCGCGTGGTGGACTACGGCCCACTCCCTCTCACAGAGGAGGCCTGTGTCCCAGCAGTGGGAACATTATAGGCCGATTATGCTATGCTATACTTATGCTATGGTATTTATTATAACTTGAATAACAGGATAATTCGTTATTTAAATTCTAAATAAATCCCTATGACATAGTTACCTACGAGAAAATTATAAATATAATAAACATAAGTAAAACAAGCACAAAGCTACTAAAAACCTTAATTAAAATAGTGTTTAATAAAGAACGGGTTTAATAACTCCGAAATTGCCTATTACAGTCGATTAGGAGCCATCGCAATAAGTTCTTTAATAAGTATAATCTACTTATTGCATCAATACAAGCAAACCCGCACCAGATCAAACTGATCAAAGGTGCATTTAAAAATCCTATTACCAAGTGCAATAAAAACACTACTTTCGTTATTAAATATTTACGAAATTTCAAAAATTTACTGATGCGAGCGGAATTTGAACCCGCGACTATTAGAGAAGCATAACATGGCTTTGATATGTTTTAAATTCACAAAACTACTTTATTTTTATTTTGACTGATTAAATTACACATTATTCCTATAGACTAAACATTCTTCTGTACCCCTATCATGAGTTTTTTTGACGTGTAGTATCGTTAACGTAAGCATATTTTGAATTGAAAATACACGTTTGTTACACAATATTTATATAAATTTAATACTTAATTAATTTCTCTGTATTTTTTTAAATGTGCAAGTTGTATAAAATTTTATCAAAATGTTCCAGGACTGCTGTATTTTTAATTCAAAATATGCTTACGTTAACGAAACTATACGTCAAAAAACTCATGATAGGGGTACTAAACTGTATTTTTGCTACCGTGCATGCTATGTTTAATAGATCATCAGTAAAAATGTAGACACAATAGGCAATAGACACGCCTTATAAATCAATGGGACTTAATTCCGTCATCGACTTTATTTGCGACTTTTGCAAGCAAATTCTAAATCCTGTTACAAGTATTAATAATATTTGAATAAATAATATGTAAATAGAAATGTATAAAAAAATAATCTATCCATAAAGATGAGCTTAAGGCGCGATTCCATTATGCAAGTTACTTGTACACAAGTTGCAAGTTACATGCATTTTGTATAGTGAAACCACAGCTTGCCAACAAGTTGCAACTGAAAATTTTCAATTCAAATCACTTGCACACAAGTGTGACGTCATACTTGCATGCAAGACTTGCCTAATGGAATCGCGCTTTTACCGTGTAAGATGGCTCCATATTGATTTAAGATCATGTAGTCCATTTTGTCTAGCAAATGTAATTACATCTAATCTCTAAATCTTACATAATATTAATTTATACTATCGGGTTCCGTATAAGATACTAAGTTATTTTTGTTTTATTTCCAGAAGAACATATTCAATGTAACAAAACCACGATCCATATCGAACGAAAGTAAAAGTGGCTTTATTACTTTTTTTTAGACCAAACGATATTAATACTAATCTGGTTTAAACTCACTAAAATGGCCTGACTAAAATAATTAAATTATTCAGCATTTTAATAACAAAAGCTACGTTAATTTCTTTTGAGGATGGAGTCATCTTGGCGACCAAAGACCTAAGAAATCTCTAGATCTTTGTTGGCGACTGTACAATTATGGTCCCAGTCACCTGATGACTTTTGAATCTACAGGACCAACGTTTTTTGGCCGCTCTGAAGTTAGCCGTTTAGGCGTTTAGCTGCGTAAAAGACGATTTATACCACAGACCACAAACAAATCATTGCGCATCCAAAGTCCACAAAAAAAGTAAAAAAAAGTAAAATTATGATGAGCTAGAAGGCATGCTAGTTATATCTACGTTATTAATTATAATATTTTATTCTCTATCGTCTTTGAGATCCCAAAACTGGGCAAAAAAAGCGTAAAGATTAGATAATCTCCAACGATAAGATTTATAACAATTTGTATAATTTCGTTTTTAACCCAAAACTGGCTAAGCCGAGTTTAATTGTACTTTCACTTTAGCGTATCAAGGGTTCGAAAGTAAAGTGATTATTATCTCTTATTTAATAAGATCAGATAACATTTATTAAGTGTTAAGAAGCTTGTATATTTTTTATTCGATTTTGGCATTTGGCCTGATGGAATCTAAGTTATAGCACGCTTGCCTAGAAGAAATCGCTTCACTAGCGACTTCAAGACACCTAGATTATAACTTTCAAGGAACACCTACTCATGTTTAGCGGTCTCACAATGAAAGTGGAATCAAAGCGAGACGAGCATGTAATTCTACTTAATAGAGAACTATAGCTTTCGCCCGCCGCTTCTCCCACATTTTTTGGATAAAAGTAGGTAGCCTAGCCTATGTGTTATTCTGATGTATAAGCTATATTACTGTAAAGTTTCATCAAAATCCGTTCAGTAGTTTTTTGCGTAAAAGAGTAACAAACATCCATACTTAGGCCAACCTGCTTATGGGTGATGTATTATGGTCTGTCATTGTTTAAAGAGGCCTTCTAGATTAACTTCCTGCCAAACTCGTTAGGAGCCAATTGAGAGGAGTCGGTTAATGTGTTAATTGTGACGATGAAATGGCTTGTCACTCCAATTGAGATATTTATTTAAACTGGTGCTAAAGACTAGGTCATTTAGGTCAGTCCTTTACACGCAGAAGTGGAAACGGCTTAGAGAATAGCAGAGACGTTTTTGAGAGCGATAATAAATTCGTAATATCTAAGTATAATATACTCGAGGAACAGCTGGTTGGTTCGCAGTGTCTAAAAAACCTGCAGTTTTCCTGTAATTTATGGCTATCAACTAACCGTATTAAAATCTAAATTTTATCTTGTAACCCGGAGAAGGAGGGTAACGGACGAACGGTTAAGTACTTAGATTTCGAAAAAACCTCTGTCCATCTGTCACAGAGCTTTTCTCGAAAACTAAGTACGGACACGGAAATGATCTTATAAGGGTTTCGTTTTTCATTTTAAGGTGCGGAACCCTAAAAAATTAATTCCTCTCTATCTCTCTCAATAAATTATCTCTTTTTGGCTCCCCAATTGAAAAATTTATAATTTATAAAAATCCTTCATTCACTGGACCCTAAAAATACCGGATTTGGTAGTTCAATAGGTGCGTCGCGTAGGTGGGGGTCAACGACCTTCGTCTGGTCTAGGATTGTATCACCATAGAGAAAAGTAAAAATAGAAATATATTTTAGAATTTTTAGATTAACTTGTTACGTCAGACATAATCGATATCTACTTGTTTAGTGCACATAAAAAACTGCTAGTTTTAATTACTGACCGTGGGACGTGACCTGACGTGGCCTGCATGAAATTGCATCGCCATAGAAAAACAAGAGAAATAAGGCACAGTGGGGTATCTCGCCAGTCCGACTGGGAAAGTAGGGATAAGGCCCTACTTTCTCAGTAGGGCTGGCGACACTTACAGAATACCACAGACAAGTCACGCTACTCTTCGGTAGTGCCGACAGCTATGCTGTCAAAACAGCGCATCCTCAGGAGCTCTGGCGACCTTACTCACCACAGGACCACAACACTTCCGAAGAGTAGGTACCGTAGTAACCCCCCCCCCCCCCAAATCATATCTGGATGAGCCCTCAGTTTTTTTTTATTTGGTAATAGGCTCGCGTTTGACCGCCATCTCGCCTGATGTTAAGTGATGATGCGGTCTACGATAGAGCACGCTTGCCTAGAAGAAAGTGATAATTCCTGGATCTGGCGGATCGGATGCTAACAGAGGCGAGATCATCATGGTTTTTCCCCGTGATATTAAGGCTTCACCTAAATCATGTGAGTAGGCCCGTTGGTAATATTATGAGGTGTACTGATAAGGCTGTTCGAGTACTGATAACGTATCCGGTGCGAAGGCTGCAATGTTTAAGTACTTTCCTATGTACTTATATGTAGGTAAATATGTTGTATTCCACCTAGGTATGTACTTGTTAATGGTCCTTATATGTATGTATGATCTTGGAATACTCAATGAGTTGTAAGTGCAACTAAATTAATTTGCAAGAAATGGTACAAGTAATTGTAAATAGCCTCAGATCGTAGAAACAAGGAGATATGCCATCATAGCAAATTAGTACGGGAACAACTGATACCACTTTTAGTACATTTTTCGACACAATTACGCGCATAATTAAGCGCTCCTTGTGAATAAAAAGGTCTCCCACGCATTAAACATTCCGCACACCCTCGATCTAACACTGTTAATCGTCACTCAACACTAGCACTAAACTAAAACACTGTATTTATACCATCGATCGTGTTCGGTTCGTCGCCAGCGCGTACGTTTTTAATATACCTAAGCAATTTGCTCAGTCAGGCATCAAGCTCGATAGCGCCTTGGCACATCTCCCTTGTTTCTATGATCTGAGTAAATAGCTTTCCGAACTTATTTGGGTGAAATCGCCGAAAGTTGTATTCTGGTGTGTTACTGATTTCGAGTGTTGTATTGTGTATTATATGTTCCGCTGTGTTATAATATTATAAGTAGGTACTTACAACCCATATAAAATATGGGTCGTCCCAGATGTACTTACAACACAACAGAACATGTAACACGCAATAACACACTCCAAATCAGTAACACAGCAGAACACAACTTTCGGGACATTCCGCGATCAGCCCCCGTATTCACAACGCTTCGATTTGATTCAGGGGGGTGATTCTCGCGGGTTCGATATTGATATCGCCTTCGATATATATTGCAACAACTGTCAAAATCCCTACAATTTTGACATTTGTTGCAATATATATCGAAGGCGATATCAATATCGAACCCGTGAGAATCACCCCCCTGATTCGGAAAGTCGTATGTCTATCTCGCTCGCTTTCGTAATGCCAAAACAAGATAGAAGTACGACTTGTCAAATCGGAATCAAATCGAAGCGTTGTGAATACGGGGGCTGATCCATTTATTATACCTATTTAATTAGCAGCACACGGTAGACCTTTGATTATTTATATGTCTAGATTGCGCGTCGCCCAGTAATTCCGTTTTTGAAATGGGCCAAAATTGACAGGCTTGTGTGAGTGACAGCATTGTCTTACACTCGTGTCATTTCAAGTCATTTGCGTGTTATTTGTCCATGTGTGCATTTATTTGTTTTTGGAGTTTGTGAATGGAGCCTCCTTTTAGACATTATTTGCTTAAAAGGCAAGCAATCACAAACTAATTGTAAATAACCTGTTACTGAAAATAAACCAATTTTGAATTTTTGAAATTGTAGCTATTATGGTGAACCCGTTTACCTATACTTTTTTCTACGTATTTGGGGCCGCGACAGTCCATCTAGACATTGTAGGACACGGTGAAACTCAGTGGTTAGAGCGACGACGCCACGGTTCGGCAAAGGTCACAGGTTCAAATCCCGCCTGTGTCAGTTGTTTTAAAGTCTCTAATTTATTTATAATTAATAACATTTTTTTTTGTATTATACCTAGGTACTATGTGAACACTGATTCGCGAGTCGCGATATGCGACCGACGCGACGCTTAGAAAACGACTCTGTTTCGAGTCCGAAACAAGTCGGATAGTACGAAACATGTACACGTGAAAAAACCATAAACAATATTTTTATGAAAGGCAAAGGTAGCTTGGCAGAATAATTAGGTACCTAGATGAAAAAAAAATGTGCTGTGTGCCTACCAATTTTTTTTTTATATTTTAGGTATGTCAGTCCAGATTTAAATGCGACCCTAATCTTATTCGGCATTTAACCTATCCACGGTCACAAGTTTATTATAGAAATATTTCTCAGGAGCGCACGCAACGACCCGCAACGACCCGCAACGAGTGGACTGACCTCATTAATTAAACACATTCCTGATTACATTTAAATAATCTCATAACGGTACTCAATGGTTTTATTATCTGTGGAACAGTAGCTTATTTCTTCATGTTCGCACTACATGCTTGCTCAGCGGCAAACGGGAAAACTCGAAGAACTAATCAAAGATTGGCGGCACGGTTGTCGCAGTGGGGTTCGATTCCTGCACGGAGCAAATATTTGTTTCGGGTCTGGCTAATGCACCCACGATACAGGAAAAAATCCTAGTGTGCAGCAACGTGTCTTTAAAAAAGAAACGAAAAAAGAAAAGAATATTTTCCTTATCTCCGAAGCACTATGCAAGCGAGGCTTTCATGAACTGTCAAATATCAAATCGGTTCAGCCAAAAATATTGGCGGATCTGCTCGGCTGTCCCATTTCAAAATCTAGTATGGGGCATTTTATTCGGGACATCGTTTTATTGCATAATCTTGCTAACCTAGTAAAGGTAGGCAATACTATGCAATAAAACCATGTCCCGAAAAAAATGTCCCATACTAGGTCTTGAAATGGGACAACCGAAACTTCTGCTAGCGATGGTCTTACCTGCTGTCTATCGGTACAGAATAGATTTCTGTACCGATAGGCGACACGCCCTGTGATATCACCGCGAGAGCTGCCAATTTGTTTGCGAACGTTCGAGGGAGAATCTCACCCTGACATTCTACCCATGCTGATAGCTGTATCATTTAATGATTAAATAAAAAAGTACAGTTAAAACTCTATTTTAATTTTAACCTGTCCCAGTTGCAAGTGAGTCAACATCGGTTAGATCTCACGGTTATTTTGATACCGTTACCAACTAACTAACATTATGTGGGAGGTTACCTCAAAATACAAACTGTTACATGAGTCTAGCGATTTGCTCCGGTTTCGCTTAGAATTTGTCTCGTATATAATATTAAAATGGTGTTTCACGACTTTGAATATAGCACTTGAAAAAATAACGTAGGTACCTAGTCGTCAAAAATGGAAATTTTTGAAAATCCTAAAGCGGCCATTGCTTTCTATTTTGGGTCAAATCGCGTAATGTTCCGAAAGTTGTGTTCTGGTGTGTTACTGATTAGGAGTGTGTTAAGTACATGTTTTATTGTGTTAAAAGTACAACTGGGACAACCCATATTTTATACACAATAACACACTCAAAATCAGTAACACACTTTCGGCGATTTCACCCTTTTACATTTTAATACAGACTCGGAAGAATTTAAAATAAAATGTGTACGGCTACGAATACGGCATTCTATTTTCAAAACAAAAACATAAAAAAAGTCGCGTGTAAAAGGAAATTAGATTTGACAGATAATTAAGGGGACGTTCATTTTCATGGAACTGATAATTTGGGTTAATTAGTGACCTACTGATAAAGGTGAAATGAAAATGGTGACATTTTTCTAATGGTTCCCGCCTGTATTTCATGGTGACAGTTGAAAAGGGTTGAGGTATGAATAATTTATTATGGGCCACACAATTTCCAATTGGAATAAATGCAATCGGGTACGCTCGACTTTGCCTAGTCCTTATATGAATGGTCTAAGGCCCGTATTACAGAACAAAACTCAAGAGTCAATCTCTGTTTAAAACTAGTTTCAACCAATTAAATGGCTTGAAATCTATGCTCAAGCAGAGATCGGTGCTCGAGTATCGTTCTGGAATACGGGCCTAAGACTGGCCACAACTGCTTTCTAACAATCGAGGAAAAGCCAACTGTCAAAATTCTAAAACGTTCTAATAAATCAAAAACAACGCTAAACAGGTTTAAAAGTATGCTTTGCTAGCCCATCGCTGTGGGAGGGAATCTGTTTGTACCGATACTAGATCCTATACTGTCCTATAGAATGATTACCAGCAGTCAGGGTTCGAAGATAATTCATATCATATCAGCCCTGTTTATAAACTGTCCCATTGCTAGGCACTGGCCTCCTCTCAGAATGGCCATACAGGCCATAGTCCACCACGCTGGCCACGTGCGGGTTGGCAGACTGCACAGTGCACACACCTCAAGAACTTTTATGGAGTAAGTACTACCCCAATTTCAATTGACTTAACTTAGTTCAATTATAAGATAAGCACACACAACAATGATAAACATCCTCAAAACTTTTATATTGTCGGATCACACAATGCCGTATTACTGTATTGATATTATTGTTTATATTATCCATTATTATGACATTTATGACACTGGCATAATGTAGGCTTATTATCATTCCGATAGTCTAGGCTTCTATTGTCTCGCCGAGTTAGGTACAGTAAGGGATTAATATTGTACTAATATACTTAGAATTATATTGACAAGATTAGGAGATATTACTATGCCAGTTTGATGGTAAGAAATCAACAACTGACGTCTATTTTTTTTTATACTTAGGTAAAGTATAAAAATAGACGTCAGTTGTTGAAAATTACAGATTTTCAAGTCTTATTCTATATATTTACGAACTACGGTGTTCGTACACTACACCGAAAAAACATTAATAGGTTGATAACAAATGACCAAACGATTAAATTGTCGATAGTCTATACTAATATTATAAAGAGGAAAGATTTTTTTGTTTGTACCGAATAGGCTCCAAAACTACTGGACCGATTTTAAAAATTCTTTCACCAGTAGCAAGCTACATTATCACTGAGTAACATAGGCTACTTTTTATCCCGAAAAATGCACAGTTCCTGTGGGTCACGCGGACGAAGTCGCGGGCAAAATGCTAGTATCTGGTAATAAAACAAACAAGCAAGATATCGAAGTAGATAAGGTGAACAAATCAGAACTTCGATGGCAATAATTATGTTCTGTCAGCCCCGGATCTAGGGGTGGGGGGGGGCAAGTCAGGCTAGAGTAGCGCTAGAGCAGTCGTTGTGGCGTTCTTTGGGGGAGGCTTCATCGTCCATCAGCATCAGTGGCAGTATTATGGCTAAAATAAAGGGATAAAGGTAAAAATATTATCGGGCAGGGGCGGCATTCTTCAGTATTTGCCCCGCCTCCAAATAAAATTGCGTGTATTGTGTATGTACCTACTATCGATACCTAATTTGATTCTAGTACTGTGACTGCAGCGATCAAGATACCTATCTCGCATTTGTTGGTGTGTCCCTTGTCCCCAAATATCTGCACGAGACATAATTTTTGCGCGGCTACCTAGCGCCATTAGGGTAGCCACATATTGATCAAAAAACTTTCGAACCATTTACAGAATAAGGGCAATAAAGTAAGATCAATCCACGGAGAGTTTAATCTCCCGTCTTCGAAAATTATTCATGCAAGCTGACAGCCAATACCTATTATCAACATAATTAGTAAATTTATTATGTATTTTTTTAATGGCAATTTTCCGAAGACTACGGCAATTTCTGCCAGTGTCGCGTAGTGACTATACATGGGTATTTTAGATAAATATAATATTTACAGAGAGAATACGTAGAGCGAAAAGTCATTAAGTCTATAAATTGTGTTTTGAGATAATGAGAGTTATAGTTAAACTTTTAACTCTCGTTATCTCAAAACACGGTTTTTCGACTTAATGACTTTTCGCTCTACGGGGACGATATGAACTTATAGTTGCTGACACATATAACAATCGTTAAAAGTCAAAGTGGTCCAAAAAAAGGCGTGTCATTAAATCTTTCAGCTATGTTCGTTAAATTAAATTAAAAACAGAACGTTATGTTAATGAGCGGCATCAGTTATGATCACAAATGTCACTTGCGCATTAGGTCATTATCTGATTTTTCGGTCTCTTTGGCGGAATGAAGAAGACAGCAGGGGGCGCCGAGGCTGCACGCGATTGGTTCGTCAGTCTATGCTCGTCGTCTATTGGACTATTCTCTATTACGTATTGTCAACTGTCTATTGGGCCAAAAATGTACATGCGCGATCTGTGATCAAGATCCCTGCCGATACCTATAGGTACCTACTAAGAATCTTATTTAACTTTCTTGGTACCTAACTAAGGCTACCTATACGTTTTAACAATCTTAAAAAAGATAATGTTTATGATCCCTGCATTAAAACCTTTTTATAAGGTTTCCTTTTTAATTTTCCGCTCATTTCCCCTGTCACGTAGGTACACAATAGGCAAAAAGGGTTGAACTAACGAATGTGTATTCATAACATAACACAACACACTCGAACAACGCGAAATAAATTTAAATTAAATTCAAAGTGCGGAATTGCTACGTTAATTTAGAAAAAAAAAAGATTTTTAATGAGACTCCTTTTAGTATGTCAATACGAATATTTTATATGAGAGATATGATTTGCAACCAGAAATATTCCATAATATTATAAGGCGTATCACTAACCAATCAATTTTACATCAAAACAGAATTTAACTCACACACATTAATATCTACGACTTATGAACTGTTACATTGATAGCCGAAATAAATTATATTTATTGAGCAATAAAATGTTTTATTGTTGTATATGCGGTTCCTTAACGATTTATTTCCGCATATGAAATATTCCGACCCACGTAATTTCCCGCCAACGTTTTGCTTAAAACGGGAATGCAGGAAATCGCATCAGCCGGCATTTCGAGACGGCTGCATCCTATATCTACGAAAATGCACCCAGACATTTCTATAGGACACTACCTCCCCCCATTCGAACCTAGCGATATATATAACTTAGGCACGCTTGCCGTGACTAAGAGGCACAACATTGTTCTTTCATGCCACGAATGAAATTAAAAAAGTAAAAAGAGCACTTACTTTTCTTGGTCCATTCTGCACAATGGTCTCGTATTCTAAGCCTTCCGACATCATTCTCACAATTTATTTAAATCACAATTGAACACTAATAATAATTATAATTTTTGGTATTTTTACCGGTTTTAACACACTGCGGTTCTATAGTTTTACGTAGAGCTGGCGGAGCGTTCGAACGTCGTATCGGCACTAAGTCGTACAGAGATAAATCACTGTTTCCATTAAGTATTTGATGGGAATTATTGTATGAATGAAATTATAACGTGGTGCCGGCGGTCGGCCCGGGTGCAGCAACCAATATCACGCCCACAGCCTCCCTCGCTCTCCAGTGAGTGAATACATACAGATATATCCATAGAAAGTAGATAAACACCAATACCTACCTACGTGTTAAATGTAAGGTGCGGCCTGAGTATGATAATTTTAAGTTTTCTGTTTAACCAACGTTCCGTTATACGAAGGAATGTTAAAGCGTTTTGTTTTAGGATGTAAATAATTTGCACTATGCATAAAACTACAACAAATCTGTCATTAGATTAAAAATAGGCCTATAAAAAACAATATAAATTATTAATTAGGAAGGCTTAATTTTTATTCGATAGATTGACATAAAATCCCCGTTGGATAAAATGGTTATTTCCATCATTTTCTTGATCCATTCGAGTAAACTAAACGTATCGAAGCAAGAAACTGTCAACTATCAGATTAGACGTCTCACGTCAGTGTCAGTGTCAAAACCCCATGTCGATCGGTGTTTATCTCAATCGTAAAATCAATAAATCAAACAAAACAAATCCGAAATTCCAAATGTACATACTTAGAATAAAGCGCTATTAAGTGGTACGAATAAGTGTTTTAAAAAACAAATACTTCGAAGAGTGGTAAAGCAGCAGAACCTAAAGGTAACTCAGTCAAAATGGGCGAAGACTTAAAAGATCTACGAATACTTAAACAGGGTGCAGAAGCAAAGCTGTTCATTTGCACATATCTCGGAAAGCCAACATTGATTAAAGAGAGATTCAAGAAAAACTACCGACACGCAGATTTGGATGAAATAATAACCCAAGACCGGATGAAAAACGAGGCGCGTTCCATGGTCCGATGCAACACTGCTGCAGTTAAAACTCCAGCATTATATTTAGTTGACTTCCACAGACGTCGAATTTACATGGAGTATTTAGAAAAAAGTATAACAGTAAAAGATTTTATAATAGATCATGTCACAGATGACAACAGTTCCCAACTAGGTGCAGTAGCTGAATTGGTCGGCAGAAATGTGCGAAAATTACACAATTCGAATATCATTCACGGAGACTTGACTACATCTAACATGTTACTTGTTCCTAAATTAGGAACTGCAGAGGAACAGTGGCTTGGTGGGCCATTGGACTTGGTAATGATTGATTTTGGTTTGTCATTCACCAGTTCAAGTGGTGAGGATAAAGGAGTGGACTTGTATGTACTTGAAAGGGCCATCATAAGCACACATAATGACTACCCAAACTTGTTTCAAGTTATATTGGAAGCATATAAGATTCAATGCAAGAGGAACATAGGAGAAACTCTGAATAAGTTCGAGGAAGTGAGAGCTAGAGGTAGAAAACGTACCATGGTTGGATAGATTTAAGGAATAAAGTAATCATTGTGATTCTATGTGTTTTATTTCAACCACAATTTCGAGTACATAATACTTGGAACTGATACCACTGCATTTGAATAAGTAGATAACTTAAGTACAGATTATGATTTTTTTGTAATTATGCAGAAGGTTTTTGCTTTTAAACCTTGTCAGTTTGGCATGCATAATCAGTATAATGTTCCCATGTATGTACCTATGATCCGATTCAAAACGACGACTTCACTCCCATGATTGTTCAAGGCTCCTGGCTGGCTGTAAGAAATGTGCTAGCCAGTTGCGGATCCGGGGGGAGGGAGAAGTCACCCACAATCTTAAGTCTTGGTAGATTTCAGATTAGATTTGTGATTTCATGTTTTGATTTCCAACCCTTAGCCCCCCCAAAATAATATCTAGGACCCCTAAGCCCCTCCCAAAAATCATCTGGGCAAGGCAAGAAAGTGATGCAAGATGCAAATGCTCAAAATGGCGAAACATTTAAATGAAATTATTGATCTAAAACGCACCTGTCAAGCTGTCAAACTCACGTCATTATCATCTGTGGATAACCTCAAACTTTTTCTACGCTTCTCCGATACGGTTTATTGTTCAAAATATTGCATTTATTTTACAAAATGAGGCGCCATATTTTGTGTTTATCAACAAAAATCACGCAAAACAATTGCACAGAAGCATTACCATTGACGAGTAAGCAAGAATCGTTTTTATTAATTCAAAATGCAACTATTTTCTTACAATCGCGTAAACATTTTTCTATTGATATTTTTTAGGATTTCTAAGTACCCAAGAGGCAATAGATCGACGTTATCACCTTTTCACGTTAGAGAAGAAGCGCCAGTTGGATAAAGTCGGCAGACTGGAGAAAATCGAAGTGCAGTATAAAGGTGTACCAAATGATTGCACATTGGTTATGAACAAGGGTATATCGACGCCTTACGATTGTGCCAGACGTAAGTTTTATGTTTTTTACATACCTAAATTATAAAGTACTATGATCTTAATACTTCCAATTTTTGCTTGTAAGTACATAAATAAAAAAAAACAATTGAATGCATAACCACCTCCTTTTTTTTGAAGTTGGTTAAAAAGTGTAAACTAGTTGATAAGTTGAGTAGAGGGAGTGCTATAATAAGTCCAGGTTTAGATACAGGTTTTCGTATAGGAGGTGGGTCAATTCTGTTTGATTTTACTTATCTTCTTTTTGATTAATTAGCTGTATCTACTTTTGTCTTTTGGTAGTATTTTCTGTACTGTATCTGTGTTGCATTCTAAATGTATTATATTCACAGATTTAACTGAATGGCATGCAGAAAAAAGCGCCTTGGCACTGCTTGACGGCACGGTACACTGGGATATGCACAGACCACTTACAGAAAACTGCACATTAGAAGTGAGTTAACTCTTATGATATTTTAGTAAAAACTATTTTGGATGTGTTTATTTGCTACTAGCTTCTGCCCGCGGCTTTACCCGCGTTTTTCGGGATAAAAGGTAGCCTATGTGTTATTCTGATGTTTAAGCTATGCCACTGGAAAGTTTCATTAAAATCCGATCAGTAGTTTTTGCGTGAAAGAGTAACAAACATCCATACATCCATCCATCTATCCATACATCCTCACAAACTTTCACGTTTATAATATTAGTAGGATTAGTAGGATAGTAGGATTAAAATTCATTTTTCAAAGATCCATAAATGCATACTATGCATGAAAAACTACATGGATTAAAAATGCGACAGCTCTTATATGTAAACCGTCATTCTCCGGTGTCCCATTGTTTGGTTGATTTCAGTGGCATTTTTTTCTGTTAATTAGGACATTTTAACAGGAAATATCGAATCTAGTTTTATTTAGAGAGTATTGGTAGCAGAGGGTATAGATAATTTCTTTAAAATGTCTTAGTTAATTGGAGAAAATTGTGCCACTGAAATCAACCAAACAATGGGACACCGGAGAATGACCCAAACACATAAGTAAATTAAATGCAGTTTTATATTTCATCAACAGCTTCAAAACTTCACCGTAGCAGAGCCGCGGCAAGTCAACAAGGCGTTCTGGAGGACATGCTCCTTCATGCTCGGCGCGTGCGTCACCGTGGCGTTCAAGGACACCGTGCCTGTCAAACTGCACAGTTTCCCCGGACCTGACAGTAAGGCTGGCTTACTAATGTTAGGATTTATGGTTGAAATGTAGAAGTAACATGGTTCCTGTCTGTTATGTTCTCTATTGGCAACAGGCTTTATGTACGGACGATCCAACCTGAGGGTGACACCTCGGTAGAGCCTACTAGACGAGTCTCTAGTAAGAGAGGTAGGACACAGCAGGATATCGCGCTCAAATCTGGTATACCATAATACCACTGCCAAATAATATAATGCTAGTCTTCAGAATTGGATGAAACGTGGCTTACATATTAAGTTGGACCCCAAGCTATTGAACTGTGAAAACGACATCAAAATTAGGTCAGTAGTCTTTGTGTAATACAAACAGACAAAAATTTAAAAATACCTTTCGGGCATGGTTACATTCCAGTATCTAATCCCGACTTCTTTCTGGAATATCTTCAATGTAACAGACACAGTTTTTTTACATTTTTATAATAGTATAGATAATATGTAGACGCTAAAGGATGAAATAGTTACCTTTGCAGACTTCTAAAACCTATCCCACATATAACTAATCCATCAATCCCCAGTCCGCAGCGGTTCCTTCATATACGACGTGGACCTCCCTACCTTAAGAGACTGGAAGCCGTCCCCCCAGGAGCTGGTGACCCTGGGTGCGGAGTACGTGAAGCTGGTGCGTCAGAACCAGCACCTGGAACGGCTGGAGGTCGGGGAAGACCTGGCTCTAGAGATGTTCGTGGACAATGAGCACAAGACTAAGCAGATACCTAGTATAGCGAGGAGTAGTGGTGAGTAATATAACTTTGGTTATTTTTGTCTCCACACACAATGGTGCTGATTCTGTTGAACATCGCACTAAACTAATTTTAATCACACTATATCTCTTTCTTACAAATATCATTGAAAAAGGACAGAAAATATTTAGAACTGTGAAATTAGTCTACGCCCTTGTCATTTACAGGAAAATTGTCTTTTGCGATTACGAATAAATTGTCATTAAAACTATTCCAGTGGACTAATTTGACATCTGCTATCCCTTTCTCATGATTTTTATTAGAAAGAGACTTAATAAGACTTTAGTTCGGAAACAACAGAATCGGCACCAAAACAAGGGATGGAGTCACTCACACCAGTCACAGCCCAAACAAGCCGATTATCTCTTTCTAAAACTATGTGTAATATTTACTGCTGCTTACTGCAATAATAAAGTCATAACAATACAGTTAATTATTATTTATTTTGCAGGTAAAGTGACACTGTACAAAGTTGGCAAACACATAGATATCTCAAAGGGCCCCATGATCAACAGTACGGGACAGATCGGAAGGGTTGCCGTCATGTCCGTACACAAATTGAACGGTAAGTAAAATGATAATAAAGCAGCTTGAGAGTTGAGAGTGAGACATAGATCTCTCTCATAGAGCCTTTTATAGAGCTCTTTCCTTCTCCTACTTGCTCTTACTAAACTGTCCTGTGCCCGAGCCCCGACAGGGTCTATAATGATCATTTACCACCTGTCAAAACATTATGGAATGCAATAAAGAATTGAATATCGTTCTTTGGGGGAGGCCTATGTCCATCAGCATCATTGGGCGTGTTATGGTGGAAATGATGATGATACAGGTGAAAATATTGCCGGAGGGGGCGGTATTTTTCAGTTTTTGCCCCGCCTCGAAATAATTCATGATCCGGGGCTGCTTTTCAAGTTACACAAATTGTACAATTGTCCGTGTAGACGTGTCACCGTCGTACTAAACATAGTTCCTCCCAGGCCCAGCAAACGGCGACGTCAAGCAGCTGTACCGGTTCCAAGGCGTCGCGCTACCGACCGGTGTCATCATCAACCACTTCGCATTCTCCATACTCACGGAGAGAGCTAAGAAATTGGTAAGGGTTAGACATAAAAGTTAGATGCTATATCAGTTGTAGGGATGTTACGAATATTCGCATTCGCTTAAGCGAATGATTCGCATCATTCTAAACGCATTCGCATCAAGCGATGCGAATGTTTTGAGAATGCGAATGTGTAAAGTCGTGTTGTGTGTTGCCCTGCGGCCGCACGGTTGGTCGATCCTCGCACGCGCAGAAGGCGCAGGCAGGCATCACGTGTTTCATTCGACCAATAGAAAGCGTTTTTTTCTCGCTGCTAACAAGGCAAACTAACTAAGCAAGTTAGTTTGCCTTGTTAGTGTTGTCAGTCAGTTTAAGTAAATAAAAAAGTAGGTAGTTTGTGAGTTTAGAATTGTGTTGAGCTATTTTGACAGCTTTTCCCATGGCACCGGGAAAGAAAAGTGAAATATAGTGATTTTTTACGATCGATATCGATCGTAAAAAATCACCACGCGACCACCATCTTCGACCACGCGAAAGATAAAGTTACTTAAAAATAACTTTAATGTTTTTTTTAAATGTTATTCCCAAACATTCGCATTCGCATCCCGAACATTCGCATTCGCGAATGTGAAAAATATGACATTCGTAACATCCCTGAGGCCCTAGACAAGTTACTTTTCTGTTAGCGTTAGCGTCAAACGCTACGGATAAAATGTATGGAAATGACATTTGTGAGTCACGTGACTTTTCCGCAGGTTCATTGCCATACATTTTGTGCTTATCGTTTGGCGTGAACGCTAAAGCCTGCAATACACGTTGGCCGAGCTTAGACCAATGCGAGCCTAGACAAATTAACACAAGGCAAGCGCTACTGTCTACACGTTCGGCAAGTTTGACGTCAACCGCATAATAGCGCGCGGACAAACATGTGAACACTATTGTCCGAGCGCGCGCAAGCGCCTTTGATTTGCGCAGAAAAACCGACACCGCTCCGAAGTGAGGCAAGTGATCGCGAGCGACTGCAAGTTGTGGCAAGCTACGTCAAATGAGGTCTATACACGTTGGCGCTTGTCTATACTCAACCAACTAGGCAAGTGACAACGAGCGATAGCAAGGCAAGGCAAATATACCGTCTACATGTTGGTATTGGCCTTCACTCGACAACGCTCGGCCAACGTGTATTGCAGGCTTAACAGAAAAGCGACTTGTCTAGAGCCTCTGATAGTTGTACGCTAAGCTATACAAAGCATAAAATCTCATACAACAAGCTAAAATTATATCGAAAATGTCGCAGGATTTAATGTATATTTTTGCGTTTTTTATAAACATGTTAAAGCCATATTATGCTTATCTTAAATGTTATTAAATATTTAATACATTTCAAAAACAACTGACACAGGCGGGGCTTGAACCAGCTACCTCTGCCGTACCGTGGCAAGCGCTCTGCCAACTGAGCTCGGTACTGTCTTCGCCTGAATCAGTTGAAATTTGAAATCCTTTATAATAATTTCTGCCTCTTCTGAGCGTTTATGACATCTATCGGAGACTAATTGCTCCAAATCAACGCTTCTAACTTTGCTAAATATTAAATAACATTCAAAAATTCTAACAGAAAAAAAAATTAATTTGCGGTTCAAAACTGAGGCTAAAAATATTTGCAACCAAGATCATCTTTTCATAACAAGTTTGATAGATTTTGACAGTTTTATAACTCTATGTCGCATTTCAATATAAAGTTTTCTTTTCAGAATGCCGCCAAATCACCTATCCAGAAAATTGTGGAGCGGGAAGAGTCTGAAAGCATAGCAATGAAAGCTTGAACTTGATAGTACCCTAGTCGTAATTATAAGTAGTTACATAGTTATCTGTAAGTTAATAAAACGTGCTAAGAATGTACCGGTTTTTATTGAGAAGTTGTCCCCGTGACTTCGTTCGAGCAAATTATTGCCATTATGAAGGGACTAAATACTTTATATTCTTATTTTTTAGGGTTCCGTACCTCAAAAGAAAAAACGGAACCCTTATAGGATCGAATCACTTTGTTGTCCGCCGTCAGTCACCGGACCATAAGTGGAGCCATCTGCTCATAGATGACACCACTAGAAGTATGCAGTAGCGCCATCTATGATCATATATCGGAACCCTTAGGGCGCGAGGCATACTCGCACTTGTCCGGTTTTTTTTTTTGCATATTACTAAATACTTTAGTCCTCAACATCTGCCTGTCAAAGTCCCTTCAAAATCGCTTCAGCCGTTTCGAAGATTAGTCCAGAGACAGACAGACAAAAAAAAAACCGGACAAGTGCGATTATGCCTCGCGCCCTAAGGGTTCCGCAATATGATCATAGATGGCGCTACTGCATACTTCCAATGGCGCCATCTATGGGCAGATGGCTCCACTTATGGTCCGGTGACTGACGGCGGACAACAAAGTGATCCTATAAGGGTTCCGTTTTTCCTTTTGAGGTACGGAACCCTAAAAACGCTCATTTAACCATTATGAGCTTCAGAAAAGACAGTTATTTAGAAATCATAGAACAGACATACTTTTTTATTTATTTGTAGATACTATGTACATTCATGAATAATTCATGACTAATAGATTCCCAGAGTACCGTACCTTCCCCAGGGTTGAAGATAGGTCCATAACAAAATTCATCGAAATCGGTTCAACGGTTTATTTATACGCAACGATTTTGTATTTTTTTTGCATGCAAAAACCCACGAAAGACCGACAGGACAGACTGCCGAGATTACCATACGTTCTATAATCGCCGTCGCGGACAAATTGTCCGCGGATAGATTGTCCATCATCTGCGCAGCGCCTAAAGAAAGATAAGAGAAGTGCAACCGTGGGCAACGGCTATGCTAGTATAGCAAAACAACCACATATAAAGTAGAATTTATCATTTATTTCTTACATAAGTATTTACAAATATTTGAAACAATTACTACAGTATCATTATTTCATAGATTCTACTACAGACATTAAGAGATTTTGTAAATGCAAATAGGTAAGTACTTATTTGTACTTTACATAGATACTTCGTCTCATTGACAATTATTTTAAAACCTTCGTTTAGTCACAGATGTGAAAGAATATTCTTTCAGCCTTTTAGAAAGCGAGAATTGCTTGGCTTTACGTAGCGCTGTTTTACTGCCAAGGGAATATAACTATTGTGTACGTTAAAATAAAGTCGAAAATAAACTCAACCACAAGAACAAAGCGGACAGAGGCACGCAGTTTCACATTTTCAACCTTATTTCAACGTGTGCAATGTTTATATTTGGTAAAACTGCGCAGGCCCTAAGAATTAGCTTTTACAATTATTTTTTTTACCTTTACCGTCATCATAGAAAAGTAAGGAATGGAGTGCTAATATGCGTTTTATAATATAGGTAGGGCATAGCGGGATATTTCGTTCAAATCTGGAGCAGCCCGACTAGGGAAGTACCTCTGCCTTGCAGAATCATCATCATCAGCCTAGCCTTTTCCCAAATTATATTTTGGTCGGCATCCAGTCTAACTAGTTTTGGCTGAATATCAATATTTTACGTGGAGCGACTGCCATCTGATCTCCACAACCCAATTAATGGGTAATACCGGTATTCGAATGTTAGACCAGCTGTCACACTTTTAGGGCTTCTGACTACCCGTAACGATTGTCAAAGATATTCCTATGACAACCGGGACCGACTGCTTAACACTTTCCATGCCAAGCACCCGGCTCCCGGGTCGAACAATAATTCGTTCGTGTGCCGGACAACTCGGCTCCCGAGATAGCTATCTCTAAGTACGACTCGAGAGCCGAGTTGTCCGGCACATGAACGAATTATTGTTCGACCCGGGAGCCGGGTGCTTGGCATGGAAAGTGTTAACGTGCTCTCCGAGGCATTATTCTCGTTGTCCCCCAGTGGTGGACAACGAGAATAATGTTTTAAAGTTGTCTCGCTGTCCCCCAGTGGTGGCCAGACAAGTGGTGGACATCGGGAATAATCAGGCACGGAGGGGTCTCGATGTGTAAAGAACGGTCACCCATCCAAGGACTGACCGCGGCAAGCGCAGCTTAACCTCGCAGATCGATCGATCAGCGCGACCGTCATTTAGCCACGAGCCCCTCCACCTCTACCTTACAGAATACCACAGCCAAATAACGCTACTCTTCGGTAGTGTTGTGTTCCTGTGATGAGTAAGGTCGCCAGAGCTCTCAGATGCGCTGTGTTAAAACTTGCGGGTGACTTGTGTCCCAAGCTGTCGGCACAACGAATCCTCATCAACCGTAACCGAGTAAGTGACGGCAAGTGAGGCGCACGATCGACGGCTCAGCCTAATCGTGACCTCAGATCATAGAAACAAGGGAGATGTGCCAAGGCGCTATCAAGCTTGATGCCTGAACTTGAGCAAATTGCTCATAATAAAAACGTACGCGCTGGCGGCGAACCGAACACGATCGATGGTATAAATACAGTGTTTTAGTTTAGTGTTAGTGTTGAGTGACGATTAACAGTGTTAGATTGAGGTTGTGCGGAATATTTAATGCGTGGGAGATCTTTTTATTCACAAGGAGCGCTTAATTATGCGCGTAATTGTGTCGAAAAATGTACTAAAAGTGGCATCAGTTGTTCCCGTACTAATTTGCTATGATGGCATACCTCCTTGTTTCTATGATCTGAGGTCGTGACCTTCCGTCACGGCTCGATTTGACATCAGTAACAAGCGTGGTAGAACACTGCTACGAGCATTTCTAATGTATTAGCACTCCATTCTTTTCTACTCTACAATCTCTCCTCATACCGTTTTGTTGAAGAAGTTCCCTTTTTTCGTTCACTTAGTATAATTATTTATTATTAAAATTCTACACAAAAGTGATTTACATGATCTATCCAGAACTACTTCTATGTTAGAAATTATTATTTATTGTTCAATTGAACATAATTGATCGACTTATTAAAACACTACACAGGTTAAAATGTGGTTGGAGGGAATTAAGCAGTAGGCCAATTTTTTAGGTTCAACGCAGACGAACGTATATTGACAAGGATTGGTCGCCAATATCGCCGACGAAATTCGGATCGGATCGGCGAAAATTGGTCATACTTCCTCCGATTTATTGTAGGATGTTTTCATTGAGGTAATAATTGTTGATTACGTTCTATTTTCGCCGAATTTCGTCGGACCGATTGTTGTATATCGTTTGCGATACCTCTTATGGTGGACATCAAAAGCGACTATGGCATTATAGGTGGGTAGAATTTCATGTGCCAAAAATGATATGTCGTAGTAGCTACACTGGTGCGTTTTAACTTGCTTGAGATGCATGCATTCTGCGCAAACGCATGCGGTGAAACACGCACGCAAAGCACGCACCTTTGTACGCTATATGCGTACTGTCTTTTTAATCAGTTTAAAATTCCTATCTTCCTGCAGTTATTGGTGCTGATTCTGTTGAACATCGCACTAAACTAATTTTAATCACACTAGGTATATCTCTTTCTTTCAAATATCATTGAAAAAGGACAGAAAATATTTAGAACTGTCGAATTGGTCTACGCCCTTGTCATTTACGGGAAAATAGTCATGACCTTTTGCGAAACCGACTAAATTCACATTGAAATTAAGCAAGTGGACTAATTTGACAGGATTAAATATCTTCTATTCCTCTCTCATGTTTTTCGTTAGCAAGAGACATAGGTGCCGATTCTGTTGTTTACGAATTAAACTAATTTAATCTTATTAAGTCTCTTTCTAATAAAAAACATGAAAGAGGGATAGCAGATAATTAATCCTGTCAAATTAGTCCACTTGAGTAGTTTTAATGTCAATTTAGTCGTAATCGCAAAAGGTCATGACTATTTTCCCGTAAATGACTAGGGCGTAGACTAATTTGACAGTTCTAAATATTTGCTGTCCTTTTTCAATGATATTTGTAAGAAAGAGATATAGTGTGAAAAGTCAAAAAAGTCAAAAGTCAAAAACATTTATTTCAATTAGACCATTTACAGGCACTTTTGAATAGTCAAGCAATAGTTGTCAGTCAGTTTGTCCGTTAGTTGAAGCTAGTTGTCCGTTCCAAAACGTAGATTCCTATGGAGAAGAACGGACAAGAAACTCCATGGTTACTCTTTTTCAACTAATTCAACTATACAATTTCTTTGTTTACATTTATGCCCTAATATGTGAGAGCAATGTGAGATATTTTAAAAATCCCTTAGGATAAAAAATAAAATCAAAGGTAGGTACTAAAATAAAATAAAAATCATTTAAACCTGTAAAATGTCAAAATATTGCTTGAGCAGTCAAGAGATGACCAGTATCGACTGACAGCGCCCGTTCACGGACATGACGCGTGCATCAGCACCGTTTAACTCAACCATTTTGGAGGGAATCGAACGATCCAATACACACGCCACCATCAGCGGTACATTAAAGCGAGCATGAGCGTGATTAAATAGCGTGATTAAAATTGGTTTAGTGCGATGTTCGACAGAATCAGCACCATAATGAGACTAAATTAGTTTAGTTTGTAAACAACAGAATCGGCACCTTTGCCATATTATTTGACGCAAAACGACTTCATAAGATATTTCAACTTTGTCTCTGGCACAACGCATCTGCCATGCCTCTGGTACTGCAGATGTTCATACATGGCGGCTACCACTTACCATCAGCCTGCCTATTCTGTACCGACTCGCCGCGTGATATCACCGCGAGAACTGCCAATACGGTAGTGTCCTACTACTAAAAAAGTACAAATAAATTATTTTATTTCAAAGAAGGAATAGGCACAACAAAAAAGTAAAAGCAAAAATAATAATTTATCACAAAATGGAAAACATAGACGCTTTTAAAGTTTTTGGAAGGATCGCTCCGTCTTTGTCGCGCAAGCGGACGTAGGTGGTGTTACGTCACTAGTAGGTAGTGCCCGTCCGTGTCTAGCAAATCATTTTAAAACGCTTATAACTTTGCCAATTTTATAGATGTTTCATCGGTTTTTTTGGTGTTAATTGTCTTTTTTCAAATAATTTACAGATTCACAATAAAAAAAAGTAGTTAACATCCCTATTTGTTTGCGCACGCTCGAGGGAGAATGTCACGGTGAGACTCTCGCAAACAAATTAGCAGTTCTCGCGGCGACCACACGGCGTGTCAGGCAGGTGAGCCGTCAGTTAGTTTGTCACTAAAACACAAAAAAATACTTCAACTCTTTCAATGAATGTATGTGTCTACATGACATTGCATGCGTTTCTAGACGAACGCATCTCCTACAGTGCGCATAAACACCACGCAAGCACTAGTCAAAGCGCACTAGCATAATTGCACCCTTCCATAGTACTTCTATCACTCTTCAGTGATTTCTGAAGGTCTATGAGCGAAATCTAGTTTTATTAAATATATGAGATTTTAAAAACAAATGACACATACAAGGGTTTGAACCAACGACCTCTGCCTAAACCGGGGCAGCCCTCTAACCAACTGAGCTACAGTGTCATGTCTGAATCAGTTGAAATTGGAAACCTCTTTTTACGCCACTGACATCTATACTCCAACTCCTCAAATGCCTCTAACTTTGCAGCTAGAAGGATATTGATACCATTTCACCTAAAATCGAGTTATTAGTCATTGATCTACGAAGACTTAGGTTTTTTAGGATCAGGAGGCCCATCATCCTCAGTTCCAGCCTGAAATATTGGCTGCGGCTGAGTTTTCTTATAAGCTGGAGCCACCCAGAACGGATTCTCTGCAGCTTCCTTCGCATATTTCAAGATAGCCTCTCTTGGATCCTGTTCATCATCCACCCTCTTGCTTAGCCCTAGATTCCTGATGACGAAGGAGCTTAATGTGCTTCCAGAAGCTGCCACTCTACCTCCCTGCCCTGAAGTAATAGGGAGATCAGGTCTATGGGACTTTATGGGGTCCAATCTATCTTTTTCCATTTTCTTCTTGCTTGTTCTCAATTTCTCTTGCCTAAATAGTGGTAAGGCGTGAGGAGTTATGATCTGTTGGGCACTCACGACCTCCACAGAGTGTTTCTTTCGATGTGTCTTCACTATGCACAGTTTTGCGCCGCGCAAACTCTTTTTCTGGTCAAAGTAGCATTTGACTACGCCATTTCCGCAACCCACAAATATCTGGTTCAGTTTTGCGTGCCATATGCTCTTTATGACATGGGATTTCGTCACATCTATGTGCGTAGTCTGCTCAAAAGTCTTCGTGTTATAGAATATGAGTCTTCCAATATCCCCGCCCCTTTGTAAAGACTCTCCAGTGAAAACTAGAGTATCATCAGGACTGAACGCGCAGTCAGTTTGCTCGTACCTTGAAAATAGGTCCCCAAAAACGTGTAAAGGTTTCCTGAAGTTTCGCAAGTCCCATATTTTTAGTGTGTCATCGTTTCCCCTGCTGGCTAGGTAGGAGCCTAGGTAGGAATATGATATGCTTGAGATTTCCGACTGTTTTTGATGGCAATCTCTGACGCAGGCTGTTGTGTTGACGAAATTCTTCCTATGGTCCCACATTTGGATAGAGCCGTCGTAACACCCACACGCAACCGTGTTTCCATCTCTCGAGAAGGTGCAAGCAGTGGGGTTGGTCTTCAGGCCTCCTTGCTGTCGAGGTTTGATGACGGCCTTGTGTTGTTTCGGGTTCTCCGTGAGCCAGATCCGAAGGGTCCCGTCCTGGGAACACGTCATGAACTCTTCGCGGACTTGTGGATGCCAGCACCCGCTGTTGAGGGCGGCTGTGTGGCCCTTTGTTCTGGAACAGATACAGTAACAGATTAATGGCCATTCCCAATAACGATCTATTGGCTCTTCCCCTACTGAAGATTGATTTTTGACCTAAGTGATATAGAAATAATGTAAAAAATCAATCTCTAGGGTAAAGAGCCGTTAGACCAGTTATTGGGAACGGCCATAAAAGAACACCTTGTGGATGGATTAGAACATTTTATACACAGGAGCTATTGGGCCTGTTGCCCACTGCCCACAATTCGAAGATACATAAAAATAGCATTGGCAGATTTAAATAAAATTGAATCCTTTTGGCAAAATATGTAAAAAACTCAAACCCCGTATTTCTATTTTTTACATATACTTAAAATGATTAGCCAACATTGTGCCCACAGCTGGGACTCATGCCTGTTCTCTATCAAATGGAAAGAGCCATCCATCATGCAGGCCTGGTCCGTATTGTTTTTCTACATATTCTACTACATTAAATGAACTTGCTGTGTTCCTTAACAGTCTACTATCACGCACATCGCGTATTAATGTCGGACATAATTATGGAGCATTAATGTCTGTTTTGCACATAGTTTGGCATCGCAAAGTATCAAAGCAAATATACAAAAGCACATAAAAAGTCAGTCAATACATAAACTACAGAATATAACCACTAACTTGGCCATATCAGTGATGTACTGGTCTCCCTTCACACACTCGAGCACTTCGAAGCCGTCCCTGTCGAGCACCTTGGCCTGTGCCGCACCACTCACCACCAGTATCGAGTCCCCAGTGGTGGAGTACTGGAGTGCCTTGATAGGGTGGTTCTCGCAGGGTTGCAGGGTGCGGAATGAACGCATTGATGAGTCCATGCCTGGGAGGCGAAAAAAAAAGAAAAAAAATTCAGTAAAAAACAAGCATATATTTTTATGCTTGCTAAGCATATTAAAACATATTTGTCCAAGTCCAATGGCCATCGTAGATGCAACTACCATTTTGCCTGCAACTTTGACAAGAAATTTCAGAATCAATCAGATCGTAAAAGTAGCCTATAGGCTACTTTTACGATCTGATTGATTCTGAAATTTCTTACACTGATGAGAAAGAATTTTCAGAATCTGATTAGTTTTGGAGACTACCCCACATAAAAACAAACAAATTTTATATCATAATTGTCGCAGGCAATTTGTTCGATTCCGCCGTTTACATACTGCGTCGTCAGTTAAAAAACGCTCGCTCGTTCGCATTATGCCGAAGGCAAAATGTATATTGCTGTGTCACTTTGTAGTATGCCACAACATTTCATCGACAATTTAAACGCCGCTTACATAATGCCGCGGCAAATTGAAGTTTTTAGGTTTTTGAGGTTAAAAAATGCTAAGGTAACCATAAAATCTGGGTCTCAAATAAAATTTTCGATATTCACATAGAATTTTTCAGTATCCAGTTTGTTTTTACACGTCTCCGGCACTGCGGGAAGCGCAGCCCTCCGCCCTTGCGTAACAAATCGCAGGCACCCGGGCTCGCACTGGTGCCTACACTTTATTACGGCGGCCGAGTGCTGCTCTCCCTCCGCGCTTCCAGGTTTATAAAAACACTCTAGTGTAGGGCAGACAAGACCACGTGGAGTCGGGGTTGGCCAATTGGGTTCTGTCACTTGTCACAACTTATTCACGTTTACAAGTACGTAATAGTACCTGATTGCTGAAATAAAGTCTGATTTGTCCGAACTGCGCTTAATCATGGTCACCCTAAAACTACGAAATTATAGATCATTTAGCCTTCGGCATATTGCATAACTGCAAGCGTATATAAACAGACAACGCCATATGTAAACGGCGGAATCATTCAAATTGCCTGCGACATATACATGTAATATTAGTATGCTTAGATATCTTTATTTATATACAAATTATTTTATTCAAAAATTACAATGGAGTATAGGTAGGCTTCGGGTAGCATAGAAAAGGCTGCCGGGCTGCAGATTGAGTATAACTGATCTTAATGTTTTACTAACCAGCAAAATCCCAGAATGAGACATCATAGTCAATAGACCCTGTGGCCAACCGGGCACCCGAGGGATCTACTGCTAGTGCCACCACCGCTTTGGTGCCATGCACCATCTCCACCTAGAAAGGAATTGTTGATGTTTATAAATACTTAAAGCATCAGACAAGGCTGGCATGACCACTGCAGACCATATTTATGTTGGACAGTGAGAAAAATATACAGAATGGCAAAACAGTGCCGTAACTAGCCTTATATTGAAAGGTTAGAAAGGCTATTTGTTTTAAGTGACATTTTGGTCAAACAATGTCGCTTAAAGCAAATAGCCTTTCAACTGTCTATGTGTCCGGTGCAAACTCTATAACTGCACCTCAGATCATAGAAACAAGGAGATATGCCATCATAGCAAATTAGTACGGGAACAACTGATGCCACTTAGTACATTTTTTGACACAATTACGCGCATAAATAAGCGCTCCTTGTGAATAAAAAGATCTCCCAGGCATTGAACATTCCGCACACCCTCAATCTAACACTTTAATCGTCACTCAACACTAGCACTAAACTAAAACACTGTATTTATACCATCGATCGTGTTCGGTTCGTCACCAACGCGTACGGTTTTAATATGAGCAATTTTCTCAAGATCAGGTATCAAGCTTGATAGCGCCTTGGCACATCTCCCTTGTTTCTATGATCTGAGACTGCACCCTAGCCAAATGTTCTAATCTGACAGTAGAGTGTGTCTACATCTGAATTATGCAATAAATAAAAGATATTGTATGTATGCTACAAACTGACATGCATGACCTAAAACTTGGCTCTGGTCTGGTCAATTCTGCACCCCTCGAGGGTCTATTCCCCGTGCCTGGGCACCGCTGGCACCACCCTAGCTACGGCACTGTAGCAACATTTTTTTGTTATTTTAAGTATAGCTCACCTCGTGACTATTTGGTATTCTCTTCTCCAAAGGCAAGTCCTCATCATCAGAGCCACTTAACTCATCATAACTATCTTCACCTTTATCACCCTTCCTACTCTTAGTTTTATCATCTTTAATCAGAAGCCTTGGTGGTAATGGTGGACCAATTTCATCTTCATCATCTTGTGAGGACCCTGGAGGCATTGGTGGGCCTATCAGCTCATCATCACTTTCTTCATCTTTTTTTGTCTCTGGTTTTTTTATTATAGCGGCTTCGGCTTCTAACCTCTTTCTGTTGGCCTCTTGCGCATTTATCTTTGCCTGTTCCACCAATTCGTCGAGGTCAAAGTTTTTAGCTTTTTTACCAAAGTTTTTTATACCCATTACTTGGTGAACGTGCTGGTTTTCCAAATCTTCAGCAATTTCCTCTATTTCCTTGTGTTCTTGGATGGGAGTGCGTCCGAAAGTTCCGAAGCCGGACGTATTCGCTTCATTTTTATCACTGTTCTGGCCCGTTTTGCTGATGTTAAACTTGATTTTACCAAAAGAAATGGGTTTCTTGTGCATTTTTAACGATTTTGTTCCTGTTACTTTAACTATTTCACATTCTCATCGGCACTATATAATGTTCGTATGGTTGTAATTGTATAGCCTCAAAATTATAAGAGTTATGTGTAACCGAAGTCTAATTAACTGATGGATATTTATTTCAATTAAAACGCATACATTCACAATTTTTGTTTTCAGAAATTCTGGAATCAAATGAAATCAATTTTATTGATTGATTTGATTTGTTTTGCAAAATGTCAACTTGTCAAGAAGTTGTCAAGTAATTTATGTCATTATTTTGTTAATGACATGTCAAAATGTCGAAAAAAAAGCACTTATTAGGCTGCTTGTCCACTACAGACGTTTTCAATTCGTATTCGGTTTTTTACGGATTTTTAGCCAATAGGCGTGCAGAACGATCCCCACCACTTTTTAAAATGTATAAAAAAAAACGGTCCGTGAAAAAACGTGCTGTAAACGTGTAGTGCACAAGCAGCCTTACACAGAGTATTATTTTTTTGCCATCGACAGATCAACAAACTTTTGGTTCTATGGTCCTATCCATCGGTTTGTAGTAGGCTTAGATTATATACCTATAGATGTAACCATGGCGTGACCGCACTTGAAACAGAAATAGATTTTTGTGGTGTTGCCTAATAAGTTGGCAATTCCCACATATTAGGTAAAAAATATTATGAATTCTACTTGATTGCGAACAGACATTATAAGTACCTGTAAGTACTTCGCA
The DNA here is from genome assembly GCA_948465475.1 of Thalpophila matura. Lineage (NCBI taxonomy): Eukaryota > Metazoa > Arthropoda > Insecta > Lepidoptera > Noctuidae > Thalpophila > Thalpophila matura. The sequence goes on along the minus strand of OX419198.1, from coordinate 11,645,855 downwards.
AACTAAAAATTCTGAATTAGCACATTTTAAATGCTAGCTTCAATAATGTAACTCTTATGTCGTAGTCGTACGAAATACTTTAATAAAACCTCCTTGGTCTAATATTTCGTTTTTACAAGGGAGGGGGGGGGGTAAAGAGAATCGTATGGACATCCATCGACCAACACGACATAAAACACACACGACACGTTCAATGATGAAATAAAACCAGTCTTTATCATAAACATATTTATTACAAACCATAAGGAAATACCTACATTCATAATTATTGACCCTTAAACAATATTAACTTAGTATGCATATTTCTGATTCTTTCATCATGAGATAATGACGTCATTATATAATGAATCCTGACTTCAAAATATCTAAAAGCGATAGCTTTAATTAATAATGCAAAATGATTTTCAAAAGACAAGATTGGATGGAAACCTGAAATTTAAAGAACATTTTATTCACATGCTACGAAAGTTTATCTTTATTGAGTAATAAGTTAAATAAACTACAATAAAGTACTTAAATAAATGTAAGTAAATATAAAATTTACGTACAGAAGAATTAATTTCCTCTCAATAAAAATATTATACTACTAGCTTTTACCCGCGACTTCATTCGCGTGAAAAGTATCCTATGTGTTAATCAGGTAATAAACTACTCGTGTGCAAAATATCATTGAAATCCATCCAGACGTTATTGCGTGATTGAGTAACAAACAAACATATAAACCCTCTAATTTATAATATAAGTAGGATGAGTACCTACCATGATAAGCCAACCCAACAATCGTATGCATGTACTGACAAAAAATAAATATGATTTATTTGGGTAAATTCAGCCATTATGGCAACCCTGAACCGTTCATAGTTTTAGGTTATTTTATTTTAAGATATTGAAAACACGTATCACAACTCAATATTCTTGGCTCACATCACTGAAATCATTACAAAACATCATAATCGATGATCATCTGGCGTTGTATTAACGAAAGAAATGATAATTTCGCCTACTTACGTGTGAAATGTTATTCCTTAAATTTTTCGCTCACTCCGGCTTTTACAGCCCAAAACACTGCAACCCACCATCGCACTTACACTAAATATTCTTTATTATCCAATTTTTATACGCAATAAACACTGTAAATTCACACAATCACAGAAAAATCCAAAAGACGCCAAGCTTGTTTGTCACAATCTGTCAAACTCAGATCTTGACAAACAACAAAACCGGCCATGTTGACAAAGACAAAAAATATATATTGTGTCCTGTTTCTTTGCATGGGTCTGACAATTAACGATCTCGCTCTATCAAGGAAGGTCATTTAAATGGTTACATCTATAGGTTTATAATCTAAGGTAGTAGGGCCTTTGTGTACTGCAACGTTTCCAGCACGTTTTCGTGAACCGTGAAAATACGACCCGTTGGGCGTTTCAGCCTCTATAGTAAATGTATGGGCGTTTGTGCACTACACGTTTCCAGCACGTTTATTCACGGACCGTTTTTTTTTCATACAGTTCGATCCCCACCACTTTTTAAAATGTATGAAAAAAAAACGGTCCGTGTATAAACGTGCTGAAATCGTGTAGTGCACAAACACCCTATGGGCGTTTGTGTACTTGTAAAACTCAGGCCCGTATTCCAGAACGATACTCGAGCACCGATCTCTGCTTGAGCATAGATTTCAACCAATCAAATGGCTTTAAATCTATGCTCAAGCAGAGATCTGTGCTCGAGCATCGTTCTGTAATACGGGCCTAAGTAAGTAGGTAAAGGTAGGTACTATCGAATTGGTAATATCCACGGTAATATCGAATTAGTAGGTATCGAATACCTACATTCGACATAAATGCCTTACGATTTGAATACGAGTAATAATAATATGAGTAATTGACTGAAGATAACTGAAACCTTCAGTAACGCCATCAGGATGGAGTTTGGTGTGGACAAGTGTGCAGTCATGCATGTAAAGAGAGGAGAGATTATGGAATCCGAGGGCACCCAACTTTCGAATTCCATACAACTTAGATCCCTCTCCTCAACCGAAACCTACAAGTATTTGGGTATGTCGGAAGCGTTGGGCATCAATGGGACTGACATGAAGCAATCGTTGAGGGAGCGCTTCTTTGGCCGCCTGAAGAAAGTACTTAACAGTCTTTTGTCAGGCGGAAACAAGGTGCGCGCATTCAACGGTTGGGTCATGCCGGTCTTGATGTACTCTTTTAGCATACTCAAATGGACTCAGACAGAACTAGACGCCCTGGATAGGAGAGTCCGGACACTGCTGACCGCAAACCGGATGCATCACCCACGATCCTCGGTCATGAGGCTGTACATCCCGCGGAAGTGCGGGGGCCGAGGCTTTTTAAACGCCAAGACCCTCCACAACCGTGAGGTGTGCAGTCTCAGAGAATATTTTCTCAAAGCCGAGGTGGGTATGCACCGGGATGCGGTCACGGTGGACAAGGGGCTCACACCGCTGTCGTTGGCTAAAGAGAACTGGCGCAAACCTGTAGTGCTCAGTGCTAATGATCGCAGGGAGGTATGGCAGAGTAAGGAGCTACACGGGCGCTTTTATCGGGCCCTTCATGGACCCGATACAGACTTTTTAGCGTCCGTGTCATGGCTACGCTTCGGTGACCTCTTCGGGGAAACCGAAGGTTTTATCTGTGCAATTATGGACGAGGTTGTCATGACGAACAACTACAGGAGATATATTGTGAAGGACGGGACGGTAGACATATGTCGGGCATGCCACCGTCCGGGTGAGTCCATAAGACATATAGTTTCAGGTTGTTCTCGTCTGGCTAACGGCGAGTACTTGCACAGACATAACCAAGTGGCCAGGATTATCCACCAGCAACTTGCTTTGAAATACCACCTCGTGGATTCAGAGGTACCTTATTACAGGTATGTGCCCGACCCAGTTCTCGAAAATGACCATGTCACGTTGTACTGGGATCGATCTATTATCACTGACAGGACTATTGTTGCTAATAAGCCTGATATAGTGATAATAATAATTAATAAATAGCAGAGTCATCTCAATAACCTCTTTTCTATAGATATAAAATATATATTTATTTATTTTTATATATTTGTGTAAATATTTTAATATTATATATTTAAATATGTATATAATTTTTATATTTATAAGTATAAGGTTGTATCTATACCTATTTTATTTCATAATACACATATAGCTTTTGATATACATCATTATGTTTTCGCCTTAAATATAAATGCACCTGCCATGATATCTCTCCACCACCCTTGGTTGACTGGTAGAGAATGCCTACGGCATTAAGTCCGCCTTTGTACCTTTGTAAGTTGCATAAAGTTTAAATAAATAAATAAATAAATAATAGATCGAGTGGCGCGCCGCACGGTGATAATCGATGTTACCATCCCGCATGACGAGAACCTCGTAAAAGCTGAGAAAGAGAAACAAATTAAATATCTCGACTTGGCGCACGAGGTTGTTGACATGTGGGATGTTGACTCGGCTATCATTGTGCCGATTGTCGTATCGACCAATGGCCTTATGGCCAAGAGCCTCGACCAACATCTTATGAGGCTCTCGTTAGGCGGCTGGATCAAGGGCGTGATACAAAAGGCAGTTCTCCTTGAAACGGCGCGCATTGTGAGGAGGTTCCTGTCTCTGGAGCCCTAACCGCCGGTAGCTTGGACCCTGCTCCCCATACCGGTGGATCCCTATTTTTTATATTTTTAAATGTTTTTTAATTATTATTTTTATTTTTAATTAGATAAATATTTAAAAATGTAAAATATATGTTTAAAAAATGAATAAATGAAATATGAGTAATTGCAGCACGCAATTGTAAAAAAAGATTCGCCATCCCTGGCCTATACCCAGTAAAAATTCAATGTAGTGCACAAGACTCATTCAGTTTTTGATCCGTTTTTATTACGTCCGTATAAAATACGAATACGAATTGAAAACGTGTGTAGTGCACAAAGGCCCGTACTCTTTTTATGGCTGCTTGTGCACTACACGTTTACAGCACGTTTTTTCACGGATCGTTTTATTTTTCATACATTTTAAAAAGTGGTGGGTATCGTTCTGCACGCCTATTGCTAAAAATCCGTAAAAAACCGAATACGAATTGAAAACGTCTGTAGTGCACAAGCAGCCTATCTATTCGCAATGGACGTGTTTACGACACTGTCAATTGTCGAATCTGACAATTCTGACATCCACCCACAAACATCTCACCAGTCCATGGACGTATAATGCACCAGTCATCAACCGGTAGGGATGGCCAAATTTTTGCTTTGAATCGATTTTTTGGATTGTAATGGATCGTAACCTCGTGAATCGATTCACAATCTTATCGTATTGCATTGAATCGATCTCATTCTATTTCGGAAGATCGTATCGTAATTTTATAAAAATAGTGAAAAGCACAGTTATGCATGCAAAATTATTTACTTTTACTTATACTATATCTATCTAAAAAATAAAGTGTGCCACTGACGCAGACGGCGATGGGTTCGAATCCCTTTTCAAATACTTTGACAGATAACTGTATTAAAGTATAAAACATGTTTCAAATCAATGACGCTGGTTGATATATCATTGTTTCAAATTATAGATTCCAGCATTTAATTAAAGAACAGAGAGAAATTATATTTGAGGAAAATCGTAATGTTTTCACCAAATAATCGTATTTTCCTCAAATATAATTTTGAGGGCTATATTGATGATTTTGATGATTATTATTTTAGTGACTATCATCATTAGTGTCGAGTATTGTATATTTTGTCAAAATATTACAATACTCAATCTAATACCAAAAAACCCAAGATATTTAGAATTCGCGCGCTACCTTGACGAATCCCCGTTATACTAGATTATGTACCCGTTACAATGGTGTAACAATGTTGTTTACAATGGTGTACTCCAAAGGTGATAAAACGACGATCATCTACCTCCATATTTCATACTAGCACCTTGCCCGCGACTTCGTCCGCGTGACCCACAGGAACCGTGCATTTTTGCGGGATAAAAAGTAGCCTATAGCTGCACTCAGTGATAATGTAGAATTTTGTATTATTGAAAGAATTTTCAAAATCGGATCATTAGTTCCGGAGATTACCCCCTACATACAAACTTACAAATTTTACCTCTTTTTATTATTATTATAGAAGTATAGAAGTATAGATATTACCGATTTTGATTGATGAAACTCGAAAGTTCGAATCTATACTGTTCAATTCGTAGGTACGTAATCTTAATTTGTTGTAGTTCGTACGATACGTTTAGGTTTTAGTTGATACGATTTTTTCATACGATCTTATAGGCTAAGATTCGATCTGGGGCAAAGATCGCATGCTGTTGAATCGATTCAAAAAATTTGAAAATTATATGGCCGTGAATCGATCTTCGAAAAGATGGATTCAGATCGGGCATCCCTATCAACCGGGAGCAATACTGACTGTCATCAACAACACATCGGTACACAAAAAAAAGCTTGGTCTTTTAATATTCCTGTAAAATAAAATAATAATTACATGGTTATTAGTGTTTAAATCAGTAATAAGAGGAATACAGAAGAATCATAAATATTGGGTAAGGACAATTTAGCGTTTTCTTAAAGCTGAAACAGCCTTGGAATTTACCATGGATAAATAAATACTTTAGAAAAAATGTATGAAAATATTGTTTAAAAAAAACCTTTACATACAAGTAATCTTTTCAGTAACATATAGGTATATTCGCATTCACGTTGTTAAACAGCTAATTACACGTGTAAATGCTGCAGATTCTGAACAACGCTTACTATGCGAGTTTTTTTTAGTTAGTGTGCAATTTTAATTTATAAAGTCGTCTGTCGTCATTCTGCCTAGGGCTGCGGTCCTGAGCGGTCATCAGCGATGTTTGTGCTGCCGATATTCTGTGTTCTCCTCGGCTCTGCCGTCGGATATATTGATAAGGGTAAGTAAATAATATTTATTTAGAATATTATCGGTTAATGATAACGATATTGGCATGATTAATTATATTTTATTAACAATATTACTAACAGGATAGTGTAATAATTATCTGTTCTACATTCGAATTATTATGGTCAAGTTCAATGTACCTACATAGTGTTGCAAATATTTTTTTATTTAGTTTTAACGGAATACCTACATATTTTTTTTTACATTATGATTACATACTAGTTTTTCTTAAAATAAAATTATAATAATATTTTAAAACTATTTAGCTGATGTAATTTAAAAATAAAGGCATTTGGCCTCAACTAGATTGTTTTCACAACACATGTTTTGTTTTCACTATCTCAAATTGAGATTTTATTAGCAGTTTACAAAACAAATGAATTAAGTATATTTTATGATGCTGATATTATGACTTACCTAAATAAGAATATTCTTTTGCTCAGATTGCCTTTAAAACAGCAAATTTTTTTTAGAACAAAAACTATATTTTTTCAATAGTGAATCCAAGGAATCAATACATTATTCCTAATATGTCAGATATCAAAACTTTTTCTTTTATTTTGTAGAGGCCCCACCGCAATGGAGTCCCGTTTACACAGTGAAGGGAACATTAAACATCCCTTATGCGGAGCTTAAAGAACCTTTCTATGCATGGTGAGTTATTAAAACTTATTTTATTTTTAAATTGAATCCAAAAATCCCAGCTAGGTGCATGTCTGATTATATTCAGTGTTGGGCTTTTATAACATGTATAAATAGCCAGTTGTGTGTAGGCATTTATCAGAATTGGCTCTGAGACTCCTTTGAGTATTTTTCGCTAGTTTGTGTATATTTGCAGGGTAATCTCCAAAATTACTGATCCAATTCTGAATTTTTTTCACTAATAGAAAGGTACATTGTCCCTGAGTGCTATAAACTACTTTTTATCCCAAAAATTGGGCAGTTCCAGTGGGTCATGCTTACGAAGTCACGGGCAAAGTACCTACTAGTACTGAATATTTATTTTAAATTAAACCTTAAGTTCATAGTAGCCATCAGTTAGTATTAATTTTATCTTTTTCCTCAATAACTATAAATAGCAAAGTCAGACGATACAATGAAACGCAAACATTATATATAACTAATTGGTGTTTGTTTAGTTTTTATTTAAAATACTAAAAAACCTCAACACAAAGTGTGTCTCTACTTGTTTAACTGGCTACAATCGATCTAATGTAGAAATCCATAATTGAGTATGCCGTATCAAATCAAAAGTCATTTATTGATATTTGGCTGAAAATCTGCATTTTTGGGGTTCCGTAACCAAATGGTAAAAACAGAACCCTCCCCGGGAAGCCTCCCCAGTAGGTACGCCGATATACTTGTACCGTCTTACCTAGTTAAGTCAGGCGCGGTCGCAGCCGACGACTTTGGGGGGGGGGGGAGGGGGGGTCATACCGATTAATGCCCGCACGGTTGTCGCAGTGGCTGAGAGATTGGCTGTTGCGCGACTTGTCGCGGGTTCGATTCCCGCACTGCAAAAAAAATGCCGATGTGCTATACCGTGAATTACCGCGTTTCGCACATTTTTGTACGATTTTGGGGGGGTTATGACCCCCTCGGACCGCCACTGCCTAAAGTCCTGAGTGCGCCAAGCCTCGCTGTGCTGAATCTATCCGTAATCAGCATGAATTGAAATGGTACGCCGGTGCTTCACCTTATGACCTAAAAATATAACAAGTGTGTGTCATTTGTTTAGCAATATCAGCAAAACAGCTGCGTCAATAATGTTGTATCAATATAAACAGATGATGTTCATAACTTTGTAATTTAAAATAATTGTCACGGTTTTGTGAATTGGATGAGCAATTTTAGACAGAGAGGGAGGCGTGATGTTAGACGGTGGCTTACGTTACCCACATCAAACACGTCAGCCACATAACCCACGTCTTTCCACGCCACTGTCATATGAGGTCATTATCTCCAGTCAGCATTCAGAATCAACGGCGTGAATTTATTTACGATTTTTTTGCAACATTGCATGCACATAATGCTAAAATTCAGCAATTATTGTTGCCTAGCGTAGCTTAAATTTAGGCTACTTGTTTTTATGTTAAAATGTTCTGGTTATATGTAAAGCACGCAACCATTTTTGTATATTCAACGTCATCAGCGTATCTTGTTTGGCGATTGTGATCACTGCAGTTAAGTCGGCTATTTTCTTTTTTTATCTAACGGTGTTATTGACCCTATGACGTCGTTGTAAACAGTGGTGGCGCGGGCGTAGCATGAGTTGTCACCCGGGGCGGTTTTCCATTGAGCACCCCCCAAAATAAAACAACCGCCCTCCCCACTTGCCACGTGTGCTCGTGACTGAGCAAGCAGTTTTATCTATGCCGCGCTCCGGACGGTTTCCCAATTTCCTTAGTGGTTCTCCGTGGGCCCAGACTATCACCCCTTGGAATTGGAACTTGGCACCCGGGGCGGACCGCCCCCACCGCCCCCTCCTTACGTCACCGCTGGTTGTATTGTAGACGACGTAGAAAGGGTAAAACTGGTTGATTACTTGGAGATTGACCCTTAGCTCGCCTTTTAAAACGAAGTTGGTCAAGGCGGCCCTATATACAGCAAATGATACTACATAAACGTTTATAATTGCGCTTGATATGGCATGTGACCGCGTATCAGACGACCCGACCCGTAGATAAAGTTCATAGCGTGTAAACAAATCTCTATTCTTTGTCTGGTAAATACTGCGCTAGTTTCTCGTAATCTGCGCTTGAAAGTAATATTTACGCTGATATCTATATTATAATTACACACATCAAAAGTGTCTAGGGATCAAGCATTTTTATGCGGATTTCTTGAGATTGAGATGTGGCTTTGTAATAAATTTATGATTTTATAAATTTATATGGATCCTTTTTGGTGCATTTCATAATTTGAATCAGGAACTCTCAATCAAATTCGAGTAAAAGATGAAAATAAGCTGTCAATATTTTCCCTATAAAAACATACAACGCATTGAAGACATTATTAGTGCTACTGTTTCCCTACTACTGATTAAAACCAACGTTATTATGGAGCGGCGACGTCATTTAAGCAGGGAAGAAATGCTCAGAGCCGTGGGAATGATAGAAGCTGGTTCCCGGCAACGTACTGTAGCTTTAGCTCTGAATACAAGTCAGAGTGCTATCAGTCGACTTTGGACACGTTACCGAAGCACTGGTACCGTGGCTGAGCGCCATGGAGGACGGTATCGCTGCACCACACGGAGACAAGACCGATACATTCAAATCTTAACTCGAAGAGCTCCAACAATAACCGCCATGATGTTAGCCGTGAGACTTCATCACTCTTCAGGGAACTTAATTAGCGACCAAACAGTCAGAAACCGCTTGCATGAAGTGAACCTTCATTCCCGAAGACCGCTACGGGTACCACCTATAGCAATGCACAATCGTAGGATTCGATATCAATGGGCTCTTGAACACAGAAATTGGGCAGAAGAACAATGGCGTTTCGTGTGCTTTTCTGATGAGTCTCGTTTTGGTATGAGACCGGATACAAGACGTATACGACACTGGAGAACCCCTGGACGCCAACAGCGATTAAAATCCTGCCAGGAAGTCCATCCTTATAGTGGTGGAACCATCATGGTATGGGCGGGTATTTGGATCGGCGGAAGAACTGAGTTGATTTGGATCAGAGGCAACCTCAACGCTCAAATTTATGCTGAGACGATTGTATCAGACGTCATCGTTCCTCTACAAGTGCAAATCGGTCCCTTATTTCAGTTAATGCATGATAATGCACGACCGCACACCGCAAGAGTTGTAAGACAGACTCTCGCCGCAGCTAACATCAATGTCCTGCCCTGGCCTGCTCAGTCGCCAGACTTGAACCCGATTGAGCATGCATGGGATATGCTACAGAGAAGAGCTCTGCCGAATATGGAGGGTATCCAGTCGCAAGAAGACCTTTTTTTGTTGTTGCAACGAACATGGGCGGCCATTCCACAGCGTGATTTGGATGAACTCATTTTGAGTATGCCAAACCGATGTTCTTGTGTTGTTAGTATTCGCGGTAGAAACACGGATTATTAATTGTTTAAGTTACCCAATAAAATTTTAAAGAAAACTGTTATTTCAGTCTTTTTTTCGAACTTTAATGTTAGTGGTTCAAATGTCAAAAATCCCTTTATTAGGAAAATGGCAAATTTCTTTATTAATGCAAAGGTGACTTGGTTTATCGTTACTGTGACAAACGAAAACACTTTATTTGATGAATCCTTAAAGAAAATTTTAATTAATATCAATCAGGAGAAAAGTTATTGCAAAAATATATGTTGATCCCTAGATACTTTTGATGTGTGTATATTATAAAGCTGAAGAGTTTGTTTGAACGCGCTAATCTCTGGAACTATAAGTCGGATTCGAAAAAATATATTTGTATATAATAGCCAGGTTCATGAGGAATAGTATAGGCTATTTAACATCACGCTACGACCCTTAGGAGCCGCGCAGCGGGGGTGAAACCGCGGGGAACAGCTAGTGCACCGGTCACCGCGCCGCGAGTTGACGTGAACAAGCAATAAGACAGATGTTAGTTGGCAGCTAAAAAGCTGGGTATACTCTCGAAGGTGCGGCGGTACTTCACGTCGGAACAATTGCTTCTACTGTACCAAGCACAGGTTCGTTCGTGCATGGAATACTGCTCACACCTTTGGGATGGCTCAGCCAAGTACCAATTTGAGGCGTTGGAGTCCATTGAAAAGCGTGCCAAGAAGCTCATAAGCAACGACTCCCTTGTAGAGACTAAGCTCCAAAGTCATTGGCATCGGCGCAAGGTTGCTAGTCTATCGGTTTTTTATCGGATACATTTCGGAGAGTGTGCTACAGATCTGCATGATCTAATTCCCTCCTGCCCTTTTTTCTATCGGACAGCCAGAAGCACGAAAAAGCGCCATCGGTTCAAGGTTGATGTACCAAAAACCCGAACGAAGAGCTTTGATTCCACTTTCATTGTGAAAACCGCAAAACAATGGAATTCGCTGCCCGAGTGCGTGTTCCCCGACAGTTACAATCTGGGTATCTTGAAGTCGAGAGTGAATCGGTTTCTTCTAGGCAAGCGTGCTCGATCGTAGACCGCATCATCACTTAACATCAGGCGAGATGGCGGTCAAACGCGAGCCTATAATTTAATAAAAAAAAAAAATCGCGAGTTCAAATCCCGCTCGGGTCATATGATTTTTGAGAATCACTTTTATATTTAATAACTTAAAAAAAAAAGTTATAAAAGCTCAATGCATGCAATGTTCGCAGGTTTGATAGCAAGGCGAGTAAGTCCCGCATAGATTACTATGGCGCTATGGTCAAAACGTTCCAGCTGGCTGCGGCGGCGTACAAGCCTTATGGTACCTCAATCAAGGTGAGTCTTTATTATAAAACCTTCGCTTTCCATGATACTAGGGCATACATGAAACTAAGGGATAAAAAAGTAGGTCTTTGAAAATAACATAAAGGTTTCTAAATAAAATTTTTTTGAGTGCATATTAAGTGAACTAGGAACTCCGAAAGTCGTTATTTTCCAACCGCGTTAACAAAAAATCTGAAAAAAAAAATCAAGCTTGTAGCATCTAATAAATACTTTTCGTTAAAATTAGTTTACACAAGAATCAATATACGTCAATTAATTTTTGATATATTCACTATATTCAGTTTTGATTTTGACAACCACATTATGAAATACAAGCTTATGTTAGCCGTCGAAAGACTGAAATACTTCTTGCTACGGAACCCTAGACTGTGCATGTTCCGACACGCTCTTGCCCGGTTTTTTTCAATTACGTTTCTTATACTTTCTGTATTTCCACCTTTATTGGCAACATACTTGTTCCTAGATCGCGCCAGTTACCACAGAGAATGTCCTGAACCAGGAAACCTGTCTCCAAGTGAACGGGACGCAAGACTCTTCAGTGAACATACAGACGGTTCTGCCTGATATGACTGACTTCAAGTTTATCGGTGAGTGTTCAGCTAAATGCTGGATCAGTGAACTGCTGGAAATGGGCCCTAGGCCACTGTTATGACTGACGAGGCTTAGAAATAGAAGTATTTTTGGGGTTCCGTACCTGAAAAGGAAAAACGGAACTCTTATAGGATCACTTTGTTGTCCGTCTGTCCGTGGCAAGTCTGAGTCATCTGCTCATAGATGGCGCTATTTCATATTTCAAGTGCAATATTTTATTTTATTATGTATGAATTAACTACCCACACACAATAATTAAGTTTGTACGGAACCCTCAGGGCGCGAGTCCTATTCGCACTTGTCCGGTTTATTTTATTGTATGTCAAAGCGCTAAAATATCTATAATTTGTTGCAGGCACGGAAACTATGCAAGATTCTGAGACTGCAAAATGGCAATTTGTTCAGACTATAGGTCAAAAGCTGAACAAGTACACCATGTGGGTGAAGTACAAGAAGTCCTTGAAAGTGAGGGGCGAGTCTGTGCCCATTCCTGTCAGGTGAGTGTTCAATTTCGATGGTTTTTTTTACCCTGGCTTTACCCTGGCATTTCCCTGGCTGTGCCATCACAGTATTTGTACAGTTAAAGGACGATAGGCTATAGGTAGCGGCGTGAATTATGAGCACAGGTTGCGCATGTACATTTTCAGCCCAATAGACAATAGACAATGCGTAATAGAGAATGGTCCAATTACACGACCACATCGACTGAGGAGCCAATCGCCTGGAGCCTCGACGTCCCGTCTCCTTCATTCAAAATCTACTTTAATATTATAAACGCAAAAGTTTGTGAGGATGGATAAATGTTTGTTACTCATTCACGCAAAAACTACTGAACGGATATTGATGAAACTTTAGAGTAATATAGCTTTATACATCAGAATAACACATAGGCTACATTTTATCCCGAAAAACGCGGGCGAAGCCGCGGGCGGAAGCTAGTTCACAATAATAAAAAAAACCGGCCAAGTGCGAGTCGTACTCGCGCACCGAGGTTCCGAATCATTTTTGGACGTATAAAGTGAAAAAATCCGGACCGCATAACTAAGTTTGTTTGTGAAGGAATTTTGATGATTTTGAAAAAACTGTAGTAGTTAGGAACATCGTTTTATTTTTGGTGCAATATTTGGGTCAATTCCTATCAGCTCTAATTATTTCAGATTTTTCGCTCCGCAAACTTCGGAGATAAGGGGGGGGGAATGGTAATTTTTCGGTCATTTTTCATCGTATGTCGAAAACTGAGACATAAAATAAAATAAAAATATTTTTTGAAATGTGCAGATCAAGCCCTTTCATATGATATGTCACTTGACCTAGTAACCCCACTTTAAAATTTCGGACCCCCACTCCGGCCCCTTTTGCAATGAAAATAAAATATTTTTGGACTTTTTTAATTTGCAATAAAGTTGAACAAGCATTCTTTATAACTGTTCCAAATTTCAAGTCGATAGCATAAGTAGTTGATGAAATAAGCAGGTGTGACAGACAGACAGACAGACGAAGTACGCACCATAAGGGTTCCTTTTTTACCATTTTGGTACGGAACTCTAAAAATAGTCAAGATCCGTATTCCTACGGATATCTCGGTTAGACAAACATTTTGACAGTTGTTAACTATTGTTAATTCTCAGGTACGAGATGAAAGGCTACAACTCCCTGCTGGGCTCCCACTACGACCACTACTACATTGACTACGTCGACTACGATGTGGAGGACATTGACCCCGCTGTCTTTAACATCGATGCCTGTAAGTGCTATTATTCTAGAAGATCTCCATCTGACCAACCCTTTTGTTTTTTTATCGTGTGGAAATCCTTATGAGTACTGTCTGCCCAGGAGAGGCGAATAGATATGCATGTCAGACTTTTATGTTCGGTTCTTATTATTCCACTCCAGTAATCCAGCAAGTTAATCCAGCCCAGTGCTAGACTGGATTGTATCGTCCACTTTATTTCAGTTCACAAAAAAACAATAATGCGTGTTCACAAAAAACAATAATGGGTGTTCACGAAAAACAATAATGCGTGTTCACAAAAAACAATAATGCGTGTTCACAAAAAACAATAATGCGTGTTCACAAAAAACACCAATGCGTGTTCACTGTTCAACGTTTAATCCAACACTGGATTAGCCGTCTACACTATTCCAGTGGCGCTGGAATGGGCGAGCTGGAATGAAAAAGTATCTGAAACTTAAATAACAACATCAAGTCTAGTTACTATTTTTTAGTCAGCATTAAAATTATAATATCTACATTTTAATATCACAATATTCTGCGAGATTAGAGAATAACTTTTCATAAAGCTTCTTTTCATGTGCATTTTATCTTCTAGCAATGAAGTGCGCATCGTTCCCGGGTCCCGGAAACCGTCACTACGCGACTTTCAACCCTATGATGGAGTTCATGCACCCCGCCAACGATGAACATGTTCATCACGAGTTTGACAGGTAAGTTCATTACGAGTTTGACAGGTAGATTCATCATGAGTTTGACAGGTAAGTTCATCATAAGTTTGACAGGTAAGGTCATTATGACTTTGACAGGTGAGTTCAACATTTTAGACTAGTCTTGGCCTTAAGACCATGAAGACTGGAAAAAGGAACTCTTCAACTCAAATACGTGTATTACTAAGTTACTAGCTGCCCGCAACTTCACCCTAAAGCAATTGTGATCGTCGAAAGTTCGCCGAAGGCTTTCCCTCGGGAACGGTGCCTTTTTTCTGGATTAAAGGTACCCTATTTGCGGAATGGAGGAACGAGGTGGAATGTCCCTCCATTGAAAAGGGAGATCCTCCTACCAGACCGGGTGATATTGGTCTGGTGGGCCACTGCCCCCGACAGTTGATGTCGGGTTTCTGTATATATGCAAATCGCTGTGAAAACTCTGCTTGCGCGATGTAGGATTCAGCCAATAGTCGTCATGTAGTGACATTCACTGTCACATGACACATGACATCAGCTGTCTAGCTGTGTTGGTAGTCTCCGCTGTTGTCGCTACACCCTATGTCCTTTTCTGTACCCCTGAGGTATAAATGAAAAATTTCATGATGCTCGGTTCAGTGGTTTAGGCGTGAAAAGGTAACAAACAAACACACTTAATCTCGCATTTACAATATTAGTCATCAAATGTTATGTTAGTAATGTCTATGGTCACTGAAAGTGAACATCATCATCATCTACCTAGCTTTTTCCCAAATTATATTGGGGTCGGCATCCAGTCTAACTAGTTTTGGCTGAATATCAATATTTTACGTGGAGCGACTACCATCTGACCTCCACAACCCAATTAATGGGTAATCCGGTATTCGAATGTTAGAACCAGCTGTCAGATTTTAGGGCTTCTGACTACCTGTAACGATTGTCAAAGATATTCCTATGACAACTGGGACCGACTGCTTAACGTGCTCTCCGAGGTACGGAGGGGTCTCGATGTGTAAAGAACGGTCACCCATCCAAGGACTGACCGCGGCAAGCACAGCTTAACCTCGCAGATCGATCGGTCACTGAAAGTGAACACCATATAATTTTGGATATCACAGCTAAAAAGACTTATCTTTTTATTCTAGATTCAAACAAAAGCACAGCAAGCAGTATGCCAGCGATGTAGAACATGAGAAGAGATTGAACCTGTTCAGGCAGAACCTCAGGTACATATAAACATACAGGGTAAAATTAAAACCAGTGCAGATATTTGAGGAGGTGAAAGTACTCATGAATATGATCAACTTTTATTATGGGACCGACACTGAAATATGAAAAAAAAAATCAGATGTTCCCTACAAAAATGCACTACAACACGATCAAAATGTATGGAATAAAATATCCGCACTGGTTTTAATTTGACCCTGTATAATAGACTTTTGCCCGCGACTCCGTCCGCGTGGACTAAAATTAATTGACCATTTTAAATGACCTCCTTAGGCCTAAGTTCACCGACAACGAAATAACCAATGTTTTCCTAATCGGTTCGATAACCGAATACAGTCGTTTAACCACGAGGCGGCAATTTTCGTGTTCATCACATAAAATTCAACCTCGATTTTGTAATCGAGCGTTATATGAATGAAAGACCGAATGATATAATACAGTTAAGTAGTTAAGATTGGTACCAATACACGTAATAAACCGTACAAAAACTGAACTTATTAAAATGGTTGCATTATGAGATTACCCTTCGGAAATTAAAAGTCCCGATTATGATGTTTTAATATATTTTGGTTACTGGAAACATTGATTTTTAATTTAGCAGCATTCAATCTGTGATGTCATTTTCAAACTTGATTGACAATGTCAATTTTTATTCGAATTGCTAACCTACAAATAATATTCTAATAACTAAAGTATGTTGGTGATCTGAGAATTGTTTAACATAATGGATATAAAGAAGTGCATTGCTAATTTTAGCAACGATAAAAATAAGATTGTTTGGAGTTTTTTCACAAATTCGTAATTGTCAAACGTCAAAATACCCTGATTAAATACTAATTGGGATGTTAAACGACCTCTCCCACCTTGGTTAGATATAACGGTTGATTACTGTGTTTAATCGGTCGATTAGCTTTGGTGAACATGAAAAGTCATGATAAACAGCCGTTTTCAATATATCGGACCGTTATCTTGTTGGTGAACATAGCCCTTAGTGTAGGGTGGCTAGTACTACGAAGAGGTCAAGCTGTATCTCTGGTTCATACCATTGGAATTAGGTGAAATATGGCTTAGATTTTAAGCTGGACCCCAAGCTAACAAACTGAATACCACATCAAAATCCGTTCAGCCCCCCTAGTCAAGTTACATTTCTGTCAGCGTTAACGTCAAACGCTACGGATAAAATGTATGAAAGTGACATTTGTGGGTCATGTGACATTTTCCGCAGGTAATGTCATTGCCATACATTATTTATCGTTTGGCGTGAACGCTAACAGAAAAGCAACTTGGAAAACCTCAGTACTTTTGCGTGATGCGCGCACAAATAGACAAACAGATAATCAGACAAAAATTAAAAAATAAATCTTTTTGGGTATGGTTACGTCCCAGTACTCTATCCGAGTGTGTATCTCTATCCGTGTGCAGTGATAGCCTAGTGAACTAACCATGTGCCTCCCACGGCGAATAGTTCGAGTTCGATCCCGAGGCACTCACCGCTGACTTTTCGAAGTCATGTGCGTATTAGAAATTAATTATCACTTGCTTTAACGGTGAAGGAAAACATCGTGAGGAAACCGGCATGTCCTAGAACCAAAAATTCGAAGACATGTGACGTCCACCAACCCGCACTGGGCTCGCGTGGTGGACTACGGCCCACTCCCTCTCACAGAGGAGGCCTGTGTCCCAGCAGTGGGAACATTATAGGCCGATTATGATGATAATATGATGATACGATTATGACTCTATCCGAATTGTTTTTCTGGAATATCTTCAATGTACAGACACGGCTTTTTTACAATTTTATAACAGTAGGTGTATAGAATTATAGATACAGAAGGTAATGAAATTATTACTATCAGGGGTGATAAATTAGTGATTTTGCCTATAGGTTCATCTACTCCCACAACCGCGCGCATCGTACCTTCACGATGGCTGTGAACCACTTAACAGACCGCACTGACGACGAGCTGGCCGCGCTGCGCGGGAGACGGTACTCTGGACCCAACCCAGGTAAGATAATCTATCATCTATCTATCAGTAAATGTACCAACTTGTATTAACAGTTGTACTATTTATTGGTACATTTACTGACCTGTAAAAGCGGCAACCGGCAATTTTTTTTATTGTGTATGTACAAAGAACGCCATTTAGGATACATGGTTTCATTTAATGTGATTACCTAGTCGCCACCCTGTATAAGTAAAATGAAAGTGTCTGTTTCTAATGTCAATATAACAGCTTTTTACTAAATGGTTATGAAAGTTTGTACGGTAATTACGTACGGCTGCAGTCGAGGATGCAAATAAAACCGATATAGATTATTAAAACTATTTAATTAAGATAATTATTACAATTAAATCGGTAAAACTAAGAGGTGTGACAATTGTTCGATGTGAGAAACAAGAGTGATTCACAAATACACTAAATTAATATTAATCACCGATATTACACAATCTTTGATCACACGACATCGGATTGCTGAGAAGGCGAATCTCATGGTGCAGAGCGCATCGCGGTATTAGTCATTGTTTTATGAATTTAGGGTTCTGCAAGCGGAATATAACACGTAACAAAAAAACATTTTTTTTAATGTTTGTTTGTTTGTCTGTCTGTTTGTTGTGGCTAATCTCCGAACCGGCTAGACCAATTTTGACGGGACTTTCACCGGCAGATAACTGATGTTGTAAGGAGTTACTCAGGCTACTTTTATTCCAAATTACACGCGGACGAAGTCGCGGGCATAGTGAGTGAGAAATAATAAAATACAGAAAAATACAATTTTTATTCTTTCTTTCATATGCAATCCTACTCTTAGACAAAAAATTACAAACAAATGGCGGAGATGTGCGGACGCGTCTCTTGCTTCCGTTGTCATTCTCACAGGTCTTTCTAAATTGTACTCTACTACTTAATATACCTAATATGTTACTGTATTTATTACGAACACTTAAAACTGCCACATACTGATAGCAGTCACAGTTATGGTAAGATTTATGTACACTCGACGCCATTGACGGTCGAACACTTTTCACCCTTATGATCTTAGTAATAAAGGTGAAAAGTGGTCGACCGTCAATGGCGTCGAGTGTACCTACTCATACAAAGTTATGATAGTAAACTCTTCAAAATACTCTTTATTCCAGGTCTCCCATTCCCGTACAGCCAGTCACTGTTAGAGGCGGAGGCTGACAAGCTGCCCACTGAATACGACTGGAGGATATTCGGCGCTGTCACACCCGTCAAAGGTAACCCATAACTTATTACTTCTGTTATAATATTTTATGCCCCAAAAGCAATTTAAGTAAACCGCTGACTTAGCTTCAGCTGTTTACTTCATATAATGTTAGGCATTACGAAAATACAAAAATTGCCGTAAGCATTTCCGGCTGCGGAGGCACTCCCTAACACTTATTGTGTGATCAAGTGGCAAAAAAACTGCCCACATTTTGCCATGATATTATCGAAACATGATAAAATAAGGTTGAAAATGAAGTGTTAATTAATTATTCAATTTGTTTTGAACAGACCAGTCGGTGTGCGGGTCGTGTTGGTCGTTCGGCACTACGGGCGCGGTGGAAGGCGCGCTGTTCTTGAGTAATGGAGGCCAACTCGAGCGACTGTCGCAACAGGCACTCGTCGACTGCTCCTGGGGGTAAGCAGATTTATGGCTGTTTGTGTATAATCCTCGGGCTCTATCAGAATATATAAGCCAAAAGGAAGGGTAGTGAATAGTGATTTTAGCAGTCTATTATTTCGTATCCATAGTCTTAATTTTGTTCTATTAATTTTATTTATCTCTAGTTTCGGTAACAACGGGTGTGATGGCGGCGAAGACTTCAGGGCGTACCAGTGGATCATGAAACATGGCCTGCCCACTGAGGAAGCCTATGGAGGCTATTTGGGACAGGTGAGATAACTCTATCATTATCATTAGCTTAACATCATTAAAAAATATACATTTATAATTGTATAGATGGGGATGGTGACATCGTATCGATGTCCTTCTAGCTGCAAAGTTAGAGACATTGAGTTGGAGTCTGTAATTAGTCTCCGATGGATGTCCCCAATAAGAGGCGATAAAATAGGTTTCAAATTTCAAATGATTCCGACACGACACGGTAGCTCAGTTGGTTAGAGCGCTGCCCCGGTTGATATCAGTGATAGCCTAGTGGTTTAACCATGTGCCTCCCACGGCGAATGGTTCGAGTTCGATCCCGAGGCACGCACCGCTGACTTTTCGAAGTCATGTGCGTATTAGAAATTAATTCATCACTTGCTTTAACGGTGAAGGAAAACATCGTGAGGAAACCGGCATGTCCTAGAACCAAAAATTCGAAAACATGTGACGACCAACCCGCACTGGGCCCGCGTGGTGGACTACGGCCCACTCCCTCTCACAGAGGAGGCCTGTGTCCCAGCAGTGGGAACATTATAGGCCGATTATGCTATGCTTATTATGCTGCCCCGGTTTAGGCAGAGGTCGCGGGTTCAAACCCTGCCTATGTCAGTTGTTTTTGAAAAATCTCTTATATATTTAATAGCTATCATTGTCTTTTAAACTTAAAATATGTGTGACATTTCACACAGACATTATAGAATACACATCTAAGGGTACAGTACCCTGCAGTATACAAGGTGGCAGGTTAAACAGTGGAAATATTTTAAGGGGTCATTGTACTCATCATTATGAACAACTTTTACTATGGGTCCAACCGCGAAATCGCGAAAAAAAATCAGCTGTTCCATACATTATGTTGAGTTATGTGAACAAAAATGTATGGAACAGCTAATTTTTTTTTCGCGATTTCCGGTTTGGTCCAATAGTAAAAGTTGTTCATAACGATGAGTACTATGACCCTTTTAAATATTTCCACTGTTTAACCTGCCACCCTGTATATTAAACATCGAGTTTGATAAAGAAATAATCGGCTAGCTTCGATTTTGTAGAGTGTTGTCTCCTTCACTCACACCTATGTGACGATAGCGACTGTTAGTACTTCGTGCGACAGAGATGGCGCTCTATAAAGCCGAAGCTAGCCGATTATCTTTCTAAACCTCGATGTGTACTATACGATCCAAATAAGAATAGGACTGACTGCGCCATATTGTGATGTTTTGTATTGAAAATTGTGCTGTTTTGTATTAAAAATTCGATTACAACAGATTCGGTAAATCAAAGACTCAGTTAAATAAAGTGAAAAAAAAAACCGTTATTGATTATTATCAAATTAGTTTTCTTTGTAATGCGAAGTGTCCACTAGCACTAAAATTTGCGGAAGCTGACTTGCGCAAGCGACTTCCAACGTGTAAACGCTCGCGCAAATTGACTTGTTCGAAAAGTCGTTCGAGAAGTCGCTTGCGCAAGTCAACTTCCGCAAATTTGATTGCTAGTGGACACTTCGCGTTAGACTTACTTTTCAAGTGACAGTGTTGACAGTTCGAGGTCATTGCCGTTCCTATTCTTATCGCGATCGCATAGTAATAATATCGTATACGTATTGTAGTAGGTATGGTAACCACACAGCATGTCATATTGGTTAATGATGTATTCAATTTGTTTCCAGGACGGATACTGCCATTTAGACAATGTTACCATCGCGACAAAGATCAAGGGTTGGGTGAACGTCACCACAAACGACGAGAAAGCGCTAAGGGTATGTTATACACTACTTTTCACATTCCAAACTTCCAAACGAATATTATAAACGCAGAAGTATCTTTTTTAGGGTTCCGTACCTCAAAAGGAAAAACGTAACCCTTATAGGAACACTTTGTTGTCCGTCTGTCACCGAACCATAAGTGGAGCTATCTGCTCATAGATGGCGCCACTAGAAGTATGCAGTAGCGCCATCTATGATCAAGATATGATATATCTACTATGGTGTAATAGCGGCATAGATGGCGCTATTGCATATTTCGGAACCCTTAGGGTGCGAGTCGTACTCGCACTTGTCCAGTTTTTAGGGTTCCGTACCAAAATGGTAAAAAAGGAACCCTTATGGTGCGACTTCGTCTGTCTGTCTGTCTGTCTGTCTGTCTGTCACACGTGCTTATTTCAGCAACTACTAATGCTATCGACTTGAAATTATTTAGAACAGTTATAAAAAATGCTTGTGCAACTTTATTGCAAATGAAAAAAGTCAAAAAATATTTTTATCTTCTTTGCAAAAGGGGCCGGAGTGGGGGTCCAAAATTTCGAAGTGGGGTTACTAGGTCATGTGACATATCATATGAAAGGGTTTAATCTGCACATTTCAAAATATATTTTCATTTAATTTTATGTCTCACAGTTTTCGACATTATGATGAAAAATGTCTGAAAAAATACCATTCCCCCCCCTTATCTCCGAAGTTTGCGGAGCAAAATCTCTGAAATAATTAGAGTTGATAGGAATTGATCCAAATATTGCACCAAAAATAAAACGATGTTCCTAACTAGTACAGCTTTTTCAAAATCATCAAAATTCCTTCACAAACAAACTTAGTTATGCGGTCCGATTTTTTTCACTTTATTTGTCGAAAAATGATACGGAACCCTCGGTGCGCGAGTACGACTCGCACTTGTCCAGTTTTTTTTTATTACGATGGTGGTAAACGATGGTATGGCCCGCTTGATGGTAGGCGGTTGGCGTAGCCTGTGAAACGTGCGCAACACCGAGTATCACATGCACGTCACCGACTTGACAGCTTAGGGGACAAGGTCCCCCGCTGTCAACACAGCGCATCCTCAGCAGCTCAGCCGGCCTAGCATGACCACGATAGAAACGGGTTTTGTCTACATAGAAATAGACAAAGTGACAGATTGTAGAAACATTTCTACGTTTTATGAATGAAATCTGTCACTTTGTCTATTTCTATGTAGACAAAACCCGTTTCTATCGTGGTCATGCTAGGCCGGCTGGCGACCTCACTCACCACAGGAACACATCACTACCGAAGAGTAGCGTTATTTGGCTGTGGTATTCTGTAAGGTGGACGTACTTTCCCAGTGGGGCTGCTCTAGTTTTGATCTAGATATTGGTGCTGTTTCTGTTGAACGTCGCACTAAACTAATTTGAATCACACTACATCTCTTTCTTACAAATAACATTGAAAAAGGACAGAAAATATTTAGAACTGTCAAATTAGTCTATACGGGAAAATAGTCGTGACCTTTTGCGATTACGACTAAATTGACAACAAAACTCAAGTGGACTAATTTGACAGGATTAAAATATATCTTCTATCATTTTCTCATGTTTTTTATTAGAAAGAGACGTAATGAGACTAAATTAGTTTAGTTGGTAAACAACAGAATCGGTACCATTGACGAAGTAAACAAGTAGTGAGTTAGAAAATGTTAACTACTTCAGGAGTAAGTTGAGAAGTTTTCTAATCCAATAAAATTTTACCCGACCAGCCGGCCTAGCATGACCACGATAGAAACGGGTTTTGTCTACATAGAAATAGACAAAGTGACAGATTGTAGAAACATTTCTACCGTTTCATTCATAAAACGTAGAAATGTTTCTACAATCTGTCACTTTGTCTACACACATCAAAAGTATCTAGGGATCAACATATATTTTTGCAATAACTTTTCTCCTGATTGATATTAATTAAAATTTTCTTTAAGGATTCATCAAATAAAGTGTTTTCGTTTGTCACAGTAACGATAAACCAAGTCACCTTTGCATTAATAAAGAAATTTGCCATTTTCCTAATAAAGGGATTTTTGACATTTGAACCACTAACATTAAAGTTCGAAAAAAAGACTGTAATAACAGTTTTCTTTAAAATTTTATTGGGTAACTTAAACAATTAATAATCCGTGTTTCTACCGCGAACACTAACAACACAAGAACATCGGTTTGGCATACTCAAAATGAGTTCATCCAAATCACGCTGTGGAATGGCCGCCCATGTTCGTTGCAACAACAAAAAAAGGTCTTCTTGCGACTGGATACCCTCCATATTCGGCAGAGCTCTTCTCTGTAGCATATCCCATGCATGCTCAATCGGGTTCAAGTCTGGCGACTGAGCAGGCCAGGGCAGGACATTGATGTTAGCTGCGGCGAGAGTCTGTCTTACAACTCTTGCGGTGTGCGGTCGTGCATTATCATGCATTAACTGAAATAAGGGACCGATTTGCACTTGTAGAGGAACGATGACGTCTGATACAATCGTCTCAGCATAAATTTGAGCGTTGAGGTTGCCTCTGATCCAAATCAACTCAGTTCTTCCGCCGATCCAAATACCCGCCCATACCATGATGGTTCCACCACTATAAGGATGGACTTCCTGGCAGGATTTTAATCGCTGTTGGCGTCCAGGGGTTCTCCAGTGTCGTATACGTCTTGTATCCGGTCTCATACCAAAACGAGACTCATCAGAAAAGCACACGAAACGCCATTGTTCTTCTGCCCAATTTCTGTGTTCAAGAGCCCATTGATATCGAATCCTACGATTGTGCATTGCTATAGGTGGTACCCGTAGCGGTCTTCGGGAATGAAAGTTCACTTCATGCAAGCGGTTTCTGACTGTTTGGTCGCTAATTAAGTTCCCTGAAGAGTGATGAAGCCTCACGGCTAACATCATGGCGGTTATTGTTGGAGCTCTTCGAGTTAAGATTTGAATGTATCGGTCTTGTCTCCGTGTGGTGCAGCGATACCGTCCTCCATGGCGCTCAGCCACGGTACCAGTGCTTCGGTAACGTGTCCAAAGTCGACTGATAACACTCTGACTTGTATTCAGAGCTAAAGCTACAGTACGTTGCCGGGAACCAGCTTCTATCATTCCCACGGCTCTGAGCATTTCTTCCCTGCTTAAATGACGTCGCCGCTCCATAATAACGTTGGTTTTAATCAGTAGTAGGGAAACAGTAGCACTAATAATGTCTTCAATGCGTTGTATGTTTTTATAGGGAAAATATTGACAGCTTATTTTCATCTTTTACTCGAATTTGATTGAGAGTTCCTGATTCAAATTATGAAATGCACCAAAAAGGATCCATATAAATTTATAAAATCATAAGTTTATTACAAAGCCACATCTCAATCTCAAGAAATCCGCATAAAAATGCTTGATCCCTAGACACTTTTGATGTGTGTATTTCTATGTAGACAAAACCCGTTTCTATCGTGGTCATGCTAGGCCGGCTGGGATTGAAGAAACCCAGAATCTCACGCTATGGCCTAGCATGACCACGATAGGAACGGGTTTTGTCTACAGAAGAATAGACAAAGTGACAGATTGTAGAAACATTTCTACCGTTTTATTCATACAATGAAGAGAAGAAATGTTTCTATTCTTTAGTAGACGAAACGGGTCGCCGCGTGCTCGGGCAGAACAGATAACGAGTTGGGTAGAAACAACTTTGTCTATTATTTGGTAGAATAGAGATAGAATACGGTAGTGTCCTACTATTAAGAAAGTACAAATAAATTATTTTATTTCGAAGAAGGAATAGGCACAACAAAAAAGTAAAAGCAAAAATAATAATTTATCACAAAATGGAAAACAGACGCTTTTAAAGTTTTTGGAGGGAGTATCGCTCCGTCTTTGTCGCGCGAAGCGGACGTAGGTGGTGTTACGTCACTAGTAGGTAGTGCCGTCCGTGTCTAGCAAATCATTTTAAAACGCTTATAACTTTGCCAATTTTGTAGATGTTTCATCGGTTTTTTTGGTGTTAATTGTCTTTTTTCAAATAGTTTACAGATTCACAATAAAAAAAAAGTAGTTAACATACCTATTGGTCATGCTTATTGGCATGCACTTGTGACCACCAGAGTCGAGGCAGTCAGTTTATCTTATTAAACTTTTTAATTGTTACAGTTGGCTATCTTCAAGCACGGACCGATATCGGTAGCTATTGACGCCGCACACAAGAGCTTCAGTTTCTATTCAAACGGCGTCTACTATGAGCCCAAATGGTGAGTTTTTTCTTACATTTATACAGGGTGGCAGGTTAAACAGTGGAAATATTTTAAGGGGTCATTGTACTCATCATTATGAACAACTTTTACTATGGAACCAACCCGGAAATCGCGAAAAAAAAAATAGCTGTTCCATACATTTTGTTGAGTTATGTGAACATAAATGTATGGAACAGCTGATTTTTTTTTCGCGATTTCAGTTTTGGTCCCATAGTAAAAGTTGTTCATAATGATGAGTACAATGACCCCTTAAAATATTTCCACTGTCTAACCTGCCACCCTGTATAATTATGCAATATAAATTATCTATTGCCAACCTCTTGAAAAATGACTTTATTGCTTTTAAACAACATACTCTGGAATAGAACGGGTAAGGGACTGTTCGCGATGTAATGAAAGATGTTAAATGAACATAAGTCCTATCCTACCAATACTATAAATGTGAAAGTTTGTGAGGATGGATGTATGGATGGATGTATGTATGGATGCTTGTTACTCTCAGTCACGAAGAAGCAGTGGAAAAGGTTCAAATGGCTGTTAATCTGGTCTATGACTGGACCAAGAAATGGAGGATTAAATTAAATGAATCCAAATGTATTCACATAGACTTTAGCAACAAAAAGCAACAATACGCTCCAGTTTATATTAATAAGAAACAAGTTCCGTATGAGAATACGGCTAAGTATCTCGGAATGACGCTTGACACAAAGCTACGCTGGAAAGCTCACGTCAAAAAGAAAAAAGACGAACTAGACATACGGTACAAAAGAATGTATTGGCTGCTTGGAAGACACTCTACACTGTCAGTACAAAACAAAATATTATTATACAAACAAGTCCTAATGCCAGTATGGACTTAGGTGCACCAAACAGACCAATATACTAATCATCCAACGATTCCAAAATAAGGTACTGAGGGAAATTGTAAATTACTTGGTACGTACGAAATGATGACCTCCATCGGGACCTTAAAATAGAGTTCGTCGATAAAGTTATTAAAAAGTATGAAGCTCATGAACAAAGACTTCATCATCATGTAAACTTCGAGGCAATCCAGCTTCTCGACCACACGAATATAGTGAGAAGACTCAAAAGGACAAAACCGTTCGAGTTAGTGTTTAGTGTTAGTGAATAAGTGTAATGTAGCAGCAGTGCTACCTGTTCAAAACACATGAACAAAGTGTATTCGCCTTAATAGAGACAATAAGAAAAGTGCTATTGGGCACATTCTTAGTAAAGACAGTATAATAGTTTAGGTTAAAATTAAATTACTTATTAGCTATAACGAAAAGGCTAGATTGTAATAAGATTAGGGTGCATTTTCGTGTACCTACCTTAGGATATGAAAAAAAAAAAAAAAAACTTTCACGCAAAAACTACTGAACGGATTTTGATGAAACTCTACAGTAATTAGCCTATACATCAGAATAACACATAGGCTGTTTGTGCACTACTCCGTTTCCAGCAAGTTTTTTCACGGACCGTTTTTTTTTTCATACATTTTAAAATGTGGTGGGGATCTTCCTGCAATCCTATTGGCTAAAAAAACGGTCCGTGAAAAAACGTGCTGGAAACGGAGTAGTGCACAAACAGCCATAGACTACTTTTTATCCCAAAAACGCGAGCGATGCCGCGGGCGGAAGCTAGTACTCTATAAAACGAAAAAAATGCGTCGGGCTTGCCCTCTAGGCACTCCACTGTTTCGGAAGCGATCATTGGCCAATCAGCGCTGTAGATATAATTATGTCGTCATTTTAGAGCTCATTGATTGGTGAACGGTGACGTAAACAATCGGTGATGATTTAATTATAATATTTTATATTTTCTCCCCTCCCCAGTCACAACAAAGTAGAAGAGCTGGACCACGCAGTCCTGGCAGTGGGCTACGGTATCCTCAAAGGTCACAGGTACTGGTTGGTGAAGAACTCCTGGTCCAACATGTGGGGTAACGACGGTTATGTGCTCATGTCCGCTAGAGACAATAACTGCGGGGTTCAGGCCGCGCCCACATACGTTTTAATATAGAAGGGTAAGCATTTTACCTTAGGGTAAGCTAGGGTAAAGTTCATTATTTGTCAATACAACTTTCAGATAATGGAACCAAAATGGTAAAAGGAGGTTTTATCTTGTTTCTGAGAGCGTAGTTGTAAGAAGCAGAGTTTACTCTTGTAGAGTTTACAAATAAAACATTTTAATAATCAATTTGATACAACTTTTAAACAATAAAGAAATTAGTTGACATTACATGAAAGTTTTAATGACAAGTAGCTTAGGGTAAGAATGGTTATGTTGCTACACTCTTTGCAATATCGTGACATCAGTCCATCTAACAGTGATTATTAATTGTTAAATGTTCATATCAGCTTATTGTCCATTGTTGGACATGGGCAGGCTCTAAGATGATCTTGTGTAGCAAACTCTTAGTTTTTTAAAGTAACAAAGATCTTATACTTAAATTACTGAATAAATTATATATTTTTCTTGAAATGTGTAGGTACAAAAAAGAGTAGATTAGACAAAGATTGTTATGCTTTAAGGTGAGCACTCATAGAGTATTCGCGTGCAATGTGAAGGTCGATTTAAACCAAACGAACAAAGAGCTAGGTAGTCGAGTAGAACAAGAGCATTCTTTCTCGATGCTAATGTAATGTCTGACGGCACGGTGGTAGTGGCTAAGCGATTGGCTGCTACGCGACGTGTCGCGGGTTCGATTCCCGCACGGAGCAAATATTTGTTTCGGGTCTGGAGTGTTTGTATATTATTATTATGTGAAAGTGTTTGTATGTGAAAGAATTTAAGCACCCACGACACGGGAAATCCGAGTGTGGGGCAACGTTTAAAAAAAATTGCTCGTTATCAATTTTCCAATGTTACATTACACGCGAATGCGAATACTCGCCTTAAAAATTCTTGGAATAATTTATCAGAACGAATGAAATAATGAAATGATAAAGATGTTGTTATCTTATCTTTGAAAAGTCTAACTAACCGTTTGTCTGCAAATATTTTTAAAACATTTTACGTTAGATTGTAAGATTTTAAAATTGGCTGTGTGGCTTAGCTCTCTGAACTTTATAAGAAATACACTTTTGGATAAAATATTTAATTGTTGTTTTATTTTATACCTTATAAAATAATTATACTAAAGGGTGGTTGATTCTCTAATAAAATGCGACATCCTGAAAAGAAACAAAAAGCCACAATAAAACCCATAATTTATTTTTATTGTCCTTCACTTACAAAATAAATTTTATTTTCTTTCACCGTAAAGTTGCCTTTTACGGGCAGCCCTAACAGACCTAGATCTCTTGTGTCTTTTAGCCTTTTTATGTCACAGAGTTTCTAGGGTCGCTAAATTTTATGGGGTTTTTGGTGGGGTCCGAAAATGATCGATGTCCAACGGAACTGATGCACACGTTGCCCATCTTAATAAGGTCGCCTGGGCAGACGTCTTGGATGATATTTTTTTTATACTGAAAAGAAAAATAATCTATTAAAACACCGGACAAGTGCGAGTACGACTCGCGCCCTATGGGTTCCAAAATATGCAATAGCGCCATCTATGCCGTTATTACATCATACTAGATATATTATATCTTTATACCATAGTAAATATATCATTATCTTGATCATAGATGGCGCTACTGCATACTTCTAGTGGCGTCATCTATGAGCAGACGGCTCCACTTATGGTCCGGTGAGACGGACAACAAAGTGATCCTAAAAGGGTTCCGTTTTTCCTTTTGAGGTACGGAACCCTAAAAAGTAGTATGTTACCGACGAAATCTGAAATACGTAGATCCGAATGACGTGCAGCCGTTCAACTAACGGTGGTATAGGATGCAAATACTGCTGAAGTCACCACGCTGGTCATCCACTTACTGTTCGCTTCTTATTACCTTGTGGGAGGATGCTCAGCTCAGGCGCGGTCCGAGGCGGTTCGTGGGGGTCATGACCCCCCTCCGAAATCATACAAAAATGCGCCAAACACGGTAATTCACGGTATAGCACGTCGGTATTAATCGGTATAACCCCCCCCTAAAGTCTTCGGCTGCGGTATGACCCCTCCAAAATCGTCGGCTGCGATCGCGCCTGGCTCAGCTCATAAAGGATGCTCCTGGCTTTCTGGGGCAGTTAGTTAACTACATAATGCCTCGGCTAGGGCCTATCACAGTAATACCGAGACTCATCAGAATCATAACATTAGACTAATTTTACGGGATTAAATACTTATCTCATGTTTTATGAGACGGAGACAGGTAATGGGACTAAGGCTTAAGTTCACCCTTCACCGACAAGATAACAGTCCGTTATAATGAAAACGGCCGTGTAACATAACGTTGTGTATAGAAAAAGATATATTAGGTTGGGGAAAAAGTCTTTTCGCATTATAGTATGTATAAACTTGTAATGAAATCTCTTTGGCTATACTATTTGTATCTAGCTGGTTTTGGTATCATTGAAAGTTTAAATTTTAAAGAACATAATTCCAAATTCAAATTAGGAAAATGTGTGATTTTCATTTGTTTTTCGTACCGTCAAGATGAGTGAATCTAATGAAGAAAAACGATACATTTTAAAATTTTACTACAAAAAAGGTAAAAATGCAACGCAAGCCGCGAAAAAAATTTGCGGTGTTTATGGACCTAGTGTAGTGTCTGTGAGAGTAGCACAAATTTGGTTTAAGCGTTTTCAATCCGGAAATTTTGATGTCAAAGATGCACGTCGCTCTGGTCGCCCTATTACGGATAAAATGGATGCCATTTTTGAAAAAGTGGAGCAAGGTCGGCATACCAGTAGTTACGACGTAGCTGAAGAACTGGAAATTGACCACAAAACAGTTTTGGCGCATTTGAAAAAAACTGGGTACACAAAAAAGCTCGACATTTGGGTACCTCACGAGCTCACTGAAAGAAACCTAATGAACCGTGTACTCCTTTGTGATTCTTTATTACGACGTAATGAAACCGAACCATTTTTTAAGAAGCTGATAACTGGTGATGAAAAGTGGATCACGTATGACAAGAACGTGCGAAAAAGGTCGTGGTCAAAGGCCGGTCAGGCTTCACAGACTGTGGCGAAACCCGGGTTAACTCGCAACAAGGTGATGCTGTGTGTGTGGTGGGATTGGAAGGGCATTATTCATTATGAGCTGTTACCACCAGGCAGGACCATCGATTCTGAACTCTACTGCGAACAACTGATGAGATTAAAGCAAGAAGTTGAGAGAAAGCGGCCGGAATTAATCAACAGAAGGGGTGTGGTTTTTCATCATGATAACGCTAGACCTCACACATCTTTAGCCACCCAACAAAAATTAAGAGAGTTTGGCTGGGAGGTTTTAATGCATCCGCCGTATAGTCCTGACCTTGCACCTTCAGATTTCCACCTGTTTCGGTCTCTTCACAATTCTTTAGGCAGTGTCAGGTTAACATCACGAGAGGACTGCCAAAACCACTTGTCGCGGTATTTTGACCAGAAGTCCTAAAATTTCTATAGCAATGGGATCATGTCCCTACCTACAAGATGGCAAAAAGTTATCGAACAAAATGGTACCTACATACTTTAGTTAAATGTAAATAAACATTATTAAAAAATGTTTTGAATTTTCTTAAAAAATGCGAAGAAACTTTTTCCCCAACCTATTATTAAACGGCCGTTTTTAATTTAACGGACTGTTATCTTGTCGGTGAACTTGGAGCTAAATTCGTTTAGTTCGTAAACAACAGAATCGGCAATTCGGCACCACTAATTCTTACCGTCCAATAGTTATAAAATGGATAATGTGGATAAGTGAATTTCGGACGAGTTTCTTCTGATGTATCAGCAGGGTCTAAGTGCGGCGGCAGCTTGCCCGGGGCGTATGGGTCAAATCGCTCCCCGGATTTCTGTGTAATCCTCAACAGCCGCGATTCCTCTTCTGCATCCAGTTTATTCAGAAGACCACTGAACCTCTTCTTGTTTTGTTTCTTACGCTTCTGTTTCTTCAAATATTTTTGAATCTGTCGCAATAAGTCTTGTGGATCCCTGCGATCTTTTTTGACGAGTACGATGAGACCATCTTTAAAATCTTGTAACTGATGATTGGATGCTATATCCTTCAAAATTGTTCTTGTATGTTCCTCAATAGGTTTTTTTATGTGATACCTGACCAACGGCTTGTACACAGCGTTTAATTTGGAATCGTATTCATATTCTCCTCCTGTGTAACCATGAGGAATAATTCTCTTGACGAAAACAGATTTTCCAATCGGCTTAAATGCATGTCGTTTTTTATTCTCCTTTCTGACGAGTAAGTTCTGGTATTCCGGTTCTTCATTCCTCTGATTTTGTATAATTAATTGTTTTATTTTTGGTAATAAGTCATTTTGTGCAGAATCTAGCTGATA
Organism: Thalpophila matura; assembly: GCA_948465475.1. NCBI lineage: Eukaryota > Metazoa > Arthropoda > Insecta > Lepidoptera > Noctuidae > Thalpophila > Thalpophila matura. The sequence continues at coordinate 11,613,944 of OX419198.1, read as the reverse complement.
TATTTGGTAGCTTTGTGCTACATGTTGAAAATATAAAAATAAAAATATTGTAATCTGCAGCTGTTTGTACATTGATAGCGAGTAACTGAGATTGTGTGTGGATTGCAATCACGGAGGGATCTCATGCATGTAATTTTACGTAAGTCTCATCAACATTAGTGTCTTTGAAGTAATAAGCTAACGTTTAAGACCGTGACTCCTTAAAAATAAAATAATGGAAGTATAAATAGGTATTTGATGTTAATAGTAACAAAAGCAGTAAGACCAATTTCTAAAGCATCTGAAATTAAACAATACGGTAGTGGACTACTATTAAAAAGTACAAATAAATTATTTTATTCCAAAGAAGGAAAAAAAAAATAATTTATCACAAAATGGAAAACATAGACGCTTTTAAAGTTTTTGGAGGGAGTATCGCTCCGTCTTTGTCGCGCGAAGCGGACATAGGTGGTGTTACGTCACTTATCATGCATGCCGTCCGTGTCTAGCAAATCATTTTAAAACGCTTATAACTTTGCCAATTTTGTAGATGTTTCCTCGGTTTTTTTGGTGTTAATTATCTTTTTTCAAATAGTTTACAGATTCACAATAAAAAAAATATATTCAACATCCCTATTGACAAAATTATTAGGTACTAGCTGTTCCCCGTGGTCTCACCCCCGTTGCTCGGCTCCTAAGGGTCGTAGCGTGATGTTAAATAGCCTATACAAAAATAATTTTTCAAATCCAACTGGTAGTAGGTACCTACCAGACATTAGCGTGTTCATGAAAACAAATAAACAAACTAACAAAGTCGTCTTTCGCTTTATAATAAACTTTGCTTTATAATAAATCAGTATTGATAATCTGGTAGCATAGATTAATGATTGGTCTCCGCTGCGGATAATCTAAGTCTGGTAGTTAATCTGCCGAATATAAAAAGTTCTTATAAGTGCGAAGTTCATACGAGTCACAAGTCGCAAAAACGATGAAATTTTTAAAGCACATAGTCGTGCGCCCATAAGATACTTTATAATAGGTTCAAAAATAACTCCTTACAGTTCATTTATCTATTTAAAATAGTTAAAGTTGACAGGGTAATGTATTACTGCGGCGTTTGTCGGCATTTTGCCAGCTCTGCCATAACTTATGCACAGTTATCATCCTTCAACTAAACGCATTTGGCTGTTATAGTACCTAGTTATCAATACTAAGTATAAGATTTGTATCTCTTATGAGAAAAATGCAGTAAAATATTTGGCTAAAATTGAGTCCAGAATAAAAAGCTAAAAATCTTTCACGAATACTTAATTTTGACGTAGGTATCAACAAATGTAAAAATATTTTGAATAGAAAATATACCTACATTTCTACAAAATATTTATATAAATTAAATACCTAAGTGGTTTATTTATTTCTCTGTCTGTATTAATTAAACAGCAAACAGCAACAAACGTGAACTTATATCGCAATAAAAGTTTGCCAAAAATTTATCAAAACTATAATGATAATAATAAGCATTACAAAATTGAATACCTACATTTTAACGCGTCAAGTTCTATGATTATTATAATAAAACAAGTTTTGTGGTCGCAGGACGACTGCGACCACGAACGCTGCAAAGTGTTCGAAACGTCAGGAAAACTCTGTAATATACGCGATTAATCCGTTTAAACTTGTTTTATTATAATGTGTAATAATCGCGAAAACCTAAGACATTATTCTATGATTATCATAACCATTACTAACAGAGTTATTTTCTTTCTACATAGGGTTCAGAATGTTTATTTTATGTTCCAATTAAAATAAGCCATGTTATTTAATATTCAATTAAAATACATGCGCGCGGTTAGTAATGAAGAACATTCTCGGTTTTACATGTTGCAGACATATTATAAATAAGTTATTTAATGAAATGTATGCAAAGGAAATGTTATTATTTTTATTTTTATCATTATATTAATGAGTGTAGCAGACATAGCCAGAAGCTAGCATAAGCATAGCATAGCATAATCGGCCTATAATGTTCCCACTGCTGGGACACAGACCTCCGCTGTGAGAGGGAGTGGGCCGTAGTCCACCACGCGGGCCCAGTGCGGGTTGGTGGAAGTCACATGTCTTCGAATTTTTGGTTCTAGGACATGCCGGTTTCCTCACAATGTTTTTCCTTCACCGTTAAAGCAAGTGATCATTAATTTCTAATACGCACATGACTTTGAAAAGTCAGCGGTGCATGCCTGGGCATCGAACTCGAACCATTCGCCGTGGGAGGCACATGGTTAAGCCACAAGACTATCACCAGAAGCTAGTGTCAAATTAATTATACTCGTACGTGTAAAAATCGGTGACACCCTGCTTTCGCACGTTTACGCACGAAATTACTGAAATGTCGTAGCACATACATGGGCGATCCGTAGCGCTACGAAGCGTAGCTACCTACGTAGCAGCAAATTATAGGCGTCTTAATTTTTTGCTGTATGGATTATCTCTCAAATCTCTACATCAAGTTTAGTATAGGTACATCAATTTTAAAATAGTACCGAATTTAGTATCGAAATCGACTTTATACGTTGGTATGTTCGAAATGCCTATTACGCAGACTTTCAGTACGAAAAGATGCATCTTTTCTTGTCTTCTCTTTTCTAGTCTTGACAAAATTACAGGCTTGAGATTACAAACAAAATTCCAAAATTAAATCATCCGTCCCCAAGCAATCAGCAACCTTTGTAAATAAAACTAAGCGAGAAACGCAGACATTTTCCGAAACGCCTGAATATTTAAACTGATGGCGACCGAACTTCGGGAGTTAATAAATTTTCAATGATATTTGAATTGCTTTCGTATTAAAACTCACAATCTGATTATGGTTTAACTTCATTGAACGAAGACTTCAAAAGTATAGATTGTTTACCCAAATATGGTGGAGTGTTGTATTTGCTTCAACCAACGGACAAACTGACTGACAACTATTGCTTGATAATTTAAGTGCCTGTAGATGACTTTGACCATTCTGTGACTTTGACATTGAATTGGGCGAGGCATAATTCCAGCATAGGACTACTAGGCTAAGTCACGGGATCTCATCAGTATGATAGAAACATTTGTTTAAATAAATCTCAATAGATGGCGCTATATACAGGGAGGCGATTAGGTTATCACATTAAATGAAACCATGTATCCTAAATGGCGTTCTTTGTACATACACAATAAAAAAAATTGCCGGTTGCCGCTTTTACAGGTCAGTAAATGTACCAACTTGTATTAATAGTTGTACTATTTATTGGTACATTTACTGACCTGTAAAAGCGGCAACGGGCAACTTTTTTTATTGTGTATGTACAAAGAACGCCGTTTAGGATACATGGTTTCATTTAATGTGATAACCTAATCTCCACCCTGTATATCGATTTGTTATTCAAGTTTGTGTAAAATTCAGTACCCCGATCATGAGTTTTTTTGACGTGTAGTATCGTTAACGTAAGCATATTTTGAATTGAAAATACACGTTTGTTACACAATATTTATATAAATTAAATACTTAATTAATTTCTCTGTATTTTTTAAAATGTGCAAATTGTATAAAATTTTATCAAAATGTTCCAGGACTTCTGTATTTTAAATTCAAAATATGCTTACGTTAACGAAACTATACGTCAAAAAAACTCATGATAGGGGTACAGAACATGAAAAAAATAGACTATGAAAATTATTTGCTCTAATTTAAAAAAATCCTCTAAGCATGAAATAAAATAGCCCGAATTACGTAGTATTATAATATGATCTGTGGCTATCAATCAATCAATCAATCAAAAATTTTATTTGTAAACATAGGTTACAACAGTGTGGAAGATGTTAAAATTATTATAATGTTCTCTATGTTTTGCCATATGGCGTACAAATATCTGATTATTAGGTATTATTAATTGTTTTATCATTATGATTCCTGGCGCATTTTACAATAATTATTAAGTAGGTATACTCACTAGACAATTAAACATACAAGGAGAAAAAAAAAAAAAAAAAAAAAGACAGTTAATCTTGACATTGTTTCAAATTATACATTCCATCAAAATTAAACACCATTTCCTAGCCTAGTCGTAACAAATAAATGTAATGTATGTACATAGTAATTGAGTTTGAATTATTTATGTCCAAATACTTTAATAAAATGCAGTAATGTCAATAGTTTTATTAATAATGTCAATAGTTTAATAAAAAGTAATAATGTCAATAATTGGATGAGACGAAATAATGTCAGTATTTAAATAAAGTTCTAAATTGATGAAAATTGACATGGTCTGCATAATTATTAGATATATTTAAACAAATCAAGAGGTCAACTTGCCCATAAATTATTTTGACACAGGTGTGATTATACAATATTGTCATCAAAGTATTCACTGACAGAGTAATAACATTTCTGTATCAAAATAGTACGTAGTTTACTCTTGAAAACGACTAAATTTAGATTTTTTATTGAGTCAGGTAACTTATTAAATATTCTTTGGGCCATACAAAAAAAGCTTTTTCTCATGAGAGCCGTCTTCCCATGTCGTACTTCAAGCTCTAACTTATTTTTATCTCGTAGTTTTCTATAATGGCTTTTAAAAGCTATTTCATATAGACTGATATTTGTTTTAACAAATACATTTACCTCATAGATATATAACGAGGGCAAGGTTAAAATTTGGAGGCTTTTAAACAGAGGTTGACAACTGTCAGTAGTTTGTAATCCGCACATTGCTCTGATGCACCTCTTTTGGGCTTTGAAAACAAATTCTTTGCCAACTGAATTACCCCAATATATAATGCCATACCTTAGGGTCGATCCAACATAACCATGGTAAGCCATGAGGACTGATTCTAGACTAACAATTTTAGTTAATTTAAAAAGAGCATATGCAAATTTATTTACTTTTTTACAAATATCATCCATTTGTGGTTTCCAGGATAAGTTTCTATCTATAATGATACCAAGAAATTTGGTCTCAGTTGTCGGCTCTATTTTTATCCCCAGATATTTTATGTCAAGGTTTCTACAATTAGTTCTTTGAAAAAAATGCATTATTTTAGTCTTCTCCAAATTTATTATAAGATTATTATTATTAAACCATGTAATTATTTTATTTAGTGTCAAATTTATTTCTGCTTCGTATGTATTAGGATCGTCACATTTTACTACTACTGTGCTGTCATCGGCAAATAGCACCATGGGATGTTTTATTTCTCTAGGCAGATCATTTATATACGTTAAGAATAGTAGAGGTCCCAACACACTGCCTTGTGGGACTCCATATTTAATTATCTTACTGCTAGATCTATATCTTCTTTCATTACCAGTACGTGGACATATTCGTGTTATTTCCAAAACCTGCTTTCTGTTGTACAAATAGGATTTTATAAGATTTAAGATGTTTCCTCTTATGCCGTATTTCTCTAGCTTACGTAATAGTATCGCATAATCTACGTAGTCAAAAGCCTTTGTAAGGTCCATGTAGATAGCACATACTGCGTTTCTTTTATCTACATTTGATATGATAGGATATATCAGGTCATGAATAGCCATATTAATTGTCTTGTTCTTACGAAATCCTTTCTGTTCATTGACTAGTATATTTGATTTCTCTAGGTAGTTATATACTGCTTTATAAATTACTTTTTCAAATATTTTAGCAAAGATAGGTATTAAAGCTATAGGTCTGTAATTTTGCATGAGACGCTTGTCTTGTTTTTTATATAGTGGAGTGACTATGGAAGTTTTAAGCTTAACAGGGAAGATTCCATTCAATATACTCAGATTGATCATGTAGCTGAAATGTGGAGCTATGTATTGCGAGACTGCTTTAACGACCTTTGTGCATATTCCATCATAGCCTACACTGTTTGTATTCCTAAGAGATTTTATATGGTTTATGATATCTTGCGGGAAAGTTGGCTCCATAAATAGGGACTTAACGGTGTTTGACTTTACAAAGATTTCTTGTGTTTTGCAATTGTTTGAACTAGGTACTTGGTTAATGTAGTAGTCGTTAAAACAGTTTGCTATTTCAATAGGGTCGGTAAGCATATTTGTGCCAGTTGTGATTTCAGTTATTGGTTCTTTAGGAAAGTAGGTTTTAGACTTGTTGATTATTGTCCATGTTGCTTTAGATTTATTTTGTGATGTACTAATAAAATAGTTATTTTGAGATCTTTGTGTTAAAGACATAATTTTTTTATACCTATTTGAATATGCTTTGAGTGCTTGTTTGTTCTTTAAAGTGGGTTTAGTTCTATATTGCCATAGTAGCACACGTTTATTTTTGCTGCATTTTTTTATACCATTTGAGATCCATTTAGATTTTTTAGTTAAAGATTTTGTGATAATTTCGTAAGGAAAACAGAGGTCATAAAAACATTGAAATAGATTAAGAAAACTGTCGTATGCCTCATTGGGGTCTGAAGTGTTGTATATGTCTGAGAATGTAAGGTTTTTTATACAATTTATGAATTTTTCTATGTATTCCTGGCAATAGTTTCTCTGCCTAATACGCCATGACTTAATCGCACATGTTTTTTTAACTGGGCATCTTAGAACCTGAGCAGTATGATCTGACAAGCCGAATTCAATAATTTCCCCTTTGCAACCTTTGATGTTATGGGCGAAATTATCTAAACATGTCCCACTACTTATTCTAGTGGGTTGATTAAATTGTAGTTGTAAGTTATAGCTTAGAAGAGTATATTCAAAATCTAGGGTATTTTTATTTCTTTTTAAAGTATTTATATTGAAGTCTCCGCAAACTATAACCTTTTTATTAAGTTTCAAGCATACCAGATGAAGAATATTTTCCAATTTGTCATAGAATGTGCTTATGTCAGTATTTGGGACCCTATATATGCACACAACAACGATACCATGTTCGGTCAGTTCTACCGCGCAACATTCAATTACATTTTTAACAGAATAATTTATATTTACTACTTTAAATTGATGTCCAATTCTTGTTAATATGCATGCGCCACCTCTTCTACATCCTCTTGAGAAACTTGTAGCTATTTTATAGTTAGGTAAATTTAATAATTCTTCCTGTTCGGGTGTCATAAAATGTTCCGTGATACATATAACGTCGATAGATTTTTTATTACTTTGTAGCTCTTCTAAACAAACATGGAGCATGTCACTTTTATTTGAAAGTCCAGCAATATTTTGGTGAAGGATATATATATTATTGTACACGAAAAAAGTTTGCATTCGCCTTAGGACTTCGGTCATAGTAGTCAGAGATACAGTCTCCCAAATTAGTATTATTTGTTTTTTTGTCCATTTGGTTAAATGCGCATAAATCAATCATTATATTAATCATAATCTGGTTGTAAATATGTCTTGTTCCGTTGTTATTAACTTTTCCTGTTTTGTAGGAAAACATCTCATGTGATAGGGTCTGATTGCTGTCAAAAAAGTAGGCGTAGTCGTTATTTTGTAAGTCCATACAAAGGAGATTGTTGAACATCTCGACTTGAAAGTTATATATTAGTGCACCCTTTATATATGTAGGAACGCAGACTATCTTATTGGTGTGGGTAATTTTTTGCAGAGATTCCTTTAGCGAGTTTACCACGTCTATATGGTTTCTATTCTTCTTAAGGTCGTTTTCTCCTATAAGAATTATGCAATAATCATTGAAGGTGAAGTCCTTCAGTTTTTGCTCTAAATCGCTCACGAGTTCTTTTAGGGTACTATTAGGCATCACATAGTGACAATAATTAAAGTGTTCTGCGAAGACATCTTCAATGGTGGATAGGGTTCTTTTAGTTGTGTAGCTGCTTAAAATACATAATTTGTTTTTTTGTTTTACCTTAGGTGCATCCTTCGTCAATTCTTCTGTAGTTAGTTTTGAATTATTACTACAGGATGTCGATGTTAACTTGTGTGTCTGAGCAGTGAGATTGTCAGTTTGGGTCTCTTTATTCAAAGTTTCTTTTGGGGTGATGGTGAAAGATTTAATTTCCAAAGATTTTTTTACAGGAGTAGATGTTAAACCACCTAATTTGAGTTTAGTTTTTGGTTTTTGTTTCGACCCGGGAGTAGGACACTTGGCCTCCCCTGTACCTACTTTTTTGTATAATTGAATGACTTGATTAGATTTGTCTAAGTCTGATTTTAACTGCATATTTGCACATAAGAGGTTGTCGATTTCTTGGTTTGCGCTTTGTAAATTAATCCTTAGACTATTAATCTCTTCATGTAGTTTTGCAATTGTTTCGTCATCGTGTAGTGAAGTATCTGGCATACTCCTAACTGTGGCATTAAATAGGGATGATTCTGAGAAAGAAGTAGATAATATGTTGTGTTTTTTTCTTAATGTAATATTTTCATCCGCCATGCTAGCAGTTTTCTACTAAACACAAGTATATTTTTTTACTGTGGTAACACTGATTGTTACTTTTGCGCCCTCTGGCGTCTAGTAGCACTCTTTTTTAGTTCGGCTATTCACTACTTGTGGCTGTATCGGCGCTAGTTGTCATACATTATTAATATTCAACAGAGTCCAAAGTCCATCTTTTAAAATATTTTTTTCAAAACGGTATTATTATTGTTGCTTTTCGAAGTATTTCACGAAAATTACACTCACAGTTATTATTTAGTACTATTATTTTGTGTTTTTATGTTGCAATGATATTTATGAACACAGATTTTATTGTTTGTTAGGCTAAGTTAATGATATTTCACATGATAGTTTTCATAGTACAAATAATTTGATCAAGATTGTGGTTGTTTTGTTGGTGCCATAGTGAAAATTGTTCATTGATGAAGTAGGTACCTACCTACAAACTCGCATTTGAAAAATCAACCTCCTGGAGGTCTAAATCAATTGTCTTTTTTTTGCCGCAGACGAAGGGACAATGGCCCATTTCGGGTTTAAGACGACTAAAAAGTCACGGTATCTCTATTTACAATATACTGGAAGAACCCAACGGTCTAAAATTTGATTTACGACCGAAACTGTAAAGCATTTTCATTATGCTCATAATGTAATATTACCTAAAACACTGAACCCAATTTGGTGGCATTTTTATAAAGTCATAGGTCGGTCGGACCAAATTCAGTTTTATGTCTCCTACAAAAGCTTTTAACCTTAATTTAGGGTGAAATCTCGTAAAATGGCGGACGTCTACCGATGATTATGTTATATCCTGTTGGGGTTCTTATTTACCTTAGGATTTTTAAGTTTGAGAATTTAGAAGACATGAGAAAGTAATTTAAAGGCGCTGATCATTTCCGAATTTTAATCATTCAATATCGTAGAAGATTCTACTAAACTAGTACTATATTTCTAGTACTACTATAGTAAGTAATATTATAGTAAGTACTATAGTACTAGTATTATAGTAGGTAGGTACTAGTTTTCAGAGTATTGTCTGCTCTTCAATGATTTGTTACAAATAAGTAATAATTGACAAGTTTTTTTGGATTTGATTGGATTGATATTTATCGACTTATGTCGCTGACTGTACAATAGGTGAACCATTCTAAATGACCTCCTCAGTGTAGGGTGGTTAGTACTACGAAGAGATCAAGCTGTATTTCTGGTTCATCCCACCGGATTAGATGAAATGTGGCTTAGATTTTAACGCACCACAAGATCAAAATCCGTTCAGTACTTTTTGCGTGATGCGCGCACAAACAGACAAAAATAAAAAATATTTTTTTTGGCCATGATTATGACCCAGTACCTACCCTTATCTCGCGACTGTTTTTTCTGGAATATCTGCAATATACAGACACGGCTTTTTTATACTTTTATAATATTATTGAAAACTAGCACTTCGCCCGCGACTTCGTCCGCGTGTCCCACAGGAACTGTGCATTTTTCGGGATAAAAGTAGCCTATGTTACTCAGTGATAATGTAGCTTTCTATTGGTGAAAGAATTTTTAAAATCGGTCCAGTAGTTTTGGAGCCTATTCGGTACAAACTAAAAAAACTTTCCTCTTTATAATATTAATAAGTATTAGTGTAGATCTATTCCCGTATTTGATCATAGAACTGTTAAAAAGCTATCCAACTCGTTCCTTTCAATCATTCATTCAAATTTAAACTTAGACAAACGCTCGTTTAAGACAGGCAGTTATAAAAGCCTGAAACTTCACGACTCGAGCACTTGAGAACAAAAGTACTTAATAAGTAAAACGTAAGTACTTCTCCAACTTGGTTTTATTACAGTTTTTTACTGAAAGGGGCCCGAATTCGATTCTTGGGTGTAAATTGACTGGTAATTGGCGGGGTAAGTTGCTCAGATCATAGAAACAAGGAGATATGTTATTATAGCAAATTAGTACGGGTACCGCGGCTGTCGCCACTTTTAAAGTACCTAGTGTGCGTCACAATATACTAATTACAAACGCTCCTTTGTAACTTTTGTAAGTTTTTCCTTTGCAACTTTCCTCCTACACATTAAAAATGCCGCACGCCCTTAATCTTATACTAGGTATATTCGTCTTTGAGTGAAATGTGTAAATATTAAATCGATTTACCTAGCGCAAAAAAACACGTCACCAACCATTAGGCGACAGGCATGGATAGTCCATGGTTGTCACCTAGTGGTTGGTGACACATTTTTTGCGCTAGGTAACTCCTTTTATTATTTAAACATTTCACTCAGGTGTGTCCTAGTGTCAGTGAAAACAGGCATAAGTACAGCAATTCATTTCTATAAATATACTTATAAGAAGATAACAATCGTTATAGTTTAAAATTATATTTAGAAAGCTAACCCTTTACACAGTCCTTGATAAAACTACATTTTACCCACGTAATAAAAATTATCAATAGTAATAGTGCCAGAGTTGCCAGAGTTTGTATCAATAGTAATGGGCCCTATCAGAATATCAGCGTTGCGGCATTTATTTTTAAATTTCGCAGCACTATGCTGAGATGGGAGCCTTTTGGTTCCCATCTCAGCGAAAACAGCAAAAACAAAAGTGTGAAACAAAAAATAAATATATGTAATACGTATTACATATTTTTTTATTTTTATTTTCACACTTTTGTTTTTTCTTTTTATTTGTTTTTAATTTCCTATGCGAGTCCCAATAAACAATTTTTCTTTCTTTTCTTTCTTTCTTTCAGAGGTCGAAGTCAAAGTTCCTACAAGCAGTAAAATGAAAGATTGATTTATAAATAGCCATTTCATCGGTGACTGGAAACTATAATACAGTTAGCGACAAAAGTCAATTAACACGAGTGTTTTTAATATTCTACTTATATAACAGAGTATAGCCACAGATTATAGTAGATATAGCCGTGGTCGTATGCTGCCCTTACGCTAGATATGTAGTATGTGTGTTGTTTTTTTAGTCGTTCACATAGATTTTTGTCGTAATCGGGTTCTATCTTTTTTTCAACGTGAATTTAGTCGCCATCGCAATAGGCCAACTGAATCAACCAGTGGTACCCAACTTAGGTCGCTGATTGTACCACGAACAGTTTTATTTTTACTTTTACTGAAGGAGTTTTTTCTGTTCTATAATTTTACAACTCCTTTGAACTGTTTTTTTAGGTTCCAACTTGACTTGGTGCGGTTAAATTAACTTTTCGATTTGTTCCACTGTGAAGGTTGCTTGCACTTTAGCCGTTAAGTATAATTTGCCTGTAACAATCACAGGGTTAAGCCTTTTTATGCTCCTGCTTGACCTGCGGCACGGCCTGGCCACGACCTTGCCGCTATCAGCAGCAGCGGCGAGCTGGGCGGCGGCGGCGGGCGGTAAATTGAAATATATGAAAATGTATGAACCATGCCACGAAAAAATCGCTCACAGCGGCGCGGCGAGCGGCGCGGTATCGGTATTATTGCCACTAAAACCGCGCCGCTCACCGCGCCGCTTGCCGCTAAGCCAAAAGTCGTGGCCGGGCTGGTAATGTTAATGTTAACGCTTGTGTTTTCATTAAGGCGTTAAAAAATAACACGATACATGAGTGGCTATATTATTATAGTTCGTAGAGTTATCATCTAATATTTAATGTCAATAATAATGTCTGTATGTCACTAGTTGTGCCCCGCGGTTCCACCCCCGTTGCTCGGCGCCTAAGGGTCGTAGCATGATGTTAAATAGCCTATATCATTTCTCACGAATCTGGCTATCAAATACAAAAATATTTTTTCGAATCCGACCGGTAGTTCCAGAGATTAGCGCGTTCAAACAAACAAACAAACTACAGCTTTATAATATTCAGAATAGATTTTAGTACTACAAAAAAATACACAAAATGTATTTTTTATATTACCTACTATAGGTAAATAAGCTGTACCTAGGTATATTCACAATTTATCTTACACCCCCATAACATACCATTTACCCAAATCTTTTAACACACCCCCATATCCGGATATCCAGTACCCCATGTTTAGCCCAGTCTGACATGGAAATAAAAACAAATAATAGGGGTAGTTAGAGCAATAAATAGCTCCCAATAAGTACCCCATGGATATTGGGTATTATGGGGACTAAAGGACGTAAATGGTTGCGTTCATTTCGAATATAAAACGTTGTCCTCTTTTTTCTATTGCGAGGTATTTATTCATTTATTGCATAATTGATTGTTCTAATGAATGATCCTGCTAGGGAGCAGGGTCATGGATTCATTAGAGATCGTTCCACATAAGAGTTCCCCTAGAAGTTATGTTGGCTGCCCTGAATCTCAATTTATTACAACGTTTCTAACGGTGTTGGAAGTTTTCTTTCAGCACCAATTCACTTTCATCACTTTTTAACGTCCTAAATATTATTATAAAACATAAATCTACAAAAAACAAAACGATATGACCTAAATAGGAATGACAAGCAGGGGAGCCAACATAACTTCTAGGGGAATTCTTACGTGGAACGGTCTCTAGAACAATCAATATTGTACAATAAATGAATAAATACCTCTTTATATATAACGAGCTGTCACCGCAGTTTCACCCCCGTTGCTTGGCTCCTAAGGGTCATAGGGTGATGTTAAATAGCCTATACTATTCCTCATGAATCTGGCTATCATATACAACAATATTTTCTCCAATACGACTGCTAGTTCCAGAGATTAATGCGTACAAACAAACTCTTCAGATTTATTATATTAGTATAGATAGTTGGTACCTATCTATAGATTTTTGAAACCGTATTTTTCATCATTTATTTTTGACGTTCACTGATATTGGTGTTGACAGGAATCTATCTTAAGAAGCTGACACGAACCCAATTTTATCGGTTCACGAAATTCCAGCCCGTAAAAGTTAACATACGTGTTCAAAAACGGTAAAGTTCAACAAAATCCTTAATTGCAGCTGTTTATAAGAAATATGTTCTTCATAATCAAAGAATACGCTACCTACTTATAAAATAACCATTTAAGTTATTAAATATATAAGTGATTCTCAAAAATCATATGACCCGAGCGGGATTTGAACCCGCGACCTCTGCCGTACCGTGGCTAGTGCTCTGAACCAACTGAGCTACCGGGTCTCGCCCGACTGATTTGAAATTTGAGCCCCTTTGTAATACGCTTCTTAGGAGCGTTTCTCGATTAATTAACCATTTAAATTGGTTAATTAATCGAGATTTTTGAGTTTTAAACGTTTTATTGGGGTGACTGCAAATTTTTTCTATCGAGAGAAAATTTTTGAAGTTTTCAATATTGCGCTTTAATAAATAGTCTAAAATATTTTGCATTTTTTTAAAAGAGGTAAACGATAAAGGTATTGTCTAAAAACGTGCAAAATCCAATTTGGCTACTGTCAGCCTCAAAACGAACGAGCGAAGTCGTGAAAAATATCTCGTTTTACAATAATACTGAAACGAAAACTGTTACGTCTCCGCCCAAAGCAGTCAGTGAAGGATAATCTCAGATCATAGAAACAAGGAGATATGCCATCACAGCAAATTAGCACGGGAACAACTGATGCCACTTTTAGTACATTTTTCGACACAATTACAAGCACTCCTTGTGAATAAAAAGATCTCGAACACATTAAAAATTCGGCATACCCTCAATCTAACACTGTTAACCGTCACTCAACACTAGCACTAAACTAAAACACTGTATTTATATCATCGATTGTGTTCGGTTCGTCGCCAGCGTGTACGTTTTTATTACGACCAATTTGGTCAAACTAAAGCATTAAACCCAATAGCGCCGTGGCACATCTCCCTTATTTCTATGATCTGAGAGGATAATTCTCTTTGAGACAGTGAATATCCTCGGAGGCTCCGGAGATCACCGTATTCACTGATTTATTACCACAATGCCTGAACTCGGAGACGTCGTGTCTATAAGACTCATTCAATTCATTCAATTGAACGTTATTGTACGAAACAAGATTTGTTATACAGCGATATCTAAATCGTCAAAGATTGTTTACTAAAGGCCGATTTTCCAAACGTAAGATAAATTTTATTTATCAAGGAATAATTTTAAATTTTTGACAGATTTTTTTTTCACAGTGGCCAGTGCAACGCATTTGCGATCCCTGGGTATTTCTTAATCTATTGCACTCACATAATATTACAAGTGCACATAAAATTACAATGTTACAAAGATAGCTTAGATAGCTAATGTACAAAGGCGAGCTTAACCCAGAATTTGGTTCTATAACAGCAAAGCTGTGATGTAGAGAGATTTCCAAATGAGGAATATAATGTAGGTACTAGCTATTGACACCGCGGTTTCACCTCCGTTGCTCGGCTCCTATGCGTCGTAGCGTGATGTTAAATAATCTATATTATCTGGCTATCTTCTCTATAAATAAAAGGCTTTGTCCTGACTGACTGACGGATCAACGCACAGCCTAAACTACTGGTCGTAGATATGTGAAATTTGGAGAACGTATTCCTTATATGATGTAGGCATCCGATAAGAAGGGATTTTTGAAAATTCCACCCCCAAGAAGGTGAAAAAGGGTTGGCAAAGTTTGTATGTTGCTTGGCCTGATCAACTTCGAACCTTTAAATTTTTATTTCCGACCTCCAAGCGGGCAAAGCCGCTGGCAAAAGCTTAGTCATATACAAAAAGATTTATTCAAATCCGACCGGTAGTGCCAGAGATTAGCGAAACAAGCAAACAAACTCTTCAGCTTTATAATTATTAGTGTAGATGGACTAGCGACCCGCCCCTGCTTCGCACGGGTGCCATCTACTGATGTGGCGACATGTCAAAACCAGGGACTGAAAACCGCTGTAAATTACGGTACAGGTATCAAACAATTTTGGTTACTTTTAAGATTAAAGTTACCGCTGTATGGGTAATCTCTATTTAGGTTACCATATACCGGTTACACACAGGTGCTACCCGCCCTTTGACTTATGCCTACGGCACGTGTAACAGAGATAATTTTTATTTCGGTAACCGGTATAAATATGAATACAGGTAGAAATGCTTATAAAAATAATAAAGTTATTACCTTTTTCAAACAAACTTTTTTTATTAGATCTATCTCTTTTTGCAAACAGCAAAATGTATAAATATAATTTATAATTTCGCAGATTACCATTATCTACGGGAACGATGCAGGTGTCTTCCCTGCCGAGATAACAAATCACCCCTCTGCAAATAATCTTATTCATTACCCGCCCCTCCCACCCCCCAAGCAATTAGTCTGCATTTGCGCAAATTACAGATGTTGTTCGCGCTTGTAAATTTAATACGTTTTATTAATGCGTTTGAAAATTTTGCAGGGTTTTTGTTTATTTTATTTTGGAGTTTTAGTAAGATTTCTTTATGATAACATCACGCCGTATTCCTCAAAGGGATAGGCAGAGATATATTCTCTCATTTCGCAGAGAAAGAACTTCTGTGACAGACGGACACAAGGGTGATCTTATATGGGTTCCGTTTTTCCTTTAAGTTAGGGAACCCTGAAAATATGCAAATATAATATATTTTTAACTAATAGCCTGTTTAGTTTTGATCAAAATTAACTACAATTATAGATAAGATTATAAGAAAATGTAAACGTTTTCTCGTTTAATTTAATTATTTCCCAGAAAACGCCGTAATTTTCTGAGGAATAACAAAGTTCTTATTCCCTCCTAAAATAATATCTAAAAATGACAACCTAATTAAAAAGTGTCCATTCTTAATTAAACGATATACAGAATGTAATGAATAAAATGTAATTATCTATTATCACAACATAAGCATAAATAAATAATAAGATTATGGTAGAGTCAACAGCAAAAGTCGATGGCTTTTTTGTATTTTAAGTTTAATATAATTTAATAAAAGAACCAAATAATAATTTCAATTTATAATAATAATAGCGTTATTTTTTTATAAATAATTATCTGAAAGATCTATAATTTTGTATCGTGTTCTTTACAATCTGCTAATTAATAACGAACACCCGCAGCCTAATTGCGTAACTCAATTTCTTTCGCTTTCATTTTGACAATTCAACAACATCCATTGCGGCGTTGAGCTAGTTAAAGGAGCACGACAATCATACGGCGTAATGAATGTCAAAATCAATGCCATGGTGATAGCAATTGAGTTTCGCAATTCGGGTGGCGTTTCACATAAAAAGTCACTTCGACGCTATGTTGGCTGCTCTGAATTATATGTACGTAATATGTGTAACGTAATATGTTATAACGTTTTTATCTGTTGGTAGTTTTTTTGAGCACCAATAAAATTCTCGTTCACCACTTTTTAGTGTCCTAGGCATTACTGTAACACAATCTACAACAAAACAAACACTCTTACCACAAAAAAGATAGACACGCGTTAAATGCGAATGCTACCAAAAATAATACTCACTTGTTTTAGACAAGTTAGTGCTAAAACAAGTGCGTATTAATTTTGGTAGCATTCGCGTTTAACGCGTGTCTATCTTTATTGTGGTACGGCCCAAAATGTTAGGATCTAGACAGGAGTGACAGACAGGGGACCAACATAGCTCTATACCTATACCCCTTACTTATAGACGATGGTTAAATTAAACAGCAAATTAGTTTATCTGTTGCGACATTCAGGCCGAAATCAATTGTGTCAGTCAATTGTAATAGTTGAAGGGTTATTTTCAGCTCTACTCATTGTCATACAAATGACAAGGATAGTTGTATATTATACAACTATCTATATAACTATATACAACCCTTCAACTATTACAAAATATCTTAATGAACTATCCCCTTCACTTATAGATGCCTCTTAACTTTAAACACTGATTAAATATTATTTAATTGCCTCTTAACTTTAAACACTAATTAAATATTTTTTAATCAGTGTTTAAAGTTAAGAGGCGTCTATAAGTGAAGGGGATAGTTCATTAAGATATTTTATACTTCGTCTACGCAAGTGTTATCATCAGCTCGGCTTTTTCCCGGTACGCAATCATCAGCTTTCAGAGACGTTCTTGAAATCACTTTCGTATTGCCACAGGGTTTATTTTCAGCTGTTGTACAGTTTTTAGTATCTTCGTTTCTAGTTTCTGTTGTATTTTGTGCAATGTCATTAACATTGCTGGCAATGTCTTTTGTTTCTGTATTGTCTGTATTGGCTTCAGTAGGTAGTGTTTTGTTTCCATTTGCATCAGGTGTCTGGTCATCTATTTTTGATGCTGTTTGCTCTTGATTTTTTGTTATGTTAATTGATGCTACTTGCACTTTATCTGAAGCGTTATTAGCAGCTAATTCTGTTTGATTGGTTAATTTACTTTCTTCTTCTTTCTTTACAACTGCAGGCTCTTCTGAAGACTTTATTGTAGTAGATTCAAGATTATTTTTCGTTTTGGAGTTTTCTTTATTCTCTTTGTTTGGATGTATTCTGATAACATTACCTAATGCATCAATAACTATTTTGGTTCCATTTACAAGAGTTTCGCGCACTTTTACAAGCACTCCCTGATGATTCTCTGTTACGTTTGATTCAGTAGCACTTTTTGGTTTTTGAGTAAAAAGATCTTTTAAACTTTCTGGCTTTTCTTTTGAAATCACAAGGTCATCTATAAGTCCACACTCAGAACTCACAACGAATAATAAAATAATTAATATCGCCTTCATGTCTGGTTATAAACGTTTATATGTTACGGATATTAATATGGTAATAAACGAAAATAGATAATTAGCTCATTATTATTTATCTCGTAGTTCAGAGAGTATTTGAGTGTAAATGGAAAATAATCATAGTGTGTATGATTATGTAATCTTTATTTATCTGTATTTAGTTTAGTTTATTAGAAATATTCATATTACGTGCCGATTACATACGGTGTATGAAGATTTTGAAAAAAAAATGTATTCATTATCCAAAATAGTATCCAAAAGAAGTCTCAAAAAAAAAACAGTCTCAGTTAAGAAAGTTTGTGATTTTATAGTTTGGGGGTTACCTTTGCCCAGCAGTGGACATCTTTAACTTATATGATGATGATGAAAGCCAGTTTTGTTGGGGCTCATCTTAAATAAAACAATGTTTCATGTGACATATTTATTTTATTAATCTACGAAAGTTAGTCGTCCTAATAAAAAACAGATTCCTTTCAATAAAACCTTAAAACATTTCCAATAAAACATTTATTATTTAATTCCCAAAATGCTGATGCGTGATCGACACTCAAGAACAGATCTCGACTTGAGCATAGATTTAAAGCCATTTGGTTGGTTGAAACTAGTTTTAAGTAAAGCTTGAGTCTTCAGTTATGTTCTGTAATATGAACCTTAGTGACCTATTACCATGACATTTCCCTCTGTCCTGTCTTGCTAAAAGGAGCTGAATATCAAAACCTCTTCATCCGTTGTAAAGTCCACTCCCTGATCTTCCATGAACCAACTGTCTTCTAATCTCCCGAGCACTCTGGAAACCTTTATATTCCCAAGTTATGTTAACGACATCATATAGTCATGTAATTTCTCTGGTCATGATTTCTATGTCTGGTATCTCATGGGAATCGGCAGATACTTCTATAGATATACAGTTTCCATCATCAGCTCTTTCCTTTCCTGTACTGCATTCATCAACGGTAAACGTTGACATTTGTAGAGTAACTCTTGGAGCTCGACTTTTTTTAAAACGATCTTCGAACTGTTTTGTTTCAACTGTTGATTTCTTTTTATGTGGTATTTTTTTAGCTAGTTTGTTTTTACCATCGTCAGTTATTTTGACTTTACGATTATTTATTAGATTAGCACTTTCATTATTTTTAATAACACTTTTATCACTACAATTCAGGTAGTCCCTTATCACTGATATATCAGTTTTCTTCTCATTCAGTATAATATTAGTTCCATTTATTATCACTTTAGTATCTTTCATGTTTTCTGGATTATTAAAACGTTGATTAATAGTTACATTGTTACTATTTTTTTCTTTTATTTTGAATGATTCTGTAAGTTTATTGCAGAGGATTGTAAAAACACAAATAATTAAAAATGACGTCTTCATTTTATTGGACAACGACACAATAATGACGTTCTTTGAGAAATACAGTAAGTTTCTGAAAATCTATAAAAAACACGTTTTATTTGTGTTTTACTTATTGTATAATGTCAAATCCCACAAATCGCTGGTGGCACAATGGTCTGGTATTTATAACAATATAAATAATAATGTATCTTATCGTACAAGTTCAAAGTTCATATAAACAGCACTGATTTTGGAATAAATGGACCTACAGTTTTTTTTTATACATAAGTCGTTACTATGTCGACACTTTTTTAATTTAGTTAAGTTTACAGTATCTGGAGGCACTCTCCATCAAATAATACAAAAAAAACAGTAATATAAAAGAATTTGTATGAAATAATCTGTCTTTTAAACTAACCGGACATAGGGGCGACGCAGACGACAGACTTTTTGTGCGATAAAGTTGGCAGCGCTCGAACATCTTGTGCACTAAGTTTCGCAGACTCGATCGCACAAAAAGTCTGTCGTCTGTGTTGCTCCTTATTCGGAGGGTGTGTAACTGGCAGCATTTACAAAATTAAATATACATATAATACACGCACACAATATCTTCAAGTTATATTTAGGAATTGTCATCAGACTATTTCCAAACAAGCTCCATCTGCAGCCCTGTTGGTCTCGGGTGGACAGTAGTCACCTATGAAAGCTGTATTGGGAACAACAGGGATGAACGTAGGACAGAATACTGTAGCACCTTCAGTGGTAGTACAGTTTTTAGTAACAACCTCCCCTGCTGTTTTATTTTCATTGGCTTTTAGTATGTTTAGTATATTTTGAATTTCAATATCTACATCTGTAGGTAGTGTGTTATTTTGAAAGCTATTTTTGATTTCTCGTTTTGTTATTTTTGGTTCAACAACAGGGAGGAACATATTACAGACTATTGTGGTACCCTCAGTTGTACAGTTTTTACCATCAACTTCTCCTGCTACAGGTGTTTCATTTTCAATGGCTTTTAGCATGTCTAGTATACTTTGAATTTCACTATCTGTAGGTATTGTAGTGTTTTGAAAGTCATTTTTAATTTCCCGCTTTTGTATTTTTGGTTCAAGGGCCGTATTCAAATCAACATCAGCATCAAAATTACAAATAATTCTAGTACCTTCCTTTGTACAGTTCATCATGCCATCAAATTTAACTACCACTGTTTTATTATTGTTGGCTATTTGCATATCTATTATATTTAGTATTTCTTGTATTTCAGCTTTAATATTTTGAAAATCATTGTTAATTTCTCGTTTTTGTACTTTTGATAATGACCGGTTTCCATTTGTTCTAAAGTTCACCCTTTCATCAGTTTTAATTGTTATGTTGTTAGTTAAAGCTGAACTATCAGATGTATTAATTTCAGCATCAGTAGATTTACGATATTCTGTTGTTTCAACTTCATTGCCATTTACTTTGGAAGTTTCTTCAATATTATTATTTGGATCAGTAAGAAGATAAGTTCCATTATCAACAGTATTGACTTTTATTATAACGCCTTGATGATATTCTGTACGACTTGAAGTATCACTTTTGTTCAATGTTTCCTTTAGAACTCCACACTTGGAACTTGTTATAAATATAAAAATAACAAGAATGGTCTTCATGGTTGATCAGAAATGTCTGCCGTAGCACGCAGATTTTTTTAATGTTTATCACAAGAACAGTTTATCAAAATTACTTTTGCCGAAGATATTGGATACTTATTAAATATAATGCACTTTTTAATTGTCGATATATGGGAAGGTTATTGCACTAATTTGATTCTTCCACTCTTAGTCCACTGTTTCGCTTGTAATGTTTCTAAAATCCAGGCTATTCTTTATATCGTAGAAAAGGACGAAACCTTTTCGATTCAGAAACAACTTATTTATGAGAGACACGTTATGTGAAATGTTCACTGAACTAGGTATATTAGCCAGTACACAAATTCCAGTATTTAAATCACGGCTGGTTGTGTCACTATAAAAACCGATTTAATTTTATCATTATTATAGGTATATAAAGTAGTAGGTCTGGGCCATTTGGACTATTTGTTATGTAACCAAAAATACTAAATATACTGACACCCGTATTCACGAATTTTGTACACTTTGCTATGAGGATTCATAGCAAAGTGTACAAAAAACTCATTCATATATGAACATTGTAGGAATTGAGTTAAGGTTCATATTCGTATGATGTGTATTTATATTGGCTTACATAAATATGAACCTTATTTTTATACAGATAATGTTCATATTTATGTGAGTTTTCTGTACACCGTGCGTTCAAGTAATGTTTTTGAATATGGGGGTTGACCTGCTTAAGGGTTGGCAACATAAAATCGTCTTACGGGAAAACCAGACTTAATATAGAAAACGTAAAGCAGTAGCTACAAAAAAAAAAAATCTGACAAGCTGAAAGATTTGACTGTTCTTTAAAAAAATCGGTTTGTGGATAAACTTTTTTGACAATTTTTTTTACATAGAATTACATATGTAAAAAAAAATGAAAACATGGAAAATGCACTGTCGTAGAACCATAAATTTGCGTTTTCTATATAGAGTTATGGTTTTCCCGTAAGACGCCTCACAGCCGACCCTTAAGTTTGATAATTATGTATTAGGTTGGGGAAAAAGTCTTTTCGCATTATAGTATGTTTGAACTTGTAATAAAATCTCTTTGGCTATACTATTTGTATCTGGCTGGTTTTGGTATCATTGAAAGTTTAAATTTTAAAGAACATAATTCCAAATTCAAATTAGGAAAATGTGTGATTTTCATTTGTTTTTCGTACCGTCAAGATGAGTGAATCTAATGAAGAAATTCGATACATTTTAAAATTTTACTACAAAAAAGGTAAAAATGCAACGCAAGCCGCGAAAAAAATTTGCGATGTTTATGGACCTAGTGTAGTGTCTGTGAGAGTAGCACAAATTTGGTTTAAGCGTTTTCAATCCGGAAATGTTGATGTCAAAGATGCACGTCGCTCTGGTCGCCTTATTACGGATAAAATGGATGCCATTTTTGAAAAAGTGGAGCAAGATCGGCATACCAGTAGTTACGACGTAGCTGAAGAACTGGAAATTGACCACAAAAAAGATTTGGCGCATTTGAAAAAAAATGGGTACACAAAAAAGCTCGACATTTGGGTATCTACCTCACGAGCTAACTGAAAGAAACCTAATGAACCGTGTACTCATTTGTGATTCTTTATTACGACGTAATGAAACCGAACCATTTTTGAAGAAGCTGATAACTGGTGATGAAAAGTGGATCACGTATGACAAGAACGTGCGAAAAAGGTCGTGGTCAAAGGCCGGTCAGGCTTCACAGACTGTGGCGAAACCCGGGTTAACTCGCAACAAGGTGATGCTGTGTGTGTGGTGGGATTGGAAGGGCATTATTCATTATGAGCTGTTACCACCAGGCAGGACCATCGATTCTGAGCTTTACTGCGAACAACTGATGAGATTAAAGCAAGAAGTTGAGAGAAAGCGGCCGGAATTAATCAACAGAAGGGGTGTGGTTTTTCATCATGATAACGCTAGACCTCACACATCTTTAGCCACCCAACAAAAATTAAGAGAGTTTGGCTGGGAGGTGTTAATGCATCCGCCGTATAGTCCTGACCTTGCACCTTCAGATTTCCACCTGTTTCGGTCTCTTCAGAATTCTTTAGGCAGTGTCAGGTTAACATCACGAGAGGACTGCCAAAACCACTTGTCGCGGTATTTTGACCAGAAGTCCCAAAATTTCTATAGCAATGGGATCATGTCCCTACCTACAAGATGGCAAAAAGTTATTGAACAAAATAGTACCTACATACTTTAGTTAAATGTAAATAAACTTTATTAAAAAATGTTTTGAATTTTCTTAAAAAATGCGAAGAAACTTTTTCCCCAACCTATTATAATAAATGTTCAAAACACTTCTTCAATAACTTGAAGCCATATACTTTGTGATAAATCGCTGGTAGATAGTTGTCGAGTAAATCGGTTTCTTCTAGGCAAGCGTGCTCCGTCGTAAACAGCATCAGGGGGGTGATTCTTGCGGGTGATATATTGATATCGAATTCGATATATATCGCAACAAATGTCAAAATGGTAGGGATTTTGACAGTTGTTGCAATATATATCGAATTTGATATCGATATCGAACCCGCGAGAATCACCCCCCAGGCGAGATGGCGGTCAAATGCCTATCATTAAATAAATTTAAAAAATGCGCTTTGACCGATCCGGGGATCAAACCCAGGACTCTACGATCAACAGTCGAGCTTGCGATCATTAGACAAACGAGGCAATATTTTAGTACATATTTTCGAAATGTTATATTTTTTGGGGGCAAAAATAAAAAAATTATAACTTAATTGAACACCACTGTTGGTATTGCCCCATCTTCCCCTGTATTATCTTAGCTTCAGTTCATTTTGATAACCTCAAAGATGATAAATCATATTTATCATTTAGCAGAAACAACATTTTGTTTTTCGGATTTTCCATAATACGACAATCCAATCATTAAATTCTTGGAAATGAGGTAGGTATCTAGAAATAACTAAGTGAATTTCATGTTCTAGAGTTCGGATAATCTGTTACACCCTTACCACAAAAAAGATAAACACGTGTTGAACGCGAATGCTACCGCTGCTAATGCTACGCGTGTTTATCTTTTTTGAAAAAAGATAAACACACGAATGCTATCAAAAATAATACGCACTTGTTTTAGCACTAACTTGTCTAAAACAAGTGTGTATTATTTTTGGTAGCATTCGTGTTTAACAGATGTTTATTTTTTTTGTGGTAAGGCCTTTAATGTTTTAAAGTAGGTAGTTACCCAACTGGCATAGCAAACAACGTCAGGATAAGTTAGAAGACTATATTAATACTTTTTAAAAGAATTCATACAAGTACCTATTGAAACAAATTATTCAATATTGTGTTTAGTGAAATTTGGTTATGTACCTATACCCGGATTTCGTGGCATCCCGGGATTTATTTCAAAAAAATATATATTTATGAAGCGGCTTCCATAATTTCTTAGCCAAAAATTAACTTTAGGTAAATATGCATTCGATTATCCGATCTATAGTTATGGTACGGTACAGATTAAACAGGCTGTAGAGCCGAGTGCCGATTTGTTTGCGAACGTTCGAGGGAGAATGTCACGGTGAGATTCTCCCTCGAACTTTCGCAAACAAATTGGCAGTTCTCGCGATGATATAATGCGGCGTGTCGGTACAGAATAGGCAGACCGGTTGTCAAGTTGGGTCATTCTTACGCATTTTAGACAAACTAACCACTATGCAATAACGTCACTAATTCCTATGCAGTGACTACAGCTCTATAATTAAAATAAGTAAACAAAAGTTTTAAACAGGGGCCGTCCATTAATCACGTGAGGCTCGAAAGGGGGGGAGCGGGTTCGGAAAAAATCACGAAATATCACAAGGGGGGAGGGCGGGTGTAGTGAGATATCACGTGCATTCATTTTTTCGTTGGACGAGCGATTTCTAAACCGAAAAAAAAATTTGCTGTATTTAAAGATCAAAAAAATACACGTGATCTTGGGTAGGAGGGGAAGGGTTAGTTAAAAACCTCACCACGTATCACCAGGGGAGAGGGGGGGGGGGGTCAAAAAGTTGCTAAAAACATCACGTGATTAATGGACGTCCCCAGTCAGTTGACAGTGCATAATTTTCTTTCTGTTGAATAAAAGCGGTGAACTAATTTGTGAGAGACAGTTAGTTTAAACTGTGTATATTCTACTGCGAGGACCAAGTTTTGTGACAAATTGGGGCCGCTAAAACTGCGGTGTGGTTTAGAAATACCTATTTATGGAAGCCCGATCGCCCTGGCGTTTGCACGCTAGCGCCAGCACTTAAAGAAACAGGTATTGTCCACAGAAGAATAGACAAAATGACAGCCTCGGATCTTGAATTATTTCGATGCGGGGCAAAAACTGAAAAATGCCGCCCCCACCCGACAATATTTTTGTTATTATCATCATCATTACAGCCATAACACGCCTATGCTGATGGACATAGGCCTCCCCCAAAGAACGCCACAACGACCGGTCTAGCGCTGCTCTTTGTGATTACTACGCTTGGCAGACGAATACACTACTCAGTGTATTCGTCTACCAAGCTTGAATTTGCGGCCCTCTGAGTTTGCCGCCAGGGGCACGGGCCCCGGCTCCCTAGATCCAAGGCTGCAAATGACAGATTGTAGAAAGATTTTGCCGATTACAGCATGGCGATAGAAATATTTATATTCTTCAGTCGACAAAAGTCCGTTACGGGGTCGCCGAGTGGGGAACACCCAAATACACCGAAATATTTTATTCCGAATTTCGATCGTTTTTCAAAAGTCGGAATTTCATAATACTTAAGAATTATTAGGTATAATGTCTATTATTAAAAATCACGAAAATTTTACCGATAGTAGTATGCGATTTGTTAGTTTAGTTTACCTATATCACATTTTTAACGCGCGCTCTCACTATAGCGGTGTCGTGTAAGACACCACGTGCCCTACATAATTTGCTCGAAAGCGACGGCAAGGACACACGCCTTTGCGACTTCTATTGACGTAATATTTGGATTTCTGTGGATGGCATGCCCCTCCAACTGTCGCATTTGAAAAATCCGCCTCATTCAGGTCGAAATCAATTGTGTCTGTCAAGTGCGATAGACGAACGAATAAACGTCTCTTCACAATCTACAATGTACAGAGCATGATGTAACACAAACCGCGGTTTTCGTGGCCCCACGCCGAAGTAACGACGTGAGTGGAAACTATTCAGACGTCGAGTGCATTAAACTTAGCCGACTGCGCCGGTGACGCGGCGGTGTTGTGTGTTCACTCATAAGCCGTAACGGTTTGTATATTAAACACCTACTTAGTAGGCCGGGGTACGGTGTGCAGAATAAATTATTGTTTAGCTTAGACTTAGAAATATGTTGGTACCTAAGTACCAACATATAAAATTGAATAAACAATTATCTTTGAGCAATTTGTTTATTTAATTTTCACGTACGAAATTGCACGTACGCACTGCTACAGATCAAGCTATACATTTCCAGTATAAATAAGCTGATCTCGCATTGTGTAGGATTTCCTTACAGTGAGAGGTCAGTGTAAACTGGGAATGTATAGCTTGATGTGTAGCCGTGTGTACCACTGTTTGTCTCTGCATCACGCTAAAGCTAGTAGAAAATGCCTCTACGGTATTAAATCCCCCTTTGTACATTTGTGTGCTCAAAGTATTAAATAAAAAAATAAATAGGTATATACGTTGTATTTACAGGGAATTTTACAAGAGTGAATCGGTTTCTTCTAGGCAAGCGTGCTCCTGCTCCATCGTAGACCTAACTCATAACTCATAACTCATCGTAGACCTAATCATCGCTTAACATCAGGCGAGATGGCGGTCAAACGCACGCCTATATCAAATAAAAAAAAACCTGCTAACCTTTTCCTCACTTTGGGGTCAGCTTCCAGACTACGAGTTAAGAGGGAACAGGGCGTGAGATTCTCCATACAAACGTATTCCCCTTCTTTCTTCCTGAATAATGGCTCTAGAGTATTTTTTTTGTCAAAGTCTGCTGTATACATGTCCCTGTTATTTTCTTTTTTTCAGCAACTAATCAGTAAAGAAAATATGACCCTCCAAAAATTACAAAAAATGACCTATTTTTACCGCCGTGATTAGAGGACTACCAGACAATTTAGAAAAGTTTTTAACATAAAAGAAAACGATAGGAACCTAAGCATACTCTTTTTTTAAATTAATTAAAAAAATAAAATTGCATCGGCTCAGTTTTCGAGGAGAAAAAGGGGGAATACGAAACGTCAATCTCGTCAATTTTTTTGTGAGACAATCGGTCAGAGCTGCAGCTGTCCCTATCAAACACTTCGGGGGTTGTTCGGGCGCAGCGCGACGGCAATAGTTTCTTCAAATACCTATTTTTCGAATTCCTCGCAGGCCCCGTCCCCTCTTAACTCATTGACCAAATAATTGGCAGCTGCGCTTCATGTCACTTGTTTGATTTCCGCGCGTAACAAAATAAATGTGTGTGGCATGATATAGTAGATAAATATAAGGAATCACAAATCAAAATCTTTACACAAAATGAATGTAATTTGACAAAACATATTTACTGGGCATTCCACAATTTCCATAAACCAATATACAAGCTTTTGACAACAAACCGTTTGTGTGTGTAAGACAGAACGTAATCGTTAAGTCAGTACGTAATCGTTAGGTCAGTACGTAACCGTCAAGTCAGTATGTAATCGTTAAGTCAATACGTAATTGTCATTCGGGCCGCCATTTTTAGGGTTCCGTACCAAAATGGTAAAAAAGGAACCCTTATGGTGCGACTTCGTCTGTCTGTCTGTCTGTCACACCTGCTTATTTCAGCAACTTCTAATGCTATCGACTTGAAATTTAGAGCAGTTATAAAGAATGCTTGCCCAACTTTATTGCAAATGAAAAAATTAAAAATATATTTTTATTTTCACTGTAAAAGGGGTCGGAGTGGGGGTCCGAAATTTTAAAGTGGGGTTACTAGGTCAAGTGCATATCATATGAAAGGGCTTGATCTGCACATTTCAAAATATATTTTCATTTTATTTTATGTCTCACAGTTTTCGACATATGATGAAAAATGTCTGAAAAAATATCATTCCCGCCCCCCTTATCTCCGAAGTTTGCAGAGCGAAAAATCTGAAATAATTAGAGCTGATAGGAATTGACCCAAATATTGCACCAAAAATACAACGATGTTCCTAACTTGTACAGTTTTTTCAAAATCATCAAATTTCCTTCACAAACAAACTTAGTTATGCGGTTCGGTTTTTTTCACTTTATACGTCCAAAAATGATACGGAGCCCTCGGTGCGCGAGTACGACTCGCACTTGGCCGGTTTTTTACTATTACAGCCATAACCGTAAGACACAATCGGCCGTTTTTTTTCCTGGCTATAAAATCCATGTATCATAATTTCATAATGTTTTTGACGACCGTACATCCTCAGGCGTGCTAACTTAGTTACGCTTGCCGTACATCGATGCTGCTAACCGTACATTAGCGGTTCTCAACTTAGTCTGCACCTAAGCTAGGATATAATAATGTCTTAATATAATTTTAACGTGGTCTGATAATTTTGAGGTGATAACTTTATAAATTATCGCGTGAAAATAGACCAAAAGTAGCTATTTTTCTTCTCCAGGTCTCTAGCTACCTCTTTGTCAAATTTCATCCAAATCCGTCGAGCCATTTCAGCGTGAAGGAGTAACAAACACACACACACTTTCGGTCACGAGAAGTCTTCTCGGTTAGTCAAAACTCAAAATACTGTTAGATCTAGTTGAAAAACATGTGTAGGTACAATAAATTCGCGAGTTTAAAAACAACAAGTTTCCGAATATTTATCAAAAAACAAAACAAATTGTGCCATAGAAAATGTAAATGAAAGGTCCAGAAAATCCAATTATTCACAACAAAGGTAGAGGTAAATTATTCAAATTTCCGATTATTCAGGTATTCAAGTATTCAGGTATTTCGGTAATAAGGTGCCAGGTGCTCCGGATTTCGGGTCATTACCGACGATTGTTGCTTGCCAAGTATCTTTTAGAAGTTCTTGAATTGGGATATAAACAGAGCTGAGTGAAATCGATATTGATTACAATGAAATACCTAAGGCTCAGATTACACTATAGTTTTTAGCAGACAACATGCTAATAGCAAGCCCATACATTATTTTCAACCAGACTGCCCTCAGGGGCAGTCGGGTAAAAAGAAGGGTAATGTTTTTCGAGTGTATGTGTCGGCGGCCAATCGTACCTATAATTTGGGCAGATCAAGAAATTTCTAGGCATTTCATGAAACACCGCTATTTCATTCGATGTTCTAAATTACTAGCCAGTCAAAAGTAGTTTTAACTGCAGGCTTTAGTCACAACTAGTTTTGATTGATATAGGGTAAATCCGGGAGAGATGGACCACATTTTTTCCAACTTGAATATCTTTTTTATTTCTTAATAATAATATACAATTTAGTGTTATAATTACTTAACGATTACTAATCAACAATTTTTAACTCTAATATGGCACAATCGTAGCTTCTTTTTGGAAATAAATAACATTTTTTAAAAAGTAGCCTCGGTCCATCTCTCCCATACTATATGGGTGAGTAGGACCACCCAGTAAGGAGAGATGGCCCTAACAAAAATAAGCATTAAAACTTCTTTAAGTAGAACAAAAATAAAAATTCAAATTAAAATAACAAGTAAAATAAACAATCAAATGAAAATCTTCAATTTGTCACCGTATCGCCGCATCGGTCACACATATTGAGATATTTGATGCAGGCTTCATAAGACCAGCGTTCACAAATAGTGCACTGGAG
Source organism: Thalpophila matura (assembly GCA_948465475.1). Lineage (NCBI taxonomy): Eukaryota > Metazoa > Arthropoda > Insecta > Lepidoptera > Noctuidae > Thalpophila > Thalpophila matura. The sequence continues at coordinate 11,584,162 of OX419198.1, read as the reverse complement.
CCATTCATCTTTACTCAAGGTATACTAATAATTTTCTCTTATTTCTTAAGGCATATTACCTACAAAAGAAGAGAATAACTCATTAAAAATGTATAGGTTCAAAAACAAGTAAAAAAAATCCACTTAAAATTAGCAAAAAAATGTTTTACTTTTGGTCCATCTCACCCATACATAACATGGTCCATCTCTCCTAAATTGTGTTAAGAGACGGACCAATTTCTCATATTAAAAGCACCATAAATAAATAATAAAACAAAGGTTATTTTATCATTTCATAAACATACTAACACAGAAATATGAATTCTTATTTGATAAACACATTATCTTATACGTACCTTCGTTTTTAAAACACCTACACAAAAAAAATCACTCCTCCGAAACCTTTTAATATGTATATTATTAATTTTACTAGGCAAAAACGAACAATCTCGCTTTAGGCACAGAGCAAACAGGTTGACAATTACTCGTAAGTGTTGGCAGCTTAAATAAATTTAATAGTTTGGTAGATATTACGATGGTCCGTCTCACCCGCTGGTCCATCTCTCCCGGTTTTATCCTACTTCAGTCAAAACTAGTTTTGACTGGTTAAGAGTTTTGACTGTAACATAGACAAGGAATAAGGCCGGATTTTTCGAAATGCCCACGGAATAGGGTCCCTGCGGACGGCATCGCGGGCTATAGTACAGTAGGTACCTATAATCCTTTCTATAATCACATCCCATGATTCCTCCTACCACATCAATTATTACAACGAATACAATAATTATAATATAACCATAATTTTTCTCAAAAGCAATAAAACAGGTACCTATGGTGAATTATATCTTATCTATATATTTTTTTTAAAGGGTGAACTATATATTAGGCACAGGTGGAACATATAAAAATCGGTCGCGTACCTTGCCTTAATGTAGGGTGACCATTCGGGTGGTCCTTTTTTTCAACTTTTGATTTATCATCGCGGCACTTTGTCATTCGATTATAATATACATTATACATCTAAATATGAAACTAAGTTGTTTCTTTTAATTTTTGGATACCATTTAGAGGTCGTCGCTACCAGTTGTCATCATCTGCCTAGCCTTTTCCCAAATTATATTGGGGTCGGCTTCCAGTCTAACTAGTTTCGGCTGAATATCAATATTTTTACAAAACTCATACATGGCTGCTAAAATAAAAGTCTTACTAATTGGTCATTTAGGTGTTTATGAAGTGAGGTGAGCGTAGTGTTGCAGTATTGGAAGATTATAATAAATTGATTACAACCAGTGAAGCACAAAAGCAATATTTACTTTTGTTCTTCACTGGTTGTAATCAATTTATTATAATCTTCATCTTTTGTTCTTCACTGGTTGTAATCAATTTATTATAATCTTCTTTCTAAAATCTTTCGCCAACAAAAGCAATATTTGCTTTTGTTGGCGAAAGAGTATAGGAAAATCCAACAAATGATTTTTAGTTGGTAGCGACCCTTAAATGGTATTTAAAAATTAAAAAAAAAATACTACAATAGTTTTTTGTAGTATATATTTTCAAATTATATGGTGCCTCGTGAAATTGAAGAATTTTTTTTTTTCTTAGGAATAAGGAACACCCTAGTGACCATATTTATTGGTATAATTTTGGGACACAAAATATGCCTTTATTTACTGTTGCTGTTATGTGTAATTCTCAGGTCAGCGAAAATAATATTATAAAGAAGGCTGACTCCAATTATTAGGCCGTTGAAGAACCCATTTTTCGAATGTGACGAACATCACATCTATTTCATTCACAATTCTTGCAGAAAAGTTGCAGATATTATGACTCCAATTATTGGCAACAAGCTCCCATTACGTGAGACCTAATAGGTATCGTGGCTACCACGAGCTGTGCATTTTCGGAACAGCACAGCATGAGTCTGACAATTTTATTTCTTTATAAGCGACAACTGATGCTGTTCAAACGTTGGTCCTCAAAGTTTCTCATAAAATCCAATTTATGCGCCTTTACTTGAATTTTAGAGGGATATTTCTTCAACAGTGAGAAAAAGTAATAATATTAAGCCTTAGAGGATTTTTAAAAGTCCAGTTTGGACTGTACGAAAATAATGTCTAAATCTTCAGAATTTATAATAATATGTATATCTTTAAACGCTATGAAAAGTCTCAAGAGCGCAATAAACGGTGATGTGTGTTACTCTGAGTGCGGCAGTAAATATCGGGACTTGTCATGTTATGTGTGAATTATGTGCTAACCAACATGTTGGGAATCTGGACTGTGTACTAAAAGCTGTTTTATGGAGGTCAAGCGTCCTCTTGAGAAAAAAAAATAGAATAGAAATTTATTTTCATATAAAAATGTACATTGTAGAAACAAAATAAAAATTGGCACACAACAAGTTGAACACTGGTACCTTAGATAAGATTTAAATTGTGTTTTGGGTCACAGGGCTCTTAAAATAGGAACTATATAGGCTGATTATGTACAGGACGATTAAAAAAAACGAAATGCTGAGAATTGGCAAAATTATCGTATTATATCGTTAAGAGAGGCCTATGTCCAGCAGTGGACTACTATAGGCTGATGATGATGATGATGATGATGATGATATCGTTAAGACACTGACAAATCATTTTCAATGCAAAATAAAGGGTTAAAGTCAAACAATACAAAACAAAATATTCCGAGACATGTCCCTTATAATAACAATCCATGGCCACAGTAACCTGACACCGGCATTTCTTGGGTAACAGTAATGTTTTATTTTATGATCGGATCTTTATGTCCAGATCTGGGAGTATAGATTTATATGGCACGTGGTCACAGCACCGGCCTACTGGTTACGTATACGTGCGTATACGTTATTACGTAGTTATTTTGATATAAGTAAGTTTAGGGTTATTATATATATCTATAATAATTTATTTCGAATTTACATCCATATCTTATTGTGTTAGTTATTTTTACTTAAGACTATGTTAGTGTTTGGACGTTTATAACAACAATAAAAATAATAAAATAAAATAAAATCATAATAGGTACAAAAATATAGGTCAAAATAATAATATTAATCAATTTAAATAAAAATCAATACTTAATAATCAATTCAAATCAAATTAAAATCAATAAAAATGCAAAACTATCAATTAAAATATTAGTTTATTAGAATGCGCATCCACCTGTCTTGGATCGGGCAATCCAACCGTGACGCAATCATCTTCAGATTAAGTATTGAGATGACGACCTATCTTCTTTGAAGCAAATTCGGACTGGTTAACTTGGAGTCGAAATTGGGTAGTTGCTGAGATTATTGCACTTTTAAGTTCCTTTAACTTTTAAAAGCGCCATCGGTTCATGTTTAATAAACCAAAAACCCGAACAAAGCGCTTTGATTCCAATTTCATTGTGAAAACCGCTGAACAGTGGAATGCGCTGCCCGAGTAGGTGTTCCCCGACAGTTACAATCTGGGTGTCTTCAAGTCACGAGTGAATCGGTTTCTTCTAGGCAAGCGTGCTCCATCGTAGACCGCATCATCGCTTAACATTAGGCGAGATGGCGGTCCAGCGCAAGCCTATTACCAAATAAAATAAATAAAAATAAAGTTTTTTTTTAAAGGAAGGACAGAAGCTAAATATGTAGTTTAAGGGGCCTTTAACGTTTTTAGGATTTAACTGGTGTTTGAGTATTCGAGCGTTAGTGTATTAGGTATATTATAAAATAATAATAAGCAGTGATAGCCTAGTGGAAGCAATGATAGCCTAGTGGAAGCAGTGATAGCCTAGTGGAAGCAGTGATAGCCTAGTGGTTTAACCATGTGCCTCCCACGGCGAATGGTTCGAGTTCGATCCTGGGGATCGAACTCGAACCATTCGAACTTCGAACCATACACGCACCGCTGACTTTTCGAAGTCATGTGCGTATTAGAAATTAATTATCACTTGCTTTAACGGTGAAGGAAAACATCGTGAGGAAACCGGCATGTCCTAGAACCAAAAATTCGAAGACATGCGACGTCCACCAACCCGCACTGGGCCCGTGTGGTGGACTACGGCCCACACCCTCTCACAGAGGAGGCCTGTGTCCCAGCAGTGGGAACATTATTATAGGTCGATTATGTATAAAATAATACTTGTAAGTATTTCAATGAGATGTAAATAAAACAATAGTATATACTGAAAATGGTGAAGGAGTATCGGAGTCTTTGATCAGGTATAATCAATGACTCCGATATTCCTTCACCATTTTCAGTCTGAATTAAACTGCCTTCTCGTAAACTGATCTCCCTATTGCAGAGGACCTAACTTCGATGCAATATTGCTTAGATTAGAATTCCAATTACGAGTAGTACCTATCAAACGTCAGGTAGGGTACCTACCTAAGTATCAAGCATCGTATGTATTTATACAATGCTATTTCTGATTGTTTACGGGATTACGTTGTTTCAAATAGTACAGTTATTTAATATTCTATATCTAATCGATTTTTAATCAATTGACGCTGAGTTGCAGAAAAGGTAATTAAGTTTTAAAGGAGACATTAACGATAGAAATTGTATGGATAATGACTTCATTAAAATTTAATTATCTACGTTAACGATCTACATTATACCTACTGTTAGATATTTTTAGCGGAGTTCTCACAGTACAAAAAGCTTCCGCCGAATTGAGAACCTCCTCCTGTTTTTGAAGTCGGTTAAAAATATCTTAGAACGATCTCCGAGAGATGTACCTACCTAGTTTGTTCCAGAAACGAATTTAACGTAAATATGAAGCTCACGTGAGTTCTAAACCTAAAAACATGTGTTTCTAAGTTAGGACACATCAAATTACAAACCGTGGCATCATTACTTATGGTCTGAGTGTTTCACTGCAACTTCATACAAAAAGAACGACAGTATTTTTTTTTATTAAAAGCATTTTAGGTTTCCGTGTCAAAAAGGTAAAAAAAAAGGAACCCCGATGTTTTTCGTACGGGTTATGATTCGCCCCAAAATCGTACAAAAATGTGCGAAACCCGGTAATCCACGGTATAGCACGTCGGCATTAATCGGTAGGACCCCCCCAAAGTCTTCGACTACGGTATAACCCCCTCCCCCCAAAGTCTTCGGCTGCGAGCGCGCCTGTACCTGCCGGCCTAGCATGACCACGATAGAAACGGGTTTTGTCTACATAGAAATAGACAAAGTGACAGATTGTAGAAACATTTCTACGTTTTATGAATGAAATCTGTCACTTTGTCTATTTCTATGTAGACAAAACCCGTTTCTATCGTGGTCCTGGTCATGCTAGGCCGGCTGTACTGAGCATGTTATCTATAAGCGGCATCTTTAATTAGATGGTAGTAAAAGAAAAAAAAATTGTGGAGCTGTAAAAAAAAATACAAATTTATAAATGTACCTATATTTTTGTGAATTTTAAACATGTTAAAGCCATGTTATGCTTATCTTAATGTTATTAAATATTAAGACATTCCAAAAACAACTGACACTGGGGCTAAGGGGTTCCAAATTTCAACTGATTCAGGCGAAGACACAGTAGCTCAGTTGGTGAGAGTGCTAGCCACGGTACGGCAGAGGTCACGGATTCAATCCCCGTCTGTGTCAGTTTTTGGAATGTCTTAATATTTGATGACATTACAAAATTATTTTGTATGAAACCAGCAATGAGTTCCCTCATAACTTAGCGTCCTAAGTTGTACCCATATTGGCACTGCACTCCTCATCATAAATTGCGGCCAGGTGCCTCCGCAGCTAAGTGTACAACTTATTACAACTTAATGTTCACTTTACTACCTAGTGGGAGTTAGAACTTAGAGTTTAGTATAGCTTCTGTAATGCAGAGCAATCTCATCTCGTGTCGGCCATGAGTTATAAGAGTAGGTGGTGTCGTGGTGAAAGGGTTAGCTTGTCAGCGGTGTTGGTCAGGGTTGACTGCGCTAGAAGGTTGTAGTAAATTTTTGAATTAAAATTATTTATCCAAATAACACAGTTTATAAAGGTCGGTAGGTACCATGACCAATTATGAATGATGGTCGACCTGCTAAAGAATCCTTTTCTTCCTTCCTGACCTTCCTTCCTGACCGTACATAACAATAGTAGGTAATGAATGAGGTATACTTTTAATTTTCTAGCTTAAAACGTTGACACAAGGATTTCTTATGAATCGTGGGAGCGACACAAACGTATTAAAATACCGAAAAAAAATGTTTATTCCTTCCGGGAATCGAACCAGCGACACGTCGTCGTGTAGCAGCTGTTAGGGTCGAAACGAAACGACATTGTTAGGGTCCTTGCGGTAATAAATGGACTGTATTGTTTATGCTGGTTTATTTGTAGAAAACCATCTAAAAGAATTTACATTAAAATAATTTTCGTGCTACAACGGACAAAAATGAAAAGCAGATGATGCGCGCGCAGCGCGGCTGTCTCAGGGCGGAAATTCGCCGTGTTTAATGTTGCCACTTCAGTGCGTGGACAGCAGCCAATCGCTCAGCCACTACCTACGTCAATGGGGCCGCCAAAGTTGTTTCCACATTCGAACCCTTAAACTATTAAGTTTCTTACAAGTTACACCTTGCATCTATAAACTTTGTATGCTTCGAATTATTTGCAAAGTTCTTATGCTTATCTTAGGCGTCATGCACACTGCCCCACGTCACGCGACGGGGCGCGGGGCTGCATTTTTTAACGTTGTATGCAAATAGCTCAGTTTGTGTAAAAAACCCGCGTGGTCGTACACATTAATTTGAAAAAAAAGTTCCGTTTTCAAAACAGACTAAAAAGTATAAAATAATTTCTAATGAAATTAAAAACGTGGGCCGCATCTTACTATTGTCTATTGCACTCCGCCCCACGTTTTTTATACTTTTTAGTCCATTTTATTGCATTGTCATCCAAATTAGGTACCTACAACCGTAACCTACACCAAAGGAGATGTTTCATCCTGGAACTGGAATACGTACGCCACATAGAAAAATAGGAAAAAAATAGGGGATTTACATAAAAATATTATTAAATTCATTTGAAGAAGAGTATTGTAAGATAATTATTTGAGATGAAGTTTTTCACTATGATATCCCTATTTTTAGGGCGGCCAAGACAGTTGAGTTTGACAGTGTTGTTTTACGACGACGTGTCGTGACGTTTGAGTCGATGTGCGCACGCGTGGTGGATTGAATGTTGCCATTTTGACTGACATTGACATAACAACAGTTGTCAAAATGACGTTTCACTTAATTCATTTGTCGATTGTTAATCCATCATATTTGTGTTGTGTTGCTCTCCTTGACAAAGAAAAGAATGAATTACAATTTAACGAAGTAATATTATAGAAAATAAGCATTAGGAACCGGTTACTATTATGTATAGCTATAATACTTAATTGCGTACGTAGACCCCTCCCACTCTCCATACATTTCTGAAACAACTCCTTTCACTTAGTCCGATGCCAGCAAGTGCTTGAAAAATGAATTGCAAAAATTTTACCGAACAGACAGACAGCCAAGCGAGTTAATAAAAACGTGTTAAAAACGCGCTTCCGCGCCCCGTCGCGTGGCACGGGCAGTGTGTATAACGCCTTATACCTCAATCAAAACTTGCATCCAAATTCCAAGCATTAATTTCAATTAAAGCATAAACTTTTGATATATCAAAACTGAGTCGTTACTAAGTTGCGTTAATGAGCTAAACGAACTATTTCAGTTAATTAGCTCTGATTCTAAAATAAAAGCATACAAAGAGCAGGTACGGTACTAATCTCAGATCATAGAAACAAGGAGATATGCCATCATAGCAAATTAGTACGGGAACAACTGTCGCCACTTTTAGTATATTTTTCAACGCAATTACAAGGGCCCCTCGTGAATATAAAGATCTCCCACGCATTAAACATTCCACACACCCTCAATCTAACACTGTTAATCGTCACTCAACACTAGCACTAAACTAAAACACTGTATTTATATCATCGATCGTGTTCGGTTCGTCGCCAGCGTGTACATTTTATATACGGTCAATGTGACCGTATCAAAGCGTCAATTTTAGTAGCGCCTTGGCACATCTCCCTTGTTTCTATGATCTGAGGTACTAATTTATTTATTTAATACAGACACCAGTTTAACTGAACTTAATGGAAGGAGTTAATGCACCGGGCGTTGAACTGTGGATTAGAGTTTATACTAGCTGGGCCTGCGTCTTCGTTCGCGTGGGACTTGGACAAATATGGGGCACTTTTTATGGTTCCGTACCTCAAAAGGAAAAACGGAACCCTTATAGGATGACTTTATTGTCCGTCTGTCCGTATGTCAAGACCTCAGATCATAGAAACAAGGAGATGTGCCAAGGCGCTATCGAGCTTGATGCCTGATCTTGAGCAAATTGCTCATATTATAAACGTACGCGCTGGCGACGAACCGAACACGATCGATGGTACAAATACAGTGTTTTAGTTTAGTGCCAGTGTTGAGTGACGATTAACAGTGTTAGATTGAGGGTGTGCGGAATGTTCAATGCGTGGGAGATCTTTTTATTCACAAGGAGTGCTTAATTATGCGCGTAATTGTGTCGAAAAATGTATTAAAAGTGGCATCAGTTGTTCCCGTACTAATTTGCTATGATGGCATATCTCCTTGTTTCTATGATCTGAGGTCAAGACCCTTAACGGGTGGAGACATCTGCTCATAGATGGCGCCACTAGCAGTATGTAATAGCGGCATCCTGCTCATAGATGGTGCTATTGCAAGTAGTATGCCCATACGGAACGGAACCGGTCCGCGAGTCCGACACACTCTTGACTGTTTTTTTTTTGTAACGATCTTATATAACATCGCTTGCAGTTCTTTCTAAAATATTCTCTATGACAGAATCTTTACAATCAGAATATTTACCTATCCATCCATTTTGAAATTACGAATATAAAGTCATAGCACTTAAATTACCATGATAGCCTTTTGACGGCCACCATTACATCAATTAATTAAGGAAACTGAATAACTTTCCATCTCATTCACTCATTCAATAATTGAGTGAACGTCAGTCCCTTAACTTACTTATTCAGGGCAAAAGGGGGCAAAGTTCGTCATTGAGTGATTAATTTTGAAAAACTAATTTCAATTTCTTGATTGGAGGAATGGGAAATCTCTAAATAATAAAGTAAAACAAAATCGTTTCTTTGTGTTTTCGGTCGGTAATTTTATACTACCTATTTGACGGATTTTGAGCATCACTTAGGCCTAAGTTCACCGACAAGATAGCAGTCCGATAAATTGAAAACGGCCGTTTAACATGACTTTTTGTATAGAAACATATGTGATAAACAGCCGTTTTCAATTTAACGGACTGTTATCTTGTCGGTGAACTTAGGTCTTAGTGAATTTCTTAAATAAAAGAAGAGTGAAAAAGGACAAACTGACAGACACGCTTTAGAATGTATAATATTAGTAGGGCTGTAGGTACAGTATTAAATTAAAGCATAAACTTAAATGACTTTGGCTGAGCGAAAACTTTGCATGTACTTTAGAATTGTCAGAGCCCTTATCTACTATTATTATTATTATAAATTTTGCTGTGCCCTTACCGGGTTTCATGTTGGAACCATATCCACTCCTTGTAACAACCATGTATGTACACATGAATGCAATAAAGAATTTCAATTTGAATTTAAATAGTATAAACTTAATGTAGTGTAATCAAGACGCTATTATTTACTAATATGCTAAAAGTAATATGAAAAAATAAAAAAGCCATTAATGTAGGTAAAAGGTTGTGAAATTTTATCAAGCTCATAAGTTTTGTGCACTTTTATTTTAAACACACAATATAATTTAGTGACAATTTTACAACACATAAAAATAATTATTTGCCTGAATTTCAATTCATACGAGACTCGTTGATTGATATCAATTTACTTACTTAATTTACTTTACACGGTAACTTTTATTTATTAATTTTAATGTGCAAAATGGCGTAAAACTGCGGTGCAATTGTACATTTTATTTTATAATTTGTTTGATATTTTCACAATATTATACAAAAGTAAATATTACATGATATGATTGTATTTCAATATTATGTTATCTGTAATATTATTTATTGTTCGGAATGTTTTTTGTTTGTTAATTACGGAAACGTATATTTGTAACTAGCTGTTCCCCGCGGCACCCCCGTTGCTCGGCTCCTAAGGGGCGTAGCGTGATGTTAAATAGCCTATACTATTTATCATGAATCTGGCTATAGGTACAAAAAGATTTTTTAGAATTTGACTGGTTTAAACAAATAATCTTTTCAGCTTTATAATATTATGTATAGATATAGATGTCCATGTTTTGGGTGGCCATAACAAAACATCCCGCCAATATTCCCCTAATGGTTAGGCAGTGTAATTTATAGTACACTCTCATTTCGAAAATTAGACTTGCAACGAATATTCGGCCCTCTTTGGTTTTCGGCTGAATATTCGGCCTATTCGACCAAATACCAAAGAGTGACCGAATATTCGTTGCAAGTCTAGTTTAAATCCCATATAAAAGGGAGAACATCATAGATAGTATAAAACAAAGTCGCTTTTCGTATCTGTCTGTTTGTCCGCTTAGTTCGTCTAAAGTACACAATGTATTTTAATGCGGTTTTCACCACCATTTAGATAATTTATTCCGGCAGGTTTATGTGTATAATACGTTAATATTTAACATAGATACAGCCCAGAAATCTCGACGTTTTGATACTGCATACGAAGCAGGGGCGGGTCCCTAGTTATAAAATAACAAACCTAAGAAGTTATTGCGACCGCAGACAGTAGGTAAGTACCTACATTTACTATAGTTTTAATTCCACTGGAGCTTCATTAAGCTTAGAGTTGATACTTCAAGCTATTTGCCTGGCAGGGGCGTTGGCAGACGACACACTGGCTAGAATTTATTTGCTAGTGCCGACGACGGGAATATTTCACTTCAATTTTATTTATTTGTGTAAACATGTGCAGAAGAACATTCAAACAAATAAATATAAAATAACAGCGTTTTACTACATGCGTATAAATTAAAATTGTTGTCTGTCTGTTTGTTCTCCGAAACGACTAGACCGATTTTGACGAGGTTTTCACAGGCAGATAGCTATTGTTATAAAGGAGCATCTTAGTCTACATTTATTTTAGTCGGACTGATATCTTGTCGGTAGTCTTTAGCTGGTCAATGAAAACGTAGTGACAGTTAACCAACGTATAGGTATACATAACTTTATTTTATCAATAGCTAATGGAAATATACTGGTAAGTTCAGTAACCGGGCATTAGGCAGTCTATGGCAATAATATCGGCCCTGTTTATGAACTGTCCCACTGCTGGGCACGGTCCTCCTCTCAGAATGAGAGGGGATAGGCTATAGTCCACCACGCTGGCTAAGTGCGGGTTGGCAGACTTCACACGCCTTTAATAACTTTATGGAGAACTCTCAGGCACGCAGGTTTCCTCACGATGTTTTCCTTCACCGTTAGAGCAAGTGATAATTAATTTCAAATACGCACGTTACTACGAAAAGTCAGCGGTGCGTGCCTTGGGATCGAACTCGGACCATTTGCCGTGGGAGGCGCGTGGTTAGGCTAGGCTATCATCACTATCATCACTAGGCTATCACTGCAATGGCATAATGACTCTTCCTATAGTCCCTATTGTACTATTTACCTCTGTTTAACCCCTTGGGGATCATAGTCGTGATGTTATGTGAGGTAATTACAGGTTATTCAAATCCAAGAATAGAAACCTTATAATTGCAATCTTACCATGAATAAATTAATAATGATCGATAACAAATTAAAGGCGCGTCTCTTGCGCCCTGTTTTTGTGTTCGACGAACATCGAAGAGTGAACAGTGAACGATAAAGGGGCGTGGTCTAGGTGTTTTGAGTGTTCCTATTCGTCAAAACACGTAGACCACGCCCCTTTATCGTTCACTGTTCACTGTTCGATGTTCGTCGAACACGAAAACAGGGCGCAAGAGACCCGGCTTAACCGAGGAAATGAACGAATAAACAGCTAAATGAACCAATGAATGAACGAATCAAAAACCGCAGCTGATTGAATAAATCGCCGGAGGAGTGAGTGAATGAACTGAATGATCGGTGGAGTGTGAAGGCTGTCGGAATAAAGGTATAAATCGGTTTTTGAAGCAAGTGGCTCTCGATTTCCGATCGGGAGATTTCTCATCTCGTTTTCGAGGCGAAGATCTGCTAACTTTTATGTAAGCTATATTTAGATTTTTTCAAAATATTATTTGTAAAATTTTGTAAATAATGTAAATTTTGTAAAATTTTGTAAATAAAATTGTAAAATTTTATTACAAATAATAATAATAATAGCTCTCGTTAGGCGGCTGGATCAAGGGTCTGATTCAGAAGGCAGTTCTCCTCGATACGGCACGCATTGTGCGGAGGTTCCTATCTCTGGAGCCCTAACCACCGGTAGCTTGGACCCTGCTCCCCATATCGGTGGATCCCTATTTTTTGTATTTTTAAATGTTTTGTTTTTTATTTTATTTTTATATAATGAAATATTTAAAAATATAAACAATATGTGTTATAAATGAATAAATGGAATAATAGCTATTAAGTAGTTGTAATTTTTTACGAAACTTTATACATTAAGGCCATGTTGTTTCATCTTACAGTTACGTATCTGTAACCGTCAAATATGGCGGCTTGTACGACAACTTCATACTGACTTAACGATTACGTACTGACTTACGGATACAGATGGTTTGAAGCAACCCGCCCTAAGTATGTCCTATGCGCATAAAGTTTCGTGAAAATTTACAACTAATTTTAAAGGAACAATTTCTGGACTTTATAGTTTACTAGCGACCCGCCCCGGCTTCGCACGGATGCTATAAACCATCCTCTTCAATCACTCTGTCTAAAAAAAAAACCCCATCAAAATCTGTTGCGTGGTTTTAAAGATCTAAGCATACATAGGGACAGACAGACAGACAGCGGGAAGCGACTTTGTTTTATACTATGTAGTGATAGTGATAGTGACGCGTCACTATTGACAATAAAGTCAAAAGTAGTTATTAATTTTTACGAAACTTTATAAGCGGAAAAACTTCGAAAACGCCATCATAACGTGCCGCCGATATACCTAATCTACTATATAAAAATAAGTCGGGTTTTCCTTCCTGACGATAATAGGTCTTTACCTATGAAATTGCCGTTTTGTATGAAAAAATTTAAACGAATTTTTTTCATGTATTTTCTATTTGTATTAATCGAAGTAATCACCCATGCAATCAATGCATCTTTGCCAACGCAGTGGCAGTTTATTGATGCCCTTCTTAAAGAAATCAGCTGGACGGGAGGCAACAAATTCTTCAAAGGGATTTTGTACTGCCTCTCGGGTATTGAATTTTTTTCCCGCCAAGAAGTTATCCAAATTCTGGAAAAAGTTAGTAGTCTGTAGGCGCAAGGTCTGGTGAGTAGGGCGGATGACGGAGAGCTTCCAACCCCAGTTCTTGCAACTTGGAGACCGTCTGCTGTGCAGTATGAGGTCGCGCGTTGTCGCGCAGGAGCAGTGGAGACGAGCGATTGACCAATGCTGGTTGGAGATGTGCCAGCTTCTTCATCATTGTGTTCAGTTCTTCACAGTACACATCTGCAGTAATGCTCACCCCGTTTGGTAAGAAGCTGTGATGAATCACACCAGCGCTAGACCACCAAACAGTGACCATCACTTTTCTAGGGGTAAGTTTTCGTTTAGGGCATTGTTTAGGTGCTGAACCAGGATCCAACCAACTTGCTGAGCGCTTGCGGTTATCAAACAGAATCCATTTCTCATCGCAGGTAACAATGCGGTTCAAAATTCCTTCATTTGTGTGTCTGTTGAGCAGTGCAAGGCACGTCTCGACGCGTACTTCGCGCTGGCGATCATTGAGTTCGTGGGGCACCCATTTGTCAAGCTTTTTTACCTTGCCAATTTGACGCAAATGGACCAATATTGTTTTGACGCTAACGTCGAAAGCTGCTGCTAATTCAGCCGTAGATTGTGTATCATCAGCTTCCACAATCACCTTTAATTCGTCATTGTCAACCAAAGTGTTCGGACGACCGCGAGGTTCATTTTTCAGGTCGAAATTTCCAGAACGGTAGCGAGCAAACCAATAACAGGTGGTGCGTTGGTTTGTAGTGTTAGCTCCGTAAACGTCGTTGATGTTGCGTGCCGCTTGTGGCGCGTTGCTGCTACGACGGTACTCGTATTCCATAATTACTCGAATTTTTAACGTATCCATGATGACGAAAAAGATTGAAATGCGATGAAAATGTAACACTAATCAATAAACAAATGACTACTTTTGGAAAAAAAAAACCATGTTTTTAAAATAAAATTAATTTGAAATTGGAATTCTTAGCCAAACAAAAATTATTTTGATTTGAAATGGCCAGTACTGCAGAACGGCAATTTCATAGGTAAAGACCTAATATAAGTCCAGAACGGACGAACCGATTTCCACGGTTTTGCATTCGTTGGAAAGGTCTCGGGCTCCGTGAGGTTTATAGCAAAGAAAATTCAGGAAAATTTAAAGAGAAAAGCGGGAAAATCTTTTTTCACATACAGCGCCATCTCTGATACATAGTATGTACTACGGTGGCGAAACGGAGTTCGCCGGGTTTGCTAGTTACCTATAGATATTCTTACCCCACTACCATCTTGCTGAAAAACCACAAAAGAAGAATGTTCTCACTATCTTAAATCTGCAAACCCAACTGAATGATTGAACGAAATAAATCACTGAACGAGCGAATGAACGACTAATCAACATGCTCAAAAACCGCTCAGCATAAAAGCTGTACGAATAAAGATATAAATCGGTTTCTCGAAGCGGGAGCCCCTCCATTTCCGAGCGGATGGGTTCCGCGTATCAATTTAGAGGTACAGTCAGCGACTTAAGTTGATTACACTTCTACTTTTACATAACATCTGCAAAGCGGCAGTAAATATTACACATCCATTATAATAAAACAAGTTTAAACGGATTAAATCGCGTATATTACAGATTTTTTATCATCGAGACACCGTGAGCGATTATTGTGTGCATCGAAACGAGTACGATTCGAATAATATCGATTAAAAATAAATCTTGTGCGGGTAGATCGCGAATATTTTTTCTATAAATTAGCTGTCATGACGCCTACCACCTCAGTCGTCCTGCGATCACGAAC
Source organism: Thalpophila matura (assembly GCA_948465475.1). Taxonomy (NCBI): domain Eukaryota; kingdom Metazoa; phylum Arthropoda; class Insecta; order Lepidoptera; family Noctuidae; genus Thalpophila; species Thalpophila matura. The sequence goes on along the minus strand of OX419198.1, from coordinate 11,568,980 downwards.
GCTGCAAAGTGTTCGAAACGTCAGGAAAACTCTGTAAAAATCTGTAATATACGCGATTTAATCCGTTTAAACTTGTTTTATTATAATGTGTAATAATCGCGAAAACTTAAGACATTATTATTACACATCCAGCTTTTTAAAGAGATACCGGTTAGCTTCGGCTTTATACAGCGTCATCTCTGTCGCATAACACTATATACAAGTCCGGCATCTAATAAATAAGTCGGTGACAAATCGTCACATTGGTATGACTGACGGATACGACGCTCTACGAAGCCGAAGCTAGTAAATCATCTCTTTCTCAAACTCGATGTGTAATATTTACTGCCGGCTACTGTAAATTGACACAACATTATTTACACCCGCACTGCTTCTTATCATATAATAGTTTAGAGTTTATTATTATTATTTTTATATTCTGTTGTGATTTTAAAAACTGTAGCCTTGACTGACTTTTGGCGCTGATTGTACTATGAATGTTCACTGTGAAAATTTTAGTTTTGTTAATAGGACCTGATTTTTTCAATCGTCAGAAGAATAAATTACACAATGATATTATATACTTAGGTATAGTTTATTCGTAGGAATAAATTTTATCTTTCGATTGAAAAAAAATACTAAATATCAGCCCCAAATATACGATAAGAGATTTAAATACAACTGACACAGGCTTTAGGCTACAAAGCATTTCAAAGAAAAATACATACATACACTCGAAAAACATTACCCTCCTTTTAGGGTAGAGGAGTAAAAAAAACAAAGTCGCAACCTCCTATTTTTTTAGTTGGTTAAAAATACGAATAAGTAAGCATAAGTTACACTTTACAACACAAAATTCATCAAGAATGCTCAATCAATATACCAATAAAACGGAGCAAAACCGCGCGCAAAACCAAGTTAATTAGTAACCTCTTGCATCTCTAATGGATTGTGAAAACCCCTTCAATTTACAACTACTAAGTGTTTACACACAAGCTCTAAAATTAACTTTATGCCTTTCAGATAAAGTAGAATTTTGCGCAGCAATTTCTTCTCTTCAACTCAGGCTTGTATTGGGTGTATATAAAGGACGTCGGCAGTTTTGGGCTTGATATGGTACAGTAATAAAAGCTTAACCAAAGATAAAAATATATTTTAATTGTTCTTTGCCTAATTTATCTTAAAGATTAAGAATTGGAATCAAAAATCGAAATAAAGAAGAAATAAAATGATTATGCCGTTGACATTTTGAAAAAACCAATAAAACAAAAACGGGTGCATGCTGGCTGGCGCGTGCCTCCACAGAATATCATGTCGACAGCAACTAAAACCTTTGAATTGAGAACTCATTAGTCGAGCTGTACTTCACTGGATCATTCACACCATACTTAACCCCACTGTCAGAAATACGAAGATTTCTCATTAACCCAATTACGTACAAAAACAAATAAAAAATGAACTCTTGAAATACTCGATCAAACACTTTTTTACGCTTACGCGATTGCTAATGCTGGCGGAATCCTACGAGATAGATCAAAATAATGCACTACAGTATTATACACTTTAAAAAGGTCTACAAAAAAGTCCGCGATAGCATAATGTCTATATTTTAAAGTGGACTCACAATAACCATTTTTATGATTTTCAAATTTGGTCTAAAATAATGATATACAAACGAAGGTGTTTTTACATTATATCATCGATCGTGTTCGGTTCGTCGCCAGCGTGAACGTTTTTATTATGACCAATCTGGTCAAACTAAAGCATCAAGCTCAATAGCGCCTTGGCACTTCTCCCTTGTTTCTATGATCTGATGGTACTATACATAGTACCCCCACATTTCGTCAGTTACTGCCATTCATCGGGCACAAATCTAGACTGCTAAACATTTCCTTATCGGAACCCAAGACATCACACTGAGCAGTCGCGTTTGCGACCACTAAACCAATGAAACAGCCAACTATTCTAATCAACACACAAAAAAAATATATACCCTCCAACTTTTCGTTGTAGTACATCACTACGCAATGACAATGTGACATCCGGCTCCCATGACATGCAGTAATTTGACAGCTGTCACGCAAAACAACATGGCGCCATTTTTCGCGGTGTTATTACTGTCGATGAGAATGTTACTGGCTTTTGTACGATGTATGATTTTTGTAAATTCTATTATTATGATCTTTTGAAATTGTTAGGCAGTTACCGGTGGGTGACAATTGGAAGCCTTGATAAGGCCCTAGGATGTTTTTTGTTGGGAGAATTCAATTTAAACTGGCTTGTAAAAAAATATGTATTAGGTATAATGTAGAATAATTCTAAATAGGTATTATGTATGTGTTTCGGCAGGCGGAAGGTTAACCAGGGGCACAATTCAGTCTCCGAGCAGATTTAGAATTTCTTTATGGAAAAACCCAAATCCCAAAACTACTTTTTCTTTTAAAAAAAATTACAACTTTGGATATTTTAGAAGGTGAAAGTACTCATGAATATGATCAACTTTTATTATAGGACCGACACTGCAATATGAAAAATAAAATCTGCTGTTCCATACATTTTGATCGTACGTTTTAATTTTACCCTGTATAAAAGAAGATTTCAGTAGTCCAGTCTATGTTCACATTAATTTCTATGTACCGGAAACTATTACATCGAACTATCCTTACTAATTGGATACTAAGAAACTGGGTAGCTAAACAAACTAAGATAGTTTAAAGTTTGAGATAACTTTCTATCAGTTTCTTGGCCCTAGATTAACAGGAACTCCGCAGGTTCTAGGTTTAAATCCAGCGTCGGGTTAGTTGGATAAACAAAAAAATCGAATAAGTGCGAATAGGACTTACACCCTGAGGGTTTGGTAAACATGGAAGTTTGTAATTGTAACAAAAAAAAACCGGATAAGTGCGAGTATGACTCGCGCCTTGAGGGTTCCGAAATGTGCAAGCAGCACCATCTATGATACATATTCTAGTGGCGCTATCTATGAGCAGATGCCTTCATTCATGGTCATGACATGACAAACGGACAACAAAGTAGCGAATATTTTCGTACAGAAAAGAAGATGATATTTATTCCCAGAGCCATCTTTTTACTTTTATAAATAATATGAACAGTACCCCGATCATGAGTTTTTTTCACGGGGAATATCGTTAACGTAAGCATGAAAATACACGTTTGTTACACAATACTTATATAAATTAAATACTTAATTAATTTCTCTGTATTTTTTAAAATGTGCAAATTGTATAAAATTTTATCAAAATGTTCCAGGACTGCTGTATTTTAAATTCAAAATATGCTTACGTTAACGATACTGCACGTAAAAAAAAACTCATGATAGGGGTACAGTACACCTTTAAAAGGCTATAGAGCACGTATCGCTAAACAAGACGGATTGCTCCTATCAGCCACCTTGCCAGTTGCCAGCAAAACTTCAACCGCTGGCATTTTGAACGATGCTCCTATATAGGACCGGTAGTGGAATGCCTTCAGTGAGGCACACAGCTAGAATATATCATTGGCACGGATTTAAGAAGCGCGGATACGGCATTTTATATCTGAGAAAAGGATGCATGGAAAAGTCACTGTAGCAAAATTGTATTGTTAATCATAGTTAGGTTGTGTCGGATCTATTTATAGGTTAATTTAAAATTAGAGATTTTTATTTCGAATAATAATGATGGTATTTTTTTATTATTATTTATGAACAGCCAAATAGCGCTACGTTTCGGTAGTGTTGTGTTCCTGTGGTGAGTAAGGTTGCTAGAGCTCCTGGGGATGCGCTGTGTTGACAACAGGAGCCTTGTTTGTCCTCTAAGCTGTCGGCACGGCGAATAGGGTCGATAACGTGCTTGTGATAGATGATTGGCTACGGTAACTGATTACCATCAGGCGAGCGGTATGCCTATTTACCACTATCGTAGTATAAAAAAAAAAAACCAAATTAATTAAGGACTTGAAAGAAAGACAAAACATTATAAATTAACATAATAAATAAAAAGGTCTTAATAATCTATTATGTAGTTCTATCTATACAAATATTGTAAAGCTGGAGAGTTTGTTTGTTTGAACGCGCTAATCTCTGGAACTAGCAGACGGATTTGATTTTTTTTTTTTGTATATGATAGTTAAATTCATGAGAAATAGTTTAAGCAATTTAACATCACGCTACGACCCTTAGGAACCGAGCAACGGGGGTGAAACCGCGGGGAACAACTAGTGAAATAATAAAAAAACAGGCCAAGTGCGAGTCGTACTCGCACACCGAGGGTTCCGTTTCAGCTTTGGATGTATAAAGTGAAAAAAACCGGACCGCATAACTAAATTTGTTTGTCAAGGAATTTTGATGATTTTGAAAAAAACTGTAATAGTTAGGAACATCGTTTTTTTGTTGCCATATTTGGGTCAATTCCTATCAACTCTAATTATTTCAGATTTTTCGCTCCGCAAACTTCGGAGATAAGGGGGGGGGAATGGTATTTTTTCAGACATTTTTCATCATATGTCGAAAACTGTGGGAATAAAATAAAATGAAAATATATTTTGAAATGTGCAAATCAAGCCCTTTCATATGATATGTCACTTGATCTAGTAACCCCACTTTAAAATTTCGGACCCCCACTCCGGCCCCTTTTGCAATGAAAGTAAAAATATTTTTTGACTTTTTTCATTTGCAATAAAGTTGGGCATGCATGACGAAGTCGCACCATAAGGGTTCCTTTTTTACCATTTTAGTACTCCCCCTAAAAACGTGGAGCTCTGCATGTCCACTCAATGTTTTAGGAAGCTCTAACATTTTTCTTTCTCAGTAGCCATAGATTACTTAGTACATCCCACGCCTAAGGTTCGCCGCTCACTGACAAATACGCGCTATTATTAAAGTTGCGCCTGTGCGGCGTGCCGTATTGAGCTAAATGTGAGCCAATCTGTTACGGCACATTGCTCGCCAGTGTATTGTGGAAGATTCTGCGGGAACTTGGGGGGGGGGGGGTTACAGATACAGTTCGCGGCAGTAAATATTACACATCGAGTTTGAGAAAGAGATAATCGCCTAGCTTCGGCACGTTTTTTTTTATTCGATGATGGCTTGCGCTTGACCGCCATCTCGCCTGATGTTAAGCGATGATGCGGTCTATGATGGAGCACGCTTGCCTAAAAGAAACCGATTCACTCGTGCCTTGAAGATACCCAGATTGTAACTGTTGGGAAACACCCACTCGGGCAGCGCATTCCACTGCTTGGCGGTTTTCACAATGAAAGTGGAATCAAAGCGCTTTGTTCGGGTTCTTGGTATATCTACCATGAACCGATGGCGCCTTGTCGTGCTTCTGGCCGTCCGATAGAAGAAAGGGCAGGAGGGAATTAGATCATGCAGATCTGAAGCACACTCACTGATATGTATCCGGTAAAAAACCGATAGACTAGCAACTTTGCGCCGACGATGCTCAAGACTTTGAAGCTTGGTCTAAACACGCACGGTCTAGGCACGCTTCTCAATGGACTCTAATGCCAATGTGGAGTGTCGTATCCGTCAATCATGATAATGTAGCTTTCTACTGGTGAAAGAATTTTTATAATCGGTCCAGTAGTTTTGAGTTTATTCATTACAAACAAAAAAACATATCTTCTCTCTTTATAATGTATGTTAAAGCTTTTATACTCGTAGATACCGCTCTACACAAAACACAAAAGGTTGGATACCCTCTGTATGTCTATATATGTAGGTCTACATCCAGAACGCCTAAACAGATTCACTCAAACGAGCTGTCGTTAGATTCCATTGTTGAACACAATGTCACAGGATGACGTCATTAAATACAAAATGGCGGTGTCTTGTCGCCTTTTGTCGCCATTTCGGACCAGTTATCTTGATAGCTTAATTTATAATACCAGAAATAATATGTCTTTTGTGTGGTATTAAGTCAGGAAAGGGAGCATAATGTTTTGAGATTTCAATTTACTCGTTCGTATATCTTACGGATGGATAATACAAAACGTAACACCATATTATCATAAAAACAAGGGAGATGTGCTAAGGCGCTATTCAGCTTGATGCTTTAGTTTGACCACATTGGTAGTAATAAAATGTACACGCTGGCGACGAACCGAACACGATCGATGATATAAATACAGTGTTATATTTAAGTTTAGTGCTAGTGTTGAGTGACGATTAACAGTGTTAGATTGAGAATGTGCGGAATTTTTCATGTGTGGGAGATCTTTTTATTCACAAGGAGCGCTTGTAATTGTGTCGAAAAATGTTCTAGGTTCTAAGTAGCGTACTAATTTGTTATGGTGACATATCTCTTTGTTTCTATGATCTGAGAGTTTCAGCTATTGTATAGCTAGGCGGAGCCCTCGCAGAGGCCTTGCGGAGCCCCAGGCCCTCGCAGAGGCCTTGCGGAGCCCCAGGGCTCGGCGGAGCATACTTTGGGAATGGCTGCACTAGACCAACCTATCGCTCAAATATCCCGAAAATCTATACTAATAATATAATAAAGCTGGAGAGTTTGTTTGTTTAAACGCGTTAATCTCTGGAACTACCAGTCGGATTCGAAAAAATCTTTTTGTATATGATAGCCAGATTCATGAGGAATAGTATAGGCTATTTAACATTACGCTACGACCTTTAGGAGCCGAGCAACGGGGGTGAAACCGTGGAGCACAGCTAGTCTTAAGATAGTTCACATGATCGGAGACAAAGCTAACTGCGATATTGGGCGTTCAGTAATGTGCATTGTGCACAATCGAGCGAAATGCGCAACAATCTGTTGCATTCCGTTCCGCCATATATAACGCATTCCTCTGCTACCTGCGCTTTAACCGACTGTGCTGAATTCAGGAGGTATGCCTTTACTAATGTTCTGTATTAAAACACTTATATTATATCTACGTAGTGGATGCTCGAATAGACTTCAAATGAGGCTAATCAAAATTGTGCGACTATTATTGAGTCTTTTTATTTAATTTCATGATTATGCACAGACGCCTAATGTCCACGGTCGTCGCTCGCTCAGTTCAAAACGTGTTACCGTCGAAAGAACTACGAAATAATAGTATATTATGCAACTAGTGAATAAAGGACGGATTTAAAGCGAGGGCCATAGATGAATCACGAGCTAGTGAAGGATTCTAACGATTGAATCACGACCGTAGGGAGTGATTCATGATGATTGAATCACGAGTGTAGCGAGTGATTCAAGTGTTAGAATCCTGAGCGACGCGAGCGATTCATGGTCCTCGATATAAATCCGTTTTATTCAAGAGTTGCATACTATACTTTATACCATGACTACGAGAAAAAGAAAGATTTAAGTGAAAATATACATATAATGAAGAAAAAGTAAAGTTAAATTGGCTTTGATGTAAACCAGCCGTGATTTTTTGGGTAGCAAGCTTTCCACCTTTCCACTATATCGGCCACCCTCTCTTTCACAAACTCAGGTGTTAACACATCTTCATCATTAGAATGCATTTTTAATCGATTAGAACAACACTAAACAAACACAAAATTAAAGATTAAAGTAACACTAAACTTTGTGTTCGTACAACTTACAGTATTCAAAATAGCGCCAATTTACTAAGGACAGCAAAGAACACAAAACAGTTTTTATTCTAATGCTAAACTCCTTGTCGAAAATGTCGACCAATCAAATTGAATTTAGAACACATCAATATAGGTCGAATACACAGATTACACTTACACTAGATACGGCAAGCCACGACCAAGCGTGCCCTGCATGTTCGACTGTTCGTACTAAAAAAAGTCTGTTAGCTCAGTGACGCTTAGTGATTGAAACAATTCTGTTTACTCTGAGCACATCACTAAATGGCTGGGGTGAAGTTATCGTAGGTATAAAAAAGATGACACGTTCGGTTTTCATACAATCTAATAACGTGCCGCATCTAGCATAGGTTCTTTAAATCTGTGGTCGAATACATTGGTGTGTTCCATTTTCAAACATCAAAACAGTGAGTAAAAGTGCTTTTTATTCACTGTTTTCAGTGAATAAAATAAGCTTTTTAGAGGGGGAATGGTATAAATAGTATTTTAGAGACTAAAGTGCAAACTGTATGTTGTTTTAAAATGAAATCATTGATGTTTTGAGAAAAAATTGGTACCTAGCGATAGTAGACAGACCCATCCCGTTTTTTTTAAGTGAAATAAATAAACTTATTTCTACGAATTTATAGGTACCTACTATTATAAAACTGTAAAAAACCGTGTCTGTATATTGAATATATTTCAGAAAAAAACAGTCGGGATACATATAACTGGGACGCAACGGTAACCAGGCCCAATTTTTTTTCACGCAAAAAGTACTGAACGGATTTTGCTAGCTTAGGTTCCAACCTAAAATCTAAGCCACATTGCATATAATTCCGGTGGCTCTTCGTAGTACTAACCACAGTAGCCACCCTACACTAAGGAGGTTGTTTAAAATGATTCAGTCTCGAAGAACAAATGAATTTCTTAGTCCACACGGACGGAGTCGCGAGAAAAATAAAATAAAATAGTCTTGCAAGTAAAATAAAATATATTCATTCCTACAAATAATAAAATAATATTATTCGTAGATTCATAGAATGAGTATTTTTCTTTGTCAAGGAAGAGCCAATAAGTGCTTGACAATACCGTTTTTTTATTTCTAAGCCAGTGAACATTCTTCTCCCATACAATTTGTACAAAATACACATTGTGAAATATTACAAAAAAATATGTAAGTAAAGAAAAGAAATGGAATATTACCTACATAACATATTTTTTGTCGTAACATTCCAAAATTAAAACCATTTTGTTCTGTCAACCTTTTAGCAAATTGAAAGGCTTTTTCCTGAGATAAATACACTTTGGTGCACGAAAAATGACGCAGCTTTAGAGAAAATAGAAAAAAAACATGTTTCGCACGACGCGGCGGCTACGTGTTGTAACTTTTGTAATATTTTTAGACAGGCTTTCACTTAGTAGTTTTTAAGAATAAGAGAATTTACGCGCTGTAAGTGCCACTATAAATTGTGTTAAGTATATTAGCCGCTGCTGCAGTATCTACCCAAATAATTTTTGTATCTAATCGTTGTTATTCACACATTTATCTACTACATTTTACTGCCGTATCGTGGCAAGTGCTCTGCCAATTGAGCTATCGAAGAGCACTTTCCACGGTACGGCACAGATCGTGGGTTAGAATCCCGCTCGTGTCAGTTGATTTTTTAAAATCTCTTATATTTAATAACTTAATTAAAAGAAGCATAACATGGCTTTCACATGTTTTAAATTCACAAAAAAACATACATAAGTATATAATCCATTTAGAACTTTTTGCGTTTCGCACACAAATAGACAAACAGAAAAAAATACAAAATATATTTTTTTGAGCATGGTTACACCCCGACCGTTTTTTTTTCTGGAATATCTTCAATGTACAGACACGGCTTTTTTACAGTTTTATAAAAGTGTAAAAATACACTCTACATTCCTGCCAAACCTCTTCCATTCTGTCATACCTTACAAATGCATTACACATTCATATGACACATGCAACGCAAAACACAAAGAATGAAATGCGATACGTCTATCTTTGCCCCCAAGTGTACGAACATTAATGTTGAACGAGCGAATAAAAGAGAAAAGCTTACACTCTTTTATGTCCCGCCAGTGTAATGCTGTGTCATTTTAATGAACTGATTGTTACCGAAAACATATACTGTAGTAGGTACAGGTTGTTGCTTTATGAAGATTTTTTTCTTTTGTCGATGCGAAGTTTTGTGCGGTGTATGCGAAATTAAAATTGGCTTCTGTTTTCTTTATTGTGACTATACAGGTTGATTTATTAAATGAAGGGCGTATTGACGGAGTATATTCTGTTTTCCAATCTCATTCCATTTATTTCTGAACCAGGAAAAAAAAAACATCCGTAGGTACATTTTGTCGAGTGATATGAATATTTTTTTATGAATAAGTCGTTTTGAGATTTTTTTGTTCGATCTTTTCATAAAAAGGCTAGCCCAGGCGCTGTTTTGTATTTTAGTAATACGAATACGCGATTGATTAATGTCTGGACTCTAAAAAATAGACCTCGACCTTTGTTAGGAGTAGTCAGCTAAGAAATATCGACACCAGTAGGTAAGCTTGTAAAGAAAACCGGCCGAGTGCGTGTCGGACCACGCACACTGTAAGGTTCCGTAGCAAGAAGTATTTCAGTTTTGTAACCGCAAATTTATATTACTAACTTATGTTAGTAATTTATAATAATAATTATGAAATTTTGGTTAAAAAAAACCACACAAAAAAAAAAAAAAACTACACAACATAATATCTTATTCAAACCAATTTTCCCCTATACTTAGTTCAAAAGTTAGAGGAGGGGGGGGGGAGATACATGTATAAATATCAAAAAAGTGTTTTTTTTTGCAAATTTTCGCGAATTTCCCTTTACATTTACCGCAAAAAATTTCCGTAAGTGATATGAATATGAAAATAGGATAATCCGATAGGGAATATTGTCTAAATCATGAAGCAGAAGTCATTTCATACTGGTTCCATAGAAAAATATCGCGTAAATCGAGGAAAACAGTTTGCACAAAAAAATTGCAAAAAAAAAAACAGCGGAAATAGGAGATAGCCGCGAAGGGGCGTAACCGATGAGCTCTATTGTCTTTTGTAATACGACATCTGAGAGGTCAAGCAAATTGGTTGTGATATAGAGACGCACAGTCAGACAGATGGACAAGACGAATAAGGATTCCGTTTTTGCCATTTGGCTACGGAACCCTAAAAACTGACGTATAAATGTGATTCAAAACACCAAGTTACAAAATATAATATGTAAATAATATCATTTCATTTGCAAAGTATAAAAGGGGTGACTCACTTAGTTTCTCTTTCAGTAATGGCACCCAGTCGACTAGTTCACAGGTCATATTATATTTTATCCGACGCTTAATCTGCTGGATGTCACCTGGCCGTAAGCCAGGGGAGTTATTCTAACATTAGCTTTGTAAATATCATCTCGCGTGCTTTTCTGTAGATAAGTAAAGGTGTTTATTGGACTTATATTTTGTAAAAATAGTGTTGGTTTAAAAAAGGACCATGGAATTTTGGGGCCTGTTTATTTCTCGTTGGAAAACTACGGAAACTACTACTTTGGAAAGGACAGAAAATTTTCTAACATTTTACTATAATATCTTAGCTGTTAAAATGTAGGTACCTACCTGTAATCTTATGAAAAAATAAAGAATTTGATTGTTTTATAGAAATATGTTATATCCAAAAGAAGAAGAAAGAAAGTAAATATACCGGACAAGTGCGAGTAGGACTCGCGCCCTGCGGGTTCCGTACAAAATGTAAATTAGAAATCGCAAAAAAAAAAAATTTTGAGATACATAACTACAAATTTTCGGATTTTTTCCTATATGTACTTGTGCGGCGTGACCTTGTTTCTTGCCAAACATGATCCTAGATCAACGGGAAGTATCCTATAGGTTTTGATTTAGGTATTTACGAGTCTTAAAATAGGTATGCAGCTTATAGTGCCGTATTTTTTTAATGCGTTGACTTAGAAGCTTGATTTTTTTAAAGCTTCAAGGGATCATAGACCTAAGTATTTAATATTAATTTCAACTTGATATCTTCAAGCGTTGCTGAGAAAAACTTGACAGACAATGAAGTGATACTATAAGGGTTCCTTTTTTAAGGTTCCGTACCTCAAAAGGAAAACGGAACCCTTATAAGATCATTTTGTTGTCCGTCTGTTGTGTTAAGCGCCATCTATGAGAATATAGCTCTTGCTACTGCTGGTTGATGCTCTTCAAATTCAACTATATTCTCATAGATGGCGCTATTGTGCCATCATGTTTTTATACGTCTGAGGAAGGTACGGAAGCCTCAGTGCGCAAGTCCGACTTGCACTAGGCCAGTTTTTTTTGAGGTAGGAACCCTAAAAAATAAGTAATTAGACTTCCCAAGGACTACTCTGGTATTCACAACAGCGCCTGCTAGTTTTATAATGTTGTACTTACTAACAAATCGTGCCTATCCTACTAAATCAGATTTTAGGCTACATTAGTAGTACTAACATCGAACTAATTTATTTGGGGATACTTTAGCTCTCAGATCATAGAAACAAGGGAGATGTGCCAAGGCGCTATTGAGCTTGATGCTTTGATATGGTCACATTGACCGTAATTAAAACAACGTACACGTTGGCGACGAACCGAATACGATCGATGATATAAATACAGTGTTTTAGTTTAGTGCTAGTGTTGAGTGATGATTAACAGTGTTAGATTGAGGGTGTGCGGAATTTTTAATGTGTGGGAGATCTTTTTATTCACAAGGAGCGCTTGTAATTGTGTCGAAAACTGTTCGTAAAGTGGCGACAGTTATTGTTCCCGTACTAATTTGCTATGATGGCATCTCCTTGTTTCTATCATCTGAGCTTTAGCTAAACCAGGTTAGCTAGCAATCTAGTTTACTGAAGTTTGTTATGAAAACATTCTGGATTAACGGATATAGGCTACGCCTAATTACGGAGGGCTTTCATCGGTGTGAGCTGGTAATAATTATGTTAGTACATGGAGTTTTATGAGCTTTGTTCATGTTCGAATATAAAACTAGCTATTTGAGTGGTGTTTGAAACTAAATTATTAGCTAAAGAATCAGACCTAGCAGATACCACATCTAAATAACGCAAGTTACCTACTCTTCGGAATCCTAAAAAACCGGACAAGTGCGAGTACCTACGACTCACGCCTTGAGTGTTCCGAAATATGCAATAGCGCCATCTATGTACACATCATAGTAGATATATCATATCTTGATCATAGATGGCGCTATTGCATACGCCATCTATGAGCAGATGGCTCCACTCATGGGCATGACAGACGGACAACAAAGTGATCCTATAAGGGTTCAGTTTTTCCTTTTCCTAAAAATGAGTTTAAGAGTCGGTTTAAACTTTCTGCAAATTTTAACTACAAGTTTTCCAGAATTAGCTCCCTTTAAAGAAATTATCAAGGAGCATCGCTCACCGCAAACTTTGCAGTCATTAAGATCTTTAGTCAGGACCGACTAAGTTGGCAAGTTCTTATCTGATATCATTTGCAACAATGCGACCCGGTTTAACTATTACCGACTAATTAAAGTTCCCCATTTTGCTAAGCGGAACTACGAATGAGAGTTATTATGGTTGTGTCTGTGAATTTGCCGAATTTGGAGCTTCTGAAACTGATTGGTTAGTTTTTTTTATTGCTTGCGTTTGACCGCCATCTCGCCTGATGGATGATGATGCGGTCTACGATGGAGCACGCTTGCCTAGAAGAAACCGATTGACTCGCGACTTGAAGACACCCAGATTGTAACTATCGGGGAACACCCACTCAGGCAGCATATGCTTGAATTCCACTTTCATTAAAGTGGAATCAAAGTGCTTCGGGTTGGTGAATCAACCATGAAACGATTTCGTAATTCTATACTTATGGGTTCCGTTTTTACCTTTTGAGGTACGCAACCCTAAAATGGATAATGACGTCATCCTTTTAAGATAGTAGCCTCAATTTAAAGGCAAGGCAATCCTGTAAACTTTATTGCATCCGATACAGTAACGCTTTTGCAATCAATTCGATTTTCATCAAAGATAGACTTCTTGCTGCCTAGACTCAATTCCAAAGACAATATTCTAGTAGATTGACAATTTATGAACGCGATTGTTGTCTACCTTGTCTCCTACAATGTAAGGGTGTGTACGTTATGCAGGATAGTAAATAGCGACAGGTCTGACTAACCCTTTCCAACCGAGTTAAGTGATCATGAGTTTCGAGTTTACAAAATTCTAAGCAAATATATATACCACTTTAGCGGACACAACCGGCGTCGATCTATCGTGACTCTATCTAAGAATAAGATAAAAAACAGTTTTGCACTCTGCGCGCACGTTTCATTCTGCCAGTTCGTTGAAACCCGCATGAGGGATGGCTGCGTGCGGAGGCGCCGCTCCGCACGTAAGTAGATCGATTTTTAGTAATTGTATTGGATTATTCATCATTATTTGATGTTATTTGATTAAATATACGAGTTTCTGTAGGTATAGTCATCAAGTTTTTGCAAATAAAAGTATTAGTTTCGTAATTATTGTTCGTAATTATTCCTGAACCTAATGTATGTGAGGGTCTGATTGCTGAAGACCACCAGGTATTTTTTCCAGGACCTCTGAACACTTTCCAAACGATAACTAAGTTTTTACTGATCTATGCTAGTTTTTTTTACTCCCGGTTGCAAAGGGCTAAGGCTGCGGGCACGAAACTTGCGATGGCCATTGCAGTCGCTGTCGCCCGTTTCGTGCCCGTCGCTATACTGTGCAATGCTTTTGTAAACATCGCCGTCGCGCCGCCCCGCCATCGCTCGGCCGTCGCAAGTTTCGTGCCCGCAGCCTAAGGGCCTTTTATCAGCCCGCGGCCGCACAGGCACGGCGACAGCGACGCGACGGCGATTTCGTGACAAATAAATGTCGCTTGTCGTTTCTGCAGTGCGGCCACCGACATATGAGTTTGTTTTCACGAAGTCGCCGTCGCGTCGCTGTCGCCGTGCCAGTGCGGCCGCGGCCTCACAGTAGCGATATGCGAGCGAGTTCAAAGCGAGGCTAGCGATGCATCGCGCTAGTCGCGAGTTCGCCGCGATTTCGCAGCGAACACGCCGCGTGCCAACCTACGAGAGAGCAAACAATGATTTTTCCCATTGTGTAGGTATGCTGCTTGGCAATGAATGAGATAATGAGAAAAACGCTCATCAAATTCACGTCAAAATAACGAAGCACTATCTCAAAATTTCCCAATCCTTTTAAAGCGGCCGTGATCGATGGTTCCTCAGCTGATTGACACAGGCTTAACCGTGTCTAGACTGAAGGCTGCCTAAGTTATTGCTTTTAGACCCCGTCCGTTGATGAATCGATTAGTTCGACAGGACTTTTAAGGGATTACGTTTGGTTGTTTGTCATTCAAATTAATTAAAAAATGACGTGGAAAGTCGGCCTACTACCGCTAGTTTTTATAACATCACTATGTTGTCCGTCTGCCCCTCAGATCATAGAAACAAGGAGATGTGCCAAGGCGCTATCGAGCTTAATGCCTGATCTTGAGCAAATTGCTCATATTAATAACGTACGCGCTGGCGACGAACCGAACACGATCGATGGCATAAATACAGTGTTTTAGTTTAGTGCTATTGTTGAGTGACGATTAACAGTGTTAGATTGAGGGTGTGCGGAATGTTTAATGCGTGGGAGATCTTTTTATTCACAAGGAGCGCTTAATTATGCACGTAATTGTGTCGAAAAATGTACTAAAAGTGGCATCAGTTGTTTCCATACTAATTTGCTATGATGGCATCTGCTTGTTTCTATGATCTGAGGACTGCCCGTATGTCAAGACCGTTAACGGGTGGAGGCACCTGCTCATAGATGGCGCCATTAGAAGTATATAATGTAATAGGGGCATCTTGGTCATAGATGGCGCTATTGCATATTTCAGAACCTTCAGGGCGTGAGTCGTACTCGCACTTGTCCGGTTTTTTTTTCGTGAATTTGATGACGAAACGTCTAATTTTTAGCGATTACTCCCGCGGTCTATGACGTCATCGCAAAGGGTGGAGGGAAGGTCAAACATATAATTTTTTGTTGCCGTCAGATGGATCTTCGCAACAATATAACTCTTTTAGTAACTTTTAAACTTCAGGAGTATGAACCTTTCAAAAGTACATGTTTCTCGTTACACCATTTTTTGGAATGCCTGCTGAGATGACAAGGAAGACGTTTCTCGATTTCACTTAATTTAAAAAAATACACAAAATTAGAATTTACGCAGGCGAAGCCGCGGCTGAAGCTATACTATAGCTATACTAATATTATAAAGAAGAACGATTTTTTTGTTTGTTTATACCGAATAGGCTCCGAAACGCCTGGACCGATTTTAACAATTTTTTCACCAATAGAAAGCTACATTGTCACTGAGTAACATAGGCTACTTTTTATCCCGAAAAAATGTACAGTTCCTGTGGGCTACGCGGACGAACTCGCGGGAAAAGTGCTAGTGTTTAATAACAATGCTTGATAGAGCTATAACATGAATACAAATAAATAAAATAATTGAAGAAGAAGTATGAATGCACACAATAGAATACAATTGTTATTGTATCTATCTTACCATCGCATGATAATTTTTTAAAGGTTTTCAGAAGTAGCAGTATTGTATTATATTACTAGACGTTTGCCCGCGACTCCGTCCGCGTGAACTACAGTAAAAAGACAATTTTAAATGACCTCCTTGGTGTAGGGTGGCTAGTTCTATGAAGAGGTCAAGCTGTATCTCTGGTTTGTCCCACCGGAATTAGATAAAAAGTGGCTTGCATTTTAAGTTGGATCCCAAGCTACCAAACAGTGAAAATTTCATTAAAATCCGTTCAGTACTTTTTGCGTGATACGCGCAAAACACAAACAGAAAGACAAAAATTCAAAAATATTATTTTGTTCATGGTCCCAGTACCTTATCCCGACTGTTTTTTCTGGAATATCTTCAATGTACAGACACGACTTTTTTACTGTTTTATAATACTATAGATATGGATGTATAGTTAAGTATCCTACTAATATTATAAACGTGAAAGTTTGTGAGGACGTAAAGATGTATGGTGTTTGTTACTCTTTCACGCAAAAACTACTGAACGGATTTTGATGAAATTTTACAGTAATATAGCTTATATACCTACATCAAAATAACACATAGGCTACTTTTTATCGCAAAAACGCGGGCGAAGCCGCGGGCGGAAGCTAGTACATAATAAAAATTAAACTAGTTCGCATGTATTCAAGATGGTGGCCTTTTGCCAAGCGGTAGCTCATAATATAAACAGTTATTCATAATAATGTTAATTTTATTATGTTCTTGCTTTTAGGAATACATTCATTGTCTGTAGAGATAAGAGAAACTACCTTTTAACAACCTTATGAGTGCTTTATAACTATCTTATATCTACCTTATAATTACGTTAACTAGGTATCTTAAAATTACCTTATATCTAAGCAATTTGACGTCTAAAGACTATTTATTTATTGTAGAGTAGAACAAGAGCATTCTTTCGCGATCTTTTAGTGTAAACGAAATCGTTTCAGCATTCACACCAAAATATCAACGAGCAAAAATGAGAACCAAGAACTAGAATAAAATTCTTGCACAATAGAACAACGAAACAATACTCTACGTCTGTTTACACTAAAATAATTTGATAGAGTGGGGATAGAATGAGCATTCGCTCGTCTGATAATCGTACTTATAGAACGCGAATGCGCGATCATCGCGCGAGTAAGCGATGCGACCATCGCGTGTTCGCTCGATCAAACCTTTTTGACGTGTAAAAGTGTTATTTTTAACCTATTTACAAAATAAATATCATTTATAAACAATATTGAAATCGAATAGGTGTCCGGCGGTCGCGCGACTCAAATGTTTGTAAATCTATTCGCGCGAACTTAGTTCGTACAAACGCGCGATCAAACATATTGAATTCGAATAGGTGTCCTAATTGAAATTTGCGCGTCCATTGTTTTGGTATCAACCGGGCCACTTCCCTACGGTCGCTCGCTTGCTCGCGTCGTAAATTCGCGCGATGATATGACACCCAGTTTTTACCATCGCGCAAACACGCGACGGGCGCATCGCTTATTCGCGCGATGATCGCGCATTCGCGTTCTATTAGGACGATGCCTAAGAAGAAATGTCACAAGCCTGTAGATTCTTCAAAAAAAAGCTCTAATACAGTTAGTATTAATATTAATGGAGCTCTAAAATATTGAACTCAAGTTGACTAATATAATTTTCCAGACTAATTGGAACAAGGCTGTACTGCACCTGCGCACTGATTAAGATAAACGATTGAAGATCGATATTTAGTCAAATAGTCGATGTTGATTAATTATCCTACTTCTTACTAATATATATAATATATATAATTATAAATGCGAAAGTTTGTGAGGATGGAATGGAATGGATGGATGAAAACTACTAAAGGGATTTTGATGAAACTTTACAGTAATATAGCTTATACATCAGAATAACACATAGGCTACTTTTTATCCCAAAAATGTGGGCAAAGCCGCGGGCGGAAGCTAGTTAAGTCGTAAAACAGAAGTTATTGTATAAGATGTTAGTAATATAGTCCTAAAAGTTTGTTATTGTTTTACCGATAACCCTGTATAGTCTTCTAGTTTAGTGAGTGACAAGTGATGAATAAGAGAGTTAGATTGAGGGTGTGCGGCATTTTTAATGTGTGGGAGATCTCTACAGGGTAAAATTAAAACCAGTGCGGATATTTTAAGAGGTGAAAGTACTCATGAATATGATCACCTTTTTTATGGGACCGACACTGAAATATGAAAAAAAAAATCAGTTGTTCCATACATTTTGATCGTGTTGTAGTGCATTTTTGTAGGGAACAGCTGTTTTTTTTTAGTATTTCAGTGTCGGTCCCATAATAAAAGTTGATCATATTCATGAGTACTTTCACCTCCTAAAATATCCGCACTGGTTTTAGTTTTACCCTGTATACAGGGTGGCAGGTTAAACAGTGGAAATATTTTAAGGGGTCATTGTGTTCATCATTATGAACAACTTTTACTATGGTACCAACCCAGAAATTGAATTAATTAATTAATTAATTTAATTTTTTTCCACTGTCTAACCTGCCACCCTGTATAGGTGTTTACAACGGAGCGCTTGCAGTTGTGACGCACACTGTTTTAAAAGTGGCGACAGCGGTTCCCGAACTGCCAACTTGTTTGCGAAAGCGCGAGGTAGAATGTCACGATGAGATTCTTCCTCGAGCGTTCGCAAATTGGCAGTTCTCGCGATGACATCATGCGCTGTGTCGATACAAAATAGACAGGCTGAGGAAAACATCGTATTAATCTCGTCCGTACACATCAGTGCGGCTGGTAATTGAATCAGGCAAAGGTCGATGTTTGACGAAGTGGATAAGTTAATATGCCGCGTCTGATGGTACATAGCGACATCCATATGGGTTTTTGTGACTACATCCCTGTGAGGGGTTAGCAAACTTATGGTCTTGTAAATAAGATGACTTCGTAATGGGGTAACAATATCACTGCCGCTTACAGAGAAACCAGTACCCCTATCATGAGTTTTTTGACGTATAGTTTCGTTAACGTAAGCATATTTTGAATTTAAAATACAGCAGTCCTGGAACATTTTGATAAAATGTTATACAATTTGCACATTTTAAAAAATACAGAGAAATTAATTAAGTATTTAATTTATATGAATATTGTGTAACAAACGTGTATATTCAATTCAAAATATGCTTACGTTAACGATACTACACGTCAAAAAAACTCATGATCTGTGGGCCTAGCACGAACAATTTTGACGTATCGTATCGTAAACGTAAGCGAATTTCGAATCTAAAATACAACAGTCATAGAACATTTAGATAAAATTTGCGCATTTTAATAAATACAGAGATTGATATAAAGTATTTAATTTTTACAAATATTGTGTAGCGAACGTGTATTTTCAATTCAAAATATGCTTACGTTTACGATACGCAACGTCAAAATCGTTCGTGCTAGGCCCTCTGTACCCAGAAGTATTATTTATAGAAAAACTTTGTTACAATTACAAAGTTTTTTATACGACGATGGTAGTAAACAGTAACTGACCTTTTAAAATGAGGATTCGCTGTGCCGACAGCTTGCGCTGTCTATATAGCGCATTTTTTTAGTACGTACCACTTAAATATCAGATAAAAGGAAGGACTTTCGTTAGTTAACATAATATTGATCGGCGCACTCAGGGCAGTCAACCTATATAGCTACTAAACAGGTTAACCCTTCTACCAGCGCGAATATTTAATATTTTTAGTTATAATTCAATATTTTTAGTAGTTCATGCTGAAAATATAGAAGAAGAAGATTATTTTGTTTAAAAAACGTGTGCGGTCGCGGGTCTCCCCCGTCTGGAACGAAGTTTTAATAATGTAATATTACACGGTAAAATTACGCGTATTATTTTCCAATCCGATCAATTAGACCTCCCGTTCTGACGTCTCGACGGGTACTGGTCGGAGACCGCGAGCATGATAGCCGTAATTTTAGATTTATGAAGGGGGCGCGACGCTTTTTTCATTACGTGACGATTTCTCCCAGTCAACTGCTACCGCATGCCGCGTTAAGGAACTTCGTTCCAGTAACGTTCTACGTTTCAACGTTAATCTAAGTTTAAAATTAGCCCGTTTCTAAAAACGATGAAGCTTAACCATTAAGTATATCCATCATGACCAGATCAGCAAACGAGAGCAGGGTCGACGCCAGGTCACAAAAGAGCTGAACTTGAACAAACAAAAAGAACTTTTGCGCAAAACTAGATCAAACTAGTCAGATCCAGTTCATTCCAGTTTGAAGCTGTTCGGACTGGCCTCGTTGCAGTTATATGTAGTTGAGTGCAGTTTTGTTAGTTCCAACATAACTGGACGAGTAGAAGGTCAAAAACAAATTCCTTTTATGTAGAAAAAGAGATTTTCAAAGTTGATTTTACTAGAAATTAGATTGGAGTACCTAAGTACTGAAATGTCCACAAACAAGTTACTACATACAAGTTTGTGCTATGGGTGCACAGTGGTACAAACACCCAGACGTGGAAAAACTATTTGTAGGCTGTACAAATATTTGTCCCGTGCAGGAATCAAACCAGCGACACACAGCATAGCAGCCAAGGAGGCTGCAGCGCGGTACTCTTTAAACCTTACATTCACACGCAGATTTGTCCGCGGACTTGTCGCCAGCGACAAATTCGGCGGATGGCCGTGTGAAAGTTGACCTTTGTTGCTATTTTGTGGTGTGGTTATGACATATTTCAACTGAGTTGTGTGACTTTGGCAGGTGGAAGCCCGGACATTGTATTTTATTTTAAATCGGATGTATTATTCAGCTTATGATTTTAGTTCTCGATTTTATGGCGTTATTAGTCTATAGATCTTCAGAGGTCATATGGGTATATGGCCTCTGAAGATCTATAGACTAATAACGCCATAAAATCGAGAACTAGAACCTAGCGATTTGCAAAATTAATACGATGTTTTTACTATTTAATAATAGGCTTGCGTTTGACCGCCATCTCGCCTGATGTTATGCGTTGATGCGGTCTACGATGGAGTAGGCTGGCCTAGAAGAAACTGATTCACTCGCGACTTGAAGATACCCAGATTATAAATTCGGGGAACACCCCCCGTTAGGCGTTTCTCACAGTGAGAGTAAAATCAAAGTGCTTCGTTCGGATTTTTGGTATATCAACCATGAAACGATGTAACTTTTTAGTATCCTCTATTCCAGTGTTCCGCAAACTTTTTGTGTTCAAGGCACACCTAGGAAATCGGAAAATTTTGGAGGTACACCTTAAATGAAAAATCAGTTCTTACTTACATAATACTGCTAAATAAAAGACGTGCGTTCGAGCTAACGTATATTTCAACTGGCTGGCCGATACAATTACAAGTGCGCGCTTACTTATAATTACCCACATATACAACACCTTCACCCTTAATTTCTACAATACTTATGACTAACACAATAACAACAGATACACAATATAACTTAACTAATCACAATACCTTAACTAAACAGATATAACTAAACTAACTATCTTCTTAAAACTACTTGTAACCGTCCTCGATACCATATCGTATTACTGGTTTACGTACACGCCGAACATTAGGCGGTTCATAAGGTACATTATTATTCGAGCTATGATTATCTATTTCCTGCACATTGGGCACGCTAGACGTTTCTAACGGGGTTGCTGTTAGCACAATGTCCGTACCGTCGGTTGTTTTTGGTGATGCGCCCCCGGCTACCAACGGCGTGGGCGGGTTCGAGCCCCCGACCGGCGTACTGGACTGTTGGTCGTTGTCTACTGGAAAAATTAGCGAAGGGCGGAATCGTTTTACAAGTCTTTCGCGTACCGGGTGACTGTCACTATTATTACGTGTGAATTTTACTATTTTATTTACCTCTCTTGACACTCTAAGCTTTAGTTGGTCGACATGTCTGTGTTCCTCGGTTCCATTGATAGATCTAACTTTGTAATCCGTACTACCTGTCCTCTCTATGACTGTCCCCGCCGTCCACTTATCAAAGCCCCGATAGTCTCTAAACCAGACCTCGTCCCCCGCTGTTAATTGTCTAACTGTTCCCCCAGCTGACTTTTCCGCCTGCTTCTGGCGAGCCTTTACCAATTCTTTCTGATCAGGTTTTAAACAATCTAGACGCATGCGCAAATTGCGCCCTATGCACATCTTTGCCGGACTTTCGCCGGTTGTATAGTGTGGTGTATTTCTATAAGCCAGTAGGAATCTACACAAGGAAGCGTGTATGTCTGTTTTAGACCTAATTGCTTTTTTTATATTGCGTTTACATATTTTAACGGCGTTTTCCGCCGCCCCATTCGACGCTGGGTGATAAGGGGCTGAAAAAATTTGTTCAACCCCGTTGGTGCTTAGAAATTGTTTGAACTCCGTACTGAAAAAAGGTGGACCATTATCACTAACTACTTGTTTCGGCAAACCGAATCTCGCCCACATTTCTCGCAATTCTTTTATTACAGCTTTCGCTGTAGTGCTACCCATTTTAATTGCCTCTATCCACTTCGAATGAGCATCTACTATAACAAGATAAGTTTGCCCCGCTATCGGCCCCAAAAAATCAATGTGTATTCTGGTCCATGGGCGGTCCGGCCATGGCCAGGCGCGCGGTGCATGCGCCGGCGGGGCGTCAGCTACCGCGGCGCATGTGGCGCAGGCACGACACGCTGCTTCTACAGCCTCGTCTATGCCCGGCCACCACACATAGCTCCGGGCCAACGCCTTTGTTTTCACTATCCCCATATGACCCTCATGAAGCTCCGTCATTACTTTATCTCTGCACGAGTTTGGAATAATGACCCTATGTCCCCACATCACACAACCTAATTCTAAATATAACTCACTTTTTCTATTAACATATGGTTTTAGTTCTTTTATTTCAACATCGTCTGGCCATCCGTCATTAATATATCTAGCTACTTTGTTTAGTATACTATCCGAAGCCGTTTCCTTTTTTAATTTATGCGAGTCTAAGAGTAACGCTTCTGCCGCAAAATGCAAATATGTTTGTTCTGGAGTGTCTAATTCTTCTCGACAAACCCCCTCCTTATGCTTACTAATCAACCTAGACAAAACATCCGCTGTATTCTTATCCGTGCGAATATATTCTATATTGAAGTCATAAGCTGATAATTTTATAGCCCATCTTTGTAATCGACTAGCCGCAGTGTTGGGGATACCGGCATGCGGTCCAAAGATTGTTACCAGCGGTTTATGGTCCGTACGTAAAGTGAACCTTCTCCCAAACAAATATTGATGAAATTTGTCCATTGCAAATATTATCGCGAGAGCTTCTTTATGAATCTGACTATAGTGTTGCTCGGCGGAGGTGAGCGCGCGCGACGCGTACGCCACCACTCGCTCGCCGCCGGCGCCGCCGGGAGCGCGCTGCGCCAGCACCGCGCCCAGCCCCCGCGAGCTCGCGTCGCATGTTACTATGCTCTCTAACGACATATCGAAATGTGTCAAAACTTCCGCACTACACAGAAGCTTTTTAATTGTATTAAAAACCTTTGTGTGTGACATTGTCCATTTCCAGTGTCTTCCCTTTTTGAGCAAGTCATAAAGAGGGCTAATATGAGTGTTTAAATTCTTTATGAATTTCCCATAAAAATTAACCATGCCCAAAAATGATTTTAATTCCGATATATTAGTTGGATGAGGCATATCTAATATTGGTTTTAACTTTTCCGGATTTACTCGAACTCCCTTTTTATTTATGATGAACCCTAAATACTTCACTTGGTCAGCTATAAACTCACATTTTTCTTTTTTTATTTTTAAGCCGTTTGTTTCTAAAATACGAAATACTTGTTCTACACTTTTCAAATGTGAATCCAACGATTTACTCTTTATTAAAATATCATCATAAAATACTACTACGTCGGGGACATTTTTGAAGAGATTTGTCATTAATTTTTGAAAAATTCCAGGACTAGAAGAGAGACCATACACTAATCGGTTGTATTTAAACAGTCCTCTATGTGTGCTAATGACAGTGTAGTTCCTAGACGTTTCATTTAAAACTAACTGATTATAGGCTTGCGATAGGTCTAGCTTGGTAAAATAATGATTACCACTCAGGCCACTAAATAAATCTTCAACCTTTGGAACCGGGTACCTATCAACCAACAAAGCTTTGTTAAGTGTCACCTTATAATCCGCGCACAGACGTATTCCGCCGTCCGCCTTCCTCGCTATGACCAACGGCGTGGCCCAGTCGGACCGGTCAACGGGCTCGATGACGCCCGCACGCAACATAGCGTCTAACTCCGCATCTACTCGCGGCAGCAGCGCGTACGCCACGGGGCGCGCGCGGCAGTAAATCGGCTGCGCTCCGGGCCGCACGTACAGCTGGACCTCTTCCCCAGTATATTTGCCCAATGTGCCGTCAAATAGTTTCTCATGCCTGTGGATAATATCATTTAGCAAGTTATTTTTACTAGTTACTATATTATGAATTTCTGTACACTTACTAAGCTTAGGTATTTCTATACACAATTCAGACAACCATTGTCTCCCTAATAAACTAGTACTGCCTTTATTTATTACATATAAATCTAACCGTTTCACTTTGTTGTTATACTCAACATTTGCCTGCAAGTACCCTATTGGATAAACAGCTGAGCCATCGTAAAATTTTAACCTTAATTTACATGTTTGCAGCGGTAAATCTTTAAACAATTTAGTGTATGTTGAATAGCTTATGCAAGATAACGCCGACCCCGTATCGACTTCCATTTTTAAGAGTCTATTGTTTATATTAACTGTCATACACACCGGTCTATACTTCGCTAAAGACATCTGGTACATTGCCTCCTCGTCATCACCCGACGCTTCCCGCTCCTCCCCGGAGCTGTCCCCCGCTGCTGGTTCGCATAGCCAGTGCGCCGCACCGGCAGCGTCGCGGCCCGGTTCGGCGGCGCTTCCTCGGTCGCGCGCACCGCGTGCCGCCGCTGCCGCGCCCCTGCGTCGCGTCCCTCCGTCCTGCCCCGCGCCGTGGCCGCTCGGACCGAGCGCACGACCTCTGCGTGACCTTCCTCGCGTGCCGTTGAAGTTTGAATTAGCCGATGTCATACGTCTATCGAATTCCTTCTTCATGCATGCTCTTCGTAAATGGCCAATTTTTCCACAGTAACTGCATTCAAAATCTTTGTACCTGCAGTTTTGCGGGCTATGTCCATTGCCGCCGCACGCTGAACAATTTCTGATTCCTAACTTGTGCATCTTCTCGCTAAGTTCCCGGTCCGGAACTTGTTCCCGCGAGCCTTCGACAGCCCCGGCGTCCCGCTCGGCCGCCTCCAGGGTATTGGCTAACTGCAGCGCTTTGTTGTAGTCTAGATTATTTTCTGCGAATAACCTCTGCCGAATAAAATCGCTCCGCAGACCGCACACAAACTGATCTCGTAGGTTTTCTTCTAAGTTTGTCTTAAACTCACAGTACCTAGTCATCTTTTTCAAGTCAGCCACGTAGTCCGCTATCAATTCGCCTGACACTTGCCGTCTTTGACGAAATCTATATCTCTCTGCCAAGATTGACGGTGTCGGTTGCAGATGTGCACGCAGTAGATCCACCGCGACCGCATACGATAAGCTTGATGGCTTCTTAGGACTCGCTAATGTCGACAACAATTCGTAAGCCTGTTCCCCCATTACCGCGATTAAAGTTGGCAACTTTAAATCGTCCGTTAATTTGTTAACCACAAAGTACATTTCTAGCCGCTCCACGTATGCTGACCAGTTACCGGTTTTCACATCAAAGTCTTTGATTTTGCCCACCGACATTGTAACGATTGTCCACGATTACACGACACAATTTTTTATAACTATTCCGCACTGCACCGAACAAAGTTTGTTTTTTTAATCCTCGTCGCCACTGCTAAATAAAAGACGTGCGTTCGAGCTAACGTATATTTCAACTGGCTGGCCGATACAATTACAAGTGCGCGCTTACTTATAATTACCCACATATACAACAAATACAACATAACAATAAGCGACGAAACAAAAGCGCGTGGTGAATTTAACTTTAAGACAATCTTATTTTTCCGAGGCACACCAACTTATGACCACGGCATACCAGTGTGCCGCGGCACACGCTTTGCGGAACATGTGGATGGACAATGTGGATTACAGTACTGTCTTCTCTATCGCTGTATTCAGGGAATACTTCTCACTGTCTTGAAGGGGGGGGGGGGGGGGGGAGATTGGGGACAATTTTAGTGTTTTTTATAACCCAAGGGATACACAGCCTGGGAATAAAACTCAGAACCCGAAAAAAGTCGTAATTTTGACCGAACACCATCAAGTTAAATCGCATATTACACCCAATACAATTGCACCCAGCAACCAATCGAAACCCTTTAACCGCCGATAGTACGTTGCCTCCTCAGATCATAGAAACAAGGAGATGTGCCAAGTCGCTATTGAGCTTGACGCTTTGATATGGTCATATTGACCGTACACGTTGGCGACGAACCGAACACGATCGATGATATATAAATACGGTGTTTTAGTTTAGTGCTAGTGTTGAGTGACGATTAACAGGTTAAATTGAGGGTGTGCGGAATTTTTTATGTGTAGGAGATCTTTATATTCACAAGGAGCGTTTGTAATTGTGTCGAAAAATGTTCTAAAAGTGGCGACAGTTCTTCCCGTTCTAATTTGCTATGATGGCATATCTCCTTGTTTCTATGATCTGAGGTTGCCTCCCAGAACTCGTAACTCGTCACATTGTACGGGAGCCGATTGATCTTACGTAACGAGTCGCGCGAGACACGGGAGTTCGATCTACGAGTAGTTTCGGTTACACCTTAGAGTATCAAGAAGATATAGAGCGCGACTGTTAGTATTTGCAAACGTAAATACTAACAGTTTCTCACTAAAAATGTCTTGCTGATGGTGGCGCATGCGTTGGGTCATTCGGTTCCCTTCAAAATGGTTGAGCTAAATGGCGCTGATTCATGCGTCATGTTCGTGAACGGGCGCCGTCTGTTGGGACTGGTCATCTCTGGACTGCTATGGCTAATATTTGGAGCTGTTTTTACTATTATTCTAGACTCATACATTGTTCTCTCATATTTGTGTTATTTCCGACAAAAACAATGTAACCATGATTATTTGTAATGATTTGATTTAAAAGAGTAACCATGGAGTTTCTTGCCCGTTCTTCTCCATAGGAATCTACGCTTTGGAACGGGCATCTAGCTTCATCATTATTACTAACTGACAGACTCCTTGACAATTCGAAAGTACCTGTAATTGGTCTAATTGAAATAAATGCTTTGACTTTGACTTTGACTTTAAAATTGTTTTTGTAGAATTTATGTTTAGTAAATTCGTTTTCTTCCTTCCTCTACGTGAGACATAAATAAAATTTTGCGTAAATTTTTCTACCATTACAATAAATTTTATTGTTTATTTTCTATTTTGCGTAAATTTTTCTTCCATTTCAATAAATTTTATTATTTATTTTCTTCTTTATTTCTAATTTTATACACAAAATGCGTATGTTTAGGAGTGGAAGGTGTTAGGCGAATCACACACCGCCCCGCGCAACGCTGCGGAGTGCGTGACGACGGAACAAAAGCCCCGCGCGTGAATGCGTTTTCAGTGTGTTGCAATACGCGTTATTTCTATTCACAATAAAGTAGTTAGGTACAGCAATTGTTCTTTCAAAAGTAGTTGTCTATTTTTATGAAACTTTATGAGCGGACAAACTTCAAACCAGCCATCATAGCATAGCTTGCCGCTGGTTTAATATACCACAGATTACCGAAACTCTACGGGCTAAACCTTGTATTATTAATACTCTGAAGTTCCCTGTTCAGTGTCGGTCTCCCATATAATGTGATTTGCGATTGTGGCGACCAGCCCGGATCGAAGGGACGAGTGAAGACGTATAAAATATATAGCTATTACAGAACAGTGGTCCCGTGTAAGGCTGAGATTAAGCCGTTATTATCTCTGGTCTATCTTTTGGTTCCTTTTATTCTAGCTTAGATATCTAACTTCTCTTCGAATGTTACGCGTTTTCTTAGACGAGATTTTCAAAGATTTAAATCGTAGATGTTCTCTCACCGTACTTACATCGCATGAAAATGTGTCCTTATTGAGACGTGTAAGCTCACAAATTATACAGAGAACGATAGCGTGTAATATTCGGTATGAGTGAGCGAGTCAATACTATAATTATATATTATTTTGATTCTTCAGTACCCCGATCATGAGTTTTTTTGACGTATAGTTTCGTTAACGTAAGCATATTTTGAATTGAAAATACACTGTTGTTTTTTCAATTCAAAACATGCTTACGTTAACGAAACTATGCAAATGTGAAAATGTGAAAATTTTATACAATTTGCACATTTTTAAAAATACAGAGAAATTAATTAAGAATTAAATTTACATAAATATTGTGTAACAAACGTGTATTTTCAATTCAAAATATGCTTACGTTAACGATACTACACGTCAAAAAAACTCATGATCGGGGTACGGGGTACAGTTTTGTTTGCCACCATCGTCGTATAAAAAAACTAGATTTTGCCGCCGACTCCGTCCGCGTGGACTACAATGAATACACCAGTTTAAATGACCTCCATAATGTAGGGTGGCTAGCTGTGGTGAAGGGTCCCTATAATACGATTCCTACCGGCTTCCCTTTGAAAAATAGCACAAGCAGTATTGCCTACTTTTATTAAATAGCTTTTCGGGGCCAGGTAAGCATTTGTAAGTTCAGCTTACCTCTTACAAAAACTGACCCTTCGCCACTGGTGGCTAGTACTACCAAGAGGTCAAGCAGTATCTCTGGTTTATCCCACCGGAATTTGATGAAGCGTGTCTTAGATTTTAAGTTAGACTCTAAGCTAAGCTATTGAATTCTGAAAACCACATACTGGGTGGCAGGTTAAACAGTGGAAATCTTTTAAGGGGTCATTGTACTCATCATTATGAACAATTTTTACTATGGGACCAACCCTGAAATCGCGAAAAAAAATCAGCTGTTCCATACATTTTGTTGAGTTGAGTGAACATAAATGTATGGAACAGCTGATTTTTTTTCGCGATTTCAGTGTTGGTCCCATAGTAAAAATTGTTCATAATGATGAGTACAATGACCCCTTAAAAGATTTCCACTGTCTAACCTACCACCCTGTATAAAGTAGAAAACGCGATTTCAAATATTCGAACCGTGCAATACCAAATCTCGAGAAGCTTCTTTGGAATCGCATTTTTGTCCGACCCGGTTCAAATCTCAGTACTTACGTGAAAGTGAGTCACGGTAGAGTATATTTAATACCCGGATGGCGACCGGAGACGTGTGAACGGTGAAGTAGCGAGCGGATTTCCGGAGCCGGATATCCGACATGTGAAAGAGAACGGTCATAGTTGTTCTAGATGTTACCATTTTGGGTGATTGAATGTTTTTTTTTGTGTTCTCCCGTGTTAGTACGAGAAATGGTGATAGATTGACCTGTGAGGGAGGTTGGTAGCAGTATCGTCTTTACCATAAAGACACACAGGGCCCGGGCTCAGGGCCCTCATTCTCACGGGGGCCCTAAACGGTCGATATTAGGATATTAGGCCCGTAACGTAGGGTGGTGAAAGTGTGAATTCTATAAAACAACAAAAATTATTAAAACTGGTAAAGTGCGAGTCTGGTTCTCGCTATAATTATCTCGAGTCGATATTATAGATTCCGCACTTTTTGATCGTCAAAAGAAAATTTAATGTATTTTTTAATTTAAAAATATATTAAAAATTGAACTTGCTGTTACTGTTATAGAAATTAGAGAGGCAGCAGAAAAAACGTTGCTAGATTTATCAAATGGCAAGTTGAAATTAACTAATAGCCCCCAAAACACGGTTCTTTACCATTTCCTGGTGTTTAAACTGGGAATAAGAATGGTTCGTAAAAATGATTGGCTGTTCTCTTGGTTTGATAAGTAAAGCATCTGCCATCCTACTAATATTATAAATGCGAAAGTTTGTGCGTGTGTGTGTGTGTATATGTTTGTTACTTCTTCACGCTGGAACGGCTGGACGGATTTGGATGAAATTTGGCACACAGATAGATTATAGTCTGGAATAACACATAGGCTACATTTTATCCCGGAAAACGCGAGCGAAGCCGCGGGCGGAAGCTAGTCTTTTTATAAATAAGAATATTACGAATACTAAGTTGGTCAAACAAGTAAATTTTGAACAACATCTCAAAGTAAAGCAAACAGGTTTTGTAAAATGGCCATTGTAGTATTCATTGTTTCATTAACAAAATGCAAGCCATTGTGATTAGTTTACTTAAATAAAATTCTGGACAAAAGGTAGGTAATAATAATACCTTTAGTTCTTCAGGGTAATTACATTATTATATCGTTTATTCATTGTATATACATATAATTTACATTTTTAAATATTTCATTATAAAAGATATAAAAAACAAAACATTTAAAAATATAAAAAATAGTGCTCCACCGGCATCGGGAACAGGGTCCAAGCCACCGGCGGTCAGGGCCCCAGAGAGAGGAACCTCCTAACAATACGAGCCGTGTCCAGGAGTACCACCCTCTGAATCAAGCCCTTGATCCAGCCGCCCAACGAGAGCCTCCTCAGGTGTAGGTCGAGGCTCTTGGCTATTAAGCCATTGGCCGTGACGACTATCGGCACAATGATTGCCGAGTCCACATCCCACATGCTGACAACCTCGTGCGCTAAATCAAGATATTTATTTTATTTATTATAATTATTATGTATTATCGCTGGAATATTATTTATTGTATGATTCGTCAATATATAAACGGTGCAGGTGTGTGTTTGCAAACGTTTTTGAAATGCCGAAGCCTATTGTAAAATGCTTCGTCATGTAATAGTCCATGAATCCCAAATGATGATTCAATTGCCGTTTACAAAATGCTGAAGGCAAATTGATGGTGTTTCTAATTGTATTAATTTCACCAAGAGTCATATGTTATGGTTATTATGATTTAAGGGGTCCGTAATAAAGTTATTGCACGAGGTTTTCATTTCAAGACACAGAACCCTAAAAACCAAAAAATCGAATATGAAAAGGTTTTTTTGTTGATTTAGGTTCGCAATCGGATTATAAGCATTATGGGCACTTTCTACAAAACTTCCGATATTCGACTTCGACTTCGACTTCGACTTCGACTTTGATTTTGACTTTGAAAATAATCGAGTGAATAAAACCGACTTGGTGAAAAAAACCTTTTCATCCCACCATCTCGGAAAGAGTATTTTGCTTTTCGATATCTGAGTGCAAGAGCCGTTTTTATCCGCTAGAGGTTAAAGTAAATTTAATTTAGAACATCGTGTGCACTAAGTTTGTGAATTCAAAACATCATTAAAGCTGCCTTCAGACTACGCTATACTATATAGTATAGCGCATGTTATATAGTATCGATACCTTTAGGTTCAAAGGGCGTAACCACCATTTTGAAAACAATGAGATTTGAGCCTAAAGGTATTGTATTAGGATTTTTGCCAAAATGGTGGTTACGCCCTTTGAGTCTAAAGAAAGCCATACTATATAGTATAGCACAGTGTGAACGTGTCCATAACAATGTATGGTGCGCGATATTGTCGTGCTATGAGCTATATGCTATATAGTATAGCGTAGTCTGAAATGAGCTTAAACCTAGGTATTTACTTCTACCTCCATGGTGCCGAATTTATAATACAACCTTTTTTTCTTCGCTGAGGTGGGATGAAAAGTTACGTGTTGCACTCGAGTGCAAAGATTTTTCACCTCGTGCTCTTTTGATTCCCTCGCTAACGCTCAGGATTCTAATTTTTGAATCAATTTTAGAATCCTTCGCTTGCTCGGTCATCAAAATTGAGCACGCGGTTAAAAAGCAACTTTGCACTCTTGTATAACAAATACTTAACTATTGTTTTTATTAACTTGAGTTTTTATTTTGAGTAGGTATATTTTATCATGGTAGGTAGGTAGTTAAAAGAAAAGTAGATTACGCACCTTGCTAAAGTGAGTGAATAATGCACTCGTGCTGCTTTAGTGCCCTCGCGCAAACGCACGGGCACCAATTTAGCACTCGTGCATTAATTACTCACTTTGCGCTCGGTGCTACAATCTACTATTAAGAAATAAACCATTTTTAACAACATACATGTGTAGTCTGACATAATTTCTTATTTCACAGTGTGTGTCAGTTCTGTCGCTTCCAGTAACGTTAATCAAAATGCGTTACTCTCAAACTATTCCCCAAGGAACTCTAACAGGGCCACGCGAACTTGACAAGTACGGAACCCCTTGACACGTGAATGAAAGAAATATTTCCTTGTCGTGTTTGAGTCTGTTTTATTACTTTAGAAAGAACACTTGTAGCTTTCATTTCATGTGCTCGAGGCCACTCAATAATATCTTCGAAACTATAGGAATTAAAAAGTGTTTGAAACATTTATTGATAAATAAAACTAAAAAGTTAAAAGCCAAAAAGTTCAAATGAAAAAATAATTAAAATCGGTTCAGAATTGGCGAAGATATTTTGCAACAAACATAGGTACAAAAAAAACCAATCAAATTGTATACCTCCTTTTTAAAGTGTTACAGTTGTAATAAATCTCCAAAAACTAAATAATAAGTGAACAGTACCTCTATCATGAGTTTTTTTGACGTATAGTTTCGTTAACGTAAGCATATTTTGAATTTAAAATACAGCAGTTTTGGAACATTTTGATGAAATTTTATACAATTTGCACATTTAAAAAAATACAGAGAAATTAATTATGTATTTAATTTATATAAATATTGTGTAACAAACGTGTATTTTCAATTCAAAATATGCTTACATTATCGATACTACACGTCAAAAAAACTCATGATCGGGGTACAGAAGTGGCAAAGGCGCGTGACCTTGTCGCCGCTTTCGAGCAAATTATATAAGGTGGCTTCTTCAATAGCGTGCGTTTAAAAATGTGACGTATGTGATCAGAATTAAGTTTAATTTTGTACTACATTGGATGCTTTGACATTGACTGCGAACCGGCGACACGCGTCTGGGAATAAAATCTAGTAGATGAAATTCTGTAGTGGTATCATTTAATGTGATAACCTAATCAACTCTCCCTCTTACTTATAAACGCCTCTTAGGCCGACCATACACGGACTGCTTGAGCGGTTCTGCTTCTGCGCTGACTGAGCTCTCGGTCTCGAGCAGTTGGACTGCTCGAGCGGTTCCGTGTACGTGTGTACATAGAAGACTGCAGTTTGCAATGCAGTCGTTGCTTGAAGCAGTCGATACTGACTGCTTCAAGCAGTGTATGGTCGGCCATATATTTAACCACTGATTAAATACACAACTATCCTTGTCATTTGTATGACAATGAATAGAGATGAGAATTTACATAAGAGCTGTTTAATTTAATCATCGTTCATAAGTAAGGGGGTTAGTGTATAGTTTAAACTACCCTCCACTTTTGTTCCTCCCACACATCTCCGTTCCTCTTTGTCCCTCTAACTGCAAAATGATTGATACACAATTCAAATGCGACTCCTCAACCCCTGTGGTTGCCCAACTATTCACAACTTTTGGGATCCCAGTTTATGACTTGTTCTATACTTGAGCCTTGGAGTATGAATATGACTAGGTATAGATCGTCACGTAAAAAGAACGCTGAGCGACACTGGAGCGCTAACAATCCAGCGTTCCTTTTACGTGACGGGACCTTTATATTATACGTAAAACTTTATTATGAACCAACAAAACAAAGCATCAAAAATAAGCTGCAATACCTACCAAGCTACCAATTACTTTATTCAGTTTCTCAAGTATAAATAGGTAGTACCTATAAAAAAATGGCTTTAAGTGTCGGTCTGTTTGTTCCCTTAGTTCTTCTAAACTGGACAATGGATTTTAATGCAGTTTCCTTCATCATTTAGCAAAGGACACGGCAGACGCCCATCGAACGTTGGGCTTCAGATTGTGTATGTCGGTACAGATATGAAATTAGTTTGGTGTGATCGAGTATTTCAAGAGTATTTCAATTCTTTTTTTATTTGTTTTTGTACGTAATTGGGTTAAAGAGAAATCTTCGTATTTGTGACAGTGAGGTTAAGTATGGTGTGAATGATCCAATGAAGTGCAGCCCGACTAATGAGTTCTTAATTCAAAGGTTTTAGTTGCTGTCGACATGATATTCTGTGGAGGTCCAATGAAGTACCAAAAAGGTGAGGGTGAAGCATCTTCCAGCGCCATGGCTTTCGGATATTATTAAAAGCGCAATGTCGAAAAGGGACAAGGCCAAAAGACGGCACAAAAAGAACCCTACTGAAGAGAACTGGGCTATGTATAAAAAGATGCGTAATCGCTGCAGTCGCATGTGTAGGGATGCTAAAAGACGCCACATTCACGACTCCGTACAAAACTTCAACACAGCACAAGTATGGCAATTCCTTAAGTCCCTTGGTATCGGCAAAGTTGGGAACGACAGCACTCCCGATATGGACCTTAATGCAATTAATATACACTTCTCTAGATCGCCAGTTACTCTGGACGATAATATCAAATCTTCTACTCTTAACTATCTCTCTAATCTTTCTCTGCCACTATGTACTTCGTTTTCTTTTCAGCCAGTTACAGAACGTGATATTAGGAGGGCCATTTTATCCATTACCACGAAAGCGGTAGGTGATGATGGCCTTCAACTCCAGATGCTACTTCCTATCCTAAATGTACTCGCTCCCGTCATTCTACACATCA
The DNA here is from genome assembly GCA_948465475.1 of Thalpophila matura. NCBI lineage: Eukaryota > Metazoa > Arthropoda > Insecta > Lepidoptera > Noctuidae > Thalpophila > Thalpophila matura. The sequence continues at coordinate 11,534,066 of OX419198.1, read as the reverse complement.
TTAACTATTCCCTCGAAACTTCCTCCTTCCCTTCTGCGTGGAAGAAGGCCCATGTGATTCCTCTACCCAAAGTTTCCAACCCCTCCTCAGTATCCCAATTCCGTCCAATATCCATTCTCCCAATCCTATCCAAGGTACTCGAGAGTGTTGTTCATAATCAACTGTCTTCTTATCTCTCTTCTAATAGCCTGCTAAGTCCTTACCAATCTGGTTTCCGACCTGGCCATAGCACAGTATCGGCACTAGTCAAAGTAACTGATGACATCCGACTGGCCATGGAGAACAAGCTCCTAACAGTTTTGGTACTACTGGATTTTAGCAGTGCGTTTAATTCAGTTGATTATGACATCCTCTTGGGAATTTTAGCCTCTCTGAATGTATCTCCTTCTGTAACTGCCTGGTTTAACTTTTATCTTAGGGGTCGCTCGCAGTCGGTTCGCTCTGATGAGGCCTCCTCTGAGTGGTGTAATCTGACTGCGGGTGTGCCTCAGGGTGGCGTCATTTCTCCACTTCTTTTCTCGGTTTTCATTAACGCCATCACTAATGTATTAGCTTCGTACTTCCATCTCTATGCAGACGACTTGCAGCTTTACCGCCATTTTAAACTAGAAGAGCTTTCAGAAGCTATTGACGCCATCAATAATGACCTTAATAACATCAGTCAGTGGGCTAAAAGGTTCGGCCTTTTAGTCAATCCTTTAAAATCACAAGCTCTCATTATTGGTGGCAGATATCTCCTTAATCTTTTGGATCACCAGTCTCTCCCGCCGGTCCTTTATGATGCTGTCCCTATAGCCTACTCCAAGAACGCTAAGAACCTGGGTGTCTTCATAGACTGCAATCTGTCCTGGAATGTGCACATTGCGGAAGTAAGCAGGAGGGTGTTTTGCTCGTTTCAGTCTCTCAAACGTCTCCAGAAGTTCCTGCCATTTCAAACTAAAATTACTCTTGCGCAATCTCTTCTTCTACCACTTCTGGACTGCGCTGATGTCTGCTTTCTCGACGCAACTGAGGAACTTCTGGATAAGCTCGAACGCCTGCAGAATTTGTGTATCCGCTTCATTTTCGGCCTTCGGAAGTACGATCACGTGTCGGAATTCCGGACGCGACTGAGGTGGCTGCCTATTCGGCGGCGTCGTGATGCTCACATTCTATCTTTTCTCTTTTCTGTTCTTTATAATCCTCATTCTCCTATATATCTTCGGGAACGCTTTGAGTTTCTTATCCCTAGAGGAAAGCCCTGTCGCTGCTCCTCTTCATCTCTTCTCCTTCGGACTCCTCGTCATACCTCTGCCCGTTACGATGGATCTTTCACTATTCGTGCAGTTCGCCTTTGGAATTCACTGCCACACTCCATACGTGATAGCCCCTCTTTAGATGTTTTCAAGAGAAGAATTAAAGAACATTTCCTATTACCATGATCTATAAATGTATGTATTATTTTATTTTATATAGATATATTTGTTTATGTATTATGTTTATGTACGGTGCAATTTGCACATATTTGTTTAGTTTATATAAGTAAGTATGTATGTTTATAATTAGTATATTATAGCCTATTGTGCACTTATCTCTATTCTCATGCTCTCAAATCTCTCTATCACTCTAAGGTTTGCTGTAAGAAAACTCAATGTTGAGTTAAGCTCGCCTCTGTACATAAAATCTCCATATAAAAGTTGTATTTAATATTTGTGTGTACAATAAAGAATATGAATATGAAAGTACAGCCCGACTAATGAGTTCACAATTCAAAGGTTTTAGTTGTTGTCGACATGATATTCTGTGGAAGCACGCGGTAGCCAGCATGCACCCGTTTTTGTTTTATTGATTTTTTCAAAATGTCAACGGCATAATCATTTTATTTCTTATTTATTTCGATTTTTGATTTCAATTCTAAGGCCATGTTGTTTCAACTTACAGTTACGTATCTGTAACCGTCAAATATGGCGGCTTGTACGACAATTTCATACTGACTTACGTACTGACTTACGAATACGTTTGAAGCAACCCGCCCTTAATCTCTAAGACAAATTAGGCAAAGAACAATTAAAATATATTTTTATTTTTGGTTAAGCTTTTATTACTGTACCATATCAAGCCCAAAACTACCAACGTATATGTGTAGATATAATTCCTACGTTAATTATTATTAACTTACTACGTTATTATTGCGTTAGTTTATTCTATCAAGATTTCTGTGTTGTGTATAACAATACAGAAATCTTGATATTTTGACATGTCACCACATCAGTAGTTGCACCCGTGCGAAACAGGGGTAGGTCGCTACTTCCTAGTATTATTAATAATACGTAATAAAATAATCCAATCTGCAAAAAAAGGTTTAGTCTTGCCGGTTAACAAGCGATCTACAGCTAATTCATACTCAGTCACTGCCCTCAAACTTTGTCGTGAACGTTGGGGGTCAGATGGCAACGCTGATGTCTTTAAAGTTGCGGTGAACGAGCGTTTTGTGGTGTGTGGAACCTGGGTGACATACTATGCCTTGCTAGGTAAACCTGACTGGTTAGAGTGAGCGGGCGTTTGATATTAAGGTGGATCCGTCAAGGTTGTGCGCGAAATTCAAAATATCTTGGGTTTTTTGAAAATCGCAGCGCTGTTTTACGTTATATGTTGATCAAAATTCGATTGGCGACAGTAATGATAATAAAGTTACTAAATAATAATCATCAAAATTGTAGCCCTAGAAATTATATTTGAGGAAAATCGTAATGTTTTCCCGAAATAATCGTATTTTCCTCAAATATAATTTCGAGGGCTATATTGATGATTTAATATGACCATTGATACTAATTTAAGTAAGATTCTTGTTATGACATCAATCTACAGTAAACTAAAATAGTTTAGTGCTAAAGGTGATGGCTAAAAAAATACCCAGAGTCGACACAAACTTCTTATTTGCGATCTGAGTAGGCTTATTTTGTACAATAAAAAATGTTTTCATTTTATTCGAAAAACTGTGGGATTGATTCTTTTGTCTACAAATCCTTCTAATAATACTATGATATTTTCAATGTGAGATCAATTGTTTCATAATTGTGTCAGTTATATAAGGTGCTTTCAAAATATCTGCCATGGCTTTAATGGGAGGTAGTATTGTGTTTATAGATTAGGTACAATAGTGAAGAACTTTCGTACCCCGGAACAGTTAATTCAATTTGAGAAAATAAAGAAGTTACTCTACTCTGCATAATGTGGTTCACAAATTACGCGCGATGTGTCGCTTCGTCAATGAAAACAACTGCTATCTCTTTCCATCTGTTCTATGAATGAAAACTGATATCAGCTGACTAGTTCGTCACTACGGTAATCTACTAAAATTTATACCTACGTACTTTTTTTGTATGAAAAAAAAATATGACAAATAATCAATAATTTATCTTTACTATTGTAATCTATAAACACAATACTGTCTCCCATTGCAGCCGTGGCAGATATTTTTATAGCACCTTATTATAATGCAGGTCTCTCAACAACTGCATATAAGCTTAAATACAGACTAAACTTTTGCCCGCGACTCCATCCGCCTGGACTACAATAAATGGACCAGTTTAAATGACCTTCGTAGTGTAGGGTGGCTAGAACTACCAAAAGGTCAAGCTGTAACTTCCATACCCCACGGATTTCAAGGTTTGCACTTTGGTACCATCAGATGTCTATTAAAGCTAACCCGTTGGTAAACATTTCATTGCTGTCGGTTCTGGGTTTTCAGTGTATGGATTTTGAGCCATCTCCTTTTATTAATCATCTTATGTCTGAAACGCATTATCTCAGCGGCCGGACTGTACCTATGTACTTACAATAAATTGAAGAGCTACCAAAGAATATCCGTTTCTATTGCAAGAATAGTGTGTGTAACGGTCTTGTGTTACAAAGTCAGTGATTCAGTCCTTCTTGAAGTACCCTAATACCATTATAGAGATTAGATTGATCGAGTGCTCCTACATGAAGGATTGGGTTTTGTCCGCGACCCTGTGATGTATTGTCACCTAAGCTTTTAAGATTATCTCCTTTATTCACTCTACATACACAAAATTTTCATTTTTAGGGTTCCGTACCTCAAAAGGAAAACCGGAACCCGCATAGGATCACTTTGTTGTCCGTCTGTCACCGGACCATAAGTGGAGCCATCTGCTCATAGATGGCGCCACTAGAAGTATGCAGTAGCGCCGTCTATGATTAAGATATGATATATCTACTATGGTGTAATAGCGCTATTGCGTATTTCTGAACCCTTAGGGCGCGAGTGGAACTCGCACTTGTCCAGGTTTTCTCCATAGGAACCACAGAAATCTATATAACTAGCACTTCGCCCGCGACTTCGTCCGCATGACTCACAGGAACTGCGCAGTTTTTCGGGATAAAAAGTAGCCTATGTTACTCAGTGATAATGTAGCTTTATACTGGTGAAAGATTTTTTTAAATCGGTCCAGTAGTTTCGGAGCCTATTCAATGCAAACAAACAATCAAATCTTTCCTCTTTATAATATTAGTATAGATAAGTCAATAGAAGTGGCAAAGGAGCGTAACCTTGGCGCCGCATTCAAGCAAATTATGTAAGACAGGAGATAATCTAAGAGAGCGCGCGTTTAAAAATGTGACGTATATGAAAGGAATTAAGGTTTTTTTTTTTTTTTTTTATTCTATGATAGGCTTGCGCTTGACCGCCATCTCGCCTGATGTTAAGCGATGATGCCACAGTAAAAATATGTACACCAGTACGGAAACTACGTACTAACGTTCGAAACGGCACACTCACACAAACACGCGGCAACCACTCGTCTTGACGCGGCACTCACGACTGACAGCACCGCGATGTCCGCTTAGAGGTCTCGTCGATTCGCGTGTTTGTGTGAGTGTGCCGTTTCGAACGTTAGTACGTAGTTTCCGTACTGAGGCCCTAGACAAGTTACTTTTCTGTTAGCGTTAGCGTCAAACGCTACGGATAAAATGTATGGAAATGACATTTGTGAGTCACGTGACTTTTCCGCAGGTAATGTCATTGCCATACATTTTGTGCTTATCGTTTGGCGTGAACGCTAACAGAAAGCAACTTGTCTAGAGCTTCTGGTGTACATATTTTTACTGTGATGATGCGGTCTACGATGGAGCACGCTTGCAGTTTAATTTTGTATTACATTGGATGCTTTGACTTTGACTGCGAACCGGCGACACGCGTCTAGGAATAAAATGTAGTAGATGACATTTCTATTGACTTATTACATATTTAGATTGTGATAGGAACCCACGCTTTGGAACCGGCATAGTTTCATCTTGCTAACTGGCTGGCTCTTTGACAATGCAAAATGAATGCTTTGACTTTGACATTATTTTAAAAATATAAAAAATAGTAGGTAGGTACTCTACTGGCATCAAATGAATAAATTAGTGTCGTGAAACCTTTTATTATCGCTTAAATCAGTGTTCCGCAAAGCGTGTGCCGCGGCACACTGGTGTGCCGTGGTCATAAGTTGGTGTGCCTCGGAAAAATAAGATTTTGTCTTAAGGCCCCGGTATACGCCAACGGCCTTGAGTGATTTGGGCGGTATAGCTTGAGTGTTCTGCGCTGAGCTCAAGCAACGCGACATACATCCACCGAGCAATACGACTCGCCTATCAAGGAGCGCGCTGTGCAGAATTAGACGTATTATTACTTTTTAGTATCTAAAACATAAAATAAAAAAAAAGTAACAGGTATTATTATAGGTAGTAACATAGTCTTTTCACACAAAACAAATCATGAAAATATCTTAAGCGGTTTGAAAGTAATTACGTTTTTATGTTTTGGGTAGACACGAATTCATGAATTTATTTCATTAAGTATTTTACAACAATAGTTAAATATTCACAGGTACGATTGATGTATATATGAACTAGTTTAACATAAAAAAATTGCACAACTAACCTGCATTATTTGACGGCGAAATAAGAGATTTAAAACTGGCCGTTACCATTTACCTTCGCCTTAAAGTTAAATTCACCAGGCGCTTTTGTTTCCTCGCTTATTGTTATGTTGTATTATTTAAGTAAGAACTGATTTTTCATTCAAGGTGTACCTCCAAAATTTTCCGACTTCCTAGGTGTGCCTTGAACACAAAAAGTTTGCGGAACACTGGCTTAGATCATGACCTCAGATCATAGAAACAAAGAGATGTGCCAAGGCGCTATCGAGCTTGTTGCCTGATCTTGAGCAAATTGCTCATATTAAAAACGTACGCGCTGGCGACGAACCGAACACGATCGATGGTATAAATACAGTGTTTTAGTTTAGTGCTAGTGTTGAGTGACGATTAACAGTATTAGATTGAGGGTGTGCGGAATGTTCAATGCGTGGGAGATCTTTTTATTCACAAGGAGCGCTTAATTATGCGCGTAATTGTGTCGAAAAATGTACTAAATGTGGCATCAGTTGTTCCCGTACTAATTTGCTATGATGGCATGTCTCCTTGTTTCTATGATCTGAGATCATGACCCTGTCAGCATCAAAACTTATAACAACGCACACTGCTGGCAGATGTTATCGCAACACTAGTTTAGCGTTGTATTTACACGATGACATTAGTTGCGTGACATTAGTTTTATCACAACTTCGCGCTTAGCACAGACATTTTGGTTTCACGAAACTAATGCATGTAGTATGAAATTAGAAGTTTACACGTGAAATTGTTGATGAAATTAATTTCATGTAGGTAACTAATTGTAGGCCAATTAGTTTCGTAATGTAAATAATACTTTAAGTTCTCTATTACATGGAACTTTAATAGAACTCGTGAAATGTGGATGTTACTGTCAGGGCTGCCAACAATACTGTTAAAAAATATATTGTTTAATAGCTCTATAATAGGTATTATTTTTACTGTTCAATAAAAATAAAGTAGGTATGTAAAATACTGTTATTTTTATCCAGGCAATAATAAATTGTCCTTGAAGTATTGGTGGTTAGGTAGATAAAAGAAATACTCACTTATAACATAAATAAATAAAATGATGTAGCCATTACCTAAATTTTAAAAGCCATCTGCTTAGCATTCTTTTTGATTTTTTTACCCAACTACGAAAAAGGAAGGGTGATGAGTTTAACAGCCTATGTATGTATGTTTGTATGTATGTATGTATGTGTCTATGTATGGATGTTCGATCGTAGCTCAAAAACTACAGGTCAGATTTTGACAAATGAGGTATCGGTTGATTCGTATTTACATTAAGAGTACTATAACTATAGGCTATGCTCTTTGAAAAAAAAATCAAGATGGCCGACAAAACGTAAAAAAGAGGACCAAAAAAAATTAAGTTCGCCCGATTTTAACAAATGGGGTGTTTTTGGATTCGTCTTAATCCAAAGAGTATCGTGAGGTATATGGTGTTACAACAAATCCAATATAGCAAACACTGGAAATTATAAAGTGTACAATCTGTGACTTTCTTGCTACTAACTAGCGCCATCTCGTTGATTGAGACTGTGACACTTACAGTCTGAAAGTAAATGCAGTGATTGAGACCCAAGCCACCAAAAAAGTGTCAAATAAAACAAGAGTTAAAAAAACTAAAACCCAACTACGTAAAAAAACCAACTGAAAAGCATAAAATAAGAAAATATTCAACACATCGGTACAGTGGTGTCCAGGTTATAGCCGTAGTCGCATGCCGTCATTAAGCAGCCATCACAGGTCATAGCGGCATGCGACCACGGCTATAACCTGGACACCACTGTACCGATGTGTTGAATATTTTCTTATTTTATGCTTTTCAGTTGGTTTTTTTACGTAGTTGGGTTTTAGTTTTTTTGCTCGGCTCCTAAGGATCGTAGCGCGATGTTAAATAGCGTAGGTAGGTACAGTACCCGGCAATAAATATTGCACATCGAGTTTGAGAAAGAGATAATCGGCTAGCTTCGGCTTTGTAGAGCGTCGTATCCGTCACTCATACCTATGTGACGTTTTGTCGCCGACTTGTTTATTAGATACCAGACTGTTAGTGCTTCGTGCGACAGAGATGACGCTCTATAAAGTCGAAGCTAGCCGATATCTCTTTCTGAAGCTCGATGTGCATTATTTACTGCCACGTACTGTACATAGGTTTAACCTTCCTCAAGAATTATCGGGCTATACAATGCAAAAATAATGTTTCAAATCCGACTATTAGTTCCAGAGATTAGCGCGTTCAAACAGAAAAGGACAAACTCTTCAGCTTTATTATATTATACACCGTGTAATTGACAGGTTGGCAAAAACTGAAACTGTAGCTTCATGACCATGATTATGACTGAAAAACGTTGGAATTTTCCGTTTTTCAACTAGATTTGTGTTCTATTCATTTGTTACAACAAAATCCAGCCCTAAAAACACAATTTTAGTGAAAAAAAGCAAAAAACTTAAATTCGGCAATGTAATCGTAAAAGAAAATTCATACAACCCGCGCGGAATCAGCTGTTAGCTGTAAAAGTTTACTGGCCTCCGTAGTACCTACATCATTTCCGGGAAAATATTTCACTATCAAAATATTAACAATACCAGTCTGAATTCATACTTTTCGTTTTTGCCAACCTGTCAATTACACGCTGTATAGATTTTCTGTACAAAAGTTGACAACCCTAATATACTACACCTCTGCCTTCGGGGAATACAGGGGTGTCTACAAAGTTTTAGGGCAGAGGGCAGGTAGTTATAGATAGGTACTCAATCAACCAATATTGACGTACGTCTATATGTAACAGAAATGGAATACCTATATTAATACTAAAGGCGGGTCTCATGCGCCAAATTTTGAACAAAACATTGTTTTACGAACATGTTCACGAACTTAATTCATTCATTCACCCGTCTCCTGCGATGTTCGATGTTTTTGTTTTGCTAAACAAAAACATCGAACAATGTATGACAGGTATGCATGCCATTTCAAAATGAGTTCCGAAGACGTCTTCACTTGTTGAATACTAAACACAAAAATGAATGACCTCACCCCCCGCAGGCGAACGCGGGGATGTTTTCCGCTAGGCTCGGCAAACACGTTTGAGTGTTTTTGTTCGACAAAACACGTAGGCCACGCCCCTTTTTCGTTTACATTCATATGTTCGATGTTTAATGAACACTCAAACACGTCGCAGGAGACGCGGCTTAACAAGCAAATACAAATTCCAATCGTAGGCCCGTATTATAGAACGACATAGGTACTCGAGCACAGATCTCGCCTCGAGCATAGATTTAAAGCCATTTGATTGGTTGAAACTAGTTTTAAACAGAGATTGATACTTGAGTTTTGTTCTGTAATACGGGCCTAAATAAAAAACTCAAAATAAACGCCAAAAAAACTTTTTTAAACAATTTTTAAAATTCGAAATGCCGCCAAATATCAACCAGCTGTCAGAATATCATTTACTACATTCAGAACAAAGGTTAGAAATAGGTAGGTAGGTAGGTAGGTATATATTTTTCACACGGCCAGGAATTCCACGTAAAATTCGCGCGTAAAATATGTGTGTGCTGTGAACAGAAACGGAATAAAAAAAATAAACCCGAATGCCGAATGATTGATGGAGTATTCACGATGATAGCGTTTTATCATTTTTTCTACACAAACCCGTGATTTTCGGCGGAACAATCGTCCATTGTTTGGTTGTTTCTGCGCAATTTATGCGGCTCCGTAATTTTACGTTGAAAAGATCCATTTGATGATGATAATCGCATTTCCTGAGGACATTATTTGGACGAACTCATACCATTTCTTTGAGAAAATATTTGGACGATAGAAGGGTGGAAAACGTTATCAATAGATATTTCAACTTTGGTAATAATTCGAACTCTTTAAGCGCCTTTTATGTAACTTTAGCGTTTGGAATAACTAAAATACTTCAATAAAACATTGTTTAAATTCTGGCAAGTTGTTAGACAAGTTGGTATAATAGTATTGTATTTTCAAAGTGATTTATGGCCGAGAAATGTGAAATATTGCTAAGAAAATGATCTTTAAGTTACGTGGTAGTTAGTCAGCCCAAAGTCGCTGATCTTATTACTGTAAATTCTCCAGACAGGCTGTTATTTCATCCTATCGTTTTTCAAGCTATTGCTTAGTTTCATTTTGAAAGGGTTCTGATTTATTGCGAGCAAATTTGAATTTCGTTTTAATGCTTGCAATTTATAAGAAATTACATGATTAAATTAAATAATATTAGATAAGAGCATGGACATATTATAAAGAAGACGGAAGGAATCAATGTGAAATTAAATGAGCTTTTTATTTTTTTTTTGAAATGGCCTCTCGCAGTTGGCTTCTAACAGCCGTCACTGCTTAACGCGGACTTCTGGTGAGGACTTACAATGCCTCCAGCCAGGCTTAAAACTAAATAAAAACTACAAACTAAGCGACCACACGCTAAGGGCACCCCCTAGTGGGGTACGGGCCTCGGCTTAGGGCGTCGCTGGGAAGAGGGAATCATACTCGGCGGCGGACTCGGGTCATGATGGGGATGTCGCGACGGGCCTCGTCGGCGAGTTCGGAATGGAGAAATTAAATGTGAAATGGATTGTAAATTTGAAGTTGGTGAGCCTAAATTCAAATTGTGCCGTGCTACGCTAAGGTAAAGGCTAAGTTCAGAAGATCGCGCGGGGCCGCGCGGGGCCTCGCGGTTATGTAAACGATGATACTGTTTTATTGAATTCTTGTACCGCGCGGTTCGTTGCACCGCGCAGGTCCGCGCGATCATGTGAACCTAGCCTAGGGGCAGAAGGATGACGAAGCTATCTTCATTTTAAGGCAATTTTGATTATGGCCTGAGCTATTTCCGGTATCCCTATCATGAGTTTTTTTGACGTATAGTTTTGTTAACGTAAGCATATTTTGAATTAAAAATACAGCAGTCCTGGAACATTTTGATAAAATTTTATACACTTCGCACATTTAAAAAAATACAGAGAAATTAAAGTATTTAATTTATATAAATATTGTGTAACAAACGTGTATTTTTAATTCAAAATATGCTTACGTTAACGATACTACACGTGAAAAAAACTCATGATCGGGGTACTGATATACTGACTAATACAAAAGTGCTAGTACAAAATATAGAAAGCCGTAACAGAACTAGAAACATACTAACAGTACGCCATCACACGAATGAGTTCACTCAATTTGTCACTAACGCGAGGCTATTGTCATGACGTCACACTGTTGACATTTCCCGCGTTTTTGTAATGGCCGCCATTGTTTTATGGTGTTTGTCGATGTTGGATTTGAATATTTGTTGTGTTTATTTTGTTATTTTTCATGGAGTCTGTTGAAAGGCTTGGCTCATATTTTTGGGCAACAAAATGATGACATCTAGAGCCGTGCTACACCATGTTTCGTAGTAAAAAAGGAATGGTTAATAATTTAACCACTGATTAAATATACAATTATCCTTGTCATTTGTATTACAATGAATAGAGATGACAATTGACATAAGAGCTGTACCCCGATCATGAGTTTTTTAGACGTGTAGTATCGTTAACGTAAGCATATTTTGAATTGAAAATACACGTTTGTTACACAATATTTATAGAAATTAAATACTTAATTAATTTCTCTGTATTTTTTTAAAATGTGCAAATTGTATAAAATTTTATCAAAATGTTCCAGGAATGCTGTATTTTAAATTCAAAATATGCTTACGTTAACGAAACTATACGTCAAAAAAACTCATGATAGGGGTACTGTTTAATTTAATCATCGTTTACAAGTAGAGAGCGTTTCACATAAGAAATTCCTTCGACGCTATGTTGGCTGCCCTGAATGTATACAGGGTGGCAGGTTAAACAGTGAAAATATTTTAAGGGGTCATTGTACTCATCATTATGAACAACTTTTACTATAGGACCAACCCTGAAATCGCAAAAAAAAAATCAGCTATTCCATACATTTATGTTCACATAACTCAACAAAATGTATGGAACAGCTGTTTTTTTTTTCGCGATTTCCGGGTTTGTCCCGTAGTAAAAGTTGTTCATAATGATGAGTACAATGACCCCTTAAAATATTTCCACTGTTTAACCTGCAACCCTGTATAATATGTTGCAACGTTTTTAACGGAGTTGGAAGTTTTTTTTCAGTACTAATTCTCGTTCACCACTTTTTAGTGTCCTAGGCATTGAATATAACACGTAAATCTACAAAAAGCATAAAACGTTAAGAACTACACAGGGGTGACAGATAGGGGAGCCAACATCGCGTCGAAGGGACTTCTTACGAATCTTACGTGAAACGCTCTATAGGTAAAGGTCTCCAAAACATTAACGATGAAGCATAAGCATAGCATAATCGGCCTATAATGTTCCCACTGCTGGGACACAGGCCTCCTCTGTGAGAGGGAGTGGGCCGTAGTCCACCACGCGGGCCCAGTGCGGGTTGGTGGACGTCACATCTCTTCGAATTTTTTGGTTCTAGGACATGCCGGTTTCCTCACGATGTTTTCCTTCACCGTTAAAGCAAGTGATAATTAATTTCTAATACGCACATGAATTCGAAAAGTCAGCGGTGCTTGCCTCGGGATCGAACTCGAACCATTCGCCATGGGAGGCACATGGTTAAACCACTAGGCTATCGCTGGCTAACGATGAAGACAACCCAAAGAATACCCAAGTGTTACTGAACTCTGAACCTCTCAAAGAACATAACCCACAATTTTTCGCTTGGCTGCCTTCCAAACTGAAATGAAACAAGCAATAAATAAGCTGTTCCGAGCTGGATCGGCGATCATTGGAAGTTAGGGACATAACATTCAGTACCCTGGTATGGTAAAGAATAGAAACATATCTTCTAGATTTGTGAGTACTATTAAAGCTGACTGAGGGATTTTGTCAATTAAGGCAGCTAACTTTTTGACTGACTCTATGACAATTCCCGTGTAAATATTCTAATAGAGTATTTTACTGCTAATCTAAAGGTACATGATTTTTATGTTAGTTTTCACTTGAACGAGGTTACTGAGCGCCGAGTGCGATCACGACACGTACACAAGTGTTTTCCTGTAACTGTAACTGTGTAACTGTGACCGCATGGTTGTCGCAGTGGCTGAGAGATTGGCTGCTGCGCAACGTGTCGCGGGTTCGATTCCCGCATTGCACATCGGTCTGGCTGTTTGTGTATGTGAAATTTGTGTTTGTAAACGCACCCACCACACACTGGTGGCAGCTGGATGAGAGTGGCCGAGGATCGAGTTAAATGGCGTGCAATTGGTGAGGCCTATGTCCAGCAGTGGACTAATACGGGCTGATGATGATGATGAAACGCACCCACGACACAGGAGAAATCCTAGTGTGGGGCAACGTTTTTTCAAAAAAAATTAAAAAATAAAATAAAATAAAAACTGTCATCCACTCCTAGAGCAGTTGCAGATGCGCGAAGCGAACTTAGATAATATGTAAAGGATTAGACATTTTCAGGCTTCTATGGAGACAAGACTGGCCTGAATTCTGAACCTGTCAAAAATACGCACAATTGTTTCTGGCGCCCACCCAAAATGAAATGAGGTAGGCAGTAAATAAGCCGTTTCTAGTCGGATCATTCCAAAGTTATAGGTCATTCATCTTAAGTAATATTCTTTTTATTTTTGTTTTTATTCTGATGTGATGATCATTATTCTTTATAAGTGGTACTTGGCTTTTTATTTGGGCATTAGTGTCGCCTCCGTCTTCAGTGACTTTATCTTTGGTAGGTACTTAGGATGCCTATTTTGGGGATGGTAAAAATTGTAACGTCCATTTGCAATTTTTTTTTGTTTACAACCAACGTTCACTGTCGGCTGTCTTTACTACGTTAGCTTTCTAGCTGACTGGCAAATATTTTAAATAGTAATATCAATACGAATACGATGAAGATTGAGAATAAACTGAAAAAAAAAAGTTTTTTTTTTTATACAAACCTGACCACGGTTTTCCCTACGTCTTATCATCATCTTAAGTACATTGTAGTCGGGACCCATTATATGACTTCTACCCAGAAACACGGGGTCTATTTTCGGTTAGCGTTCTTTCTTACTTTTAGAGAATAGCGCGTTCAAACAAACAAATAATCAAACAAAAACTCTTCAGCTTATTATTACATAGATACTTATCTAAAGAAAACCTTAACTAGATGTGCGATGTGTGTTCCGTACTTAACCATAGACATGTAAACACTATCACCCTATCCCGTACCAGAATATAAACGGCAAATCCATAAACAAAATTGGACGGAAAATATAAAATATAAAAAAAAAATCTGCAAACATACTGTGCTCAATATTTTATACAACGTTTATACAGCCTTTATACAACCATTCGGTAGTGCTGACAGCACAAAAAAGGGTTCCTATAAAGATAACAGCTTTATTAGAGCGCTGTGGCATCCTTGAATTTATTATACACTTGCGATCACAAGACATGATAGGAAAATTCTCAGATCATTGAAAAAAGGAGATATGCCATCATAGCAAATTAGTACGGAAACCACTGTCGCCACTTTTAGAACAGTTTGCGGTTGTGACACAATTACAAGCGCTCCTTGTGAATATAAAGATATTTCACGCGTAAAAAAATCCGCACACCTTCAATCTAACACTGTTAATCGTCACTCAACACTAGCACTAAACTAAACACTGTATTTATATCATCGAATGCGTTCGGTCCGTCGCCAGTGTGTACGTTTTAAGGCGCTGATAACTGCCAACGGCCTTGAGTGATTTGGGTGGTATAGCTTGAGTGTTCTGCGCTGAGCTCAAGCAACGCGACATACGTCCACCGAGCAATACGACACGCCTATCAAGGAGCGCGCTGTGACGAATTAGACATATTATTACTTTTTGGTATCTAAAATAAAAAATAAAAAAAAAGTAACAGGCAATATTATAGGTAGTAACATAGTCTTTTCACATAAAACAAATCATGAAAATATCTTAAGCGATTTGAAAGTAATTACGTTTTTATGTTTTGGGTAGACAGTAGGTAATTCATGAATTTATTTCAATAAGTATTTTACTACAATAGTTAAATATTCACAGGTACGATTGATGCATATATGTTCTAGTTTAACATAAAAAAATTGCACAACTAACCTGCATTATTTGACGGCGAAATAAGAGATTTAAAACTTGAGATTTACGGCCGTTACCATTTACCATCGCCTTAATTACGGTCAATGTGACGATATCAAAGCGTCACGCTCAATAGCGCCATGGCACATCTCCCTTGTTTCTATGATCTGAGGGTAAATCGAAGGGTATTTGTGCGCGTACCAAGTTGTAAGGATAGAGAATATGACATTGAGTGCTGATCGCTTGTGGTTAGGGAAAATATTCTTACACCTTGAGTAGACTACAATAAAGTAAAAAAAGTCGATTTTTTTTTGGGAATTCGATGAAGAAACTTCTCATTTTATTATTACCTACCACGTTTTCATTATCTCCCTTTCTTGTCTGTCTGTTTGGTAATTTTGAAATTCATTTTTCAAGCACTTCCTGGCATCACATTATCACCTAAGTAATGAGCGATAAAAAAATATGTATTATTATTCTTCATTGGGTCGGAATTTTGTTGATTAGTTTACAAGACGTGGTTTAACGATAGTTTTAGTTTAGTTTTTTTGTTTGAATTCACCCGTGGATTTCACAACATACAATTGACCTAAGCCAACACTATCGTTAAACCACGTTTTATAATAAAGGGGATACTATCCCACAACTGGGCAAAAGTCTAGAAATATAAACAACGAAATCTATACAAATAAATAAAATTGAAGTGTCTGTTTTTTTTTAATTTTTGTCTGTCTGTTTGTTCGGGCTAATCTACGAACCGACTGAACTGATTTTGTCGAGACTTTCACTGGCAGATAACTGATGTTATAAGGAGTAACTTAGCTTACTTTTATTTTAGAAAAATAAAAGTAGCCTAAGGGTTCGTGCATAAAAAAATAAAAACCATGAAACCCAATATTTGTTAGAGTAAACTTTGCCCTTGCGAAACCGGGGCGGGTTATAGAAAAAAAACAATAATTAAATAATTACTTACATATGTATTGGAAATCAGTTTTCACCTCGTAAAGTTGGTTAGCAAAACCATAAATGAGTTAACAGTCGTGCACGCCGTTTATTGGCCGTAAGAGGGTAGAATGGAGTTTTTATGGCGCGCCATAATATTGTTTGACTAGCTACTACCTGCGGGATTGGTCGTCAAATATCTAGGTGAACTTTCTTTGTTTAAGAAATAGCTTTCGGAAATACAGGGATTCAGATTTCCACACAAACTTAAAATAGTTTATTTCTATGCCTACCGTTTAATAAGATATTGGTGCTAATTCTGCTGTTTATAAAATTATGTCTCTTTCTAACAAAAAACATGAGAAAGAAATAGAAGGCAT
Organism: Thalpophila matura; assembly: GCA_948465475.1. Classification (NCBI taxonomy): domain Eukaryota; kingdom Metazoa; phylum Arthropoda; class Insecta; order Lepidoptera; family Noctuidae; genus Thalpophila; species Thalpophila matura. The sequence goes on along the minus strand of OX419198.1, from coordinate 11,517,686 downwards.
TCGGTCCTGTCAAATTAGTCCACTTGTTTAATATTTAGTTACCATCGCTTATAGGTAGTAGGTATAGTTAGTAGGTAACAGCTTATAGGTCACGATTATTTTCACGCTTAAGGCTGGCCGCATACGTACGATTTCCCTATACGTTTTCCAAAGACTCGGAAGTTCGTTTTTCCGCATTTGAACGCGCGGGCTGGCATTCCAAACGTACGTACGGAATGTGTTCCATTCGAAAAACAACGAACGTGTGCGTCAGTCAATGTATTTTATTAGCGTTTGATGCATTCGAGTCTCCAAATTAGGAAAACGAATTCAGAAATCGAACACGGAACCTATTCGTATGTGGCCAGACTAAAGAGCAAAGATTTATTTGAAAGTTCTTAATATTTTCTGTCCCCTTTCAATGATATTTATAAGAAAGAGATATTATAGTGTGATTAAAATTAGTTGGGTACGATTTACAATAGAGTTAGCACCAATATCTTCATTATGCTTCTATTTACACAAATATCACAAAATGCTCTAACACCTGAATCCCAAAAAAACTATAAGTGCCGACAAACAAACAAACAAACAAACATTTTGGTCTGTGCGAAGTTGACGCACGACCCGTAGTGCACTTCGTCAATTTGTACCTCTATTCCCTGAAGGAGTAACCGGAGATGGATAGTATTTATACATTTCGACACTTATATAATATGAAAAGGTATGAGTTCGTACCCGAAGACAAACAGCAGCAGCAGACGACGTATCGTCGCGACACGACTACTGGTTTCTATGTATTTCTATAAAATACCTTCGATAGCTAGCGACACGTCGTCTGCCGCTACGGGCCGAGCGGCAGACGACACTGTCGCCCGACCTCAGATTAGTAACAGTGGGTGGACACTATAATACACACATCAAAAGTGTCTAGGGATCAAGCATTTTTATGCGGATTTCTTGAGATTGAGATGTGGCTTTGTAATAAATTTATGATTTTATAAATTTATATGGATCCTTTTTGGTGCATTTCATAATTTGAATCAGGAACTCTCAATCAAATTCGAGTAAAAGATGAAAATAAGCTGTCAATATTTTCCCTATAAAAACATACAACGCATTGAAGACATTATTAGTGCTACTGTTTCCCTACTACTGATTAAAACCAACGTTATTATGGAGCGGCGACGTCATTTAAGCAGGGAAGAAATGCTCAGAGCCGTGGGAATGATAGAAGCTGGTTCCCGGCAACGTACTGTAGCTTTAGCTCTGAATACAAGTCAGAGTGTTATCAGTCGACTTTGGACACGTTACCGAAGCACTGGTACCGTGGCTGAGCGCCATGGAGGACGGTATCGCTGCACCACACGGAGACAAGACCGATACATTCAAATCTTAACTCGAAGAGCTCCAACAATAACCGCCATGATGTTAGCCGTGAGGCTTCATCACTCTTCAGGGAACATAATTAGCGACCAAACAGTCAGAAACCGCTTGCATGAAGTGAACCTTCATTCCCGAAGACCGCTACGGGTACCACCTATAGCAATGCACAATCGTAGGATTCGATATCAATGGGCTCTTGAACACAGAAATTGGGCAGAAGAACAATGGCGTTTCGTGTGCTTTTCTGATGAGTCTCGTTTTGGTATGAGACCGGATACAAGACGTATACGACACTGGAGAACCCCTGGACGCCAACAGCGATTAAAATCCTGCCAGGAAGTCCATCCTTATAGTGGTGGAACCATCATGGTATGGGCGGGTATTTGGATCGGCGGAAGAACTGAGTTGATTTGGATCAGAGGCAACCTCAACGCTCAAATTTATGCTGAGACGATTGTATCAGACGTCATCGTTCCTCTACAAGTGCAAATCGGTCCCTTATTTCAGTTAATGCATGATAATGCACGACCGCACACCGCAAGAGTTGTAAGACAGACTCTCGCCGCAGCTAACATCAATGTCCTGCCCTGGCCTGCTCAGTCGTCAGACTTGAACCCGATTGAGCATGCATGGGATATGCTACAGAGAAGAGCTCTGCCGAATATGGAGGGTATCCAGTCGCAAGAAGACCTTTTTTTGTTGTTGCAACGAACATGGGCGGCCATTCCACAGCGTGATTTGGATGAACTCATTTTGAGTATGCCAAACCGATGTTCTTGTGTTGTTAGTGTTCGCGGTAGAAACACGGATTATTAATTGTTTAAGTTACCCAATAAAATTTTAAAGAAAACTGTTATTTCAGTCTTTTTTTCGAACTTTAATGTTAGTGGTTCAAATGTCAAAAATCCCTTTATTAGGAAAATGGCAAATTTCTTTATTAATGCAAAGGTGACTTGGTTTATCGTTACTGTGACAAACGAAAACACTTTATTTGATGAATCCTTAAAGAAAATTTTAATTAATATCAATCAGGAGAAAAGTTATTGCAAAAATATATGTTGATCCCTAGATACTTTTGATGTGTGTACATTGAGATTTGTCAAATTATTCTTGAACTGTGATGTGTTTCGAGATCGTACTAGCCAGGGCTCATTCTGTTGCCGTCTGGTACTGCCGTCTGCAGTTGGGTTCGGAATCATGATTGCAGCGACATGCGACATGACGCGGCGACACGTCTGCTGCTGTTGTCTGTAGTCGCGTACGAACTCGTACCTTAAGCCTGTTGCCACTAACCGGGCACAAATCCAGATTGAGAACCCAAAACCTTAGCAGTCTCAGCACCTCCAGACCAACGAAATAGTTTTGGACATTACCAAATCCAGCTTCGATAACCGCCGTCCAATTCCGACAAGTTCCGATCTGTTCCGATCTCCTCCGGTAGCCTATTTCCGTGCTTTTGCCGGCTTGCTTTATGTAGCTACTAGGCTACTACCTGCGTGGATCAGTTCCGATAAGCACTGGTAGATCGACGCAGCCTGGCTACTTTCTTTCTACCTGAATGCGGCCTAAACTGGAAGTGGATCCTACCCTATTGGGAAAAGGCTAACTGGATGATGAAAGTTGCTTTATAATCTGAAGAATATTTTCTTTAAAACCGAGCTTAATACGGAGCGATAAAAACTCACCCTGTATAGAAACAATTTCCCCACTCACTTCATACAATTAAGTTTTATAATAGTGCTATTACCAAAGACGATTGCTTATAGCACTATTATAGGACCGTTATAAGACAGTTATATGACTGTTATGAGCCGCCTAATGCCTTTTATGACAGCAAGTCCTCGTTAACATTGGCTGTTCAAATACTGATGTCTTTAATTGTTTACGGACGGGTTTCAAGTTATTTTATTTCATGAAAAAGAATAAATGTACGTTATACCTAAAATAACAGCATCCTGTAATTATAATTACTGTATACATGGTGAATTTTGTTGGTTTTGATCCGGAAGGAGGCCATTAAATTCATAATTATAAACAATTTCTTTTATGGCACTAACCCCGAATTCGTGGAAAAAATCTGATGAAATTGCTGTTTCGTCAAGTGACAGGGGCGGGATTTGAACCCGCAACCTCTGTCGTATCGTAACGTCGCTTACTACTGAGCTACCGTGTCCTGCTCGCATCAGTTGAAATTTTAAGTCTTTTTGTATACGCCTCTTATGAGCGTTGGTTACTATCTATCGAAGACTAATACACGGACACGCATTTCTAATACACGTTATGTAGGTACATTATGCAAATCTATGTAGGTATACTCACTACATCTGTTTAAAACAAAGTCGCTTCCCGCTGTCTGTCCCTATGTATGCTTAGCAATGGATTTTGATGCGTTTTTTTTAAAAGATAGTGATTCAAGAGAAAGGTTTATATACCCGTGCGAAGCCGGGGCGGGTCGCTAGTAATATAACAAAGCTGTAGAGTTTGTTTGTTTGAACGTACTAATCTCTGGAACCACCAGTCTTATTGGGAAAAATCTTTCAGTATATGATAGCCAGATTTATAAGGAATAGTATAGGCTATTTAACATCACGCTACGACCCTTAGGAGCCGAGCAATGTGGGTGAAACTGCGGGGCACAGCTAGTATAGTACAAAAATGCAATATCATTGAAAAAGTATTTCTCCCACTCTTTAAGCTTGAAGCATCAGGTTAGCATTCTGTGGGTAGTAAAAAATTCACTCGTTGGCGTTCAGCCAATATGCACTTGTATGTAGCGGGTTTGTCTGTACTGGGTTGTGGGTAGTTGGGGAATTTAGATTTCTTGTAAAATGTCCGGATTTTATTTTGACATAGATTTTTGAGTCTAAAATATACAGATGAAAATATATATTTTTTTAAACTATTGTGTGAGTCAAACTGAGTACCCCAATGACATACCTAGAGGGTAAGCCCGACGCATTTTTTGGTTTTAGAGAGTTTTTTTTTTTTTCATGGATTGAAGTGAGTTAATGTCGTTATTAAAGCAATTCGTAAATTAAAAATCACTTACATTACTGGAAAGTGAACTTAATTAAATATCTCTCAAACGAAAAGAATGCGCCAGGCTTGCCCTCTAGGCACGCCGCCGCCGCTGACTGAGTCCGAGAATTGAACATAGTATTATTTATTTGTACCTGAAATCTTCAAACTAATGAGGCAAAAAGAAAAATCTACTGTCAACACAGTATTTTTATATTTTTTGTTCTAGTATTATTTCTTCTAACAAGTGCTTCAAAATAAGAGGTAAAAATGCTGCATATATGAATCACTATAAGCCGCTTTGTTGCGATCACACTATTATACTAAAGACTTTTATCGTGCAATTTATCTAGGTATCTTGAGATAAAATAATTAGGTTTTATATCTCTTATACACCAGGCTTCAAAACCGGACAGGTACTTATCAATATGACTTTTTCAATGAGGAGCAGGGTTGAAAGAAAATCATGATTTTTTTATTTTGATCAAATCAGACATATTGTTTTTTTAAGAGTTGGCAACATTTTATTATATAGTAGAATTTGAATGATAACATGAGTGCTAACACTGAAATGTTTATAAAAGGTTAGGTATTTATAAGGTTATTTTCAAAAAAACGTGATTTAAATAATTTTGTTTTAAATGTATGTATTTGTTTTTTTTGTGTGTACCTAAGTTGTCTTTAGTGTCAATTTATTGTTGTTCTTAGTGTCATATTTGCTGAAAGCATTAATTAATAGGTAGATACTGCAATCAATTGAAATAAATAAATTACCAACAATGAGGCTACCCAAACAAAAAAAAAAACCGGACAAGTGCGAGTATGCCTCGCGCCCTAAGGGTTCCGCTAAATGATCATAGATGGCGCTACTGCATACTTCTAGTGGCGTCATCTATGAGCACATGGCTTCACTTATGGTCCGGTGACTGACGGCGGACAATAAAGTGATCCTATAAGGGTTCCGTTTTTCCTTTTGAGGTACGGAACCCTAAAAAAGCAGAAAGTGCTTTGCTACTAATTTGAACCTTACAAACAAATTTATTAGCCAAAAGACCGACTTAATCCATGTTAATATGAACAATGGTTTAATCATATCCCTTTATGGCGTGTCAAATACACATTTAGTTACTGCCATAATAATAACTGTTGTAACTAATTGATAGTTTAATTTTATTGGTCGTTAACTCCTTTACGAGGTGATATGGAGCACCACTTGGGCACAATATTGGGTAGAATTAGTAAATTAACATTTCTTAGAGGAGGGACATTGGCGACGCTATAACTATCTTTGGATGTCTTATGACCGTTCCCAATAATCGATTTATCGGCTGGTTTGCCTATTAATGATCGATTTTTGACATTACTAGTATTACTACTATGGAGCTTAAGTCAAAAATTTATTTCTAGTAGGGGAAAGAGCCGATAGATTGGTTTTTTTGGGAACGGCCGATAGGTAGTAAAAGAAAATAATTATTTATTCTACATAATTGTAGGAGAGGTAAGGCACAGAAGAATATTTCGCTCAATCTAGAGCAGCTCGACTGGGGAAGTACCTCAACCTTACAAAATACCACAGCCAAATAACGTTACTCTTCGGTAGTGGTGTGTTCCTGTGGTGAGTAAGGTCGCCAGAGCTCCTGAAGATGCGCTGTGTTGTCAGCGGGGGACCTGCTTGTCCTCCAAGCTGTCGGCACAGTGAACCCTCATTTTAAAGGCTTGGCTCGCATATTGATACTCGGTGTTGCAAGCGTTTATTGGGCTAATGTAATAGCTTACCATTAGGTGGGCCGTATGCTGCATGAAAACTACATTAATGTCGTGAGTTTGATACCCGAGTAAGGACTGTGTTTTTTTTTTAAGCAGTGATAGCCTAGTGGTTTAACCATGTGCCTCCCACGGCGAATGGTTCGAGTTCGATCCCGAGGCACGCACCGCTGACTTTTCGAAGTCATGTGCGTATTAGAAATTAATTATCATTTGCTTTAACGGTGAAGGAAAACATCGTGAGGAAACCGGCATGTCCTAGAACCAAAAATTCGAAGACGTGACGTCCACCAACCCGCACTGGGCCCGCGTGGTGGACTACGGCCCACTCCCTCTCACAGAGGAGGCCTGTGTCCCAGCAGTGGGAACATTATAGGCCGATTATGCTTATGCTAAGGACTGTTTTAAAGTCATTCGTATATCATACATTCGTACGACTTTCGAATGTTGTAGGGTCAAAATCAAGATGTTTTTCCAAATGTCCTAATTTCTAGTTTGATTACAACATGAACTGCAAAAATAATTGTACTTAAGTTTTGTTTTTATTCTCTACAGTTTTGTTGCACTGAAGCACATTCTCTAGAGTTCTAAGGTATTAATATTCCACATACCAAGTGGCATACAGTTTTTTGGAGTACATAACTAGTTTTAAACAATACTTGACAGTGATAATGGTACCGATTCTGTTGTTTACGAACTAAACTAATTTAAGTTATTAAATATATAAGTGATTCTCAAAAATCACTCTGTTGTGTGTGCTCTGAACCAACTGAGCTACCGGGTCTCGCCTGACTCATCTGAAATTTGAGACCCCTTTGTAATACGCTTCTTAGGAGCGTTTGGCGACATCTATCGGAAAACTTATGCAGTATTTCCAAGTTTTCCGATAGATGTCGCCAAACGCTCCTAAGAAGCGTATTACAAAGGGGTCTCAAATTTCAGATGAGTCGGGCGAGACCCGGTAGCTCAGTTGGTTCAGAGCACTAGCCACGGTACGGCAGAGGTCGCGGGTTCAAATCCCGCTCGGGTCATATGATTTTTGAGAATCACTTATATATTTAATAACTTAATAGAAGCATAACATGGCTTTGACATGTTTCAAATTCACAAAAAAATATACATTTATAAACTAATTTAGTCTTATTATGACTCTTTCTAATAAAAGAAACATGAGAAAGGGATAGAAGATATTTAATCCTGTCAAATTAGTCCGCTTGAATAGTTTTAATGTCAATTTAGTCGTAATCGCAAAAGGTCACTACTATTTTCCCGTAAATGACAAGACGAATAAATAAGATTTAACAGTTCTAAATATTTTCTGTCCTTTGTCAATGATATTTGTAAGAAAGAGATAAAGTGTGATTAATATTAGCTTAGTGCGATGTTCAACGGAATCAACACCAATGTGTGCCAAAGAGGTCACCATGAAAAGTGGTCTCGCTTTAACCTCTTGTGAGGTCAATAGTGCGATAGGAAAAACGCTAATATCACATTCCAAAAAAATCTAGTTGAAAACTAAGGCAAGGTTTGATATAAATCTGAACTAAAACTAAACACCTATTGGGAGCATTCGTAAGCACACACAATTATTATTTAATTATTGCAATTCAGAAATAACTGTCTATCCGAGTATAAATCGCTATACCTACCGCCAAAATTCATGGAGTAAACAAACTTATTGGTCGCCATTTAAATAATCTCAGGGCAGGTCCCTGAGATTATTTAAATGGCCACCAATAAGTTTAACAGGTATACAACTGTGTATCATGTCATTTAAATAAAAACATAATCATGTCAACAGTATTAAAACGAAATGGAATAATGTTGTAATTTAAACAATGAAAATAGCACAACACCTACTTTATCTTGCAATATATTTGAATTTGTATTTAAATTAATTAATATACATTTGTATTTCAATTTTATTCGTACATCATTATTTTATTCAGCAAATCTATAATGACAATACCCAGAGTTGTTTACTCTATACCTATTTGCAATGGAAAAATGGAAAAAAAATATTCCAACAGTTATTTCTAAGGAGTAAAATATTTTTCCAGGGACAGTATTAAAACTAATATGTATAATAAAGCTGAGTTTTTTATCTGATTGTTTGTTTAAACGCGCTAATCTCTGAAACTACCAGCGAATTCGAAAAAATATGTTTGTATATGATAGCTAGATTCATGAGGAATAGTAAAGGTTAATTTAATATGACCTTTAGGTGCCGATAAAAAAAAAACGTCAGAAAGAACGCAAAGCAAAAACTAAGTACCTACCTAATAGGGTGGGTAAATAATCCGATTTCTTTTAAATTTTGAATCCAGCCTGTACAAAACTTTTAACGTTCCAAATCTCTAACTACCCACGTATTAACTAACCAACTATCTCAGATCATAGAAAAAAGGAGATATGCCATCATAGCAAATTAGTGCGAGAATAGTTTGCGACACAATTACAAGCGCTCTTTGTGAACATAAAGAGCTCCCACACATTAAAATTTCCGCACACCCTCAATCTAACTTATTCATCACTCTAGCACTAAACTAAAACACTGTATTTATTTAGGATCATCGATAGCGTTCGGTCCGTCGCCAGCGTGCACGTTTTAACTATGGTCAATGTGACTATATTAAAGCGTGAAGCTCAATAGCGCCTTGGCACATCTCCCTTGTTTCTATGATCTGAGCCAACTACCCTCGCAACTGAACCAATACGTCCGGACAGAAACTCCGCCGAGATTGGATCGCGCCACGCAAGCCTATAATTTATTATAACTGACTCTTGGGGTCAATTAAAGGGGCTGATTAGGGGATTTTTACCCCAAAGTTCCCGGAAATGGGGAGATCTTTAATCAGAGGTTTACAATGCTGATATCATCAAGATTATCTACACCTATCTTCGAGAGTAGGTATGTTGTATAATTTCGGAGATTTATTTGGCAGATGCAAGTTAAATGTATTTTTAAGAGATTTAATAACAACTGGTTATAGCTATGGTACGGTACGCGTAGCTCAAACAAAACTACCGTGTTCCAATTGCACAACTCGAATTGAAAAAAAAAAACAAAATTTAAGATTAACACACCTCCATCAGTTGAAATTTAACTGCAAAGTTGTAGACATTGAGTTGATGTCTTGTATTAGCCACCGATAGATGTCACAAGGCTCTTAAGAGGAGTATATAAGAGATTTAAAATTTATCTGATGTGGGTGACGTGGGTGTGACACGCTAGCTAAGCCAAACTATTCCAGTTCGGCGCACTTATGGGTAATTAATTTTGTTACGGTGCCTTTGGCTAAATAGTGAAATTACACTACCGAGCGTTTCACATTATGAATTCCCCTCGATGCTATGTTGACTCCCCCGAATGTCAATGTTACGTTTTCACCTGTGTTGGAAGTTTTCTTTCAGCACCATTTCTCTTTCACCGCTTTTTAGGGTTCCGTAGTAAAACTATTATATACTATTATATATATACTATATTGGGGAGGGTTGAATGCCCTGTTGTGCGGCACTGGAACAATGCCCACATTTCTAAAGTTGCCCTTTTTAATATTAAATAACATCAACCGATTTCACTAACATAGTTTTAAGTAGTACTAACAAATTATGGAATGAAATTCTTAATTAAATGAATAAATAAATAAAATAAATAAAAACTAGGAACCCTTATAGTTTCGTCTCGTCCGTCTGTCCGTCTGTCTGTCCGTCTGTCCGTCTGTCACACCCTCGTCAAATCTACAGTTCATAACCAATCTGTATGAAACTTCGCAGTTAAATGTCTTCTGTAAACCGCCATAAAGGCCTGTAGTGAAATTACGAAAAATAAAATAACTAGGGGTGACCCCCATACATGAAACTGAGGGATGAAAAAAAATATTTGCGCGCACCTCTTTGTGTGGGGTATCGTTGGATAGGTCTTTAAAAATAACTTAGAGTTTTTTAAATGACTTTTTTATTTAAGTCTAAATATTGAGTGAACTAGGAGCTCCGAAACTCGTTAACAATGTGTGTCCCCCTGTAATTATCCAACCGCGTAATAAAAAAAAACTGAAAAAAATGAAGCTTATGGCATCTAATAAATACTTTCGATTAAAATTGGTTTGAACAAGATACGTCAATAACTTTTTGAAATATTCACTATTTTCAGTTTTGAGTTTAGACAACCGCAAAAATAAGTTTGTATAATTATCATAATAATATTATGAAATACAAACTTATATGTATTTGCGGTTGAAAGACTGAAATACTTCTTGCTACGGAACCCTAGACTGAGCGTGGTCCGGACACGCTCTTGCCCGGTTTTTAATGTCTCAGTCATTACTTTAACATTTAAATCTAATAAAACATAAATATATATAAATACCAAAAATAATAGGCACTTGTTTTAGCACTAGCTTGTCTAAAACAAGTGCGTATTATTTTTGGTAGCATTCGTGTTGAACACGTGTTTATATTTTTTGTGGTACGGCCCAGAACGTTTAAGGGCCTATGTACACCACGTTTTTTAAGCGCGCCGTCGACGCGCATTTCCAAAACGCGCTTCGACGGCGCGCTTTTTTCCTACAGAGGTCTACAGGCTGCGTCTGACTTGCGTGCGTGTCGCGTCTGTATCGCTAAAATCGCGCGGCGACGGCGCATTTAAAAAACGTGGTGTACACAAGCCCTAAGGTCTAGTTAAAGTGATAGATATAATAAGGTAGCCAACATAGCGTCAAAGGGTCTTTTATGAAACGCTTGAGGAGCGCGATTTCCCGATAGTCTCAGAAGGAGGATAATGTTTTGTAATTTCCAAAAACTTTAAGAAATCAGTCTTGCTCTCCATAAGTCCTACATCCAATCCAAGCTCCATATACATCCGAGAACATATGCAGAACGATTCTCAACCGCGGGCAATAATACCCGCTCCACAACCCCCGAGGGAAATATCGCCCGCTCGCCACCTACGAGGGTATTCGGTATTCACGTGCAGACTAGACAGGTTCCGATTGAGATTTACAACTATTGGGCTTCCGGGCTTACCTCGTGGTATTTCGTAAAGGTTAGTTTACGAAGTACAGTGTTTGTGGCGTAAAATATAAAAAAACGTACCTAAATAAAAAAAATAAAAAAGTACTGCTTTTTTACTTTTTTTTTTTTTTTAAATTAAATCCTCGTTTATGGCGCTTAGCCGTAGGGCTGCCATCACCTAAATTGGCGACGCCAGACAAAAACTTGAAAAACCCCGGACATTTGGGTGAAATTGAGTATTTTTCCCGGACTCTCCCGATAAACATAGATTTGTTTTAATTTATTACTTAGCCTTTAATCAATTAGGAATCCCCTGACACGAAAAGTCAAATAACTAAAATGGCTTAAGCTGTGCGTCCACTAGGTCTCTATCGGAGCGTACGGAGTGCAAGGATTTATCTTGTTTCGTATTGATTCATATAGAACTCACAGATAAAAACTTGTAGTTATCTATACTTATAATAAATCTGTAGAGAGGTCAATTCTGTACATTAAATATATTTTCAAAATAACTATCAGGGGGTGATTAGTGATCGATACTGATGCCAAAAATGCAATCAGTAAAATTTTTGTCTGTCTGTCTGTATGTTCCTTATAGAAACAAAAACTACTCGACAGATTTTAACGAAACTTAGAACAATTATTCTTCATACTCCTGGGCAGGTTATAGTATATTTTTCATCACGCTACAATTAATAGGAGCAGAGCAGTGAAGGGAAATGTTGGGAAAACGGGAGAAGTTACTCCATTTTTTAAGCTTCCGTCGCGTGTGCAGCCTTAATGGTTAAAGCTACATAGAAATCATGTATGACGGAAATGTTCTACATAAAATGATCTAAAAAATATCTTGTAACAGCATATGTCTATCTTTTATGGTTGCCTCACAATAACACGTGTAACTCCCGATAGCTTAGCAGTTCGGAGCTTTCTGATTGTATTACACACAAGTAGTTACACGCTGATGGAGTCGCGGGCACAGCTATTAATAATAATATTCTGCGGTTCCTTATTGCGATATTTTTCAACAGTATTGTGGATTGACATATTATATTTCCCTACTAAAATACGAAAGTTAATCTGTCTGTTACATCAAAACCATTGAACCGTGAGGAAGGACATACGCTACTTTTTTACGAAAAACGACGGAAACGCGGGCAAAAGCTAGTACGTAATAAAACTTTTGTCAACCAAAACTGTGACTACATAACTTTATGCAATATGTAACCAAAACCAGTTATTAAATCAAGTTATCTATAAGTCAAGTCTTGTCAAACTTTGGTTATTCCCCAAACAGCCGAAATAGTGTTGTCAATTTTTTTTTATGTGCGTTCCAAGACTTAAAAACGTTTTTTTATTTCATATTAATGCATGCAAAGCTGATATAAAATCGTGCTTTATCGAGTTGTATAGCACATTAACAATATTTTTATATCCTCGGTTTACCTATTATTTAAATGAGTAATATTGTTTAATTACTCTTTTAATTGAAAAACGTAAAAGGATTTAAACCCATTTCACAAAATTACGCTGTTGTACGTATTAGGTTTGTTCGTAATTTATTGGAATTTGGAGTGATGTTAATTATTTTTTTGAGTGTAATTAAATAAAAGGCTTGTCAATAAAATTGCAGAATGAAGAGTTTGTTTTGTTAATTATTATGCTTTATTCAATACAAAAAAATCGTGCCTAACAGGCGACATTATTTGGAGAATTGACGGATGTTTTTTTTAACAAAAAATGTGATGAATAATAAATATTCTGATACACTATGTGTCGACAAAATATGTGTGATGTTTTGGCGATTTTTTTAGCAAAATTGAATATATCTGTTTGAAGTTGACAATGTGATTATTTTCCATAAAACGAGATATGGAACATTGATCATTAGAAAAAAAAAAATAGTATTTGTAAATGTAAACACGAAATATTTTTAACAAATGTATTCTACAGTGTAAAAGTCATTCCACAAACGGTTGATTACTCGCATGAAAACGTGAAATGGCTTTTAAGGGCCTGTGCACACCACGTTTTTTAAACGCGCCGTCGACGCGCCTTTGTAGCGATACAGACGCGATACGCACGCAAGTCAGACGCAGCCTGTAGACCTCTGTAGGATAAAAGCGCGCCGTCGACGCGCGTTTTAGAAACGCGCGTCGACGGCGCCGGCGTGCTTAAAAAACGTGGTGTGCACACGCACAGGCCCTAAGTTGTAGCTGCTACGAAGACTACGGAACTGCTACGCTCGTAGCGACACCGCTACGCAGACTACGTTCTCGTAGTTTAAGTCGTATTTGTGTATCTAATCTTTTTAGATTAGCTTAATTATTTAGAAATTAAAAAACAATAGCGTGAATTCAATAACAGAATTTACATACAGTTTTTGCTGTGAATAATAAATTATCGTTAACACAGACAAAGTGAACTAAATATCGTTTATTGAAGATATTGCGCAAGCTTTTTCTGAAAATTTAAATGAAAAATCATTAAAATCGGCAAACATTACGCGTGACAAGATACAAAAAAAAATACAGTAGAATTGAGAACCCTCTCTTTTTTGAAGTCAGTCAAAAATACATGTGGAGCCTATACCCCGAATGGTTTACATTCACACAGCTCCGAAGTTAACTTGTCAGTTAACGTACGGATTTAACCGGCGGCGACAAGTTTAATGTTGATAGTTTCGTATGTCTGCCTACGCTTTAAAGGAAAGCGGGTATGAGGATTGACATCCTACAGCTTGTGGGAGGCGTAAGATGGGACGAAGAGTTATGGGTACTAGATGTGGCTTGTTGTAAACCGTCTGAGATTCCCGAAGGATTGAAATGTGTCTGTACCTAAATACATGGTGAATTTTCGTTGGTTTTGGAACCGAAAGGAGGCCGTTGCACTCATTATTATGAATAATTTTTATTATGGACCAACGTTGAAATTTAATGACCAACCCTGAAATTATATGTGTGAGAAATCTATCTATACCTACTATTATAAAATTGTAAAAAAGCCGTGTCTGTACATTGAAGATATTCCAGAAAAAATAGTCGGGATAGGGTAGGTACTGGGACGTAACCATGCCCGAAAATATTTTTTTTGGATTTTTTGTCTGTTTCTGTTTGTCTGTTTGTGCGCGCATCACGCAAAAAGTACTGAACGGATTTTGATATGGTTTTCACAGTTCAATAGCTTGAGGTCCAACTTAAAATCTAAGCTACGTTTCATCTAATTCCTGTGGGATAAACTAGAGATACAGCTTGACCTCTTGGTAGTACTAGCCACCCTACACTACGGAGGTCATTTAAACTGGTCAGTTCATTGTAGTCCACACGGACGGAGTCGCGGGCAAAAGTCTAGTAAAGAATAAGATTACAATGAATAAGGTTAATGATTTAAGTAAAACAGAATAATTTTGTAATTATTTTATTGTACCGGCTTCCCTTCACCTTTCAAGTGTCGAGTGGTGCGATGGCGGTAAGTTAGCTTATAGCAAGCCGTCTGCTAATTTGTGTTGTCAATCTATACTTCTATACTAATAATAATATTATAAAGAGGAAAGATTTTTTTGTTTGTTTGTTTGTACCGAATAGGCTCCGAAACTACTGGACCGATTTTAAAATTCTTTCACTAATAGAAAACTACATTATCACTGAGTAACATAGGCTACTTTTTATCCCGAAAAAATGCACAGTTCCTGTGGGACACGCGGACGAAGTCGCGGGCGAAGTGCCAGTGTAAAGTATGTTTACAGAGGACAGTCAGAAGCTCATATTTTAATAAACATTATTTTGTCGTGTGGGAACGGTGACCATTTTAATACTTAGGCCATGTTGTTTCAACTTACAGTTACGTATCTGTAACCGTCAAATATGGCGGCTTGTACGACAATTTCATACTGACTTAACGATTACGTACCTGACTTACGAATACAGATGGTTTGAAGCAACCCGCCCTTAGACTGGTAAAACTATATTTTGTGGCCACATCTAGCACCTACTATGTGAATGTAAGTGTTTGGTGGAACTGTGTGGGTAGTGTGTTCACAAGCTATTGTTATCACGCGGCGCGGCTCAGCTTTGTGAGCGAGCATCACCACGTACGACTAACTTAAGTCGAGAGTTCAGATCATAGAAACACGGAGATATGCCAGTATTTTTTTTTTTTAAATGGCCTCTCGCAGTTGGCTTCTAACAGCCGTCACTGCTTAACGCGGACTTCTGGTGAGGACTTACAAATGCCTCCAGCCAGGCTTAAAACTAAATAAAAACTACAAACTAAGCGACCACACGCTAAGGGCCTCGCCTAGTGGGGTACGAGCCTCGGCTTAGGGCGTCGCTGGGGGGAGGGCAAAGAGGGAGGGACTACTAGCTGGATCGGTACATTATTTTGGGTCAAATTTAAATCTACAGGCTCAGCGCGGGCTGGCTCGAGTAAGGGTCGGTTTGGGATATGCCAGTATTAGTACGGGAACGACTGATGCCACTTTGAGTACATTTATCGACAAAATTACAAGCGCTTCTTGTGAATAAAAAGATCTCCCACGCATTAAAAATACTGCACACCCTCAATCTAACACTGTTAATCGTCACTCAACACTAGCACTAAACTGAAACACTGTATTCATATCATCGATCGTGTTCGGTACGTCGCCAGCGTGTACGTTTTTATTACGACCAAAGTGGTCAAAGCATCAAGCTCAATAGCGCCTTGGCACATCTCCCTTGTTTCTATGATCTGAGGTTGAGAGCAATGGAAATACATTTCTAGTTAATAGTTTCACTTTGGAAGTTTGGAGGTATATTAAATAGAGTAACTAAGTTGCTTTATGATTAATTGACGTTTTCAATAATGCGTATCTATCTGTTTTGCTTACAGATAGAATTCTGACATTATAGTAATGTTTTAAGGTGCGGTTAAACAGGCTAGTTTTCTGAAAAATTCTTGCTGCAATTCTATATCGTGCAACTCAGTAGAACAATAGGGATGTTAACTACTTTTTTTTTATTGTGAATCTGTAAACTATTTGAAAAAAGACAATTAAGACCAAAAAAACCGATGAAACATACAAAATTGGCAAAGTTATAAGCGTTTTAAAATGATTTGCTAGACACGAACGGCACTACCTACTAGTAACGTAACCCACCACGTCCGCTTCGCGCGACAAAGACGGAGCGATACTCCCTCCAAAAACTTTAAAAGCGTCTATGTTTTCCATTTTGTGATAAATTATTATTTTTGCTTTTACTTTTTTGTTGTGCCTATTCCTTCTTTGAAATAAAATAATTTATTTTACACTTTTTAATAGTACGCCACTACCGTATTGCCGCAATCTTGCAGTACAGCCCGGCGATATTGAAATGAAATTAAATGATGGTACATCACAATAACTACTGTACGATATAGATCTCAACTTACGGCTCGGCACGTGGAAAAACTAGCCCGTTTAACAGTACCTTTAGGTTTTAGCGATACGTAAGGATGTAAAGCGGTAAAATTACTTTCGTAAAATTCGGTAAAATACGATATTTTACGTAAAATATTATATCTTACGGTAAAATATCGTAAGATTGGGTAAAAAACGAATTAAACTACCTACTACTAAGAAAAGTTCCGAGTCCGGGGAACAGATGGAGCCACAGTCACTCATTGCAACCAATCATCACCGACCGCGGTCCGCGCATACCACCATTCACCATACATAAGTAGCCGGTAATTTTACCGTAATTTATATAAATTACCGTAAAATACCCGTATTTTACCAGCGTTTTCGGTAAAATTACGTAATTTTGCAACCCTAGCGGTACGTCATCCTGCGACCACCACGAATGCTGCAGTGTTCGAAACGTCAGGAAAACAAAAACCTAAATATACGCGATGTAATCCATTAAAACTTGTTTTATTATAATCTGAAATTATAGTTTTAAGCTGATCTATATTTTGGCAGTTGAGAGCATGTCATGCTCGCTTAGTACCGCTGATGGTGGCGTGTGTATGGATCGCTCGATTCCCTCCAAAATGGTTGAGTTGAACGGTGCTGATGCGCGCGTCATGTCCGTGAACGCTGTCAGTTCTTCTTCGTCGGTCATCTCTTGAGTGTCTAAGTAATGTTTTACATTTTATGCCTGCATGATTTTTATTTCATTTTATGGGATTTTTAAAATATCTTATATCTTTCTTTCACACTGATTTTGCCTTTGACTCCATATCACCTAGACACAAGAGCAGTCTAGACAAAAACATATAAAATCTCAGTCTGTCTACATATTTCCGTATTCTGATACATTTGAGGCTATTGTTACATCCACGGGCTTCACAAAGAGCTCGTTAGTTTCAGTAAAACAATAGCTGCTATGATTTTAGTCGATACTTTCAGGAGTTTTGCAACATTCTCTTTGTATTTCTTTATTTATTTTAGGAGTTTCAAATGGGTATGGAAATGGGGGGTGAGTGAACCGAATAAGCGTGAAAGGACATCCTTTCACGCTTATTCGGTCCAGTATTCCAATTTTCGGGACAGTAGGTAAAAAAAAGCGGGATTATGGTTTGCAAATCGGGATAGCAAAAAACAACTAGGTTTTTCTAATCACAATCATGTTAAATTATTTTATGATTTAAAAATATTTAATTATTTATGTGACTTTGTTATAATAAATTATTTTGTATATTTAGATATTATATAATTACAGAAATCTAAAGAATATTTCTGTGGTACCTATCAATATTTTGGTGCGATGTAACATATCCGTGACATATCCGCGAGTTAATTGCATTATTTGATGACCGAAACAGCGCCATTACTACATTTTAGCGGTACCCAAATAAAAGTATAATAAACACTGTATTTTTATAAAAACAGACGTATACCTTAATGTTATTAAATAATGAGACATTCTAAAACCAACTGACACAGGCAGGGTTTGAACCCGCGACCTCTGCCGTACCGTGGCTGACGTATACCTTCAGATCATAGAAACAAGGAGATATGCCATCACCGCAAATTAGTACGGGAACAACTGATGCCACTTTTAGTACATTTTTCGACACAATTACGCGCATAATTAAGCGCTCCTTGTGAATAAAAAGATCTCCCACGCATTCAACATTCCGCACACCCTCAATCTAACACTGTTAATCGTCACTCAACACTAGCACTAAACTAAAACACTGTATTTATACCATCGATCGTGTTCGGTTCGTCGCCAGCGCGTACGTTTTTAATATGAGCAATTTGCTCAAGATCAGGCATCAAGCTCGATAGCGCCTTGGCACATCTCCTTGTTTCTATGATCTGAGCGTATACCATTAGCGTACACATAAACCACAATCGAAATGAGTTTCAGTTTTTATCAATATTATATAAAAAAGCACAAGAATATCCGTTTTAATATTAAAGTGTAGTTTTTACAAAGTATCGCCTCGTAAACCTTTTACATCGATATTCTCCGCGAGTAGGGCTACCATCCGTCCAGATTTTTCCGGATTTGTCCTGCCTGTCTATAATTATGACTTAGTTACGAATACGAACTGTTTCGCACGGTTTCACCCCCCTTGCTCGGCTCCTCAGAGTCGTAGCGTGATGTTAAATAGCCTATACTATTCCTCATGAATCTGATCATTTACAAAAAGAACTTTCCGAATCCGACTGGTAGTTCCAGAGATTAGCGCGTTCAAACAAACAAACAAACAAACAAACTCTTCTCCAGCGAAAAAGTCTCGATTTCGACCATATTATCCGGGGTTTTTGAAATCTTTGTCCGGTGTTAGTTTAGGTGATGGCAGCCCTATCCGCGAGGGACATAAATCTCTTTCAAAATATACAATTTCAAACTGAAACCAATACTTCACTGCGGTATCATTTTAGTGGTATTTGAAGTTATATTGTGATGTGAAAATGATATTGGTGAAATGTTTTGTTCGATTTTGCTTTTTAGAATTTATTGTCATTCGAGTGTCATAATAGGGTAGGTATAACTAGCGGCACCAGTTAAGATCACAAACGTCACCTGCGCATGATCTGGTTTTTCGGTCTCTTTGGCGGAATGAAGAAGACGGGGGGCGCCGGGGCTGCACGCGATTAGTTCATCAGTCGATGCTCCTCGTCTATTGGACTATTCTCTATTACGTATTGTCAACTGTCTATTGTCTATTTGGCCAAAAATATACATGCGCGATCTGTGATCATGTTTCCTGCCGCTACCTATATCTGACTAATATTAAAAATGTACAAATGAGTTATTAATTTCAAAGAACGATTAGGACCAATAAAAAAGTTAAAAAAAATCACAAAACGGAAAAGATAGACTCTTTTAAAGTTTTAGGAGAGGGTATTCTCCATCTTTGTCGCACGAAACGAACTTTGTATGCGGTGGTGTGGAGTTTACTACGATGTTCGCAAGCCGTTACGTCACCACGTGATAGTGCTTTCCCTGTCATATTGATATTTCATAATATCGAAGCTGTCAGCACAGCGAATCCTCATTTCAAAGGATCAGAAACGCGCATGTGATACTGCATTATGCCCTACCTCTATTCTCACTCTTGTATAATGCCGCTGTTATTTAATAATTTCTAAAATCGACATACGAATTAAGGCAAACTCTAATTGGCATTTCATCTGCGAAACACATACATAGAATTCCAATTCCTACATTTCCTATCTCATTCAAGACGAAATATAGTCCCGAATCCCATCAGTATCTCAATTTTCCGCCTAGAAATACCGTATGCACCTTATTTCGGGATCCGTTTACGGTGCAATATCAAAGGCATCTCTTTAACGGGATTCTCATTTGAACCGCACGAAGTCGGGACTTTGTCTATAAATGTCATGGCGACGATATTGAGTTTGTGCTACTTTGAGGATAAAGACGGCGTCGGGGAAATGTGCGGGAGAATGGCAGGATCAGGTAAGATTGGATTATTTTGGTATTGTTTGTATTTAAGTGATTTTTAACACCCGGCGGGGGTGTTATAAGTTTAACTAGTGTATTGAATATCTGCCTGCGGTATCGTAGCTCCCGAACGGATGAACCGTTCCGTACCTCAAAAGGAAAAACGGAGCCCTTATAGGATCACTTTGTTGTCCGCCGTCAGTCACCATAGATGGCGCCATTGGAAGTATGCAGTAGCGCCATCTATGATCATATTTCGGAACCCTTAGGGCGCGAGGCATACTCGCACTTGTCCGGTTTTTTTTTAAAGGTGATTTCGAGATCGAGAATGTTCCTAGCTATTATTTAAGAAATATTCTTATTTTCATATGGATCAAGTATTTTTTATACCCTTAGTACCCATAATTACTCCTACTAACTGCTTAAAAACGATCATGCCATACATTAAACAGTTAGGCTTCTTTTTTTCCATAACGTTCCACATAAGATGAATTACTAGTTTAGTACAAAGAGCAAAGTGATCTGCTTACAGCAGTAATGTTTGCATTTATACTTAATTCTCAAGAGTATCATTAACGCCGTCGCACGTGCTTTGTCTCTGCAATTTATGTGCTCTGTTAAAGTAACGCACTACTGGGTATTACATTCTGATATTTTTTTTATATCTTAACGACTGTCACTTGATTTGTATACACTTGGCTCCAAGTAAAATTATTTCTACATTTTATTTGCAGTGTATTAATCGATTAAAAGAAAAACGCGTTTTAATTCAGCATATAGACTGGTATTGCGCTAACGTAAAATTTTATTTATTACTATTTATGACACAATTAAAACATTATTCCACAATTTTTATATTTTGTCAAACACCAATATTTAAACTAGGTAGATTTGAATCAGGATTAGTATCGAATCTGTTAGTATCTAATCGAGATCGAGATTCTTATCATTATTCATGAGCATAGTTCTAAAACTACGGCTTAAGTTTTAAAATTATAAAGACCCAACACAGCTCTTCTTTTAGTGTGGTTTCCTTTCCAAATGTGTCCTGAAGTTATTTAAAGTTAATCTTTCCTACACATTACTATTCTCAAGGGGTCCCGCAGTGACGACGCACACGATGTCGGCGACAGAAATTTATGTGTACAGTCGCCGTCACACGACGTGAAGTAACATCTGATACTCAACACTCACTGTTACTCACACTCAGTTACTTATACTTAAGTAAGTGAGACAACAAATACAGTCCGGCCGCAGAGAGAATGCGTTCATAACACTTGATTAATTTAGCACTAAACTATTTCACGCTTACCACAAAAAAGATAGACACGCGTTAAACGCGAATGCTACCAAAAATAATACACACTTGTTTTAGATAAGTCAGTGCTAAAACAAGTGCGTATTATTTTTGGTAGCATCTATCTTTTTTGTGGTACGGCCCTTTATGTTAGTTTATGTTTAGTTTATGTAGCATAATCGGCCTATAATGTTGCCACTGCTGGGACACAGGCCTCCTCTGTGAGAGGGAGTGGGCCGTAGTCCACCACGCGGGCCCAGTGCGGGTTGGTGGACGTCGCATGTCTTCGAATTTTTGATTCTAGGACATGCCGGTTTCCTCACGATGTTTTCCTTCACCGTTAAAGCAAGTGATAATTAATTTCTAATACGCACATGACTTCGAAAAGTCAGCGGTGCGTGCCTCGGGATCGAACTCGAACCATTCGCCGTGGAAGGCACATGGTTAAACCACTAGGCTATCATTGGTGCTATAATAAGAATTACTTATATTAGTATCAATAGTGTTTATGAACGATGACAATATTTTTAATCGTAATATATTTTCCACTTCAAAGTTTCGTCGCCCATACAATCACGAACTGTCAGGAACGTATTCTCTCAGGACTATAAACGTCATGTAGGTATGAGTGTCAGAGACGAAGCTAGCTGATTATCTCTTTTTATAGCTCGATGTGTATTATGTAATATTTAAAACAATAAAAAATAAAATCCCTTCCGTTGTACAAAGACACATATATATCTAAACACTATGCAGCGTTAAAACCAAGGGAAAGAGTGTTTTCGATAAACTCTGGCACCCTCAGATCATAGAAACAAGGAGATATGCCATCATAGCAAATTAGTATGGGAACAACTGTCGCCACTTTTAGTACATTTTTCAACACAATTACAAGCGCCCCCCGTGAATATAAAGATCTCCCACACATTAAAAATTCCACACACCCTCAATCTAACACTGTTAATCGTCACTCAACACTAGCACTAAACTAAAACACTGTATTTATATCATCGATCGTGTTCGGTTCGTCGCCAGTGTGTACATTTTATATACGGTCAATGTGACCGTATCAAAGCGTCAATTTTAGTAGCGCCTTGGCACATCTTCCTTGTTTCTATGATCTGAGCTAGCACCCAATGTAAGAATAACTTGTGTTTAGGGTGCCAGCGTCCTCGCCTATAATAATAATACTGTACATTATAAGAACGTAAACTACGAGTTAACCCATCAATTGTAGTTCAGTTATGTCGCGTACAGTCTGCAGCCCAAGTCCTGCTGTTGGCACAAATGAAATGTTCTTAGCGACGACGGCTTAAGCTGTTTTGATCGCTCGTTTGCCTCTAGTGTACCGTGGCTACAAGTTTTTATGTTAAGGGATATTCCCGATTTTTAAGACAAATCGTTTCTATATAAATATAAGGAAGCGATGGACATCTGAGATGAAGGTCTGTGTCAATAACAGTGGACGTAAAATTTTCATTTAAACTCTGTATTTTGCTGTGATTGTGAAATAGAGTAATGTGACCTAATGTTTAAAAAGTATGTACCTACATTTATTATACACACTTAAATATTATATCAACTAATAAAAAATCTATTTGTTCTAGAAAAAGTTCACATTCACAAGGTACTTTCACAACATTTGTATATTTCTAGTACCTATTTGACGTTAACTATTCGTTTCATTCGGCTTGATAAGACCTTTTTAACATTAATAAAGAACTGTGACTTTTTTTAAACGTACATAAAAAAAAAAATTGAATCAGTTTGGAGTGTGGAGGCCTTCATCTCTTGACTGCCTAAGCAATTGTTTTTTCATTTGATACGTACCTACATGAATTTTATTTTATTTTTATTCTAAGGGATTTTTAAAATATCTTACACTGTCCTCAAATATTAGAGCATAAATGTTATCTAAGAAATTGTATAATTGAATTTGTTGAAAAAGAGTAACCATGGAGTTTCTTGTCCGTTCTTCTCCATAGGAATCTACGTTTTGGAACGGGCAACAAGCTCCAACTAATGGACAAACGGACTGACAACTATACCTTGACCATTCAAAAGTGCCTGTAAATGGTCTAATTGAAATAAATGTTTTGACTTTGACCTAGGGTAACAGAAGTCTGTTACCCTAGGGCCTCCACACTTTTAAATCCGGACCTGCATAGCTATTCACAACCATTCGAAATGCTTCCGTGTCGGAAATGACACTTGTTCGATGGTCTACTTTCCGAACCGATGGACTTGTAAAACGCTCAATTTAGCGTTTTTTAAACGTTTTACGAGGCCATCGGTTCGGAAAGAAGATAACCGAAAAATGTCATTTCCACCGACACGGAAGCATACCGAATGGTTGTGAATACGGGCTGGTCTGCGGAGTTGTCCTTCAGTAGTATTGTGTAGTTCAGTTAACTACTACTAACTTAGGTTGCCGCGTCTCTTATTAGTTTACGGCACGTGGAGTGTCGATGTTTGTAACTTACACGACACCGCTCGATAGTTACCTAACCCTCTAATCAGTTCACTTGTTATAAAGTAACATAGATAGTGATCCTCAGTCTTTAGGTAAAATAAGTTAACTCGGCTTTGAATTTGCATCTAATCTATTATAATACTGTAAAAAAGCCGTGTCTATACATTGAAGATATTTCAGAACAGTCTGGATACAGTACCGGAACGTAACCATGACAATTTTTTTTTTTTAATTCTTGTGTGTTCGTCTGTTTGTGCGCGCATCATGCGAAAGGTACTAGATGGATTTTGATGTTGTTTTCACGGTTTGGTAGCTCGAGGTCCTAGTTAAAATCTAAGCTACATTTCATCTGATTCCAGTGGGATGAAATTATGGTGGCATAATAGGCGTTGTCCCAAAAAAAAACAATGATCATAGTTACTCTAAACTGCAGCGGTCTCGCTTCTCTAATTAGACGAGTGTCGCCTCTCACAACGCGACAAGTGTCAGTGGAGTGTCTGGCCGCTCTCGCGACACTAATTGCTGCAAGCCAGGTGAATCACGTCGTTTGTTTGTCATTGCGGTAATTTTGAGGGATCAGCAGTGGTGTGGTAATGGGTAAAGTGGTTGGGATACTGAATAGGCTAAATACTTGCTCCTTACTTATAAACGCCTCTTAGTTTACCACTGATTAAATACACAACTATCCTTGTCATTTGTATGAAAATGAATAGAGATGACAATTGACTTAGGAGCTGTTTAATTTTATCATTGTTTATAAGGAAGGTTTGATTTTTAAAAATAAATTCACCAACAATAAGTAAAATCCTGTTATTGTTAAGTAAATACTTACTACTAAATAGCCCTCTTTTGTGTATCCTAACCACGACGCGTCACTACACTACCCTTATCTGTTTAAATTCATCTAAACTGATGTTATTTTTCTCATTTGAACTAACGTGCGACAAGTGAGTCGTAACTTCATGATATTACTAGGGAGTCAGACAATATTAAAAATATGATTTAAGGATTTTATTATGTTGCGGGTAAAGTTTGAATATTGAACGAAAAATTTCTAATAGTTCTAAGTATACAGGGTGGCAGGTTAAACAGTGGAAATATTTTAAGGGGTCATTGTACTCATCATTATGAACAACTTTTACTATGGGACCAACCCTGATATCGCGAAAAAAAATCAGCTGTTCTATACATTTTGTTGAGTTATGTGACCATAAATGTATGGACCAGCTGATTTTTTTTTCGCGATTTCAGGGCTGGTCCCATAGTAAAAGTTGTTCATAATGATGAGTACAATGACCCCTTAAAATATTTCCACTGTTTAACCTGCCACCCTGTATAATGGGAGATTTTTTAATAACTTATATTTGATAATTGGCTTGCGTTTGACCGCCATCTTGCCTGATGTTGTGCGATGATGCGGTCTACGATGGAGCACGCTTGCCTAGAAGAAGCCGATTCACTCGCGATTTGAAGACACCCAGATTATAGTAGTTATATCATATAAAAATATCTTATTTTGCGATTACTGACTTATATTTGGTACGAAACCCTTAGGGTGCGAGTCCCACTCGCACTTGTCCAGTTTTATATTTTACGGTAACAGTAAGTGGGTAGGTACATAAAATCGTTTAAAAAAGATTGCTTTTTAAAGGAATATTTTAATAAAAAAATATTATCCTCTTGGGTGTAGTAAAGTGCTCATCATTTCGTAGGAAATTTAAAACTTATTATTATTCACGCTAGGGGGCGGTACGTGTTCCCCCCCTTTCTTGGATATCCCTGTTTTATCCTCAAGTTTCTTTAACTCAGACGGGAAGGTAGATTCGTAAGCAATGTTTATGTGACGAAACTGTTAATTACCACGTTTTTATTATACACGTATGGGAAAACTTACCTCAAAGACGGTTGAAATCAAGTAAGCGCATCAAATAAAAACAAAAAATTCATAAAAAATAAGTGTTTACTTTTAAATAATAAAAATTTAACCGTCAATGTATGTTGTTTGGAATTTGTATCGTAAATTTTTGATGTGAAATACAATTATTATTATAAAAACTGCTTTTAAAGGTAAATTAAGCGGTATGTTTGAAGTTTTTTTTATGTAACGAAGTACCGTCAAAAATGTGTTGACTTCCGACAATGTCTGCAAAAAGGTCTTGAAAATGTCATATATATATTTTTTAGTTTAGATAAGTCGCCATTATGGAGATAAACTGATTTAGCAAACTGTACGAACTGACAGCGACTTAAATTCGATGTGTAATATTTACTACCGCGTACTGCTGTGATAGCCTAGTGGACTGCTGTGATAGCCTAGTGGTTTAACCATGTGCCTCCCACGGCGAATGGTTAGAGTTCGATTCCGAGGCACGCACCGCTGACTTTTCGAAGTCATGTGCGTATTAGAAATTAATTATCACCTGCTTTAACGGTGAAGGAAAACATCGTGAGGAAACCGGCATGTCCTAGAACCAAAAATTCGAAGACATGTGACGTCCACCAACCCGCACTGGGCCCGCGCGGTGGACTACGGCCCACTCCCTCTCACAGAGAGGAGGCCTGTGACCCAGCAGTGGGAACATTATAGGCCGATTATGCTATGCGTACAGGCACGTGTTTAAAACCGTGAACGACCACCCAGCTTCTACCATTTTGCTTAGAATTCTATTTACTCCCTCTATGTACGTGAAAAGTAGTTATATTCCATTTACAGTCCACCCCATTACCCCATAAAACATAGTTACGTGTTTAAGGCTTCATACCTCAGATCATAGAAACAAGGAGATGTGCCAAGGCGCTATCGAGCTTGATGCCTGATCTTGAGCAAATTACTCATATTAAAAACGTACGCGCTGGCAACGAAACAAACACGATCGATGGTATAAATACAGTGTTTTAGTTTAGTGCTAGTGTTAAGTGACGATTAACAGTGTTAGATTGAGGGTGTGCGGAATGTTCAATGCGTGGGAGATCTTTTTATTCACAAGGAGCGCTTAAATATGCACGTAATTGTGTCGAAAAATGTAGTAAAAGTGGCATCAGTTGTTCCCGTACTAATTTGCTATGATGGCATATCTCCTTATTTCTATGATCTGAGCTTCATACCAATATAGTGGTGCTTAATGAAAATTTATAAATGTAACGATGCCGGTTGCTACGTGCAGGTGGAACTTCGAAACTAGTTGGTGTAATGTTATTGAAACCTTGAAGTGGGTGTAGGGATAAAGTAACTATTGGAGTAATTGCGTTGATTATTTCTAGTACTTTGCCTGTGATTTCGTCCGCGTGACACAGAAACCATGCATATTTTCGGGATAAAAGGTAGCCTATAGCACTCAGGGATAACTTAGCTTTATTGGAGAAAAAATATTTTTTCAATCGGATCAGTTGTCCCGGACATTATCCCTAAATTTTACCACTCCAAAATATTAGTCATCATCATCCGCCTAGCCTTTTTCCCAAACATGATTGGGGTCGGCTTCCAGTCTAACTGGTTGCGGCTGAATATCAATATTTTACATGGAGCGACTGCCATCTGACCTCCACAACCCAATTATTGGGGAATACTGGTATTCGAATGTAAGACCAGTTGTCAGACTTTTGGGGTCTCGATGTGTAAAGAACGGTCACCCATCCACTGACTGACTGCGGCAAGCGCAGCTTAACCTCGCAGATCGATCGATCAGCGCGGCTGTCATTTAGCCCAAGCCCCTCACTCCAAAATATTAGTATAGTTAGATTAAATATCTACTTAGTAGTAATATTAAATATCTAGTTAGTAGTATTTTTTTGGGAAAGTATTCAAAAGTTACTGATTCTCGGCTTTAGGAAGCTTGATGAAGTTTCAGTCAAATCTTATGTTAGTTTTTTTTAATAAATACAATTTATTTATAGTGATTGGCCTATTGATTGGGCCACATAATAATTATTAAGAAGGGAATTTAATTCCCTGTTTTTTTTTCGTATAATTCTTTTCAAAAAGGGTCGGCGGGATATTTAAAATTTTGAAAGTGGTCCGACTACAATAAGGTTAAGAAACCTTGTGAGAGTTCAATTTTTTCTTTTTAAGTTACGGAACCCTAAAAAAGTCACAACTCCCAATAAATTGGGATAATGACACGAGGAGAGCGAATTCTTGCTCATCAAGATATTAAAACGAAGTTCATATAGAGATAAACCTACCACAAGATTATCACCTCGGTAATAACCTCACGTTTGAATTTAACTGCCCGGAACAAATCCAACTACGCGCAAGTTTGCGTCTATGATCTTACATACCCCGTAAATGAGCGCGCATTGATAAAGATTAAGATAATCCTTTAAGATTCTACTTGGTATATACAGCCTATTTTGTACCGACACGCGGCGTGATATCATCTTGAGGGGCTCGTGGCTAAATGACAGCCGCGCTGATCGATCGATCTGCCAGGTTAAGCTGCGCTTGCCGCGGTCAGTGCTTGGATGGGTGACCGTTCTTTACACATCGAGACCCCTCCGTGCCTCGGAGAGCACGTTAAGCAGTCGGTCCCGGTTGTCATAGGAATATCTTTGACAATCGTTACGGGTAGTCAGAAGCCCTAAAAATCTGACAGCTGGTCTAACATTCGAATACCGGTATTACCCATTAATTGGGTTGTGGAGGTCAGATGGCAGTCGCTCCACGTAAAATATTGATATTCAGCCGAAACTAGTTAGACTGGAAGCCAACCCCAATATAGTTTGGGAAAAAGGCTAGGTAGATGATGATGATGATGATGACGCCGCGTGATATCACCGCGAGAATTGCCAATTTTTTTGCGAATTTTCGAGGAATAAAGTCACGGTGAGATTCTCCCTCGAACGTTCGCAAACAAATTGTGCGAGTCGATACAGAATAGACAGGTTATCGATGATGCGACCTACGACGGAGCCATTGACCTATATGTCCCTAGACGAGCAGTTCTGAACATTATACATGTCACAATCAAGTGTTGTGCGGGCACAACACAAGCCTCACATTCACGACGTTTGATGCGGTGAGCAATAGACAGTGCCCGCGTGTGAGGCATGATTTTTGTTCAGAACTGCTTGTCTAGGGACATATAGGTTAATGGACGACGCTAATAAAATAGAATAGACGCCAATACAATTTTGACAAAACATGCCAATGATCCTAGGTCCTTTCAGACATATATACTATCACCCTTTCTGCCACTAACCACAAAAGGAATTTTTAATAGTGGACTTTTATTCGAAAAAGAATATTTAATTATTAAAAAGTTTAAATATATTTTAGTATCATGTTTTTTTTTCGAATCCTCTTAAAGCGTTGACAGAGTATTAAATATGCATTTGCATATATCGTATTATTCAAAAATAATAGGTACCTAAGAGTCAATAGTCAAAGTAGCGGCATATAAGTTACATTATTTAAAATAAGGTTCAAAAGTTTTCAAACGCGTTTTTTTTTCGTTTCCATACCTAATTGCATTTTTTTTTACTTAATAGGCTTGCGTTTGACCGCCATCTTACCTGATGTTATGCGATGATGCGGTCTACGATGGAGCACGCTTGCCTAGAAGAAACTGATTCACTCGCGACTTGAAGACACCCAGACCACAGTAAAAATATGTACAGTACGGAAACTACGTACTAACGTTCGAAACGGTACACTCACACAAACACGCGGCAACCACTCGTCTTGACGCGGCACTCACGACTGACAGCACCGCGATGTCCGCTTAGAGGTCTCGTCGATTCGCGTGTTTGTGTGAGTGTGCCGTTTCGAACGTTAGTACGTAGTTTCCGTACTGGTGTACATATTTTTACTGTGCCCAGACTGTAACTGTCGGGGAATATCACTCGGGCAGCGCATTCCATTGTTTGGTGGTTTTCACGGTGAAAGTGGAATCAAAGCGCTTCGTTCGGGTTTTTGGTCAACCATGATACAGCAGCTTTTTCGTGCTTCTGGTCGTCCGATAGAAAAAAGGGCAGAAGGGGATAAATCATACAGATCCTAAGCACACCCTCCGAACCGATAGACTAGCAACTTTGCGTCGATGTATACAAGAAAGTCAAAGTCAAAGCATTTATTTCAATTAGACCAATTACAGGTACTTTTGAATTGTCAAGGAGTCTGTCAGTTAGTAATAATGATGAAGCTAGATGCCCGTTCCAAAGCGTAGATTCCTATGGAGAAGAACGGGCAAGAAACTCCATGGTTACTCTTTTAAATCAAATCATTACAAATTATCATGGTTACATTGTTTTTGTCGGAAATAACACAAATATGAGAGAACAATGTATAAGTCTAGAATAATAGTAAAAACAGCTCCAAATATTAGCCATAGCAGTCCAGAGATGACCAGTCCCAACAGACGGCGCCCGTTCACGAACATGACGCATGAATCAGCGCCATTTAGCTCAACCATTTTGAAGGGAACCGAATGACCCAACGCATGCGCCACCATCAGCAAGACATTTTTAGTGAGCATGACATACTCTCAACCGCCAGGCAGCAAACAATTAAAATCTTAAGTAGTACCTAAATGGCTACACTGTGCACAAGAATAATTTTAAGAAACAGAAACATGTTTTTTGCGACTTGTTCATCCTTCCACTAAACCAATTTATCATATCTGGATTAAAATGCACCGTAGAACTCGCAGAAGATTGCAACTATAAATAATTTCAGCTGTTTCAGGGTTAGTCAGCAACATTTCATGTGCCTCCGTGTTTGGAATGTGAAAATGTAGCTTAGAAAAGTTTGTGTATCCCTGGGAGTAATCTGGAAAATAGAAACATTGTGGAAAGATTTTGTTTTAAGTTGAGTTATGTTTGGTTTCTATATCTTAACAGTCGGTTAGCTGGAATGTTTACTAACCGATTTTATCATTTTATTTATTAGATTTTACCACGTTTTTATTAAACGTTTATTGCTGTGTTTAATTTTAGAAGTTGTACCTACGTCTCAGTCAACATTCTTAACCGGTAAAAACTAGTTTTGACCAATGACGTTGATGACGTGTCTACTTTTAAGCAACGTCTTTGGTCATAAGTATTGACCGGTTAAGAATTTCGACTGTAACCTAGACCTACAGAAAACTTAATTTAGACTAGGTTTTGACGTCGCGTCGTCACCTGCAAAACTATACAACTAAATAAAAAAATATACATTAACGACTTGGAAAACCAAAATATTAAAATTAATTGCCTAAACAGCCTATTCTATAAAATAAAAATATACAAAAATACCGAAAAAAAAAAACATAAAATACCGAATTCATATTCTATTTATGAAAAAAGCGTAGTAATATTTCTTTATAACACCATATTTACTCCAATTTTATGTACCAACGGTATGCTTACCATAATCTAAACGCATGGAGACTGGCTTACGGGGGGTTGATATCACATTATGAAATATTTCCTTGAAGATTTACGAGCAAGCATCTCAGAATATTCAGGTTTAAGGAAAGTGGG
Source organism: Thalpophila matura (assembly GCA_948465475.1). Classification (NCBI taxonomy): domain Eukaryota; kingdom Metazoa; phylum Arthropoda; class Insecta; order Lepidoptera; family Noctuidae; genus Thalpophila; species Thalpophila matura. The sequence continues at coordinate 11,486,413 of OX419198.1, read as the reverse complement.
TCATAATTCTCGGTTTAAGGAAAGGAAGGTACGATCTGAAGATATTTAGCTAATCTATATCTGTACCCCGATCATGAGTTTTTTGACGTATAGTATCGTTAACGTAAGCATATTTTGAATTGAAAATATACGTTTGTTACACAATGTTTATATAAATTAAATACTTAATTAATTTCTCTGTACCTATTTTTTAGCATAGCATAGCATAATCGCCCTATAATGTTCCCACTGCTGGGACACAGGCCTCCTCTCTGTAAGAGGGAGTGGGCCGTCCACCACGCGGGCACAGTGCGGGTTGGAAGACGTCACATCTCTTCGAATTTTTGGTTCTAGGACATGCCGGTTTCCTCACGATGTTTTTCCTTCACCGTTAAAGTAAGTGATAATTAATTTCTAATACGCACATGACTTCGAAAAGTCAGCGGTGCGTGCCTCGGGATCGAACTCGTACCATTCGCCATGGGAGGCACATGGTCAAACCACTAGGCTATCACTGCACTGACACCTCTTTTTTAAAATGTGCAAATTGTATAAAATTTCATCAAAATGTTTCAGGACTGCTGTATTTTCGATTCAAAATATGCTTACATTAACGTAACTATACGTCAAAAAAACTCATGATCGGGGTACTGGTAGATAATGATAGCCTAATGGTATAACCATGCGCCTGCGCCATGCGCCCACGGCGAGAGTTTCGAGTTCAATCCCGAAGCACGCACCGCTGACTTTCTGAAGTTATGTGCGTATTAGAAATTAATGATCACTTGCTGTAACGCTGAAGGAAAACAATGTGAGGAGACCTGCATGTCTGAGAGTTATCCTTATAGTTCTTGAAGGTGTGTGAAGTCTGCCAACCCACACTTGGCCAGCGTGGTGGACTAAAGCCTATCCCTTCTCACTCTGCAACTGCAAGGTACATTCCGAGCGCGGCGACACTGTCGCCTGTCGCCTCCAGTACATTTGTTCTGTACCGCCTGCCGCTGCGGTCGGTTGCTGTCGCCGATGTCGTGACCCTTAGGCTGTCTTCAGACTACGCTATACTATATAGTATAGCGCATGCTATATAGTACTATAGCGCGCCATACAAAGCCATACTATATAGTATAGCACAGTGTGAACGTGTCCATAACAATGTATGGTGCGCGATATTGTCGTGCTATGAGCTATATGCTATAATGCTATATAGTATAGCGTACCTAGTCTGAAATGAGCTTTATGCTACTGCCGGCCTAGCATGACCACGATAGAAACGGGTTTTGTCTACATAGAAATAGACAAAGTGACAGATTTCATTCATAAAACGTAGAAATGCTTCTACAATCTGTCACTTTGTCTATTTCTATGTAGACAAAACCCGTTTCTATCGTGGTCATGCTAGGCCGGCTGGTTGTGAGTTTGAGTTTCTTACAGTCCGTTCTCCTTAAGAAAATAGTAACGTCATTGCCTAGCAACGCCGCCTGACTAATTATGTTCCAAAAAAATATTATAGTCATAAATTTTTTTTTTTTGCAACTGTTCGGAAGACCTTGCTAGGCGATGACGTCGCTATGTTACCGCGAACGGACTAAAGGTATTGTGGCACAAGGGCCTTTTATTTTGAGTGGTGGATGGCTGAGATTCAGATCCTTGACCAGAACAGGCAATTTGACTCCACTAACCTTTTGCTCCACCCTTGTCCTGGCTTGGATCAAGCTTCTGATGCAGCTCGCTGCCGCATGGTTGGATGTGACGTCACTATAGGCTTCTAGAAAGTCTTTCGGGACCCGAATTGGAGGCACACACAAATTATTGTCTAGGATTGTTCTGATACGATCAAAAGGCACTATATCACAATGGTAGACGAAACGTCAGGTTTTACAATGTGGTAATCGGCACATCGGCGTGCACGGCAACGCGATCGTGCTTCCCGTTCGGTAGTCGAACGTCGACTCAATGCAGCGCTAAGATGGCTGCTCATCGCCGTCACTTCACCAGAAGTGAGGGTAGGAGACATAAAATTAATGGAGCTTAAATATACCTTAAACTAGACAAGGATCGAACAGGTATATTTATCAATTGTTTGATATCTGTCGTGCACTAATATCAAATTAGTAACAGAGCCATGAGACAGAATTCATGAGTGCCGAAGAAATTACAGACACCTGACTTTTCATACAATAACGTATTATATATAGACACGTCACACACGAACATAACTGTACTAAAAAAACCCGACTGCCAAAAAACAACTAAAAAGTTCAAAACAAGAGCACTTTTCAAGCAGTCTGATGCAGTTGGTGGCAATTATTTGTGTTAAATCTTAGATTTTATGCCACCAACTGCATCAGACTGCTTGAAAAGTGTCTTGTTTTGAACTTTTTAGTTGTTTTTTGGCAGTCGGGTTTTTTTAATTTTTAATTTACTATTTTTATTTTTCACTTTTTAGTTTTTAATGTATGTTTTCGTAATCTTCTTTTCGAGCCCTTCATTTTGATACCCCACATGATAGGTTTTGAGGATAAGTAAGAATTAGCGAGAATGATTGCTTTGTTGAACAACTTTAAATCGTTATATATCCTAAACTATTATTTAAAATGAAAAATGATAAAAGAAACCTAAAGATGATTTTAAAATACCTATTCAACGACACCCCACTTGACATAGTTCATCAACTTTTTTTTTTTTCATTTTGACAATATGGCGTCTGGTTGTCGCTGTGGTGAATTTTGATTACTGTTATGTCTTTAGTGACACTCGCAAGGTTAAGACGAATCGATTGACGTAAGAATTATCAAAATCGGCCTACGCATTTGGTCTCTAGAACGCCACATAGAAACAAACATACATACATACATACATACATACATACATACATACATACATACATACATACATACATAGACTGATAAACACATTACCCTCCTTTGCGTCTCGCAGTCGGGTAAAAAATGCCGCAAATACTTTAAATAGCGAAATAGCTAAATATCAATGCATATGTGCAAAAAAAAGAAAATGAATGCCTTACTTAGCATACCTACCTCTTGTTTAGTAGGTTTTTTTTTTCGCAAAATGTTGCAAGAAATGACGTTCAGCCAAAAAACTGGTTGGTGCATGACTAAATGAATGGTGGGCAATTACCTTACTTTTTTGTCGCCATTTTAGATCGCGGGTAACGTATCTATGGTTTACATATCATTGTTTTCATAACATTGAATGGATCATCTGCAAATGAAGTCCCTAATTGAATTAAATAGAAACTGTGATCTCAAACCCGTTTGCGTGGTTAATTAGGTAATTGTACCATAGTTAATTTCCAACAATACACTGTCTAAAGGTGCTGTTAAACGGGCTAGTTTTTTGAAAATTTCTTGCTGCAATCGTATAGCCGTGAGTTGAGATCTATATCGTACAGCAGTTATTGTGTTGTACCATCATTTAATATCGTTGCAATATCGCCTGGCTATGCTGCAAGATTGCGGCAATTGTTCTATTGAGTTGCACAATATACTTAGATCCTAACTCACGGCTATACAATTGCAGCAAGAAATTGTCAAAAAACTAGCCCGTTTAGCCCGCACCTTAAGCAATATTGCCAGAACATAATTCATCATTATTAAAAATAAGAAATAAAACAAGTAATAAGAAAAACGCTTAAAATTTATTTACTTACAAATTTAACAATATATAAATCGTTAATATATGTACAGGCTATTTACAATAATATAATATTCCTACAGGAATATTACGCCGATGTCACGGAAAACTCATTCATTTGTATTGAAAGCATAAAAAAATAGATGTCATTTATTTGTTTTTTGTTGAAAAACAAAAAGCTACCTGATAATTGCTTTGAAAATCGAATGCGAAATTGGATTTCTCTCAGTGTTTCTATTTTCGAATATTCATTTTATGATGAACGGCTATTTACACTTTTGTTTTTTTTTTACAAACTAAAATAGAGCAATGTTTTTTAAAATATGTTATGTTATAAAAACTTTTTAAAGTAAATATTAATATTGATTCGTCACACTCCATGATTATTATCATCGCATTTCAAGAATATAAAATAATACATATATTTATTTATAAGAAAAACTTTGGTATAGTCGCAACAGCAATAGCCGCAACATTTTGATATTTGCCTGAAAGATGGCATATATAGCCTAGCATAGGTATATGGCCTGAAAGATGGCAATAATAAAATGAGTTATATCAATTTTTGATTAAATTAATATGCCATCTTAATATGCCTTCAATTTGAACCCCAAAAACAAAATAATAATAGACAATTTGTATCTCCAAACGAGTGTAAAGATAATCCGAAGTTTGAAATTATTCATACAATAATTCAACAAACAAATTGCTGACATTTCCCACATTTTTTTGTTCCAAAAGCATTCCTTCATTCCAGACAAAGTTTTAATTTCTCTTGTTAACTTGAAGGGAGTCAAAATTTGGTACGAACCTCGTTGGACACCGTTCGAGCGTAAACTGACGAGCCCTTTCGAGTCTTTTATACAAATGAGACAGAAACGGTTCCTTTTTTTAGGTATTCTTGATTAGCTTTCGTCAATGCTATTATAGGAGTGAAATACGTAGGTATCTGCTGTTATTTTTTATGGGGCCGTATTCAGTAAAAAAATTACGGTTTGCGTAAAATTAATGAAAGAAAAAGTGACTTTGAAAGTCTTTAAAATATTTATGTAGTTACAAATACTAGCTGCATTTTTTTTTCAAATTCGTTTGTATTAGGTATACGAATACCATTTATGTATTATAATCACTGTTCGGGTAATCTGATGCATATTTACCTAAAGTTGAGGTGTTGGCTATTATGGAATACACTTTAGTACCGAAAAAATCCCGGGATTCCGGGATCGGTCAAATTAGCGTTCTGATTATAGGATGTATATGTACTTACGTTCAGTTGTTGGCTAATATGGAATGCACTTTATTATCGATCGTAAAAATCCCGGGATTCTGGACTTGACATATTTTATGTTTTTCAGACTATAGAATCGGATGTATATCTACCTACCTAACGTTTTAAAGTAGGTAGTTACCCAACTGGCATAGCAAACAACGTCAGGATATAAGTTAAAAGACTATATTAATACTTTTTAGAATAATTCATACAAGTACCTATTGAAACAAATTATTCAATATTGTGCTTAGTAAAATTTGGTTATGTATTACCTGGATTTCCTGGCATCCCGGGATTTATTAAAAAAATAGATTTTAAGAAGCCGCTTCCATAATTTCTTACCAATAATTTTTTTCATAGTTCATAATTCTTACCAATAATTCACTTTAGGTAAATATGCATCCGATTATCCGATCAGTGATTCGGTTCTTGACAACATTGAAAATATGCTACAGATTGTGGTCATCCTATTAGTTCATAGCGTAAATAAACTTATTTCATTTGATTTTTAACTAAAATATGTATATTTTTTGCAAATTACACGAAAATAAAATGCAATATTTTTTGTTATTGTAGCTGTCACAAGAACGGCCTGTCGCACTCTGTTGACGTCACACGCTAGTAAACCAGTGTTGCCAACTTATTTTTAGGGTAAAGAATTCTTTAGGGTAAATTTGAGGGTGAAATTTTAGGGAGCGCCTCCGCAGCCGGCGCCGACTAGGCTCCCAAAAATAATGCCGTTAGGAACCGGAGTAGCCTTGAAGTAGCAGTGATACCAGACGAAAATAATTGCAAACTACCGTAGCAGCAGATTAATGTTGCCGTGTTTTAAGTTGAATTAAATACCTTAGACTGACTTTTAAATAACAGTGTTAATGTAAAACAAAATACAACTTTTTTGGACTTACAAGGGGGGATGGAGGTGGTCGACGGAGCCCCGGTACGCGGAGCTCCTATTTCTATCTGCAAGGTTAAAACCTAACCTGTCCGTGTCGGGGTGTCCAAGTTCCCGAGCTCGCTTCGCTCGCTCTTGGACCCTAATTAGGTATGTTACTCAAATGAAACATGAAATGTTTTTTTAATTATGACAAATTGCCAACTCCCTTTCCCGCTTTTTTTTTCAAAAGTCAGCGCCGGCTGCCAATTTAGCAACCAGTGCCGGCTGCAAATTCAGGTCACGGCAGCGGTCGCGGAGTCACTTCCACAATTTTAAGGTTAGATTTCGTATTGTTGTTATGATTACTATAGTTTATGGGCTTTTTGGTAAGCAATACATGTAGGTACCTAAGTATTTGAATTGAATTTGAGTTAAACAAACAAATTCAGCATATTTTTATTGTGAAACATGACCATTGATTAAGAAAGAACTTGTTTTATTGTATATCTAAAACCAAAACTTTAGCCAGGTATTTTTGTATAAATAGTTATGATTTTAGAGTAAAATTAATCAGGCATTGGGGTAAAATGAAAATCTAGCTTGGCAACACTGGAGTAAGCACGGCTTTGACAGATTGTAGTTTGCGTTTTATGTTTTCTGGGTGCTATATTTTGATCTTAGAGCTATTTCTGAAGCTGTTTTCATAGAAATCTTCTATCTAGTGGCATAAATATTCATATCAAATCTCAAAATTGAGTCAAATTTTGTGCAAGCTGATACAACCTACCTAAGATAGACGCATTTATGGTTGCACTTTTCTTTAAGAATACCTAACGCTGATTATTATGCTGCGGAACTTAAAAATGTAAAAACAGCAGTGTAAGTACCTACCTGCCACATATTTATTTACAAATCTTTTGTATAATTATTCAGAAGTTTTGTGAAATCTCATTTTAGGTTATGTTGATAAAAACTTAGAAACATTACCTATAAATTCTTTTGTGTCATGAATCATGATGGACTGCTTAAAGACGTATTTGTACATTGTGGAACTACACACCATTTATATACGCCATTATAGTCAATAAAAATGATTTATTGATGAAATTAATTTCAGCTGCACCGTCTGTCAAAGCTCGTTGTTGACAAAGCTCGTTTACTAGCGTGTTACGTCACTTCCGCAGAAACAGCGTTTTTGGAGCGGTTTTGGAAATTTATACTTTATCACTGATTTTTATTGATAAATACAGTAGATTTCCCTGAAATATCAATGTAGTGTGCTTATAATATAATGAAGATTAATATAAACCATTTCCCAAAATCAGTCAAATACCTAATTATAATACATAAATGGTATTCGAATACCTAATACAAAAAAAAATTAAAAAATAATGCAGCTAGTATTTGTAACTACATAAATATTTTAAAGACTTTCAAAGTCACTTTTTCTTTCATTAATTTTACGCAAACCGTAATTTTTTTACTGAATACGACCTTATAAAAAATAACAGCAGATACCTACGTATTTCACTAAAAGAGAAAATATTATGGTTGCTGACATCAAAGGTATTCGAATACCATTTATGTACCTATTATAATATATAAATGGTATTCTATGTATGTATAGTAGGTACTATGTATTATAATACATAAATGGTATTCGAATACTTAATACAAAAGAATTTGTAGGGTGTATTTTCAGCAACCATAATATTTTCTCTAAGCTAAAATATCATCTTAATTATCATACTGAATTAATTTTTGTTTTTTATTACCTAATAATATAAATAGGTAAGTTTCTAAAAACATCGCTTCATTACACATCTCCTGTAGATATGATTACTGTAATACTTACGTTGACAGTGAAATTATAATTTACTGCTGATTTATTTACCTTTAATCTCTCTTGGGAACCACTTAAATTAACTCATCACTAAAGAATTTAACTTCCTGTATTTCGTTAACAGAAACGTAATTACACACAATATACCAAAAATAGCGAAGAGCCGCCTTCAACCGAATTATCCTTGATTAAAACGCATTCGCGAATCCAAAATTAAATTTAAAACTTAGACCGCTCTGATTGGCTAATAATAATTTTACGCGCAGACTCACCCAATACCTCTAAGACAAGGTACCCTTTTGAAGTCTTGTTATTCAATTAATTCAAATTTGGAAGTTGTAGAAATCGAATTGTAAGAAGGTTTAGCATTCCTTGCCCGATTGGCTGTTAAAGAATTTTGTGTAACGGGAATTTTGGAATTATAAAGTTGTCGTAGAAACGAATTGGGGTGAGATAAGTTGCCAATAATTTGTCGAAGATTGGTTTGGGTGAACCAGTCATTTAGATTATAAGAAGCCATGTTAATTAATCAATAAGTATGTCTTGAGACATAAAGATGGCGCGGGACGTAAGCGCGTGGTAATGTGTACATATTAGGTAGCAGTGGCGAAGGGTCCCTACAATACGATTACTACCGGCTTCCCTTATAAAAATAGCACAGGCAGTATTACCTACTTTTATTAATTAGCTTTTCATGGCCAGGTAAGCATTTGTAGCTCCGGCTTACCTCTTACAAAAACTGACCCTTCGCCACTGTTAGGTAGGTAGGTATATAAACTGTTAATCCCTCTTCTCTCTTTACAACACCTTAGGAGGATCATGTACTCATTAGAGAAATGTCTTAATTAGTCTACGACTGTGTGTGTGTTCATTATTCAACAAAAATACAGTGAATAAGCAATAGATATGACTTATGTGAGGCGAAGGAGACGACCCACCGCCCCGCGTGCCCTCCGTACGAGCCCAGTTTTTTGATAACACGCGGCAATCGGTCAATTCGCCTAGAATCTAGGTCCTAGATCCACAGTACAGTACCCCGATCATGAGTTTTTTTGACGTATAGTATCGTTAACGTAAGCATATTTTAAATTGAAAATATACGTTTGTTACACAATGTTTATATAAATTAAATACTTAATTAATTTCTCGAACGAAAACGAAAACGAAACTATACGTTAAAAAAACTCATGATCGGGTTACTGTACTGTGGATCTAGGACCTAGATTCTAGGTGAATTGACCGATTGCCGCGTGTTATCAAAAATCGGTACAAAACTCATAGGTCGTCGGAACGTGGGACAATATCATTGAAAACAGGTCTGTTCCGGCAGAATCGGGACCGATGGCAACTCTAGCATAAGGTTCGTGCTGTTCATAGCAACTCAAGACCGTGTTATGGCCGAGTTCGTGTAGGAATTACATGATGTACCTAATAGATTATGAGATTCAAATGTTCTATTTAGGGGCAACGCAGACGACAGACTTTTGTGCGATCGAGTTTGCAGCGTTTTGCAGCGCTCGAACAATCTGCGAACATTAGCGTACAGATTGTTCGAGCAGACTCGATCGCACAAAAAGTCTGTCGTTTGCGTCGCCCCTTATCTCCAGCAAAAAGTCGGCCATGGATTGTGTGGCGTGTGCGGACGCCATAAAGCTTTTTTCACATTACAATGCTAACGCTAGCAATTTAGTAAAACAAAGTTTTACTAAATTCACTAGCTGTATTTTGTTTGTGCGAACATCGAGAAACAAATATTGCGGCAGATGTGACCTACACATGCTAAGATTGTTTTAACTTTTTATTGCTTTTATTTGCTTAGCTTTGTATTTTGTAGCATTCTGAAATATTTTTTCAAGAAACACATTTTATCCGAATAAGGTATTATAGAGAAATGGATACAACTTGTATCTCTAAAGGTTTTTAGTAGACTGCAAATTGAAATATTTTTAATCAATTTCTTATTAAAATCTCCAATGAAATAAATATATATCTATGCACAAAGTTATACTTAATATTTTCGTATATAATTTAATTAGACTATTATTTATTTAAATTACACCAAAAATCTTTTAAACAACATATTGTCAAATCGTAATTATTTATAACATTAGTTAAAATAATTTATTTAACATTAATTTATCTTAACACTTTATTATTCCAAAATTATCTACAAGTTATTGTTTACATTTTATATTCACTTATTTGTTATTGATTCTTATAAAATATTATTTATTCGAATTGGTCTATTTATTTATTTCTCTAAATAGCTAATATTTAAACTACATTTAATTTACATTTGAAATAAACAAATAAGGTGTGTGCACATTCACGACAGTCTTATTACAAACTGAAATAAAAATGATCTGTATTTTATTTTCAACAAAAGTGTTTTTTTAAATTTTAAGTATTTATTGGTATTATTTATTTTTACCAGTATTATCTAACGAATAAAAAGATTTTATATTTAAGCTAATAGTTTTTAAACACACATAAATATGACTAGAAAACATACTTAAATTTTACACTAAAAAAATATTTTATCTTGCTGAAGATTTATAGATGGCGTAAGTCAAACTATATTACGAAAAAGCACTTAAATTTATGGAAAAAAGTTATTAAGTATGTACCTGTCAAAATTTTTAGTTCGTCTTAAGTCAGTTACGTGGACACACCTTCTAAAATCATATTTGGCAAAATGGTGAGAATATTTTCTGAAAGCAAATATTTTAAAATATTGTTATATTTTATTTTTGGAAGACTTGTGTTATGTTTTGAATATGAATTAAATTCCGCTGATAAAATAAATAACAACCTTATAACCATAATTGAAATTTCGAATAAATGTACCTACTTATAATTTGTTTACTTAAATAAATTAAATTATAATTACAATTAAAAATTTTCAATTTTCGAATGTAGGTAACAACTTCTAAAATTCCAACATTCAAATAATGAAATTCAAACTTCTTCAATCAAAACACTAAGTAGGTATCTTAAAATTAGTATCTACTATATAAATATTAATACATATTTTTAAACAATTCACCAACATGGTTGAACTTACGAAAGTATAATACGTAACAAAATTGCATTTAATGTTACGTAGAAATTCTACAAAAGCAATAGCCGACAGAAAGTTCTATAAAATAGAAACAAACAAATGGGTATTTATTTTTTAGTACCATAGTGTTAAAATAAAAATATCTGAAAATGATTTCTTTTTGAACTGAACAACGCGATTTTCGTAGTCGGTATTTTATGGTAGACGTTTTATTTTTATACCAATATTGTATAGGTAATATCTAACGTAAAAAAAGGTTGATTACATTCTCAGAAAAAAAAAACATAGGTACTTAAGTGAAAGGCAATTTAAATAATGAATTACAATTTGAAAAAGAAACATTGAAACAGAAAAAATATTTTATACCATTCCCCCTCTAAAAAGCTTATTTTATTCACTGAAAACAGTGAATAAAAAGCACTTTTACTCACTGTTTTGATGTTTGAAAATGGAACACACCAATGTATTCGACCACAGATTTAAAGAACCTATGCTAGATGCGGCACGTTATTAGATTGTATGAAAACCGAAAGTGTCATCTTTTTTATACCTACGATAACTTCACCCCAGCCATTTAGTGATGTGCTCAGAGTAAACAGAATTGTTTCAATCACTAAGCGTCACTGAGCTAACAGACTTTTTTTAGTACGAACAGTCGAACATGCAGGGCACGCTTGGTCGTGGCTTGCCGTATCTAGTGTAAGTGTAATCTGTGTATTCGACCTATATTGATGTGTTCTAAATTCAATTTGATTGGTCGACATTTTCGACAAGGAGTTTAGCATTAGAATAAAAACTGTTTTGTGTTATTTGCTGTCCTTAGTAAATTGGCGCTATTTTGAATACTGTAAGTTGTACGAACACAAAGTTTAGTGTTACTTTAATCTTTAATTTTGTGTTTGTTTAGTGTTGTTCTAATCGATTAAAAATGCATTCTAGTGATGAAGATGTGTTAACACCTGAGTTTGTGAAAGAGAGGGCGGCCGATATAGGAAACGGAAAGGTGGAAAGCTTGCTACCCAAAAAATCACGGCTGGTTTACATCAAAGCCAATTTAATTTTACTTTTTCTTCATTATATGTATATTTTCACTTAAATCTTTCTTTTTCTCGTAGTCATGGTATAAAGTATAGTATGCAACTCTTGAATAAAACGGATTTATATCGAGGGCCATGAATCGCTCGCGTCGCTCAGGATTCTAACACTTAAATCACTCGCTACGCTCGTGATTCAATCATCATGAATCACTCCCTACGGTCGTGATTCAATCGTTAGAATCCTTCACTAGCTCGTGATTCATCTATGGCCCTCGCTTTAAATCCGTCCTTTATTCACTAATTGCATAATATACTATTTTTGTCATTATGTATTTCATCTATTCGCTTTCGGAGTATTTCTACAATAAATAGTTACAATAAAAGTAACATTACATTAGCTAACATCAAATAATGGCAGTATTATGGTTTTATATGTACATGACCTCCGCCCCTCCCATTTTGGATTAAAATTACTTACAATAAAATCTATGTGCGTTTATTTTCATCGGAACCTCAAAATTACCGTAGGACAATTTCCCAATTTATTTTCTTTTTATCTGTGATCATAGCCCAAATGAAAAATGCATAAAGAATTGTTTAATTTTAGTTCGTTAAATTATGTACTATCTATGTGTATTCAAACAATAAAATGAACAATTTCAATTGGTACAGTTTTCCCAAAGAACAGCTTATGGTAGGCTTATGGTGTGTAGTGACATCATTCACCTAATTGCCGCTAAACAGCCATTAAGGGGATTGTCCTACGTGTTACAAGCTTTGGGCCAATTTTTGGATTGGACCAACAAAATAAGCTTCCATTGGGCCACTTAGTTCGCCTATGTTTACTAAATATTCAACAAAAAAAAAACTCAAGAATCTAAAATTAATTATCCTATAAATAAATTAATAATAGTACTTAGCAACATTTTCACAAACCAAAAAAAATAGAACATTATATTATTATCTATTTAAAAATGCTATAAAATTCCTCACAAACGTTATCTATGGGGTTCTATGTCTGCTGTCACAACGAACGTTTTCCTGGGTCTCCTACACGTGTCCTCTTCATCATCAAGTCCATAAAAACACACATTTCGTTGAGGATGCACTTTCGGTTTATAGTCCACAGACGAACCCAAATTCCTAGGTAGTGTTTGCGACTTTTTATACTCTAAATCACTTTTCAAACAGTAATCATAGATTACTTTAGGTCTCTCGTCAAAATATTTGCTGTAATACCCCTCGCAGTTGTCGAAAGACATGCTTTTTGAAAACGTGTCTAAGTGACAAGTGTGGGGGTGATAACAGCCTTCCGGCCGCATCCTGGGTTCCGGGGGGTACCAGGATTCGGGCGGTTTTGGGGCCCACGGCGGGGGCCCCAAAGGTCAGCCTCAGCGAATCGGTTTGGACACGATGATGACGTCAGGAGCTGATCGGGTCGTCTCGGTACTGATCGGGCGGCGGTCGGGCAGTTTCTTTTCTGTAACAAAAATGTGTTTTAGGAAAGAATAATTGGAGTACAAACAGGGAAGTTTTAAATCAACGGGTTATTATAAAAAAAAAGTTTTGGGCTCTCGTTAATTTATGACGAAAAGACAATAGACTTTTGTCTTTAATCGTCTTTACAAAAGTTGGTTCCGTGCGTATTTTGTATTGAAAAATATGTTAATTCTATTGTCTTTAAATCTTTACGTAAAAAAAGTCTTTGTCCGATAATTTTTCTGCCAAAACTTAAGCTATGCTAATTGGTTAAAGAAAATAATAACAAATCATTTAAGTCAGAGGTTCCCAAAGTGTGCGCCCTAGGGCACTAGGGGCGCCGCGAGGTGATCCTGTTTACTCCCCCAACAAACTAAAAAATTCAAATCCCGCCCGTTATTAGTGTCATTTCACACATATTTTGACAAGGGCGCCTGTAAGTGCGCTATGAACTGAAAGAGTTTGGGATCCGCTGATCTACTAATAGTTAACCCTCAGATCATAGAAACAAGGAGATGTGCCAAGGCGCTATCGAGCTTGATGCCTGATCTTGAGCAAATTGCTCATATTAAAAACGTACGCGCTGGCGACGAACCAAACGCGATCGATAATATAAATACAGTGTTTTAGTTTAGTGCTAGTGTTGAGTGACGATTAACAGTGTTAGATTGAGGGTGTGCGGAATGTTCAATGCGTGGGAGATCATTTTATTCATAAGGAGCGCTTAATTATGCGCGTAATTGTGTCGAAAAATGTACTAAAAGTGGCATCAGTTGTTCCCGTACTAATTCGCTATGATGGCATATCTCCTTGTTTCTATGATCTGAGAGTTAACCCAAGAATTTACATTTAGTTTATTTGTAGAAGCTTTCCGAAATCGCGGTACATTACTTTTACGAATCACTACAAGACCCCATTAATACTCGTATATTCCAAAATTAAAAATAAATGACTCATTAAACAGCATAATATTATCTGTGTCACATTTAATAAATTAACTTTAGATTACCTAACTTGGCGTAAGTTTTCTGAATTCGGGGGCGTGTACTTCAAAGGGTCGCACAATTTTGTTTGGGACCTATTAAAACTTCAATCTGAATGTTAACAAGTTCCACTTGCTTCTACATTTAAATTCATTGAATAAATCACGGAAATAAATTATGTTTGGTTATAGAGATTTGGGAGTTATAAATACTGATTTTCTAGGGGGTGTATAGATGTCTTAATGGGGCTCCAATTTTTTTTTTTTTTTTAAACTTGCCCCACACTAGGATTTCTCCTGTGTCGTGGGTGCGTTTACAAACACAAATTTCACATACACAAACAGCCAGACCTATGTGCAATGCGGGAATCGAACCCGCGACACGTCGCGCAGCAGCCAATCTCTCAGCCACTGCGACAACCGTGCGGTCATATGTTTGGATATTCTTAAAAAAAACCATGTGAAATATTAAATCGTAAATTATGCTTTCTTTCACCTTAATTTTTCTTAAGATGAACAAAATAGTTTTAATTTATTTGATTAAGCTTAAAATTAAGAAATAATTAGTGAAATATAATTGATATGCTCACATTGACCGTAATTAAAACGTACATGCTGGCGACGGACCGAACGCGATCGATGATATAAGTACAGTGTTTTAGTTTAGTGTTAGTGCTGAGTGACGAATAACAGTGTTAGATTGAGGGTGTGCGGAGTTTTTAATGTGTGGGAGATCTATATATTCACAAGGAGCGTTTGTAATTGTGTCGCAAACTGTTCTAAAAGTGGCGACAGTGGTTCTCGTACTAATTTGCTATGATGGCATATCACCTTTTTTCTATGATCTGCGGGGCTAAGCTAAGCCAATCACAGCATGGCAATACTGCAGCGTTGCGGGGGTCTTAAATTAGCGGAGCGGGGGGGAGTGAGTGTCCCTTCTTTACGTAGTATTTATTAGCTAATATTCTTTGATACAAGCTAGGTCCCCTAACCGACCCTTGCTCGAGCCAGCCGGCGCTGAGCCTGTAGATTTAAATTCGTCCCAAAATAATGAACCGATCCAGCTAGTAGTCCCTCCCTCTAGTTGCCCTCCCCCCAGCGACGCCCTAAGCCGAGGCCCGTACCCCAGTAGGGGGTGCCCTTAGCGTGTAGTCGCTTAGTTTGTAGTTTTATTTAGTTTTAAGCCTGGCTGGAGGCATTTGTAAGTCCTCACCAGATGACCGGTTAAGCAGTGACGGCTGTTAGAAGCCAACTGCGAGAGGCCATTCAAAAAAAAAAAAAAAGATATAAGCTATGATAATAACGATATTTATTTTGTAAAGAGATAAAAATAAAATTTTTACTCGTTAAAAAATATTTTAAGCTAGATGAGGTCGGTGTTTCCTATGTGACTAACCTTTGAAAAGAAACACTGAATCAAACTCAGAGGTTAAAATGTCTCTTTTAAAGTCCAGACAATTAATATAAATTGGGTAAGAACCATGCAAGTTAGTTTGAAATGGCTTTTAGAGGAAAGAGCCAATACAGATTTGATGGACCTGACCTGACAATAGTTTTATTGTTATTACTACTATAGCCGTTCACTGTCCAGCAACAAAAAAATCGTCACGTAAGGAAAAAGCTTTATGGGCTCCATGCAACATTCTATCTCTGTCTTTTTCTATTAAATAGTACGAGGCGTAAGGAACAACGTTTTTTTAGTGGAAAATTGGAACTGAAGAGTTAAAACAGTTGTTAGTCTATCAATTCAGTAATTAATAGAAAACTTACGCGGTTTCGACTCTTGATGAGAAGGTATCTGCTTCAGGAGTTCGATGGTGATCTCCGAAGTGTTGGTGGTAGCGGGGGGCGAAGGCCTAACGATCGTGGCGCCCGAGTAGCCGAATGTCGAGAACCCTCGGCTGTTGCTACCCGAACCTGTAGAACAGGGTTTAAGGTTTAGATCTCAGATCATAGAAACAAGGAGATATGCCATCAGCAAATTAGTACGGGAACAACTGATGCCACTTTTGGTACATTTTTCGACATAATTAGAATTACGTGCATAATTAAGCGCTCCTTGTGAATAAAAAAATCTCCCACGCATTGAACATTACGCACACCCTGAATCTAATACTGTTAATCGTCACTCAACACTAGCACTGAACTAAAACACTGTATTTATACCATCGATCGTGTTCGGCGCGTCGCCAGCGCGTACGTTTATAATATGAGCAATTTGCTCAAGATCAGGCATCAAGCTCGATAGCGCCTTGGCACAACTCCTTGTTTCTATGATCTGAGGTTTAGATAATATCACGCCTATTATCCCGAGGTAAGCAGAGGACCCACGTTTTGTTGGAGTAAGTATCTATTATTACTGTACTCTGTGGGTAAGCCTTTTGCTTTTATCTAGGCACAAAAAGAATTTTACGACTGAACTTTGACAGACACTACAGCGAAGACTGAACTGCAACAAGACTTAACTGCGATGGGACTTAATAACTTTATGCAACACTAGCACTTCGCCCGCGACTTCGTCCGCGTGTCCCACAGGAACTGTGCATTTTTTCGGGATAAAAAGTAGCCTATGTTACTCAGTGATACTGTAGCTTTCTATTAGTGAAAGAATTTTTAAAATCGTTCCAGCCGGCCTAGCATGACCACGATAGAAACGGGTTTTGTCTACATAGAAATAGACAAAGTGACAGATTGTAGAAACATTTCTACCGTTTCATTCATAAAACGTAGAAATGTTTCTACAATCTGTCACTTTGTCTATTTTTATGTAAACAAAACCCGTTTCTATCGTGGTCATGCTAGGCAGTAGCAGTAGTTTCGGAGCCTATTCGGTACAAACAAACAAACAAACAAAAAATCTTTCCTCTTTATAATATTAGTATAGATAAAAGGTACAAAGGCGGACTTAATGCCTTAGGCATTCTCTAACCAGTCTCATCGCGTATTTTATTATTTTCACCAACAATTTTAATATATAAATGTAAATATGTATGTAGTTTCTAATTGGGATTTGTCGTGTTGCCCTTATTATAGAAGAAAACGCAATTATGAAACAGTTAATGAATTAAGTTCTAACTGTGGTGAATTCGGATTTTCCGAGTCTGGATATCTAAGCCTCTGATTGTCTGTAAACTCACGATTTCTTAGCAATCCAAACAGAGAAACGTTATTTTCTATTCTAACAGAAACGTAATCTTGCTTTGAATCAAATAAATTCTATTATCTACACAAAAAACAAATGCTGCCGAAAATTCCAATATGGCAATTGGCGGGTAATATCCGCCATGTTGCTTTCGTGACGTCACAGCAAGATACGGGTTATATTAAAAAAGTAATGCGAATTCTACGCTGTTTCTCCGTCAATAATGAACGAGGTGCTTTTGTAGGCACTAAGCGTATTTGATTCAATTTATTTGAGACGAAATTAATGAAGGTACATCAATATCAAAAGTACGTGACGATTTTGAAGGGTTTTATGAACGAAAACTGATTAATTAGGTAATTGACTTAATTTTATAACAAGTTTTTGTGGACTTGAGGAAAGTTTTGTATGTTTGTTTGTAATGGATAAATTCAAAAACGACTTAACCGATTTTAAAAATTCTTTCACCTATAGAAAGCCACATTATCAGCGTGTAACAGAAGCTGTATTTTATTTTCAAAAAAATGAGAGGTCTCTACGAAAATTGCAATAATGTAACCCAAGGTATCAAAAACATGCCTATAAAAGTAATTATTTAGCATATGCTGCGAAAACTATTGATGATACTTATATAAAATAATGTACCGATTACATTGGTAGGTATATTAACAATGAAACGTGTTGTGCTTCTGGCCATCCAATAGAAAAAAATGCCCATCCACAGCCCTTCTTTATAGAAGTCTGTTAAAGACTTAATAAATACCCTTGAAAGTTTCCCTCAGAAATCACGTTGTATTTCCCTATTCAAATAAATCTAAGTTCCAAAGTACCAATATTATAGTACAAGTACCTACCGTCATTCCCGTAAGGGGTCCTATGCAAACATACCCGTACTAATAAGTTTCAATACATGTAGTTTGATATTTGATCTGCTATCCAACGTTTTTGAAGATTGTTTGAATATTCTTATAAGTACTTACTCGTAAGTTTCTCGTGATTTTTGAAGGACAAAGTTACGCATATCCTTGGCCTAGATTTTAATTCAATTATAAAAAAAAAAAAAAAAAAATAGGCTGCATTTGACCGCCATCTCGCCTGATGTTAAGCGATGATGCGGTATACGATGGAGCACGCTTGCCTAGAAGAAACCGATTCACTCGCGACTGATTGTAACTATCGGGGAATAATTGATTGATTGTAATTATATCCGGTATTCTAAGGTAAGAAGTATTCAGACTTTCGAACTTCTAACTACCCGTAGGTTCATGCGTAATATACTGTCCAAGGCTCGAAGGGATCTCGACTTCGTAAAAATGGTCGCCCAACCATAAACCGACCGCGGAGCTTAACCTTGCAAATCGATCGATCTGTGCGACTGTAATTTTGCTACGAGTTCCTCTAGTATCACAGTACTAAAAATACGAGTTCGTAGCCGACTACAGACAGCAGCAGCAGGTGACGTGTCGCCGCGACACTACTGGTGTCTATGTATTTCTTTGAATTTCGCGATTATTCAGGCGCAGGACGACTCGTCCTGCGACCACGAACGCTGCAAAGTGTTCGAAACGTCAGGAAAACTGTAAAATCTGTAATATACGCGATTAATCCCTTTAAACTTGATTTATTATAATGTATTTCTTTGAAATACCTTTCGTAGCTAGCGACACGTCATCTTCATAGAAATACATAGAAACCAGTAGTGTCGCGGCGACACGTCGCCTGCTGCTACTCTCTTTAGTCGGCTACAAACTCGTACAGTATACAAACTGTTTTCCGCACTTAGCCTCTTGGTTGGGCCATTGTGCGTAAACATAATTAAGAAATAATCTAACTTTAGAAGTTAAGATCGCATTCAGTACGTAATTGGGCTACAGTCGTATACTGAGGAGGCTTTAACCCTCGTAATAGTTGTCGCCCATGTTATCTAGCAGAGGTCGTAGTGGCGTGTTATATGTCGTTCAGAGGACCCTAAAATTAACATAGTCGAGGCAATTACGGTGGTCTAGATCTGAGTGGTGATTTTAGACGGGAGGATTTATTTTATAAGAGGCTGGTTGGTGCTAGTTTGTTTCTTCATGTGTGTATAACTGTGTAAACTAAGCACTCTTTCCATTTAGACGTTTTGATGTCGGACTGCTGCGGTGAGGCTGCCGTGCGGGTGTCGTACATCGAACGGACGGTTTTTAGGGTTCCGTATCAAAATGGTAAAAAAGGAACCCTTATGGTGCGACTTCGTCTGTCTGTCTGACTGTCACACCTGTTTATTTCAGCAACTACTAATGCACGGACGCGGGACTTGAAATTTGGAACAGTTATAAAGAATGCTTGTCCAACTATATTGCAAATGAAAAAAGTCAAAAAATATTTTTATTTTCATTGCAAAAGGGGCCGGAGTCCGGTCCAAAATTTCAAAGTGGGGTTACTAGGTCAAATGACATATCATACGAAAGGGCTTGATCTTCACATTTCAAAATATATTTTCATTTTATTTTATGTCTCACAGTTTTTGACATAATGATGAAAAATGTCTGAAAAAATACTATTCCCCCCCCTTATCTCCGAAGTTTGCGGAGCGAAAAATCTGAAATAATTAGGGTTGATAGGAATTGACCCAAATATGGCACCAAAAATAAAACGATGTTCCTAACTAGTACAGATTTTTCAAAATCATCAAAATTCCTTCACAAACAAACTTAGTTATGCGGTCCGGTTTTTTTCACTTTATACGTCCAAAAATGATACGGAACCCTCGGTGCGCGAGTACGACTCACACTTGGCCGGTCATACAGTTGACACGCGGCGTAACTTATAATGCCAAGCGCGCTTGTCGCGAACTGTGGGCTAGTTAATCTATCTTGATATTATAAAATGTGTTGTACTACACTCGACTTAGAGTCCTAATTTAATTGACAAGTTATTTGCTGTGCCGGAGCGGTGCGGTTGAGTCCTTACAAATGAGCGTAAATATCAGTGCACAAATATCCAAATCGAGAACAATATCTGTCTGTAAGCTGTAATTTAATTTTATTCCCTAGAATTGAACACACGAGCCGTAAAACTGAAGCCGTAGCTTAGTTATCGTGGCATTTGGACCTTTAATGTAAGCATTATTGTGAGTGCTAAACATTAATATGTGACCACATATCAGTGGCGAAGGGTCCCTACAATACGATTCCTACCGGCTTTCCTTTGAAAAATAGCACAGGCAGCATTGCCTACTTTTATTTATTAGCTTTTCGTGGCCAGGTAAGCATTTGTAGCTCCGACTTACCTCTTACAAAAACTGACCCTTCGCCACTGCCACCTATCTATCCGAATGCGATGTGTAGTCATTATTTTAAAATTTCTCCTGTTACCTTATAACAGGTTTTGAAAACGCTTCAAAGCAAAGGAGTAGGTATACTTAATTATAGGGCTGATAAAAAAATGGCATCTTTACTAATATTATAAATGCGAAATTAAGTTTGTTTGTTATCTTTTCACGCCTAAAGTACTGAACCGATCATCATTCAATTTTGCATAAAAAAGTACCCTATGTCCTTTTCTATACCCCTGAAAACGTTTACGTTTTCAGCCGGCCTAGCATGACCACGATAGAAACGGGTTTTGTCTACGTAGAAATAGACAAAGTGACAGATTGTAGAAACATTTCTACGTTTTATGAATGAAACGGTAGAAATGTTTCTACAATCTGTCACTTTGTCTATTTCTATGTAGACAAAACCCGTTTCTATCGTGGTCACGCTAGGCCGGCAGGGCTATAGAAAAGGACATAGGGTACTTTTTATAGGCGAGCGAAGCTACCGGTAAAATCTAGTACAGTTTAATTTGAGAAAACTTTTTATCATGTGTTGCTAATCAGAAAAAAAACTCTTTTCTCCAAAGAATCTTGTGGTAACAAGCAGACCTTTGAACTCCTAAACATCGAGACGAGCAAAAATCGTGATTGGATTTTTCGAAAAGAATCTTGATTTTTCTCCGAGTTCCAATAATTGAGAATTGGGGAATAGGTGTGCGCCGGTAATGTTTGTAGACAGGGTGCTTGTTTTGTTGGCATTTTGTATTTGCGTCATTAATGTATCGGAAATTAGAAAATGGTTCATGATTTTTTCATTGTTTGACCTATTTATTGAGTTTCTGACTAAGATGAATAAGTAATAAGAAATAATGGTAAGTCATAGACACATCCAAATAGAAAAAATAGTAAATTAAAAATTAAAAAAACCCGACTGCCAAAAAACAACTAAAAAGTTCAAAACAAGAGCACTTTTCAAGCAGTCTGATGCAGTTGGTGGCAATTATTTGTGTTAAATCTTAGATTTTATGCCACCAACTGCATCAGACTGCTTGAAAAGTGCTCTTGTTTTGAACTTTTTAGTTGTTTTTTGGCAGTCGGGTTTTTTTAATTTTTAATTTACTATTTTTATTTTTCACTTTTTAGTTTTTAATGTATGTTTTCGTAATCTTCTTTTCGAGCCTTTCATTTTGATACCCCACATGATAGGTTTTGAGGATAAGTAAGAATTAGCGAGAATGATTGCTTTGTTGAACAACTTTAAATCGTTATATATCCTAAACTATTATTTAAAATGAAAAATGATAAAAGGAACCTAAAGATGATTTTAAAATACCTATTCAACGACACCCCATTTGACATAGTTCATCAACTTTTTTTTTTTTCATTTTGACAATATGGCGTCTGGTTGTCGCTGTGGTGAATTTTGATTACTGTTATGTCTTTAGTGACACTCGCAAGGTTAAGACGAATCGATTGACGTAAGAATTATCAAAATCGGCCTACGCATTTGGTCTCTAGAACGCCACATAGAAACAAACATACATACATACATACATACATACATACATACATACATACATACATACATACATAGACTGATAAACACATTACCCTCCTTTGCGTCTCGCAGTCGGGTAAAAATACCGATAAAAAGGTGATACAACAGTTTCTAGGACCCACTGCTCCCCTCCGTATCCGCGCCTAAAGTCTGTTAACCGCGTGACTGCCGGAATTACAGAAACATTTAAAAATGTAGGTATTGTGTCTCGTTTATATCTACGTTTATATGACGAGTTAATATCGAGTTCAGGAACTGGTACATTGAAGATATTCCAGAAAAAAACAGTTGGGATAACCCAAAAAGATTTTAAATAAACTTGAGATACAGCTTGACTTCTTGGTAGTACTAGCCACCTACACTACGGAGGTCATTTAAACTGGTCATTTCACTGTAGTCCACGCGGACGGAGTCGCGGGCAAAAGTCTAGTTTTTAATAAACTTGCAAACTTACCATCAGAACTCGGTGGAGGATCCGTTTGGAACAGACTCTCTCTCGTCTGACACCCAGATTCCTTCGTATCAGGAGCTCCAACCGACACATCTCTAATCTCTCTCTTATGTTCCCTATGTTCTTTTCTCTCTCTAGTATCTCCATTCTCTTTCGTTCTACTCCTCATTGATTCTTCTTTTTTACTCAAGTCGCTTTTCCTTGTTCTTCCATTCCGTTCAATCCTGACGTCTTCTTCTATGGGCATGCTTTCCACTTCTCTTCGCCAGATTTCTTCGTCGAGGTCTAAATGGGTTTCTTGGTAGTCGGATTCTATGCTTGATTGCTGAAAAAAATCGGTTTGTTTGAATTTTATCAAATTGAGACACAAAAACCGGTATTTGGCACATCTGAAGCTCTGTCAGTACAAAGCAGAGTGGCCTGATCTTCAAACTGATCCAAATATAAACTTTCGGTGAGAGTAAACTAATTTTTACCGCAGTTTCACTGGTACCTCATTGCAAGTGACATTCATAAGCTTATATTAAAGGCTAGAATTATAATCAGCATCGAGAGTTGAAAGGCTATTTGATTTAAGCGACATTTTGGAATTATAATTATCATAATTTATATATGATTCAGAAACAATACCGCCCAAAATGTCGTTTAGATCAAATAGCCTTTCACACCTCGATATTATGTATTATAATGTTGTTCCCACTTCCTCACACACTGCTAGAATACTTCGACTGAAGTGGGCAGGACGCGGTAGCTTAGTTGGTTAGAGCAACGCCACGGTGCGGCGAAGGTGCAAATCCTGCTCGGGTCATTCGTTTTTTAAATCTCTTATTTATTTAATAACAGCTAGAATACTCATAATAAAAACTAAAGTCCTAAATATCTACCTTGTGTTTGGAAGAGAAACTTCTCTGTTTCTTAACCATTTCATTGTTGTGGTTCTCTCTCTCCAGACTGACTCTTGGCTCGCTGTCTCTCTGCAACCTCTTTGGGTCCAACGTCAGGCGACTACCCAGATTGTCCAGGCGGTCTTCGCAAGACTGTCTTATGTGTTCCTGGTAAAATATGAAAATTGTTGTTTTTTAACAAAACATCATGCTTGGATTCCCCCTCAGAGGGTTATGTAGGCGTGTATAGCAGTGGCGAAGGGTCCCTACAATACGATTCCTACCGGCTTCCCTTTGAAAAATAGCAGAGGCAGTATTGCCTACTTTTATTAATTAGCTTTTCGTGGCCAGGTAAGCATTTGTAGCTCCGGCTTACCTCTTACATAAACTGACCCTTCGCCACTTACACCAGTGGCGAAGGGTCAGTTTATGTAAGAGGTAAGCAGTAGTACACCAGATTTTGCTATAGTTAGTAATTGGAGAAGCTTTTTTTTGTACTTGCGACTTACGCTTACTATAGAAATGTACTGTTCTGCCGTGCATTTCCTAAAACGCAGTAACAGGGATTTTTGCGTTTTTGAGTTAAATATTGAGTTTTGACGAGCATTTATTAAGGAACACATTGGACTAACCCAGTTTTTGATTCGATGAGTTAAACGGCCAAAAAACCAAATTTATGAAAGCTGTAACCACGCAGTAACTCAATATACACAAATTAGAATGTAGTAAAGAAAGTCTTATGCTGCATATTAGTCTGCAAAATAGCGTATAAATCAATAGTTTTTGCAGTATAAAGTATTTTTACCGCATTTTAATCTGCATATGTGTACGTTTTGCGTGCAGTAACTGCTATGATTTTCCATGATTTTAAAAAAATCCTTTTTATTTTTTATGTAATAAACTAAATAGTATGTTCTTTATCAAAATTCAATCTTTGTTAACACCTTAGTCCTTTTGGTAACAAATAATCCACCATGAAAATGTATTATTATAAAAAAAACAGTGTCAAAAAGTTTTTTGCGTTTTTCTCGAAACCACATTTTTGCTCATACTGCGTTTTAGGGAATGCACGGCAGTGTTGTGGTCTCTTTCACACGTTGATATTACTATAGAGCTTAGTGACGCGGCGTGTCACGTGAAACTACAAGCGGCCGATGGCGTCTATAGGAGACCACGGCCTAAGGGCAGATAGAGAAGCTCGCACCGGGCGCATAAAAGGCCAGGTACAGTATTGGCTATTGTTGCTGCATGCTTAGCATGACCAATTCTATCTCTATTCTACCAAAGAATAGACACCGTTTTTTCTATCCAACTCGTTATCTCTTCTGCCCGAGCACGCGGCGACCCATACTTGGCATATCAGAATGTTATCTACTGAAGAATAAAAACATTTCTTCTCTTCATTGTATGCATGAAACGGTAGAAATCTTTCTACAATCTGTCCCTATTCTTCTGTTGATAAAACTCGTTTCTATCGTGGTCATGCTAGGCTGGTTGGTATTGGAATCATGAAGCCTCAAGAAGTCTCACCTTGATAATTTTATGATCCTGGTACAGTTTCCGTATACATTTGAAGATAAAGACGAAGCACATTCCTGAGAGGATCAGCGAGAAGATGATGAGGATCACCATTATGTGAGGCTGGTTGATCGTCGATTCTGTCTTTTGCTGTATAAGAGAAAGAGATAGATAAGTGAATAGAGTTAGTTACATCAGCGGCAAGCTATGATGGCGTTTTTGAAGTTTTTTCGCTCGTAAAGTTTCGTAAAAATGGACAATTATTTTTGAAAGAACAATTGCTGTACTTTATTGTTGTACGATGTAACCGTACACTATTGACCAATTGCACCAATTGACGAATAAGCATTTTATACTTAACTTTACCAATTATTACATTTATTACTTTAGTACACGATTAGCGGTCGTCGCGTGTGCTCCCTCGCTCCTTTATATCATTCAACCTTTGGTCCACACAATATAATTTTTTCTAAATACTATACTGCGCAAACACTCAGAACTTTTATTTGACCCAAAACACAGTTCAGGAAAACGTAGGACGGATAGAGTCTGCCAGGTAGAATCAGCAAATGTTGTAGTGGTGAAACGTCAGTATCACTTTTTTAGCCCCATCCTATATAATAAAACAAATAAAATTTTAAACATCTATCCACTTACCTCACGGGAGTGTAAAATACTCACGGACAAATGGCTGTATACCTTAACCTACGACGACCTAGAAAATCTAATAAAAAACGAATAATAATAAAAAGAAAATAATTAATAATATAAAAGAACCAATAGAAATAATAATAATAATTTATAAATTTTAAATGATTTTTAATTATTTATAGAAATATTTAAAAATGTAAATTTAATAATTATAAAATATAACCTGTAATATTTAGTTATTAAATAAAACCCAATAATAATTAGTAATGAATAGTAAAAATAATCTAATAATAATATTTAAATGATTTTTAATGATTTATAGCAATATTTAAAAATATGAATTTGATATGTATACTAATACCTACATAAAATATAACCTATAATAAAATATAATTTAATATAATTCATATTCGCAAACAAATAAATGAATTTGAATTTGAATTTGAATTTGAACAATTGGTACCTACCTATCAAATAAAAAAAAAAAAAAAAAAAAAAAAAAAATACCTGCTATCCTTTTTCATTCCCTTCCGAAGTAACCTACGTAAACAAACAGCCTTAGATACATACACACCCACTCACCCCCCCCCCCCCATACACACACACTCCTACTCTATTAACACCTACACTCCACACATAGGTATATACTCACTCCCACACACGTAAGAGAACTGGAATACCTTACCCTAATTTATTTATTGATGTACTTATTATTTAATATTAATAGTTAATACTCAATAGTTATAATAGTTAATATTTTTATTCAGTGTACTTCTTATTAATGCTGGAACGCATATGTCTCCCCTCTTGGAGGTGGGCGCTAATAGCTGCGACACAGTTTATAAACTAATGTAGCTGTTAACGTACACAACATTTTGTAAATTTGTTTAAGTTCCAATAAAATATTTGATTTGAAAAAAAAAAAAAAAAAAAAAAAAAAAATATTTTATCGTAAAGCAGCTGTATCATTGAACTAATCCGATCCTTCTACAATTGTCAATAGTGACGCGTCACTATAATCTATTTAAAGTAAAGCGATGGTTCTTTCAAAAGTACGGTACCTAGTTGTCAATTTTTACGAAACTTTATGAGCTAACTTAAACGACAAAAACGCCATCATAACGATAACGTACCCCTGATAATTAAGTATAGTATTAATATTATTTTGTAGTTCGCTACGTGACCATATTTTTCAAAAATGCATCTTTAAAATACGGTTCTGTGCGAGCCCTCTTAAGCCAGAAGATGGTTATACTTACGTCACACTTGGTCTTGTCCTCATCGGCTTTCAACCGGCAGTGGGCGTCGTGGTCGCACTTGAGTTCCGCATCAATGCAAGTGTTGTCCTCGCAATCAAATTCATCGTCCGTACACTTGTCTGAACAAAAAAAGATTACTTAAAAACCATCATGCCTTAATTTCCCGAAGGTACAGGCAGGGGTGTAAAATATAGGCATTATAGGTTTATCAAGGTTTATTTATCAGTGGCGAAGGGTCAGTTTATGTAAGAGGTAAGCCGGGCTACAAATGCTAACCTGGCCACGAAAAGCTTATTAATAAAAGTAGGCAATACTGCCTGTGCTATTTTTAAAAGGGAAGCCGGTAGGAATCGTATTGTAGGGACCCTTTGCCACTGTTATCTATATCCCTAGATATAGATAAACCTTAGGTAAGTATTAGTATTATAACATTGAAGATATTCCAGAAAAAACAGTCGGAATACGATACTGGGACATAACCATGCCTATGTTATTAAATATATAAGAGATTCCAAAAACAACTGACAGACAGGATTCGAACCTGCGACCTTTGCCTAATACCGGGGCAGCGCTTCTACCAACTGAGCCACAGTGTCATGTCTGAATCACTTGTAATTGGAAATCTCTATCTACGCTTATAACCATGCCTATGTTTGTTGTTTTTTTGTCGGTTTGTCTGTTTTTGCGCGCATCACGCAAAGAATAGGTAGGTACTTAAAGAGGTTTCTCTGCAAAATTTCAGCTTTGTAGGTCCAAGAGTTTGGGCTAAGCGTTGATGAGTCAGTCAGACAGTGAGTCAGGACTTTTATTTTTAGGGTTCTGTACCAAAATGGTAAAAATGGAACCGTTATGGTGCGACTTCGTCTGTCTGTCTGTCACACCTGCTTATTTCAGCAACTACTAATGCTATCGACTTGAAATTTGGAACAGTTATAAAGAATGCTTGTCCAACTTTATTGCAAATTAAAAAAATAAAAAAATATTTTTATTTTTATTTCAAAAGGGGCCGGAGTGGGGGTCCAAAATGTCAAAGTGGGGTTACTGGGTTAAATGACATATCATATGAAAGGACTTGATCTGCACATTTCAAAATATATTTTCACTTAATTTTATGTCTCACAGTTTTCGACATATAATGAAAAATGTCTGAAACAATACCATTCCCCCCCCCCCCCCCCTTATCTCCAAAGTTTGTGGAGTGAAAAATCTGAAATAATTAGAGTTGATACAGAACCCTCGGTGCGCGAGTACGACTCGCACTTGGCCGGTTTATTTTTAAATTTAGGGCCAATTTCAGCAAGCTCTATTAGTTACTCAATGTCCTGTTACGCATTTTAACGGTTGTCATTTTGACTAGCAACTAACAGAGTTTGATGAAATTGGCTCTTAGATAACTACCATATTCTTACCCTCTTTATTAGTGTCAAGGGTCCTATATGCGTTGAAGGTTGCTTTAAAAGTGGTATCCTTGCGTGCATCCTTGGCTACGTAGAGCCTGACGTACATCACGTTGCCATTTTGGTCTTTTGTTGTCACCGAATTGGCAACAGACCCGCAGTATTCCGCCAACCTGATATGCGTATAAGCTTATATGTAATATGGATTTTGATACTCGCATCTTTAAAATAGGGTAAATTACAAAAATTCAAACTTGTTTAATAGGGTGTATGCATGCATTTTTTTTTAATTTTTATGCGATTGTCTAGGTTCGTATATTACCGAAAAAAAATGTTACACTTACAAAATATTGATAATAAGTAATAAAATATTTAATTGAAAACTGCAGTCAATTTCTGGCGGTTTAAACGCGGCCATTGTGGCGCGTCGCCTCAGTGACGTCAAAGTCAAAGTCAAAGTCAAAAACATTTATTTCAATTAGACCATTTACAGGCACTTTTGAAATGTCTAACAATATTACAATAGTTGTCAGTCGGTTTGTCCGTTAGTTGAAGCTAGTTGTCCGTTCCAAAACGTAGATTCCTATGGAGAAGAACGGACAAGAAACTCCATGGTTACTCTTTTTCAATAAATTCTGTTACAATTTCTTTGATTACAGTGATGCCCTCACGTCAGAGTCCACAGCAACAACACTTAACACTTACACTTTGGCGTAAAAGTCTATATAATCATAAACAATTCACTGTCTTTTTTCCTTTCAATCAATAAATTTTAATTCCGGAATGGCATTTCGGATGTATGTGGCCGGTCTTATTACTTGTTATTGTGGACACTGACGTCAGTCACGCAACGCTATTGGTTGAAACGAGTGAACCAATAGCGTTGCGTTTTGATATTTTGAATTTCCCTCGCATTTTTTTCACTTTTAGTTATTGAAATTAAAATATTAAAACGCTTTTAATTAAAAAAATAAAGATATAGGTGTAATTCTATAGTAATAAAGACAACAAATAAAAATACTAGACGTATATTTGAATCACATGCATGTACCCTATTGTGACAGTCCTCCCTTTTTTAGGAAATTCTTCTTTTTAGACCGATTGCATACTTTTTAAAATTATATATCATCTGGCAATCAGGCAACATCTGGCACTTGTGTCCCAGCAGTTGGAACATCTCATATCATAGAAACAAGGGAGATATGCCAAGGCGCTATTGAGCTTGAAGCTTTAGTATGCGACGGACCGAACGCGATTGGTGATATAAATACAGTGTTTTTGTTTAGTGCTAGAGCTGAGTGACGAATAACAGTGTTAGATTGAGGGTGTGCGGATTTTTAATGTGTGGGAGATTTTTATATTCACAAGGAGCGCTTGTAATTGTGTCGCAAACTGTTCTAAAAGTGGCGATAGTAGCTTCCTTTTTTCTATGATCTGAGAAAGAGGTACAGTGATTAAAATTACTTGTGTAACAATGTAACAAACATAAACCGCACTACCGCATCCGCCATTCTCCTGTAATTTATGTAGGTCCACACCAAATTGTAATTATTGTGAGGGCGCTGGTACCCATAACACAAGTTAGATCTTACTTTGGGTACCTACCAGAGTTCAATATACACTAAATAATGGTAAGGTAACATAGACTATGTTACCTTACAATTATTTAGTGTATATTGAACAGTGCATTATTTTTTATTTATTTATTTTAATTTATTTAGTTTAAAAATACTTACTTGGAGTCCAACTCTTGCTCAACCGTCTCAAATATTTGGATAATATTCTGATTACACTCATTAGGCTTCGCTAGAGTGTATTGAGTAAAGTTAAGATATATCTGGAACAAAATCACACTAATAGTATAAAAATGCGAAAGTTTATGTGTGGTGTATGTATAAATATTTGTTAGACGATAACTCAGGTATCATTGACTAAAATGTCGTGTTTAGCAGGCAAATTAATAAGACTAAAAGGATTTTTAAGTTCGAACATAGTGCAGTGATAGCCTAGTGGATTAACCATGTGCCTCCCACGGCGAATGGTTCGAGTTCGATCCCGAGGCACGCACCGCTGACTTTTCGAAGTCATGTGCGTATTAGAAATGAATTATCACTTGCTTTAACGGTGAAAGGAAAACATCGTGAGGAAACCGGCATGTCCTAGAACCAAAAATTCGAAGACATGCGACGTCCACCAACTCGCACT
Source organism: Thalpophila matura (assembly GCA_948465475.1). Classification (NCBI taxonomy): domain Eukaryota; kingdom Metazoa; phylum Arthropoda; class Insecta; order Lepidoptera; family Noctuidae; genus Thalpophila; species Thalpophila matura. Next base: position 11,455,868 of record OX419198.1, on the reverse strand, counting down.
GGGCCCGCGTGGTGGACTACGGCCCACTCCCTCTCACAGAGGAGCCCTGTGTCCCAGCAGTGGGAACATTATAGGCCGATTATGCTTATGCTAAGTTCGAACATGAGTCAAATCGGTCAAGTGGTTGCCGAGAAATGAGAGGGTTGTAAGATGGGTATGGCGAGTTCACCGTTCGGGGCGAACGACTAGTTATTATAAATGCATATAAATGCGAAAGTTTGTCTGTGTGTTTGTTCCTTGTCCACGCTCTTTGAGACACTGAGGGGTCGTATATAAATGGTCACCCATTGGCGGACTGACCGCGGCAATCGCTGCTTAACCTTGCAGACACTGATTACTTAATTAGCATGGCTGTTATATAAACATTAAGGGCCATATCTGATTAGGATGACATGGCAGCGACGCCAGCAGCGCTTCCGTGGCTACCTTTGGCGTCCGCAAGACGCCAAAACTTTCCGCCAAAGAGGATGCCAGACGAGATTAGTATCGCTTGTTCACGCAAACAAAATGAACATCGAAGAAATGTGTGCGGGTCGAGCGAGGGAACGGGGCGTCCGGGCTGGTGGCGACGGCGACGCCAAGCCGTCGCCAAGTGAGGTATGGTTAGGTACGTTGTAGTCCAATTGACATGTTTTAATTGGTGGCGCTGTTGGCGTCGTTGCCATGGCATCCCAATGAGATATGGCCCAAAAGCATTATATGTTGGAATATTTAACTTACTTTCATATTCTGAGGAACTTCAATAGTCCATAAAACATCTAGCGCCTGATGAGAGTTAGCTGTGCAAGCAGGATCAATTAATTTGCTGTCGATGAATCCATATTTCTTATCCAAATATATGTAACACGCTTCTGGTATGTGGTCTGTAAAAATAAAAATATTTTTTATTTTATTCAACAACAACGCAAGCCGCGTGTGACCTGATTCTCGCCTGATGTTAAGCGATGATGCGGTCTACGATGGAGCACGCTTGCCTAGAAGAAACCGATTCACTCGCGACTTGAAGATACCCAGATTGTAACTGTTGGGAAACACCCACTCGGGCAGCGCATCCCACTGTTTGCGGTTTTCACAATGAAAGTAGAATCAAAGCGCTTCGTTCGGGTTTATGGTAGGTATATCAACCATGAATCGATGGCGCTTGTAACTTAAAAACTGGACAAGTGCGAGTACGACTCGCACCCTGAGGGTTCCGAAATATGCAGCAGCGCCATCTTTGAGCAAGATGCCGCTATTACGTTATAGTAGATATGCCATATCTTGATCATAGATGGCGCTATTGCATACTTCTATGAGCAGATGGCTCCACCCGTTATGGGTCTTGATATACGGACAGACGGAGACGGACAACAAAGTGATCCTATAAGGGCCCTTAGGCTCTTCTTTTTAAGGTAAGGTTAACCCTAAAAATGGGCAAAAAAAAGGCCTTATTAATACTACACCACTCCCTCAGATCATGAAATAAGGGAGATGTGTCAAGGCGCCATAAGCTTGACGCTTTCATATGATCAATGTGATCGTGTTGCCATGGTTTGCCGATGGACCGAACGTGATCTATGGTTTATGTAACGAATAGCAGTGTTAGATTGAGGGTGTACCCACACCTTAAATACGCCGCGTATTTAAGGTGTGGGAGATATTTACAAAGGAGCGTTTGTAGTTGTGACGCACACTGCTTTAAAAGTGGCGACAACGGTTCACGTACTAAGTTGTTATGATAACATAATTATCTCCTTGTTTCTATAATCTGAGGTCAGGCCTGTATTCTCCGAAAGGTTAATAATAGTCCGATTCAGAATTCAGAATTTCTTATTCAGATTCGGGATTCTGATTCTAAATTCTGAAGCTTGATTCTGAATTCGGATTCTGGATATTGAATTTTGATTTTGATACTGAATTTTGAATATTATCAGGGTCATACTCACGGCTCGGTCCCTCCTTAAATTCGACGTTAATCTTGAAACCCTCATACTCTATCGTGTCATCCGAATGGAACTTCAGCCAGACATTGGGTCCTTTAGTCTTCAGCGTTCTTGGGAACGCCTGGCCGCAGAACCTACCCATCAGCTCAGCATACCCATAGTAACCATCACGAATCTGGGGAGAATTTCTTTTATAGTAGATAAGTTTTTTTAGGTAAGAGCCATATCACATTAGGATGCCAGCAGCGACGCCAGCAGTGACATCAGCAACGACGCCAGCAGCGCTTCCGTGGCGTCCGTGAGACGCCAAACGGGCCGCCAAAGCGTATAGCAGTCGAGATTAGTATGAAAACAAAATGAACATCGAAGAAATGTATGCGTGTCCAGCGAGAGGCGATTCGCACACCGCACCGCATCACGCAGCGTAGCGCGGGAGTGCGTGATCTTCCGTTGTTTGCAAGTACCTGTATTTGTATAGAAATCACGCGTAGTGCAATACACTGAAAACGCAATCACACGCGGGGCTTTTGTTCCGTCGCCACGTACCCCGCAGCGTAGCGCGGGGCGGTGAGCGATTCGCCTGGCTTGGCGTCCCGGCTGGCGTCGCCGCCAGCCCGGACGACACGATGTTCATTTTGTTTTCATACTAATCTCGTCTGGCATCCGTTCTGGCGTCGCTGCTGGCGTCCTAATGAGATATGGCTCTAAGGGGGTTGGATTCGACGCATAACAGTTGCGATTGCCACCAGAAATATAAATAAAAAGTCACTAGAAATGTCATCTACTACATTTTACTCCCAGACGCGTGTCGCCGGTTCGCAGTCAATGTCAAAGCATCCAATGCAATATAAATTAAACATACCGTTCACGTACGTCACATTTTTAAACGCGCGCTCTTGATGAGTTGGTAGCCATTGAAACATCACCTGCATGCTTAGCATGACCGATTCTATCTCTATTCTACCAAAGATTAGACAAAGTTATTTCTATCCAACTCCCTCTTCTGCCCGAGCACGCGGCGACCCGTCAGCTTGACTTACCAGAATTTTGTCTACTGAAGAATATAAACATTTCTTCTCTTCATTGTATGTATAAAACGGTAGTAATCTTTCTACAAGCTGTCACTTTGTCTATTCTTCGGTAGACAAATCCCGTTTCTATCCTGGTCATGCTAGGCCGGCTGCCTTACATATAATTTGCTCGAAAGCGGCAACAAGGTCATGTTCCTTTGCGATTTCTATAGACTTATTAATTCGATTTCTATGTCTACTACTATTTTACTTACCTCTAAATAATCGTAAGCGCACTCCGGGTGGTACTCTATACGGAACTGGTCTACGAAGGTCAGCTGTATCACCATGTCGTTTGATGTGGCTGAAACGAAATAATAACTTTGTAGTAGATTCTTATAGTTAAATACATAAAACATAGGTACCTATTATTTTTCCACCGATGCCATGGTTCCGCGGACGCCTCAGATCATAGAAACAAGGAGATATGCCATCATAGCAAATTAGTACCTACGGGTACAATACTGTCGCCACTTTTAGTACATTTTTCAACACAATTACAAGCGCCCTTCGTGAATATAAAGATCTCCCACACATTAAAAAATCCGCAAACCCTCAATCTAACACTGTTAATCGTCACTCAACACTAGCACTAAACTAAAACATTGTATAATAAAACAAGTTTAAACGGATTAAATCGCGTACCTATATTACAGATTTTTACAGAGTTTTCCTGACGTTTCGAACACTTTGCAGCGTTCGTGGTCGCAGGACGACTGAGGTGGTAGGCGTCATGACAGCTAATTTATAGAAAAAATATTCTCGATCTACCCGCACAAGATTTATTTTAATCGATATTATTCGAATCGTACTCGTTTCGATGCACACAATAATCGCTCACGGTGTCTCGATGTTTTGTAGTGCAGTGTGAAGTTTGAGACTTGATTATTTTAAGAACTGGATTCCAAACAGGTGGTAATTGCCAACCATCCTCTCTATTGAAATTAGGATGTTTTTTAATTTCAATAGCCTCGCGAAGCATTTTAGGTACATATCGGTTCTCCTTTGCGAGGATTTGAGGCTGATCAAAACGTAGGAAATGGTTGGGTTTGCCTAGGGCATACTCACACACTGCAGACTTTGTAGAGCGCACGTTTTTGACGTCAGCTATGTGTTCTTTAACTGTAGTGGCTATACTGCGCTTTGTTTGCCCTATGTATGACAACCCACAATCACAGTCGATCTTGTAGACCCCTGCATCTTGTAAAGGAATGACAATTGTCTTAGACCAATTCACTGGTCTAAGACACAACACTTACAAGATGCAGGGGTCTACAAGATCGACTGTGATTGTGGGTTGTCATACATAGGGCAAACAAAGCGCAGTATATTGTGTCGAAAAATTTACTAAAAGTGGCATCAGTTGTTCCCGTACTAATTTGCTATGATGGCATATCTCCTTGTTTCTATGATCTGAGGTCCTACCCAATCCCACTGAAAATACCGAGTATCATTACCGTGCTCGTTTCCAAAACAGACCACCATAGATCCATGGGGCTTAGGGAGTCACCGCGATGGGAATGCGGTAAACGGAGTGACAGGCTAAGCGCCATAAAGACGGATACATTTTGTGTTGTGCACGTATGGACTTACAAGTATGTAGCCATGGGATTTAATGGGGTGAAGAATAACTTGGGAAAGAAAAATGAGTTATTGAGTTTGATGATTGTGGTAGATAATTAAGCTGAAGATTTGCCTTCTTACTTATAAACGATGATTAGATTAAACAGCTCTTAAGTTAATTGTCATCTCTATTCATTTTCATACAAATGGCAAATGCTTACAGTTAAGAGGCTTTTAAAATAAGGTTAGTGGCGGTGGTATAAAAGACGAAACTAATTGTTTAATGAAATGAAAAGGCGATATATTTGTAGCTTGTATATCTTTTGCACACATAAACCCCCTTACTCATAAACGACGATTAAATGTTATTAAACATAAATAGCTCTTAAGTCAATTGACATCTCTATTCATAGGCATAGTAATGACAAGGATAGTGTATATTTAATCAGTGGTTAGTGACATTTTTTTTATGTATGGGGATCACTATTAACCTTTCGTATGCCACAATTCCAGACACAATAAAAATGACATTATGTCTCGCGTGGATCTACGTTCTGACGAGTTAAAATCCTACGTTTGCAACAAAGAAAAATCCCTTGAAAACGTCTATAAGTCGTCATTTCTTGTTGAATATATGGAATCCTACAAAGTAATAAATAAAAATTAAAACTTACCGTTAATTTTGGTGACGCAATTAGAATTATTGTAATAGTAATTATTGCCACTATTCTTAGCATGCGGATGAGTTATTAATTTCTCCTTATCATCATATTTGAACGATTCACATCTAGCATCTTTATCATCTCTTTTCACCCTCCTCTTGATTTCCTTATGACTATCATCAAAATTCCTAATTCTATTAGTCATTTGTATATTATTTCTATGTATGTCTAAATTTCTTGTTTGTGTCTCATCGCCTTCATAGATTTTGTCGAAATTATTGTTAGACTTAACTTCGTCTAGATTTTCGTTGTAATTAATGTATTTCCTATTAATTTTATTGGTCCAAGGATTGTCCATGTTTAGATCGTAGTTTAGTATGCTCATTTTGCTTTTTGGTCTGCTGTCATGATCAGCTACTTGTTCCGATGTGAGGCCGAAGATTGAGCAAACTGAAACAAAAGAAACAGAACGTCAGTCAATGAAAAAGATAGGTACCTACAGATGTTCTATCTCCCGAAGGTGAGTTGGTCTATATTGTGCGTGCGCTACGTTACGACGAAAACCATTACAACGAATCACGGAACAACGAATCACGGAACAACGAATCACGGAACAACGAATGCATGTTACAACGAATCATGGAACAATGAATGCACGTTACAACGAATCTATGTATCAACGAATGCACGTTTCGAAGGTAAAGTACTTTGCCAGCGTGGTGGACTATGGCCTACCCCCTCTAATTCTGAGAGGAGGCCCGTGCCCAGCAGTAGGACAGTTTATAAACAGAGCTGATACTATTATTAATGCAACAATGTACATACAACGAAGGAATTAATTATGCAGCCTACACAAACAACTATGCAGTTCGCTGACACTTTACCGACGATTTACCGAGCGTACGCATGTTCTACGCAGAGATGGTTTGAATAATGAGTGAGCCTGAGAATCGGCCTCAGTAAGCAATTGGAATCGCCTATTTCCAGCAGCGGACTGCTTATGCTGAAGTCAATGATGGCAGCAATAAAAAAACCGGACAAGTGCGAGTAGGACTTGCGCTCTGAAGGTTCCGTACACGTAAACAGCAGGTCCCGGTTTTCATGCGAAAATCTATTTCTTCTAGGAAAGCGTGCTCCATTGTAGACCGCTTATTATCAGGGGAGATGACGGTCAAACGCAAGCCTATTATTATAAATAAAATGAAACAATGTCTAATCTACAAAAGACATAAATCTTTCAATACTTACACAAAAAATAACATATTGTTATAATCTTGTATGAATTTAGAATAAAGCTCTTTATCCCTTAATAAGCCTAACATATCATGGACACAAAGTAAATAGATACAGAGGGCTGGTTCCATTCAACGAGCGAAAACGCACGCACACATACACACGCGTCTTCGTACAGCAGCTGTGCAAGCGCACTCGCGAGTCGCGACAATTCGATTTCTAACATTATTTTTTTAATATAGTATTTTTGACAATATTAGGTACCTGTAAAAATATAGTAGATGGTGAAAATTTTTACTTAAAAAAAGCAATATTTTATTTTTTAATACTAAGGTAATTTTTACAAAATGTTGCTTATTTCTTTATCAATTACAATATAGTAGGTAGTTTCGCCTATTATATGTTTTTAAACATGTAGGGCCGGACCACAAAAAAGATTAAACACGTGTTAAACGCGAATGCTACCAAAAATAATACACATTTGTTTTAGACAACCTAGTGCTAAAACAAGTGCAGATTATTTTTAGTAGCATTCGTGTTGAACACGTGTTTATCTTTTTTGTGGTACGGCCCATAATAGTTAGACTCGTAATATGCTAGGATATTAATATTATACTAGCAGTGCGCCGCGCCTACACCCCTGTTACTCGGCTCTTAAGGGTCATAGCGCGATGTTATACAGCATAAACTATTCTTCGTGAATCCGGATAATAAATACAAAAAAAATATTTCGGATCCGACTGGTAGTTACAGAGATAAGCGCGTTCAAACAAACAAACAAACTCTTCAGCTTTATAATATTTAGTAGGGTTGGCAACTCTACCGCGACTGTCATTCGTTGGTGATAGTTTGAGATAGCCGTGTACGTATGTACAGTCAGTGCCCCACATTGTCTGAGCCCTCTTAGATATAGTAAGATTCTAAGTGGGGTCAGACAATGTGGTGCACTGACTGTACTACTATGCCTTCTGTATATATTTATTTGGTGTCATTCACAAAAGGTTGCTCATCCCCTTGAGATTATTATAAGCTTTTTGAGCGTACACGTAAGGGTTGATCATTTTATCCCTTGACGTATGAAATGCTAAAAATATAATATATTAGCATGGGAAATGTTGGTGGATTATTTACGAAGAGAAAATATAATATGCATACATATATTTTATATACATATACTAGGATAACTTTCATTAAGTACCTATTCTAAGTATTACTACTTTGTTAAAGTGTTTGATTTTTACCCTGTGTAGAGCTGGAGGCGAACCTAAACTTTGATTGTAACACTAGTTATACTAGGGACCCCACGATACAGGCATGCCTAGGTGTGGGGACCACAGTGAATTCGCGTAAGTATTAGTTCATACTGATCTCTTAGAATGTGTAATGCTTATGTTAATTGCTATAAATTGATCTCTAAGAATGTGTAATGTTTATGTTAATTGCTTATATTGAAATAAAACTTTTTTAATTTTTTCAATAAATGGAGTATTATTTTGACTGGAGGTGTAACGAGTACCGTACTATTTACTCGTAGAAGAAAATACGCCTACGATGCCGCGCTGACCACCCGCGCTAGCGGTCAGCGTAACTGTGAAACAAGCCTCAGCCTAAAGCTGTCTTCAGACTACGCTATACTATATAGTATAGCGTATGCTATTATAGTATAGCGCGCCATACAAAGCCATACTATATAGTATAGCACAGTGTGATCGTGTCCATAACAATGTATGGTGCGCGATATTGTCGTGCTATGAGCTAAAATAACGTGATATTTCTATATGCTATAATGCTATATATGTAGTATAGCGTAGTCTGAAGACAGCTTAAGTCTACGCCCTCTGTCCGTCCATCTGTCACAGGGCTGTATCTTATGAACCGTAATAACTGGCCAAATTCCGCTATCATAGCAAATAACTATAATAAGTCAAAATCCAAGGTACCCCCATACAACCGGTACGGAGCCCTTAGTGCGCGCGTCCGATTCGCACTTGGCCAGTTTTTTAACCCTATTTTAAATCCTGATTTCTTGATTTAAAATGAAAATATAAAATCTCAACTAATTTCAAAACGAAAGCTCAGTAAATGAAATGTGCATTCGTTTCGTAAATCTTCTCATAATTTACGCTATGCAAAATGAAAAGATAGTGGTTCAAAACTGTGCAAAATGGAAAAATAATACTCGGTACATATATTATTATTTGAACATTCATCCGAGGGAAAATTAACTTTTCTGCTTCTGTAACGTTAGACATTTAAATTTAAAAAGCAGTTTGCTGCATGATTTTTAAATTATGCGCACAGTAGTATTTCTAGGTATTAGTCCTCATTCGCATGGGCGCTTTTTTATGCGCGATAAGCGCCCAAATGAAACAAATGGGAAACGGTGCATCTGTTCGCATGACAACGGTTCTTTTAACTTTTAGTGGTGTGTTGAATCGATTGTGCCTTGACAAATGCCTGCAACGTTTTTTTTAACGCGTGTTGAAAAAGCGCCTGTGCGATCAAGGCTTACGTTTAATACTAATAATAAGTCTGGGTTGAGCTACTAAACGATACTCGGCACATGCGTGCACAATAAGGACAGGTCCACTCAAATCTGTATGGCTCTTTCCTCTAAAGGCCATTCCAGACTAACCTGCATGGTTCTTACATAGTTGAATTTTTTATTGTCTTGACTTTAAAAGAGACCTTGACCTTTGAGTTTGTTTCGGTGTTTCTTCTCAAAGGTAGTCAGATAGGAAACACCGACCTCATCTAGTTTTAAAAGAATACTCAATTGACTTGTTAAAGTGTTATTAGTAACCTATTTGCAGAATAAATGATTTCAATTTTAATTTCAATACATTTTATGCCTCAGGATTCTCAGAATAAGATAGTTAGCATTTTATATAAGCTCTTTGCTTTCCTAGAATCTTAGCAAAGCGTACAATTATTTTATCTGATTTCAAATGTCCTGTCGAGTAGTTTTGTGTTTAGACTTTAAAATTTAGATAATAGAGATTACTTATTGCTAACGTTTTTATATTTCTTTCCAAAATATAAACAACTAGCTTCCGCCCGCGGCTTTGCCCGCGTTTTTCGGGATAAAAGTTAGCCTATGTGTTATTTTGGTGTAGGTATATGTTATAAGTGTTACTGTAAAGTTTCATCAAGATCCGTTCAGTAATTTTTACGTGAAAGAGTAACAAACATCCATACATACATCCTCACAAACTTTCGCATTTATTATATTACTAGCTTCCGCGCCCGCGGCTTCGCCCGCGTTTTCCGGGATAAAAGGTAGCCTATGTGTTATTCCAGACTATTATCTATCTGTGTGCCAAATTTCATCCAAATCCGTCCAGCCGTTTCAGCATGCAGAAGTAACAAACAAACAAACATACACACACAGACACACACACCCACACACGCGCAAACTTTCGCATTTATAATATTAGTAGGATACTTAGTACGATTTTACTTTATCATTAATATCGACATTGTGTTCGTAACAAACATGGTTATTTCTGTTTTTTTTACGCCGATGGTTATTATAACTACCTATACCTATTATAGTATTTTATTTGTTAAAATATAATTTCCTATTTACATACATACATAAAAAAATTGTTTGCCCACACACCTACAACAAAAAAAATCAGGAAAAAAACTTTCTTTGTCACAAAAACAACATAAAAATAGTTTATTCGATAAACAACTTTCGCAGAAAACCTAGCCTATAAAAAAGTCTAGCTTGAGCTAGACTTTTTTATAGGCTAGGTTTTCTACACACTGTAGGAAAAGTCCTATGTATTGTTTGAACAATACATAGGACTTTTCCTACAGTGTGTAGATTCGGTTCTATAAATATAATTCAGGCTTAAGCTCAGATATTTACTAGAATTACATCCTAGCTGTGGCTACAGCAGTCTTAGGATTATTGGGTACCCAGTTAAAACTATCAGGTTTTGTAGCTTGCTAGCTATTGGCTAAAGGTACGACTGTACATCATTGAGTATTAAACACTATTTCATATAAATTAACTTTTGTAAATCGTTATGTTAAATTAATCTATACTTATCCAACTAATATGATAAATGTGAAAGGATGGATGGATGTTTGTTAGGTACTCTTTCACGCAAAAACTACTGAACGGATTTTGCTGAAACTTTACAGTAATATAGCTTACTAGCTTTCGCCCGCGGCTTCGCCCGCGTGGACGTCGGAAATTATCCCACAGGAACGTACTGCAGGCGTAAACTTAAACTCCGATTTTATCACTCGCCGGTCCAAAACAGTACAATAGACACTTAAATTTTATTTATTTGTATAGAAAATTACCAGTCTTATTACCCCCGCAGAATAGCTGTTTTACCCCCGAGGGGGTGAATAGTTTTTTATTTTTTATTTTGAGTGACATAAACACACAACATTTTCACAAACGCTGAAATACATGTTTCATTATTTGAAACGAAGAGCCCAAATACCAATTTTCATGACTCTAACTTCAAAACTAACGGAACACCTATTTAAACTTTCACCTCCCATTCCACCCTTTAGGGGTAGTATTTTCCAGAATCTTGAAATAGGTTTTTTCTTTATTTGAAACAAAGAGTCCAAATACCAATTTTTATGACTCTAACTACAAAAATAACTGAAACCCTATTCAAAATTTTACCCCCCGTTTCTCCCCTTTAGGGGTTGTATTTTCAAAAGAGAAGCCTAAATACAAATTTTCATTGATTTTACCTAAAAAATGACGGACTTGCTTACAAACTTTCATCCCCTATTTCCCCCCTTTAGGGGTCGAATTTCCAAAAATCCTTTCTTATCGGATGCCTACATCATGTAAGGAATACGTCCTCCAAATTTCACGTTTCTACGACCACCGGTTTAGGATGTGCGTTGATCCATCAGTCAGTCAGTCAGTCAGGACAAAGCATTTTAATATAGAAGATAGATAGATACATCAGAATAACACAGGCTACCTTTTATCCCGGAAACCGCGGGCGGAAGCTAGTAATATAATAAAGCTGAAGAGTTTGTTTGTTTAAACGCGCTAATCTCTGGAACTAGGTACCTAACAGTTGGATTAAAAAAAAAAAAATTATAAATGATAACCAGTGAGGAGTATAAGCTACGCTACAACCCTTGGGAGCCGAGCAATGGGTGGAACAGCTAGTAAGGGATATAAATATAGATATACAGACAGATTTGCATAATATTATACCTAACCAAGGATGTTATGGAGCTTCGTAACCGTAACCGAAACTATCGGATATCCGAAATAATTTCATATCCGTAACCGTAACCGAATCCGATATTAAAAGTTTCAAATAATTTCGAATAGGGGCGAAGTCTAAATGAGACACGTTATTTGTATTTTACTTATAACATTTCTTGAAAATGTAATATCCGTAACCGAAACTATCCGAAACTACCGGATAATCCGAAATCATTTCATATCCGTAACCGTATCTGAAACCGATATACCTACTTAATATTATTCATATATCCGTATCCACATCCAGATCCGAAATTTCATATCCACATCCCTAATACCAAACCATACACATGTTTAACCCTAAAAGATTTGAAAAGTCGTGAATTTAGTTACACTTTCAGTTAACTTTGCTCGTTATAGAGCTTATATTTTACGTAAAAGCAATCATTTTCTACAAAAGAAAAAACTTTTCTTTGTAGTAAAACAATAAAATAAACTACATTATTTATTCAAAAGTATAAAAGTTTGGCTCAGCTTTGAATGAAATAAGATAAAGTTAAATATGATAACGAGTAGGGAGTTACAAGTTGAACCGTCATTATTTTAACTCGTAAAGTTGTGTAATTAAACACGGAACCGTTTTACATGAAAGATTTAAATTGGCTTGAATTGTTTCTCAACATCCCTATTTTATTTAAAGTACCTACAAGATGGTGTGAAAAATATAAAACTTAATTTTATCTTCATTATATTTTTTAAAAGTTAGGTACCTACTTCTTTTTCTAAGGCCCGTATTACAGAACGATGCTCGAGCACAGATCTCTGAGCATAGATTTAGAGCCATTTGATTGGTTGAAATCTACGCTCAAGCAGAGATCGGTGCTCGAGCATCGTTCTGTAATATGGGCCTAAGAGCTTTTCTAAAGCATGAGAGCACTTTATTATGGAAAAAAAAGGAAAAACAAGGAAACAAGCAGGTACCTTGCTGTCAACACAGCGTATCCTCAGGAGCTCTGGCGACTATATAAAACTTTTGTTTTATTAAACAAAGATACGTAGGTAATAAAGAAGAATTTATTTGAATACTGTAATGAACGCCTATAACAGATTCCTACAAAATATAGACTATAAGGGTGCGAATCCACCCGAGTAGTGCGAGGGATGTGTTTGTTAAGAACCAATAGAATCGCTTCATTTACCTACGCTTTCATTTGTCTCAGATAAATGAAGTGATTCTATTGGTTCTTCACAAACACGTCCTTCGAACACATCTCTGGTGGATTCGCACCTAGGCATTTCTAAATTCAGCCAGTCGGCCAGTAAACAAAACAGTTAGTTTAAACACAAAAATCTCAACGTTAAATTCTCTTCACAATTCTCAAATTCCGCTAGAAAAGCCTTAAGATACTGGAGTAACAAATTTTTCAGCGCGGAGCAGTGACAGTTAGTTCAAAATGAGCAATGAATAAATTAGTGTTGACCTCAGGGCGCGCCCCGCGGGATATGTTTCAGTGGCGCTAGGGAGGGGACAACGCCGGGATTAAACGCGGTAATTACGAGATTTTGTTTGTTTTCCTTTTTTACTTTTAAATTATACTAAATTGGGTGGGCCTAGAGTCTTTTGCAAGTGTCTAAGTAATTGCTTAAGCGTAAGTCTAGTGTTGTTTCAACACCAAAACCAAATCCAAGTATATTTGTATTATTTTTCTCGGAATATAAAAATTGTTACAATAATAATAAAACTCAGCCTGTACAATAAAATACGTGTATACTTATACAATAAAATAAATCTATTGTACTTATTTCATAATTAGGAATTAGGGCAACCGTTTTCATTTATGGAAGGTAAATATACAATACCTACCTACGTTTTATTATTACAATGAAATAATATTTATTTCAAGTAAGTACTCGGGTATTGTAATTTAATACTCAGAAATGTAGTATTGTTTTATTTTATTAATGTGTTTGCTTTATTCTGAAATCATTATGGTACAATAAATAAATACACGTTGAGTGATTCTGTTACTTTAAATGAAACAAATATTGCTCAATATCATTTCTGATACCCGATTCGTTTTTACAAACTTATATATTTTTTTTATTAAAATTAGTTTTTAATAGTGTAACAATAGGGTTTGTTGTTGATGGCACCATTAACTTAATATGGGTTATTAACAATAGTTATGAACATTTATTTTGGGTTTTTGGTAGTCATCGGAAAAGTATATTTGCTGTTATCCGTTAAATCAACGACCGGTAAACCATAAGAATCAGCCTGTCATATTATTAGAGGCCGTAAATGTTTGCCTGATTATATTTGTGGTTTTATTTTAATTAAAAACACACCATTAATGCATTAACCACATAACAAAAGAATATCTTAACGATAAAAAAAACTGAAACCTATTTATAATGTATTACAAAATGTTTTTTTCTAGAGATATAAATAAAAATATTTTATGATGATTCAACGAACCAAAAAATTAAAAGTAAATTTTACCGCACTTTACCGCTTACTATTCCCATCACTAGCCCGCACAACATCAAACGTCTCGCCGCTTTTCACAGAGCACATCACTACACGAGCTGTTCTTACTCTCTACTTATATGATTACCTACATTGTGGATCTTATACGCTTTATATCCTTCCTTTAAGCTAATATACATAAGAAATAATGAATCTTCTATATATTTTAGGCGAGAATATTGCCCATTGTTTTCGAAAGCTGCTGCGTTTTGACAATTTAATAAAGTACACACATTATTCATACCTACTTTTTTTCCATGGTGTAGGCAGAAACAACAGAATGCCACGTCGTAGTATTATATTATCTGTCATGTATAAGAAGACCCAAGAATGGTATGGCCCAACATATATATGTAAATTACATAATAATATAATCTATACTAGCATCCAAAATGTTTCCGTTGACTGTACTAGGTACAGTCACGTACAGATAATAGCCCTTTGGGTGATTTCAACCCAAACTAATCGTAAACCAACAATAGATTAGGTATGTGCATTTATCGGCACGTATCTCCGAAATTACTGTAGATATCCCGATGTGATGGAGGCATTAATTAATTAGATAGCATCAATGGTCAGATGGCGTGTAGAGGCAATTTGCCTTATGTTTGGTATGTGAAATTAAGGTATTTCGGGATTTCAAGGTTGGTCCCTCAGATCATAGAAAAAGGAGATATGCCATCATAGTAAATTAGTACGGGAACCACTGTCGCCACTTTTAGAACAGTTTGCTACACAATTACAAGCGCTCCTTGTGAATATAAAGATCTCCCACATATTACTACATTCGTCACTCATCACTAACACTAAACTAAAACTGTATTTATATCATCGATCGCGTTCGGTCCGTCGCCTGCAGCATGTACGTTTTAATTATGGTCAATGTGATCAAACTAAAGCGTCAAGGTCAATAGCGCCTAGGCACATCGCCCTTGTTTCTATGATCTGAGGCTGATCCTGTTCTCAGATTCGTAGTAAGTCAAGTTAAGCATTCATTGTAAATTAATTTCCCATAAATGAACCGATAAGCCAACATGAGATACATACGAAATACTCAAAGATAACCGTAATTGAGGATTTGATCCTCACATAAGCTTACAAGCACCTATTCTTTTAATCTACAAACCCAAGAGGGCACGAAATACCCTAAAAGGGATTATTTTTCCTGACGTTGCCTTCCTCGCAGCTATAACAATGTCTCAGGACCATAACCTTTATTTTAATCGGTCGTCCCATAAATGCTTATGGCTACGGTTCACTACATATTTTGTGGCATTTAAGGATATAACCTATTACTTATAGGCTCAAGAAAGTGGGGTGTTTCGAGGGAAATTGAACGAGACACCTTTTTGGTTTTTGGTTGAGTAAGTCTTGTTAATTCTTTACCCGACTACGGCCCGCAAAGCCAAAAGGAAGGGTTATGATTTTAGCTGTCTTTGTATGTATGTTTGCCGCTCTGTCGGGCCAGCTTATTAGTCAGTAATACGATCGCATTTTAGATTATAGAAACAAGAGAGACGTGCCAAGGCGCTATTGAGCTTGACGCTTTAGTTTGACACTGGCGATGGACCGAACGCGATCGATGATATAAATACAGTGTTTTAGTTCATTGCTGGTGATGAGTAACGAATAACATGTGTTAGATTGAGAGTGTGCAGAATTTTTAAGGAGATCTTGTAGCCAAAATAACCTGAAGGGTTATTTTAACTAGAGTAGGAAAATAAAGCAAACACCTTTATACAAATCACTATGTATTTTTTTACTTTAACAATTATAGTAGGTACCACACTTTGGTAGACAGAAAATACTAGAAACTCAGGGGTGAGTAATTCGCTGGCAATACGGGTCTTCAGGTCTTCAGGTAATGTGGCTGGAGCACTTAACTGGTGGTCAGCCGCTGGATCAAGAGGGACGCGCGGCCACCACGCGCTACTTATATAGCCGTAGTCTCCGCCCATCAGCTGCATACGGGGCGACCGCCAACGACACCGTCTTAATCTTTATATTCACAAGGAGCGCTTGTAATTATGTCGCAAACTGAAAGTGGTGACAGTGATTCCCGTACTAATTTGCTATGATGGCATACCTATCTCCTTTTTTCTTTGATCTAAGGGTGGCTGGCATGCAACCACAGCTATACCCTGGATATTAAAACATTGTTTTATTAAGCTTTTAACAACACTGAATTCTAAAGTCTAGGGAAGAATTTCAGGCTATCAGACAGGAATACTTTCTTGTTTCATGCTTTTCAGTTCGAGTTTTGTTGTAAGTAGTCGAGGTTTAGTTTATAACTAGGCATTTTTTCAGCAAAACACGTAAAACGTCATCGTCAGAAAAGAACGACGGTTCTATAATAAACCCATAGTTACTATCTTACGATAACTGGGTAGGTAGTTAAACTATCGGGTGTTATCTTCACTGGCAATATTCGCTTCCTACTGTACGAACAAAGCCATTGAAGTTCCGTTTCTATTACAGATTTTCTTGGATACAATGCTTGAATTGGAGCGTGTTACGGTAAGTAATAGTCTTCTTTTTAGGGTTCTTAACTTTTTAGTTTTTAAATTTAATTTTGTGCGTAGAAATATCTTTGGAACTTCCAGTCAGATTCAAAAAAATCATTTTGTATATGATAGTCAAATTCATGAGGAATAGTATAGGCTATTAAACATCACGCTACGATCCTTAGGAGCCGAGCAACGGGGGTGAAATCACGGGGAACAGCTACTGTCAAAATAATTATGTGCTGGCTGTGTATGGCTTGACATAGGATGACTTGATTTTTACACAGCTTCAAGGGACCGTAGATTAAGTAAATTATTATATTAATATTAATTTCAACTTGATATCTGCACGCGTTAATGAGAAAAAGGGTCTCGACAGACAGTCAACTAAGTGTTCTCTTTTCCTTTTGAGGTACGGAACCCTTGAAATATTAAGTGGCGACAACATTTTAAAAATTACAGCTTAATCCTTCATTTCAAAATGTCACTTGTTACCAAAAGGACGTCGGCAGTTTTGGGCTTGATATGGTACAGTAATAAAAGCTTAACCAAAAATAAAAATATATTTTAATTGTTCTTTGCCTAATTTATCTTAGAGATTAAGAATTGGAATCAAAAATCGAAATAAATAAGAAATAAAATGATTATGCCGTTGACATTTTGAAAAAATCAATAAAACATAAACGGGTGCATGCTGGGTGGCGCGTGCCTCCACAGAATATCATGTCGACAGCAACTAAAACCTTTGAATTAAGAACTCATTAGTCGGGCTGTACTTCATTGGACCTCCACAGAATATCATGGTGACAACAACTAAAACCTTTGAATTGAGAACTCATTAGTCGGGCTGTACTTCACTGGATCATTCACACCATACTTAACCTCACTGTCACATATACGAAGATTTCTCTTTAACCCAATTACGTACAAAAACAAATAAAAAATGAATTTAAATACTCTTGAAATACTCGACCACACCAAACTAATTTCATATCTGTACCGACTTACACAATCTGAAGCCCAGCGTTCTATGGGCGTCTGCCAGTGCCCTTTCGGGTTCTAACTGAATTGCATAGTTCAATTTGTTTGTGGTGTACAGGTAACAATTTGGTGATAGTTTAATACGGCATACAGGCAAACTTTGCCGTTTCAGCCTGGATTTGAACTTGGGCTGTATTTTACACAGTCTATATTGATTTTAGACCTGAGTTAGCCTGAAATGTTTTAAAGCAGAATGCCTACATTGGGAGTCTGAGAATCTATAATAAAGATTTTTTTTGTTTGTTTGTTTAAACGCGCGTATCTCTGGAACTGCTAGTCGGATTCAAAAATTCTTTTTGTATATGATAGCAAGATTTATGAAAAATAGTATAAGCTATTTAATATCACGCTACAACCCTTAGGAGCCGAGCAACTGGGGTGAAATCGGGGGGCAAAGCTAGTAATTTAATAAAGGTTGAACCTCAGATCATAGAAACAAGGGAGATGTGCCAAGGCGCTAATGCGCTTGAGCACATTGGCCATAGTACAAAAGTACACGCTGGCGACGAATTAATGTATGGGAGATCTTGATATTCACGAGGGGCGCTTGTAATTGTGTTGAAACATGTACTAAAAGTGGCGACAGTTGTTCCCGTACTAATTTGATGATGGCATATCTCCTTGTTTCTATAATCTGAGAGTTGAACCTTACTAGATACGGGTGAAAATGGACTGAACTAAATTCAATTTATCAGCTGAAACATCGCAATATAACGAAAAGTCCACCCTTTTCTCATTCTAATCACACCATTCACTGAAATGAAGCCCCGAAACTATCCTAACACATTCCACGCATTCAATACTTACAAAAACAGGCCATGTATCCTCCAAAATTGGGGTCCATTTCCTTAAGACCCCAAAGAAAGGGGACCCCGCGTATAATAAAGAATTCACTCTAATGTACTAGTATGTTGTACGCTAGTTATTTGTACGGAATATCTTATGGTAAGGGTCGGCTTTTGACAAGAATTCCTACCATTTGCAAACTTAAGTAGAATGAATTGTATAAGTAACATGTTTACATTTCATAAAAGAGGCTGACAAGACCCAATTTTATCGATACACGCGATTCCCGCCAGAAAAAATAATGTACTTAGTAATGTAATTTTTTTAAGCGGTGAGCCGGAGCTACAAATGCTTACTATTGTCACATATTTCTAATTAGTTTTTCGTAGCCGTCCACGAAAAACTAATTAGAAATATGTGACAATAGTAGTCAATAGTGCTTGTGCTATTTTTCAAACGGAAGCCGGTAGGAATCGTATTGTGGGGACCCTTCGCTACTGGTACTTAGGTATGGAACAGCCACAGATGATAGAAAAAAGGGGATATGCAAAGAAAACTAATACGGGAACCACTGTCGCCACTTTTAGAACAGTTTGCGACACAATTACAAGCGCTCCTTGTGAATTTTAAGATCTCCCACACATTGAAAATTACAAGCGCTCCTTGTGAATTTAAAGATCTCCCACACATTGAAAATTCCGCACACCCGCAATCTAACACTGTTATTCGTTACTCAGCTATGATCAAACTAAAGCGCCAAGCTCAATAGCACCTTGACCTCATGATTGTTTTTATGATCTGAG
The DNA here is from genome assembly GCA_948465475.1 of Thalpophila matura. Classification (NCBI taxonomy): domain Eukaryota; kingdom Metazoa; phylum Arthropoda; class Insecta; order Lepidoptera; family Noctuidae; genus Thalpophila; species Thalpophila matura. The sequence continues at coordinate 11,436,551 of OX419198.1, read as the reverse complement.
TAGGTATAATCTTAAAGGAGAAAATTCCTATTGCGGGCAAATGTAGTACAAACAGTTCAAAAATTTAAACAATCAAAATCCATAGCTGCACCTGACAAAACATCACCGTTGTCACTTCAAACATTTCAATTACAAGCGCCACTAGAGTTGCACCGCGTTGTCCCCTCTAAAAATAGAAACACTATTACACGCATGTCCGCATACCCATTCCATTCCATTCGTTCGAGTAATGTGATGTGTCAGGCGTGTGAATCATTCACTCATGATTTTCGTTTACGAGTTCGTTTGCTCCTGTGTGGATTTTGGCGTTCAATTGTTATGAAAATGCATTGGATTCTATTCACAATATTGTCTGTTCATCCAATTTAAGCTGTCCGCCTACGGCGATTATGTCAGAAACTATAAACCACTTTTTTCATAGAAAATTCATCATTGTCACTTTTCAGTACTGCATTCATTTTGTTGGCTCTGTGACTTTGAATCATTTGTTCATTCATGTATCGCCCATTCATTCGCTCGTTCTTTCATGCTTAAGCCGTGTCTCCTGCGCCCTGTTTTCATGTTCGACGAACATTGAACAGTGAACACGAAAACAGGGCGCAGGAGACGCGGCTTAATACACGTTTTTTCGTTGACTACAAGTATCCGATGTTAGAGATAAAGCTGACATACTTATGTTAGCACATTATTTTTTACAAATTGCACCAATCGACGTCATCATGTCAACGTCGGCTGTCGCTGAAAACCAGCGTTGTGGCTCTACTCCGTGCATTGTCACAGCATTATGCTGAGCGATAGCGTTTTGCGCGGATGCGACGCATATTTTCCAATCTATAAACATTCAAACCTATAATTATATTTAAAAAAACGAAACCTATTACGAGTCCGTCCGACCGTTCTATCCTCAGATCATAGAAACAAGGAGATATGCCATCATAGCAAATTAGTACGGGAACAACTGATGCCACTTTTAGTACATTTTTCGACACAATTACGCGCATAATTAAGCGCTCCTTGTGAATAAAAAGATCTTCCACGCATTGAACATTCCGCACACCCTCAATCTAACACTGTTCATCGTCACACAACACTAGCACTAAACTAAATCACTGTATTTATACCATCGATCGTGTTCGGTTCGTCGTCAGCGCGTACGTTTTTAATATGAGCAATTTGCTCAAGATCAGGCATCAAGCTCGATAGCGCCTTGGCACATCTCCTTGTTTCTATGATCTGAGGTTCTATCCAAGCGGTTTATATATTTTTTTAAAGGAAAGGTATTGATGTACAGGTTTATCATCAAGCATTGGAAATCGCCTTCACCCTTCTCAAGTTATACTCAAATGCGATTTTCTCCTGCACGTTTCTTATGTTTAATAGCTTTCTTTCTCAATATCTCCGGCTCCGTTCGTTTTGGTTAAGTTGGTTCTAAGAATACTCGCTAGAACTAGTTCTTTCATTTGAACTTTTGCTTACTTAAATTGGTTAAGTTCTAAGAAAGCTCGGTGTGAACATTCAACTTGACTTTCAATTAAGTTACAATTTATTCATCATTTAAGAGCGTTACTTTTTAATGATATTATTAATACAATGCCGCGAAGCAGTACCAGCACCCGAATTGCGTAACTCAATTGCTATCATCATGGCATTGTTTTTGACATTCATTACGCCGTATGATTGTTAATCCGTGCTCCTGTAACTAGCTCAACGCCGCAATGGATGTTGTTCAACTGTCAAAACGAAAGCCATGGCGAAAGAAATTGAGTTACGCAATCAGGGTACCGATCATGAGTTTTTTTCAAAGTCAAAGTCAAAGTCAAAACATTTATTTCAATTAGACCATTTACAGGCACTTTTGAATAGTCAAGCAATAGTTGTCAGTCAGTTTGTCCGTTAGTTGAAGCTAGTTGTCCGTTCCAAAACGTAGATTCCTATGGAGAAGAACGGACAAGAAACTCCATGGTTACTCTTTTTCAACTATATCAACTATACAATTTCTTTGTTTACATTTATGCCCTAATATGTGAGAACAATGTGAAATATTTTAAAAATCCCTTAGGATAAAAAATAAAATCAAAGGTAGGTACTAAAATAAAATAAAAATCATTTAAACCTGTAAAATGTCAAAATATTGCTTGAGCAGTCAAGAGATGACCAGTATCGACTGACAGCGCCCGTTCACGGACATGACGCGTTTTGACGTGTAGTATCGTTAACGTAAGCATATTTTGAATTGAAAATACACGTTTATTACACAATATTTATATAAATTAAATACTTAATTAATTTCTCTGTATTTTTTAAAATGTGCAAATTGTATAAAATTTTATCAAAATGTTTCAGGACTGCTGTATTTTAAATTCAAAATATGCTTACATTAACGAAACTATACGTCAAAAAAACTCATGATATGGGTACAGGCTGTAGTTCCTAGTGAACTGGAAAAAAAAACTAGGTACTAGATACCTAGTTTCTTTTTTAATTTTTGTGCATCATGTTCACTCTAGCAAATATAATTTTTCTTTTAAATATCCCGTAAAACATTCCGATTTCACAGCCTTTCAAGAAAACAAATTCTGAGAAGCTGCCCTTATGTTCTCTCCCCTGTAGGATTACATATCCTCCCTGCGATCGTATTACCCGTTTACCCGTAGATATCACTTGTATAACCCACAAAGCCAATAAAATGCGTGCCAATACTCGTACCCTCAGATCATAGAAACAAGGGAGATGTGCCAAGGCGCTATTGAGCTTGATACTTTAGTTTGATCACATTGATCGTGGTACAAAAGTACGTTAAGTACGCTAGCGACGAACCGAACACGATCGATGATATAAATACAGTGTTTTAGTTTAGTGCTAGTGTTGAGTGACGATTAACAGTGTTAGATTGAGGGTAAGCGGATTTTTTTATGTGTGGGAGATCTTTTTATTCACAAGGAGCGCATGTAATTGTGTCGAATAATGTACTAAAAGTGGCAACAGTTGTTCCCGTACTAATTTGCTATGAGGGCATATCTCCTTGTTTCTATGATCTGAGATTCTTACCATTTGAACGGGACTGTTCTGTCCCTGACTTGCGTGTCAACTACTGGCTTACGAATACTTTCACTTGGTTTTACGTTATCGAGATATTGTAGTTGTCATTTTTGTCAATCGTTGGTTTTTATTACTGAAGGAGATTATTGGAAATCTTTAAACCTTTTTTTTATATTTGGGCTAAGTATGTAACTTAATTGCATAGTCCAAATATAAAAAAGGTACAAGATGCAGGCAGGACGCAGTAGCTCAGTGGTTAGAGCAACGCCATGAGTTAACAGAGGTTGCGGGTTCAAATCCCGCCCGCGTCAGTTAGTTTCCGAAATCTCTTATAATACGAGTAGGTATATTTATAATAACTGAAGCATTATAATCGGCGACGATATCGTGTAACTTAGACACAAAAAAAAAACAGTCAATTGAGAACTCCCCCTTTTTTAAAATCGTATAATAAATAGCAAAGCGAGCTTGCTATTTTTAGACCACAGACAAAACTTGGCAGAAGACATACTATTTAAAGAGTTCTTGCAAAGTTTAACCTTATTCCACATAAAATGCACAAGAAATTGTGAAACAAAAATCCTTTAGGAACTCGCGGCAGAGCTGTCGCAAGATATCATTTATCTTTCCAAGATTCAGTGTAGCTTTCGCCCTCAGATCATAGAAACAAGGGAGATGTGCCAAGGCGCTATCGAGCTTGATGCCTAAACTTGAGCAAATTGCTCATATTAAAAACGTACGCGCTGGCGACGAACCGAACACGATTGATGGTATAAATACAGTGTTTTAGTTTAGTGCTAGTGTTGAGTGATGATTAACAGTGTTAGATTGAGGGTGTGCGGAATGTTTAATGCGTGGGAGATCGTTTTATTCACAAGGAGCGCTTAATTATGCGCGTAATTGTGTCGAAAAATGTAGGTACTAAAAGTGGCATCAGTTGTTCCGGTACTAATTATATCTCCTTGTTTTTATGATCTGTGCTTTCGCCTATTCATCTTTTTAACTGAATAATGGTTTGATAACATGATTTATCTTGATGTCTGTGGGTTTTGTTAGGAAGTATACTTCACTTTATTGTTTTGACTAGCTTAAACGGAATAAGTAAATCTATTTCACGGACTTTAATTTCGTTTTCGCGGAACCCTCAATTCTTTTTGAAGAATAAAAGCCTAAGTTACTCCTTAAAAGATCAACTACCTGCCAGTGAAAGCCCCGTCAAAATTGGTCCAGCCGTTTCGGAGATTAGCCGGAACAAACACAGACAGACAAAAAAAAAATTGTTATCAGGATCGTATACTACTTTTATAAGCGTTTAGTAAAAAGCTGTTATTTTGACACTAGGGAACATATACAAACAGTCAATTCAATTTTATTTATTTGTATAGATAATGAATTTATTAATAACATGAAATTTTCTAAGCAATGTTTAGGTATGTGTTCCATACTTGTGCAATATGGCGAATGCAGATAATATTTTAGACACGAATTTCTCCATCTCAGACATATATTTTCTTAAATTTGCTTTAGTCAAGATACCAAGAAAATCCTTAAAGTTTCTCCACACAATCTACATAAAATCTTGCTACATTACACAAACTGCAGTGTAGGACATCCCAAGGTTATATCAACCCTTTGCGTTCGTTCAACCGAAGAGAATTCCGTGGGACATAACCAGCTGTTACGTCTGAATCGTAACAACGAACATGTATAATGCATAGGTGTATGAAGATAGGTGTTTTCAGGGAGAATAACTATATTATTATACTCAGAGCTGCGCTGTCTAAAAATAGAAAATCATTTGTTAAGCATACGCTAATCTAATTTTAAAGGTCAATTTATACCTAAACCAAACGAACAAAGAGCTAGAGTAGAACACGAGCATTCTTTCTCGATCTTTTAATGTAAACGATTTCAGCGTTTCCACCAAAATATCAACGAGGAAAACTGAAAACTCTTGCTTTTTGACAAATTTCATGATTCTAGGCTAACGGATAGAGATAGAGATAACCTACCCTATAGGTTTTGTTTTATCAAGCGTGAGTGTCAAAATATGCGGCATAAATGTTCGTACATTTTTTCGTTGACATAGATGCTTAATATTTTTACACCTCCATGGGACTGGTAGACCTTAGTGTTTACCTATTTGTTGATAATAATTTAAAATTGATAAATAAGGGTCCACAGACGGACAGATGAACTACAAAGTGATCCTATAAGGGAACCCTAGAAATATCTCATTTTTCCAGCATATAAATACCATTTCCACGAAAAAGCGTCAGTAGTCTTTAAGCTGTCTTCAGAATACGCTATACTATATAGCATTATAGCATATATCTCATAGCACGACAATATCGCGCACCATACATTGTTATGGACACGTTCACACTGTGCTATACTATATAGTATGGCTTTGTATGGCGCGCTATACTATATAGTATAGCATAGTCTGAAGACAGCTTTACTAGCTTCATGAAAATGTTTTCATCTTGCATGATAACTTAACTATAATAACTTGTATTAGTTATTTAATACCAAAAATATGTTCACTTGGTATTATGCCCTCAAGCCAAATTGTTGTCTAAACATAATTTGGAATTTTGCATGCATTCTTGTTATATTATGTTTTTACACTGTGGTAACGATAGAACATAGTTTTGAGATGAGGTTTATTATATAAGGTCTTATTTTAATGGCAAATATTTTAGAAGTAAATAGGTACAAAAATGCTTTTAAGAAAAAAAAATATCAACTTTTTCTTTAGGTATACATTTTCAAAATTAATTAAATTATGTACGTAACCTATTCAAAAAGTAAAAAAATATTTTATTCAGTAATTGATTTTTATGTTTGCATAAAACCCTTAGATCATAGAAACAAGGAGATATGCCATCATAGCAAATTAGTATCGGAAGAACTGATGCCACTTTTAGTACATTTTTCGACACAATTACGCGCATAATTAAGCGCTCCTTGTGAATAAAAAGATCTCCCACGCATTAAACATTCCGCACAACCTCAATCTAACATTGTTAATCGTCACTCAACACTAGCACTAAACTAAAACATTATATTTAAACCATCGATCGTGTTCGGTTCGTCGCCAGCGCGTACGTCTATAATATGAGCAATTTGCTCAAAATCGGGCATCAAGCTCGATAGCGCCTTGGCTGGCACATCTCCCTTGTTTCTATGATCTGAGATAAAACCTTTACTCCTCTAGGATTATGAATGATAAGGTCTAAGGTTTAAGGTCGTTTAAGCAAGTCATTTATAAATAATAGAATAAGGTTATAATAATGCAAACATAAACATCAATAAATTATATTATTTCAAAAAAAATCTACAAACAAATACCTAAATATTATTTGCAGTAAAGGCAGTTTCAAGTTAGGATAAGGAAACATATTTTCTGTCAAAGAAGCGATACCTAAACAGGCCTTTATAGTATCCTTAAAATGGGCACCCACCATAACCGTACCAAAATTGCCAAACAAGTGACACAAAATTCAAAAAGGTAAACCCCCAAATATATTATTATTATTATATATTCTAAACTGTCTCCAATTTCAAAACACTTTGGTTACCATAAATATCGTCTAAACATTTTTAGACGGGCTCTATTCTACTTAGCTTAGACCAAAATATATTGGTAAGCTGAATTTAATAAAAGCAAGATATGTGCTTGGAACTAAGCCAGAGACAGATGGCTGGTTATGCATTACAAAAACATGTCACCGGTATTTGTAATAAGTTAAAGATTTTTTTGGAAAACATGCCGATGTTGGGGTATGGTGGCAGATGTGGAGGGTTACAGGTATCGAGGGGTTAAGAAATCTTTGTAAATGTGTGCGTGACAGGGGGTGTCAGTGTGTTTGTGCGTAGACGCTAAACCATGAAAGTGCACATTCGTTGATTCGACTCAGGCAACTAAGGGCCGAGTTCATCGACACACTTTTACCATGTAAAAAGTCATATTATCTTGTCGGTGAACTTGACCCTAAGACAGCGGTACCAGATAAACACGGTGTAGCTACATTATACACGAAAATACGTCGATCACATGGTTATACTACACAAACCTAATCTCCGATCAAATTGCCCACCGCATCGACAATACGCACAATGTACACAAATATTAATTTAGCCGTACCTACTACCTATTAAAAAGTAATCATGCTGATAGGATGATGTAACCAATGCCGTGGTTAAACGGTAGAATTGATTAAAATTAGTTTGCGGGGAAAATATAAACTTCGTGAGAAATCTGAAACACTATTACGTTAATATGTTGCTGTTGTTGACAAAAGTCAAATGTTTCACACTATCTAACTAGCATATCCTGAAGAATATCATATATTTTTCTGATTTTGTTTACTGCAGTGGATCATATACTTTAAGGCAGGGTTTCTTAAACTGGAGTCCATGGACCCCTTGGAGGTCCGTGATATGAGTGCCAGGGGTCCGCAGCCACTCTGTTCACTCTTAACATAATTATTTAATAGGAAAATTATGCAGTAATTCACGCCTCACTTGTTTGATCGCTTGCTCGTATTAAAAATCACTGCAAACTAACCATGATAAAAGTGATTTTTGGAATATGCTTTGTTTTTCGTTCCTAAAAATTTCTTTGACGGGGGTCCGTGGATTTTTTTTTCATTCTGAAAGTGGTCCGTGGCTTCAAAAAGTTTAAGAACCACTGCTTCAAGGCATCATAAAACTTGCGTTTGGCTCCAGTAGTCGCCTTAATGGGTTAACTGTCCGCGAAGCAGACACAATAGTTAAACAATCAGCACAGACCATATGTGGTACATGGGACTGTGAACCGGTTAAGTAATTTGTTTTAATCGCTTATGTATCGCAGTTCACGAGCTTCAGCCTCCGGCCTATTCTCTGTGAGTTGTTGTGATGAACCCCTTATTTTGTTTCTGTCTGACTCCGGTGTTGCTTTACAAAGTAACCCTCTTTGTAACTTGACATTTATAAATGCCTTATAAGTACTACACGCACTGTAGCGATCTCTTTATGACCAGTGGCGTGCCTAGAAGGTAAGCTCGATACATTTTTCTTGGTTTTGAGGGTGCTTGTGTAAATTTTTCATGAATTTGAGTGAGTAAATTTCGTTAATAAAGCAAAAGACACATTAAAAATCACTTACATTCATGAAAAATGAACATAAATACCCTTTAAAACTAAAAAAAAAATCGGGCGGATAGCCCCCTAGGCACGCCACCGGTACCTAGGCACGCCACCGGTACCTAGGCACGCCACCGGTACCTAGGCACGCCACCGGTACCTAGGCACGCCACCGGTACCTAGGCACGCCACCGGTACCTAGGCACGCCACCGGTACCTAGGCACGCCACCGGTACCTAGGCACGCCACCGGTACCTAGGCACGCCACCGGTACCTAGGCACGCCACCGGTACCTAGGCACGCCACCGGTACCTAGGCACGCCACCGGTACCTAGGCACGCCACCGGTACCTAGGCACGCCACCGGTACCTAGGCACGCCACCGGTACCTAGGCACGCCACCAGTACCTAGGCACGCCACCGGTACCTAGGCACGCCACCGGTACCTAGGCACGCCACCGGTACCTAGGCACGCCACCGGTACCTAGGCACGCGACCGGTACCTAGGCACGCCACCGGTACCTAGGCACGCCACCGGTACCTAGGCACGCCACCGGTACCTAGGCACGCCACCGGTACCTAGGCACCTCACTGGTACCTAGGTATGTGAAACAAAAAGCTAACAATTATTGTACTTTGTGGCGCGGCCAAAATGCTTGTTATTTCACCAAGCGCCATGTGAGAAAAGAATTCTTACGGAAATAGGGCGAGAAATTGGAATTAGAAGAATTAAAGTGAGAAATTCCGACAAACGCGAAAAAAAAATTCAGTCCTTTGAGAAAAGGGTTCATAAAAAAGAAAAATAGTTATTAAATTAAAGTTATCCGAACTTTCAATTAAAATAAACTAAGGGCTAAGTTCACCGACAGTGAAATAACCAATGTTTTCCTAATCGGTTCGATAACCGAATACAGTCGTTTAACCACGAGGCGGCAATTTTCGTGTTCATCGCTTTTAATTCAACCTCGTTTTTGTAATTGAGCGTTATATGAATGAAAGACCGAATAATATTATATAGTTAATTATGATTGGTAGCAATACACGTAATAAACCGTACAAAATATGAACATTTTAAAATAGTTGCATTATGAGATTACCCTTCGAAAATTAAAAGTCCCGATTATGATATGTCATAATATATATTTGGTTACTGGTTACGTTGTGTCTTAATTTAGCAAGTTTCGATCTTAGATGTTGTCATGGTAACCAATAACAAACTTGTATGTCAATGGTAATTTTTATTCGATTTTATACCTACAAATAATATTCTAATATCTAAAGTATTTGGTAATCTGTGAATTGATTAAACAAAATGGATAAAATAAGTGCCTTGCTAATTTTAGCAACAATAAAAATTAAATAGCTTAATTTTTACACAAATTCGTAATTTTCAAACGTCAAAATACCCTGATCACGGGGTCTCATCAGGAACAAAGGAACATTTGTTGAAACAACTCATAATAGGTGGCGTTATATGTATCGATTTGTTATTGAAGTTTGTGTAAAATTGAGAACATGAAAAAATACATCATGAAAAATATTTGTTCAAATTTTGAAAAATCCTTTAAGCACGGAAAAATGTATAGCCCGAAGATAGCCCGCGCTAAATCGGTCACATTTCTTTGTATGAGATGAGGCATCTGTACGTATAGTATTATATTATCTGTGCCCTGATTAAGTACTAATCGGGATGTTAAACGACCTCTCCCACCTTGGTTAGAGAAAACGGTTGATTACTGTGTTTAATCGGTCGATTAGCTTTGGTGAACATGATAAGTTATGATAAACAGCCGTTTTCAATTTATCGGACTGTTATCTTGTTGGTGAACATAGCCCTAAGTGTGCCTATTGATAAATTATTTTCGAGTTTTCATACTTCTAAATGTAATTTATTTAAAATTTATATTTCAATGCTAATTTAACACAACTATGGGCACAGTTGTGTCAAATTAGTATTGAAATATAAATTTTTCGAGGCTCGTAGCTTCGCAATCAATATTTTTTTATTGTTCTGTTTAACAGTTATCCTAGATAATGAGATCGATATCATGCTTAGTTTTGGACGTGTAACATCAAATAGTGAAGTTATGACCTTATACGTTTGTACGAAAAATGACTGTTTTGCGGAGCCCTAAGTGAGCAGACCATACCTCTGCCTTCCTCTTTGGGGAATAGCGTGATGTGAAATCCCCTCCCATTCATAAACCCCGATAAAACAGCAACTGTAATATTTCTCCTTGACATCATCAAACCCAAATAAAAGTTCGCCAACTAAGTTCTATTTACTGCAAGAACTTCGGAAGGGGCGGGAGAGTAACTTAGGGAAATAATAAGTAGTTAAGAGGTATAACTTTGCCATTCCCTTCCTACTTACATAGGTTAAGCAATCAATATTGCGTATGGGCGATTGTGCACTACACGTTTCCAGCACGTTTTTCATACGTTTTAAAAAGTGGTGGGGATTGTTCTGCAGGCCTATTGGCTAAAACTCTCTTTAAAACACAATACGAATTGAAAACGTCTGTAGTGCACAAACACCCTCTGTCTTTATGATTATTTATTTATTTATTATAAAGGTACATATTAAGGTCTATAAAATAATATAATGTCCAACAAAACTATATATAACGATTGTAACGTCGTCGTGTTGTGAATTTATATGCAGGTGTTTTATTTTTTTTTTGTAAATAGGCTGGCGTTTGACCGCCATCTCGCCTGATGTTAAGCGATGATGCGGTCTACGATGGAGCACGCTTGCCTAGAAGAAACCGATTCACTCGTGACTTGAAGACACCCAGATTGTAACTGTCGGGGAACACCCACTCGGGCAGCGTTTTTGGGCTTTTAGTGGAGGTGAATTTCAGGTGTGTAAAATTGAGGTTTCTACCTTTTTTTATACGACGCTGGAGGCAAAGATACCGTAGCCTATGAAACTCTTGCAATATAAAGTATCACATGCGCGTTACCGACCCTTTAAAATGAGGATTCACCTCAGATCAAAGAAACAAGGAGATGTGCCAAGGCGCTATCGAGCTTGATGCCTGATCTTGAGCAAATTGCTCATATTAAAAACGTACGCGCTGGCGACGAACCGAACACGATCGATGGTATAAATACAGTGTTTTAGTTTAGTGCTAGTGTTGAGTGACGATTAACAGTGTTAGATTAAGGGTGTGCGGAATGTTCAATGCGTGGGAGATCTTTTTATTCACAAGGAGCGCTTAATTATGCGCGTAATTGTGTCGAAAAATGTACTAAAAGTGGCATCCGTTGTTCTGGTACTAATTTGCTATGATGGCATATCTCCTTGTTTCTATGATCTGAGGGATTCGCTGTGCCGACAGCTTAGAGGACAAGCAGGTCCACCGCTGTCAACACGGCATCCTTAGGAGCTTTGGCGACTTTACTCACCACAGGAACACAACACTACCGAAGACTAGCGTTATTTTGCTAAGGTATGCTGTAAGGTGGAGGTATTTCCCCATTCGGGTTGCTCTAGATTTGAGCGAGATATCCCAATGTGCCCTACCTATCTTTTCTTTCTTTTTATCTAGCCTCGAGCTTACTAAGAATTCACATTTATTGGTATACAATTCATTGGTCCACCAACCCGCACTGGGCCCGCGTGGTGGACTACGGCCCACTCCCTCTCACAGAGAGGAGGCCTGTGTCCCAGCAGTGGGAACATTATAGGCCGATTATGCTTATGCTTATGTTTACTAAGAATTTGCTAAGTTCTAAAAATAAAGTGCTGCTAATCCATGTAGCAGAATAAATATCTTAGATTGGGTGTAGGCGTTCCCTACAAATCAGCAGCTTGTTCAGATGTTCGGGTATTATCGACTATTATCGGAGCCTATCGGCGAGGGGCGGGGCCAACAGCCATCCGTTTTGATAATAGCCCACTTTGATATAATGCGAACTTCTTAAACCGATTTAAGACTAAAATATCGGAGTTAGGGGAAACATTTTATTTTTGCTGATAACATTTCATGGCTATATGTATTCCCCGGGAAAATAGCAGAGGTAAATAGTACACATGGATATACAGAGAGTATACTCACATTTTTGTGTTATTAACCATGTGCCTCCCACGGCGAATTGGCGAATGGTTCGAGTTCGACCCCGACGCACGTAACGCTGACTTTTCGAAGTCATGTGCGTATTAGAAATTAATTATCACTTGCTTTAACGGTGAAGGAAAACATCGTGAGGAAACCGGCATGTATTAGAACCAAAAATTCGAAGACATGTTTCGCCACCAACCCGCACTGGGCCCGCGTGGTGGACTATGGCCCACTCTGTCTCACAGAGAGGAGGCCTGTGTCCCAGCAGTGGGAACATTATAGGCCGATTATGCTATGCTATTGCCTATTATTATAATATGGAAAGGAAAAGAAGGGGGTTCTCAATTGGTCGAAATCTTTCTGCTTTCAAGTTCATGTATTCATTCTGTATAAACAAGGTACCTGAATGGTAATTCTCCTAATTAAAGCGTTCAAAATGTAATCATAAAAATTATCAAAATCATAATGGTAGGTATTCTTCTAACAAACAACGACAAACATGAATACTTTAAATATTGGAATGAAATGGAAAACTTACTAAAAGTTGATCAAAAGGAAAGCGGACATTTCGCTAACATTGAATTGGCTCATAAACTCATAAGTTAATACCTCACAAAAAATATATTCTCGTGCTTAAATATAAATAATAAGATAAAACTAATTAACAGTCATTTTTAATATATTCAAAATCTAATCTCAGTTTAGACAACTGTCACTTTTGAGTGGCAGTTGACTAAACTGAGAACTTGAACACTATGCAATTTACTTACGGGATAACTTCCGTGATTTTTGTATGGATTGAGTTCCCGATATTTCGACGCTGTTGCAAGCGCAGATTTGTCTGCTCCTAACAATTATTTTATTTTGAGTGTTCATCCACCCGCATTCTTCAGTTTACCGGCGATCATGGCGCTTGCAACAGCGTCGAAATATCGGGAACTCAATCCATACAAAAATCACGGAAGTTATCCCGTAAGTAAATTGTTTAGTGAAGTAAAAAACCGTGAAAGGTTAAAACAGTGTTTGAACACTATGGTGCTAAATTAATTACGAGAATTGGCCTTCTAATCCTGACTATAATTGCAAAGTTTAAATCAAAACTGATCCTATAACGTATTCCGTCTGTGATGTGAGTAAAATCCCCTCACGCTTCCCCCTTTCGGTATTATCAGCAAACATCAGCATAATGTTCTCCCACTTTAGCAAATAATATCCTAAGTTTCTAGTTCAAAAACAAATAAATATACCTCAAACTTTTTGCTTGTGTCTCTCACCTGTCCCTATTTTTCGCTATACAGGATGAATTTTTCAAGTTGGCGGTGATGGCCAAATTCAAAAATATAAACAATAGCGAAAAATACTCAAAGGAGTCTTGAGGCCGATTTTGATAAAACTAAAAATGTTAGTTTTAAAAAAAAAAAATCCTTGTCGGGATTCGGACCCTTGATTTTGAAAAGAACCCACCTGTGTTATTTTATTACACCAGCCAATAGAGTCGCTTAGAAGTATCAATATGTAAATAATACCAAAAGGGTTTTTTTTTAACAAATTACAATTTCATTTTTCTTATAGTTAAGGTAGTTGGCCAGCGTGGTGAACTATGGCCTACCCCCTCCCATTCTGAGAGAAGGCCCGTACCTAGTAGTGGGATAATTTATAAACAAGGCTGGTATTATTATTTTTACTTTCCAGAGTTTGACCCTTATTAGCGCCGCTATCGGATGGTGCCATAATACATCCTGTTTTTTTTTTCTGAAATCAACGAGTTCCCTTCCAAGCTAGAAAAATTGGAAAATTTATTCTTCAAAAATCAAATGATGCAGTTTTCATTTTTATCAAAGTTGGCCTCGAAACTGTTTGAAATATTTTTCACTCAGTATTTCTGATAATTTCGGATTTGAGGAGCTCACTTGAAAAATTCAACCTGTATTATAACTTTTGTAGTTGGCCCCAGGTTCGCTTGCTTGGTAGGCACTTTTTATTACTTACTTTTAAAAGTTTTGGATATGGCGAAACTTGGGTATGTCTATGTAGTTGCATCGTAATGTATGTTTTTATGATGAGGTTATTGAACTACGATTGGGTGGGGTATGTGATTTGGGTGACATCAAGTTTTTTTTACGACGATTGTGACAGGCAGGCGTATGTAGGTCCCCCTAATGATAAGTGGTTACCGTAGCCCATGAAACGGTTACAATACCGAGTATCAGCGTTGCCGAACCTGTAAAATGAGGATTAGTTGTACCGACAGCTTTAAATTCTAGTTTTTTTAAAGGCGTTTGAATTTCAGAAACTTTGCAGAATTTAGAGATAAAGTTTAGAATATCTCATGTGCCTATAATTACTTCGTCACCCATACCCTTCATACTGAAACAGCAATGCAGAAATAAGTGAGATAGCAATACTTCCCCAGACTAACTGTTAAACAAGGCGGTACAGTAAAAGCAGTACTGTAGTCGCTATGTTTATTATTTATACATCTTACAAAATGGCAGAATGCGTAAAACCCTCTATGCGCCAAACTGTGACCAATGTCCTCCATTGTATAACGTATACAGGGTGAATTTTTCAAATGTGTGTGAATGGCCGAATCCGAAACTAAGTATGTATAAGAAATAGCGAAACATACTCAATGAAGTGCCGAGGCCTATTTTGGTGTAAAATAAAACTGTGTGATTCGACTTTTGAAATAAATAATATTCCTAGTCAGAACAGAACCTGTTGATTATAAAAAAAACACACTGTAGGTACCTAATACTGCACCATCCGATAGTATCGTTGCTAAGGATCAAATTCTGAAGTTATGGTTATGACATACGGCAAACTATAGAAAAGTTTTGAGTTTTAATATCAAGAATTCATTAATCGGAAAATATTTTTTTTCAAAATCCAATGATGCAGTCATAGTTTTTATCAAAATCGGAGTATTTTTCGCTATTTCTGATAGCTTCAGATTTGGCCATGCAAGCACACTTGAAATATTCACCTCGTACACAATATACCAGCTAAAACCAGCTTACCCACATTTGGCACACATATAATTCATAAGAAATAAGGACGGAAAAAAATCACAGTGAAAAATAACAGTTACAAAGAGCATTATGATAGTAATAAAAAGAATAAAATCCTTGTCGTTCTTACGTAGCTTGCCCTTGCGATGTATTAGGTGATATATTATCATTAGGAGCTCCGGAGCGTAATATAAGAACGAAAGCTTATAATGCAGAGATTTTTATTGTAGAAGCTTTTTTGGAACGCTTTGTGTGTGACTGTTATTTTCTATGTAGCACGTTATTAGTTATTGACTTTGTTATTGCTTTTTAATTTACCTCTTTATCTATAACCTATGATGTATCTTCGTGTAAACATATTATGTGTTTATTGTCATTTAGTAAATAAAATAAAAATTAGTTCCATGTAAGTGGTGTCAAGCCTGTTACTCCTGCTGCACCGAATTTTTAGGGTTCCGTAGTAAAACTAGGAACCCTTATAGTTTCATCCTGTCCGTCTGTCTGTCCGTCTGTCCGTCTGTCACACCCTCGTCAAATCCACAGTTCATAACCAATTTGTAAGAAACTTCGCAGGTAGATGTCTTCTATGAGCCGCCATAAAGGCCTGTAATAAAATTATGAAAAATAAAATAATTAGGATGAAAATAAATATTTTCACGCACCCCATCATGTGGGGTATCGTTGGACAGGTCTTTGAAAATAACATAAAGGTTCCTAAATGACTTTTTTGTTTAAGTGCATATTTAGTGAACTCCCAAAGTCGGTAACAATGTGTCCCCCCCCCTGTAATATTCCAACCGCTGTATCAAAAAATCTGAAAAAATTAAAGCTTGTGGCATCCAATAAATACTCTCGATTAAAATTGGTTTGAACAAGATACGTCAATAACTTTTTGAAATATTCACTATTTTCAGTTTTGAGTTTTGACAACCGCAAAATTAACTTTGTATTTCATAATGATATGAAATACAAACTTATATTTGCGGTCGGAAGACTGAAATACTTCTTGCTACGGAACCCTAGACTATGCGAGGTCCGACACGCTCTTGCCCGGTTTTTATTTTTTATTTTTCATTTAGGTTGCGTTTGATCGCTGCCTCGTCAGATTTTGAGCTATGTTGCAGTCTAATATGGAGGACGCTTGCTTAGAAAAACTGATTCACTCGAAACATGAATTGAACACACCCAGATTATAACGGGGAACAACCCACTCAATGCGCTTCGTTAGGTTTTTGTTTGTACAAGCCAAATAACACTGTGCTTAATCCGGGGATGGAATACTGAACTCCAAAACTCAACAGTCATGCTTGCGATCTTTAGGCGAATGAGGTAGTAGGTAGTTACTTGAAATATTTCCAGCAATTATTGGAACTCATTCGTAACCTAATACCACAATATTTATTTATTTACAAAATATGATATGCACAACATGACAAGATTATTTCTACAGCATTGTACAGTAAAGTTTACACATTAACCCTAGATGATCATCTGCCTAGCCTTTTCCCAAATTATATTGGGGTCGGCATCCAGTCTAACTAGTTTTGGCTGAATATCAATATTTTACGTGGAGCGACTGCCATCTGACCTCCACAACCCAATTAATGGGTAATACCGGTATTCGAATGTAAGACCAGCTGTCAGACTTTAGGGCTTCTGACTACCCGTAACGATTGTCAAAGATATTCCTATGACAACCGGGACCGACTGCTTAACGTGCTCTCCGAGGCACGGAGGGGTCTCGATGTGTAAAGAACGGTCACCCATCCAAGGACTGACCGCGGCAAGCGCAGCTTAACCTCGAAGATCGATCGATCAGTGCGGCCGTCATTTAACCACGAGCCCCTCTACATTAACCCCAGATGATGATTAAATTAAACAGCATAAGTCAATTGTGATCTTTATTCATTATCATACAAATGACAAGGATAATTGTATATTTAATCAGTGGTTGAAGTTAAGAGGCGTCTATAAGTAAGGTATGTATAAAATAACACCGGTAAATAATTATTTGGTCTTCATCTTGCATCCATCATCTCACAAAACCTGCACTCACGACATACGTCTCTCCGTATGTCAGTATGCATATGTAAATTCCGCATTCAATCCTGTCAATACCGCAAGCAATAGAAATAGGGTTGCAAGCCCTCTTATTGTTCTGTCCCACAGAGGAGGACCATTGAGAGGCGGTTTTGTTAGATCTTAGATCATAGCTTGAAATGTTCTGTTGAAATGGGAATGGATTTGTGTTCAAGCATACCTAATATACAGTATACAGGGCGGCAGGTTAGACAGTGGAAATATTTAAGGGGTCATTGTACTCATCATTATGAACAACTTTTACTATGGGACCAAACCTGAAATCGCGAAAAAAAAATCAGCTGTTCCATACATTTATGTTCACATAACTCAACAAAATGTATGGAACAGCTGATTTTATTTTCGCGATTTCAGGGTTGGTCCCATAGTAAAAGTTGTTCATAATGATGAGTACAATGACCCCTTAAAATATTTCCACTGTCTAACCTGCCACCCTGTATATATAATAAAAACCCTATTCGATCCCAAAAGCGGCCATTATGCTCATCATTATGAACAACTTTTGCTACGCCACCAACGCTCAAATCGCGAAAAAAAATCTGTAGAAATCAGGCAAGTAGGCAGTACGTAGACTTATAAGATTGAATAAAATTAGGTATTTTAACTTTTACTTAGACCTATCAGGCCTGTAGAAGACTACACTAAGGGCGGGTTGCTTCAAACCATCTGTATTCGTAAGTCAGTACGTAATAGTTCACGCGGCGATGCACGCGCTCGCGTGGCGTTCACGCCCATCAAACTTTCAAACAACTCGCACGCCCGGAAAACGCGAGTGTATGGGTGTCTTAGTTAAATCCAAAATTTAATCCAGTGCAAGTGTTTGTATGTTTGTGTAACACATCGTAGTCCCGACAGTCGTCAGGTGGGATTTGTTGTCGCTTACTGCAATATAATGTGTTTAACTAAGAGCTTTAGGTACAGGTTAACTGTTTAACGTTGGATAAATCAGTTACATGCAAATGATTTAGGCCTAAGTTCACCGACAAGATAACAGTCCGATAAATTTAAAACGACCGTTTAACTTGACTTTTTGTATAGAAAAAGATATGATAAACAGCCGTTTTCAATTTAACGGACTGTTGTCTTGTCGGTTAACTTGGCCCTTAGAGTTGCAACTTACAAGCGATAGTACGATTATGAGCCGAATTTGTAGATGTGTATAATTGTACATGATCTCGAATACAAAGCCCACTTCTAGCAACTGTTAAGACAATAATAAACCCAACAGTACGATACTAAAAACGACGTTAATACAGACTTGAATCTCTCTCTTATAATGAGCACACGAAAAAAGTAATTTTTCACACAAAATCCCGAAAAATATGCAAATTACTTAATTATCGTTCAAATGTTGCATTAAAAATTAAAACTTCTAAAGTTGGAACACAAAATTTTTCAAACATACAAAAACCATTTTTAATGAATAGAAATACAGTTGAAATTCGGTTGAATAGGTCTTTGTGTATTATTAAGATTTATTCAACTTTGTTTCGAAACATGATCTTATTAATAACGTTAGGAGAGAAACAAGTATCGATGTCTGAAATTCTGAATAAAATGAAGCTTTTCATATTGATTCAGTATTTAAATAAAAGTGCACTTATATGAACAACTTTAAAAAAAATCAGCTGCACTCATACATACCTATCAGTGGCGAAGGGTCCCTACAATACGATTCCTACCGGCTTCCCTTTCAAAAAGAGCACAAGCAGTATTGCCTACTTTTTTTAATTAGCTTTTCATGGCCAGGTAAGCTTTTATAGTTCCGGCTTACCTCTTACAAAAACTGACCCTTCGCCACTGATACCTATATGGTCGAGTAGGTATGAACTTTTCTATGGAACGCAGATTTTTTTTTCGCGCTTTACGAAGTTGGTCCCTTAATAAAAGTTGTTCGTACAAATGGGTACAATGAGAGTAGGTATTATTTCGGTCTTCTCGGGTTACTCCTTGCTATAATTTGAAATTCGAATAATCTCAAAAAACCTGTAATTTTTACCAAACACGTTTGATAAAAATTACAGGTTCTTTTGAGATTATTCGAATTTCAAATTATAGCGAGGAGTAACCCTGGCTGGCAGGTCAGTTTTCAAAACCACGGACTCCCGAAAAAATGGAGAAAACCAACGGTTTCAATTCTGTAACTGTTGTGAAAAGCGTATCATTTCGTAAATGTTATTTCAATTAAAATAATGCCCTAAAACGGTGACTTTTCAGTTTTTACAAAA
The DNA here is from genome assembly GCA_948465475.1 of Thalpophila matura. Classification (NCBI taxonomy): domain Eukaryota; kingdom Metazoa; phylum Arthropoda; class Insecta; order Lepidoptera; family Noctuidae; genus Thalpophila; species Thalpophila matura. The sequence continues at coordinate 11,416,974 of OX419198.1, read as the reverse complement.
CACTTTTTCGTATAGGACCTGAAAAAACAGTAGGTGTTTCTAGGGTTCCGTACCAAAATGGTAAAAAAGGAACCCTTATGGTGCGACTTCGTCTGTCTGTCTGTCCGTCTGTCTGTCACGGCTGCTTATTTCAGCAACTACTAATGCTATCGACACAGGAACAGTTATAAAAAATGCTTGCCCAACTTTATTGCTAATGAAAAAAAACAAAAAATATTTTTATTTTCATTGCAAAAGGGGCCGGAGTGGGGGCCCGAAATTTTAAAGTGGGTTTACTAGGTCAAGTGACATAATATAAAAGGGCTGGATTTGCACATTTCAAAATATATTTTCATTTTATTTTATGTCTCACAGTTTTCGACATATGATGAAAAATGTCTGAAAAAATACCATTCCCCCCCTTATCTCCGAAGTTTGCGGAGTGAAAAATCTGAAATAATTAGAGTTGATAGGAATTAACCCAAATATTGCACCAAAAATAAAACGATGTTCCTAACTAGTACAGTTTTTTCAAAATCATCAAAATTCCTTCACAAACAAACTTGGTTTTGCGGTCCAGTTTTTTTCACTTAATACGTCCAAAAATGATACGGAACCCTCGGTGCGCGAGTACGACTAGCAATTGGCCGTTTTTTTTTATAAAAGAGTCAGTGCCACTCAAAGCTACATTTGTATATTTTTTGAAACGCGAATATATAATTGACGTGACTTTTGGTTCAGATATTCTCCTCTAGTTAGGATCCATTCAGAATGTTCTACGTAACTATTTTTATTCAGAGTTTTTAATAAACCTGCTATGGTCCATTTCAATAGAACTTGTAAACTATGTAAACAAACTTTCTATACAAATTCATAAAATTTTGACAGTTGGCCAAACTGACATTGTTTACAAAGTTAACAAATTCTATTGAAATGGACCCCAGATATAAAACGTATCGTGGGAAACGTCACGTGGTAAGCTGATTTAGAATTTTACTCCACGGATTCTGTTTTACTAAAAATATTTCTAGGTGAAACGATGCTACGCCACCTCAGATCATAGAAAGAAATATGTTATTATAACAAATTAGTACGGGAACTTTATGCCATTTTTAAAGCAGTGTGCGTCACGATTCGACTACATAGCTCTTTTGTAAATATAGAGATCTTCCACGCATTAAAAATGCCACACACCCTAAATTTAACACTGTTATTTGTCACTTGTCACTCGCACTAAACTAAAATACTGTATATAGGGTCCTACCCCTCATACTCGAAATATTTTAAGAGGCACATTTATAGGTGGTAAAGATGCAATACAAACGAAAAAAAAAAATGATCTGTTTTTTTTTTAATAAATTAATAAAATTATTTTAAATAAATTATTTGACACATAAAAATACTATTTTCGACATCCATTACGCTTGTTTCTAATATTAATAGTAAGGTACGTAAAAACTAGTGTAATGGTTGTCGTATTAGTAATAGTATTTTTATGTGTCAAATAATTTATTTTTATTTATTTATTTAAAAAAAAATATCAGATCAATTTTCTTTTCGTTTGTATGGCATCTTTACCACCTACAGATGTACCTCTTGAAATATTTCGAGTATGAAGGGTAGGACCTTATATAAATCAATGATCGCGTTAGGTCCGTCGACAACATGATCACATCGATGATAAAGCGTTTAGCTAAATAGTGCCTTGACACATTTTCCTTGCTTCTATGACGTAAATGTATCTATCTATAAGTACTACAAATATTATAGATTATAGGTAAAACTTACCAAGGGCCAAGGAAAGCACAAAAAGTGCCGGCGATGTCATTGACCTGCCGGCCGGAGGCGCCCCCCGCCCGCATTCGTGATGACGGTAGCAAAATCATCAATATCACCTCATTAGCAAAGCATTGCTATTGTTACAGTAGTCTCTTTGTACGCTATATTATTACGTTTCACTGTCACTTTTTAATGATTTTTAACACAAATAATTTTCACTTATTTTTTTTAAACTTATTTTTTACACTTTTTTTGGAAAACTCACTGTTATTATTTACACTTTTTTTAGAACACTTTCACTGTCTTTTCATACACTTTATTTTTCATAACCTTTTTGACTTAACTTTTAAGATATGTTTTTATATTAATTGTTTCACTTGTTTCTGTCAAGAGTTAATTGTTTTGCGCCACTTTATAAATCTTAATTAGAGACATTCGTCTGGCAGGTGACCTGTGAACAAAGAGAAATTTACTAAATTACTACAACTCTTGCGATGTCTCGTAATTAAGATGTTTTTGTACCTATTTTCTATTGTAGGGAACATAGTCAAAGAGATGATAAATTGGAAAAAGTCGCAATATTTAAGTACTAAGTGAAATTGCTATACGGGGTGTAAGTATTTCTGAACCCCTCAGCGTTAAAATATTGCGTTGGCATTTAAAAAAAAAATACGAATTTGGAGATTTTGCAGTTCGTCAAAAAATCTCCAAACAACCCTAATTTTTTGACTCAAAATTTTAACACTGAGAGGTTCAGAATAAGGTACTGAACCCATGGTTTCAGTTTTCGTGCTGTCACTTACACCCCGTATATTAGCAAGAGATTTACTCCCTTCCTGAGGAACCCATCGAAAGACAATAAGCCAGTGGTCGTCAAACTGCGGCCGGCGGGCCGCATGCGGCCCGTGGATGATATTTGTGCGGCTCGTGACATAGCAAACAAGTTTAGCAGACAAAGATAAAATCAAAACCGATTTTGCACATGAAGTTAATAGTTAGAGAATTAAGTTGGTAAATATATATTTGTTGGTATATATTATGTATGTTAGTATAAGGTATTTATTGTTTACTATGTATGTTAGTCTGTAAGGTATATATTTGTTTGGGTCTTTGTTACCTGATTTAAATAAATAAATCTATACTTATAATAAGAATGTAAATTCCACGTGTCTGTACATTGCATATATTTGCTTAAAAATAATATGGGGGGCTAAGAATAAGTAATACAGTAAATATCTATCATTTTTAGAATTAATGTCTGTCTGTTTGTCTGTCTGTTTGTCTGTCGGTTTGTCTGTCTGTTTGTCTGTGTGTTTGAACACGCATCAAATCAATACTACTGAATTGATTATGAGGAAGTAGAAAGAAATGTATAGGCAGTATCTTGAGGTAACATTTAGTCTTTACTTCATTAAAATCGGTCCATTCTGTCAAAAGTTATTACAAAAAATCTACCAGTCAGGAGTAACTTTGCTAACATGTATTATGCCGGGTCCACATATATATTTGTTCAATTCAATCACCGTATCTGTATTGCCGACGCGTATCATGCGAGTGGTGATACGTAATCATTGCAGTTAATTGGTAATAGGTTAGTGATATGTTAATTGCGTGGTGGTGATTGGTGATAGATGATATCAGATATGTGTGTCGTTACGATTGGTAAAACATTAGGGGTAAGATTGGTACCTACTGAATACTGATCGATTCTGTGTGCTGCATGGTGTTTGGTGTGGTGTGGTGGCATAATATTGTTATTGTTTGTCGATTTTTACGCGGATGATGAAGTACCTATTACCTACATTATCATTGTTCTTTAATGAAATAACGACCTCATGTTATTTTCTGACTTCCACGCGGACGAAGTTGCGGGCACAGCTAGTAAATAAATAAAATAAAAAAAATACCTAAATGACTTTACAGGATTCTATTGCCATGCAAGATCTGTGGGGTAATCGCGTTTTGTCAACTCATAAAAAATATGTCAATTTATTGGTGAAGTCAACTATTCAATCCACGAATGTGAAGCCCGCGGTGATACCTCACAGTGTCCTATGTGGCCCTCGAGTAGAAAAGTGTGACGACCACTGCTATAAGCTATACAGGGTGGCAAAGTATTGCTTAATTGGTTCACTCGCTTTATGCCTTTGTTGCTGATTTCCCATTATTTCGTATGAATTGTTTGTTTCAGCATTTATTGTTTATACAGGGTGGCAGGTTAGACAGTGGAAATATTTTAAGGGGTCATTGTACTCATCATTATGAACAAATTTTACTATGGGACAAACCCGGAAATCGCGAAAAAAAATCAGCTGTTCCATACATTTATGTTCACATAACTCAACAAAATGTATGGAATAGCTGATTTTTTTTTCACGATTTCAGGTTTGGTCCCATAGTAAAAGTTGTTCATAATGATGAGTACAATGACCCTTTAAAATATTTCCACTGTCTAACCTGCCACCCTGCATAAACAATAAATGCTGAAAACAAACAATTCATACGAAATAATGGGAAATCAGCAACAAAGGCATAAAGCGAGTGAACCAATTAAGCAATACTTTGGTAATAAGATTACATAATAACTCCAAGTCATCTCCTCTCGAAATATGAACAAGTTAGGTACGTAATTTATTTATGAGTTTCTGCCTGAGGGAAAAGGGAACTGCTTAACTTTGTTTTTGTAAGTATAGCGTCGGATGGTACTTATATTATCAAAATAGTATCACATTACGTGATTCCACGTATACTACATGGCAGTGGCGAAGGGTCCCTACAATACGATGCCTACCGGCTTCCCTTTGAAAAATAGCACAGGCAGTATTGCCTACTTTTATTAGTTAGCTTTTTGTGGCCAGGTAAGCTTTTGTAGACGGCTTACCTCTTCCAAAAACTGACCCTTCGCCACTGCTACATGGCATTATTAGAACAATAACATTTAATTTATTAGTCGCGGGACAGTTTTTTGTTCTTATATTAACAATATCATGTGCGTACATGATATCACATGACGAATAGGTAATAGTAGGTTTAAAACCCATCGCTTTAATCATATTGGCACTTTGTATAAACACGCCATAGCTACCTTACCATAGGTGGAAAGCGGGATTGTCCGAAAGGGGTACCGCTGACCCGGAACATAAAGGGCTAAGGAAGGAAAACGGGTGGGTTTTAGTCAGTAAGAGTGTGACACTCGCTTCCACTCCACCCAGAGCGGGAGGGGTCATTTGATGATTTCCCATTATCAAAAAAAAAAAAAAAACCATAGATACCTACCTTGAGAATTTCAAGACTAAATTAGTATGCACCATTTTCGAATGCATCATCACTTATCATCTAGTGAAAGCGGTGAAATTAATATCAAAACGTAAACAAATCCCACAAACTCCAAGACCAAGATAAAAACAAAAGGCGACAGTAAATTCATATTTTTCTGAAAAAAAATCCCCCGCTAGCTCTAAAACAAAGAAGCAATATGTCATAGTGGCGAGCGTAATGGCCACTTCACACACGCAAGTACCACGCGAGTGTCAGAAGTACCGCTGAAGTACCACCCCAGGGCGAGAGCGACTGCAGTTTAAAAGGGACGGAGCTTGCATGTGTGGGTTTAGTAACGTTGAAACGGATTTGACAGACTACGCGTAGCTTAAGTAATATAGAAACGGGTTTTGTCGACTGAAAAATAGACAAAATGACAGATTGTAGAAAGATTTTTACCGATTTAAGCATGACGATGTTAAAGAAAACCGGAAAAGTCAGTAAGGCTAGTATTACAGAACGATGCTCGAGCACAGCTGATCCCGACTTGAGCATAGATTTAAAGACATTTGATTGGTTGAAACTGGTTTCAATCTATGCTCAAGCAGAGATCTGTGCTCGAGTATCGTTCTGTAATACGAGCCTAAGACTCGCGCCCTGAGCAGGGTTCCATACCAAACTTAATTATGTATGTAGATATATTAAAAAATAAAATATTCCACTAGAAACTCCATACAAAAATACTTAGGCCCGTATTCCAGAACGATACTCGAGCACCGATCTCTACTTGAGCATAGATTGAAACTAGTTTCAACCAATCAAATGGCTTTAAATCTATGCTCAAGCAGAGATCGGTGCTCGAGTATCGTTCTGTAATACGGGCCTTGATTAGGAATATGGAAAGAGCATTTAATTCCCCTTCAAATCACTAGGTTTGGTCACACTCGTGACACAAAGACTTTGAGTCAGGTATGGTATGGGGTATGGGCCATACATTGGCTGGCATTCTCCTTTACCGAAAGTTAATCAAAACCAAAACGGCTATAATTAACTGAAGGGTTCTCTTCATTAAAATGTTCAAAATCCTTTTTCCCTCGTGGGAAAAAGACGTAGTTTGTGTTATGTATGTAGATGTATGTATGTAGTTCCGATCTAGTTTCAGTCTTCAAGTCGCGCCACAGATTACTAGTCTAAAAATCTGAAGCCCAATTCTCGTAAATAAAAATGTTCAAAATAAGTTTCGATTTGGTTCCGATATAATCTCAATGTTAATATGTCACAAATGCTATTCTCTTAACCGTTTGACGTTGTCATTTAGTTTAAGAGAACACCATTAATTTGTGACATTTATGATCGCAACCAAATCGGAAATCTCAGTCCAGTCAACTTTTAGTCATAGTGCTAACCTCAGATCATAGAAACAAGGGAGATGTGCCAAGGCGCTATTGAACTTGACGCTTTCATACGGTCACATTGACTGTATATAAAAAGTACACGCTGGCGACGAACCGAACACGATCGATGATATAGATACAGTGTTTTAGTTTAGTGCTAGTGTTGAGTGACGATTAACAGTGTTAGATTGAGGGTATGCGGAATTTTTAATGTGTGGGAGATCTTTATATTCACGAGGGGCGCTTGTAATTGTGTTGAAAAATGTACTAAAAGTGGCGACAGTTGTTCCCGTACTAATTTGCTATGATGGCATATCTCCTTGTTTCTATGATCTGAGGTGCTAACTTATCACATGAATATATTGTCAAACAGTAGGCGTTGCCATAGAGAATCTTATTTACAATTTCATTCCGTATACAATGAATGGTTACCAAGAACGGGTGTAGCTGAAAAACAAACACAAAAGTTATTCCATTAAGGTCTCTTTTTTGACCCAAATAAATATTATTATCGATACTTATTGATGTTTACTTAAATAATAAGGAAGAAGATGAGGAAAAAGTGGTCCAAATACCAAATTGATGTTGTCAGGAATGATCGAATGGACCAATGATAGGATTAATTTCATTTGTTTTTAGAGTTCCGTGTCTCAAAAGGAAAAAAAACCGGCCAAGTGCGAGTCGTACTCGCGCACCGAGGGTTCCGTATCATATTTGGACGTATAAAGTGAAAAAATCCGGACCGCATAACTAAGTTTGTTTGTGAAGGAATTTTGTTGATTTTGAAAAAACTGTACTAGTTAGGAACATCGTTTTATTTTTGGTGCCATATTTGGGTCAATTCCTATCAACCCAAATTTTTTCAGATTTTTCGCCCCGCAAACTTCGGAGATAAGGGGGGGGGAATGGTATTTTTTTGGACATTTTTCATCATATGTCGAAAACTGTGAGACATAAAATAAAATGAAAATATATTTTGAAATGTGCAGATCAAGCCCTTTCATATGATATGTCACTTGACCTAGTAACCCCACTTTGAAATTTTGGACCCCCACTCCGGCCCCTTTTGCAATGAAAATATAAATATTTTTGGATTTTTTTTATTTGCAATAAAGTTGAATAAGCATTCTTTATAACTGTTCCAAATTTCAAGTTGATAGCATAAGTAGTTGCTGAAATAAGCAGGTGTGACAGACAGACAGACAGACAGACAGACAGACAGACAGACAGACAGACAGACAGACAGACAGACAGACGAAGTCGCACCATAAGGGTTCCTTTTTTACCATTTTGGTACGGAACCCTAAAAACGATAATTATAATCTGGGTGTCTTCAAGACGCGAGTAAATTGGTGTCTTCTAGGCAAGCGTGCTCCGTCGTAGACCGCATCATCGCTTAACATCAGGCGAAATGGTGGTCAAACGCAAGCCTGTAGTTAAAGTGTACAATTCCTTGGGCACCTTCAAGGGTGTCGACACAATTAAAATATACGACCATTTATGTGACATATTTTGCTACTCGCAAACTCACTCATTAAAACTGATAGGGTGCTTCCCGTTGACCAAGAATCATGAATTTTTACAGCACAAATAAATGAAAATATCCAAAAATTTATTATTTGTACTTGCATCACGTACTTTTTTTTACATACATAATTTGTACAGAACTTTTAGGGGCGAGTCATACTCGCACTTGTCCAGTTTTTTTTATATTAAATACAAGTCCTTTGGACGAAGGAAATTTTATTCATTGGCTTTTAAGCCTTTCTGTGTTTGGATGAGTTGGTTTTATATTTTGACGTTTATTTCAATTACGAGCCTTAGAACTTAAGTAGGTAAGTATTACGTCTCGTTTATTTATGGCTACCGGTTTTATTTTATAAATATTGGATAAAGGATCGTCAAAGCAGTTAGAGAAAATAATAAGGTTGAGTTGATATCCATACAAAAGGTAAAAACCTAATTTACTACAAGTACTTTATACTGCTACTGTTCGGGTAACTTTCTAAGTTTTTAGTTTTTAACCAAACTTCAAAAAGGAGATTATCAATTCGGTTGGATTTTTGTTACCTCAGAACTCGCGTCATTTATGAACCGATTTGGAAAATTATTTTTTATTTGAAAGGATATATTTTCAGATTGGTTCAATATAGTAAAAAACCGGGCAAGAGCGTGTCCGGACCACGCTCAGTCTAGGGTTCCGTAGCAAGAAGTATTTCAATCTTTCAACCGCTCAAAACTGAAAATAGTGAATATTTCAAAAAGTTATTAACGTATGTTGTTCAAACCAATTTTAATCGAGAGTATTTATTGGATGCCTTAAGCTTGATTTTTTTCAGATTCTTTGATTACGCGGTTAAAAAATTACAGGGGGGGGGACACATTGTTAACGACTTTCGGAGCTCCTAGTTCACTTAATATGGACTTAAATAAAAAAGTCTTTTAGAAAACTCTAAGTCATTCTCAAAGACCTATCCAACGATACCCCTCATGACGGGGTGCAAATATTTTTTTTCATCCCTCAGTTTCATGTAGGTATGGGGGTCACCCCTAATTATTTTGACGAGATGAAACTATAAGGGTTCCTAGTTTTACTACGGAACCCTAAAAATCAGTTCAGTAATTTATGGTTTTTAAATAAAAATAACTGGAATAAGTTAGTATGTCATCCAAGTAAACAAAATTGCGTATTTTTTCCGAAATGGTATGAGGGTTGGATTTGGTATGGACTTTTTTTTTATGTGTATTGATTTATCGTGTTCGGATGCCTACATTATATGATCACCCCCTTTATCTAGGAATTTGTTTGGGTACAATTTTCATTCCCTTTTCGTATAAATGATAAAAATATAAAAGAGTCTCACAGTTGGTTTATAAATTGTAAGTTTGTCCTAAAGGTAGATGTTTTTTTTATAATCACCAGGTAATGAAGTCATTTATTCGGTGTTTTACTTAAAATTAATGAGTAATTAAAGGACTTTGCGAAAGCGACAATTTACTGTAAAGTCTTCTTATTTCATTAATTAACTTTGTTTTTCATTAAAAATATACTGGGGTCCGACATTTTGATATTTTATATTGGGTCAAAATATTCGAAAAAATGTTGGAAGAATGATTTTCAAAGGGTTTTAATGTTAAAAACAGATTTTTTATCGAAAATAAACCTTTTGTTTTGCTACATTTTTTTATAAGTTCAAAACTTGACGTGCCTATTCAAATAAAACATTTGTTTTTTGAAATTTTCTTAATTAAATAAATTGTGAAAGACGGATGAAAGAGTTCTAGCGCGGCCGCGCAGCTAAACATTTATTGTATTCTATTTTAATAGAACATGAAAGGAAAGAAAATTTAACGTTGTAGGTAAATAGGAAATCTCACATAACTTGCTGTCTGTCACAAGTGTTTATTAGTTTAGAGCCTTAGGGCTAGAGTAGACGACACCGCCGCCGCGCCGCCAACGTGCCGCCAATGTGCTGCCACCGCCCCGCCGCTGTGCTGCCACCGCCGTATTATTGATAGTAGTTAATATTAAATTGCTGCCATGACCTTCTATTATGCTTCTTATTTTAATTTTTTCCTGTACATTCATAATTGTCTGTACCTACATTTAAAACGCCAACACTTATATTTTATTCGTGAGCAACACTAACAACTAACAATAATAGTGGCGGCGGCGCGCGTTGCGGCGGCGCGAAAGCGTCTAAGGCTGGTTTTATTGTTACGCGTTTCGGCAGCGTCGTTGAGAGCGCGCGCGTTCGGAGGTGTATGGGGTAGTAGTTGCGTTTCAAAATCATGCGCTTGAGCAGTGCCGTTCAGGTAACGTGATGCGCGTGTTGTTAACAGCGTGCTGCCCAGCGGCGCGTCTAGCGGCGTGACTATAAAACCAGCCTAATCTACACAGTTTCAGGACGTGGCAACGGGGCTCGATGGTGCGGTGGCGTGGCGGCGGGGTGGCGGCGGCATCGTCTACATGAGCCCTTAGAGCTCCAAAATAGCCCGCAGCGTTCGAGCACCCTATTACAAGGCCTGTTTGTTTGTTCAGCGGTAGTTACCCGCTAGTTCCTTCTTAACTATTCCTAAGTACATTCATACTATCCATATTTATTTACATGGCGACGCGATGGAATGTTGCCATATTTGTATAATAAATGTATATTTTAGATTGTTCTACTTATTTGTAACTAGCTGTTCCCCGCGGTTTCACCCCCATTGCTCGGCTCCTAAGAGTCGTAGCGTGATGTTAAATAGCCTATATTATTCCTCATGAATCTGGCTATCATATACAAAAATTTTTTTTCGAATCGGACTGGTAGTTCCAGAGATTAGCGCGTTCAAACAAACAAACTCTTGAGCGTTATTATAAAACATTTTCAGAAATCTTCAGTTTATTAGAATAACTTGAAATGTAGACAAGGCCTGCTAATTAGGCAGTGAATAATTAATTTACGTTGCTGTTTAATTACAACATTTGAGTAAACAAAAAAAAATATTTTAGAAAGTAAACAACTTTATTATTCCTTTAACATGAACCAGCTTTATCTTGCAAAACTTTGGTAATGATTCCGAAAAACATGACTCCAGTTGTGTTAACATCCCCCCTTTATTCCTCAGTGGGGTAGGCAGAGCAGTTTATAAACAAATTTAAGGTAGATCCGTCAAGGTTGCGCGCGAAATTCATAATATCTTGGGTTTTTTGCAAATTGCAGCGGTGTTTTACGTTGTATGTTGATTCAAATTGATATTAAAGTTACTAAATAATAATCATCAAAATCATCAATATAGCCCTCGAAATTATATTTGAGGAAAATCGTAATGTTTTCACGAAATAATCGTATTTTCCTCAAATATACACACGCTGGCACACTGTCAAGTACACTGACAGGCTGGCAGACTGTCAAGCTAGGCGTAGTGAGTTCAATCACCTCACGATAAACTATAGATATCCGAATGAGTTGAATGAGGCCATTGTCTTGTTTGGAGCAGCCCAACTTGGGAAGTACCTCCACCTTAGCCAAATAACGCTACTCTTCGGTAGTGTTGTGTTCCTGTGGTGAGTAAGGTCGCCAGAGCTCCTGAGGATGCGCTGTGTTGACAGCCGGGGACATGCTTGTCCCCTAAGCTGTCGGCTCAGCGAATCCTCATTTTAAAGGGTTGGAAATACGCATGTGATCCTCGGTGTTGCGAGCATTTCATAGGCTATGGTACCACTTACTGTCAAGAGGACCGTACATTTGTTTGCCACCATCATAGAATAAAAAAACCGGCCAACTGCGAGTCGTACTCGCGCACCGAGGGTTCCGTATCATTTTTGGACGTATAAAGTGAAAAAATCTAGACCGCATAACTAAGTTTGTTTGTGAAGGAATTTTGATGATTTTGAAAAAACTGTAATAGTTACGAACATCGTTTTATTTTTGGTACAATATTTGGGTCAATTCCTATTAGCTCTAATTATTTCAGATTTCTCGCTCCGCAAACATCGGAGATAAGGGGGGGGAATGGTATTTTTTCAGACATTTTTCATTATATGTCGAAAACTGTGAGACATAAAATAGAATGAAAATATATTTTGAAATGTGCAGATCAAGCCCTTTCATATAATATGCCATTTGACCTAGTAACCCCACTTTAAAATTTCGAACCCCCACTCCGGCCCCTTTTGCAATGAAAATAAAAATATTTTTTGACTTTTTTCATTTGCAATAAAGTTGGGCAAGCATTCTTTATAACTGTTCCAAATTTCAAGTCAATAGCATTAGTAGTTGCTGAAATAAGCAGGTGTGACAGACAGACAGACAGACAGACGAAGTCGCACCATAAGGGTTCCTTTTTTACCATTTTGGTACGGAACCCTAAAAAAGTCTATCTTAGTATGTCACGCAATTCGCAGGATGGGTTTGCAAAAATATTTGACTAGTATTATCTCAGATCATAGAAACAAGAAGATGTGCCAAGGCGCTATTGAGCTTGACCCTTTGGCCTTAAGTATGGTACAATTAAACCATAATTAAAACGTACACGCTAGCGACGGACCGAACACGATCGGTGATATAAATACAGTGTTTTAGTTTAGTGCTAGTGCTGAGTGACGAATAACAGTGTTAGATTTAGGGTGTGGGAGATCTTTAATTCTTTATATTCATAATGAGCGCTTGTAAATTGTGCCACAAACAGCTGTTCTAAAAATGGCAACAATGGTTCCCGTACTAATTTGCTATGATGGCATGTCTCCTTTTTTCTATTATCTGAGAGTAGGTATTAAAAAGTATACTGGTCATTGTGCCAATACTTGAAGGCGCCTATGTAAAGTATCCCTACCAAACACATAACCTACTTAGTCAAAAACTTTTTTAAACCTAACCTATCCAAACACGCTGTGACAGTAGATATAAAATGGCCACCTCCTCCTGTCTAGACATAGAGGAATGCTGTCACTTGGCACTGCGCCATTAGTTACTTTTAAACTTTTTCGCCACTTCACACATTTGCGGTTTACGTCATTCTTCCCAGAAAATATGAGTTAGTGACTCAGATCATAGAACAAGGAGATATGCCATCATAGCAAATTAGTACGGGAACAACTGATGCCACTTTTAGTACATTTTTCGACACAATTACGCGCATAATTAAGCGCTCCTTGTGAATAAACAGATCTCCCACGCATTGAATATTTCGCACACCCTCAATCTAACATTGTTAATCGTCACTCAACACTAGCACTAAACTAAAACACTGTATTTATACCATCGATCGTGTTCGGTTCGTCGCCAGCGCATACGTTTTTAATATGAGCAATTTGCTCAAGATCAGGCATCAAGCTCGATAGCGCCTTGGCACATCTCCTTGTTTCTATGATCTGAAGTTAGTGAGTTATATAAACAAATTGTTAACTGCGTGAAGTATTTTGCTGTAAAAAGAGCAGTCTCTTTCAAATGTCCCTTGTTTCTATAATCAGCCCGCTTACCATGACTATCTATCTCTATTCTACCAAAGAATAGACAAAGTACTTTCTATCCAACTCGTTATCTCTTCTGCCCGAGCACGCGGCCCGTGCTTGGCTTATCAGAATCAGAATTTTACTGACGAATAGAAAAAAATCTTCTCTTCATTGTATGCACTATGCATATAACGGTATAAATATTTCTACAATCTGCCACTTTGTCTATTCTTCTGTAGACAAAACCCGTTTCTATCTCAGTCATGCTAGGCCGGCTGAGGTATATATTTAAACCAAAGCATGTGCTAAGTTACGTTTATTAATCTTGGCCATATACTTATTTGAGTAACCAAAAATATAGGTAAGTATTATTATTATATCGCGACCTCAAGCACACCACTTCACGAACGCTGGATGAGGCAGTTATTATAATGAGAAATAATTTATTCGATTTTTACTGAGATCTGAAATTCGTCTAGAAATGACACAGTGCCAGTAACCGAAAATTGCAGGCGTAGGAAAATATATTTTGTCACAGTACGGTATTACAAATTATTATGTTTCCAGTAACTTCCATTATCCGTCGATATTTATAGAAGAATAGAAAGGTTTTTCTTTTATACGAAGATATTGGCAAATAGGTAGGTATACTTATCCTATGGTACCCGATGGTAAGTGGTAACCGTTCCCTATGAAACGCTTGCAACAATGAGCATCACATGTGAGTTGCCGACCTTTTAAAATGAGGGTTCGCTGTGCTGACCGCTTTTTATTTATTTTATTCGATGATAGGCTTGCGCTTGACCGCCATCTCGCCTGATGTTAAGCGATGATGCGGTCTACGATGGAGCACGCTTGCCTAGAAGAAACCGATTCACTCGTGACTTGAAGATACCCAGATTGTAACTGTCGGGGAACACCCACACGGGCAGCGCATTCCACTGCTTGGCGGTTTTCACAATGAAAGTGGAATCAAAGCGCTTTGTTCGGGTTCTCGGTACCATCTACCATGAACCGATGGCGCCATGTCGTGCTTCTGGCCGTCCAATAGAAGAAAGGGCAGGAGGGAATTAGATCATGCAGATCGGAAGCACACTCTCCGAAATGTATCCGGTAAAAAACCGATAGACTAGCAACTTTGCGCCGATGCTCAAGACTTTGGAGCTTGGTCTGAACTGAGCTAAGGGGACAAGCAGGCCCCTGCTGTCAACACAACGCATCCTAAGGAGCAACCTAAATCACCACAGGAGCACAACACTACCGAAGAGTAGCGTTATTTGGCTGTGGTGTTCTGTAAGGTGGAGGTACCTGATGGGGCTGCGCCAGATTTGAGTGAGATATCCTACTGTACCATACCTCTCATAGAAATAAGAAAAACAAAAAAGTATCGTAAACTGCGCTTCAGTATCACAAAATACTACGCTCAGTCTTTTCCATTCACCCACGATCTGTGCACACAATCTCGTTATTACGCGGTGTGGTCGTAAATTTTTATAAATTTTGATATATAATAACAAATTTTATGGCATTTTCGATAATTTACGAGTGTCGATACCGTCTCGTCATTTATGGGGACTCGGTAATTTTTAATTTATCGTTGTGGGATAGTAAGGGCTTTTCGAGTTTTTAATTATGATTTAAAACGGCAATTGGTGGTTTTTTGAAGTGGCAAAAGGTGTACAAAATGTGTCGTATAGCTTTGCTGCAGAATCAATTAAAAATACCGGTCAAGTGCGTCTCGCACCACGCACACTGCAGAGTTTCGTGACAAGGAGTAGGTATTTCAGTTTCCGACCGCAAAAATAAGTTTTAGATTTAGTAGACTTTAGAAACACATAGCACACCAAATATCCACATAAATAGACACTTAGAAACCTCATTTGTTATAATGTATATTTTTGCGAATTTTTTAAACATGTTAAAGCCATGTTATGCTTATCTTAATGTTATTAAATATTAAGACATTCTAAAAACAATTGACACAGGCGGGGCTTCAACCCGCGACCTCTGCCGAACCGTGGCTAGCACTCTCACCAACTGAGCTACTGTGTCTTCGCCTGAATCAATTGAGTTGGAGTTTGTAACTATTCTCCGATAGATGTCGCTGACGCTCGGAAGAGGCGTATTGAAGGGATTCCAAATTTCAATTGATTCCGGCGAAGACACAGTAGCTCAGTTGGTAAGAGTGCTAGCCACGGTTCGGCAGAGGTCGCGGGTTGAAGCCCCGCCTGTGTCAATTGTTTTTAGAATGTCTTAATATTTAATAACATTAAGATAAGCATAACATGGCTTTAACATGTTTAAAAAATTCGCAAAAATATACATTATAACAAATGAGGTTTCTAAGTGTCTATTTATGTGGATATTTGGTGTGCTATGTGTGTGTGTTTTTGGAATGTCTTAATATTTAATAACAACTCATTTGTTATTTTCAAAGGAGTATGCAACGATACCCTACATGTAAAGGTGCACGAAAATATATGTTTTTTGTGGTTTACCAAACAGCGAGACACAAGTTCACTTTTCGCAATTACTACTTAGCAGTTGTCCACGATTTCATGCACAATCGTTGGGGAACTACATGCTTTATGTATCTGGAAAAGAAAGAAAGGAGAATGTATTTGAGTCGATATAACGCAAAAAAAGAATAAAAAAAAACAAAGACGAGAAAAAAACTTAGGAAACTTCCTAATGTGGCAAAAAAATTATGTCAAATACTTATAATCTTTTAGTAGAAATTTTCCTAAAAAAAATCATTTTAATAACACCAGTTATTACCAAAACGAAAAACAAAGGTTGACCATAACCAACATTACGGAGCATCCCCCGAATTCTTCAAAACCTTATTACTTAATAGATTCATAGATATTAAAAAAAAGGTCGGACATAAAAAATACAAGCCGAGTTGTCTCGTAAACCGGGAAATGAAGATGGCGGTGTTAGGCTGCTGCTCACGTAGCTACTTTATCTGTGGGAAGCGAGATTTACAGCCGTCGATCGCGACTTAACGTCCGTGTGGAGACGGCCTAATGCACACAGTGTACAAGAAAGCAGTAGGACAAGATGGAAGTAATTTTACAATTACGTGTCACTTCTACTAACTGGGTTAATTGATTATGACAGGTACTAAGGTATCATTATAATCAATCCAGCGTTTTTTAAGTAGTTACGTTATAATCACTTACTACTCAACTATCAATCTGACATGCACATTTCCATTTTTATGAGCCTTGTTATGTCCCACTATTGCTACAGAAAAATTCTCTCCTCATTTTACATTTAAATATCTCTATTTTGCCCTAATTCCGTGTCTAAATCGTCACACCATGCACTGTGGTTGATTGCAACGGTCATATCCTCCAAGCGTCCAATAAATCACAATTTTGTGACCACTAAACTAACGGAGGCAGTAAAATATAAAAAAAAAATATTGCGTCATGTGTCTTTGACATAAGGTTTAAATTACAACGATGGACGCTCGCACGTGAAATGCAACAACTATAGGTACCTACCTACCTAATAAGAACGTCACTTTTGACCATTTTTGTATTTAGAATTTCTTATCTCACCTATTCTATTCCAATAAACACACAGCCAATAAAAATACAGGTAGTAAAATAAATAGTGGTACCATAAAAATTTTAGCTAATGCTACTGTTGCTGCTACTCTGTGTCAGACAGACCCAGTTTTACTGTTAAGCTGTAAAATCGAATTAGAGTACTAGAGTGCAATAAAGTCGCACAATTGTTTGGAAGATTTGAGGTAACTCCAGCTTATGGTTAGCGTACTTACAAGGAAGTAGGTAGTGGTATTTTATTATTAAGGAATGGACTACACTTATGTTGCACTAGCTGTGCCCGCGACTCCGTTCGCGTGGAAGTCGGAAAATAACATGAGGTCGTTATTTCATTAAAGAACAATGATGTGTAGTTAATAGGTATGCTACTTCATCAGCCGCATAAAAATCGACAAACAATAATAATATTATGCCACCACACCACAACAAACACCATGCAGCACACACAATCGATCAGTACCAATCTTACCCCTAATGTTTCACCAATCGTAACGACACACATAATATCATCTATCACCAATCACCACCACGCAATTAACCTATTACTAACCTATGATATGCGTCGGCGATACAGATACGGTGATTGGATTGAACAAATACATATGTGGACCCGGCATAATACATGTTAGCAAAGTTACTCCTGACTGATAGATTTTTTGTAATAACTTTTGATAGAATGGACCGATTTTAATGAAATAAAGACTAAATGTTACCTCAAGATACTGCCTATACATTTCTTTCTACTTCCTCATAATCAATTCAGTAATATTGATTTGATGCGTGTTCAAACACACAGACAAACAGACAGACAAACAGACAGACATTAATTCTAAAAATGATAGAAATTTACTTTATTACTTATTCTTAGTCCTCCATATTATTTTTATGCAAATATATGCAATGTACAGACACGTGGAATTTACATTCTTATTATAAGTATAGATGTGATGTGAGGGAATGAGGCACTCTGTGAAAGAACTCTTCCGGAAAAATGTAACCATATTTATTTTTGCCGCTAAGCAGTGTTGCTGTGTTCTGAGGGCCTAACACGAATTATTTTTGACGTATGGTATCTTATTAATATTATAAATTCGAAAGTTTGTGAGGATGTATGGATGGATGTATAAATGTTTGTTACTCTTTCACGCAAAAACTACTGAACGGATTTTGATGAAACTTTACAGTAATATAGCTTATACATCAGAATAACACATAGGCTACCTTTTATCTCTGAAATCGCGGGCGAAGCCGCGGGCGGAAGCTAGTCGTAAATATAAGCATATTTTGAATTGAAGCCGACCCTCTACAGTAGCCTGTAAAAATAAGTATGACACTCAGGCCGAGATAAATAGAGGTTACTTAGCACGTACTTTGGCTAAGCAGTATCGTTGTCACTGTCGCGCAACTTGCAAGCAAGACAGAGACGGGAACATAGCTTACCCAAACCACGTGTTAAGTAACGTCTATTTATCTCGGCCTTAGTACGAAGTAGTAGTAGAAAGTGTAGTACCGTACTTATTTTTGCAGGCCAGTATAGTTTGGGAAAAGGCTAGGTGGGTGACGATTTTATTGTACCGGTTTCCTTACCCTTCGCCACTGATTGCCAGTATGGAATACCTAATTGAAGTATGTAGAGCAATACATTTATCAGATCTAATAATAATTATATCCTCCAAGTAAACTCCAAGTACGGTACTGTAGGAGTTTTAATGTGAAGTCTTAGTAGGCTGGTTAACTTTATCGTCTATGAGACAAGCGATGACTTAATAATTTTGAATTAAATAGAATAGGTTGTCATATAGAAAAAACAGTAGGGGCTTGTCATCGGCCGTGATCTAAACTAGTCGCGCTTTTCTACTTTGTCTGTAATTTATTCCTAAATACACGAATATCAAGCTCAGACGCGAGTTTCCGTTCCCCTTACCTCTAGCTTCTACAGTACCTAGTAATAATATCCTTCATTTTCTTCATCTATATTCTTTTCTCATTATCTCATTCTCTCGCATCGCATCATCTTTGTCATAATGGGTGCGAATTTCTACAAATTTCTCACCCACCCAACTACTTAGCCTCATATTTCCCACTAGCTGTACACTAGCTGTACACTGCTACAGCTGTACGTGTCTAGCTTATTACTTGATAAATTCAATACATAAACATGCTGTTTTTCTTTTGAAGCTGGAAAAGTTTCAGCAGTTACCAAAGTGTAATAGTCTCTTTAAAAACGCTCGCTTGCAGCTGTAAGTTATTGTTTCCTAATACGAATGTGTAAGTCACTTTTACGGATATTTATGAATATAATAAATATTGTAAACTAGTTCTGGTTAAAGACTTTATTCTCACAAAGAAACTATTACATTTCACTTAATATGAGAACAATAATTTAAAACTTATGTTTAACTAACTTCGACAATCAGACTTTAAATAATTACTAATTACAAGTTTGTATTAAGATAGTAAGTAGATACCTATCTTGTTTTGATTACAATTTATTTTAATTAATTATAATGTGTGGGTACTTCAAAAAGTCACAACAACAACGCCACACTTTTATGCACCTCGCTTGAGTTCAAGAGTGCGAACCCGCTGCCACAATGCAAATAATCAGTCAGTAGTACTGCTTGTTGTGTACTCCCAGTAAGTTAGTATACTATACATTGTTATTTGATTTATCTATTATATTATTATACAATTGTGATGTTTTGAAGTATGTGATTTTTTAGTTTAGACTTAAAAACATTGAATGAATTCGCACTCTTTATGTCCTTTGGTAATTTATTAAAAAGTTGCACTCCCTCGTAGGTGACTGTTCTTTTACTAGTTTCCTTTTTTTCTAGTTACCTAACTTTGGTTGCATTCGAACTTCCTCTGGTATTATTTTTAATGTAGGTAGGTAAACCAAAAAGGTTTCTTGGTGCATTTCTCAGCCTTAGAAGAAAATAAAACTTCTTTTATGTTTCTTTTAAACATAAATAGGTATTCATATATGTACGAAATTTCGTGCGTTCAAAGTTCAAAGCGCAATCACGCCCCAAACTACGTCATCGAAACCGCGTTTTAAAAGTTTTAAAAACCGAACACGAAACGGCGTACTCAGATCCGAAACAGCGTTTTGTTTGACTCCTATAAAACGTGTAAAAGTGCGCGTTTTCATTTCATTTGGCGCGCAAAATGACTGTTTATTCGTAAAGAGGCTTTTGAAAGTTTAAAAAATAACTTTCCGTGGCAATTTAGAGGTACCGAGGAAACTCTAACTGCCAATTTGTGACACACGGATGCCGTGGTTAGCGAGCTTTCTGTTAAGACGTAAGTGTTTTAAATTGTCTTTCGGGACCAATGTAAAGTGAAACCAGTATAAAAAATATAATTAATTATGGTTTTTGTTTTTTAGTACCTACCTACTTTACTTTTTCATAGGATTTTCCTCATTTGTATTTGATTATTCTCATTTGTAGAGGATTTTAGCTCGTCGAATTTTTTGATTGGTATAAATGTGATTAAAATAATAACAATTATTGCTTTGATCAAAAACAATACCGATTGCATCAAATACTTCGTTCCAAAAAAAATCTTCAACGGAAACAATCTATCAGAATGCTGCAAGATATTTTTTAAAGTGAATAATATTGGAGCGTCTATGATTTTGCAATAGACATCCAATCTTTCACACATCCCACTGTCGTATCGCATATTTTTGACCAGTTTTTCTCAGAGTCAACAGTTATTGGGTTTTCCCAGTGGGTACCTAATTCTCAGAAACAGTCTCGATTTGGGCCAGGTAATGGCAATAGGCATAATAATAATCTTCATTGACATGACGCTACAGAATTAGGTATATGAAGCCTTTGAATCCCAAACTAGGTAAAAACCTGTATGTCAGGAGCCAGCACCTTCTCGCATTTTTACTATTACTTTATGTCAAACAATTACAGACAGCTTAGGTACAGCCAAATTTACTCTAAAATTGACAATACAAATACAATGTAATCTTACATACGCATACATGTTTGTCATAACAATTTTGTTGGTCAAACAGCAGGGCCGTGTGTCGCTAAAGTGAGACAATTTACTATGAGTAAAGTTTTCGAGTAAAATTCAAAGTTCAAAGAGAATTTGCAACGACAGAAAATCTCTTGCAAAATATTATTTACATATCTGACATCGGAATTTAAGTTCTATTTTGTATAGTGGATCATTTTCTGCATTCTGAGTATAGGTATGTAGTTTTATTTGTCCATGCTTTAGGGGGCCTACCCAAATGTCCTCTCTGATGGTAATGTTCGTCGGGTCGTTGAGCTCCCTAAGTCTGGGTTGAGCTACCACGATACCCGGCACATGTGTGCACAGTCAGGTCAGGTCCACTCAAATCTGTATGGCTCTTTCCTCTAAAGGCCATTTCAGACTAACCTGCATGGTTCTTACACAATTTATCTTAATTGTCTGGACTTTAAAAGAGACATCAACCTTTGAGTTTGTTTCGGTGTTTCTTCTCAAAGGTAGTCATATAGGAAACACCGAACTCATCTAGCTTAAAAAAAGGTTTTGACGTGTAAAAGTGTTATTTTTAACCTATTTACAAAATAAATATCATTTATCATTTATCATGGAATGCATTTGGAAATTACATATTTTACTTGGTCTATTGAGTGAACTAGCTGTTGCCTGCGGCGTTGTCTGCGTGAAAATCTAAGTATGTGTTTCTACAGGTCCCAAGCTACCTTTTCGCTCGTTGAGTGGAGTGAACCTAAGTTGGTTACTTTTTATGGCGAACTTTAAAACTAGCTGTGCCCCGCATCTTCACCCGCCGTTTAATCACACTAATATTATAAAGACGAAAGTTTGTGCGGGTGTGTATGTTTGTTACTTCTTCACGCTGAAACGGCTGGACGGATTTGGATGAAATTTGGCACACAGATAGATTATAGTCTGGAATTACACATAGGCTACCTTTTATCCCGAAAAACGCGGGCGAAGCCGCGGGCGGAATCTAGTTTAAAATAAATCGGATTATTTACCCACCCGCGCTTTTACTTCGTTTTCGCTTAGTGTTCATTCTCACTTTTTTTTTTTTCACTTTTTCACTCGGTTCGTAAGGGTTATAACATGATGCTAAACGGCCTATACTATTTCTCATGAATCTGGCTATCATATACAAAAAGAATTGATCGAATCCGATTAGTAGATCCAGAGATTAGCGCGTTTAAACAAACAAAATCTTCAGCTTTATTTATATTACTAGCTACTTCCCGCGGTTTCACCCCCGTTGCTAGGCTCACAAGGGTTGTAACATGATTTTAAATAGCCTATACTATTTCTCATGAATGTGGCTATCATATACAAAAAGATTTTTTTGAATCCAACTGGTAGATCTAGAGATTACGCCGTTTAAACAAACAAACTCTTCAGCTTTAATAATATAGAATTTGTGGCAATACCACATTTGCTGGCAAGCTGTTCAAGCTTTAGCCGCCATTATGAATATTGTTATGAGCACGAAATTGCTTTGACATGAAGCTGGGTAGCCTAACGAAGTTCGCTGAAGCATTTCCAGTTCATTTGGAAGTGAAAACGTGACTTAATTACTATGGGAATGAAAAAAGTAGGTAGGTACCTATCTGTGTTTTTTAGCGTGGTCGGTAAAGATATTTGTTTGACCTAGCTGCGGCTTTATTTGCATGAGAAATTCTCAGTTTTACGCACGGTTTGTTTGTTCGTAGTTCTATAAACAGAATAGAACAACATCGCTTTTCGTCTGTCCGTTTGTCCGCTTAGTTCTTCTAAACTACCTAATGGATTTTAATGCGGTTTTCACCACCATTTAGAAAATGTATTCCGGAAGGTTTTTGTGTATGATACACCTGCCGGCCTAGCATGACCACGATAGAAACGGGTTTTGTCTACATAGAAATAGACAAAGTGACAGATTGTAGAAACATTTCTACCGTTTCATTCATAAAACGGTAGAAATGTTTCTACAATCTGTCACTTTGTCTATTTCTATGTAGACAAAACCCGTTTCTATCGTGGTCATGCTAGGCCGGCTGGGATTGAACTTAGTTATCGCACGGAAATCTCGATGTTTTGACATGTCGCCACATCAGTAGGGCGACACCCGACAACGCGTATGTGACTACTCCGTGTTGCAAGCAAGTTTCATAGGCTACGTTATCTAACCGCTTATCAGCAGGCGGGCATAAAAAAAGTTTTTCTTTTAGATTTAGATAGATTGATTTTGTGTGTTCACGTTAGGGGCCGTCCATTAATCACGTGATGTGTTTTTAGCAACTTTTTGACCCCCCTGGTGGTACGTGGTGTGGTTTTGAACTAACCTCTCCCCCCTACCCAAGATCACGTGTATTATTTTGGTACAAATTATCTTATTTTTTTTTTCAGAATAATATCTTTATTACAACTTTTTTTTTCGGTTTAGAAATCGCGCGTTCAACGAAAACATAAATACACGTGATATCTCACTACACCCCTCCCCCTCCCCTCATGTGATATTTCGTGATTTTTTCCGCACCCCCTCACCCCTTTCGAGCCTCACGTGATTAATGGACGGCCCCTTATAAGTGCAACAGCAAGGGGTTGTAGATATTAACAAATAATAAAACATTACTACCATTACCACAAAAAAGATAGACACGCGTTAAACGTGAATGCTACCAAAAATAATACACACTTGTTTTAGACAAGTTAGTGCTAAAACAAGTGCGTATTATTTTTGGTAGCATTCGTGTTGAACACGTGTTTATCTTTTTTGTGGTACGGCCCTACGGGTCATACATATGCTTGTTTGTCACCATCGAATAAGAAAATCAAGATCCGTTTCAGTCCCTGTACACTTCATGGCATGGCCTACATACAATTTAAAACGCTCCAGTTCAAACATTGAGTCGATTATAAATGGTTACACGTCAATGCCATCCATTAGGTATACGATCAGACGTATTTACAGAATTCCCAGTAAGTATTTTGATAAAAGTACCTTAATCTAGAAAATCTTTTAGAGTTGTTCAGAGTTAAAGTACTTTGAGAAAGTTTTTTCGTTAATACCTACATCGTTTGAAATTTATCATATTAGGTACCTACTTTCTCAAACTTTAAGGAATAGTGAAAAGCATAATACGGATTTAATAACTTAGGGCTGATTTTTCAATCGGCATATAAAAATTTCTATGGTTGGAACTATATCTATTGGTTGTCTATCACTAGGGCTGCCATCACCTAAATTGCTGACGCCGGACAAAAACTTTAAAAACCCCGGACATTTGGATGAAATCTTTCCCGGACGTCCCGGAAAAAAATTCTCTGACACAAAGTGTATGTATGTATGTATATATATATATATATAATGTATGTATGTGTGTATATACATGTATAATATTATATATTAAATAGTATTTGTATTGGTACATAATATCTATTATAATTATCTACACCATAGACAACCCCATATCGTGTCCATCTCACTTGGTGTCCATGCTACGGTTGCCTGGAAGAAATCGCAGATAGCGATAAGGCCGCCCATTGTATGTGTTTCTTTTTAATATAAATGTTCTGTAATTATATAATATCTGGTGTACAATAAAGCATATAATAAATAATAAATAAATAAATAAAGTGTCCGGGTTTTACCCGGAAATTTGAAACCCCTACTAGACGCTCCCCGGACGCCCTCTAAACTAGGATAAATCCGGGGAACCCCGGACGGATGGCAGCCCTATATCACGGTACCTTATGTTTTGTGAAATCGATATTATATTATTGAGCCCTGACCGTCGGTAGCTTGGACCTTGTTCCTTTGATGCTGGTAAGTACCTACCTACCTACTATTCTTTTATAAGTATTTTTAAATGTTTTATTTTATAAAAATATAAAAACAAAAATGGCATAAATTATGTAGGTATGTAAAATAAATAAAAGAAACAAGATATTTCCACAATATTATTTTTCATAAAAGTTATTGTTGTCAGAAAATCGGCTGACACAATTCTTGTAGCTAAACATTTTTATTCTACCCCAACTTCGGCAAGTAATCAATCAAATCCCGTCACCAAAAAGCACACTCTTCGAAGATTGTGTAACCAAAAAATCAAGATACTGTACTTAGGTTATTGTTACAGGAACCAATTTGTTAGCGAAACACCACAAAATTAATGGAAATAAGCAGGATACTCTTATAATATTAGTCTAGGTTTACCCGACTGCGGTGAACCCTTGAAGGATAATGTTTTAGTTGGTATGTATGTTTATCTCTGTGGTCCTTCCTAGAGGCTTACCTAACGGATGAACCGGTTGTAACAACTGAGGTGTCTTTAGTTTCTGGCTATATCACGGATTCTAGGCGCCACTGAGCGGAAATGCTGTCTAAAACTTATTTACTTGTTTTTAGGGTTCCGTACCTCAAAAGGAAAAACGGAACCCTTATAGGATCACTTTGTTGTCCACCGTCAGTCACCGGACCATAAGTGGAGCCATGTGCTCATAGATGACGCCACTAGAAGTATGCAGTAGCGCCATCTATGATCATTTAGCGGAACCCTTAGGGCGCGAGGCATACTCGCACTTGTCCGGTTTTTTTTTTATTGTTGGGTAAGTCGGGTTTTTATAATTTTCTCAATGATTTTTTATTTAAAAAAAATAGTTATAACATCAGAGTTTTTTCTCATTTAATGGCAATAGACTCACCCCCTTGGTACTAAAGTCCATGTCATTTGAATTTGTGAACTTTGTAAACAATATCAGTATGGCAAATTGTCAAAATTTGATGAATTTTTATAGAAAGTTTGTTTACATAGCTTACAAGTTCTATTGAAATGGACTTTTCATGGAAATGATAACATACCTAGATGGTGAAATGTGAGTATACGCTTCACTCCTACGAGTTTGTATCAAACATTTTATAGAAATGACCTTCTCTTCTTATCAAATTTGGCCCTCCCTCTAGACCTTGGATGGAGGGAGGGTAATTTAGGGAAGCGTTAATGTATCCTGCGCCTTATCTGAGACATTATTTAATTTTGCGTCAAGGACCTTATTATGGCTTCGGTTTCAAAATTCTACTTTTAAGGCTAGGGGATGTGGGGTGATATCGCCGAACGTTGTATTCTGGTGTGTTACTGTTTTGGAGTGTTTTATTGTGTCTTACATGTTCTGCTGTGTTATAAGGATCTCAGTTGTACTTAAAACACAACAGAACATGAGCTTCGTTTTACAGAAAGTTTTACAGAAAGTGTGAGCTTCGTTTTACAGATTTTTGCTGTGATGTGAATGGCGTCTGACAAAAGAGAAAAGTTAGAAGTGTGAAACTTTCAACATCTTGAATCGAGTCGACCTTGAAATAAAAGTCAAAGCTATTTACGCTTTTATGCTTACTATACTCCAAAAACTTTGTTTACACACCGGCAAACAACTTGAGCAAAAAGTGGCGTAGTGGGGGGAAATTGCGCATGGATGCTTTTATAATGAAACATCGACTGTTGCGCAGTCAAGGTCAATGTTTAAAATGTTTGCCGGTATCTATACGCTATAATATTGGCAAAACATGTAGGCCTGTAAACGAAATTAAAGGTAAATCAGAATGATTTAATGATGATAATGATTTTGGCACGGAACTAGTCTCTTTTCAAATGAAGTAAGAGTTGTGTAAAATTCTGAAAATTGTTAGTGCAAGCTAAAACTCTTTTATCCATTCACTCCAGTGCTGATTAACCCACAAATTTTAATCTCTCTTTTTCCATCAGATTCTCGAGTCCTAAAAAATGTGCAGTGAGAAGTCAGCAAAATCGAACGTTTGCTTGAGAATTTGTTGCTTTTTAGTTGCCAAAAATATAATTTTGTTGCTCCAGCCGATTTCTCAAAAATGACGTTACTGCTAACATTAATTTTTTAGGCCTGTCTCGACCTATAATTTACATTGCCGACATAATTTTTTTGTTATGCACACGAGTAGTGTTTTATAAAAACACATTTTCGTTACCTTTAATGTTCTTGTATTGGACCTCAGATCATAGAAACAAGGAGATGTGCCAAGGCGCTATTGAGCTTGATGCCTGATATTGAGCAAATTGCTCATATTAAAAACGTACGCGCTGGCGACGAACCGAACACGATCGATGGTATAAATACAGTGTTTTAGTTTAGTGTTAGTGTTGAGTGACGATTAACAGTGTTAGATTGAGGGTGTGCGGAATGTTCAATGCGTGGGAGATCTTTTTATTCACAAGGAGCGCTTAATTATGCGCGTAATTGTGTCGAAAAATGTACTAAAAGTGGCATCAGTTGTTCCCGTACTAATTTGCTATGATGGCATATCTCCTTGTTTCTATGATCTGAGTATTGGACGAAGTTAGGAGTTGACTGGTAGAAAAATTGTCACGTCAGGAAAAACCGTTATGACTCCATAGGACTTTCTCTCTCTTTCTATTAAGTAGGTACGAGGCGTAAGAAACTTTTTTTTTATGCTAGACTTTTTTTAACATGCACATCTTTTTATGTTATTTTCACATAATATTTTCGTTATATCGGCATGAAAGCAATATTTAACAGTGATATTGATAATAACTTCATTTAAAAGAGCAACCATGGAGATATATTTTTAAATAAAAATATTCTGTCGTACTGTAATGTTTGGTGTACAGTCAGCAACAAACGTAAGGGGCAGTATATATCACATATAAAGCTTTAGAAAGAGAAGTCGGCCAGCTTCGGCTATATGGAGCGTCATCTCTGTCGCACGAAGCACTAAGGCGAATCACACACCGCCCCGCGCTACGCTGCGGGGTGCGTGGCGACAGAACAAAAATCCCGCGCGTGAATGCGTTTTCAGTGTGTTGCACCATGCGTGATTTCTATACAAATACAGGTACTTGCAAACAACGGAACATCACGCACCCCCGCGCCACGCTGCGTCATGCGGGGCAGTGTGCGAATCGCCTAACAGTCCGGTATCTCATAAACAAGTCAGCGACAAAATGTCACATTGGTATGAGTGACAGATATGACGCTCTCTAAATAAATGATATATAAATAGGGTGAATCTGTTTTTAATAACACTTCAGTTTGCTAAATAATAATTGAACACATTAAAAATAAATCGAAACAGATGTTTCATTACAAACTCTAGCACATTACATTACATGCTAAAAATAATGTACTGAATTATTTTGCGTTGATTTAGTTATTGTAAAATAACAATGTTAAATAACTAATGTCGCCGACTGTATAATTAAGTACACAACATGTCTTCCACTATGCGACATTTCTTAAAGAGCATTTTACTCATCATTATGTACAACTTTTTCTATGGAACCAACCCTGAAATTGCGAAAAATAAATCAGCTTTTAAATTTTTTTTTTTCGCAATTGCTGGCTTGATCTCATGGTAAAAGCTGCTCATAATGACGAGTTTATTGGCCCGTTTGCAACGTCATATAGTAGGAAACACATTGTTTAATAAATTAATTAATGGGGTTTCTTGCCAGTCCTGCGTATTAGGAATCTATACGCATTGGAACGGATAGAATAGAATAGATAGAAAGAAATAGATAAAAAATAAATAAATAGATAGAACGAACTAGTTTTATTTTTAGACTAACTGACCGAATCTTCAAAACTACCTGTAAGTGCGTCTTATTAAAATGAAATGCTTTGAATAACTTCGACTTTGAATAGCCCAATAAACCCGAATTTGTTGCTAAAAACCGAAACAGAAAATCTAAAACGGAACCCAACAGAAGATTGCGCAATCAAACCAAAAAAGTACATAAATCAACCAAGACTTATTATCTTCCCCACATTTTCTCAGAACAGAAAATATTACCATACAATTAGTATCATTGACAAAAGAAAACCTTTTTCACATACTCTCACACGGCTATTAATATCACTTATAGCCTCCTAGCCTCCGAAAATATCAAGATAAGAAGTATGAGTTATGAGACTTTTCCATTGTCATCGCATCGTCACATTATTTATCTGTCCCTTACCCTGGCGAAAAAATAGGGAATAAAACTACCCCTTAAGCGAACATGGGAAATCATAACCCCCTTTACAATGCAGTCGGTTTTAACAACCCTCGTGGGGGCGATTTCAAGAGTGTCGCGAACGTTTTCAGAAAATTTGAGTTTCAGTAATTTTTATTATTGCTTTATGGGGAATTTGATGCTTGTTGTTTGGTGGTTAGTGTGACTGGTCTCATGGGTGCTGTTGACTGTAGGGTCAAGTTAAGTTGACGGGTTCGACGGGTTAAGTTGACGACTTCTACATTACAGTAGTTTAAACTTTAGAGACATAAAAAATCCACTACATAGAAAATAATAATTTTGGTTTCGGAAGTCGGTGGCTTTGGTTTTTGTTTGCTTTTTTTTGCCACCGACTTCCGAAACCAAAATTATTATTTGCTTTGTAGTGGATTTTTGAAGTCGGTTATTTTTTGTTAAAATAGTTTTTTATTTTTCCCTTTTTAGTTCTTTATCCCGTGTTAGATTACTTTCACGAATTCGTTCAATAGTAAATCTTCTACGGAGTGTGTACATTCATGCCTATAACTTTGTACATAGGAATGATTACATAATGTGTTATATACTAAAACCTTCCTGAAAGTATGTAGATTACGTTAGTGAAATCCCCATCCAAATCGAATCAATAGTTTTTGAGAAAATCGCGCTCATACAAACAAACATACATACATACATACATACTTACATACATACATACATACGGGTCGAATACAGAACCTCTTTTTTTGAAGTCGGTTAAAAACCACGGGAATTGCCATACTCTAAAAATGTATAGAGCAGCCCGACTGCACCTTACAAAATACCACAGCCAAATAACGCTAGTCTTCGGTAGTGTTGTGTTCCTGTGGTGAGTAAGGTTGCCAAAGATCCTGAGGATGCGTTGTGTTGACAACTAAGCTATTATAAGCTGTCGGCACAGCGAATAGCGAAAAAGCAATAAACCATAAACATAAGAATAATAAAGGGTACACCACGGAGGAAAAATTCCTCTGTGGGGTACACGGAAAAAAAAAATGTTTTAAACTAAGAATATTTCACTTGGTCAAGACATTGCGTGATTCATATATGGGGAAAACATTATATTCTTAAAATTAGTATATATTTGTCTTGTTATTCATTTTTCTTCGAAGTTTATTTATTCACTAACCAAGGCAATATCTATTCTTGCAATGAGAAAGCAACGTTTTCTTTGCTTATGTAAGTTTTTTTAGTACAACTTTTGGTTCAAATAGTAAAGGCTCTTGAACTTAGAATATGTTATTTGTATTGAGACAAAAAATTGTTCAGACAACACTCAAAACTTCTTAAAAAGAAAATCATTGTTTTGGTTCTAGTAAATATAACAAGAATAATATTATTTTTCGTGGAGAATATCATTTCAGTTGGACTAAGATATTATTTTTAGTTCAAGTAAATATTTATTTGACATTATACAATATTCCTGAGAATAAAAATATTCTTGGAAGAAAACTAATTTCGCGAGCATTTTTTTCCGTGTATAGAAATTAAACTCACGCCGACGTGTTCAAGATCACGATAATAGCCTACCGTCTTGCGTATGTTAAGGCGCTGATAACTGCCAACGGCCTTGAGTGATTTGGGTGGTATAGCTTGAGTGTTCTGCGCTGAGCTCACGCAACGCGACATACGTCCACCGAGCAATACGACTCGCCTATCAAGGAGCGCGCTGTGCCGAATTAGACGTATTATTACTTTTTACTATCTAAAATATAAAATAAAAAAAAGTAACAGGCAATATTATAGGTAGTAACATAGTCTTTTCACACAAAACAAATCATGAAAATATCTTAAGCGATTTGAAAGTAATTACGTTTTTCTGTTTTAGGTAGACAGTAATTCATAAATTTATTTCATTAAGTATTTGACTACAATAGTTAAATATTCACAGGTACGATTGATGTATATATGTTCTAGTTTAACATAAAAAAATGCACAACTAACCTGCATTATTTGACGGCGAAATAAGAGATTTAAAACTTGAGATTTACGGCCGTTACCATTTACCGTCGCCTTAAACAAAAAAGTCAGTACTAAATTATGTAGCCTTCTCAACATCCGTAGGGCGACAGCGGGTATTGCCGACAGGGAGGGGAAGTAGGTGTTTAGCAGCATTTTGGGCATGCTCAAAGGAGATTTTGATCTATTCTCTACTCGTATTATTTATTATTTTTTTGCCATATAACTATAATAAAATACAAACAACACCGACCCCTTTAACACAATGTTAAAATCAGATTCACCCCCTTTCAACCCCAAATTATAAAAAATAAAAATTCATCCTTCCAAAACTTATTCATCTCGAACAAACAAACCGAATAGAGGGTAAAATAAAATGATAGCACCCATTGCCGGATAGATTCAGTTTCATCCGGTTTTATCCGGATAATCTTGAAAAATGCGACTTGTATACGAGGTTATGGCGGATAGTAATGCGGGTAACCCATGGGTGACATTGATTTTGAGGGTAGATATTATTATGATGTATTTGGAGACTTGAAAATGTAATGGCGCTGTTTCTGCTGAACTATAAATATTGCTGATATTTCTAAAAGCCACAAAAATACGGAAGAAATTAAAAGCTATTTTTGAAGTTATGGAATATTGTCCTAAGAATTTCCTCATATCCGATCCGATATCGGTATCTGACGCCGATACGATATCAGGGCAAGTGAAATGTATAATAATTATTATGTAACCTTGAAATGACCAAAAAATAAACAGCTGTTCCATACATTTTGTCGCGTGATACTGAGTATTTTTGTTTAACAATCGTGTTTCGGACACCGTAACCACCGTAACTTACTATGTAGTAGGTCTACTTAAATTGCATTAGGTACCAATAAAAATAAGGTTGGATTCGTAGTTTTAGCGTCTTTTAAAATAAATTTTCCGAGCGGTCAAAACTTGTACTTTGGGTTTCGCTTCACCTTAATTTAGAAGCTTTAATTTTATAACAAGATTTTCCGTTTCAGTACCTTAGTTTCATAAGCTTGGATATAATTGCTGCGGTGTTACTTGATTCCGTACCTGAAAAAGAAAAAAATAATTTGATATTAGCTAAATTATCTACAATTCTTTGCAAGTTCTTAGTTGGAAAATAGCATTTGGGAGCGTTGATGTAATAAAACGAGTGAAAATGCCTTCAAATAACAGTTAGGCATTCCAAATGTCACGATTAGTACTAGAAACTATCTAGTTTTAGGCTCGTATTCCAGAACGATACTCGAGCACCGATCTCTGCTTGAGCATAGATTTAAAGCCATTTGATTGGTTGAATCTATGCTCAAGCAGAGATCGGTGCTCGAGTATCATTCTGTAATACGGGCCTTAAAACCAATGGGGCTAGACATTTTTAAACCATAATAAATGAATCAATCCACATCACAATATAATACTTACTTGGCTTACCAATTAATTATGCTTACCAACGTATTCGAGTGGAAATCGATACGCCTTATCGTATCGATTTCCACTCGAATACGTTATTATAAAAATAATAATATTACAAGCACAAATCTCAACGAAACGTAATAATAATGATTATCATAACAATAATATTGGAAATATACTTCGAGGAAATAAAGGTTTGTTCAGACGGAATAAGTGGATGTTATATTTTTACGGAACGATGGATAAATAATGCAAGTTTAGCAAGTTTGGTTGATGATATCAAATAACTAATGGTACAGAAGGTGGATCGTATCCAAAATAGGAGACTTATGCCCAGCATTGGAATTGTAGAGCCTGAAAATGATAGCAAAGTCTTTTTCAAATCTTTACCCTTCTTTCTTTCCTCAGAAAACTCCAGCCGACAAAAACATAATGCTAAAATACCTACTTTATTTAAGTTTAGGCGATGACCCTGATAGACATCGTATCAGATTTTATGCAATAACCTACGCCTATCAAAACTGCGTTACTTGAAAGCCTACATAAACGTGTTTGTCATGCCATTACATTGCGCTTAGGCGATGTTGAAAAGTTTCACAAGCTTGAATTTCACCAGTCCTTCAAACCGATACACAATGCTACGGAAGCTGGAGCTTTATAACAAACAAGAACACATCGCCCCCATGGGGTACTCTTACCCCATTGTGGCGATGTGTTCTTGCGGTGAACGCATTACAATGGGGGAAGGCGTCCCCTTTTGAATTTAAGAGTTTAGACGTTTAGTTATTTATGTCTAAACCCAGTGCTTGAAAATGCAATTGAGTTCGCGGCTAACATCAGTAATTTTTTATCTGCTAGTAAAAACAGCTCTAAATTTTACTCGTGTCAAAAGCTTATTACGTCTGGACACGCCTTAACCCACTTTTTGTATGACACGACCAATTTACGAAGAACTCTTGTCATAAGGCAATTTTAATATTTTCTTTGCGTTTTGTGGGACGCGGATAAGATATCAGGGGTTTTTTGTAAAAGGTTCGTTGTTGCGGAATATATATTTCAGAATTTTAGATACTTTGATATAACGTTGACGTATCGGTTACCTATTAAGTTTTTAATATTGGTACTGTGTTCAGTGGGGATAATTTAAATACAATATTAGCTAATAAGTAACTAGATAATGATGCTGATTCTGTTGTGCATCATTTTAACTTAATTTAGGAGCTATCTTTTTTTCTGAAAAAAAACAAGAAAGAGACGGGAAACGGAATCGTCGCAATGTGACGATGAAAAGCTCGCTGAAGTAAAGGACACTTTTTATTCCACTTTGTTCACCCAGGTGATATCACCCAGGTGAACAAAGTGGAATAAACCAATATAGACGTACGCGGCGACATACATACCTTCAAAAATAAATTCTCTAAATAATAGTGAAAGCCGCATTACAATCCATTCTGTACTTCAGAAGAACTAAACAGACAGACAGACACAATATAAGCGACCTTTTTATACTATTTATAGATTAACTAACTTCCGCCCGCCGCTTCGCCCTTGTTTTTCGGAATAAAAAGTAGCCTATACCCTATTATAGACTATAATCTATCGTTGCGCCAAATTTCATCCAAATCCGTTCAGCCGTTCTGGCGTGATAAAGTAACAAACATCCAAACTTTCGCATTTATAATGTTAGTATAGATTAGTATGAAGTTTTTATTTAAGGCCCCGGTATACGCCAACGGCCTTGAGTGATTTGGGCGGTATAGCTTGAGTGTTCTGCGCTGAGCTCAAGCAACACGACATACATCCACCGAGCAATACGACTCGCCTATCAAGGAGCGCGCTGTGCAGAATTTGACGTATTATTACTTTTTAGTATCTAAAACATAAAATAAAAAAAAAGTAACAGGTATTATTATAGGTAGTAACATAGTCTTTTCACACAAAACAAATCATGAAAATATCTTAAGCGGTTTGAAAGTAATTACGTTTTTATGTTTTGGGTAGACACGAATTCATGAATTTATTTCATTAAGTATTTTACAACAATAGTTAAATATTCACAGGTACGATTGATGTATATATTTTATGTTCTAGTTTAACATAAAAAAATTGCACAACTAACCTGCATTATTTGACGGCGAAATAAGAGATTTAAAACTGGCTGTTACCATTTACCTTCGCCTTAAAACTCCATATTGCAGTGATTTGCAGATCCTACGTGACTACCAACTCTTCTGCTTACCCCCTTTAGTTTGTTAGCAACAACGTGTATCAGGACAACGATACATCAGGGCACGCGTGCCACTGACGCGCGATGCGCAAGATTAATAGCTTCGCTTCTAATGGGTGTCACACCTTTATATGGAATGGGGATATCTCTCTTTTGGTATGAATATGGGGTGTGTAATGGTAAGTCTAGGTACGCAGTAAGCTAGTACATAGGGTTTTAGATTGGCCAGTGAGAGGAGTAATTTTCAAAGTTCAAAGTCTAACAGAACTTCGCGAAGACTTTCGTCACTTCGGGCGAAGCCGAAGATACTTCGCTATAGCACTGAGAATAGGGATGTTATATTATGGTCGCACAGTCTACAGAAAACTCATACAAATGTGAAAATTTATTCAAGACGAATTAAAACGAAGATACAATAATATTCAAAGTGATTGCCAAGATGAATCATTACTCATTACTCAATAATCATCATCATCTGCCTAGCCTTTTCCCAAATTATATTGGGGTCGGCATCCAGTCCTAACTAGTTTTGGCTGAATATCAATATTTTACGTGGAGCGACTGCCATCTGACCTCCACAACCCAATTAATGGGTAATACCGGTATTCGAATGTTAGACCAGCTGTCAGACTTTAGGGCTTCTGACTACCTGTAACGATTGTCAAAGATTTTCCTATGACAACCGGGACCGACTGCTTAACGTATTCTCCGAGGCACGGAGGGGTCTCGATGTGTAAAGAACGGTCACCCATCCAAGGACTGACCGCGTCAAGCGCAGCTTAACCTCGCAGATCGATCGATCAGCGCGGCCGTAATTTAGCCACGAGCCCCTCAGTAATTACTCAATAATGTCAGAGCTAAATGACTGACCAAATGATTTGAACGAGCTCCAAAAACTGATATCTAGTTGATTGATAACGGTGGATTAAACTATTATTTTTAATTTAAGTTCTATTATTTGTCACCCAGCATTGTTCCACTCCTGTAAAACTGTAGGGAAAGTATGCGTCACATCAGCGCAAAACGGCCATCGCTCAGCATGATGCTGTGACCCATGCACGGAACAGAGCCACAGCGCTGGTTTTCAGCGACAGCCGAGCGACATGAGTTGTTAAAAAAAAACAGCCAAGTGCGAGTCGTACTCGCGCACCGAGGGTTCCGTATCATTTTTGGACGTATAAAGTGAAAAAATCCGGACCGCATAACTAAGTTTGTTTGTGAAGGAATTTTGATGATTTTGAAAAAACTGTACTAGTTAGGAACATCGTTTTATTTTTGGTGCTATATTTGGGTCAATTCCTATCAACCCTAATTATTTCAGATTTTTCGCCCCGCAAACTTCGGAGATAAGGGGGGGGGGAATGGTATTTTTTTGGACATTTTTCATCATATGTCGAAAACTGTGAGACATAAAATAAAATAAAAATATATTTTAAAATGTACCAATCAAGCCCTTTCATATGATATGTCACTTGACCTAGTAACCCCACTTTAAAATTCCCCACTCCGGCCCCTTTTGCAAAGAAAATAAAATAATATTTGGATTTTTTTCATTTGCAATAAAGTTAAATAAGCATTCTTTATAACTATTCTAAATTTCAAGTCGATAGCATAAGTAGTTTATGAAATAAGCAGGTGTGACAGACAGACAGACAGACAGACAGACAGACGAAGTCGCACCATAAGGGTTCCTTTTTTACCATTTTGGTACGGAACCCTAAAAAGAGGCGACAAGGTCAAGCGCCTTTGCCACTTCTATTGACTTATCCATACTAATATTATTAAGAGGAAATATTTTTTTGTTTGTACCGAATAGGCTCCGAAACTGCTGGACCGATTTTAAACATTTTTTTACCAATAGAAAGCTACATTATCACTACTCAGAGATAATGTAGCTTTCTATTGGTAAATAAAAAATGCTTGTTGTTGTTTTAAAAAATGTACAGTTCCCGTGGGCCACGCGGACAAAGATGCGGGTAAAGTTCTAGTTATTTAGATTTTTGTGGGACAAACCAAAACATCGCGAAAAAAAAATTGCTGTTCCATATATTTTGACGATTTAAGGGATCACAAATGTATGGAACAGCAGATTTTGTTATCGCGATTTGAGGGTTGGTCCCATAGTAAAAGTTGTTCATAATGGATACAATGACCCCTTTTCAGCTTTTGCCACATAAGTCAGTATAGGTAGCGTAGCAATAAAATCATCCCTGCTTTTAACGAATGCGTCAAATCACGGATCTACTAAAAACCTTTTTGCTCCGCCATTTTCTCGGACGCCTGCAAAAATATTCAACTTTTTGTCCCTCATTAGAACGCAAATGAGTTGCTGAGTTGATTCCTGTGCCCGTCTGATTGCAAGGGTTGAGCTGTGAGATCTTGAATAATCACACTTAATTTTGAGATATTAAATTAGTTCTACTGGGGAGCCAAGAATATGTTAATGAATCTTGCACTTTAAGCATAAAATCTAAACTAAGCTGTCTATCAAAATAATATCAATTAAAGTTCCTTGATTGGGGAGTCGTGATCCCTGCTTAAATAAAATCTTTAATGGTACCTGCTATCTCTATTTTGTTAAACATTAATTCGATAATTTAATAGCTTAAGTTGTGTTGGTTAGATTATTGCGCGAGGTTGGTAGCGGAACGCACTATCTGGCGTGCGTACGGTCAGGGAAAGGGATCCTTTAGCAGGTACACTTCATATTCGGTCGTATATTCAAACTTCGAAGCAATTCGGATTCGGATTGCTTCGAAGTTTGAATATACGACCAAATGTGAATGACAGCGTGCTAAAGGATCCCTTTTCCTGACTGTAAGTCAAAAGTACTAAAACCGCTTTGGATCATGAAGCATGACGCTAATACTCCTGCACCGCCTGCGCCGTAACGCGTATATTACCGCATTAATAATATCAATAAGTAGATATGGCCAACACTTTAACGCGGTAATTTACTAACGACATAACTATTGACATTAAAAATTAGACGCTAATTGTACGAAACACAATAATGTAGCCTAACGTTTAACGCGTTATTTTTTAACGCCTTCAATAAAGCGCATTTGGACACAGCGCTAACATTAATGCTGAAGCAGAAATATTAGGTAAGAAGAAGACGTATTACTTTGCATGAGAATCATGCAGAATAATGCCTCACTTGCACGATAGTTAAGGGAATGCCTTTACTTCTCTAGTGGAATCTCTTAAGGCGACGGTAAATGGTAACGGCTGTAAATCTCAAGTTTTAAATCTCTTATTTCGCCGTCAAATAATGCAGGTTAGTTGTGCAATTTTTTTTATGTTAAACTAGAACATATAAAATACTTAATGAAATAAATTCATGAATTACTGTCTACCCAAAACATAAAAACGTAATTACTTTCAAATCGCAGATATTTTCATGATTTGTTTTTTGTGAAAAGACTATGTTACTTACTACCTATAATATTGCCTGTTACTTTTTTTTTTATTTTATATTTTAGATACTAAAAAGTAATAATAGCATCAATCATAGCAGCGCGATGCGCGGTCGAGTACGGACGTATTTGTGCTGCTCGGTACGAATAATATTATATTCGCGTATTGCGCGGCTGTAGCCGCTGCCCGATTTTCGCTATGAGTTCACAACCGCTCATAGCCAACGAGTTGCTGGCATTCATCAAGCATGCCATCGACTACATGGACGAGGTCAGCATCGTGCAAATCTGCAAGTCTGGCTTCAAGGAAGAGGAGATCTGCAGTGCCAAGCTGTTGCTGTTCCAGTCGCTTGGCAAACTAGATCAGATGCCGTCCCGCCGGAGGGATGGTGGCGAGAAGAGTGTCCAGGACATCATCACAATGATGAAGAACACGGACCCAGATGACGTGCCCGCTTTCGTGGCGATGGAGCTGCATAAGCTGCCCCCCGTCACCTTCGACCACGTCGACGTCACCAGGCTGCTGAAGGATATAACATCCCTGAAAGCGAGCCTGGCCGAGGTACAGTCCAAGCTGGAGGTGTCTAATAACACCATAGGGGACCTACGTGCCGAAGTACAGCTGTTGCGCAACGCTGTTTCGATAAGTAGGTCACCTGACGCCTCCAATATGAACATTCGTCGCGGGGCGCAAAACGCTTCCATCGGCAGTTTCGAGTCGGCGAGCTCTACTGCGTCACCAGCTGCCGATATTGCACGCGTTGCATCGTGTCCCGCCGCCGTC
Source organism: Thalpophila matura (assembly GCA_948465475.1). Classification (NCBI taxonomy): domain Eukaryota; kingdom Metazoa; phylum Arthropoda; class Insecta; order Lepidoptera; family Noctuidae; genus Thalpophila; species Thalpophila matura. The sequence goes on along the minus strand of OX419198.1, from coordinate 11,378,185 downwards.
GTAGCTTCAACATCGATGGAAGTTGTGACTCACGTAGGTACGTCGACCCCTAAACGTGCCTACGCTACTATCGTCGCCACAAACAAACCTGCTGTGTCGCAATCAAAACGTCAAGCAGTGAAACCAAAAGGGGGTAAACAGAGTCGCTGTGTCAACAACGACTCAAAACAGCAGGGTCCAGAGAAGGACACGTGTGACAAGGATGGCTTCATCAAGGTGGAGAAGAAGAAGAAGAAGAAGCCTCCTTGTCGAAACCAGTGCGGTACCGCGTTGGCGGGACCCAACATGCTGCTGCGTCCTGCAACACCAACGACGCTGCTGTACGTGTCCAGACTACATCACTCCACGAAGGTTGAGGAGATCGTGGAGTATGTTCGAGTGAAGACCAACTGGACTTTGAGGGTCGAGAAGTTGGAGTCGCGCCACAACACAAATTTCAAGTCGTTTGTGGTGCGAGTTCCGACTCATCATATTGAGACCTTCCTCAAAGAAGAGTTTTGGCCGAAGGGTGTCGTGTATCGACGATTTCGTGGAAGGCTACGCGACACCACGCAGCGCAACACGACGCCCGTCACTTCATGTACAATAGTTTTATATAATATGTATTAGTTTAATTGTATTGTTTATATTATTTATGTATTAGTGTTACTATGGACTTTTGTTTTGTTTATATTTTAATAATTATGTATTAGTTTATAAGTATTTTTGTATTTCATGTATTGTATCTATGGGCCCTAGATGCCTGAAAATAAATGAGTAATAATAATAATACGTCTAATTCGGCACAGCGCGCTCCTTGCTAGGCGAGTCGTATTGCTCGGTGGACGTATGTCGCGTTGCTTGAGCTCAGCGCAGAACACTCAAGCTATACCACCCAAATCACTCAAGGCCGTTGGCAGTTATCAGCGCCTTAAATGTCGTTAGTAATCACGTTAAAAATAAGACAAAAAATATCCAACTAAGCATATTATGTATTTTTTTGTACAGAATCAACACAGTTGTAACAACGTATTTTTCAGTGAGAATAAATTATTTTACTGCGTTGGGGCAACTGAATAAAAACAGAGGAAAGCATTCAGCAACAAATGTTTGTACACTTGCAGGATGTTTTTGGTAAATAATAACAACATAACATAACATATTTTAACATTTCGTTAGTACTATTTGAACATTGGTCAGGATAAAACGATAAAATTAACTGAAAAAGTTAAAGTAAATAACTTTTTTCAGTTATGCTAGCGCGTTGGCTCCGTTTAAACCTTGCAAAACGGTAACTTTTAATGAAATTCAGGTTACTTTTATAGATTTTTTTTTGTGAAAAATTATAATATGTAATATAAATATGTTAATATTTGTAATAAGCTTCCGCCCGCAGCTTTGCTCGCATTTTTCGAAATGAAAAGTAGTCTGTGCTATTCTAGATTATAGTCTATCTCTGTGCCAAATTTCACCCAGATTCGTTCAGCCGTCCATCCATCCATCCATCCTTCCATCCTAATTTACTGTCGCAATGTCAACACGTAAATGACCAAATTGTTACAACATATTAAGGTGCTCAAAATACAGGCTTAGCCTAGTTTGGGACCAAAAGAAACATTGTTTTAGTTATAGAAATACTGAATAAATGATTTTTTACTTTTACTTTAACTTTTAATATAAGTATAGATGACTAAAAAGCCAAGCTACATATTACTGAACGCTTTTTACTCATCTCCACTCATTTCACGCACAGCACAGCTTAATTATAGCTTCAACCGTTCGAAGCCTTCTGTCTAATGACCGGCCAATTTGAATTCTGCCCAACAAAGTTACCACGTTGTAGTCAAAGTTCACAATTTATGCTAATAATACTTAATTACTTTGCGGAGAATTTCCAATATTTCTCATAGTCCAACGGACGTGAGGGTAAGAATTTGCCCGATTACCACAATGGGTAGAATTTTGAGAAGTAGGTTTGCGGATTCAAGGCCTACCCGTGTCAGTTGCTTTTAAAACTCTTATATTATTTAAAAAAACTGTAAAAAGCCTGTATATTGAACACTAGCACTTTGCCCGCGACTTCGTCCGCGTGACCCATTGTGCATTTGCATAGTGCATAGTGAAAGAATTTTCAGAATCGGATCAGTAGTTTACCCCCTACATACTTTATAAACTTTACCTCTTTATAATATTAGTATAGATATTCCTGAAAAAGCAGTAGGTAGGGTTAAGGTACTGGGACGTAACAATGCCCATAATTTTTTGTCTGTTTGTGTGAATATCACGCACAAAGTACTGAATGGATTTTGATGTGGTTTTCACAGTTTGGTAGCTTGGGGTCCAGATTAAAATTTAAACTACATTTCATCTAAGTCCGGTGGTATGAACCAGATATACAGCTTGACCTCTTCGCAGTACTAGTCACACTATACTAAGAAAGTCATTTAAAATGGACAGTTTAGTGTGAGCAAAAGTCTAGTAGGTATTCAATAAAATGTCCAATTTCATAGAAATTTGCCACATTTTAACAACAGCTAGTAACTTAGTTTTATCGAGTGCGCCAACGCTCTACATTTTGAATAACTAATAAATAGGCTAGAAAACTTTTTCTTTGACAAAATCAAAGTTTTTGTCCTAATGTAGGATGAATAATAAATGAGATTTTGTGACAAAAAATGTGTTTCATTAAAGTTTTTTCATGAATTGGTAATCATACAGACTCTTTTTTATTAAGTTTCTTTTTTTTATGAAAGTGTAAACCTTATTATTATTTACGGCTGGTACCGGCAAAATCGGTATTCTAGGGTTAGACTAACTGTCAGACTTTAGGGCCTTTGACAACTGTCAGTAGATCTACACGTCTAGGTAATTATAGTCTGTTCCTAACTTTCGTTGCTCCGTACCCCGTACCCCGATCATGAGTTTTTTTGACGTGTAGTATCGTTAACGTAATCATATTTTGAATTGAAAATACACGTTTGTTACACAATATTTATATAAATTAAATACTTAATTAATTTCTCTGTATTTTTTAAAATGTGCAAATTGTATAAAGTATTATCAAAATGTTCCAGGGCTGCTGTATTTTAAATTCAAAATATGCTTACGTTAACGAAACTATACGTCAAAAAAACTAACTGCCCAAATCGTGCCGGGAACTTAATTTACAGTAAATTAAGTCACAAAATAGCAGTTAAATAATATTCTTAATAGCTGTGAATATTAGAGCAATGGAAATGCACACGATATCAAGACAAATGCAAACAAAGACTACCTTCTGTTAGTTAGTTTTGGAGTGTGGTGCAAGGTGAAAGATGAAGCGATTTTTAATAACTTTAAAAATTCAAAACTTCTTTAGACATGGTAGGGAGGAAATTTTTCATCCCGCGTTACGTGCACGTTATGTCCTTACAGCATTTTATAAATATAGGAACAAACTACCTATTTCGATTCCATAAAACATAAGGCGTTAGTGTGAAACCGATATAGTTTATTCATAGGAATAAAATTTAGACTGGCCATTGAAAATATATGGGTCTTTGTGGATTATTGTGTTAAGATTTGTGACACATAATATGTTAAATATTATTATTGCTCATCTTTTTAGGGTTCCTAAAAGCGCTTGTGTGTGGGAAGCAATAAAAAAGTAATTGCCCCTGAGCAGAGCAAAGATATCTTATTGAATGTAAATGCACTTAGGAGAAATTAGTTAAGCTTCAACTTCGTAGAGCATCGTATCTGTCCATTCATACCTATCTATATTATATATATTGTGTCGCTGACTTGTTTATTAGATAGGCACCGAACTGTTAGTGCTTCGTGCGACAGATATGACGCTCTATAAAGTCAAAGCTAGCCGATATTATCTATTTTTCAAACTCGATGTGTAATATTTACCTCCGCGTACTGTCTATAAATTGCCCACTATATCTCATCGCTTGTACCACCCGCTACAAGGCTAGCCCCTCAGTTGTTTTCTAATTATACGAGTTCCTTCACAGCGTTGCACACTTTTTAAACTGTAGCGGCGCCTTCGAGAAGCTTCCTAGTTGTTCAGGGAATATCTAGTAACACAACTTAGTCTTGCGTTTGTTTTTAGGGTTCCGTACCAAAATGGTAAAAAAGGAACCCTTATGGTGCGACTTCGTCTGTCTGTCTGTCTGTCTGTCTGTCTGTCTGTCTGTCACACCTGCTTATTTCAGCAACTACTAATGCTATCGACTTGAAATTTGGAACAGTTATAAAAAATGCTTGTTCAATTTTATTCCAAATAAAAAAATTGAATAAATATTTTTATTTTCATTGCAAAAGGGGCCGGAATGGGGGTCCAAAATTTCAAAGTGGGGTTACTAGGTCAAGTAAGATATCATATGAAAGGGCTTGATCTGCACATTTCAAAATATTTTTTTTTTTAATTTTATGTCTCACAGTTTTCGACATATGATGAAAAATGTCTGAAAAAATACCATTCCCCCCCCCCTTATCTCCGAAGTTTGCGGAGTGAAAAATTTGAAATAATTAGAGTTGATAGGAATTGACCGAAATATGGAACCAAAAATAAAACGATGTTCCTAACTAGTACAGTTTTTTCAAAATCATCAAAATTCTTTCACAAACAAACTTAGTTTTGCGGTCTGGTTTTTTTCACTTTATACGTCCAAAACCGATACGGAACCCTCGGTGCGCGAGTACAACTCGCACTTGGCCGGTTTTTTTTAATTAAGTCTCGTTTAAGTTAACGTTGTTTGTGTTTTATACAGGAAATTTATTTATGGTGGCTCAAATAGGACGTTTCTTACAATTTGGGATACGGGTTCGAAGTGTAGTTTTTTTTTATATGAAGATGGTGGCAAAAGGCATACGTTCCGCCTGATGGTAAGCAGTTAGGTACCTATGAAACGTTTGCAACACCGAGTCTCACATGCGCGTTTCCGACCCTTTGAAATGAAGATTCGATGTGTCGAAAGCTAGAGAGAGTTTATGGGCTCGAGAGTGACATAGACTACTTTTTACTTGAAAAAATGCACGGTTCCAGTAGGACAAAAATCCGTTATTTTTACTTACAACCACAAGAGCGAACCTGGAGTGAAAACTAGCTTTTTTATGAAGCGTGGCTAGCTATTTCAGGCAAGAAATGAATGCACCACTCAGAAAACCACTGTCTAGATTCCTCTTTTAGAAAGACAGGCCTAAATGTGAAAAATAAGAATCTAGGATCTACAATGTAGAACTGGCGGATTTTTCCGTGCATTTGTGTCAGCAGTAAAATGTGTTATAAATGTTTTTATACTTTAGTGTCGATCGTAAACGAAATCCGATGCGTTTTCGTCGCTTAGCTACAGATGTGTTAGACGAAATAGTTTAACATAATATTAGCTTTTTGAGAACGAATTTATCGAAGCAAGTACTTTTTTTGTGCTCGGGCTGGAAATCCTCATGGAAGACTTCCACCCTGGGGAGGACGAAGGGGCCTGTCAGACTCTTATTGACTAAACCACCCCAGTGTTCGTCCAACTACCAGTGACCACGTGATGTGGGCACGGGAGTCGCTCGCGCATTCATTCACACCCCCGGCAGTATTGGTCCGCCAGATGTTGGTTCGCGGGCCCCGTCACCCTACAGCCGCAGCTCCTCCTGAGAGGCACATGGTATCAAGACAAGTACTTCCAAACACATCTATCTATCTCGCATTCAGGTAGAAAGTAGGCAACTCGCGCTAAATTACCAGCGCTTATCGGAACCGTCCCTCGATATTAGTATTATAATATTACACTTCAAAACAAGGTAAAATTCTTGTACATTACTATTAGCAGTCCTGCTCAAATTTTCAATAAAACTAGAGGACCCCTGCTGCTCCACAGCATTCCAAAGCTTGATGAAAAATCTGTGCATCAATACCTTTCATTTAAAAAGAAACCAAGCAAATCGGTTGGATAGAACGGCCAGACGGACTAATAGATTTTATGAATTCTTTAAGTACAGAAGATTCTGAAAGAAACCTTATCCCAAACTACAAAGTTGGCAGTTCTCTTGAATTTTTACGTTCCATCGTGTCAGCGTAAATGTTTCGGAAATAGCATCGTTTTATAGTGATCGTAAATGAGATCCAATGCGTGCATCAGTTTTATTGCAAGCGTTCAAAATTGCAGTAGCATCGCCAAGTTCTTGAGTTGAAAGTAAATATTTATATGTTTAAAGATATTATCTTCTTTAATGTTTCGCCGAATAATTGCCAAGGTCTGATTTCTTCAGGGTCAAGTTTCATTTGCAAGGTCTTTAGTGATGACCGCCAAACAGTGGAATGCGCTGTTCGAATTGGTTCCCCGATAGTTACAATCTGGATGTCTTCAAGTCGCGCTCGCGAGTGAATCGGTTTCTTCTAGGCAAGCGTGCTCCATCATCGTATATCGCATCATCGCTTAACATCAGGCGAGGTGGCGGTCAAACGCAAGTCTATTATAATTAAATAAAACAAAAAAAGATGTGCTAAGGTGTAGGTTAAGGATATTTTTGTTTGGAACAGTTGAAATTATTTTCGTGACGAAGTACTGTAGTTAATCGAACTAATAGTCCGTTCGCGTTAAGAAATTAGTGACGTCATCGCCTTGCAACGCCGGTCGACCAATCGGGTCGCAAAAAAATATTAAGTCATGTATTTTTGTTCAACTGATTGGTCGGTCGGCGTTGCTAGGCGATGACGTCACTATTTTCTTATAGCGAATGGACTATAGTATCGAATATTTATTGTCCCTCGTTCTTCAGTCTTTCGCCCGCCGGAACGCAGATCTACACAAGACATAATACATTTTAATTGCGTCCATAATTGCAGCATTCAAGCGGTTAATAACCCTATTCGGAACATAATCTCTCTAATTCCATTACAATAGTAGGTAAGTACTTACTTATTGATTGGCAGTTTATTAAGTACCTTGTCTTACCCGCGTGCGTCGATAAAGCCTCTTACTAATGTACTAGCTAAGTCGCTAATCCATTAATGGATTTTGTTTCAGATGGATGTTTTCATCAGCTTGTCTGTACTGAGTCTTTTTTCGAAGAACCTCGTCTAGAACTTCATTAATATTCTTAGCTAAGCGTCCTGTAATGGAAAATAGTTAAGCAATCTTGGACGAATTCCTTTAAGTCATCTTTATTCGTAAGTTAAGAGAGGTAAGGCACTAGCCCGACTTGGAAAGTACCTACACTTTACCAGTGGCGGTCCAGGGGGAGGGAGTCGTATAGGTCATGACGCCCCCGAAAATCAAAAATATGCGAAACGCGGTAGATAATTCACGGTATAGCATGTCGACATTATTCCGTATGACCCCCCTCCAGTCTCCGGTTGCGACCGCGCCTGCTCCTTATAGAATACCACAGCCAAATAATGCTACTCTTCGGTAGTGTTGTGTTTCTGTGGTGAGTAAGGTTGCCAGAGCTCCTGAGGATGCGCTGTGTGGACAACAGGGGACCTGCTTGTCCCCTAAGCTGTCGGCACAGCGAATCCATATTTTAAAGGATCAGCAACGCGCATGTGATACTCGGTGTTGCAAGCATTTCATAGGCTACAGCTACGATAACCACTCACCTTCAAAAGAGTTTGCCACATCGTCGTATAAAAAAAAGTCAGTGTGAAATAATCATATGGGCCGCCATATTTAACAATAAAGCTGTCTTCAGACTACGCTATATTATATAGTATAGCGCATGCTATATAGTATCGATACCTTTAGTTTCAAAGGGCGTAACCACCATTTTGAAAACAATGAGATTTGAGCCTAAAGGTAAATTGATATTAGGATCAAATCTCATTTTTGCCAAAATGGTGGTTACGCCCTTTGAGCCCCTACAAAGCCAAACTATATAGTATTGCACAGTGTGAACGTGTCTATAACAATGTATGGCGCGCATATTTTCGTGCCATGAGCGTGCTATAATGCATATATTATAGCGTAGTCTGAAATGAGCTTTACAGACGCGTTGTCGTAAGATTATGTTTTAACTAGCCTGTACTGAAGTCAAACTGATCTTAATATAACCATTCATTAACTGTCACACCACTTAACAATACTGTATAAACTTTTCAATTCAGCCAAATATCATTGGGACGAGACAGAACAGTAAACGAGCACCTTGACCGGCGCACGCGCAGCTTGCCAACTGTCCGAGGTCGCGACCACTCGGTTACGACCGACATTTGTGAATTTTTATGTTTGTATTTTTCCATCTTATCTAAATAACTAAACTGATATTAGACTGGTCATATTTTTAGAATTATTTCGGTTATATAAGATAGGTCTGCGAAAAAATGGATATCCACCGAGGCATAGCTATGTACTCGTATATAATAAACCTGAAGAGTTCATTTATTTGAACACGCTAATCTCTGGAACTAGCAGTCGGATTAGAAAAAATCTTTTTGTATAGTGTAGCCAGATTCATGAGAAATAGTATAGGCTATTTAACATCACGCTACGACCCTTAGGAGCCGAGCAACGGGGGTGAAACCGCGGGGAACAGCTATAATTATAATATTATGATTATAATTATAAATATAAAATAATATGCCAATTTATTTGCGAGCGTTCGAGGGAGAATATCACCGTGACATTCTCCATCGAACATTCGCAAAAAAATTGGCATTTATCGAAGTGATATCACGCGGCGTGTTGATACAAAATAGCATAAGCATAATCAGCATATAATGTTCCCACTGCTGAGACACAGGCCTCCTCTGTGAGAGGGAGTGGGCCGTAGTCCACCACGCGGGCCCAGTGCGGGTTGGTGGACGTCACATATTTTTCGAATTTTTTGTTCTAGGCCATGCCGGTTTCCTCACGATGTTTTCCTTCACCTTACTACACCTAACCTTAATTAATTTCTAATACGCACATGATTTCGAAAAGTCAGCGGTGCGTGCCTCGGGATCGAACCCAAACCATTCGCCGTGAGAGGCACATGGTTAAACCACTAGACTATCATTGCCGCTACAAAATAGACAGGCTGGCAATAGCTTTATAGTTTTTTGTTTTTTGCTCTACCCCTTAAGAAGACGCAATGTGTTAACTGCCAGACCCAAAATAAACGGTGACTCAGCATAGTGAGTATGTTCCGAGCGACGATTGAACTCGTGACCTTTCAGCAGAATGCTAAGCGCCACTACGCTGTTCGGAACTTCGGTATTCATCTAGAAAACAGAAAGTGAATTGACATACGCAATTATCACATGGTGTCAAATAAAGAAGCGAATCTAAAATGGCGGCACTAATCATTCCCTCCCAATCGCATGTTATTGCTGTTTTTACTCACACACGTCGGGTGTGAGTAAAGACAGCAATAACGTGCTAGTTAGAGGGAATGATTAGTGCCGCCATTTTAGATTCGCTTCTTTATTAGCGCGGGTTATACTTATTTAAAGGTCTACCAACGTATACAAATAAATATAATTTTTAACCGACTTCAAAAAGGAGGAGGAATACAATTCGTCTTTATACGAGGTGGCAGGTTAAACAGTGGAAATATTTTAAGGGGTCATTGTACCTACTCATAATTATGAACAACTTTTACTATGGGACCAAACCTGAAATCGCGAAAAAAAAAATCAGTTGTTCCATACATTTATGTTCACATAACTCAACAAAATGTATGGAACAGCTGATTTTTTTTCGCGATTTCAGGTTTGGTCCAATATTAAAAGTTGTTCATAATGATGAGTACAATGACCCCTTAAAATATTTCCACTGTTTAACCTGCCACCCTGTATATTCACTGTTTTACCAATGGTTTTTACATAATCTTGAATAGCCGAATGGGTGTGACATATAATGTAAAACGGAAAATTAGGTATTAACCATAACTTTTTTCACAAATATTTTATTATCATGGGACGAAAGCATACATTTTCAATATTTTGCTAAAAATTTTACCAAAAGAAATCCGAAATTATTCATGCGTGTTTCGTGTTTCGTGTTTCAAACAAAACAAAACTAAGAACCAACCTATACCCAGACTATTACAAAGTTTTCCACATCAAACTACCCTCAAAATCGATTTTGTTGAATCGATTTAGACCCAGTTTTGATGTAAAAAACTTTATCATAATAAAACTAAGAACTAACTTCAATAAGTTTTTTACGAATCATATTTGACCCAAAACCGCCCAAGCAAAATAAATAAGATAAAAGTATTATTAAGTGGCTTGGCATAGCGACCTCTAGCGGATCGCGAAGTCAATAATTTCTTTGGAGAAAAAGAAAAAAGATAGGTTAGGGAAGTGAAATGTCGAGTTGTAAGATAGATAGCTCGCGAGGCGGTTGGTGTATTACGTGTAGTGATGGCAATGAATACTGATTCACACTATTTGGGGGGAAGAGACAGAATTTTTTGTTAGATTGGAATAGAGTATTTGAGTAGGTACTAGTCAAAATGTATAAGAATTTTAAAGAATGCATAAGAAGAAAACCATGTGTTCATAAAATTAATGAAAAAATAAAATAGCTATGTGCTTTAGAAGTTTTTGGAATTCTCCGCCTTTGTCTCGCGAGACGGATATCGTACTTGGAACTTTGTACTTACAAAGCGTTTTAAAATTATGACGTATGTTAAAGTACCTAGTCCTATATTTTTCTAGCAACTAATTTTTAAACTCTTATCACTTTGCCGTTTTTTACCCGACTCGGCAAAGCCAAAAGGAAGGAAGGGTAATGATTTCAAATACATATTTCATTCGTTACTTTATTGTTGTTTATTGGTTAGTTGTTTTTAAATACTTACGTCTAGCTGTAATCTTAAGTTAAAAAAAGGTTCAGTCCCAAAATATATATTTTTTGATCTTTTTGTATTTTATAAATGGCATTCGGCAAAAAGGATTAATTAGACTTTCATTTTGTAATACATATAGATTTCTATAAATTTTTCATTATCTATCCCCAATTTCTATTGCCATCCACATTTCTAAAAGACGGGGGTAAGTTTGATAAATGTCCCGACCCCACCCCCTACTAATGTCCCCTTATATCGAAATATTTGTCAAAATAAACTCAAGTGGAGCAAATATATCAATAAAATAAATATCCTTTTAATAATTCATCAAGGATACATGTTTATTTATTGATTTTAATATGAAATATGATCAAAGAAGAATATATTTTCAAGATGGATGACAGTTGGTGCTTAAATAAATTTTAATGTTGGCAACATTTTTGGTGGTTTGGTATTTCAAATCTCTTTGGGATATCCGCCAGTAATTGGTATTTTTTTACAATCAATTGCCTTTTTATTGACAAAGAAAATTGTCTAACTGCATACTTGGTAATTTTTTTATTTTCAACTCTATTCATTTCATAAGTTTAACTTATCTTTACATGTTTTATTTAACATTTTATAAGGACCTACATGATAATAACAAATATGAATCATGATGTTTCTCAGCGTCATCATGATCATAAGCGATAATGCGGTCGACGATGGTGCACTCTTGCCTAGAAGAAACCTTTTCACTCAAAGCCGCGTACAGACATCGCGAGGCGTGCGTCGCGAATGGTTCGTCTCGCATGCCTCGGGCTGTGTGGACGTGTGTGCTCACAGTGAGCATTCGCGTCATACGATCGTTGCGAACGCCGCCTCAGTACGAGCCGTGCGCTCCGTGTGGACGGACAGGTGTTGTTTGCGTTGCGCACTCATGCGTCATGGAGACCGATGCTTGCACACCGTGCGTGGTGGTTTGCGTACTCAGCTTGAGCATGTGTCGTTCGGGACGCACGCATAAATGTACCGTCGTATGCTACAGGTTGAGGCATGCGTGACGAACCATTCGCGACGCACGCCTCGCGATGTCTGTGCGCGGCTCAAGACTTGAAGACTTATTTCGTTTGTTTTTTGTTCAAAATCAAAATAAAACAACATCCCATGATTAGGATGCAAATAAAAAGAAACAGGACAAAGGATCTTTTCATCATCACGATTCGTAGAATGTCACGTTATGTCATTTTCCTCATCCCGTTTGTTGAAAAGGAAAATATTCCTCTTTAGGAGAGTTGATTATTATGTGATTGTACGATTTCAATGGAAGATGGGAGTTCCAAATAATATATTTTACATAACATCACGCCTGTTTTCCCCAAATAGGTAGCAGTGGCGAAGGGTGAGGGGAAGCCGGTACAATAAATATTGTAAATAATTGCGTTTTAGCTATGTCATACCCTCAGATCATAGAAACAAGGAGATATGCCATCATAGCAAATTAGTACGGGAACAACTGATGCCACTTTTAGTACATTTTTCGACACAATTACGCGCATAATTAAGCGCTCCTTGTGAATAAAAATATCTCCCACGCATTGAACATTCCGCACACCCTCAATCTAACACTGTTAATCGTCACTCAACACTAGCACTAAACTAAAACACTGTATTTATACCATCGATCGTGTTCGGTTCGTCGCCAGCGCGTACGTTTTTAATATGAGCAATTTGCTCAAGATCAGGCATCAAGCTAGATAGCGCCTTGGCACATCTCCTTGTTTCTATGATCTGAGGTCATACCTATCGTTTATTCATTGTATTTACATGTTTTGAATAGACGAATATGTATGACATAAGTGAAACGAATTATTTATAATTTTGTTACTATTTTATTGTACCGGCTTTCCCTCACCTTTCGCCACTGATAGGAAGGAAGCAGTGGCGAAGGGCGAGAGAAAACCGGTAAAATAAAATAGTAACAAAATTATGAATAAATCTGTTTTAATTGTCATACTTATTCGTTTATTCACTGTATTTACATATTTTGAATAGGCGAATAGGAATGACATAGGTAAGTCATCTGCCTAGCCTTTTCCCAAATCATATTGGGTTCGGCTTCCAGTCTAACTAGTTTCCGCTGAATATATTGATATTCAGCGGAAACTAGTAGCTATAGCTCCTCGTAACATATTGATGTTACGAGGAGCTATTGCCATCTGACCTCCACCACCCAATTAATGGGTAATACCGGTATTCGAAAGTTAGACCAGCTGTCAGACTTTTAGGGCTGCTGACTACCCGTAACGATTGTCAAAGATATTCCTATGACAACCGGGACCGACTGCTTAACGTGCTCTCCGAGTCACGGAGGGGTCTCGATGTGTAAAGAACGGTCACCCATCCAAGGACTGACCGCGGCAAGCGCAGCTTAACCTCGCAGATCGATCGATCAGCGCGGCTGTCATATAGCCACGAGCCCCTCGAATGACATAACTGTGCCCCGCAGTTTCACCCCGTTGCTCGGCTCGTAAGGATCGTAGCGTGATGTTGACATACTATTCCTCATGAATCTGGCTATCATATGCAAACGCGGTTCACCCCGTTGCTCGGCTCGTAAGGATCGTAGCGTGATGTTGACATACTATTCCTCATGAATCTGGGCTGGCTATCTTATTCAAAAAGATTTTTTCGAATTGGACTGGTAGTTCCAGAGATTAGCGCGTTCCAACAAACAAACTCTTCAGCTTATATTAGTATAGACTTTGTTACTATTTTATTGTACCGACTTTCCCCCACCTTCCGTCCCTAACACCTTTCAACTATCAAAACTATTGAAACCCCACGAAATCTCACCATAACCCTCTCCTACTACGAGGTAGACAGCTCACCCAGTAATTATTCACAAGAATTAATGAACTATGAGGTCCGGGTCCATTCAGGAGGTCCTTGCATTATCCGTGCGAAAGGACTCTGTTTACAGAGAGGGTATTTTAAATGGATGCCGTTTTTTTCAAGACCTCTATGAATAAGTGAGAGGGTAGTTTTGTGGGATTGATTTAGTGGATGGGTTGAATTGGACTGGGGGTAAAATGAAAGGTTGAAAGTCAGGGTTAAGTGCATAGGTATCTTATGTAAATAAATCATGGTTTGAAGCAGGTTCAGTTGGTAAAATTGATTGATCTTTGGGTCTGAATTCGTGCACTGTTACCTCAGATCATAGAAACAAGGAGATGTGCCAAGGCCCTATCGAGCTTGATGCCTGATCTTGAGCAAATTGCTCATATTAAAAACGTACGCGCTGGCGACGAACCGAACACGATCGATGGTATAAATATAGTGTTTTAGTTTAGTGTTAGTGTTGAGTGACGATTAACAGTGTTAGATTGAGGGTGTGCGGAATGTTCAATACGTGGGAGACCTTTTTATTCACAAGGAGCGCTAAATTATGCGCGTAATGGTGTCGAAAAATGTACTAAAAGTGGCATCAGTTGTTCCCGTACTTATTTGCTATGATGGCATATCTCCTTGTTTCTATGATCTGAGGCTGTTACCAAACCAAAACCAAAGTTTGACAAGATTTTGATATGGAAGTTTCATCAAAAACTATATACATCCTTCCATCCTCACAAACTTTTACGTTTATAATATTAATAGGAAGTAGGATTATCTCGTACATCTATACTAATATTATAAAGCTGAAGAGTTTGTTTATTTGAACGCGCTAATCTCTGAAACTATCAGTCAGATTCGAAAAAAAATTTCGTATATGGTAGTCAGATTCATGAGGAATAGTATAGGCTATTTAACATCACGCTACGACCCTTAGGAGCCGAGCAACGGGGGTGAAACTAGTAAGATATATACGACGAAACATGATTAGCAGAATACCATTTCAGTAGGTACCTACTAATCTCAGTTCAGTCAACTGTCATAGTAGCTACCTACTAAATTAATTACAAGATTTTGCCTTCTGATACTTCATTAGTCATTTTCGACGCCCACACAGCTAATAAAAGGGATTTAATTATAAATTACTCTAACTCATCATCATCCGCCTAGCCTTTTCCCAAACTAGATTGGGGTCGGCTTCCAGTCTAACTAGTTGCGGCTGAATATCAATATTGTACATGGAGCGACCGCCATCTGACCTCCACAACCCAATTATTGGGTAATACTGGTATTCGAATGTTAGACCAGTTTGTCAGACTTTCGGGCTCCTGACTACCCGTAACGACTGTCAAAGATATTTCTATGACAACCGGGACCGACTGCTTAACGTGCTCTCCGAGGCACGGAGGGGTCTCGATGTGTAAATAACGGTCACCCATCCAAGGATTGACCGCGGCAAGCGTAGCTTAACCTCGCAGATCGATCGATCAGCGCGGCTGTCATTTAGCCACGAGCCCCTCTATAAATTACTCTAACTAATCTAATTAATAAATCGTTTTCTAATTAAATGATTTGATTAAACCAAACCGCTCTGCGCCCGTGTGGTTAAGGCCCATTCCCTCTAACATAGAGGGCCACATCTCAGATCATAGAAACAAGGGAGATGTGCCAAGGCGCTATTGAGCTTCATCAAGCAGTGATAGCCTAGTGGTTTAACCATGTGCCTCCCACGGCGAATGGTTCGAGTTCGATCCCGAGGCACGCACCGCTGACTTTTCGAAGTCATGTGCGTATTAGAAATTAATTATCACTTGCTTTAACGGTGAAGGAAAACATCGCGAGGAAACCGGCATGTCCTAGAACCAAAAATTCGAAAACATGTGACGTCCACCAACGCGCACTGGGCCCGCGTGGTGGACTACGGCCCACTCCCTCTCACAGAGGAGGCCTGTGTCCCAGTAGTGGGAACATTATAGGCTGATTATGCTATTATGCTATTGAGCTTGACGCTTTAGTGGTCACATTGACCGTAATTAAAACGTACACGCTGGCGACGGACCGAACGCGATCGATGATATAAATACAGTGTTTTAGTTTAGTGCTAGTGATGAGTGACGAATAACAGCGTTAGATTGAGGGTGTACGGAAATTTTAATGTGTGGGAGATCTTTTTATTCACAAGGAGCGCTTGTAATTGTGTCGCAAACTGTTCTAAAAGTGGCGACAGTGGTTCCCGTACTAATTTGCTATGATGGCATATCTCCTTTTTTATACCTATGATCTGAGGGTGGCATGAATCCCAGCAGTGGGAATATTATTGGCTGATTACGTTGTGTTAATTTTATTAAATATCTAAATAGTTTAGTTAAATTATCTTGTGCCCCTGGCGTTTAATTAACTATCAAAGAGAATTGGGGTTGGGAATTCATGTTACTTTAGATTTAGCTTTTTATACAATTTTACAAAAAAAAAAAAATACCAGATCAAAAATATTTAATGAAAGTTATAACCGAATATAATTCCTTAATTACAACGAAATTTACTGAGAAACGAAGTGAAAGTAAATACAATCAACTTCAACAATAATTAGCAGCGATATCGAACGTCCGTCCGATCCAAAGGTTGTGTGAAGTGTGTCCCTCATCCCTGCCGGCTCATGCACGGTGCGCCGCAGGCGCTCCCCACTCGCGCCCCTCCATGTCACATTGTTAATCACGTGACTTGGTTTTGACGTCACAGCCAAGCCACGCCTAAGAAAAATAGATTTCTAGTATCTATTTTTCTGCTAATTTTAGTTTAAAAAGTTGACCTGAATATACGGCATATTGTAGCAAGATTATGGCTCGCTGTTAACTATATTTTTCACTGGTGAATAAGAGAACTAACTTTTTTTATAATTTGGTTTGTGGACTGCAAATCTACTCCACAATTTTCACAAACTAACTTTTTAACAAGGTCGTACTCACCTTCACTTTAAATGTATATTTATCGTGAATTTTAAACATGTCAAAGCATGTTAAGTGAATAAGAGGCGTATTCAAAGAGATTTGAACCTATATTTCGTCGTTCCGACTTTAAGACCTCTTATGTGTAAAATTGAATTTTACACACAAAGGTCTTAAAGTCGCAACGACGATTTAATGTGATATCTTCATCGGCAGTCTCTATATTCACGGTTGGCTTGCACGACAAAGTCAACTGACCCCAACACTATCTCAATCAACCTAAGCCTTTTATTCTACCTGCCTTTGTTCACAATTTCAATCGGACCTCGCCTAAAGCCAGATGATACGAAGGTCAAGGTCAAAACAAAACATTTATACGTACGCACCTCTATCGCGCTTGGGAATACATCCATGTATGAAAAAGTAAAACAAAGGAAGCCCTAATATGCACGGGCGCTTTTTTACGCGCGTTAAAAAAACGCCTGAATGCTCACGACAGCGCTTTTTTTAACGCCGCGTTTTAAATTGAGCACTAGGTAATCTAGGTATTGGATTCTCAACGCTCGGCGCTAGGCGTTGAATCGAATGTGCCGACAAACGACTACAACGCTTTTTTTAACGCGTGTTGAAAAAGCGCCCGGGCGAATAATGGCGAATGCATATATTAGGTATAATCTCAGATCATAGAAACAGGGAGATGTGCCAAGATGTGTTAAAAACGTACGCGCTGGCGACGAACCGAACACGATCGATGGTATAAATACAGTGTTTTAGTTTAGTGCTAGTGTTGAGTGACGATTAAAGGGTCGCGTCCATTTAGAGAGCCGAGTCGAGTCGCGTCGAATCGAATTAATTAGCCTCCTATACATTTACTTTGAGAGTGCGTCCACTATAGCGCGCCGCGGTGCGCCGAATCGAATTCTCCCGGGCGCGCTATTGGACGCCCTCTCATAGTAAATTTTAATGTATAGGAGGCGAATTAATTCGATTCGACGCGACTCGACTCGGCTCTCTAATGGACGCGACCCGTAACAGTGTTAGATTGAGGGTGTGCGGAATGTTGAATGCGTGGGAGATCTTTATATTCACAAGGAGCGCTTAATTATGCGCGTAATTGTGTCAAAAAATGTACTAAAAGTGGCATCAGTTGCTCCGGTACTAATTTGCTATGATGGCATATCTCCTTGTTTCTATGATCTGAGGGTATAATACTTATGCATATACAAAAAAAAAATACAACTGCATTTAGAACCGTCTCCTTTTTGAAATAGATAAAAAAATGAAAGGCATCGACTTCCGAAACTAATTCACACATTATTGTGATCTTTTTGAAGGCGGTTAACTTTTGTTGAAAATCATTCCATCGTCGCTATTTTAGTTACATAAAGACAGCCTTGTAGCCCAAAAGTATCCCTTTAAAAACAGGCAAGTAAGGTTTATCTCTAAAATATACCACTCAACAACTGCCAAGTCGTTATATGAATGACTATAATGACCTGTGACAAAAGAAAGCCGACACTCAGACACTTTAATACCCCATATTTCGACTTCGAGTGCTCGTTAAGTCGACATGGGATTAAATCTTTTTCTTATAAGTTATTTATCTTTAGTACCATTTCTTTGGTTGGATGGTCTTTTAATTTTTGTGGATTTTACGAAGACGATGTTATGTGTTTTGGAGATTTTTAGGTTTTTTTTTTTTACAAGGCCTCTCGCAGTTGGCTTCTAACAGCCGTCACTGCTTAGCCGGTCATCTGGTGAGGACTTACAAATGCCTCCAGCCAGGCTTAAAACTAAATAAAAACTACAAACTAAGCGACCACACGCTAAGGGCACCCCCTACTGGGGTACGGGCCTCGGCTTAGGGCGTCGCTGGGGGGAGGGCAACTAGAGGGAGCTGAATCGGTACATTATTTTGGGACGAATTTAAATCTACAGGCTCAGCGCGGGCTGGCTCGAGCAAGGGTCGGTTAGGGGACTGAGTCATACTCGGCGGCGGACTCGGGTCATGATGGGGACGTCGCGACGGGCCTCGTCGGCGAGGTCGGAATGGCGCCGGTGTTTGTACCTACGCAGAGTGCTGGTCTCCCTGCTGCTCTCTTGCAGTAAGGTGATAGCATCATCGGGAGTATCTAAAGCATGCCTCAGGCGGCGAATTTTGCTAATCTGAGAAGGGGTGTATCGGGCGGCCGAGATTTTTAGGTTAATTTTCTGTCGGGATTTAAACGAATATATACTAATATTATAAGGCTGAAGAGTTTGTTTGTTTGAACGTGCGGACGTGTGGTTGCAGCAAGACGGGGTTCCCCCACATTACGAGAGTCGTAAGACCACCTCGACCTAAAACTTACCGTAGTCGTTGGATCGGAAGGGACACATTCGATGGCCAGCACGTTCCCCTGACCTACAGTACATTGTGTCGATTTATGTGAACGCAAATGTACTTATGGAACAGCTGATTTTTTTCCGCGATTTCATAAATACGTGTATGATAACTTAATATCGCCTTCAAATTGTCAAAATCCCTACCATTTTGACATTTGTTGCAATATATATCGAAGGCGATATCAATATCGAACCCGCGAGAATCATCCCCCAGACCGCAATCTGACAAAGACAGATTGACGTTATGGAATTGTATAGGCAAGCAATCAGCCCTGAAATTACCTGTATTTCCAATGGATTTTGGCAATACAGAAATAATTTTAAGGCTCGTTCCAATTTTCAACATGGATAAAATCTATTTAAGTACCTATACCTACTACTTAATGTAAAATTGTAAAAAGGCCGTGTCTGTAAGTACCTACATTAAAGATGTTCCAGAAAAACAGTGGGTGATGGTACTGGGACGTAAACCATGCCTAAAAAGAGTTTTTTTGGATTTTTGTTTGTTTATGTGGCATGACGCAAAACGTAGGTACTGAAGAATTTTGATGTGGTTTTCACAGTTTGGTAGCTTGGAGTCTTAACATAAAATCTAAGCCACATTTTATCTATTTTCGGTGTGATGAACCAGAGATACAGCTTGACCTATTCGTAGTACTAGCCACCGTACACAAAGGAGGTAATTAAAAATGGTCAATTTATTGAAGTCCATGCGGATGAAGTCACGGGCAAAAGCCTATTAAACGATAAAACTGATTATAACGCGCGCTAATAAAGAAACGAATTGAAAATGGCGGGACTAATCATTCCCTCTCACTCGCTCGTTATTTCATTACTCACACCCGACGTGTGTGAGTAAAGACAGCAATAACGTGCGAGTGAGCAAGCAGAATACTATTTTTGGTAAATTCAAAATCTGATCTCAGTTCAGTCAACTGTTAGTCGTAGTGCTAAATTAATTACGAGAATTGGCCTTCTGATGTTTGTCCAGTCCAACATTCCTAGTCCAGACCTTCACCTAAAAAACGTAATATTTATTATTCCGTGAACGTCCGTAGACGTCAATTATCTCCGTTTATTTTGGCCCGAACAGCTGTCTTCGCGTTTGAAGCTATTTCAGTTATTTACTTTATTTTTAATTGATTTATTTGAATAATTTTGTGTCTGCGTTTATTTTTAAATGGAAGCTGTCTTCAGACTACGCTATACTATATAGTATAGCGTATGCTATACCTATAGTGTAGCGCGCCATGCAAAGCCATACCACTGGGTCTCATCAGGAACAAAGGAACATTTGTTGAAATAACTCTTATTAGATGGCGTTATATGTATCGATTTGCTATTGAAGTTTGTGTAAACATGTAGAACATGAAAAAATACATCATGAAAAATATTTGTTCAAATTTTGAAAAATCCTTTAAGCACAGAAAAATGTATAGCCCGAAGATAGCCCGCGCTAAATCGGTCACATTTCTTTGTATGAGATGTGTACGTATAGTATTATATTATCTGTGGCCATACTATATTGTATAGCACAGTGTGAACGTGTCCATAACAATGTATGGTGCGCGATATTGTCATGCTATGAGCTATATGCTATAATGCTATATAGTGAAGCGTAGTCTGAAGACAACTTTATTTATTTGTATAGATTTAGTAAAATCATTGAAATCTGCTGTTTTTAAAAAAGGTTAATCTAATTTGACACCAAAATCTTCATTCTAATTGAATGGTACGTAAAACGAACCGTTTTTAACAATTGCGAGTGAAACCGCTCCTAAGCAAGCGTGCTCCATCGTAGACCGCATCATCGCCTATCATCAGCCGAGATGGCGGTCAAACGCAAGCCTATAAAATAACTTACTACATCCACAAATACCTACAGAAACTAGTATATTATTGCTACACAAACATACATATCTATACTAAATTTATAAATGCGAAAGTTTGGATGGATGGATGGATGTTTGTTACTCAATCCCGCCAGAACGGCTGAATGGATCTGTATGAAATTTGGCACAGAGAAAGATTATAGTCTGGAAAAGCACGTAGGCTAATTTTATCCTGAAAAAATGTCTTGTCCCGTGGGATATATTTGTAATTTCCACGCGAACAAAGTCGCGGGCAACAGTTAGTCGCCTAAAAATATCAATCAATAATTTTACTCCACAACACTAATCCCATTTCTCTTCCAAACATTAGGAAATAACATATAACCTTCATACTACAATCATTCAAGCGTAATGCTGATGATATAGAGCCCTTTTGGGCAATAAAACCAGTGTTTTACGCTCCTCTTATCACTCTAGGGAGGGGAGAAAATCCGTTTTTTGAAGGAAAATACTATTCGGTTCCATATCTTTAGGTTTGCGTATCTTTATGCCTAGTTTACTTTACGAAGTGAGACGAATGTTAGATTTGGTCATGAATTTTATGCGTTTTCTTCGATTTGCTTTTGTTATTGACCTTGAAGACGAATACGAATTACATTCTTCACGTAATGCTTTTATTGCCTTTGAAGATGCCCAGAGGGCAAAGGGTGATTCTTCGATAAGAACTATACCGGAGGTGTAATGTTAAAAAAACAGAACATGATATTTTTAATTGAAGAGTTCAATCTCAAGCTCCTGTGTGGTGAGTAAGGTCGCCAGAACTCGACACGGACAAGTGAGAGTACGACTCGCACCCTGAGGGTTCCGAAATATGCGATAGCGCCATCTATGAGCAAGAAACTGCTATTACATACTTCTAATGGCGCCATCTATGAGCAAATGCCTTTAGCCGTTAAGGGTCTTGACATACGTATAAACGGACAAGAAAGTAATCCTATAAGGGCTACGTTTTTCCTTTTGAGGTAGGTACGGAACCCTAAAAAGAAATAAAAACTCAAATTTGGTGAGGAAAATTTACATTTTATTTTTTTTAATTATGGTGGCCTCAATTTCAGGCCGCTTACTGCGAATTCTTAGATTTAAGAATACTTACTAGGAATCTTATTAAGGTCTCGCAAATAGCCCTCAGGCAGAAGTTAATTAGAAATATAATTACTTACCTACTACTAAAAAAATTCTCGAAAATTGATTGGAAATCTTCTTTAAAAAAACCATAGACTTATTTTCCTAAGTAATTAAGCCAGTAAAGCTTTTAACGTCTAAAATGGCACCATAATCTACCTCAAGTTACCTTGCCCACCAAAATTAATTTTAATAAATTCATATAAAAAAAAAAATTTAACACCTGCAACACTAAACCGCGATAAGCTCCACAAAATGGCGCTCATAAATAATTCGACAAGATGGCGGCCAACATGGCGGGCGCTAATGGCGCGTAATTTGTCACTTGACGCATAAAAGAACATCGGATCATAATATTAATTCTAGTTTGCGGAATAATGCGGCGTTATTTATGATTTCTCTTTATCAACATCTAATTTGGTGTACCAGGAGTCCAGAACGCGTTGTTGTTTGCAGTATTAGCAGTAGCTTTTTTTAATTTCAATCTATCACTACTATTTTGTCTTCATCGCTACTCTAAAAACGGTGAAGAAAAACATCGTGACCTCAATCTAACACTGTTACTCGTCATTCATCACTCACGCAGTGATAGCCTAGTGGTCTAACCATGTGCCTCCCACGGCGAATGGTTCGAGTTCGATCCCGAGGCACGCACCGCTGACTTTTCGAAGTCATGTGCGTATTAGAAATTAATTATCATTTACTTTAACTGTGAAAGAAAACATCGTGAGGAAACCGGCATGTTCTAGAACCAAAAATTCGAAAACATGTGACGTCCACCAACTCGCACTGGGCCCGGGTGGTGGACTACGGCCCACACCCTCTCACAGAGGAGGCCTGTGTCCCAGTAGTGGGAACATTATTGGTCGATTATGCATCACTCACACTAAACTAAAACACTCTTTTTATATTATCGATCGCGTTCAGGCCATCTCCTTTGTTTCTATAATCTGAGGTTATGTTACATAAATAAATGACTATACGAAAATATACAATGCAACAGTAGGTGGATCTGTTCGATGGAGGGATGTATTTGTGTAGTGCCTTTGCTTGCAAAAAAAAACTTCGTGACGTCATGCGCGATGACGTGTTAACTTTGTTTATTGCATGGAGAATATAATAATTTAAGGAGTATGAAATAAATATGGAGACAAGTTGAAAAAGTGTCCAGCTTTATGTAGTAATTAGTTCAAAAACCGTCCAAAATGGCGCTAGCAATATACAGGGTATGGTACGAATGTAAGACAGTAGTGCCATCCTAATTTAACACATTTTGACGGAACTTTTCGTATTTTTTTTTCATTGGATGGAACTTTTGGCGCTTTTCACACACAGAGTTGTTCCTCCTTAGTCTATTCTCCATGATCTACCCATTGAAGTCACAACCGTCACCTAAATTGCCAACACTGGATAACGATATCAAAAATTCCGAATATTTAGTCAAAATTTGATTTTTTTTAAATATGATGGTTATGTAAATGGCAAATAATGGAAAACGAACGAAACTGTAAACGCAGTGAGACACTTTAAGCACTCTGTGACTAAGGCCATGTTGTTTCATCTTACGTATCTGTAACCGTCAAATATGGCGGCTTGTACGACAATTTCATACTGACTTAACGATCACGTACTGACTTACGAATACAGATGGTTTGAAGCAACCCGCCCTAAGGCAAGTCCGATAATTTTTCTTCTACCCGTTGATTGTGTTTTTTAGTGTGGTTTTTATGGCAATAAAAAAATAATTGTTAGCGGGGCTCTGCATGGATGCCTTAAAATTATCTAAGTAATTAGAAGTGGGTAACTCGAGAAAGCTCTTGTAACATAATTTCTCAGAAACGTAAGATCGGTTGTAAAGTTTACGACGGTAGGCTTTCTAACAGTTTCAGACAGACTTTGATAATTTTTCCCAAACAAACTGTTAGGAGGAGAAATCACGTAGGCTAAAGTCAAAGTTGTGACTTTGACTTTGACTTTAGTGTACGTGATTTGTGTGTCAAGTTGCTCTCGTTACCGCGCTTGTCACGAACTGCGGTCAGAGGCCGCACGTATAGTTTTGACGTATAGTTTCGTTAATGTAAGCATATTTTGAATCTAAAATACAGCAGTCCTGGAACATTTTGATGAAATTTTATACAATTTGCACATCTTAAAAAATACAGAGAAATTAATTAAGTATTTAATTTATATCAACATTGTGTAACAAACGTATATTTTCAATTCAAAATATGCTTACGTTAACGATACTATACGTCAAAAAAACTCATGATCGGGGTACAGGAGACAAAGTCTGCGATATACACCCGTATTCACAAACATTACTATGAAGTCTCGAACGCATAGTGTACAACAGTAAATTCATACGAATATAAACGATAATTGTTACACATTTTGCATTAAGGTTAATATTAGTTGCTCCCCAGCCGTTTCGGACAGACAGAAAAAAAATTTAACAAATGATTTTGTTACAATAGGAAGAATGAAATACAAAGAAGTACCTACAGTATGAAGTAAAAATCATATACTTCATAATATGATTTATAATATCATAATTAAAAAGTTTTATGTAAAAATAACAGCATTTAGTAAAATGCTGTTATTTTGACATAGTATAGGTTATAATAAAACAAGTTTAAACGGATTAAATCGCGTATATTACAGTTTTTACAGAGTTTTCCTGACGTTTCGAACACTTTGCAGCGTTCGTGGTCGTAGGATGACCTGTCAGTGTGTGTGTGCAGTCGTCCTGCAACCACGAACGCTGCAAAGTGTTCGAAACGTCAGGAAAACTCTGTAAAAACTGTAATATACGCGATTTAATCCGTTTAAACTTGTTTTATTATAATGTGTAATAATCGCGAAAACTTAAGACATTATTATAGTATAGGTTCTTCAATTTTATTTAATTGTATAGATATACCTAGACGTTTCCTAGTGAAAACCTGGCTTTACCAAAACTTTAATTATACTAACTACACAGTTCGTTAACCCAGTGTTCAGTACCCCGATCATGAGTTTTTTTGACGTATAGTATC
Source organism: Thalpophila matura (assembly GCA_948465475.1). Classification (NCBI taxonomy): domain Eukaryota; kingdom Metazoa; phylum Arthropoda; class Insecta; order Lepidoptera; family Noctuidae; genus Thalpophila; species Thalpophila matura. The sequence continues at coordinate 11,353,201 of OX419198.1, read as the reverse complement.
GTTAAGGTAAGCATATTTTGAATTCAAAATACACGTTTTTTTACACAATATTTATATAAATTAAATACTTAATTAATTTCTCTGTATTTTTTAAAATGTGCAAATTGCATAAAATTTTATCAAAATGTTCTAGGACTGTTGTATTTTCAATTCAAAATATGCTTACGTTAACGAAACTATACGTCAAAAAAACTCATGATAGGGGTACAGATAGGCTTGGAAATAATAGTTCACACGAGCGGTGGATGTTTGGCATTCATCTCGACAGCTGGAGCCAAATAAGTTAGCAAAACTGACGAGAAGCCAAAATATTTAACAATATTTTTTTATTGTGAGCTTGACAGCCTTGCAGTTACAATCTTAATTAAGTATGTATAGTTTGATATTTGATTATTTCGTCGTATTTTGTTATCGGTACCATAAAAATAGGTGTTTTTCATGGTTTTCGAGGTTGGTATCGGCCTCAAATCATGAAGGCGTTATTGAGCTAGATGCTTTGACATGATCAATGTGATCATGTTGCCGATGATTCAACCCAATTTTCGATAACCAAGCGAGTGAAGTGGCGGACAAAGGCTACTTAAAAAAATCTGCAAAAACATTGTCTTATAAAAGATTCTTTAAAAATCAACTATTAATACCTAATTAATAATTTTTATTTCGTAATTTCAAATACTGATATACCGCAGTTAGGCAGGAAAACAGACTCCTATTTCAGTTAATAAGAGTTCAGCGTACCTACAGGTAATTTCATTAGTAGCATGAGGTAATATGAAACATTTAGTTAACTTAAAGTGCTTTCAAGAACATTAACTTAGAAGTAATTTCCTGTAACATACAACCTCAGATCATAGAAACAAGGAGATGTGCCAAGGCGCTATCGAGCTTGATGCCTGATCTTGAGCAAATTGCTCATATTAAAAACGCACGCGCTGGCGACGAACCGAACACGATCGATGGTATAAATACAGTTTTTTAGTTTAGTGCTAGTGTTGAGTGACGATTAACAGTATTAGATTGAGGGTGTGCGGAATGTTCAATGCGTGGGAGATTTTTTATTCACAAGGAGCGCTTAATTATGCACGAAATTGTGTCGAAGAATGTACTAAAAGTGGCATCAGTTGTTCCCGTACTAATTTGCTATGATGGCATATCTCCTTGTTTCTATGATCTGAGCATACAAGTAATTTATAAGCTGCGTGGGTAGGTAGCTGCTTGAACCACAGAACTTGTAGCAACATTAAGCAAAACACATTCTAAGTTACAATATCTAAGGTAAAACCACATTCGTTGAAGTCTGGAATTAGAATTCCCTAGTTTTAGGGTTCCGTACCATTAAAGGAAAAAAGGAACTCATATAAGATCACTCCCGTTTCAGTCCGTCTATCACAGAGGTTTCCCTGGAAAACTAAGTTACGTAGAAACTTGAAGTTTGGCATAATGATGGAACTTGATGACACGCACTTAAATCGCAATAACAGGACAGAAAAATATTTTTAATGAATGTGGCGGGCTGGTACCAATAAAAAAGTTTAAGCCAACATGTCTTGTGGGAGGTATCATTTGAAAGAACTAACTTTAAGAATTCCAAAAGTATGGCTATTACGTTTCATAAGATACAGCCCCGTGACAGACGGACAGACGGCGTAGCCTTAGTGATAGAGTCCTGTTGGAATCGTTAACTTTTGTCACTGACTGTACATACAAAACTTTTTTTACCATTTTGTTTTCTGATTTGCAAATTTTATTTACACACGTTTACATAACCTTTTCTTAACAAATAAAAAGAAATTGAATTAAAAAAAAACTAAACTAATTAACCCGTTGCGCGCCCACCCAAAAAATCTTTCGCCAAACCGAAGGATGAACGGAACGTGATAAAATCTTTAATTTCGTCAGCAAACAGTCAGGGCAACATAACTGTTGATTATGCTAAACAATGCCGTGGAAACGCTGCGTATTTACACGCTTGTTATTGAGGTTGGGTCGCAGTGATAGCTGGGTTAATATTAGATTTTTTTGGGCAAATAAAATTATGAGGGCACGCTTGAAGTGTCTTTGGGGAATGGAAGAACGAGGTGGAATGTACCTCCATTGAAACGGGAGGATCCTCCAACCTGCGCGCATGCGTGTCGCATTCGCTTGCCAGCCAGCCGCCATAACATAAATCAAACTTATATTCTGTACGGAACTCCCAGAGCGCAATTCCTACTCGCACTTGTTGTTTTTTCGTTACTAAGATTTTGTTCAAAAACAAACTTGTCCAAAGATTCGGTCTGTGATCGAACTAATTCTAGAACTGAAATTACATTCCAAATTAAGCGTAAACAGCTGTTTTGTGCTTGAACAAAAACTATGCTGTAGCTTCGGGGTTTTCTTGTATCAGACATCTGCATAGCTTTTGTCATAGCAAGAAATAAGGTCCGTTAATTTAGTTCTTTTACTGAGTATGTATTAACGTATTTCAAAATGGAGGTTCTCTAGTTGTGATTTGTACCTTGTTATCTTTAATAGCTTTCGCTGCTTTTATAAACTAATATTTTAAACAGATTATAAGTGCCTATGTATGTATGAGAAAATCTCCGAAACTACTAATCCGATTCTAAAAGTTATTTCACTAAATAGGCGGTTGCATTGTTCATGAGTGCTTTATGCTACATTTTATCCCTAAAAACACAGTTCCTGTCACGCGAACAAAGTCGCGGGCAAAGTCTCTAATAGTTGGAGATATTAAGATTTTTCTGTCCGAACTTTTTTAATTTTTTTTGGTTATAGGCTTGCGTTTGACCGCCATCTCGCCTGATGTTGAGCGATGATGCGGTCTGCGATGGAGCACGCTTGCCAGAAGAAATCGATCCACTCGTGACTTGAAGACACCTAGATTGTAACTGTCGGGTAACACCTACTCGGGCAGCGCATTCCATTGTGGTTCGACCTAAATTTATTGGTGGCAAGTATAATAGTATCGATGGATAACTTTTCTTGTCAAGCATGTAATGTAACCTTAAGTTCTCTAACACCTAAATGGTGTCTTCCCGCTAACACTTACACTTCACACCAAACCACATTGAAGCCACAAAAGCGATGTTTATCTTTGATATGTAACATACCAATTAACCACATGTTTGGACGTGTTTATTTTACGCTTACAACAAAAGAAGGACAAGTCTTTGTAGGTACATGTTAGCATTGTGTTAAGAAGGGAAGAAAAGAAGTACAATTACTTGATGAAAATGAAGGACATTATGTTACTTCCCGGATTTGTTGGTGTCACTCGCATTGCCGCAAAAATAGCTCCAGTAATGGTGAGAAAAAAACTGGTCAAGAAGGTTGGTAGCCAATGGTTGTTTAGTTTAATTTGTGAAATAGAAAAGAAAGAAGGAAAGAAAAAAAAAAATTGCATGCAGATGGACACATTATCTACGTACAAAAGTTATAACAAAAAAAAAACTAAAACTAAAACAATTATAAAAATTAACAGAAATAAAAATGATAATTTAAAACATATAAAAAAAAGAATAAATAAGTACCTATATAAATAATGCTGCGTCGCATCCACAGGGCGACACTCAGCACAATGTTGCGGCATGGCAACATTGAAATTGTATTTTCAATATGCCACACCGTCAACGCTGATTTTTAGTGCCGACCAAGGGTGACGTAATGGCGTCTTCCGAAATGGATCAATCATTGTCACCACCATTATCATTATCAGCTGAAAGACGTGTAACGAGGGGGTCCTTACTAGGGTGATAAATAAAAAAATGTTACGAATTAATAAACGTGTATTGTTTAGCAACCCTAGTAAGTAAGCCGCCGGTGAAGCCGGGCGGGGTTCGAAGAACTAGGACGTTAGGATTCTTTCTTGTGTAGACGGTACTCTCCTGGTAGTCCACAGGAGGTAGGCGGCCGGCCGACGTGGAGCGTAGTCGACGCAGCGCGCGCAGCTCGCGGCAGCTTCGCGAGGTAGTAGATGCGACAGCAGCTCAGGTGTCCAGCCACACCCGGCAGCAGCGCAGGATGAGTACGCGTCGTACTATACAGAGGCGTAGAAGTGGAACTGGAACCCGATTTTCGGGTTCACACAATAGAATTTACTTTGTTTTTATAGTTAAACAATTACTTTCACAACACGGTAATTTACTTAGTGTTTAGACTTGGTGACTAGGTAGGTCAAAGTACGTAGTCGCAGGCGCAGAGTACAGGTTGGAATGCACCTGGCAACTCCCTGAGGTTTTTATAACCTCCTGGGACGTTCACCTATTTTGAAGATTACCATATTAGGTGATCTTCGCGAAAGAACGGCGATTCGTTCCAGAAAAATCGAAAGACTAGCCGTCGTCATTGGCTGACACAATAATACTAAGTATGGAGGCGGAGCTTATGCACCTCGACCGGTCTGTTCCGGCGCAATTTGTTACTCGCGCGCGGGTAGGTTTATATCTGCGGCCGAAATATTATAGCATCACCTACATACATAGAAAAAATATTTCTTTGTTCCTACAGCTGATTAGTACGGAGATGTTTTTTTGTATGTTTGTTGTTTTATTGGTAGGTATTTAATATTAATAAGTATACAACGTTACAGTACCCCCCTTTTTAGCGTAGGATTTTTCCTAAGGAAAATCCGCTGCTTTCACTCAAGCTTACACCTGACCAAGGCACTCACTCATTCATCATCAATCATAATGTAGACATCCATCACATTCATTCTTCTTTCATCAACAAGCTGACAACACAATTTAGTCTTGTGTGTCTGCCACCTTACAACCAGAGTATTTTATTTGTAGTACATAAAACACTCACTTAGATCAGATGTGACTGGTAAAATCATTGGCTGATATTAGAGTGAATACTAGCTACATATAACCATTTTAATTAGATAGAAATAGTTTAGAAAAGTTATGCTTTATTTGGTATTTTTGGCTTATTTTAGGAGTAACCGACCGCTCCTGCAAAGGCTTACTTTAAGAGTTGCAACCCGCTCTATAGTATACCAATGGTGTAGGGCCATTGGTACAACATAACCGAAGGGATCAATGGTTTAGTCCCATGATCAATTATACAACCACCGGTGTAGGGCCGATAGTTATATTTTACTGTTGGGGTAGACCAATCAGCAAAAATAGAAGTTAATAACCAACGGTGTAGGGCCGTTAGCTATAGATAGTACTGTTGGGGTAGACCAGCAGTAGGAAGTAAAGAAGGAATGGTTGTATGTAGTAGTAGCAAGTAGGTACATGTTTTAGTTAATAGTTTTTAGTTCTATTTTAATCAGTAATAGTACTAGGTAGATTGTATTTTTAATTAAAAAAATATTTTGTTTAGTTTTAGAATTTAGTTTGTTTTATTTAGTTTAGCTGTAGGACAGTTAATTACTCTATTTAGAAAAATGATTTAGTTTATTGATGTTTTTAATTTAGTTAAGCTTAGTTTAGGTGCCGTTAGATTATACAATTTTAGTTTCAAGTTTTAATTTAGTTTAGTTTGATTTAGTTTAGCTGCAATTTGATTGTAAAAACTTTATTTAGTTATTTAAACAATTTAGTTAAAATTCTTAGTTTAGTTTAGAAATATTTACTTTAGATTTTGTTTTAGTATAGGTAGTTTTAATATAAAAATAATAGTTCTAATTTTTCAAAAAAATATTTAGTTTAGTTTAGGTTCGACGTAGTTAGGTTGTAAAAGCTTTATTTAGCTAGGCAAGGATTTCTAAAATATTAAGATTACGATTTAGTCAAAATTTATTTTAAAATTATTTATTTAGTCAATTTTTAAGTTATTGTATTTAATTATTTAGTGTAAGATTTTTAAAAACAAATGCAATTTACTCGTATAAGCAGATTTAAATAATAATCCTGCTAACTGAAAATATTTAAATATTTTAGTATTCATTTTAGTTTTAAAAAGTTGAAAAATTATAGATCACGACAAAAAAATATGTTTAGTTAAACTATTCTCCTTGCCATTTAGTTGGTTGTAGCCTAGTCTAGATTATAAACTGTCGTTTATGCTAAGCCGATAGTAATGCAACCTAAGAGACGTCAAAGTTAAAAAAACCGTCTGTGTGCCAGTAATTTAGGCCGGCACCCACACCCTTCAACCGTACACAGGTAGCTGCATACGGTAGAAATAGGTATGGTGGTAGTACTTCCCCGGGCGAGTCCTTTCACCTAAAACTCTACTACTGCTTTTAAAAGTAGAAGATGAACAAGAAAATTTTTGCTGCCCGAGAGTATGTCTTGAAAAGCTACACAATTTAAGATAATATGACAGGAGAATGTAAAATCTGCACAATGTTCAGTCTACCAACCGTGAAGTAAGAAAAAAAATTAAGTTAAAAAAAAAATGTGAGGGTACAAGTAAAATTCACGGTTGATGGCCTGTGATTTCAAACGCACAACCGTTAAGTCACCATCACCAAAAAAACCAAAGAAATGCGCAACAAGAAAGAAACCAATACGTCCTAGTTTACCTCTAGTATGGGCGCCACTGTAACGAGGGGGTCCTTACTAGGGTGATAAATAAAAAAATGTTACGAATTAATAAACGTGTATTGTTTAGCAACCCTAGTAAGTAAGCCGCCGGTGAAGCCGGGCGGGGTTCGAAGAACTAGGACGTTAGGATTCTTTCTTGTGTAGACGGTACTCTCCTGGTAGTCCACAGGAGGTAGGCGGCCGGCCGACGTGGAGCGTAGTCGACGCAGCGCGCGCAGCTCGCGGCAGCTTCGCGAGGTAGTAGATGCGACAGCAGCTCAGGTGTCCAGCCACACCCGGCAGCAGCGCAGGATGAGTACGCGTCGTACTATACAGAGGCGTAGAAGTGGAACTGGAACCCGATTTTCGGGTTCACACAATAGAATTTACTTTGTTTTTATAGTTAAACAATTACTTTCACAACACGGTAATTTACTTAGTGTTTAGACTTGGTGACTAGGTAGGTCAAAGTACGTAGTCGCAGGCGCAGAGTACAGGTTGGAATGCACCTGGCAACTCCCTGAGGTTTTTATAACCTCCTGGGACGTTCACCTATTTTGAAGATTACCATATTAGGTGATCTTCGCGAAAGAACGGCGATTCGTTCCAGAAAAATCGAAAGACTAGCCGTCGTCATTGGCTGACACAATAATACTAAGTATGGAGGCGGAGCTTATGCACCTCGACCGGTCTGTTCCGGCGCAATTTGTTACTCGCGCGCGGGTAGGTTTATATCTGCGGCCGAAATATTATAGCATCACCTACATACATAGAAAAAATATTTCTTTGTTCCTACAGCTGATTAGTACGGAGATGTTTTTTTGTATGTTTGTTGTTTTATTGGTAGGTATTTAATATTAATAAGTATACAACGTTACAGACGTTCACTGCTGAATATAGGCCTCCCCAAGCATCCCCCCCACAACGAACAGTTCTGAGGCCCTAGACAAGTTACTTTTCTGAAAGCGTTAACGTCAAACGCTACGGATAAAATGTATGGAAGTGACATTATGTTGTGAGTCACGTGACTTTTCCGCAGGTAATGTCATTACCATACATTTTGTGCTTGTCGTTTGGCATGAACGCGAACTGAAAAGAAACTTGTCTAGGGCCTCTGCGCTGCCGGCATCTAGCAGATTCCCGCAAACTTTCCTAGATAGTCAGTCTAATGCCCGAATGTAATAGGTAGGTAACTCAATTGTTTTTATAATCAGAATGGCGACATTTCTATTGCCTACCAGAATTGAATGAATTTATAAGCTATTTGAACTCGAAACACTACCAATACAGGGTGTAAGATTAAACAAGGGACGTATTGAAGACGGTATTCAGTATCCAATACTATTTCGATTAACTATGGGACCAATCTTGAAATCACAAAAAAAACACATGTGCCATAATATATTTTATGTCCACTAGTATCGAATACTGAATACCCTCTTTTAATACGTCTCTTGTTTAACGTTACACCTTGTATATTATGTGGGTGTGTTTCCTCGCAATGCTATGAACGCACTACTGACGTAGGCCTTAGCAGTCCCAGCTACGCCGTAGCAGACCCAGCTACGCCATAGCTACGTCGTAGCGCACTGTGCTACGTGCGATGGGTTTTTTTTTTTTGAGGATGGGAAATCATCAAATGACCCCTTCCGCTCCGCCCAGAGCGGGAGGGGTCATTTGATGATTTCAGTGTGTCAGACTCTTACTGACTAAAACCCACCCGTGTTCCTTCCTTAGCCCTTTATGTTCCGGGTTAGCGGTACCCCTTTCGGACTATCCCGCTTTCCCGGCAGGCTTGGGCCCTAATGGGCCCCCTCTTTGATGCTGACATCTCTTTGAGGCGCGCGTGGAACACGTACGCGCCGTTCGGCACGGGCCTGGTCCTGATCGGACGGTGAGCTACCCATTACTGACGATGGGTTTTTGTATCAGTCTGTTTACGTTGTAATCTCTATTGAGCAAAGGACTCTCTCTTTTTCTCGAAACCTCTTTGTCTAGTGTGAATGAGTATTCGCTATGCCGACAGCTTTAATGGGACAAGCAGGTCCCCCGCTGTCAACACAGCGCATCCTCAGGAGCTCTGGCGACCTCACTCACAGAAACACACCACTACTAAAGAGTAGCGTTATTTGGCTGTGGTATCCCGTAAGGTGGAAGTACTTCCCCAGTCGAGCTGCTCTAGATTTGAGCAAGATATCCCGCTGTGAAGTACCTTTGTTGCTTTATGCTATTCGGACCATAGAAGCGCCGAAAAAAGATTTATTTAATTTTATTCATAACAATATTTGTCTAACCGCTAAACTGTTATGACGAAAACAATGTATCTTGTATGAAAAAAAACAACCCTTTTTTTGGCTTTACCGTAGTCGGTAAAAAGGGTTGGTTTAAAGCCGAGTAAAAACCGAAAATAAATAGCTTACAAAAATACTCGGTTTTAATAATAATTAATTAATTACACCCTTCTTTAACAGACTTTAGGGACGTAATACATTCATAAATTAATGTTTTCCTCGACCCATTAAACAATTTAAGGCATTTTTATATAAAAAAAATCTTATTTGCATTGCTTACTTAAAGTTATTACAATAAAAAAGTTAAAACCGCCTTCAAATTGAACACAATATCTAATGTTGTTTATAACCTCAGATCATAGAAACAAGGAGATATGCATATCATGACAAATTAGTACCGGAACAACTGATGCCACTTTTAGTACATTTTTCGACACAAATACGCGCATAAGCGCTCTTTGTGAATAAAAAGATCTTATATATTATAGTATATATAGGATATTATTAAGGAGAAAATTCAAAAACCAACTGACGCCGGCGTGATTAAAAGAGATTTTAAATATCAACTGTTGCGGGCAGGATATAGTTAGTTCAGTGGTTAGAGAGACATCACGGTTTGGCAGAAATCGCGAGTTCAAATCCCACCCATGTCAGTTGGTTTTTGAAATCCCTTATACATATATTTAATAACAGGTCCGCGACGTGACATTTTGAAAAAAACAATAAAACAAAAACGGGTGCATGCTGGCTGGCGCGTGCCTCCATAGAGAATCATGTCGACAGCAACTAAAACCTTTGAATTGAAAACTCATTAGTCGGGCTGTACTTCATTGGATCAATCACACCATACTTAACCTCACTGTATCACAAATACGAAGATTTCTATTTAACCCAATTACGTACAAAAACAAATAAAAAATGAATTTAAATACTCTTGAAATACTCGATCACACCAAACTAATTTCATATCTGTACCGACATACACAATCTGAAGCCCAGCGTTCTATGGGCGTCTACCAGTGTCCTTACTAACATACTGTTTTTTTTTTAAAGACTAACAGTCCGTATGTAAACATCTAGACTGCCTCCAGATCTAAATAAAGGCCATAAATCCCTGAACTACTTACGTTAATGTCTTTGTACCGGCAACACTTTTCTTACCTGAAAATAAAAGAATATTATATTAGACAGCTTTCTTTAGTTGCAAGAAATATATTTTTACTTGTAGAATAGTTGACGTAGTACCTAAGACTGTCTAATGTCTATTCTGTACCGATACGCCGGCCGCGTGATATTACTGTGAGAATGTGACATTCTCCCTCAAACGTTCGCAAATGAGACTGAAATTTGAGACCCCTTTCCGATAGATGTCGCCAAACGCTCCTAAGAAGCGTATTACAAAGGGGTCTCAAATTTCAAATAAGTCGGGCGAGACCCGGTAGCTCAGTTGGTTCAGAGCACTAGCCACGGTTCGGCAGAAGTTGCGGGTTCAAATCCCGCTCGGGTCATATGATTTTTTAAGAATCACTTATATATTTAATAACTTAATAGAAGCATAACATGGCTTTGACATGTTTAGAATTCTCAAATAACTTTTTTGACTTCTCTACGATCATTGTCGCTAACAGAATGTTATTTTGTATAGGAAGTTCTATTCTTAACAATATTATCATCAGAATCCAAAAGCACGCGAAGGTTAAAATAAAAGCAAAAGAATTAACAAAAACGCATAAAAGCGGTATAAAAGCCTTTACGTCATGACATCACGGACGTTGTAACATAATTTGCCTATATTGGTACAGAAAAACATTAAAAAAAATGAATGGCTGTACAAGAACCCGGTTGATTTGATTTTTTGATTTTTTTTTTGTTATATTTAAGTTACCTATGTACTATCACAAAAAAATAGTCATTTGTGTATTGGTGATGAGAAGCAAATTGCCTATTGTCCTTTTAACGATTACATTTTGTACGGAATCTTGAGGGCGCGAGTCGTACTCGCACATGTCCGGTTTTGTCAAACCGGCGTTACACACTTTTCTGCCACCTAACAATGCTAACCAGCCCTCATAGCAAATAAGCAAACAACATTACAACCTCAAATTCGACCCAAAATCTTTAACAAATACGTACCTACCTAATATTCCAGAGTCCTAATTACGTTAGTATTTGTTTAAAAACAAAAAAAAATCTTGTTAAATGATAACAAAGTTTGCAGACATATTCAAGCGGAAATTTTGAGGGTTCGACCACAAAGTTTAGGCTTTAGAAGTCTTAAACAAAACGAAACTGAGCAAAATGGGAGTCAGCCTCAAGCTGGGTTTCAACGGTAAGCGATTTCAAAATAACATCAGTTGCTCACATTGTGTCGAGTAACATGGATATAACTGTGCCCTGCGGTTTCACTCCGTTGTTCGGCTCTCAAGGGTTGTAGCATAATATTATATAGCTTATACTATTCTTTATAAATCTGTCTATCACAAAAAAAAAGAATCGAATGAATCCGATTGGCAGTTCCAGAGATTAGCGCGTTCAAACAAACTAACTTTTAAATTCAGCTTTATAATATTAGTATACATAATAATATGCCTTCTGTCCTTTTATTTTCGTTGTCAACCGTCGAGCAAGATAAGCTGGTATTCGGTAATTATACCAACAGGCCCGGATTTGGGAGGGTTGGGCAGGAAACTTTGCCACCGGGATTACAACAGGTTTTTATTTAAAATCCCACTTGATTTCGGCAATGACACGAAAATGTCGTAAACGGACGGTTAGTTTATTTTGTTTTTCTTTGGTATTATGTTTTTATACAGTCTTTTTATGCTGTGTAATGATGCATGATTAAATTAAATGAATTATTATGGTGTCGTCATTATTAGTCATTTATTTAATAGAATCCGAATTAATGTACATAGATAACGTAAGAACAATCATTGAAACAGCTTTACGAAAATGAATTTGGGCACATTTATTTACCTTTTTAAATGAACGCAGAAGTATTTATTTAATTTTATAATACTTTTTAAACGTTTAAATAGATTACATACATGTTTTTTTTTTAAACTAAGTATACCTATTCGACCTTGGCCTCTTTTTTTCTTTTGTCTGAAACTTTCCCGGGCTTGTCAACAAAATTTCAAGTCAATCGGATGAACGAGGCACGAACGCATAGATAACGAAGAAGCAATAGTTTTTTATATTAGAGTAGCTGTGCCCCGCGGTTTTACCTCTGTTGCTCGGCTCCTAAAGGTCGTAGCATGATGTTAAATAGCCTATACTATTCCTCATAAATAAAGCTATCATACAAAAAAATAATTTTATGAATCCAACTGGTAGTTCCAGAGATTAGCGCGTTCAAAACAGTGCCGTAACTAGGGCGGAGCTAGCGGTGCCCAGGCACAGGGCACAGACCCTGGAGGGGCGCAGAAATGGCCAGATCAAGTTTTAGATTAGAACACATTTCAAGAGCGCAGTTATAGAAGCTCGCACCGGGCGCACAAAAGGCTAGTTACGGCACTAGTTCAAAATACTCTTCAGCATTTTAGTATTAGTATAGTAATTAATAAAAATGCATTTAAAATTCACAAAATAGTAGATACCATTTAGCCTACCTAATACATATTAGGTAGGCTAAGGCCATGTTGTTCCGCGGTAGACGCTCCGGGCGTCGGGAGCCGCGTGACGACTCCCGGCCACCGTAAGCGCGGGCCTGCGGGCGGTGAGTAATGGGTAGCTCACCGTCCGATCAGGACCAGGCCCGTGCCGAACGGCGCGTACGTGTTCCACGCGCGCCTCAAAGAGATGTCAGCATCAGAGAGGGCCATTAGGGCCCAAGCCTGCCGGGAAAGCGGAATAGTCCGAAAGGGGTACCGCTGACCCGGAACATAAAGGGCTAAGGAAGGAACACGGGTGGGTTTTAGTCAGTAAGAGTCTGACACTCCCTTCCGCTCCGCCCAGAGCGGGAGGGGTCATTTGATGATTTCTCATCCTCAAAAAAAAAAAAAAAAGCCATGTTGTTTCAACTTACAGTTACGTATCTGTAACCGTCAAATATGGCGGCTTGTACGACTATTTCATACTGACTTAACGATTACGTACTGACTTACGAATACAGATGGTTTGAAGCAACGCGCCCTAAATGGTACTCATTGAATGGTCAATTTAGACTTCCTTAAGACCACATTACCACAAACTATTACACATTCGGTTTCGGCCGCGTTGAGTACACACATATAACCTAAGCTTAGTGGCTTAGAGGTTGGCCCTTAATCCTGTATTAAGTCTTAAGTGTTATGACAAACACAAACCGTCATTGGGCTAAAGATAATTGCTCAATGAATTTAACGAATAAAGGTTTTCTTAACAAGCAAATAAATCAACTGGCGAAAACGGGATCAGGCAAGATAGTGAAGGGACCAGAACCCATCACACCGATACCCTTCAGCCAACTTAAAACATGGTTGCGCGAGAGGACCACATAACTACATCAACACCAGTGGGCAGGGCACGGAGAGTGCAGGCAAACAAAGGAAGTGCTAGCATCCTTGGATACACGCCTCTCTCGCAAACTTCTGCACCTAAACAGAAAGAACCTCCGTCACATAGTGGGCATAATCACAGGCCACTGCCCACTCAACAGACACCTATTTAACATCGGCATCACTGACAGCCCCTTATACAGAGGATGCATGGAGGCCGAAGAAACACCGGCTCACGTAATATTACACTGTAAGAGCGTGGCCGATCAAAGAGGGAAACTATTGGACAACCCTGACACCATACGAGACGCGCTCGTAAACCTACGGGACCTCCTGGACTTCTGGCAGGAGCTGAGCTGGTACGCGTGACCACGATCTTGTTCCTGCGGTCACACACGCACAATGGCCCAATCAAGAGGCTAAGAGCGGAAAACAGGTGGTAAAAAAAAAAACAAGCAAATATCGTTGATGCAGTGGGTCAAGTTCTTCAGATATTGGGAGGGTCCACAAATGCGACCTTATAATAGGCTTGCGTTTGACCCCCATCTCGCCTGATGCGGTCTACGATGGAGCACGCTTGCCTAAAAGAAACCGATTCACTCGTGGCTTGCAGACACCCAGATTGTAGATGGTAACTATCGGGGAACATCCACTCCGGCAGCGCATTCCACTGTTTGGCGGTTTTCACAATGAAAGTATCAAAGGACTACGTTCGGGTTTTTGGTAGATCAACCATGAAATGATGGCGTGCTTGTGCCCGTCCGATAGAAAAAAGGGCAAGAGGGAATTAGATCATTCGTGATTGCGACAAATACGTCATTGTAAGACGGACTAATGTCACGACCTAATCACAAAGTAAACATAGGTACTTATATACGAGGGCCGGTAATTCTATTCAACGAGCGAAAAGGCACGCACACATAGACACGCGTCGTCGTACAGTTCGCGGCTGGCATGTCATTGAGATAGTTTGAAATCGGCGTCTAAAGCGTCGGCGTCAAAATAAGCATAGGATTGACCTCGCGCCATATTGTGACGTTTTGTACTGAAAATTGAGCAGTTTTGTACCTATTACAAAATCTATTACAATAGATTTGATACCTAAATCAAATACTCGGTTAAACATACCTACCTACTAAGTACTAAGTGAAAAAAAAACGTTATTGATATGCAAATAAATTTTCATTGTAAGGCTCAAAACAGACGCCCGGTCGGCCATCCGGAATTAAGAGAACGAATGAATGATATCGTTCATAAATTGAATGATATCGTTCATAAATTGAATGATATCGTTCATAAATTGAACGATTGCGGCTGGAATCGTTCAATTTGACGTAAAATACCTCATTCACCTTCTTAATTCCGGAGGGCCGTTCCAGGCGTCTGTTTTGACCCTAAAGCCGTGTCTCCTGCGCCCTGTTTTCGTGTTCGACGAACATCGAAAAGTGAACAGTGAACGATAAAGGGGCGTGGTCTACGTGTTTTGAGTGTTTTTATTCGTCAAAACACGTAGACCACGCCCCTTTATCGTTCACTGTTCACTGTTCGATGTTCGTCGAACACGAAAACAGGTCGCAGGAGACGCGCCTTAAGACTTACTTTTCAAGTTTCAAGAGTTGACAGTTCGAAGTCATTGACGTTCTTATTTTTATTTCGATCGCATAGTACGTGCGATGATCACGCGTCTTGTGCGTGCGCCTGTGACACTTGTTGTAAGGAAGTAGCCTTCTGTTATCTATTTATTTTGTGACTCAATGTCACACACCGTCCACACTCGCTTCTGTTTTTATTACGCCTGTCTGCCTCAATTATGGAGTTTCGGTTCATCGAAATGACACAAATGTGGACCCCTGTCAACCTAGAGCTGACATATTTGAAAATGATGCGACTTCACGAGTTCGCGCCGTAAAAAATCGAGCATTTTATAAACATTCGGGTGATGTCGCCTATTTTTGCGGTGCGAGTCGCATTTCTTTCATGTGTGTGAGTGTCATGTCATGTAATATTTTCCTGTTGTGAGGAAGGTCACAGCTCCTGAGGATACGCTGTGTAGACAACATGGGACTTGTTTGTCCTTTAAACTGTCGGCACAGCCAGGAGCACCGATTCCGTGGGTGCTCGGGGGCTCGAGCACCCATGAGAAATAAACAGTGCACCCCTGAGAAAAGACGTCAAGAAACAGATCAGTAATCGCCTTTTAGGGATAAGCGTTTTTTCATTACCCGACGACCCGTTTAGCGCAGTGGTTTAGAGCGCCGGTTGAGACGCAAGTTTGCTTTTCTCTTCTCAAACTTTGCCACTTTTTCGAGTCATCAAATGAGCATGAGCACCCATGAGGTTTTCTAAATTGACGCACGGTTGTCGTGTGGCTGAGAGATTGGCTGCTGCTCGACGTGTCGCGGGTTCGATTCCCGCATTGCACACTGGTCTGGCTGTTTGTGTATGTGAAATTTGTGTTTGTAAACGCACCCACGACACAGGAGAAATCTAAGGGAGGCAAAAAAAAAAAAATGCCGGCGCCCCTGGGCACAGCGAATCCCCATTTTAAGGTGTCGGCAACGGCAATGTTTCATAAGCTACGGTAACTTACCATTAGGCAATCCGGATGACCGTTTGCCACCGTCATAGTATAGAAACAAAAAAAGGTTCATTTTTAACTCTCTTTCATAGAGAATTTAATTTTTTACCCAATTTCCAAAATGCTGCCCTGTAATCCGCCCAACCAACATGTGACATGTTTCATGTTACAAACGTGAAATCTTTTTGTGCTACCCTCTTGTTTACACGACTTAAATTGCAAACTACCCTCCAAAATGGAACGCCGGCCAAAGTGTCACTTTGTTCTTGTAATTCATAATTAGTTTGTATGAAAATGTGGGTAGTCACACGTGTTTGTGTTGTCCAAATGCCCAGTTTTGAATTTAGAAACAAGAGTTTGCAGAATGTGTTTTGCAGTGACTTTAATTTATTTTAGATTTTTTTTAAATGGTAGACCATTTTTAGGTTGCTATGGTGATTTATGGCTCTTTCAATTTAGACGATTGGTGTCGGACTGCTGGCTAAAGATGCCACGACACGCCTCCAGAACATCTGGAAAAATCGTGGCATAAGCTATAAAACGAAAGCCCGATTGATCAGAGCACTAGTTTTCCCGATTTTCTTCTATGGAGTTGAGACGTGGACAATCCGAGCAAGAGAAAGACAGAGGATAGACGCATTCGAAATGTGGTGCTGGAGGCGGATGCTCCGAATTCCATGGACAGCCAAATACACAAATGTGTCTATCCTTTTCCAACTCAATATTAAGACCCGGTTGTCTACAATCTGCCTACAGCGTATTTTGACCTTTTTCGGCCACATAATGCGAAGGGGAGATAGCAGCCTTGAAAAGCTGGTAATTGTTGGCAATACCGAAGGAAAGAGAGCACGAGGCCGGTCGCCAACACGATGGTCCGACCAAGTAAAAGAAGTTACGTCCTCAAGCAAATTTCAGCAGGTAGTGATGGCAACTGCGGACCGGAGTCGATGGAGGCAGATTGTCCGTTTAAAGGGGTCCAGTGACCACGATCCTCAGTAATGAGGGACCGATTAAAGAAGATGTCGGACTGCTGCAGTGCGGTAGTCGTGCGGCAGCAGTGCGGCACCCTAATTGCGTAACTCAATTGCTATCACCATGGCATTGTTTTTGACATTCATTACGCCCTCGGATTGTTAACCGTGCTCCCGTAACAACTCAACGCTGCAATGGATGTTGTTGAACTGTCAAAATGAAAGCCATGGCGAAAGAAATTGTGTTACGCAATTAGGCTGCGGCTGTCGCATTGCGCACCGCCGATTGTTTTTAGGGTTCCGTACCAAAATGGTAAAAAAGGAACCCTTATGGTGCGACTTCGTCTGTCTGTCTGTCTGTCTGTCTGTCTGTCACACCTGCTTATTTCAGCAACTACTTATGCTATCGACTTGAAATTTGGAACAGTTATAAAGAATGCTTGTTCAACTTTATTGCAAATGAAAAAAATATCTTTATTTTCATTGCAAAAGGGGTCGGAGTGGGGGTCCAAAATTTTAAAGTGGGGTTACTAGCTCAAGTGACATATCATATGAAAGGGCTTGATTTGCACATTTCAAAATATATTTTTATTTTATTTTATGTCTCACAGTTTTCGACATATTATGATGAAAAAAGTCCAAAAAAATACCATTCCTCCCCCCCCCCCCCTTATCTCCGAAGTTTGCGAGGCGAAAAATCTGAAATAATTAGGGTTGATAGGAATTGACCCAAATATGGCACCAAAAATAAAACGATGTTCCTGACTAGTACAGTTTTTTCAAAATCATCAAAATTCCTTCACAAACAAACTTCGTTATGCGGACCGGATTTTTTCACTTTATACGTCCAAATATGATACGGAACCCTCGGTGCGCGAGTAAGACTCGCACTTGACCGGTTTTCTTTACATACATTTGACACGTCGAGAGAGCTGTATAATATATGTCCCTACTAGACAAGCAGTTCCGAACAAAAATCATGCCCCACACGCGGGTACTTGTCTGTTGCTCACCGCATCAATCGTCAAAGTGAATGTGAGGCATGTGTTGTGTACGCACAACACTTGAGTGTGACATGTTTAATGTTCGGAACTGCTTGTCTAGACATATAGGTCAATGGATAGAATTGTCAATTTCTATTTTATTGAGCTATGTAGTCACTTGTAACTAGGTCCACATTAGATTATGGCAAAACACGCCAAGACAAGGGGGGCTCGTATCCTCCGACTCATGATCAAAGCGTTTTATTTTGACCAATTTTAACATTTTTATATCGATTTTCTGGAAGATACATAAAAATCACACAAAAATTGACCCCCCTGAACGAAATCCTATCCGCGCTTGTCAATCACAAATTAACTTCTTAGGTCAATCATTCAAGTCTAGCACTAGTTCAGTTTAAAACCTCTAAAATATCAGGTTCACAAAATTTCAGGAATAAATAGAAAAAGTTAAATGAACAATTTACGAAGACAGACTCTAAATAAGATGAATGAAGTACCTTACTACCTAAACGTATCCAAGAATTTTTTTGCCGAAAAAATATATATTTCCCTCGTCGACTGTTTGTCTCGAAAGCGGTATAAATACTTGGCAAAAGTTGATTACTACGTCTAAAATATTTATAGTATTTTTATAACTAGTAATCAAGTTATTACTGTAAGCTAGGAGGAAACGTACAGGTTAATAAAAATGTTTATTGTGTGTTTGGACGAAACATAACATGTTAGTGTTATCTATGAAATGTTGAGAGCAACATGTTTAGAGGATCATAATAGATAGGTACAAGATATCTGGGTTTCTAAAGGTAAAATATTAGTTAAGAAAAATGAAGAGGATAATTCAATCTCGGTGAGATCTGACAATGATATTAGTGATCTACTCAAAACAAAAACAGGTACATAATTGTATTCTTAGTCTAACAAATACGTAGGAACATAATTGTTATGTAACCTATTCATAACATTCAAGTAGTAAGTGTATAAAACTGTATAAAAATTCACAGCCCTAGACAATATTGAGATAATAACTGATAATACCATTACAACAGTCGAATTAGACAATTTAGATACGTGGTTATCATCTATCAAATATAAAAATGAATTTTGTATAAGGCTCTTAAATATTAGATCTCTAAAAAAGAATTATCACGAACTAACAGTTACGTTACATAATAATTTACAATATATTGACATAATAATAATAACAGAACCGAACATTAATTTTTCTATGATACATTTCTATAAAATTAAAGGATATAATATCCATAGTGTAACAAGAACCGGGCGGACCGGGGGAGGCGTACTAGTTTACACCCGCGAAACGTTGAAAGCACGAGTGATAGATAATACGCAAAACATGCTATCGGCGGAATTGCACCCGAGGGATGTCGTCTGGTAAATATGTAGTACTGAGGGTTAATAATGTCTATGGAGACCGTACATTACAAAAGCGTTTCCCATATTTACTTAACAATTTACCCGACGGAATCAGGGAAGAAAAAACAAAAAATATATTTAAGAAAAAACTTAAAAAATATCTACTTAGTACACTGCCGTAACATGTATACATAGGTACCAACCTAATTATTAAATTACCATTATAAAATTTTCTGCATTGGTATAGTAACGTCTATATTTAAACTGCGATATTATTATTATATTATTATTGCGATCCAACAGACAAACTGTATATATAGTTTTGTTGGACATTATATTATTTTATAGACCTTAATATGTACCTTTATAATAAATAAATAAATAAATAAGAACTTTTCAATTGTATATGTATATTATTATACTAAGTAAGATATTGCATCAAATGGTACCACGTATAGTGTATTCTATATGGCAATATTAAAACAAAAACAATGTAACCATGATATTGATTTGATTTAAAAGAGTAACCATGGAGTTTCTTGCCCGTTCTTCTCCATAGGAATCTAAGCTTTGGAACGGGCATCTAGCTTCATCATTATGATTAACTGACAGACTCCATGACAATTCAACAGTAATTGGTCTAATTGAAATAAATGCTTTGACTTTGACAATAGCTTTAGCGTTCTCACTAAAATTTGTAATTTTTTGAAAATATTAACATTTTTTCTATTGTATCGCTATCTTAAACAATGCGTCACCTCGTGTCTCGATGTGAACTGAACCTTACATGATATTGGAACAACGCACTGATTCTGCCCCCTCATATAAAACTGCCAGTCACAATAAAACCCATAGCAAGCATAAGTTACAGACACAAATCCCATGTTGTACAAGCCCACAATACCCCACAACTCGCAACAACTTACGAACCTTCGCATTTTCCCCGTCGTCATCAACAACGTCTCCCTGCCGCGGCCGGCCTAGCATGACCACGATAGAAACGGGTTTTGTCTACAGAAGAATAGACAAAGTGACAGATTGTAGAAAGATTTCTACCGTTTAATGCATACAATTATGTTATGAAATGTTTCTATTCTACAGTAGACAAAATTGTGATAAGCCAAGCACGGGTCACCGCGTGCTCGGGCAGAAGAGATAACGAGTTGGATAGGAAGAACTTTGTCTATACTTTGGTAGAATAGAGATGGAATTGGTCATGCTAATCTGGCAGTACAAATAATACTATGGATGATCCACAGTGGATATGTATCTGTATCCTCTATCCTATCACCTATTCTTTCTTGGTAACATTTTTATACTTATACTTACACTTTTTAGGGTTCCGTAGTAAAACTAGGAACCCTTATAGTTTCGTTATGTCCGTCTGTCTGTCCGTCTGTACGTCTGTCACACCCTCGTCAAATCTACAGTTCATAACCAATTTGTATGAAACTTCGTAGGTAGGTGTCTTTTATAAGCCGCCATAAAGGCCTGTAGAAATTACAAAAAATAAAATAATTAGGGGGGGCTCCCATACATGAAACTGAAGGATGAAAAAATATATTTTCGCGCACCCCGTTATGTGGGGTATCGTTGAATAGGCCTTTAAAAATAACGTGGAAGTTTCTAAATGACTTTTTTATTTAAGTGCATTTTGAGTGAACTAGAAGCTCCGAAAGTCGTTAACAATGTGTCTCCCCCCCCCTGTAATTTTCCAACCGCGCTATCGAAAAATCTGAAAAAATCAAGCTTCTGGCATCTAATAAATACTCTCGATTAAAAAAATGGTTTGAACAAGATACGTCAATAACTTTTTGAAATATTACTTTTTTCAGTTTTGAGTTCGACAACCGCAAACATGACTTTGTATTTCATAATAATATTATGATATACAAACTTATATTGCGGTCAGAAGACTGAAATGCTTCATGCTACGGAACCCTACACTGCGTGGTCCGACACGCTCTTGCCCGGTTTTTTATACGACGATGGTCGTAAACAGGCGTAGCCTATGAAATTCTTACAACACCGAGTTTATCATGCGCGTTGTCGACACTTTAAAATCTCACTACTAACACACAAAAACCTTCTGGGGTTAGTCGGTTAATTATAAATGTAACTTCCTTCTTTATTTTTTAATTTTCAATCTTTAACGTATTATTCTGGTAATATACCTTACCTTACACTTCACTTGAAATATATTATTTACCTTACACTACCTTTTATCGCCTGCTATTTCCCTGGCAAATAGGAGCGTACCTCCTACGTTAAGGAGAGATTTATCCAGATGTCGTCATAATGTATGGCAGTCATTTTGAAGGAACCGGAAATGTTAGCGTTCGGCACTGGAAGAGAGTGTTTGTCTATTGAGTCAGAAGTAAATATTTCTGGCAGGTGTAATAGGAAAATAAAGGAGATACTAGCCATTCACTTTGAGATGGCCGTTACCTCAGATCAAATCAAATCAAATCAAATCAAAATCATTTATTTGTGTTCACAGGTAATACCTAATCAATTATCCAAATTTTTATTTATAATAAGTTATTTACATAATACATACAGTTCTATTTACAAAAAAAAACCTTATAAGTAATAATTATAAATAAACTAAAGATCATCAAAAAATTCCTCCGCATCGCTGTCAACTGGTAGCGTGCCCAAAAGACTGGCGGCATTGCCACGTTGTATGGCAATGCTTAATCTTTGCCCAAAGTAAAAGCCAGCCTTTTGGTCACGGGAAGTGTCAACCAATCTAGTAATAATTAGGTCTTATTTATGTAGAAAGGTCATACTCTTTATGGGCATTAGGTTAAAGTCATTCAATAAAAAGTTAAAGTTATAATCATAAGGTTTCAATCGGACATTACTTTAAGAATTCGTCAACAGAGTAAAATATGAATCAGACCATCTCGGAAGTGAATGATGTGCAAGTAAACCAAGTACCTACCTTGTAACTTGAAACATTAACTTCTGTAATATTATATTATTACCTATCATAATTATTATTATTATAGGGAAAGCAGCGCGTTTAGCGCCTTGATATCCAGCGATACATCAAAGCCTTGTATTATTAAGACATTAATGAGCGCAAATTGATATATGTATGCGCGCACTCGTGGGATCAAGCTGGTGTAAGCCATAAGCGGAGCGATTTTTAAAAGAAATTTTATAATCACAGCTGTATGAGTCATTGACACTGTACAGAGCGTTTTACAAAAAAAGTCCATTTGGCGCTGTGTTGGCTGCCCCGAATGTCAATAGGTACAACGATTTTAACGGTGTTGGAAGTTTTTTTTCAGTACAAATTCTTGTTTTCCACTTTTTAGTGACCTAGGCATTAATTTAACTCATAAATCTACAAAAAACAAGTCAACATAGGCCTTTATAAGTGAAACACTCTCTATAAGTAACTATTTTAATCTATGCTACATTTAAATAAGCGTAATAAAAATTTAAATAAGCTTGTAATAATTAGTTACAAGTTTAACAAATAAGTTTTACTTTAGAAACATTATGGTTCATTTTCTTCTGCAGTGGACTTTTGCTCACTGTTCAGAATATTGTACGTATTGATTATCAATTTCTCTAAGTCAAATAGACATGAAATGTCTCCTTTAAAGGACTTAATTAAAACAACTCGTTCATTTATTTGTTTAATCAAAATGTATGATCAATTTGATCGCATGTTGATGCACGGCATGCCAACCACGGACTGGAGGCGTGCGGCGGCTGAGGCGGCGCGCGCGGGCGCGGGCATCAGCAGCAGGCGTCGGCGGCGGCTGAGGAGGCAGGCGCGGGACGAGGGCTGGCGGTGGGTCTCCGCGGCGGCTGAGAGGGGCGCGGAGGCGGCGCGGGCGCCGCTCGCGCTGTCTCCGAGCCTCACTTCATTTTTTACCAACGACGAAGATACCGTGTTTTATTATTGTAGTACATGTTTTCACTTTTGAGTATTACACCAGATTTTATACAGTCTACGCATTTCATTTATTGTTCCTGCCTGAAGCAAGACACCAAACACGAAGCTGAGGCGGTTACATTGGTCCTTCGCAAGAAAAAACTACACAGCGGGAAGATTTGGCGTTTTACGTGAACAGAAGACCGAGACGTTGGTGGACATTGACCCCGCGTCGCATCGTTAAAATAAGCAGTGTCATCGTCGCCTACGGTTGAAGATTTGAAGTCGCAACTGGATTTTGTGGATAAGGATTCGGATATTCGTGAGATCGTTCCAATTACTCCATTTATCTGTCGATTTCCTATTCCCTATTTTCAGTTTTTCGTTTTTATAACGTTATTTTTTATGGTTAGGTACCGATTCATTGCCCTATTAAGTTGGTTAATAGCTAATTTCATTCTCATCATCGTCTTTTCTTACGTCTATCATCTACGTGTGCAATATTTGCTAGCTTATAACTGCTTTTATTTATCGGCTGTGCTAGTTAGTGCAATACAACGCGTGACCTTGACACATTTACAAGGCAACAGCTGATCATTTGTGCGCTGCTTTAGTGCGCTGCATTGTAAGCATTTCATTTAGTTAGTTTGTTTGTAGCATTTTGAAATATTTTTTTAACCGTTATTTTTTTGAATTATTCTGCACAGTCATTTTTGATTTCACAAAATGGCCGACACATTGTTGAAAAAACGCAGTTCAATGAAGGCCAAGCTTACAACTTTCAGTGCTTATTTAAATGTGCTTAAAAGCTGACAATCTTTCCGATTTGCAAATAATCGAGCTTGAAGCCCGCTACGACAAATTTAACGCCTTATACACCGAATTTGACGATTTGCAGACGGAGATCGAGGTGTCTTCGGACAGGCCAGACGAGGCTTACGTGACGAGAGGCCAGTTTGAGCAGAAGTACTACTCGCTGGTGGCGTTGGCGCGAAGTTTGCTGTCCAGTACGGATAGCAAGCATCGCCGTCGTAACTCCGCAGGTTCCGTGGCAGAATCCGAGGCAACAATGTCAGGTGGGACTAAACATAATTTTGTTAGGTTACCTAAAATTGATTTACCGAACTTTGATGGCAGTTATCAGTGTTGGCTAGAGTTTAGGGACACCTTTATTTCTTTAATTCACGATAGTTCTTGTATAGACAACATAAATAAGTTCCACTATCTACGCGCTTCTTTAAAAGGCAAGGCAGCCGAAGTAATTAAAAATATCGACTTTAAAGCGGATCATTACCAATTAGCATGGGACTTATTGTGTGAAAGATACAATAACAGTCGTCTACTCATAGATAAACATATGCAGGCTTTGTTCAATGTCGAACCAGTCACTACGGAATCTAGTGTTGCCTTGCGTCGTCTTATTGATGTGACCAGTAAGAATATAAGGGCACTCAAGACATTGAAGGAGCCCACTCAGCATTGGGATTCTATTATCATATACATGATGTCAATAAAATTAGATGCAAAGACTTGTAGATATTGGGAAGAGTATCGTAATACTTTATCTGGTACTCCCACACTTGCTCAATTTACTACATTTATAAATAATAAGGCTGATTTACTAGAAACATTAGAAGAAAATAATAAGCACAATAAAATAAACAATTATAATAAATCTAAAAGTTTTACAATCGTTTCACAAAATTCTACAAATAAAAATAATAATAACAATAATGCTAATTCTAATAATTCTAATTCTAATAAAAATAAATTCAAGTGTCCTATGTGCTCTGGCGATCATTTTCTTTACATTTGTGAGTCTTTTAAAAAATTAACAATAGAAGAACGTATTAAAAAGGCCAAGGACCTCAAAGTTTGTCTGAACTGCCTAAGATTGGGTCATAATGAAAAAAGGTGCAGAATGACCCGCTGTAGGTACTGTGCAGCTAGGCATAATACTCTATTGCACATTGAACGCACAGAAACCCCTCTCATACATGATCCAATGCCCAGTACGTCTGAAAGTGTTGCTCTGTCTGCCAACGCTTCAGCCACTATGCAACCATGTACTCGCTCGTTTGTTTTGCTTTCCACAGCGCTGGTGAAGGTGGTGGATGCCAATGGTGAGAGGTGCGACGCACGAATCCTGCTGGATAGCGGTAGTACAGCCAATTTTATTACTGAGAACTTATGTGATAAGCTGCGTTTGTCCCGAAACGATACGGGCTCCATGATAACAGGTATTAGCAATCAAACTAGTACTAGTGCGCAATCTTGCAACCTCACAATCGAGTCCATTTGCAGTGATTATTCGGTTAACATTGACTGTTTAATTTTACCAGAAATCACACATCTTTTACCGTCATCTCCAGTAAGTTTAAAACACATAAACATACCAATGGGTCTACAGCTAGCGGATCCAACATTTAATACTCCCTCAGCTGTAGACATACTAGTCGGTGTAGATGTATTTTGGAGCATTATATCAGCCAATCACATAAAGCTGGGAAAGAACCAACCGAGGTTATGTGAAAGTAGATTAGGATGGTTAGTTTCAGGTTCAGTAGGCTATGCACGTACGTCCCATTCACATTTTTGTAATTTTGCTAAAACAAAGCCTAGTACCAATTTATCGAAATTTTGGGAACTGGACTCATTTTCTGAAAGGCATTCCCTTTCTGTAGAAGAACGGGCATGCGAAGACAGTTTTTGTAAAAATACTAGACGTAAAGACGACGGTCGTTTTGTGGTCACCATACCTTTGAAGTCGGATCCTTCTGCTTTAGGAGATTCGTACGGTATGGCAAAACGACGTTTTTTATCTTTAGAGAAACGATTTGAACGCGATCCTAATTTCAAAGCAATGTATTTAGATTTCATGTCAGAGTACGAGAATTTAGGTCACATGACGGAAAATGTTAGTTCAAAGCCAGAAGGTAATATCAATTATTTTTTACCTCATCATGGGGTCATGCGTGAGTCTAGTGTCACTACAAAACTACGCACTGTATTTGATGCATCTGCAAAAACTACGACGGGTGTATCTCTAAATGACTTGCAATTTGTAGGCCCGACCGTTCAAGACGATTTACTTTCCATTCTTTTGCGTTTTCGACAGCATAAATTCGTGGTTTCAGCAGATATCGAGAAAATGTATCGCGCTATTAAAATCAATCCTATTCAAAGGCCGCTACAACAGATCGTTTTCCGTAAAAAATCTACAGAACCGTTAAAAACGTATACATTAAATACGGTAACGTATGGCACAGCATCTGCTCCATATCTGGCAACTAAGTGTTTAGTTAGTTTAGCTGATAAAGCATCGAATCCTTTCGTCAAGCATTCTATGCAGCACGACTTTTATGTAGACGACTATCTTAGTGGTTCAGACACGATTTCAGGTGCACTAGATTTATGTAGAGAAATACTAGCTATTCTGGCGTCCGCTAAATTTAATTTAAGAAAGTGGCAGTCGAATAGCCCTGAAATTTTAAGAGAATTAGATAGTTTAAATAATTCAAGTAGTTTAATATTAGATCTTTCGGACAATAACACTCCTTCTAAAACGTTAGGTTTACAGTGGTTGTGCGATTCTGATAAATTAGGATTTTCGATTAATATCGAATCCACTATTAAAATAACAAAACGACATATTTTGTCCGTAATTAGTCAAATATTTGACCCACTAGGCTTAGTTAGTCCCTGCATTGTTGAAGCAAAAATATTAATGCAGAGACTCTGGATAGACAAATGTGAATGGGATGACGAAGTATCGCAGGATATTGCAGACTCATGGTTGTTATTTGCGAGTACATTGCCTTGTTTAAATTATATAAAAATTCCGCGTTGGATTTTATGTAACAACTCTATAACCCATGAAGTTCATGTATTTACAGATGCGTCTGAAAAGGCTTATGGCGCATGTCTATACATTCGTTCTATAACCAGTTCAGGTACAGTCACTGTTCACCTGTTAACTTCAAAAAGCCGTGTGGCACCAGTCAAGCCTACTACTACTCCACGGCTAGAACTATGTGGGGCTCTGTTAGGTTCCAGGTTGTGCACAAAGGTAAAAGATTCTCTCACGTTACCGATACACCGATTTCAATATTGGTGTGACTCAACAATAGTACTGGGATGGTTGGCTACACCGGCCCAGCAACTAAAGCCTTTCGTTAGAAATCGTGTTAACGAGATTCAAGAAAGTAGTTCGGGTTCTAAGTGGAGATACGTGCCGTCTAAGGACAATCCGGCGGATCTTGTCTCTCGTGGGCTGAAGGCTGATCTGATCAGCGATTCTGTACTTTGGTGGTCAGGCCCTCAATTTCTTTTAAATAATGAAAATGCTTGGCCGCAACAGCCCAATAAATACGTGAAACAGGATCTACCTGAAGTAATGTCTAACTTAGTTGATAGTCATAATAGTAATAATTCTAGTCCTAACCTAACATGTAGTTCAATTATACAACAATTAATACACAAACATTCTAATTTTAATTATTTACAACGTGTAGTAGCTTATATTCTAAGATTTATACACAATTTAAAAACTAATTCTAAAATAACAGGTCCCCTCTCTGTTGATGAATTTAAAAAAGCCTTGTCTCTTATATTACGTGTAGCTCAATCTGAAATGTTCCCAGATGAGTACGCTATCCTTAAATCCGCGAAGTCATTGTCACGGAAAAATAGGTTAGTTTCTTTGACTCCTTTTTTAGACTGTGACAATATTATTCGTGTAGGGGGTAGATTAGACAATTCCCCGTACGAATATGACGTAAAACACCCAATTTTACTCTGTAGTAAGCATCATTTGACTAAATCGTTATTTCAAATGCAACATAAAAGGCTGCTACATGCAGGTCCACAATTGCTTTTAGCAAATATTCGCCAAAATTATTGGCCCTTAGGGGGCAGAAATCTGTCTAAGTTGACTGTCAACAAATGCCTGAAATGTTTTAGATTTAAAGCTCAAAATGTGCAGCCAATAATGGGACAATTACCTAACACTAGAAGCACTTTAGAGTTTCCCTTTCTTAATACTAGTGTCGACTATGCTGGGCCTATATTGATATCTGACCGGAAAGGTCGGGGGTCTAGATTGATTAAGTCCTACCTGTGCATTTTTGTATGTATGGCTACTAAAGCTGTGCATCTCGAGCTTGTCACGGACCTCTCTAAAGAGTCCTACAAGGCGGCTTTAAATCGTTTTGTCGCACGTCGTGGCAGGCCACGTACTGTCTTGTCCGATAATGGTACAAACTTTGTCGGAGCGTGTAATGAATTATGTAAATTTTTGCAGGGTTCTGATGTTGCATATGAAATAGCTCAAGAAGGAATAGAGTTCAGGTTTGCACCGGCGTAATCGCCACACTTTAACGGCCTCGCTGAGGCAGCGGTTCGGTCAACCAAACACCATTTAAAAAGACTCTTGCAGCTTACTCATTTTACTTATGAGGAAATGGCTACATGCCTAACTCAAATAGAGGCAATTTTAAATTCAAGGCCCCTCACTCCTCTTTCTACTAATCCTCTCGATTTCTCTGCCCTTACTCCTTCTCATTTCCTTATTGGACGCTCACTAATGTCTGTTCCAAATCCGCAGGTCACCGACGCCAACATCAATCGTTTGGAGCGCTATCAACGTGTGGAGTGTATCAAGCAACACTTTTGGAAGAGATTTAATCTTGAATACATTTCCAACCTACAGCAGAAAACGAGATGGCCTGCTTCCAGTAATGGCGACATAGCGTTGGGATCGCTTGTTCTTGTGAAGGACAAGGCGCTCCCGCCGCTCTGCTGGTTGCTGGGGCGCGTCGTGCAGGTGTACCCCGGCAGCGACGGCGTCACGAGGGTCGCGGAGCTGAAGACGAAGAGAGGGACAATTCGGCGCGGCTTCAACAACATTTGTCCACTTCCTCTTTGAAGTGTACTCACTTCAACCCGGGGAGCATGTTGATGCACGGCATGCCAACCACGGACTGGAGGCGTGCGGCGGCTGAGGCGACGCGCGCGGGCGCGGGCATCAGCAGCAGGCGTCGGCGGCGGCTGAGGAGGCAGGCGCGGGACGAGGGCTGGCGGTGGGTCTCCGCGGCGGCTGAGAGGGGCGCGGAGGCGGCGCGGGCGCCGCTCGCGCTGTCTCCGAGCCTCACTTCATTTTTTACCAACGACGAAGATACCGTGTTTTATTATTGTAGTACATGTTTTCACTTTTGAGTATTACACCAGATTTTATACAGTCTACGCATTTCATTTATTGTTCCTGCCTGAAGCAAGACACCAAACACGAAGCTGAGGCGGTTACAATGCATAATCTCCCAAATCTCAACTTTATTCCTTGGATAAATTTTATTTGACAATGGTGAAATCGGCCCATAATCAAATTGTTTATAGTTCCATGTGATTTCAACCACCGCACCGTTACCGCTGCCTCTTATAACTTAGACCACACCGCATCGGTATGTCTGCAACAGAAATTGAATTTTCCATCCCGGAAGAAGCAGAGTTTAATTGTTTAATAAGCAGAATCATATCGAAATAATTACAAGAGTTCGCATAGTAACATCATTAGCTGCAACTTTAACTTTAACATAGTAAACAATTAGGTTAAGTTGCCAGGAAAACGTAGACATTCAGACACAGACAACGTAGACTCTCTTGTTAAAGGAATATACGGTATGTTACATAGCATAATTATTACACTCGTAGTAGTAGTAGTAATACAGGCAAAAGTTGAGGACATCAAAGCACGCGGCAGATCAACAATGAGTTGAACACATCAGATCAAAGCTGCAATTAACCAACTCACGAATGCACTAGGAAAACAGTAGTTAGAGAAGAATTGCGCCGCATAACCAACAGGGTAACTCGTCGAGATAACTCCTAACGACTACGACCGCTCTGTCAAAAATGTAGCAACTAACAAAAATACATTCTGATTTCTTTCAGATTTCCCCCTAGCTCTTCTCATTTATAGATTGTGTATTAAGGCGCCACTAAGTGCCAGCGGCCTTGAGTGATTTGGGCGGTATA
The DNA here is from genome assembly GCA_948465475.1 of Thalpophila matura. Taxonomy (NCBI): domain Eukaryota; kingdom Metazoa; phylum Arthropoda; class Insecta; order Lepidoptera; family Noctuidae; genus Thalpophila; species Thalpophila matura. The sequence continues at coordinate 11,323,102 of OX419198.1, read as the reverse complement.
GCTTGAGTGTTCTGCGCTGAGCTCACGCAACGCGACATACGTCCACCGAGTAATACGACTCGCCTATCAAGGAGCGCGCTGTGCCGAATTAGACGTACCTATTATTACTTTTTAATAGCGAATATTTGATTTAAAAAAAAAACACTCTAACTAAAAGTTAGATAGTTAAATTATCTTTAAAATGGTGAAGGTTTCGTAAAAATACACTCAATAGTTTTCGCGCGATCTTCACTTTTTTGAACGCGTTAGACCTAACTTTAGAAATTAATTACACTACATTGATAAACGTAATCTAAAATATACTCTAATCAAATTATTAAAAAAATGCTCTAGTTTAGCATATATTTTTTTCAAATCATTAACACTACTCGTTTAGACGTGATCTTCAGTTTAAAATCTTTAAAACTCGTATATCTGCGCCTTAATGTTGGACACCCGTGTGTCCAACTATCGCATGAAGCGTTAAACTCAAGGTATGTTTTTAGCAAATATTGTAAGGAATAACCTCCATCTGTCACATTTGAAAAATCCGCCTCATTCACGTCGAAATCAAGTGCGACAAACGAACGAATAATAAGTACCTCCCTAATTTTCTACTAACGGTAAAGGTAATCTTATGAGAACCTGTATTTATGTTGGTCTAATATCGTTGACACACAGTTTATAGATTGAATTACATAAAACCCCGATAGAAGTATTCTATATCTTAATCCAGAACACTTTCTATCTGTGTATCAAAATTGTATGAAAATCCGTTCAGCCGTTTACGCATTTTTGAGTAGGTAACCAAATATCCAAACATGTTTAGAAATGTTTACAAACTTTTACATTTTTAAATTGTAGATAGGTACCACGACGCGTACATCGGTTATTATGAAAAACATTATTTACATAAGGTGTGTGCCATATTTTCCATTTAGCGGCACAAAGCCACTCATAAACTCCACTGCAATATTACACAGGTATAAGTTAGCATGTTCAGCCTGAAATTGGTTTTATACTCAAATTGATAAACGACCAATTCCAGTGAACGCTCCCCTGAATACAAGGATATTTTTTGGTTGAAAACTGTATACACAGTTGCTAATATCACAGAATATACAAGGTGACTTTTTAATCGCCATTCAATTTTTATCTAGGCATTAGGTATTAATCATAGACACATTTTTTGCAAAAAATGGGAAGCTATCATAACAAAATATTTTTTCCCAAAGGGTATTGATCACTTTGTTCGGAGCTCAGGCTAAAACGTGAACAAGTTGTTCAGTTAAAAGTGTTTTTGCCAAAAAATATAATTAATTCTGAAAACAATATTTTTCCAACCCTCGTTGCAGGAAATTCTATGTAAAAATTATCTAAATAATAAGTATTAAAAGCGTTTTCATCCCACAAAGCAGCGCCATTTTTGAGTTACAGACCGTGTTATTTATGATTCATAATCACTAATGAGGTTTTAGTCTATAGTAATTATAATGAAATAATCAATAAGTTAGTGTACAAAAGTTTTTTTAATCTAATAAAATAAATGAAAGTAAATATAAGGTCATTTAATTACGTTTTTAAAAACAAAAAAAAATATTCATTATTTTTATTATAAAACCTAAAACCTCATTGTTGATTAAATAATCTTTGGTCATAAATGACACGAGTCTGTAACCAATCAATGGCGCGCTTTATGGGATATAAATGGTTTAAATACTTATTAATATGACTTTTTTACATAGAATTTCCTGCAACGAGGGTTACATAAATATTGTTTTAAGAATTAATTATATTTTTAGGTAAAAATACTTTTAACTAAACAGCTTGTCCACGTTTTAGCCGATATTGATCAATTCCCTTTGCGATTCTGCATGGTACTAATCAATCGTAAAAAAGACTACGCTAATAGCACATGCAGTGAATGAGAGAAAAGAGCGACGCGAGGGTGTAGCGGAAAGAGTTGTGTGTGAGTACTTTTTAGACAACTTTGAGATGCCATATCTCGTGCATCGAGTCGGACGGCTCTTATGACGTGTCAACTATATGGAAAAAAACAATCGGCGGTGCGCAGTGCGAAACCCGTACTGCTGCCGCACGACTACCGCACCGCAGCAGTCTGACACCAATCGTTTAAATTGAAAGAGCCCTAAACCAATCAATTCTGATGCGATGGTACCGCTAGCCAATCAGCGTGCGCGGTTAATATTCGATTACCCAATCCGTTTTCATTATCCATAACTAGTGCCTGCAAGCTACAAGCAATGTTAATGTATCGGGAATTGATGTCTATTGTAGATTTGCTTACATGTCCATTGTTGGGCTTGATTGCCCACTGTGAGTTGAGAAAGGTTTAGGGGATGTGGACATCTTTGCTATATTTTTCAATAGGTAACCCTTTTCCATAATTCCAATGGTATAAAAATTGCGATCTCGCCAAGAAGTACAGAGTTGAGCAGGGAGGTATAACTAGCGGCACCATTCATGATCACACACGTCACCTACGCATTAACTGATTTTTGGTCTTTAGCGGAATGAAGAAGACGGAGGGCGACCAAGGCTGCACGCGATTGGTTCGTCAGTCAATGCTCGTCGTCTAATTGGACCATTCTCTATTACCTACGTATTGTCAAAGTGTCTATTGTCTATTGGGCCGAAAATGTACAGTACATGCGTGATCCGTGATCATAATTCCTGCCGGTACCTACACAGAATTGTAATGAAGGTCATAAAAAATGTATGTAACCCTCCATCATCATCATAAAATAAATGCAAACATTTGCATTCCATATTCGTCTCCATTAACCAGTTTAAACCAGATCGCACTGATCCGAACCAGTTGCAACCGGATTCGGGAATAAATTAAAATGGCCGCCATTAAAACTACTGGACCGTGCACGCGATAATAGTGCGATGTTTACTTGAATACTATTGTTTTTAACGAGTTTTTCGTGGAACAGGTAATAATAAGTAACAAACAAAATGGGTTAAACCCATTTTGTTTGTTACTTGTTAAAAAAGTTACTAAATAATTATCAATATCACCAAAATCACCAAAAAAAGGATTTTTTGGTGATTTTGGTGATATTGATAATTATTATTTAGTTACTTTTTTATCATTATTGTCGCGAATCGAATTTGGATCAACATACAATGTAAAACAGCGATGCAATTTGCAAATATCCGATTCACCATAATTTAATTAATGTTGAGAGGGAAGCGCTAAGTCGGAAAGAGCCGACCAGACACGTCATCGCGAAATCATTAGATGTTTCACATCAAAAACAAAATATCCTAACTAGACAACTGTTACATTCTTTCTTTCCCTCAGAAAAAAACATAAAAGAAATATCCGGATGGATACACCCCTTAACCCTAAAATTCCCGGCAACCCTTCTAAAAACTCCATGAAGTTGGAACGTGTTACTGAAATAAGTTGTCCAACACAGTAACTCGTTATGGGATCGTGCTTCAGTCAAACGGGTTGTTGCTACCCACGGGTTGCTGTATGGTACCTGTCATGAGAGATCGGATGGATGCAGGTAGCGGAAAAAGGGTCGAATTTTAATGAAATACCTCATTGAATCGCTGAAAAGTATTGAATAACAGGTCAAGTGCGTGTTGGACCATGTACCGACATTGTACGTACAGTACTGCGTACAGACCTCAGATCATAGAAACAAGGAGATATGCCATCATAGCAAATTAGTACGGGAACAACTGTCGCCAGTTTTAGTACATTTTTCAACACAATTACAAGCGCCCCTCGTGAATATAAAGATCTCCCACACATTAAAAATTCCGCACACCCTCAATCTAACACTGTTAACCGTCACTCAACACTAGCACTAAGCTAAAACACTGTATTTATATCATCGATCGTGTTCGGTTCGTCGCCAGCGTGTACTTTTGTACTACGCCCAATTTGGGCAAATTAAAGCATCAAGCTCAATAGCGCCTTGGCACATCTCCCTTGTTTCTTTGATCTGAGGTACAGACTATGTAGAATAGCGGATAATTAAAAAAGTATATATTAACGTACAACCTTGTACATCATCATCAACATTATCATTTCAGCTGAAAGACGTCCACTGCTGCAGATAGGCCTCAAACGTCGCTACATTGATCGGTTCTGTGTTTCCCGCCTCCAGGTCCCCAAGTATGCTAATGCAATTGAAGCATTGGGTGCGACAAGGGCGTTAGGGCACCTAAGGCCCTTTTTGCTATTATTGATTCAAATGAAGCATTCTACCATAGAGTTTCATGTGACAAAAACTCATTTCGATTAATTGATTCTAGAAGGCGTGATAGGTATTTATTGATACGGTTTTGCTATTTCTAATTTATTTTAATGTAAAAACATGTCCGAAATCAGTCAAATCAGTCAGCCTCGTCATCATCTGGCTGAGGCTGATTGTTACCCCAAAAAATAGACTTGAAATAATGAAACCAAACAATTCTTGAAATCCCGGAAATCGTAATTTTCTTTTAATAATGAGTACAAATTATTACTGTGATTTACTTTTGAATGAAAATGATCCTTTTAAGTATCTAACGCTATTATTTATGCCATAAAAACCATTTAAAATATGAACGCCCAAATATTTTTCGGGTTGGGTGATACAGGGGCGGATAACATGTATTCAAAAACAATATTACCTTTAAGTTTCTAACTATTAAAAAAAAAAAAAATACTAGAATCCTATAACTGAATAATGGTACTAATAAATTTAAAAGTCCTTGAGATCTATCTTATTTTATTTAGAAGTTATAATAAATCAAAAATTTTAACTTCAATTATCTCAAAACTCACTTTTCTGTGTAACGCCCTTGTTGCACCCAATGCTTCAATTGTCACAATCGTGTCAGAATAGTCTCTCAATGACATCGTTTTGACCAATGACGAATGTGATAGTCTTACTCTAAGCCAATGACAGCTTAGGTTTTGACCGTTATGGTGTCATTATGACACCATTCTTACACAATCGCAATAGCAGAATTGGGGCCCAGCTATGTTGCTGATCTTAGAGATAAGCTGACATGCCTTGACAGCACGGTTGTCGTAGTGCTAGGCTGCGCGACGTGTCACTGCGCTGGTTTGATTATCGCACGGAACAAATATTTGTTTCGGGTCTAAATGTTTGTGTTTGTAAACGCACCCACGACTAAGGAGAAGTCCTAGTGTGGAGCAACGTTTTTTTTTTAATCTAAAAAGTAAGCCTTATATACCTGCTGGTAACAATTTCTTTTGAAGTGGAAGCAATGATGGGGTTAGATTATTTTGGGCTTGTCTATTGTATTTTTAACGTTCGCAAACGCAATTTCAGCATATTCTGGAAAAATTACATTAGATTTTATCTTGGCGTTGGAAAGTCACTTACTTAATTTAAAATTGTCGGTCTATGACAACGGCTTAAGCTTGCCATACACGAGCCACTTACCCGTACCAAAAATGGCCTCCACAATGCAGACTACATTATTCAAACATTTTGTGAACGCAGCGTGTAGCCGCGATTCACTGCAGAATGTATGAATAATGAAGTGCCCGGCTTGTCTCGCCACTTGTGGCTGTGGTGAATGGCTCGCTTGTAGGCGGCCTTAATTTGTTAAATTAGTCGTTAGACTGGCTGCTAAGTAAGAAAAAAAATCTGTATCCAAAGTGTTAATAGTCAGAATCAAAACAGTTTTTTGAAATACCTATGCTTGGTAAAGAGCCAGGGCCTATCCAAATGTCTGATCTGAATCTGATGGTAATGTTCGTCGGGTCGTTGAAGTCAGGGTTGACCTACCACGATAACCGGTAAATACGTGCATGGTCAGGTCAGGTCCACTCAAATCTGTATGACTCTTTATTCTAAAGGCCATTTCAGAATAACGTACATACATATACCTAAGTAGTTCTTACACAATTTATCTTAATTAAGAATTGTCTGGACATTGCAGTCAGACTGGTGCAGTGATCACTGAACGCAGCAATGGCGCCCGAGTATCTCAACTCGCGCGGCGCTCGCGCGTAAATCGCGCGAGTCGATAATCCCGCTCATTGCAAGCGTTTTACGCGCGAGTAAGGAAACACGTGGCAGCGTCTGGACAGGACATTAGGATTTTCGTAGCGGGCGCATAAATAGAAGTATATTATATTCTCTATTTCTAGACGGGGACGCAGGAAAATATGCGTGGCCGCGTGATCGCCGCCACGTGTCGCGCCCCGTCGCGTGGCGCGGGGCAGTGTGTATGACACCTAACAATTTGCGTTTCAAATAATACACACATCAAAAGTATCTAGGGATCAACATATATTTTTGCAATAACTTTTCTCCTGATTGATATTAATTAAAATTTTCTTTAAGGATTCATCAAATAAAGTGTTTTCGTTTGTCACAGTAACGATAAACCAAGTCACCTTTGCATTAATAAAGAAATTTGCCATTTTCCTAATAAAGGGATTTTTGACATTTGAACCACTAACATTAAAGTTCGAAAAAAAGACTGAAATAACAGTTTTCTTTAAAATTTTATTGGGTAACTTAAACAATTAATAATCCGTGTTTCTACCGCGAACACTAACAACACAAGAACATCGGTTTGGCATACTCAAAATGAGTTCATCCAAATCACGCTGTGGAATGGCCGCCCATGTTCGTTGCAACAACAAAAAAAGGTCTTCTTGCGACTGGATACCCTCCATATTCGGCAGAGCTCTTCTCTGTAGCATATCCCATGCATGCTCAATCGGGTTCAAGTCTGGCGACTGAGCAGGCCAGGGCAGGACATTGATGTTAGCTGCGGCGAGAGTCTGTCTTACAACTCTTGCGGTGTGCGGTCGTGCATTATCATGCATTAACTGAAATAAGGGACCGATTTGCACTTGTAGAGGAACGATGACGTCTGATACAATCGTCTCAGCATAAATTTGAGCGTTGAGGTTGCCTCTGATCCAAATCAACTCAGTTCTTCCGCCGATCCAAATACCCGCCCATACCATGATGGTTCCACCACTATAAGGATGGACTTCCTGGCAGGATTTTAATCGCTGTTGGCGTCCAGGGGTTCTCCAGTGTCGTATACGTCTTGTATCCGGTCTCATACCAAAACGAGACTCATCAGAAAAGCACACGAAACGCCATTGTTCTTCTGCCCAATTTCTGTGTTCAAGAGCCCATTGATATCGAATCCTACGATTGTGCATTGCTATAGGTGGTACCCGTAGCGGTCTTCGGGAATGAAGGTTCACTTCATGCAAGCGGTTTCTGACTGTTTGGTCGCTAATTAAGTTCCCTGAAGAGTGATGAAGCCTCACGGCTAACATCATGGCGGTTATTGTTGGAGCTCTTCGAGTTAAGATTTGAATGTATCGGTCTTGTCTCCGTGTGGTGCAGCGATACCGTCCTCCATGGCGCTCAGCCACGGTACCAGTGCTTCGGTAACGTGTCCAAAGTCGACTGATAACACTCTGACTTGTATTCAGAGCTAAAGCTACAGTACGTTGCCGGGAACCAGCTTCTATCATTCCCACGGCTCTGAGCATTTCTTCCCTGCTTAAATGACGTCGCCGCTCCATAATAACGTTGGTTTTAATCAGTAGTAGGGAAACAGTAGCACTAATAATGTCTTCAATGCGTTGTATGTTTTTATAGGGAAAATATTGACAGCTTATTTTCATCTTTTACTCGAATTTGATTGAGAGTTCCTGATTCAAATTATGAAATGCACCAAAAAGGATCCATATAAATTTATAAAATCATAAATTTATTACAAAGCCACATCTCAATCTCAAGAAATCCGCATAAAAATGCTTGATCCCTAGACACTTTTGATGTGTGTACTTATATTGATTTCTACGAAAACACCCAATGAGATCAAAACATCGTAATAAACCTTCAAAATGAAAACAAGCTCACATTTCACTTAACCAAAAACTTCACAATCAACCCACGTTACAACTTACCTTTTTTAAAATTGCAAACACGCTTACGTCACCCGCATTAACCCACACGCTGCGACGCTAAGTCTGCGGCCACATAAAAATGGGTTCTCTCTTTCCGTAACAGCAAGGGAAACTGCGGCCCGAGTGTTGCCAATAAAAGCTGATAAAACCGGATACTGGGCAACATTTCGCGCAAACACAACGCAGCGTTTGCAGGGTTATGAGTATGACGTAAGCCCGGACCGAAGTAGGGCTTGCGCTGGTTGGAATTTTGAACGAGTTTTTCAGAATGATTTTAATTTCTGATGTGGGCCACAAACTTTTGCATGTATAATATTAAAGACTAAGTTCACCGACAAGATAGCAGTCCGATAAATTTAAAACGGCCAACCTGAGTTTTTGAATAGAAAAAGACGTTACTGATTTCAATTTAAAGGACTGTTATCTTGTCGGTGAACTTGACCCTAAGCGTGATGGAAGAACTCGCAATAGTACAAGCTCGTTTACGAAGCCAACCTTAGCTTCAAGCTGAAATTGAAATAACTGCAAAATTCTTGCCCACAATAACCATTTGACACATAGTTTTATACATATATGCGGTCAGTTATTAGTTTAATTCAACCATTATTTAATTCGCAAAACTGCACAGCACCGCAAAATCAATGAACGAATGACTGAACTGAAACAATGAACACGGTAATTTGTGATCCGAATTGCGAATTTTGCAATAATATCTATTTTTATTATTATGACGTGTCTGATTCATTATTATTCCAATTTAAAATAATGCACAGGTCATCATGAAAGATGTGACAATTAACAACATATTTGTTGCTTGTTTTATACATATATATAATGATTTATGTTAATAGTTAGTAGACTATAGTCTAATTTTTATTCAAATAATTCGTAAAATTACTGATATTTTTTTTTTTTTTGCTATCATGATATCAATGTTATTAATTTCGTGTACATTCAGATACAAAATTATTTGTTACATTTGAGATTTTTTTTTTATAATAGTGTTACAATGATGTATATTAAATAGAGTATATTATGTCACGGTGTATTAACCCGTCAAACCCCAGCTAATGACACACAATAGATAAACAATGGTTTCTGACTCACAATGGTTAATGACGTTAATTTTTCGTAGATAAGTTAGAGAGGGTTGAATTCAGTTTAGGTTTAGGTTGGGTTTGTTTTTGTTGCCGTTTGATTACCTTGTGTTTACTTTCACTACTAAATAGCCCAACAGTTAAGCGCGGACTGGCTAAAATAGATATAAATTAATTTATTTCTCTTACAAACATTTTACTAGCGGAAGCTAGCTATTACTAGCGAAGCCACGGGCGCACGCCCGCGTTTTCGGGGATAAAAGGTAACCTATGTGTTATTCTGATGTTAAAGCTATATTACTGTAAAGTTTCATCAAAATCCGTTCAGCAGTTTTTGCGTGAAAGAGTAACAAACATCCATCTATACCTCAGATCATAGAAACAAGGGAGATGTGCCAAGGCGCTATCGAGCTTGATGCCTGATCTTGAGCAAATTGCTCATACTAAAAACGTACGCGCTGGCGACGAACCGAACACGATCGATGGTATAAATACAGTGTTTTAGTTTAATGCTAGTGTTGAGTGACGATTAACAGTGTTAGATTGAGGGTGTGCGGAATGTTTAATGCGTGGGAGACCTTTTTATTCACAAGGAGCGCTTAATTATGCGCGTAATTGTGTCGAAAAATGTACTAAAAGTGGCATCAGTTGTTCTCGTACTAATTTGCTATGATGGCATATCTCCTTGTTCCTATGATCTGAGATCTATACACACAACCTCACAAACTTTCGCATTTATAATATTAGTAGGATTAGCTTTAATAAGGGTGTAAAGACAGTTACAATCTGGGTGTCTTCAAGTAAAGAAAGAAAAAAAGTGTTCCCCGATAGTTAATCTACATAATCTGCGTGTCTTCAAGTCGCGACCGCGAGTGAATTGGGCCATGTGTGACGCCGTTACGAAAGAAAGAAAGAAAAATTATTTATTGAACTCGCACAACAGGAATGTACATGTACATATAATAGAAAAAAATACAAAAAAAAACTTTAAAAAAAGTAAAAATATAAAAATAAAAACAGTTTAAAAAAATAAAAATAAAAGTAAAACCTGATGCGAGGCCAAAAGGCCACTCAGCGCTGGTATTCTGATACGCCAAACGCCCCTACGTGTGTCCATTACCAAATACCATTTAGTACTGGAAGTTTTCTATCACAAATGTTTGTAAGAATGTATGCCATGCAAGCCTAATACATGCGTTTTCTCGATTAGGAGTCTCGACTACTGTTGGGTGCTCGAAATTTTGCAAGTAACGTATAGCCAAAAAAATAGACTGTCAGTATTCTTCCAAAATAAAACTTTTTACAAATCTATAGTCCCGGCGCGTGCAGTGCATATAGGCAAGTAGGCAGTGACTACCTCTTAAGGTTCAATAAGACCATTTTAACTATTACTACATCAATATGACATCATTATATATCAATAATTAGTCATGATTTATATATTTTATTTATGTAGTAACAGTTAAAATAGTTTTATTGAATCATATGAGGTACGCACTGCCTACTTGCCTATATGCACTGCACGCCACTGCTATAGTCATCAACTGGCAATCGAAACTAAATCCCCAATATTCACATTCAGGCTGACAATCGAGTAGGCTTATCACATCCATTCGTGTTCGACCATCAAATACGGAATAAAGCGATAACGTACAAACCAGCTTTAAAAAGGTTTTAATTTCATCATTTTTTTCATTTTTTTTTAAAAAAACGTTGCCCCTCACTAGGATTTCTCCTGTATCGTGGGTGCGTTTACAAACACAAATTTCACATACACAAACAGCCAGACCTATGTGCAATCCGGGAATCGAACCCGCGACACGTTGCGCAGCAGCCAATCTCTCAGCCGCTGCGACAACCGTGCGGTCAATTAAAATTGGTTTTATTTGTCATAATATTTTATTGGAAAACTTAATTCTTTCTTATTTGTTAATAGGCTTGCGTTTGACCGGCATCTCGCCTGATATTGAGCGATGATGCGGTCTACGATGGAGCACGCTTGCCTAGAAGAAATCAATTTACTCACGACCTTGAAGACACCCAGATTGTAACAATAACAATCGGGGAACATACCCAGGCAGAGCATTCCACTGTTTGGCGGTTCTCACAATGAAAATGGAATCAAAGCGCTTCGTTCGAGTTTATGGTGAACCGATGAAACGATGTCGGGGTTTTCCGTACTTATGACCATCCGACAGAAAAAAAGGCAGGAGGGAATTCGATCATGCGAATCCGAAACACACTCTCCAAAATATATCCGATAATAACTCTCTTTTTAGGGCTTTGCCGTAGACCAGCCGTTCCCCGCGGATTCAGCCCCGTTGCTCGGCTCCTAAGGGTCATAGCGTAATGTTAAATAGCCTATACTATTTCTCATGAATTTGGCTATCATATATAAAAAAAAATTGCAAATCCGACTGGTAGTTCCAGAGATTAGCCCGTTCAAACAAATAAACTCATCAGTTTTATAATATTAGTATAGATTTGTGCTTCTGACACTGGCGGGGCTCAAACCCGTGACCGCCGTACCGTGGCATTTTAAAATCCCTTAGATCTTTATGGTGTTATTCATATTACAATTATTCTGATTTCTGGCACAAAACCTGTGTATTTATCGGCTTATATGTCAATTACAATTATTCGCATCAAAAAATCATTACGCCATTTCAGCATTGCAATCGGCTAAAAATATCTAACAATTCTAAAGGCTTATCACACTCCAATTTCGTCCGGTCGGTTATGGAATGCCGTGATAACGTGCAAAATTGCCTTAAGCGGTTTTGTTTTTTTAAAAAAGCTTTGTATCCGGTTAGGGAGAGGTCAGATATTACAAAAGGGACATCTGTGTATCCCACCATCCCTTTTTGGTGACCATATCCTGTTTGAAAATAGCTGTTGATGATGGGAGCGATTTTGTGGGTTTGTATTACGAACAACGATGAAATGTGTATGTACTAGAGGGATTCATTTATAGGACTACTGGGACTTAGGCCTCCTCTCTGTGAGAGTAGGCCGTTTTGGTGCCTCCCACCATCCCGCGGCGAATACGCACCGCCTACTTTTCAAAGTCACGTGCGTATTAGAAATTAATTATAGCTTGTTATAACGATGAACAAAAACATCGTGAGGAAACCTGCATGCCTAAGAGTTCTCCATAAAGTTCTTGAAGGTGTTTGAAGTCTGCCAACCCACACTTGGCTAGCGTGGTGGAACTATGGCCTATCTTATCTCATTCTGAAAGGAGACCCGTGCCCAGCAGTGAGACAGTTTTTAAACAGGGCTGATATTATAAGTCTTGTCGAGTAAACGAACTTTTCAATGAACATTACGAATGAAACAATGGCTCTTGTTGATTGTCAAAATAAAAACAATTTTCACTGCAAGAGCTTCATAATATGCTTCCCGTTAGTATCTCCAAGAAGTTTTCCAGACAGGAAAAAAGTTATAAATGTGCAAATCTATTCTGTATTGTGGCACAGCATTTCTGCTCCATAAATCAAGTCACTTCACGTACACACATCAGTAGATGGCACCGATAGTCCGCCATTCAATGCTCGACAACTCCCGCAAGATTTATCGGAGTCCGATAAATCCCTGTCTCCGTGAGTGTAATAGCTCCTTTTAAATCCAACTTCGGCTTTGAAATACGTTAAATTTTATTTATTTAAAGACTAGATTTCCGCCCCCGACTCCGTCCGCGTGTACTATTGTAGTAGACTATTTTAAATGACCTCCTTAGTGTAGCGTGGCTAGTACTACGAAGAGGTCAAGCTATATCTCTGGGTCATCCCATCGGAATTTGATGAAATATAGCTTAGATTTTATGTTGGACACCAAGGAACAAAACTGAAAATAACATCAAAATTCGTTCAGTACTTTTTGCGTAATACGCGCACAAACAGACAATTTAAAAAATATTGTTTTTAACATGGTTAGTTTAAAATTCTCAAAAATACACATTGATATTCCATATTTTAGTGAACCACAAACTCACACTCATAGTCCATATTTCGTAACTTTCCTCATACTATTGTCAGCGGCCATAATCTTGTTCCAACTGTCCATAACATGTTTACACACAAGAAACACGCATGTCAGTACGCCCTTTATTACCTAATTATGCTTATTCAGAGCATTATTTACGTTTTTCTACTGCCAGGCTGTCTTGGAGACGAGGATTATCATAATAGGCCTTATGTATTGTGAGGGTTCTCGGAAATATGAAGACTTGAGCTTTGTAAGTTGTTTGAGTAGTATTAACCTACTTTGTTGGACAAGGAAGTTTGTGAGTTTTTCATTGAATTTTATTTGGTTGAAGGCCTCGTTAGCTTTGTGGTCGTAAGCTCGACTGCTAAGAATCCTAGGTTCGATCCCCGGATCGGGAAGTGTTATTGGATTTGCCATTGGGACATTTTCAGAAGCAGCTATGTCATGTAACATAAACTCCGTTCGATCCCAAAGGTGGCCAATATGCTCATCATTATGAACAACTTTTACTATGGTAGGTACCAACGCTGAATACGCAAAATAAAATCAGCTGTTTCTGTTTCATACATTCGTGTTCAGCAGTTCGTGATTTTTTTGAAAATATACATGAATTCCTTCTAAATTAAACAACAGACATATTTAATAGTTTTCGACATTCGGTAATAAACATAAATACTACTATACACACCAAGTTTACATTTCCATAATAGCGTATCTTTATTTTAACCACAACACACCATTCAAAGAACGAAATATTTTAAAAGGCACAAGAAAACCGCAATATTTCTTCTACGGAATTTAAAAGACAAACTAAATTAGCGAGGACCTCTGTTAGGTCGACGGAACCCCAATAAATAGAGAGGAGCTTTAGGTCCGAGGGTACGGAATAAAGTAAATGTACAGTGAAGTGGAGTCTGAAGGGACCAACTGATAGGTTAGTGATGTGCTGTAAGCATCCCGGGATTTGGGAAATTTAAAATATTTTTTTATGAAAAATATCTATAATTTTTTTTTGTGAAACTACACAATGACGACATCCCAGAACAACAACCTGATCTGGACGTGGTACATCTGACTAATTGCCAACTAAGAAGCCAAAATAAGCAAGAATAGTATGGAGTACCTACGTACGTTATTTTACATCGTGCGAGAAAATAGAGTTCTGGGGCAATAGCTGATCGATATAAATACATTACGTGACAGGATCAAACATGACAACCCCAACACTGAAATCAAAAGGAATAAAAACGAAAAGAACATTAGCGCCCATAAAAATATCATTGAAAATAAAAGAGACTAACTTCACTTTAAAAGTTAGCTCAATACACATTAAAATCAAATGCCTTTAAAAATCTCGCCTGCTATTCGCTAACTGCACAGCAGCAATAGCATGTTAAAAGTATTAAACATCGTAGAAACATAGTTGATAAAATTTTATGGTATTTCTATTAGACTAGCTTTTACGTGCGGTATTGTCGTTGCCAGCGTGGTCAGAAAATAGCCGTTTTTACTTTGACTTGAGACACTAAAATTATAGTCGCTACTCAGCGTGTTTTGGTCGCCATCACATGCAATGTATGATAAGTTAATCCTAAAAATCCAGCCTACCTACCAGTTTATGAGCTCATTTATTTCGATAATACTTAGTTTCAAAGATAATTCTCGACAAAAAAAATCACTCACAAACTTTTCTCTTTATTATAATTTGTCGCCATAATATTATGAAGTTCTCGGCTAAAAAAAGGACCGCCTTTTTCGATGAGTGTCGTCAAAGACATGTAAGATAAATAAGATGAATAGAATCTGCAGCTTCCTCAAGCTATACAAACCAAACTGATATCTCCAATATGCAAGAAAAACTTGAAGCCACCATCCTTGACCGCCATCTTTGAGGCCATTTACAAAAAACAGCCCGACATAGTAACATTTTGTAAAAAAAAAAAAAAAAAAACCAACCGAATGCAGAACCTCCTCCTTTTTGGAAGTCGGTTAATAAAGACAATACACACGTACGTGTTATCGTTCCTCGAGTATTTTCTTTTTGTATTTCTTCTCGCACGTTTGGCTATAACAATATTAATTCCTGTCGTGTCAGTAAATATTTCTGCCAGATAATATGAGACATTCGTATCTACAGCGAGCGTGCCAATTACAATGTTTCTTAACATAAAGTAAAGTTTGGTACATATAGTAACAGGTTTCTTGAAAAAAACCGAACAAGTGCTAGTATGCCTCGCGCCCTAAGGGTTCCGAAATATGATCATAGATGGCGCTACTGCATACTTCCTATGGCGCCATCTATGAGCAGATGGCTCCACTTATGGTCCGGTGACTGACGGCGGACAACAAAGTGATCCTATAAGGGTTCCGTTTTTCCTTTTGAGGTACGGAACCCTAAAAAAGTAATTAACTAATATTTGATAGGATGTTAATAATACAAACACTTTAAAAAAAACAGTTGACAAGAATGCGATTTGCATACAGCCCACACAACGCTCCTGCCTGCCAGGCGAAAGTATGCGCTCCACACGAAGTCTGTGTGCTTGTCAGTAATGTATTGTGTCATGCCATGCGGGTTTTGCGACGCTTGAAACTTTAGCTCCACGTCTCCATATCCTTATTACATACAAATGTATTACATGTAATTACATTGCACTCGTCGAGACAAACTTCCAAAGTATTATGTGCTAGAACTTATAGCATAGCTACGTGGCGGAAGAAATAGAAATGATGAGTATTTTCACGATATTTTATAAGAAAGATTGTAAAAAAAATATCCTAAATATAAAGGTATCAGGAATGAAGATATTTCCATGACATAAAACTAGGTACGGGGAAAATGAACTAGGAATCTCGCAACGCGCTAACGAGTACCTCACATTTTCCACAAAAACCTTTGAGGCGGAGGATTGAAGCGTATACTCGTACATATCAAAGCGAAAACATTGAAATTAAATGCAGACGACCCGTTGCTATATTGGAAAACATGCAGTGATTCTTGGAAACTTCACGTAAAATAAAATGAAAAAATCCCGAATAATCGGCCTTTAATGTTCCCACTACTGGGACACAGGCCTCCTCTGTGAGATGGAGTAGGCCGTAGTCCACCACGATCACTTGCCTCACTTCGGAGCGGTGTCGGTTTTTCCTGCGCAAATCAAAGGCGCTCGCGTGCTCTCGGACAATAGTGTTCACATGTTTGTCCGCGCGCTAATAATGCGGTTGACGCCAAACTTGCCGGACGTCTAGACAGTAGCGCTTGCCTTGTATCAATTTGTCTAGGCTCGCGTTGGTCTAAGCTCGGCCAACATTTATTGCAGGCTTTACAATGTCTATATTTCAATTTCTCTTTAGTATAAAATAAAACAGTTATTCACATTTAGCCAAAACTCACAGTAACATTTTAATGATGAAGTCTTACGTTTTTTACTCTTTTGATTATTCAGCACTTTTATTTTATCTTTTACAAAAATAAGACTTCACGCAAATCCCGGGACTTAGTGACGTGTCGCAACCCTATTTATGGGAGGGACTTGCCGCCTTGAGGCCTTACTATTTCCATTCAAGACTGGGATATTGGACTGCATTTTATTTGAGGTTTTTTTGGAAAGGGTGGTTTTAAATTGTTTTAAAGAAATATATATTATGTACCTAGGTCTAGGTATATCTACTTGTTCCGTTTGGATGATAATAATGTACGAGTACGTTTGGCAGAGATGACCGGTTTATTGGTGAATTTCCGGATTGATTTTTCGTGTCTGTTTGTCTGCTTAGTTCTTCTAAATTAAGTAATGAATTTTAATGCAGTTTTCACCACTATTTAAAGAATTTATTCCGAAAGGTTTATGTATATAACACGTTAATATTTGACTTATCTAAAGCACAGAAATCTCGATGTTTTGACATGTCGCCACATCAGTAGATTGCACCAGGGCGAAGCAGGGATGGGACGCTAGTTTAATTAGATACATAGTAGTCGATGTCGCCACATCAGTAGATTGCACCAGGGCGAAGCAGGGGTGGGTCGCTAGTTTAATTAGATACATAGTAGTCGATGTCGCCACATCAGTAGATTGCACCAGGGCGAAGCAGGGGTGGGTCGCCAGTTTAATTACATAGTAGTCGAATATATTAAGCGTGCTGTGTAATGTTTTCCCGGGATCAATTTAGAGTTGTATCATTATTTGTTTTTCTTTACAACCAGAATTAACGAATTATACGGTGCTCCATATTTATACGCCCAACAAAAGCATAGAATTAACATTTAAAAGGCTAATTAGTGTAACAAAACCATCGGAAATACAATAGCGAACCGATTAAAATATCAACTTCCAAATTATTGCTTCCTTATTACAAGGTAATAAGGTTCATTTTTGGCCGTTTTTTATGGAATAATGGATACACCGCCTTATCATAAAGTAATAAAGTTTATTTTCGAACGGTTTTTTACAGGAAGAATTTTTTGGATGAAAATTCGGGAAAAATCTCTTATATTTCTTCGTAATGAAAACTTGGCTGTTGACGTTTGTAACTGTTTCGTCAGATTAAAGTGATTGTGTGCGAAGATTATTAATCAACGACATCGTTTTTAATTTCCCTGCTGATTTGAATTACTCTCCATCCCACTGCTGGGCTAAAGTTTTCCCCAAAAACTGGATTGTAAAAAAAAAACTTGCGGATCGAAAAAATAATTCGCTTTTAATTTGTTTCTGTGCAGTTTTTTGCAACATAATTTAGTCCTTTTTAGAATTCCGTAGCCAAATAGCAAAAACGGTATGATTTTCTTTTACTTTATGATTTTCTCTCCCCGGTCCCATCCTTTTCATCTGTCCGTGTGTATGTCACAGGTAATATTATGCGCTTCTAAAGTCATAACCTGTTCTTTTTTCTATTTTGAGTGACATAAACAATTCATACACATCCATTTGCCATTCAAGAGTTCCGTTCTCTATCTCCGAATGTCTTCATCAGATCTTCTTATTAAATAGGACAAACTAGACAGTTTACTATAAAGACTATCATCGAAATCGGTCTAGATTTTCGAGATATTTGTACATTAAAAGACAGTCAACTAATAGATCACTTCTTCCTATTATTCCTTCTTCCTATTAAAGGTCGGCTAAAATCTAAAAAAGTCGAATCGTTTCGCAATTAAAATTTTATAAACTTCTAAAACTTTAATATCTCTTTTCGACCACCTTCAACCATTAAACTGGCTTCCTCAATTGCCACGTTTCACCTAGTTTTCCAGTTAGTAATTAGTAAGCTTTAGAAATTAGGGACCTACCTAACTTATTTTTATTTTTCCTAGAAAGACGTGCTAAGTTAACTAAGTTAATAGACCTTGCTAATGAACTTCTCACAGCTTGAACTAAGTCAATTATTTAACTATAATGAAGAGAAAAAGTTTAAGCCTGTGTACCTACTTATAAAAGCTTAGCTTGGCACGGTTCGCCAGAGATCACAGGTTCAAATCCTGCTCGCGACATTCGATTTTTGAGAATCTCTTAAATATTTAATAACTTATGAGAAGCATAACATGGCTTTGACATGTTTCAAATTCACAAAAAATATACATTTATAATGTATAAATGGTGATATCGCATCGATGTTCTATAACTGCAAAGATATAGGCATTGAGTTGGAGTCTGTAATGGTTTCCGATAGATGTCGCCAACGCTCATAAGAAGCGTTGCAAAGGGATCTCAAACTTCGAGTTGACCGAGCAGGTCGCGGTAGCTTAGTTGAAAAAAGCGTTGGCACGGTTCGCCAGAAATCGCAGGTTCAAATCCCGCGCGCGACATTCGATTTTTGAGAATCTCTTAAATATTTAATAAATTAAAAGCTTAGAGCTTTTAACCTTTGGATTTGGCAAAGTCGGGCAAACCCCTCTACCAAAGTACTTATACTAGATTTAACCGACAGCTACCGTGCATGAATTTAAAGCTAATTCATGCACGATAGCTGTCATTTTGTATTTTCATTTCGAAAATGGTTCAATTGTGTAGTTTCCTGTTGCAAAAGACGGTCTGCCTGGAATTTCCTAACACATGTATAAATATTATGCACCAACATGTGCACCAATATGCACCAAACTCAGTCGGCTGCTAACAGTTTGCCTACTGGGGACACAGCCTTATAGACGAAAATAACTCGTACGCAAACTGAATCACCGCAAAACCGCATCTACCAATGAGTTCCACATTCAAGCACGTTGCTAACTTTCATTAACTTTTTAATCTTTCACAGCACGATCGCATCGCCGATATTAAAAATTTTCCAACGAGATAATTTAATTTTAAAACGCTGATACTGTACCTACTGTGTTATTCATTATACTTAGCGGTTAAACGAACGGATTGTTATGCGGTTAAAAGATACTTTGTTAGCAAAGTTTTTTGCTGTAGGATGGTAGAAGTTTTAATAGGAGCATTTTTTTTCAGTTTTGTATAGCTGTCGGAATTTATCTTGAGCTTGTCGCGGAGTGCCTCCCTCCTCTGACCTCTCAAGCCTCGGCTAGCTATGAGAGGGAGCCTCCACAGACACAAATCTTGATGAAATAAAACAGCAGCAGGATGGTTGAAGGGGTATATTGCGACGTAAATCGTTTATTGCACTTTACAACACTGATACAAAACTGGTATAAAAATAACTGTTACAAAAGACGTTTGCTTATAGCATTGAGCACTTTATAAATTGGTAATATTATAACAGAACAGCGGTTCGGCGGTCCTCAAGTGATGTCGTCGGAGACCAGACAAAGAGTGACGAAATAAATGCATAAAAATATGAGATGTACTAATTTTGAAATTTGAAGTTCAAATCTGGAAGAATGGAGTGGATGAAGTGGCCAGTAATGAAAGACTGCCAGCACTAAATGATGAATGAAGGATGACTCCGTCACAAGCTCTTGGCGGGGTGATGGGAGTTTGTGTGCGTGTCATATTGTCTGAGGAGTCAGGTACAAAATCGCTTAAAGTAATTCAGGATCAGAGCTCAAGATTCGTGTCGGTTATTGTACTGTTCTGGCTTTTTTGTCGCACAAAATCTACAGAAAGATGACTCCGCTACTCTTGCGATAAAGCAAAAAATCGTAATTCAACTCGCACAGCCCTGCGTGCCTAACATTATATTAATTTACAAAGTCTCTTTCTATCGCGTAACTTTATCTCTTCTGTACCCCTATCATGAGTTTTTTTGACGTGTAGTATCGTTATCGTAAGCATATTTTGAATTTAAAATACAGCAGTCCTGGAACATTTTCATAAAATTTTATATATATTGCATATTTTAAAAAATACAGAGAAATTAATTAAGTATTTAATTTATATAAATATTGTGTAACAAATGTGTATTTTCAATTCAAAATATGCTTACGTTAACGATACTACACGTCAAAAAAAACTTATGATCGGGGTACTGACCGCACGACAGCAGACCGACACCAAACGTCTAAGTTGAAATAAACCTTACCCCTTACTCTCAATTATCTACACACAGAAACAGATATTCCATGAAAAAAAAAGCAACTCAAGACTAACGCAAAGGGTACACGCTAGGGATCCGATCGTAAAATCAGAAACGCTGACCGCCCGCACTGCACTGCGACAGAGTTTTTATTTTTAGGGTCCCGTTATTGTATTGGCAAAACGATTGTTACTGAGAATGGGAATTTTTTGATGACGTTGGCGAGTCAGCGGTTTGTGCAAATGTTATATGGGTAGGCATTTCTACATCAGGAGTTCAGGACACGAATTATAATATTAAATTGATGGCACAGTTGATGCAGTGGCTATAGGGTTACCAAATCTTTTTTTAACTTTAATTAGTATTTTTAATTAGTCTAGGTCCAGTTGAAAACCAGCGCCAGGCACTAGTGGTCTGGCATTTATGCTGAACTGGACCTATTTGGCAAAGCCGCTAGGCACACAGCAGCTACTTTAATTTTAAGACCTTGTATTTTATTTTTTATTAATTTTTTGTCTGTGTCTATCTGTTGTGCCAAATAAATGTTTTTTCTTTCTTTCTTTCTTTCTTTCTAGTATTTTCAAGGATCTTACTTGTAAAACCATAGTAGAAGGCGGAAAAAAAATGTATTTATACATACTTACTAACATTTTACTTTTAAAGGAATATTTTTTACTGTTTTGAGCCTTTTTTTAATTCCGTATTTTACTTGTTACTTCAATATTTTGAAACGAATAAATAATGCTGCTTAATTTTTTATCCGACTACAGCATAGCAGTCACAGACCCGCGTAGTAGATTACGTTTCACTCTCTTTCATAAAGAGGATACCTGAGTTGCAACCGTGGAAACATGATTATGACATGAGTATGTTATGAAACAATTTTTGTATCTAACTATTGTAAGTATAATTATTGTTTTGACACAAGTTGCTAAACATGTATCGGAACTTGTGTCGTAGTGTGGTGGAGCTTTAAACACAATCACCCTTACCACAAAAAAGATAAACACGTGTTAAACGCGAATGTTACCAAAAATAATACACACTTGTTTTTGACAAGTTAGTGCTAAAACAAGTGCGAATTATTTTTGTTAGCATTCGTGTTGAACACGTGTTTATCTTTTTTGTGGTACGGCCGTGTCGGCCATATTAGTCAACCAGGCTTTCGTAGTTAGTATTCATTAGAGCTCCGTTCGATAATGATCTGTAAACTAGATTATGATTTGTGATTCCACTGCTGATTATACGTTCCTGCAGTTTCGTAATGATAAGAAATTCTGTTGTAATCTATGTATTAAAATGAAGAAAAACAATTTTTCTTCTTTCTTTCTAAATTTAGCTGTGCCCTTACCGGGTTTCATATTGGAACCATATCCACTCCTTGTAACAACCATGTATGTACACATGAATGCAATAAAGAATTTGAATTTGAACTTATTTCATGAGCTACTAATTAGGTAGGTACTACTTAATGAACCTACAAAATAAGTCATCCAATAAGTCATCCAGAAACCAAAACGATTTTATTTACGAAAATAAAATTGGCCTACTGATTATAATTTCTTGTAAAAAAACTTTATTTTATAGGCCTAAATCATCGATCCAACCTGTCGATGAATAATATAATGTTGTAGTACCTATCATTTTACTACAGAACAATGCTACAGAACCCGTTCAACCAAAGAGCTTCACACTTGATTCAACCTTTTTTATTTTGTCAACTATCACTGCCAAACTTTTGAAGCTGGAAACATTCTGCTGTACCCCAGAGGGTAGGCAGAGTTCCTGGCCGTCAGTACAAAGACACGTTGACGATACGTGAAAGTTTTATGTGATGGATTAACCCGCGCCGCGGCTCCGCTTGGAAACTACGAAAAATTTTTGAGTGAGGATGGAAAGTAGGGACGCATTCGATAGGTACCGATAGGGACGTATTTTGGAATTTAGCGCCCTGGGCGCTTGTGACTTAGCCTCCCCAGTTCCCATTTTCTAATGGCCATGTCGCAGCCGAATTGTAGAATTCGCCGTATTAAATAATGGCTAATAGAGACAGAGAGAGAGAGAAAGTCGCATGGAGGGGCATAACGCTTTTTCCTTATGTGACGATTTTTACCAGTCAAATATACCGCAAGCCGCATTAAGGAACTTCGTTCCAAGAAAACTTAATATAATATTTAACAACATAAATATGGCTTTAAAAGTAACTTTCTCGGTTTCAAACAACACACATCCTAACTAAAGAAAAGCCTTATCCACGCCACTAATATTTTATCAGTACAGTCACAAACAAAACCTCTTTAACCTGACCTCCCATTTCGAGCATTTCGCTCCTAACTGCGGGTCTAATAAAATGGAGGTTTTAAATCCGGATCAAACTGGATTTTGGGAGCCGGTTAAGATAAACCCGGTGTTATCTTTGCTTAATAGTAATGGGTTCAAAGATAGAGATTTGAATTTTAATTTATTGTTCCCCATGAGTTTAGGCTTATGAAAATTGTGGTGAGAAAGGCTGGTTATAACGTTACATTTTAGAACGACTTTTGGGCCCGAATGTCCGAATGCGCGATTGCTTATTACTGTAGGAGGAGGGAAAGAAGGAATAGGACCTGAAGGAAGGAAGGAAGACGGGTGCCTTCATTTGGAACTGCAGCCTAATAGCGCAACACAATTTCTTTCGCCATGGCTTTCAATTCTACAGTTCAAAAACATCCATTGCGGCGTTGAGATAGGGAGATAGAGATACGGGAGCACGGATCAACAATCATACGGCGTAATGAATGTCAAAAACAATGCCATGGTGATAGCAATTGAGTTACGCAATTAGAGTGTTGGTCAGATCAATCCATCATGGCGATGCGTTGATCCCTCAGATCATAGAAACAAGGAGATGTGCCAAGGCGCTATCGAGCTTGATGCCTGATCTTGAGCAAATTGCTCATATTAAAAACGTACGTGCTGGCGACGAACCGAACACGATCGATGGTATAAATACAGTGTTTTAGTTTAGTGCTAGTGTTGAGTGACGATTAACAGTGTTAGATTGAGGGTGTGCGGAATGTTCAATGCGTGGGAGATCTTTTTATTCACAAGGAGCGCTTAATTATGCGCATAATTGTGTCGAAAAATGTACTAAAAGTGGCATCAGTTGTTCCCGTACTAATTTGCTATGACTCCTTGTTTCTATAATCTGAGGTTGATCCATTCTAGTACCTATGTAAATGGTTGAGTAATATTACGATTAACAAAATTTATAGCTAGTAACATTAAAAGGACACGGACGAAAAGTCTGTGGTATCTTGAGCAATTATCATCTGCCTAGCCTTCCAATCACGTTTCAACCCCAAGTTTACAGATCCGAATTTATTGCTAATCGTCGCTGCGCCTACAAAAATCGTTATGTGTTGTATAATAAATGTTTTGATGCAATTTTAATCCTTATTTCATTCGGATTTGTATCAAAAACCAACAATCGAAACAAAACAGCGATTTTTGTAGGCGTAGCGACAAATAAGGTCTAGTCCCTTGTTTGATATTCAATCACACTGTATAAATTAAAATAAATAGCATCCAAAGATACAAACAAAAAGTCATTCAGATAAAGACCTTTCAGACGGGCGGACGGGAGCCGTCGACGTTAAAGTGCAAATTGCGATCCGCTCCCGTTTCCTAATTGTTCCGTCAAGTATCCAGTTAGGCGATTCTCTAGGATAAGACAAACGCACTGCAAGATTTTGTAACTAACGTGAGAGTTGCTTGCAGTATTTTTATTTAATTTAAAATTATTGATTCATTTTAATTCACATTATTTTTGAAATTGGTAGGTAAGTATTTACATAAAATAAAATTATTAAGTACATGCAAACAGTTGTAATTAAATTAAATATACGCACAATCATTTATAATTTATTAGAATTATACCTGTAATGTCAAATGATTTTAAATGTTTCTTCACAATTCACATTGTGTTTGAAATTGTACTTACATAAAATAAAATTATTACGTATTAGTTGTAATTAAATTAAATAGGTACGCACGTCGCACAATGATAGTACTTATAAATAAAATTTATTTGAAATGTCAAATGATTTTAAGTTTTAATTAATGTCACTAACAAGTTGTAACGTAGGTGCTTGGTAGTTTGTTTGCAAAGTAATTGTATATTTAATTATCAGTTTATGTTAATGAATATTTTTTTCCATTGAGCTAAAAATATCAGCCAGTAACTGTTGGGGTTACTGCAAAGCAAAGGATTTTGTATATAGAGATGGAACAAAAATTCGTTAAAATAACAGAGGCAAAGATTTGTGCTTATTAATTTATCGTATTAAAAGATTTTTAGACATTCTTGGATTAATTTCTACATAACACATTTATCATGCAAACTATGACGACAACATCTTCTAAAAGTTTTTTTAATACGAGTAGTAGGTAAGTATGTGTATGTCATGTGAAAAAATGTGAAAGTTAATGTAATGAAAAATATTCATTTGGACACAGCACAGACACGAACGTAATATTATAAGTGAAACAAAAACAAGGGAAAAAAAAGAATTCTACCGTATTTACTAATAAAGTCGCTCGTGTATTCCCAGCCTTTATGGGCTGAATAAGTAATGCTGCAAAGGAAAGTACGCGATTATAAAACAGCAATACTCAGATGTAGCATAAGAATAATAAATTATACGCGTGTAGAGTGGAATCTCCTTTGTGCGTTCCCAAAATGCCGCGTTATAAACAGCTACTTCCCTTCCAACCCTCAACACTCCGCTGTCGCCATATGGATGCTACCCTCAGATCATAGAAACAAAGAGATATACCATCATAGCAAATTAGTACCGGAACAATTACTGATGCCACTTTAAGGAGGTAAATTTTTCGACACAATTACAAGGGCTCTTTGTGAATAAAAAGATCTCCCACACATTAAAAATTCCGCACACCCTCAATATAACACTGTTAATCGTCACTCAACACTAGCACTAAACTAAAACACTGTATGTAGGTACTATGTATATCATCGATCGTGTTCGGTTCGTCCCCAGCGTGTACGTTTTTATTACGACTAATTTGGTCAAACTAAAGCGTCAAGCTCAATAGCGCCTTGGCACATCTCCCTTGTTTCTATGATCTGAGATGCTACCAAAGCTATCTACACTTGCATGCAATATAATCGTCCCACTACCTATGTTTTCGGATCTGAACAGAATAGGATAGGGCTAGGACTCCAGTACTTGAAACACTACCGGCACTGACAATCGCCATTGAAGTGGGCTAAAGCTGCAGCCACAATGAGGGCTAAATTAATGTGTAAAACCCGTGCGGGAAACCCGTTATTAAAAATACTACCTACCTACCTACAAAAGTAGATAGGTACAATCGTATCCTACGGAAATTATAACATGAAGGTTTCTGACTTAAAATTGTATCTATATCTATACAAATAGGTACATAAAATTAAAGTATACATAAAATTCTGTTTGTAATGTCCAAATAACAGCTTTTTACTAAATGCATACTAACAAAAAAATAATTTTAAATGTTTACCTGTGTGTCTGTCTGTTTGTTGCGGCTAATCTCCGAAACTGCCAAACCATTTTTTACTTCACTAGCAGATAGCTAATGTTATAAGGAGTAACTTAGGCTACTTTTATTTTAGAAAAATAATTAGGGTTCCGCGCACAAAAAACAAAGCCCATGAAATAATTTCACCCATGCTAAGCCGGGACGTGCAGTGATAGCCTAGTGGTTTAACCATGTGCCTCCCACGGCGAATGGTTCGAGTTCGATCCCAAGGCTGACTTTTCGAAGTCATGTGCGTATTAATAAAAATATTATCACTTGCTTTAACGGTGAAGGAAAACATCGTGAGGAAACCTGCTTGCCTGAGAGTTCTCTATAAAGTTCTTGAAGGTGTGTAAAGTCTGCCAACTCGCACTTGGCCAGCGTGGTGGACTATGGCCTATCCCCTCTCATTCTGAGAGGAGGCCCGTGCCGAGCAGTGGGACAGTTTCTATACAGGGCTGATATTATTATATTATTATTAATTATAAGCCGGGACGTAACGTGTCAGCTAGAATAATAATAATCATAAACTAAGGAATGTTTAGAATTTCGTAATATTCATCAACTTACATCGCTGACTGTCCTATCGATACTTTGGCTTGCCTTTATTAGCCTGTTAGCACACACGCCATGCTACACGATAGCTATAAATAATAGCTCCCGCCGCAACACGTAACAGCCATGTTTGAACATTCGGGTCGTGGTGTTGCATCGGAAATATGATTATTCACGATTTGAAATATGGAGCTTGGTTTATCGAGTTATTAAAGGTTCATAAATTATGTTTGTTGATGAAAGGCCGTAATGTGACATATATATTGCCGTTAGTTTTAAAGGAGACTGGCAGACGCCCATAGAACGCTGGGCTTCAGATTGTGTATGTCGGTACAGATATGAAATTAGTTTGGTGTAATCGAGTATTTAAATTATTGTTTTATTTGTTTTTGTACGTAATTACCCAGAGAAATCTTCGTATTTGTGACAGTGAGGTTAAAGTATGCTGTGAATGATCCAATGAAGTACAGCCCGACTAATGAGTTCTCAATTCAAAGGTTTTAGTTGCTGTCGACATGATATTCTGTGGAGGCACGCGCCAGCCAGCATGCACCCTTTTTGTTTTATTGGTTTTTTCAAAATGTCAACGGCATAATCATTTTATTTCTTATTTATTTCGGTTTTTTATTTCAATTCTAATCTCTAAGATAAATTAGGCAAAGAACAATTAAAATATATTTTTATTTTTGGTTGAGCTTTTATTACTGTACCATATCAAGCCTAAAACTGCCAACGTTCTTTATGGGGCACATAAAGCTTTTTACCTTACGTGATGATTTCTACCAGTCAAATTCTACCGCAAGCTGCGTTCTGGAATGTTGGCCCAAAAATTTTTGCAATAAAAACAAAAAGAAATATAGACAAAGAAGTAATTCTGTATCCAAACACAACAGTATAGGGTATAGGTACCGGCATCAGACATGAGCACGAACGTCACCTGCGTATTAGCTGACTTTTCGGTCTCTTCGGCGGAGCGCCGAAGCTGCACGCGATTGGTTCGTCAGTCCTCTTTGTCTAATTGGACCGTCCCCTACTACCTACGTATTGTCGACTGTCTATTGGGCCGAAAATGTACATGCGCGATCTGTGATCATAATTCCTGCCGGTACCTATAGCTGTCTACCTACAAACAATAAAATACTTTAAGAGTTCAACATGTCTCAGATACCAAAATCACTTCGGAATGCCGCACTTACTCCAGTCATCCGTGCAGACATTTATTATTGAACTCCATTCCTTGTCCGTTACTCGGCTCATTAGGCCCACATTCCGTACATCCGGATAGGATATTGCCCGGGTGATGTACATGCTCTGCAAGCGTGTGCTGGCTTGTAATCCGGGTAATTTTAAAACGAAAGTCTTTCCAAAACCAGTTTTGACTTAAATCATTCATAGTCTGAGAGGCTAAAAAGCGTTGGTTATAATTACAAGGGTAATTAATTTATTTAAGCTAAACTTATTTGGTATATTTTTACCAGATCTTAAAAGAGCTACATTCTCCTTCAATGTTGACAATTGGGTATCGAAATGCGATATACACAAATACTCTTTTTAGGGTTCCGTACCAAAATGGTAAAAAAGGAACCCTTATGGTGCGACTTCGTCTGTCTGTCTGTCTGTCTGTCACACCTGCTTATTTCAGCAACTACTTATGCTATCGACTTGAAATTTAGAACAGTTATAAAGAATGCTTGTTCAACTTTATTGCAAATGAAAAAAGTCAAAAAATATTTTTATTTTCATTGCAAAAGGGGCCGGAGTGGGGGTCCGAAAATTTAAAGTGGGGTTACTAGGTCAAATGGCATATCATATGAAAGGGCTTGATCTGCACATTTCAAAATATATTTTTATTTTATTTTATGTCTCACAGTTTTCGACGTATGATGAAAAATGTCCAAAAAAATACGGTCCCCCACCTTATCTCCGAAGTTTGCGGGGCGAAAAATCTAAAATAATTAGAGTTGATAGGAATTGACCCAAATATGGCACCAAAAATAAAACGATGTTCCTAACTAGTACAGTTTTTTCAAAATCATCAAAATTCCTTCACAAACAAACTTAGTTATGCGGTCCGGAATTTTTCACTTTATACGTCCAAAAATGATACGGAACCCTCGGTGCGCGAGTACGACTCGCACTTGGCCGGTTTTTTTAAAGTGACTTAAAAAAAATTAAGGATGGAGGCCTCTGTCAAAAAATAATACACTTTGAAGTCTGCTTCTAAAGAGTTTCCATATTTGATTCAACAATTGCGATTCCAGCGATTTTTGAAAGAAACCGTTATCACCTGTGCAAAGTAGAACCATTTTCTGTAAACTCTTTTCTTTTATAGCTATTACACCTTTCCCCCGTCTTTGTTCGACTCAGGTCGTGAATCTTACAG
Source organism: Thalpophila matura (assembly GCA_948465475.1). Taxonomy (NCBI): domain Eukaryota; kingdom Metazoa; phylum Arthropoda; class Insecta; order Lepidoptera; family Noctuidae; genus Thalpophila; species Thalpophila matura. The sequence goes on along the minus strand of OX419198.1, from coordinate 11,294,124 downwards.
CTAGTTCAACTAATAAATCTCCAATCAGTTACATCGTTTTACCTCTAACTATAAATTATAGCAGTTCACGACTTGCAGGGTAATCAGACTATATGCTATTGCACTGAATTTAACGGTTATTTTAAAGGTGCATTTAAAAGGGTAAGTGCTTGTGAGGGGCTCGTGGCTAAATGACGGCCGCGCTGATCGATCGATCTGCGAGGTTAAGCTGCGCTTGCCGCGGTCAGTCCTTGGATGGGTGACCGTTCTTTACACATCGAGACCCCTCCGTGCCTCGGAGAGCACGCTAAGCAGTCGGTCCCGGTTGTCATAGGAATATCTTTGACAATCGTTACGGGTAGTCAGAAGCCCTAAAGTCTGACAGCTGGTCTAACATTCCAATACCGGTATTACCCATTAATTGGGTTGTGGAGGTCAGATGGCAGTCGCTCCACGTAAAATATTGATATTCAGCCAAAACTTTAAAAAAGTTAGACTGGATGCCGACCCCAATATGATTTGGGAAAAGGCTAGGCAGATGATGATAATGATGATTAAAAAGGGTACCTAAGTGCTTGTGTGGGTTTTAAACATTTGATTAAAAATGTGGGGTTTTTACTACGTAGGTATCAAAAATTAAAGGGTAGTTTACTACTATTAAAAATGTACCTACAAATAAATTAGGTATTTTATCTCAAAGAAGGAATAGGAACGATAAAAAAGTCAAAAAATAAATAAAATTTACGTCAATACGTCACAAATGCAAAAGATAAACGGATATGGATGGATATGGAATAATTTATTTGTGTTCAGATATTTTTTTAGCATCTTCTCAACAAGTTCTGAGTTCTAAAATTATCGAATAAAATTATTTTCTCAAATTAAACTCGCTGTGTTATATTCTCAAACACACACGTTTCGTAATAGCCTTTGTTTTGGAACACAATTTAACTTTATACAAGTACATGACTTCGCTTTTCAACCGGCGTAATCGGATAAAATTGAGCTGGGAATATTTCACATGGTGTTCGATGTTACGTAATCCGATTTAAAGGAAATCAATCTGTGAACTTTATGTTGGTGAAATTGAGTCGTCTGTCTCTCTGCCTATAGGTACTTAAGGGTGGTCTTGTAGGCAATTAAGGGTGCGTATTCGGGGAAAGTGACGGGAACAATCTGCGACCTCACTCAACAGGCACTACGCATCGTTGAACGATGGTGCAGAGAGTTCGATCTCTCAGTGAACCCCACGAAAACTGAACTAGTCATGTTTACCCAAAAACGTATACCAGGCCATTATCGCCTACCCAAACTTTTCGACACTGAACTCCATTTAGCCAATGAGGTCAAATATCTGGGAGTTACCCTAGACAGTAAGTTAAACTGGAGTAGCCACTTAGACAATAAAATAAACAGGGCCTGCATTACCTTCTGGCAATGCAAAAGGATGATAGGTAAGAGGTGGGGCTTATCCCCAAAAATAATACTCTGGTTATACTGTGCGGTGATCCGACCTATGATCACGTATGGGGCAGTGGTCTGGTGGTCCCGCACCAAACTAACGACAGCCTCCATTAAACTACAACGCTTGCAAAGACTAGCCTGCATGGCGATCACTGGCTGCATGAGGACTACTCCAACTACTGCCCTGGAGGCCATGTTGGGACTCCCACCGCTCCACCTGTTCATACAGCAGGAAGCGACAATGACCGCTGCACGCCTTAAAACACTTCAACTCTGGGGTAAGAGAGATACACAGCACACCACGGTACTAGAGGGACTCTATAACGAGTTCCCCCTGGCGAAAGCAATAAACGATCGGATACCAAAACAATTTGTATTCGATAAGAAATACAAAATCCAGCTCCATGAGGACCACCGCTGCGAGGGACTTAACCCGGCGGAACTACAGATCTTCACAGATGGATCTAAAACAGGTATGGGCACAGGTGCTGGAGTCTTCTCGGAGGACCTCAACATCCACATAGCCGTACCTTTGGGGGCCCACAACACGGTATTTCAAGCAGAATGCATGGGCATCTGCCTGGCCGCATCTGCCATCTTAGCTAGGAAGGTTGTGGACCACTCAATTCGTATACTCTCTGACAGCATGGCTGTACTGTTAGCACTGAAAAACCACTCAGTGAACTCTGGGTTAATACACGAGTGTCACCAACGCCTAAATCAGGTGGGTAATCTCAATAATATAACCATCCAATGGATCAAAGGACACAGCGACTCACGTGGCAATGATGCGGCGGATGAACTCGCTAGAAGGGGATCGAGCATGGCAGCGGTGGGGCCAGAACCTATCGTACCACTCCCTTTCGGATACATACGCACACTGGTAAGGAAACGAACTAGCGTACAACACCACAAGCTGTGGCTGGACCATGGCGAGTGTAGGCAGGCCAAGGAAGCACTTCCTGATATCGACGGCCGCTTCACCAAACGCGCGCTGCGGCTGACTAAACCACAGCTGCGCACAGTTACAGCTGCCGTCACCGGACACGGCTCGTTTAATAAACACCTCTTTGTCTTAGGAGTCACGGACAGCCCCCTGTGTCGTGCCTGCATGGAGGTAGAAGAGACAGCAGCCCACGTGCTCCTGCACTGCCCGGCGGTTGCAACATACAGGGCAAAGTACTTTGGCAACCCAGGTACTCTCCGCGAGATAGTCAGCAACATTGGGGCGCTGCTGGCCTTTCTCGGGGAATTGGGATGGGTCGAATAGTCTCCCACCCGTTCCCACCCGCACGCAAAATACGCGCTTTGACGTGGAGTTGCGGACACCAGCCCGTTATACAATACAATACAAGGGTGCGTATTTTATTGTTACCACGTTTTTATTAACTCGTTTTCTTGTCTGTCTGTCTGTCTGTTCGGTACAAATTTTGCAATTAATTTTTCAAGCACTTCCTGGTATCGGACTAAGCTGAAATTTGGTATATCTGTGTAATTTGGATGACAATGCAATAATATGAACTAAAAAGTAAAAAAAAATAAATACAAAACCACGTTTTTAAAACGGACTAAAAAGTATAAAATAATTTCTAATGAAATGAAAAACGTGGGGTACATGCAATAGATAATAGTTAGATGCGCCCCACGTTTTTCATTTCATTAAAAATTGTTTTATACTTATTAGTCCGTTTTAAAAACGTGTTTTGTTTTTTTTTGGATTGTTTTTTAGAGTTTTGTTATTTTCAGGCGGTAGTAAGCGCCTACGACCTTGAACCTTGAGTTTTAAATCTGTAATTTCGCCATCAAATAACACAGGTAAGTTGCGCAATTTTTTTATTGTTATTCTGACCGAGACGAGTCTAACCCCGTTTTTGGTCTCGGTTCTGCGTCAATACTTATAGTCATGGTCTTAGTTTTAGTATTGTACATTCATTCTTGTTCTTGGTCTTAGTCTTGCTGTAATTAGGTGGTCTTGATCTTGCGAAAATGATTGTTGCAAGACCGATTTTGGGCAACACTACTTAATAAGTACACATCAAAATTACAAATGGCCACCATCTTCTAATTTAAAATTCGTCACCGGTTCTCAAGTGACAGATATTTTTAGGAGCGACGTGCCAAGATGGCTACTTAAAATAATAAGGAAAATATTTAGCTAACTGTACGAGACAGCCTAAATTTAATCTTTCTGGTGAAAACCAAATATAAACGAGAGAAGAAAATGCGCCGATCCTTAGTCATGCATCCGCATAAATATACTCAGAGGCACAATTAACCGGCCACCTATATTTAGTGTCACCACGTTTGCTTTCGAAATCGTAAAAATGCTTCGGGAACACAAATCAGAAAAGCAGTGAGAGTAATGTGTTTAATTTATTGCTATAGTAGCTACTTATGAAGTAACATTCATCATGATATGCTTTATTTAACTTAAACAAACGTGGTGACACTAAACATAGGTGGCCGGTTAATTGTGCCTCTAAGTATAGTTTTATACTTAAATACACTAGCACTTTCCCCGCGACTTCGTCCGCGTGGCCCACAGGAACTGCGCATTTTTTCGGGATAAAAAGTAGCTTATTCAGTGATAATGTAGCTTTCTACTGGTGAAATATTTTTTTAAATCGGACCAGTAGTTTCGGAGCCTATTCAATGCAAACAATCAAATCTTTCCTCTTTATAATATTAGTATAGAAAAGTCAATTTGTTTGTTATGATAACCAAAGACTTAGGCAGAGGCAATAGGTAGTACACCCACATTGTGTCAGTTATGTTTTAAGTGCCATCCAGACACCTTCATAATAAATAGGGATTGAGATACAAATTATTGTGATATAAATTAAAAACCACACTAAGGCCATGTTGTTTCAACTTACAGTTACGTATCTGTAACCGTCAAATATGGCGGCTTGTACGACAATTTCATACTGACTTAACGATTACGTACTGACTTACGGATACAGATGGTTTGAAGCAACCCGCCCTAAGAATTTCATCTGTATTGTAGCAAAAAATCGTATATGCACAAACACTTATACCCAGAACAACTATAATTTGTAGGTCATAAAAATAAAAAATAAACCGGCCAAGTGCAAGTCGTACTCGCGCACCGAGGGTTCCGTATAATTTTTGGACGTATAAAGTGAAAAAATCCGGACCGCATAACTAAGTTTTTTTGTAAAGGAATTTTGATGATTTTGAAAAAACTGTACTAGTTAGGAACATCGTTTTATTTTTGGTGCCATATTTGGGTCAATTCCTATCAACTCTAATTATTTCAGATTCTTGGCTCCGCAAACTTCGGAGATAAGGGGGAATGGTATTTTTTCAGACATTTTTCATCATAATGTCAAGAACTGTGAGACATAAAATAAAATAAAAATCTATTTTGAAATGTACAGATCTTTTTTTTTTGACAAAGCCTCTCGCAGTTGGCTTCTAACAGCCGTCACTGCTTAACCGGTCATCTGGTGAGGACTTACAAATGCCTCCAGCCAGGCTTAAAACTAAATAAAACTACTTAAAATTTCGGACCCCCATTCCGGCCCCTTTTGCAATGAAAATAAAAATATTTTTGGACTTTTTTCATTTTCAATAAAGTTGGGCAAGCATTTTTTATAACTGTCCCAAATTTCAAGTCGATAGCATTAGTAGTTGCTGAAATAAGCAGCCGTGACAGACAGACAGACAGACGAAGTCGCACCTAGGGTTCCTTTTTTACCATTTTCGTACGGAACCCTAAAAAAGAATGCATGAGCCCACGACCCGAAGTTTAGTAGCCATTGGTCAACCATTGCGCTAACCATGCGTTGCGCGTCACAAACTTACCTATTAATTTTTGCACGAGTAAATTCACACCACAGGCATAACTAGTTCAAGAAAATACTTGTACAACTACATTAAAATGTATGACTAGATTCATATTTCAGTCAGATACTGACTCTTAATGAGTTCGGAGAAATGCCACGCTCAAATCGTGACAATATTTTTTATTACTTAGTAGTAATTTGCCCGCGACTTCGTCCGCGTAGTAGATTACAATAAATGGACCATTTAAAATGACCTGATTAGTGCAGGGTGGCTAGTACTATGATGAGGTCAAGCTGTATTTCTGGTTTGTCCCATCGGAATTAGATGAAATATTCGATTTTGAGGGAGAGAAATGCGAAAGTTTGTGAGGATGGATGGATGTTTGTTACTCTTTCACGCAAAAGTACTGAATTGATTGTGATGAAACTTTTTATAAAAAGCTTATTCATTAGAATAACACATAGGCTACCTTTTATTCTGAAAAGCACGAGTGAAGCTGCGCGCCGAAGCTAGTACAAAGTAATAATAGAATTAGCAATCATTTATCATCTGAACATTTCTCAATTTTCTTATCAGTACCTGGGCAACCGCTTCGCTCGAGATTTTCTCAGAAACACTTATCTATAGAAATAAAATTAGAAAGTAAAACATTACCTAAATACAAAATTTCATTCAAATCGTTAGAGCCGTGTCCGAGAAATCATTTTCATAAAAACGTAAGTATACCTAAATTACTCACTTGGAAAATTATTATGATGTTGTTTACTCTATTAAGTTATTAAATATATAAGTGATTCTCAAAAATCATATGACCCGAGCGGGATTTGAACCCGCGACCTCTGCCGAACCATGGCTAGTGCTCTGAACCAACTGCGCTACCGGGTCTCGCCCGACTCATTTGAAATTTGAGACCCCTTTGTAATACGCTTCTTAGGAGCGTTTGGCGACATCTATCGGAAAACTTATGCAGTCTTTCCAACTCAATACCAATTACTTTGCAGTTATCGGACATCGATGCGAAATCACCATCTATACATTATAAAATAATGTATAGATGTTTTTTTTTTTTTTATAAAGCATTGCCCCACACAAGGATTTCTCCTGTGTCGTGGGTGCGTTTACAAACACAAATTTTCACATACACAAACAGCCAGACCTATGTGAAATGCGGGAATCGAACCCGCGACACGTCGCGCAGCAGCCAATCTCTCAGCCACCGCGACAAACGTGCGGTATTATACATTTATAATGTATAATATATGATATAATATAAATAAAATAAAAATAAAAAAAAATAAAAAAGCCTTTTATTTCCATACCCTTGATTTACATTACAAATGTTGTTAATAGTTAATTGTTAGTAATTTTACTTATCATCTAAATGTTAGTACCTACAGATTAGTTATTGTGTCAGATATGGACCCCTCTTCGGGTGAAGGCCTCCTCCAACTTCTTCCATGCGTCTCTATCTTTGCCAATAGTCTGCCAGTTTTTTCCTGCTATTTCTATTAAGTCATCAGCCCACCTTCTTTTCGGCCTACCTACCTACTCTCCTTTTTCCTGTTGGTCCCTTCCATCGCGTAGTTCTAACTGTCCACCTGTTGTCTGTATAGCGTGTTACATGACCGGCCCATTGCCATTTCAGTTTTAGAGCTCGCGTGAGGGCATCAGTTAACTTGGTTTTTTCTCTAATATCCGCACTTTTGATTTTGTGTATTTTTCTTATATTTAATATGCTTCTCTCCATCGCTCTTTGTGTTGTTCTGATCTTGTGTTTGGCTCTTGTCGTGAATACCCATGTTTGACAACCATACAACAAACAGGGCAATATGCAGGTATCAATTATAGTTTTTTTCAAGTTTATTGAGTAGTTTCCTTTTAAAATTTCCTTGAGTGACCAAAATTTCTTCCAAGTTAAATTTGTTCTTCTTTCAATTTCATCTTCGTTGTTTGATTTGCTAAATGATACCTGTTTTCCTAGGTAGGTGTAGTTGTTAACATATTCTATTCCTTTTTCTTTTACGTTGATAGGTAATTTTAAACTGTTTGTCATTATTTTGGTTTTAGTAGCATTCATTTCTAATCCTACCTTCGAGCTTGCTTGATCTAGTGAGCATAACATTTCCTGTAGATCTTTTGATGTTTCAGTTAGTATAACTATGTCATCTGCAAATCTGAGATGACTTAAATAGCAATTGTTTATTTTTATACCTCTGGTTTTCCAGTCTATGTTTTGAAGTATGTTTTCTAACACGGCAATAAATAGTTTAGGTGACAGGGGGTCACCCTGTTTGACTCCTCTTTCGATATTTATTGTTTCACCTCTGGATTCTAGTCTGATATTACTTGTGCTGTTGTTGTATAGGTATTTTATAATATTTATGTATTTCTTGTTGATGTTGAGACTCTTTAGTGACTTCCAAATAGCATTGTGGCTTATGCTGTCAAATGCTTTGCTATAATCAATAAAACCTAAATACAGAGGTTTGTTAAATTCTTCATATTTTTCGATAATTTGTTCCAAAGCATGTATGTGGTCGGTCGTGCTAAAACCAGAGCGGAAGCCTGCTTGTTCTATTGGTTGTGCATTATCAATGTCATATGTTATGCGTTTAAGAATTATTGCTGCAAAAAGTTTATAAATACTTGCTAATAAACTTATTGGCCTGTAATTGCCAATATCGAGTGGGTTTCCTTTTTTATATAGCAGTATAATATCCGATGTACACCATTGGTTCGGGATAGTTTCTGCTTCAAGTATCAAATTAAACAGCTCTGTGAGATGATTAAGTAGAATTGGTGCACCTAATTTCAAGGCTTCATTGGTTATCCCATCTGGACCTGGGCTTTTGTCTGATTTTAATTGTTTCAACTGTTCGTATATTTCTGTTCCGTCTATAGGGCTAATTGTTTTTGTGTTACTAGTCTGATAAATTTCTTTGACTTCTTTCATTTCCTCTTCCTTTCTTTTGTAGAGTTCTTGGTAAAAAGTAGTTGCCTGATGTATAATATCTTGTCTTGTTTTGGTTTCTTTAGATTGGCTTTCTAGTTTCTGAATCCATGTTTTACATAGATTCAATTCCTTGAATGCTCTTTTTGTGCTTCTAAATTTAGTTAAGTTTTTTGTTATTATCCCATGCCTGTATTTGCTATAATCTCTTTTAATCGCTTTGCTGGTTTCTTTATATAATTTACGTAGTTCGTTCTTTGTGTATAAGTCTTTTTTCTTTTCCTTCACTAGTTCGCTTCGTCTATTTATTAGTGCTACTGTACCTTCGCTAAATATTTTGTGTCGATGTTTCGTTCCTGGGTTATTTCTGTTGGTTAAGCTGTGTGATATGGCTTCTTCTAGCACATCATAATAGGATTGGACACTTGTGATACTTTCTAGTTTGTCTTCGATACACAATTTGAGGCTATTTAAATAATGTTGTAGTTCGTCATCTGTCTTGGGGATTTTTGGTAGTTGTTTGTAGTTTTTCCTACTTTTTTTCGGCTGGTCTATGAGGACTGTTGTTCTTAGTAGTCTGTGGTCTGTTCGAAACTTTACATTATTCAGGACTTCATAGTTTAAGATTAGTTTTGGAACATTTGTCATGATGTAGTCGATTTCATTCTTGACACTTTCATCTGGTGATTTCCAAGTCCATTTTCGATTGGGTTTTTTCTTAAAGTAGGTATTGATTATTGCTAACCTGTATTCAAATGCGTAGTCTATTAACCGTTCTCCTCTTTCGTTCCTCTGGCCTAGGCCATAGTTTCCCATGATAAGACTTTCTTCTTTTCTGGGTTGACCTATTTTTGCATTAAAATCCCCTAATACTAGAACTTTCTCATCAGCCAATGCATGTGCTCTTTTAAGGTCAGTGTAGAATTTTAGAATTTCAGCTTCGCTGGATCTTTCTGTTGGCGCGTATGCCTGAATTATGGAGATATTTAATTTTTCAAATTTTAACTGCAATAATGCTACTCTTTCTGATACACCAGTGAAATTCGTGATGTTATTTTTCCATGCCTTTTTTATGAGGAATCCTACTCCGTGGAAGCCTTTTGTTTCTCCGATGTAGCAGAAAATGTAGTCTGGATGTTCTTCTATATGGCATCCCATTCTCCTGATTTCCGAAAGTCCTAGTATGTCACAGTTTATACTTTCTAGTGCGTTAAGAAGTTCTAGGTATCGATGTGTTGATGCCAGGGATCTAACGTTATAGGTTCCAATTTTTATGCAATTGTTACATTCCTTGTTCGATTTGGGTGCTTTTCTTTTAAGTGGAGGGTGTTGGTCGGATTTCCCACGATGACCAGTCGGCTTGGGAAATTGTTTATTTTTAATTTGGTACGGTAGTTCTAGCTTACTTGTTTTGTTCCGGTGGCTGATGGCTTTGTCCTATGTGCTATGCTCTGACGCAGGGGTGTGGGCTGACATTGAGTTACTTCTGGCTCTCATTACATCAAATGCGTTAATTCTATTTGTTTTTGATATCGCTTGTTGTTTACGGGGCTGGATTGTAGTTCCAGGAGATGTAGACACCTCTCTTTTGCGTTTTTCCAAGAAAGTGTTTGTCTCTTTGACAATCAGCTTGTCATATTTTAGGTATGCGAGGTTGCCCTTGATCCTTTCTTCTTTAAGCTTTTCCATTAGTTCTTTCCTCTTAGCCACGACCTCTTTTGGGTAGTCATCAGAGGCGTACACGTCCTCAAGTTTCTTCTTGTTTCTCATTATTTCGTTTTTCTGCCAGCCATTAACAAAGGTAATCAGTGTCGGTCTTGGTTTTTCACTTTTATCGTCTTTCTTTCCAATTCTGTAGATAAAATCGACATCTCTTTTTTCTAGAGTAATTTTAAGTCACTTTTGATTTTGTTTAGTGTTTTTTCCAAGAGATCGGACGGAGATTCTTCGTTTTCTTTAATCCCATAGATAATGATGTTATTTTTCCTTTTGTGAGTATCTAATTGTGTTATTTTATCTTTTAAGTATTGGTTTTCTGATTTTAATTCTGTGATTTCCTGTTTTAGTGGGGCTAGTTTTTCGTCTATTTGCGTTATAATATCTTTAGTTTGGTTTGCCATTTCGATTTTCATTTGCTCAAGAAAAGCTTGAAGATTCTCCATTGCGCTGTGCGTCTCCACAGTTATATTTATGCTCTAAGTTGCTACTTGTAAGTGTAACGGAACGTAATTGAGTGAACGCAGCTTTTTGCGCCGTCGGGTTGGCAATGCACAAGTATTTTCTGTCACTGGTATTGTTTATGGTCGGATAACCTCTAAACTTCTCGTTATATTTGGGATCACACACTGACTTGTTTCGGCGCTTAATTCACTTGTTCTTTAGTTATTTAGGCACTTTGTAATGTTGTTTCCGAGATTTTGGTGGTTTTTAGTTTTTACGATCGGTGTTTGTTTAATTTTATTGCAAATAAACTGAGATGCGTAGATTACGTATTGTTGTTTCAACAGCCGGAACCGGAAAAAAAAATATGATATAATATGGATATTCTATTAAGTTATTAAATATAAATATATGATTTTTGAGAATCACTTATACAGGGTGGCAGGTTAGACAGTGGAAATATTTTAAGGGGTCATTGTACTCATAAGTATGAACAACTTTTACTAGGGGACCAACCTTGAAATCGCGAAAAAAAAATCTGCTGTTCCATACATTTATGTTCACATAACTCAACAAAATGTATGGAACAGCTGATTTTTTTTTGCGTTTTTAGTGTTGGTCCCATAGTAAAAGTTGTTCATAATGATGAGTACAATGACCCCTTAAAATATTTCCACTGTCTAACCTGCCACCCTGTATATTTAATAACTTAATATTCTATTAAGTTATTAAATATACAGGGTGGCAGGTTAGGCATAACATGGCTTTGACATGTTTCAAATTTACAAAAAATATACATTGTTTACTCTACTTTAGATAATTTACCATTCTGGCAGCTTTTATTTCTAAAACACTTCATCTTGAAAGCGTCCCACAGTCTCTACATCCACATACCTGAGAACAAACAAAAATAAAGCTATTTTAATAAAAAGAGCCAAAATTAAGTTTCCGCTCTACAAACCCCTTGTAGAGTCGGGCTCTGCAACGATTTTCGCTTGCGAGTGAACTTTTGAAAATCCGATTTTTAAAACTAAAACTGTGTAGAGCAAATGTAGAGTTTTGTTCGAAAACTGCGATAGTAAGCGTTATGTAGGCAGAGGATGAATTATTATAGAGCACTTTTTAAATTGTCATGTGTCCATAGTTCAGTAAGGCACTATTTGTGAGTAAATACAGAATGTACACGAAATCACTTGTATGATGGTCACATTGGTCACTACTTGAGTGGTTTCATAATGATTCGCATAAAATTTAATGTCATAATTTTAATAACATGCCATACTTTTACGTATCCTAATGATCGTTTCGCACAATATTAGGACCTAAGTACAGATTATACCATAAGTCTGCATAAATAGCATAAGCATAGCATAGCCGGCCTATAATGTTCCCACTGCTGGGACACAGGCCTCCTCTCTGTGAGAGGGAGTGGGCCATAGTCCACCACGCGAGCCCAGTGCGGGTTGGTGGACGTCACATGTCTTCGAATGTTTGGTTCTAGGACATGCCGGTTTCCTCACGATGTTTTTCCTTCACCGTTAAAGCAAGTGATAATTAATTTCTAATACGCACATGACTTCGAAAAGTCAGCGGTGCGTGCCTCGGGATCGAACTCGAACCATTCGCCGTGGGAGGCACATGGTTAAACCACTAGGCTATCACTGCTGGTGCATAAATGTTTAGGCATATTTTTTTAGTGTAAAAGTTACATGTTAGAACCCTAACCTACTGTCACAGTGTTAATTTTAGTTAAGTTATAATTATTCTCAAAATTTGCCCGAAAAAATATAACCGAAATGATAGGTATGACTAAACAGTATGCCAATAAATATTATGTCAAAGTATTATTATGCCATTAACAGATAAGCCTTAGGTACTTGTTATGCCAAAGTAGATTAGGAATTAAAAAACTATGCGAATCAAAAGGATATAAGGCTCGCACTTGACCAGTTTTTAGGGTTCCATAGTAAAACTAAGAACCCTTATAGTTTCGTCATGTCCATCTGTCTGTCTGTCCGTCTATCTGTCCGTTTGTCCGTCTGTCACACCCTCGTAAAATCGACAGTTCATAACCAATTTGAATGAAACTTCGTAGGTAGATGTCTTTTATAAGCCGCCATAAAGGCCTGTAGTGAAATTATGAAAAATAAAATAATTAGGGGGGGCTCCCATACATGAAACTGAAGGATGAAAAAAAAAACGTGTGGGTTCAGGGGACCCCCGTCAGGAACGAAGTCCCAAAAAATTCCGAGAATTTTATCTAACTAGCTAACCAAAGGTTTATCCTAAAGAATCGAGTCACGCAAAATTTGCTCAGTATGAAGCAATGTCACAAAATTATTAAATTACTCCGTCGTGCGTTGATTACATCGTGTTATCTCTAAAACTATTTGTCTGTATAAAATACTTTAAACCCCAAAAATCATCTCCATTAAATACTTGTGATGATGAAACTACTTATTTGGATAAGGATTCATATTTTATTGATAAATGTGTCCAGTTAAACATTGCCTAATTTTATTGTAATTTTTAAAACATTAAAACAGATTTTGTGGCTTAAATCTAAAAGTTAGATACATAGTAACCGGATGTTTTTTATAGACCTATTTAAGGCCAACGTTTTTGTAATACATTATTTTCACATATTATATCAAACGACTTGGGCAGTGCACGCGCAAATAGCCGTTTTTTTCCGACTTCCTTAATAAAAACCGTGACAGCTCGGCTAATATATATAATAAATTTATAAATTATATACAAAAACCTTCCTCGAAGAATGTGTCCTTTTATTGGTGAAAACCGTATGAAAATCCGTTCAGTGGTTTTTGAGGTAATTGATATAGACCGAAGCCGCGCGTGCTAATTTGTTGAATAGGTATAAAAGCGAAATGGCAGAAAACGTCATCGCCGTCATCGCTTAAAATTTCTCCCAGTTCACTCGTACGTAACGTGCGTAAAGGAACTCCGTTCCAAAAATATTTTCCTGCACCCCATCATGTGGGGTATAATTGGATAGGTCTTTAAAAATAACATAGAGGTTTCTAAATTACTTTTTTATTTAAGTGAGTGAACTAGGAGCTCCGAAAGTCGTTAAAATTTTTTTTTATTTTTTTATTTATTTATTTATTTAACACAGCACACTACCATTACAGGATACCTATCCCAAGGCGATAGGGTGGTTCTTAATCCAAATATTATCTACTTATCACAAATGATTATTTTAAAGTATAACATAGTAAGTTAAGAGTTATTCTTGCGAATTCGTTCACGGAACATGAAAAAATGTCAATTTTTTCAGCGACCCCATTAAGCGTACGTAAGGCGCGAGTGACTGGCGCTTTATTAAGCAAGTTCGTTCTGCCGCGCGGCACCACCAACAGCCACGGCCGTCTCCGCCTCAGCACGTAGTTGTCGGGCACATACAAACATACCTCTTTCAACACCCCCTGATTTTCAATTTTGCCATTTATTAATTTAAAAATGTAGATAGCGAGAGCCAAATCCCTTCTTACTTCTAACTTAATATATCCAACCATGCCCAGAACGAACAATGTTGGGTACATTAATGGGTAGTAAGGATATACCCCGTAAAGTCTCAAGTACAAATATCTTATGAATTTGTTCTGTATGCGTTCCAGCATGAGACTATATTTAGCTTCATGTGGTGCCCATATGATCGCGTTACACTCCAACTGACTCCTTATCAGCGCGTTGTACAAAATCGTAATCGCCTTAATGTGTTTAAAACCTTCGGCGCGACGAAGTATAAAACCTAAGCTCCTATATGCTCTTTTACAAACTTTAGTGATGTGCTCCCGAAATGTCAACTCGGTGTTAAGGTGTACTCCTAAGTCCCGCACTGTTTCCACCCTTTTTATTGTCGTATTCGCTATGTTGTAGTCGTAATGGAGAGGTATCCTCATGCGGCTGAATGTCATGACCGAGCACTTTGACATATTGAAGTGTAAGTTATTTTCCCTACTCCACTCGACTACTCTGTTCACGTCACTCTGAAAACGATCACAGTCCCCTCTGTCTTTAATGGCTAAAAACAGTTTAAGATCGTCCGCGAATAAAAGACAGGTCGTTAATCATGATAAGAAATTGAAGAGGTCCCATGTTACTTCCCTGACTTACCCCGGATCTGGTATAATAGGGCTCAGATTTGTAACCAGCGTATTCCACAAACTGCCGGCGGTCCTTCATACAACTTGCCAAGAATTTCAGCAATTTGGGAGTGCATCCAATGGTCGCCAGCTTTGTTAACAATATGTCGTTATCCACTAGATCAAACGCCTTTTTGAAATCAAAGTAGGCCACATCGACCTGCACTCCCGCATCAACTTGTGGAATCACATACGTCATGAAATTTAGCAAATTGCTGGTTGTGCTACGAGCTGGTCGAAAGCCATGCTGAGCGTCCGACAACGACGCAGATACCTGTTCGAGCATACCTCGCTGTATTACCGACTCAAATACCTTAGCCGGCGTCGACAGGACTGCCACAGGTCTATAAGCGCTCACCTCCGATCCTGCTTCGCCTTTGGGTACTGGCGTAACACGTGTGATTTTCCAACGTTCAGGAAAGTATGATGACTCCAGACACAGATTATATATATGCAGGAGAGGTTCCGCCAGAACCGCTCGGCAATCCCTAACAATAAACGCAGGGATCCCGTCCGGACCCGCGGAACGCTTCGGTTTGAGTCGTGCTAGTGCCTCCTGTACCTGGCTTAACTTCAGACGATCCAAATGCACGCGTGAGCTGCTGCAGCCCCCCGCCGCCACCGCTGCGTCTACGTCTAGTCTCGCCTGCTGTGTGTTATACACGGAATGAAAATACTGCGCAAATTCTTGTGCACATCTAGATTCTTGCAATATTTGTCCATCCTTAGTAATATTTTTACGGTTTATCGTTCTTCTTTTGGCCCTCACATAATTCCAGAAAGATTTTGGATCTTCAGCAATATTAAGCTGAACCTTTTCTTGATAACGTTCATGCGCATCTTTTAACGTAATCTTCAATTTAGTCCTACACCGAGCAAACATTTCGCGATCACACCTCAACCCGTTTGCTTTGTACCGTTTATGGAACTTTGCCTTTTCTTTTATGTCGCGAATAATATCTAACGTGTACCACTCAGGGTAATTGTACCTAGAGTTTACCGTTTTTCGCATTTTTCTGGGAACGCAATCATTAATAATATTATTAACCGTATCATAAAAATAATTCAATGCGTGTTCTGGGTCCTGTGTACCATAAATCGGACTCCAATCGTTACACATCAGCATCGAGTATAATAAATTGTAATCCGCTTTAGTAAAATTCCATTTCGAACACCTATCACTCTCAGTCACATTCACGCTACCGTGAGATGCGGAGACGGCCGCCGCCGGGTGGTTATCAGTGCGCGCGCGGCTGCTTACCGGCACGCATATCGCGAGCGGTGGGTGATACGAGTCGATCGGCACTAGCGCCTCGTCCGCTTCACTAACAGTTATGTCATCGCCTAAACTCAAGGAACAAAGCACCATATCTAACTGCCGGTTAATACAATTAGGTACATGATTCCTCTGAACGAATTCGCTAAAAGAAATAAAGTATTCATAATAATTTATAATGTTGACATTACACGAGTGCAAATTAAAATCTCCTATTACAATAATGTCCCTATATTTAACACATAATTGTTCTAATATTCCAAATAATATCATATACTCATTTTCATTGCTATTTGGTGGGATATACACAACACAACACAGAAACAAATATCTATTATGTCTATGCACGGTAGCAACAACTAATTCAAACGTACAAGTATCGATGTTGACGTTCCCAGGTACCGTTACACTTCGCAGTTCAAGCCGGTGTGTGGCCACAAGAAGCGCGCCTCCTTGCTTTCGTCCATCTGTTCGATCGCACCTTAGTACTTGAAAACCAGGTGGTATTAATTCAGCGTCCTGTATAGACTCATTACAACCAGTTTCTGTGATAGCGAATAAATCTGCGCCCGATGATTCTATACTTTCGTGAAACATATTTATTTTCGTACGTAATCCTCTTACATTTTGATACAAAAATTCTATAATCCTATCTGTCTTCTTTTGGTTTATTTGTTGACTTCCGAAACCATATCCATTCACAAAACTCCGCGTTTAGAGGCCAGACTTCTGGTTGACATAACTTGGCATACAATCCCTCAGATATTCCAATAATAAAAGACGAATAATCTCTCTCCGTCTTGTGCTTAATCTTTTCAATTTTTGCCATCACTTCAGAACCGCATATATTTTTTACATGAGCCGTTAGTTTTTCAACTGTTGTTTCCGGATGCAAACGCCATACATGGAGATGTTTCTTACGCTCCGTTGCCTGTATTTCCATTTCACTTGCATTTTGGCCTCTCTTTACATCTTTAGACTGAACTTTTCCCTTTTTTTGACGAGCTATAATCCAATCTTCCTTACTTTCTTCCCTATCACCCAATCCATTATTGGTTTTATGTAATAATTGCTCCTTTTCCTGTGTCACTTGATTTCTCTCTTGTGCTATTTGTCGTTCTACTGTAGTTGTTGGCACACAAGCGGCTGCTACATCTGCCTGTGAAACATCCTTACTCGCTATGGGTCGTTCCACTAATTTCGTGGCCACACAAGATTTTTGTGCGCAAGTGACGGTAACGTTTGCTATGTTATCGGCGGGCTGTTTATTTACCGCCTCGGCAAATGTTTTTGGTTTTTGAGAGGTAATTATGGTTTCGTTAGCTGCATCTGACGCCTTTGAAGAATTAACCAAGTTTTCCAAGTGTTGATTACGAGCAGTGAGCAATTTTAGTTGGTTTTCTAGTATATCCACCTTCCCAACTTTTTGTTCGAGTACCGTCACATACTTCTGTAATTCTTGCAACTTTGATTTCGTTTCGCAACATTCCTGGATTAGCTTAATTTTATTTTCTTGTTTATCTAAGCGCATTAATACCTCTAATCGGAACTCCTTAAGCTCGGCCAACAACTTGCATTCACTTTCAACGATCGGCAAATGTGCTTCTGATTTTTTCATACGACTGCCACGCTGTGTATTAATATTACTGCTAGCCGTAAAAGTTTCATCCAGTCCAGAAACCCTCCGGACAGGTGCATCCGCGTCGCGTTTAGGCTTATGTTTTGAAGAAAGACACTCGGGACATACCCATTGTGTTTTTTCTTCCAGTGAGAAAGCATTAAATTCATTCAAATGTATTCCAAGGCAATCCAATTCGTACACTTTGTTACAGTTTTCGTAACAACACTTCATAAACGGTCTGTCGGGTGAAAGTTCCACATTACAACCACTACACTGCATTGACATTTTGAGTATAGCGATTTAATTCTCGGTAACGTACACAAAAAAGACGTCCGCTCCGTACGCGCGCGCGTCAACCGTAAAATGTGTCCCCCCCCGTAATTTTCCAACCGCGCTATCGAAAAATCTGGAAAAAATCAAGCTTATGGCATTCAATAAATACTCTCGATTAAAATTGGTTTGAATAAAATACGTCAATAACTTTTTGAAATACTCACTTTTTTCAGGCCATGTTATTTCAACTTACAGTTACGTATCTGTAACCGTCAAATATGGCGGCTTGTACGACAATTTCATACTGCCTTAACGATTACGTACTGACTTACGATGGTTTGAAGCATCCCGCCCTTTGTGATGTCACTGTCTAATTCCAAATGACAAGACTAATTAACGAAGACTCTTCTAACCATAGTTCGTTGCAAGAGAGATAAAAGCGAAAACAACCGTGTTCCGTATCCCGTGGCTTATATGATCTGCGCCCTCATTACAAGAGTTCCCTCCCCCTAAAAGAACTACGTAACTACACGTACTCATTAGTAACCACTTTACAAGTTACTCGCGATATGACGAAGTTAATTCCGACCTCAGATCATAGAAACAAGGAGATGTGCCAAGGCGCTATCGAGCTTGATGCCTGATCTTGAGCAAATTGTTCATATTAAAAACGTACGCGCTGGCGACGAACCGAACACGATCGATGGTATAAATACAGTGTTTTAGTTTAGTGCTAGTGTTGAGTGACGATTAACAGTGTTAGATTGAGGGTGTGCGGAATGTTCAATGCGTGGGAGATCTTTTTATTCATAAGGAGCACTTAATTATGCGCGTAAGTGTGTCAAAAAATTTACTAAAAGTGGCATCAGTTGTTCCCGTACTAATTTGCTATGATGGCATATCTCCTTGTATCTATGATCTGAGATTCCGACCTAGTTTCTTTCCTTGTATACCAAAAGGCGTAACCGACATCAACGCTAATGTCGCTTACGCCCGTTGAGCCAAAAGATCGATATTGCGTACTTTCTTGCCATGGCACCCATGAACGTCAAATACATACTAATTATCCGAATCAAAGGGAGGAAATCCCTTCGATAAGCCAGATCCCTTTTTATGGTGTCGTTCCCTTAATAATCCCTTGTAGGGAGATTTGTAGGGATAAGGTCGCTGTATTTTTAATTGAATCGTACTAATTACGGGCCAGTCGTGTCGTGACGTGCTGGCGGTAATAAGCGTGCAAAAATTGGTACACCTGCAGTACTACCCTGGACCTGGACCTCTTTCTTTATATAATAATTAGGCTTGCGTTTGACCGCCATCTCGCCTACTGTTAAGCGATGATGCAGTCTATGATGGAGCACGTTTACCTAGAAAAAACCGATTCACTCGTGACTTGAAGTGACGTGACGTGATTGTAACTGTCAGGGAACACCCACTTGGGCAGCGCATTCCACTGTTTGGCGGTTTTCACAACGAAAGTGGAATCAAAGCGCTTCGTTCGTGTTTTTGGTATATCAACCATGAACCGATGGCGCTTTTTCGTGCTTCTGGCCGTCCGATAGATAAAAGGGCAGGGCAAGGCAAGGGCAATAAATACCTCTTTCATAAAGATATCCCTTTCTTTTCCTATCTTACATAATATTACAGGAATTTACACTTAATAATCCTCTACGCCGAGAGAGGATATCCAAGGACATACACTGATCTTATTGGCGATGTTTTTCAAAAAGGTCAGCGGGGGGGTGATTCTTGTGGGTTCGATATTGATATATCGAATTCGACATATATTACAACAAATGTCAAAATGGTAAGGATTTTGACAGTTGTTGCAGTATACCTATATCGAATTCGATATCAATATCGAACCCGCGAGAATCACCCCCCCTGTGTGTAGTACTCAAAAAAGCGCGGGACGATAAAAGAGTATGACGCTAAAGAAGTATGTAGAGATCGTACCATGTTGCGTTCTGTAGTTTCTGCCTACCCTCATGGGGAAAAGGCGTGAATTTATGTAATCCCCAATAGTACAAGATTCAATTTAGAAAGGTCGGAACCAATGTCCCTTCGTTTTAATTGAATAGTTAAATCGCTGGGCACTGATAGGCGCCGGGGCTCGCAAATCGTTTGTGGCAACATGTTGAATGCTGGTTTATTTTAATTTATTCTGCCAATGGAACTGGGTTTGTACCTTAAAGCTGTATGTCCATTTGGTAGATCTGATGCTACGGAGCGACGGTGTTTACCACAGAAACCTAAATGTAGATTCTCAATAGAAATGTCATCTACTATATTTATTCGCCGACGTGTGTCGCCGGTTCGCAGTGACTGTCAAAGTATCCAATGCAATACAAAATTAAACTTAATTCCGTTCACATACGTCACATTTTTCAACCCGCGCTCTCGATGTAGGGATGTCGTGTAAGACAGTGTTCCGCAAACTTTTTGTGTTCAAGGCACACCTAGGAAAACGGACAATTTTGGAGGTATGTACACCATAAATGAAAAATCTGTTTTTACATAAATTACTTGCTAACATAACCCTAAGCGACGAAACAAAAGTACGTGGTGAATTAACCTTATTTTTCCGAGGCACAATGACCACGGCACACGCTTTGCGGAACACTGGTGTAAGATAGGTACCTGCCTTGCACATAATTTGCTCGAAAGCGGCGCCAAGGTCACGCGCCTTCGCGACTTCTATTGACTTATTATTTCGATTTCTGGGGTACTATGAATAGTCGGTGGGGTGCGTTCATTCGAATAGACATTTTTATTTGAACAGCCGAACCAGTTGACCGACTTACA
Source organism: Thalpophila matura (assembly GCA_948465475.1). NCBI lineage: Eukaryota > Metazoa > Arthropoda > Insecta > Lepidoptera > Noctuidae > Thalpophila > Thalpophila matura. Next base: position 11,273,620 of record OX419198.1, on the reverse strand, counting down.
CTTGCATTATGATGGAAGATAGTGACAAAAACTATCCAAATCGGTTAAGCTGCAATCGGTTAAACATACGTAAAAAATAAACACGCCTCGAAAATTAAATAGAAGTCTTCATATTTTTTTTGAAATCGATTAATAAATTAATCTATCCTACTAATATTATAAACGTGAAAGTTTGTAATGATGTAAAGATGTATGGATGTTTGTTACTCTTTCACGCAAAAACTACTGAACGGATTTTGATGAAACTGGCCGGCTGTCTCTGAAAACCAGCGCTGTGGCTCTGCTCCGTGCATGGGTCGCAGCATCATGCTGAGTGATGGCCGTTTTGCGCTGATGTGACGCATACTTTCCTTACAGTTCTTTCCTCATACCTTGTTTTTTATTTTTTTTATTTTTGTGTGTCATGTCGACGCAAATAAATGCATTTTCTTTCTTTCTTAAACTTTACAGTAATTTAGCTTATACATCAGAATAGTACATAGGCTACTTTTTATCCCAAAAACGCGGGCGAAGCTAGTACTAATATAATAAAGCTGAAGAGCTTGTTTGTTTAGCATTAGCATAGCATAGCATAGCATAATCGGCCTATAATGTTCCCACTGCTGGGACACAGGCCTCCTCTCTGAGAGAGGGAGTGGGCCGTAGTTCACCACGCGGGCCCAGTGCGGGTTGGTGGACGTCACATGTCTTCGAAAGTTCGAATTTTTGGTCCTAGGACATGCTGGTTTCCTCACGATGTTTTCCTTCACCGTTAAAGCAAGTGATAATTAATTTCTAATACGCACATGACTTCGAAAAGTCAGCGGTGCGTGCCTCGGGATTGAACTCGAACCATTCGCCGTGGGAGGCACATGGTTAAACCACTAGGCTATCACTGCATACTAGGCTATCACTGCATTGTTTGTTTGGACGCGCTAATCTCTGAAACTACCAGTGGAATTCGAAAAATTCTCTTTGTATATGATAGCCAGATTCATGAGGAATAGTATAGGCTATTAAACATCACGCTACAATTCTTAGGAGCCCAGCAACGGGGGTGAAACCGCGGGGGACAGCTAGTTAATTTAATAAACTGTTCCGCCCTGGAAGGAATACCTACACCGAATCAAAAGTCGTCCCGTATAACTGAAACCTGAATCAATATTCAGACATTGTCCCTGTAATTGGATGGCTTAATCTAACCCTGGGGCCTAATAGCCTATTTTGTTCATAAATAGTTTGAGGTTCCCTGAATGTCAATGTTACATAAAGGGACCTAACTACATCAATTATCTCTCGCCACCCTATTCTAAAATGGATTTGCGTCTAGTCCAGTGGTTCCTAACCTTTTCAATCTTGTTACCCTTATGACCTATTAGGGAAGCTCATTTTACCCCCCCTTAAAAGTTATTACATGAAAATACGATAAAATAATATAAAATACGATAGATAGCCTATAGGTAATAATCATAATAAATTGCACAAAAAGTTGATTAATTAATGATAATGCAGTGTGAAGGTTTGTATTGTTTTGCATTTGCAAGCTTTTTATTGTTAGATAAAGTTTTAATTATCGATTCTAAAACTTATTATCTATTAGCAGCCTTATTACCCCCGCAGAATCACTGTTTTACCCCCGAGGGGGTAATTACCCCCAGGTTCGGAACCCAGGCTCTAGTCTGACTAGATGGCGGTGAATTATTTCAATGTCATCATAAATAATCTAAGGAACTAAGAGAGGAAGGGCACAGCGGTATGTCTCGCTCAAATCTAGAGCAGCCCGACTGGGGAAGAATCTTTACCTTACAGAATAGCACAGCCAAATAACGATACTCTCCGGTAACGTTGTGTTCCTGTGAGCAAGGTCGCCAGAGCTCCTGAGGATGCGCTGTGTTGACAGCGGGGGACCTGCTTGTTCTCTAAGCTGGTGGCACAGCGTATCCTCATTTTAAAGGATTAGCGACACGCATGTGATGTTCAGTGTTGCAGGCGATTCATAGACTACGGTAACCACATACCATCAGTAGCCCGATTCACGTAATTACAAACAATCCAAATATCGCTGAAGTTTGAAAGTCGTTCGATCGAAGTCCTATCCATATTTGGTATTCACGTATTTCTTGAACGTAGTTCAATAGAACTTCAGCTCAATAGAATCGAAACTAAACGATTTCTGAACGACTTATTGCCAGTTACATTTTTTTTGAAAGAAAAGAAAGAAAGAAAAACATTTATTTACGTCGATATGACGCATAAAAATAAAATGATACAGGAAAAAAATAAAACTCTGGGGAAAGTATGCGTCACAACCGCGCAAAACGGCCATCGCTCAGCATGATGCTGTGACCCATGCACGGAGCAAAGCCACAGCGCTGGTTTTCAGCGACAGCCGACGTTGACGTGATGACGTCGACCGGTGCAGCATACAAATAGAATAGATAGATAAATTAAATATAATAAAAAACAAATAAATACACAAAAATAATATGTAAATGTGAAATAAACTATGTACAATCACAATTTATAATAAACTATATTTAAATATGGCAACATTTCTCACGCGCAGACAACGCAGTACGCTTAGCTATCTGTGGCAGCGGACATAAGAAAAAAATGAAATTGTTTTGTCAAAGTTGTGTGTTACTGTTACGTAATTTAGGAATTTCAAGCATTTCAAATAGGTATGTAAGGTATGTAATTTTTGTGCGAATGAAACACATTTTTTAATCAAAATTCTGTGATTTACGTCATTATGGTCAAATAAATTTAATTTAACATGATATCAATAAATGTAAAAGGACGATTATCATAATTATGTGAATACGCGTCAACGACACTTCGATCGAACGACTTTAAAATCGGTGCCGTTCAAGTTCGATCGACGGATGTGAATACGAAAAGGTATTCAACGACTGAGTCGCTACGATATCGTTGCGGTTTTTACTACGTGAATCGGGCTACAGGTAACGTGACGCGCGTGTTACCACCATCGTAGTGAAAAAAAACTGAATTTACGCGGTGTAATTATGGTGCATGTTTTTTAATACTGTTCGCGAAGCAGCATAAGCATAAGCATAATCGGCCTATAATGTTCCCACTGCTGGGACACAGGCCTCCTCTCTTGTGAGAGGGAGTGGGCCGTAGTCCACCACGCGGGCCCAGTGCGGGTTGGTGGACGTCACATGTCTTCGAATTTTTGGTGCTAGGACATGCCGGTTTCCTCACGATGTTTTTCTTCACCGTTAAAGCAAGTGATAATTAATTTCTAATACGCACGTGACTTCGAAAAGTCAGCGGTGCGTGCATCGGGATCTAACTCGAACCATTCACCGTGGGAGGCACATGGTCAAACCACTAGGCTATCACCGCGAAGCAGACACAATAGTTAAACAATCGCAGTGAACCATAATTATGTGGCTCACTGGACAGGGAAAGGGTTAAGTTAACTGTGACACATCAGGCGGAAATATACTGTATTCTGGCGTCACGCTGAATTTTGGCGTAATTTCCGCGACAATGCATTCAATAATACTTAATATTATACTTTGTTTAGCAATAACGACGCTTAATTTACAGCATGGTGTGTCATAGTAACGAAAGAATCTGAAGCAGAAATTAATCTGCAGAATTTCGGCGACATAATTTCGGTGACATAAGTAATTTAGCAGGTCTATTCTATTTAATCAATTGTCATTTTATATCAAGTAATTTGACAGGTGTTAGTTATCAGTCAACTAATTAATCACAACTAACATGAGATTTAATTTTAATAACAGATTTTTTGGTCAGAGATTCGATTTATTTATTTATTTATTTAATTAAATATAAGTTTACAGTAACGACCAAAGCACTTACATTTTAGTGGACAATTTTACACAATTACTTATCACATAGTATATTAACTTAACTTACCAATCATTAACTAAAACTTTTAACAATTACATAATATTACTTAAGAATAAATAAAGCCTTTAAAAACCGAGGGTGAATCTCTTATAAGCAAACTCAAGTACATACTTGTATAAATGATCATAATTATCATCTCCACCAAATAAGGATGTGCAGCGAAGTGAATGCAAAGCAAACGATCAAAGATGAAATGAGTGGATGATTAAAAGAATGAACTCTTTAATCGCTCATTTGGTAAATTGCTTAAATATTATGACCATGTTGCACCCGTTTAAATTATCAAAAGTATAAGCAAAGGCGTGATCTAATATGCCCATAAATTTTCTTTCGGGGGTAAACCATCGGTCATGGTCTTGATTTTCGGGGAACGTGGGTTATCTTCATTCGGAAACCTTTGGTTGTTTTCAGCATATTGATTTGTTGATTATTTTCTCGGAAGGCATCTGCTATTATATTGGAAGTAAGGTTAAACAAAGCACACATTGAAGGAGTATTCAGTAGGTATTCGATACTGGTTCGATTACGACGAGACCAACCTTGAAATCACGACAAATGTTAAAGAAATAAATAAAAAAAAACACGTTTTTAAAACGGACTATAAAGCAGGGACCGAAAAGGTCACCCGTATAGGGGTTAACCCGGGTTATTTTTTTGGGTTAGGTGAAAAACCTTGCATAAAGGTTAATCCGTATTTTGGGTTAATCAGCCTAATAATAACCGGTTCACGCATAGAGTTCATTTTTGTTCCTTTATTTTTTCTATTTTGTTTTATTTCATTCGGGTTAATCAGCAATATTAAACCGGTAACGGTATCCGTATTAAAGGGTTAACCGGTTACCCTGCATTAAGATTAACCAAAAATATGGGTTACAGATTTAATCGGTAACCTTTTAACCCGATTAATCGGTCCCTGCTAAAAAGTATGAAATAATTGCTAATGCAATGAAAAACATGAGGCGCATGCAGTAGGATAGTAGGTACTCTGCGCCCGACGTTTTTCATTTCATTAGAAATTATTTTTATTAACCGACTTCAAAAATCCACTACAAAGAAAATAATAATTTTGGTTTCGGAAGTCGGTGGCAAAAAAAAGCAAACAAAAACCAAAGCCACCGACTTCCGAAACAAAAATTATTATTTTCTTTGTAGTGGATTTTTGAAGTCGGTTACTTTTTATTGTTAAAAAAGTTTTATACTTTTTAGTCCGTTTTAAAAACGTGATTTAAAAAAAAATACTTTTACAAATAATTTTCTCTTTAACAGCAGCAATGAAGTAAAAATTCAAAATTATGTATAACTCCCATTCATTTCAACAAGTCACTAAATTATTGAGTGAGTTTTGGCTCAAGTTAAAGTTGTTTGGTCGTTTCGCCTTTTATGTGGCGATAAATTTGTAGTAATTAGTACTTTTACAACCATGTATTTAATGTCTGTCTTTTATTGCAGACTAGCAAAAATACTAATAAGTTGGAGTCGTGGTTTAGAGCAGGGTTTCTCAACCAGGGGGGCGCAATAAATTCGGATATTCTTTACAAAAATCCATTTGAAGACTTACATCGTAAATTATTTCACACTAGCACTTCGCCGCCGACTTCGTCCGCGTAGCTCACAGGAACTGTGCATTTTTTCGGGATAAAAAGTAGCCTATGTTACTCAGTGATAATGTAGATTTCTATTAGTGAAAGATTTTTTTAAATCGGTCTAGTAGTTTCGGAGCTTATTCGGTACAAACAAACAAAAAAATCTTTCCTCTTTATAATATTAGTGTAGATAGATTAGTATAGATTAATCTTAGGAATTGATTCGAATTTTCGTATCTCGAACACAGCTGCAGACGGCAGCAAAATGAACTCCGGCTAGAACGATCTCGAAACACATCACAGTTCAAGAATAATTGCACAAGTCTCAATGTCAGAAAGTGTCCACCCACTGCTAGTACCCCTATTATGAGTTTTTTTGACGTATAGTTTCGTTAACGTAAGCATATTTTGAATTTAAAATACAGCAGTCCTGGAACATTTTGATAAGATTTTATATAATTTGCACATTTTAAAAAATACAGAGAAATTAATTAAGTATTTAATTTCTATAAATATTGTGTAACAAACGTGTATTTTCAATTCAAAATATGTTTACGTTAACGATACTACACGTCAAAAAAACTCATGATCGGGGTATGATCTGTGGGCCTAGCACGAACAATTTTGACCTATCGTATCGTAAACGTAAGCGAATTTCGAATCTAAAATACAATAGTCATAGACCATTTAGATAAAATTTTATACAATTTGCGCATTTTAATAAATACAGAGATTGAAATAAAGTATTAAATTTTTACAAATATTGTGTAGCGAACGTGTATTTTCAATTCAAAATATGCTTACGTTTACGATACGCAACGTCAAAATCGTTCGTGCTAGGCCCTCTGAGGTCGGGCGATAGTGTCGTCTGCCGCTCGGCCCGTAGCTAGCGACATGTCATTTTCACAGAAATACATAGAAACCAGTAGCGTCGCGGCGACACGTCGCCTGCTACTGCTGTCTGTCGTCGGGTATAAACTCGTACCTACCTTAAAATTCCAACACGCACGAATATGGAAGGAAAATGTATAAAATTACCAAAACGCTACAAAGTCAAACAGAATTTCGAATTATCAATAAAATAAATTAATCAAACATTGTTATACCCCAAAAATCAACATGAGAATATACAAGAAATATTATTCAATTAATTAAATTGTATGTACAGAACCTTCAGCCTCTGTGTTGACAGACTAAGTCAATATTTTGACATATCCAATATAACTTGACCTGTCTCATATAAAAGCTCTATGAAAAACGTGAGCAGAAAAGTACGGCTCTTATTTTTGGGAGGTCAAATTATACTGGTTGGATAAATTAGGCGGTTCATTCTTGTGAAACCGATTACTTCTTGTCGAGGGGATTCTTAGAAGATTTAAGAAGTAATTTATATAAGAATTAGTATTATAAGTGTCTTTGTGTCCTAATTTGGGATAAATTGAGACCTATCTTTCTTTCTAGAGTGTATCTGAATTTGTCGAGTAGTCACTATATAAGGTCCTACCCTTCATACTCGAAATATTTTAAGAGGTACATCTGTAGGTGGTAAAGAAGCCATACAAACGAAAAAAAAATGATCTGAGTATATATTTTTTTTTAATAAATTAATTTAAAATTATTTGAAACACATAAAAAATATTATTTTTAACATCCATTACGCTAGTTTTTACGTACCTTACTATCGTAATGGATGTCGAAAATAGTATTTTTATGTGTCAAATAATTTATTTAAAATAATTTTATGTTTATTAAAAAAAAATACTCCATCAATTTTTTTGATTTGATTGATCTCAGATCATAAAAACAAGAAGATATGCCATCATAGCAAATTAGTACGGGAACAACTCTTCCCAACAACTCTTCCCACTTTTTGTACATTTTTCGACACTATTACAAGCACTCCTTGTGAATAAAAAGATCTCCCACAAATTAAAAAAATCCGCACACCCTCAATCTCTATTCATTGTCATACATGACAAGGATAGTTGTATATTCAATCAGTGGTTAAATTTAAGAGTCATTTATAAGTAAGGCCGTCGATCTGTAGAGCCGATCGTTATGTAGGTAAGTTGAGCTATAACAAAACAAGTTTAAACGGATTAAGGCCATGTTGTTTCATCTTACTGTTACGTATCTGTAACCGTCAAATATGGCGGCTTGTACGACAATTTCATACTGACTTAACGATTACGTACTGACTTACGGATACAGATGGTTTGAAGCAACCCGCCCTAAATCGCGTATATTACAGATTTTTACGCGATTTAATCCGTTTAAACTTGTTTTATTATAATGTGTAGTAATCGCGAAAACCTTACACTTTATTAAATTGAGCTAATCTTAACATGCCTCTCTTGTCCCCCTTAGAGTCAGCGTAAAGTCAAAGCATTTATTTTAATTAAACCACTTACAGGTACTTTTTAGGGTTCCGTACCTCAAAAGGAAAAACGGAACCCTTACCTATAGGATCACTTTGTTGTCCGCCGTCAGTCACCGGACCATAAGTGGAGCCATCTGCTCATAGATGGCGCCATTGGAAGTATGCAGTAGCGCCATCTATGATCATATTTCGGAACCCTTAGGGCGCGAGGCATACTAGCACTTGTCCGTTTTTTGATATACTCGTACTTACTAGATACCTGTTCCAATGCGTATATTCCTTTAACATCAAAATCTTCCCTACCCCATAAAAAATAACCATTTTATTTACCCCAAGTAAAATCGTTTTTCTAATAATACCATACTGAGAGGTTTTCTCAGTGCCCGTAATATTATTTCCTATGGCAATCCCGTTGTTTGCCGTTCAAGCCGAATGGCGGAAACTAAATAAGAAAAAATCAATTGAACGCTGCGGTGGAGGTAAATAGCCAATGATTGGTTGCGAGCATTCACTGCCAGTTTATTATTACTGTGCTGGTTTCTATAAACCAATTATTACGGTTGGTTTTTCTTAAGGCCGATTTACATAAATCAGACGAGTGAATGCTCTTTGGAATCAACTACGCTTCATCTGAAACGACTTTGTTTTAGGGACTTTAATTTAAAAGTTATGGAAGTATGTGCATATAGAATACTAGCACTTCGCCCGCAACTTCGTCCGCGTGTCCCACAGGAACTGTGCATTTTTTCGGGATAAAAAGTAGCCTATGTTACTCAGTGATAATGTAGCTTTCTATTAGTGAAAGAATTTTTAAAATCGGTCCAGTAGTTTCGGAGCCTATTCGGTACAAACAAACAAACAAACAAAAAAATCTTTCCTCTTTATAATATTAGTATAGATAGATAAATTTTTTTTCTTCCTGGAAAATGAAGTTATTGTCAAAATTAAACCTTATTTTCTATGTAACACTGTTTTCGCTGCCGACGTCCGAACACATCCACTCCGCCGAATAGAGCCGCAAGTGACGACACGACGCGGCGAGAGCGGTTGCGAAGTGGCGCGTACGCGTACAACGGACTTAGTTCTTTGGATCGAACTGTAAAAGCGACGGCTATTATTTTTTTACTCCAAAATTAAAATTAAAAAATATATAGAATCATGTAGCTTAGAAAATAATTTACACAAATCTATACTTCTATACTTTAAACTTACTACACAGGGTAGCAGGTTAGACATAGATTTTCGCGAACAAGCAGAACAAGCAGTCAGATGCAGTTGGTGGCAATTATTGTTATGCTACCAACTGCATCAGACTGCTTGAAAAGTGATCTTGTTTGAACTTTTTAGTTGTTTTTTTTGCAGTCGGGTTTTTTGATTTCTTACCTTTTAGTGACCAAATTTTTTTTTTAATTAAAAACGTTGCCCCACACTAGGATTTCTCCTGTATCGTGGGTGCGTTTACAAACACAAATTTCACATACACAAACAGCCAGACCTATGTGCAATGCGGGAATTGAACCCGCGACACGTTGCGCAGCAGCCAATCTCTCAGCCACTGCGACAACCGTGCGGTTTTAGCATTTCTCATTCCAAATTTCATTTAAACATATAAGTTGTACATTTTTTTGCCAGCCTTTTATAAAACCCGTTATTTTGATACCCACACTCGATTGGTTTTGTGAAAAAAAAAATTTTTGAAACATTTTATGGCGCAAAAAAATCGGTCAATTTAAATTTTGATATACCCAGTGTCACTCTCACAATCAAGACAAATCTAACGACACCTCTCAAGCTAAAATCCATCAAGCCGTTTAGGCTACAGAGCGTGCCAAAGAAATATACATACATACATACACTCGAAAAACATAACCCTCCTTCTGGCGCAGTCGGGTAAAAACAACAACACCCTATAGCGTTTACATGGTGTTCACAAATTGGTGAGCTTCTACCAAACTTGCACCAAGCTATTGGTGTAGCTTGTTTTACTAAGCACTTTGGTGTAACTAGAGCTAAGTTGACGCCAAGTTGTATGTTACCGTCAACTTAGCGTTTAACTTGGCATATGCTATGGTTCAATGTCAAGTTATTTAAGTTAGATTGATATGGTTTAATCATAGCGTTAACTTGAGCGTACATAAATTGAAGTTACTTACATTAATATAACGCCACGCCTGTATTAATTACGGCTAGGCAAAGGTGTAATAAACTAATAGTATACTAATATCATAAAGCTGAGGAGTTTGTTTGTTTGTGTGAACGCGGCAATCTCTGGAACTACCAGCCGGATTTTTTTTTTGTATATGATAGCCAGATTCATGAGGAATAGTATAGGCTATTTAACGTTACGCTACAACCCTCAGGAGCCGAGCAACGAGGGTGAAACCGCGGGGAATAGTAGTACAGTAACAGTGTTAGATTGAGGGTGGGCGGCATTTTTTATTTTATGTGTGGGAGATCTCTATATTTACAAAGGAGCGTTTGTAGTCATTGTGACGCACATTGCAAATTGCAATCAAAACTTTTAGGTTGATGTCAACTAAAAATATATGGTCAAAATATGCTATTTTTAGTCAATAAATATAGTTTTTTATACAGTAGTCTGCCCAGTGTTGTAGCTTCAAAATCTACTGTGTCCAGACCTGAAAATGGAAATAATTTGAAAACAGACGAATATTTTCGTAACATGACTTACACCTTCCTTAATTGGATACCTCTGACGTATACAAAAACCTTAGCAACGTGTGACCAATTAATGCAGCCATTTGCACATCCGTCGTCAAAGATAATGCTTATTGCGAGTTTTCTGTGATCTTATCATCATAAACGATCCAAAAAGTTTTGCAATCCAATCTATTTACTAAGAATTCTGCTTACCCCAAAAAAGAGACTATTTCAATTCTACATACATTAGTCAAAAAGCTTGAGCTGAGCTCCTTTTCAATGTTTAAGTAATGGTGTAATAAAACAAAAAGGTTTCCTTTTAGGGATCCGCGTTTAGAAGATAAAAACGCCTTGTTAGGATTACCGAATTATTTATTCATCCTTAGACATCGTGAGGGATCGGCAGGGAGGAATGAGACAATGGACTAAGTCTTGTCGTTCAAGAAATAGGTACTTTTGGTATCCCTTTGTCGGCTACCTCCAGTTTATATAGCGAGAAACGGAGCATTAGACATTATTAGGTATTCCAGCCTATGATAAGACTCAAAAAAAAAAATTCGTTGTTTTTTCATTTAAATGAGCTCAAAAGTAGAATTGCTTGAAATGAGTCATATCTCAAATTAGGAATCTTACGTAGGTATCTATACCTACCTATCTCATTTTTGGATACCTACCTTTATGAGTAGATATAAAAAATGTCGCAATATTTTGTTATAATATTTACAGTTTTGGAAAATACACGAAATCTAATCTAAATAAGATTCCGACGAATTGAGAACCTCTTCCTTTTTTTGAAGTCGGTTAAAAATTACTTTACCTCTTATTTTTTACGCGAATATCTAAATATTATGGTATCTCATACATTTTAATATGGGACCTAGTTTACCCTATGCATTTATCCAACATAATTACATTCAGTTGCAGAATTCCAAAATTATTTCATTCTGTTTGCACCAGGATCGAATAAATACTGCTCATCCTTTATTTTTAGCAATCCGGTTAATACAGTTCGCTTGGTACATCAGTCGCGCGCCAGTAAATAACGGCTTGATGGATGGGCGCGACGATTGAAACGTTACTAACGTTATACGTTACAAGTAACGTTATGTAACGTTATTAATTGCTTTATTGGTTATAAGTAAGTTGCGGATATAATAACATCCGGTTCACACATTGTGGTTTACCGAAACGTTTTTTCTTACCATACCGTAAAACTAAATGCGGTAAAAAACCGTTTTGACACTGACTCACAAAACGTAGGCATAAAATGTGAACGCTTTAGATTTTTTAATGTATACGGCTTAAGGAAACCGAATCGTAATAGCGTGAACTGGCTGCAACGCGTTATTGTCTATGTAATATGTAATATGTTAAATGTTATTTGTGCGTAATAAAAATGATTGCATATCTTTGGAACGGATAGTTTTTTTTTCTCCGTGGTTACTTTTTGAATGTCATTTTAAACAACTCCTTAATTTAGACAAACATTGCAGGATTGACAAGAAGAGAAGAATCTAGTTGGCACTCTTTGCATACGGAACCCGCAACAACCAGACACATAAAACAAAATTAAACGCATGGCACGCACGCAATACGGGTTCGCACGCATACCGACTTCGCACGCAATACGCGTTCATACGCATTAACGCTTAATAATCGTAACATTTACGTTAAGTTCTCGTCTGGCTTTAAATTGAAGACTTTAATTAATAGGCTCGAGTTCTGAAGCCGAGGTATCAAATAAATTATACATTGTATATTATGTAAATAGTGTTTATATACCTATACCTACATAAATATACAGGTTGTTAAAAGAGGCGGTTGGTGAAGGAAAAGTGTCTAAAACTTTGAATTTTTTAAGGTTTGTTTTCGCTTGCAACAGTATTAATACCTAAATTAGTTTTTAATAGTATTTACTGAAAACTAAAATTTTAATTATTTTTTTTAACAAAAACCAGGCAAGTGCGTGTTGGATTCAAGCACCAAGGGTAAATAGTTCCGGTTGTATGACCTTTGGGTTTTGACTTTTTATTGTTACTAGTTACTGTATTAGCTATTAGGTAGGTACTGTTCATAAGATAAAGCCCCTACGAGTCCTGTGACAGGCGAAGGGACAGGCGGCGTAGGCTTAGTAATATTATAATAAAACAAGTTTAAACGGATTAAATCGCGTATATTTCAGATTTTTACAGAGTTTTCCTGACGTTCGAGATCGAGAATAATTTTTCTATAAATTAGCTGTCATGACGCCTACCACCTCAGTCGTCCTGCGACAACGAACGCTGCAAAGTGTTCGAAACGTCAGGAAAACTCTGCAATATACGCGATTTAATCCGTTTAAACTTGTTTTATTATAATGTGTAATAATCGCGAAAACCTAAGGCTTAGTAATATTGTTAAATTGATAACCCTCGGAAACCCTACGGAACCCTAAAAATGACTCGTTAAAGTTGTTAGCACTATCGTCGCTTAGTTCAATTCCCAGCTGAGGCAAGCAAGTTTTCAAAAAAAAATAAATGCAGTTTAACTTATTTTCAAATCCAAAAAAAATGTCTTTGAGGACAGCTTTTTATGGGGATTATAATTATATTAATTATATGATCCTACATAATATGTACGATCATATAATTACATATAGGATCAGCTCTTTTATCCTTCAAATACCTAATACAAAAGATTTTAAATATCTTTCAATACGAAATTATTCATGTCTATATTGTCAATTTGTCTTAATATATCTATGACTTTTAATCAAATATGTTATATGATCTTTGATCATACATATTTGATAGTGTAATATCCCCCTATCATCAACTTTTCGCTCCATTGGTCTTTTTCCCACCCTGTATATGCGCGTCTTATTTGTTTAATTGTAACCTTCGCTTTGAAGTTTTGAATTGAGTCTGAGGAGTTCATACGTTTAAATAGTACCGACTCGTATTTGGATTTGGTATTGATTGTCAGAATGCGTGACTTTTGTATCAATATACATCAATATACATCATTACGCTTATAATCCCCCAAATGGATAGGCAGAGGTGTTTAAAACCTACCGCCGCCAGTTGTCATTGCCATCGATCAGCTGAAAAACGTCTATTTAGTCAACACTGGTGCTCCAAGCATCAAGCATTTTTTTTTTCAAATCTTCTTCGTAGTGTGAACATTTATGCATATAACTTCGTATATAATAATTATTACCTAATGTATTAAATAGTAAAACCTTCCTGAAAGTATGTAGATTAAGTTAGTGAAAACCCCATCCAAATCGGATGAGTAGTTTTTGAGAAAATTGCGCACATACGAATCGAATACAGAACCCTTTTTTTGAAGAGGGTTAAATATACAAATAAAATTATAAATAGTTCCGTTTTACTTTATCATACCTATTTGCTCATTCAACACAGGTATGTAAATACAGTGAATAAAGGAATAGGTATGACATGAAAAACGGAATTATTTATGATTTTGTGACCTACAAAATGGGTTGTCCGGGAAAAAACCGGAATTCGGGTTTATTCCCGGGCAGAAACCCAAGTACATCATCGGCTTCTCTTCATCTTTTGCCACTGATAAAAGCAATACGCAAAAGCCTTAAAAATATAGCAGAAATTGCTTACCTGCCTGCGATTTTTTATCTCAAATGCCTTTGGGATATGCAGAGTAAGCTCATTTTCCTGTTTCGAGTCCCCAATGAGTGTGGAAGAGATAAATCTTGTTTAGCTTTGATTAATGTCTGTATCATCACGGCTTACTCTTGAGGAGTAAGCAGTTAAGAGGGTGTCAATCACCCAGTGATAAGACTTTGATTTTTTTGTATGTAAGTGAAATTTTGTTTAGATTTTCCCAATAGGGAAAAAAAACTGGCGAAGTACAAGTCGGACTCGTGAACTAAAGGTTCCGTTCCCGTTATATAGGGACTTTTATTATTATAATTTTCCATGATACCTATAGGTACTTAAATACCGGTATTACCCATTAATTGGGTTGTGGAGGTCAGATGGCAGTCGCTCCACGTAAAATATTGATATTCAGCCAGAGGGGCTCGTGGCTAAATGACGGCCGCGCTGATCGATCGATCTGAGAGGTTAAGCTGCGCTTGCCGCGGTCAGTCCTTGGATGGGTGACCGTTCTTTACACATCGAGACCCCTTCGTGCCTCGGAGAGCACGTTAAGCAGTTGGTTCCGGTTGTCATAGGAATATCTTTGACAATCGTTACGGGTAGTCAGAAGCCCTAAAGTCTGACAGCTGGTCTAACATTCGAATACCGGTATTACCCATTAATTGGGTTGTGGAGGTCAGATGGCAGTCGCTCCACGTAAAATATTGATATTCAGCCAAAAACTAGTTAGACTGGATGCCGACCCCAATATAATTTGGGAAAAAGGCTAGGCAGATGATGATACCTATTCTTAAACTTACTCTGCGAAATTTTCAATTGGCTAGGTATTACGGTGCATAAGATACAGCCCTGTGACAGACGCACAGACAACGTAGGCCCCAGATCATCGAAATGCGCTATTGAGTTTGTCGCTTTGACATGATCAATGTGATTATATTGCTACGGACCGAACGCGATCGATGTATGTAGGGGAACCGCTGTCAACACTTCTAAAACAGTGTGCGTCACAACTACAAACGCTCCTTTGTAAATATAGAGATCTTCCACACATGAAACATGCCTCACACTCTTAATCTAACACTATTATTCGTCACTCATATTAAATTAAAACACTTTATATAAATCACGTTCGGTCAATCGCGTTCAGTCCGTCGCGTTGATCAAATTGATCCCCGTCTTAGCACATCTCCTCTATTTCTTTGATCTGAGGGCCCCACATTAACCCATCAATACTTTTGTGTAAGATAACTTCATAACATTCAACTTTTATACCGCAAAATTCACTTAGAACTCTGTCACTTGGATTCCGATTCACTTCTAAGATTTAATAACAGAAATGAAGTAACCGCTGAAAGTTTTGCTTGCACTGCGCACTGCATACCACTGCCAAGCTTGTGGAAAACTTTGTTCGTGCCCAGATGCTCAATAGTGATGTGACAGTTTTGGATATTCGGATATTCGCGGATATTGGCGCGGATATGTATTGTAACAATGGGCTTTATAATTAATGGAAATAAAACTATTATGTTTTGATGTACATTGTTCTGATGTCATTATAGGCTGCTACTGAGAATTAAAAAAAAAACTCATTAACACTTTGCCTTTTTTTTTTTGGATGGGAAATCATCAAATAACTTCTTCCGCTCTGGGTGGAGCGGAAGGGCGTGTCAGACTTTTACTGACTAAAACCCACCCGTGTTCCTCCAGTTGCCTTGCCAGGGGCCACGGTGTCTTTTTCAAACTTCCCGCAACCCTGGCGGCCCTAGTGGACCCCTTTTGTTTTGCTGACATCTCTTTGAGGCACGCGTGGAACACTACGCGCCGTCGACCCGGGCCTGGTCCTTACCGGACGGCGAGCTACCCATTGCTCACCGTCCACAAGCCCAATAACACTTTGCCAGACGCGGGAAACGAACCTTGGACCTCACGCTCAGCAGTATGCTTGCAACTACTGAGCCAACGAGCCAGTTCTTACACAATTGTAGTAGGTATATCACTCAAACTTGTATGTAATAAGAACAAAGTTAATATCTGCTTCAAAGTTATTTAATTTCAGAAAATTATATTTGAACAGTACATTTGCAAACACAAATCGTTACCAACGCGCCGCCGACTGTTTCACAGACTTCAACTAAGTACTTTCCAGACTAAACACATCAAATAACAAGTACTTCTTAATAATGATTGACAGCTAGTGATGTAACTCAAACAAAAGCTATTACTGCGAAAACGCGTCTTCAAGGAATATTGTTCAACTCAAAATATCCTAAAAACCATTAAGCTGTCACTCAGATCATTCCAAAAATAGCGATGGCAAAATTACGGTAGACGCATGCATGAGCCATATAGCCTGCGAATTAAATTAAATCCGTCATGCCAAAAATATAAATGAGACGAAATGGTTTACGGTATTTTATGCACAACTATTTTTCACCGTTATTTAAATACGAAAGGTTTTTTGAGCAATTTGTACGAACGAAAGGATTTAAATGTTTTTACTGCGCCATGCTTTAAAAATGCATACAGCTTGAATTTTTACTGTAGTGTTTACAAATGGGATTGGTGACAGAAATTGCATAGAAAATATTTGTTATAAAAATAAATTACCGTAATCAACATTAAATAAAGCCTTTTATTAACATCTCTAAAAAGGTACTTTCAAATGATAAAAGATGTATAATCAATGATCGGAGTAGGTAGATTGATTTTACGCACTTGCATCATGAATTGTCATAGAAATCATAACATGAATAAACCTTTTTTCCTGGATTTCATTTTGGTACTTATGGGATTGAATCAAATATTGTGAATGTAAATATTTTGATCGGGACTTTTCGCGCACAAACATAATCAAAATATCAGTACTTTGACTAACCCCGACGTTACGATCAAGTTGCATTGATCGTGGTCACGAGAAGACTGACTTTTTCTTATTTATTAAGTAATAAAGTGAATCTTACTTTTGTGCGTCCATTCTTCATCCTACACATAACAATATTTGAAATTCTTAAAAAATCTTAATTATTACAAAATCCCGGAATCCCGGAGGCATATCCATATTAATATACAAGGTGTCCCAGAAATCAACGTCAAGCCGAAATCGAGCATTAGGCCAAGTCGTAACAGTTATCAGAAAAATATGAAAAAAAATCTTGGTCATGTACTTTTCAAATTATATGTATTCAAAAATAAATCTTAAAAACTGACACCCTGTGATGATCTTTCAAGTCCTGTGACTGCAAATATTAACTTTTCGTCATTTTTTTTTTCTACCGTAAAACTATGAATAACCCTTCTGTCAAACACAGAAAAAAACTGAAGAAAAGTTAATATTTGCAGTCACAGGACTTGAAAGATCATCACAGGGTGTCAGTTTAAGATTTATTTTTGAATACATATAATTTGAAAAGTACATGACCAAGATTTTTTTCATATTTTTCTGATAACTGTTACGACTTGGCCTAATGCTCGATTTCGGCTTGACGTTGATTTCTGGGACACCCTGTATACGTGCCAGTTCATTGACCCCAAATCAATCTCCGATCATTGATTATAATATAACTGTTGTTTTAGAAAATAATATTTTTGTTGTACATTTTGAATAAAAATGCCGCCGATAGAAGATCGTAAAACCTCTATTTATTTTTAATCCGACAACGACTTAGAACATCCTTATTCGGTAGTCCGCGTTGAAAGAATACCTACAATTCTTCCTAGTGTTGCCAAGAACGTAGTTTTCTAAAGAACTCCCACATTTTCAGGAATTCTTTTATTTATTCGTAGATCACTGGAGATTAAAAAACTCGGCAAAGTGTCTCCTAAATTAGTGCTAAGTAACATAACATCACGCTTGTATTTACCCTATGGGGTAAGCAGAAGTACCACACCACATTTTTCTATAATATAATATTACTATTATAAAATTGTAAAAAAGCCGTGTCTGTACATTGAAGATATTCCGGAAAAAAATGTCGGGATAGGGTAGGTACTGGGACGTAACCATGCTCGAAAATATTTTTTTTTTTATTTTTATCTGTTTGTCTGTTGGTGCTCGCATCACGCAAAAAGTACTGAAAGGATATTGATGTAGTTTTTACCGTTCCACAGCTTGGGAACCAACTTAAAATCTGAGCTACGTTTTATCTAATTCCGGTGGGACGAACCAGACGTACAGCTTATTGTAGTCCACGCGGACGGAGTCGCGGGCAAAAGTCTAGTAATATTATAAGTCCCACAAAACTGGGCGAGCCATATACAGGGTGGCAGGTTAGACAGTGGAAATATTTTAAGGGGTCATTGTACTCATCATTATGAACAACTTTTACTATGGGACCAATCCATAAATCGCGAAAAAAAAATCTGCTGTTCCATACATTTTGTTGAGTTATGTGAACATAAATGTATGGAACAGCTGTTTTTTTTTTGCGATTTCAGGGTTGGTCCTATAGTAAAAGTTGTTCATAATGATGAGTACAATGACCCCTTAAAATATTTCCACTATCTAACCTGCCACCCTGTATATATTTTTTTATTTATACAGGCTTGGGTTTAGAAGAAGCCGATTCACTCGCGACTTGAAGACCTAGGTACTCCGGATTGTTACTAAAAATTGTGTAGATTTTTTATTGTGTCTTTAATTGCGGCAGTCAAATGAATACTCACTACACTTGTCAAACGTAGTTTGTGCCAGATAATAATAGTAGTAGAGCACTTTGCGAAAGAACGTCCGAGGCAATACTACTACCATACCTATATCTACCACTAAGCGGCTGCATTTCTGTGTTCCAGTTTGACGGATTCCGTGTCAACCGGCGGGTCGATATTTAAACTAAACAAAATTTTAACTTACTCATATTTTAATAATAAATCTAATAAACCCGCAGGGCACCTTGAGGCGAAGTGACGGGGAGTAGCGACCCCGCGGTACCCGAGTGCTCCAGGGAGAAGCGACCGTTCCTCACCTCCGGCTTGCCTTTATTGGCTGGTTGGAGTGAACACTGACGAGGAACAGGTCTCCCGCCTCTAGCTTGCCTTCATTGGCCGTCTAGAGTGGAGGCGCTAGAGCAGAACACCTCTGCTCGGAGGGTGGATGCTGAGCGTAAGTGGTGAATGGGCCAGTGATGCCGGACCCTCAGGGCGCAAGTGATCTGAGTTTAAAGTCCAGCGAAGCCTCTCCACCCTACAGCCACTCACGTTCCTGTTGCCCCCTTTGTTGCTACCCGAGCGACTTTTTTCAGGGGGCCCAGTTAGTGAGTTGGCAAGTCTCCGTCTGCCATTTTTACGTGTGCACATACATTGTTTCGGTAGGCGCCATAGGTTCCTATAGTTCCCCTTAAATTAGTCCACTACCATCCCACCACAATAGCCCAAGTAGTTTCTTTTTTCCACAAATATATTGCAATAGTCCTGCATAAGCTGGTGGTTATCCTTGGGTGTATTTCTATAGTGCATACAAGGATAATCACCAGCTATGTCACCATTAAATTTTATTAAAAAGCTGTCTTAAAGGGCCTTTACGTGTTGGTTTCGGCCCCGCGCACGCCTTCAAAAGGTCCGGGACTCTTAGTCCCGTGTAACAGAGAAATCTAATAAAAACGCTGTTGGCGGGCCAATTCAAATGCGTCGGTGGGCCATGTCGTGGCCCGCGGGCCTTGGGTTGAGCAGCCATGATCTACATTCTCATTATAAAATCTATACAATGTAGAAAATTGTCCAATTCAATTAGGGCTGTGTCGGGGAATAGGCAAACTGTTAGCGGCCGACTGAGTTTGCAGTGGCAAGCTGTTAGCACAAACTAGCAAACTGTGGACACTCCATTTCAAATAGATATAAAGAAGGGCGTACTAAACCGCAAACTCAGTCGGCCGCTAACAGTTTGCCTATTGGGGACACAGTCTTAGTGAATTTGGCTCAGACCGTTTTATAAATAAACTAGCACTTCGCCCGCGACTTCGTCCGCGTGTCCCACAGGAACTGTGCATTTTTTCGGGATAAAAAGTAGCCTATGTTACTCAGTGATAATGTAGCTTTCTATTAGTGAAAGAATTTTTAAATCGGTCCAGTAGTTTCGGAGCCTATTCGGTACAAACAAACAAAAAAATCTTTCCTCTTTATAATATTAGTATAGAAGTATAGACAACTAAAAAGATTACGACGAATTGAGAACCTCCTTGTTTGAAGTCAGTTAAAAAGCATGACAGATAAATTCAACAATTTCTAGACCACACTAAATAGTTCTCAAGTCCACCACAGAGCTAACTCCGAGCCGAGTTCTGGAAACTTCTTGCATATCTACATTGCTGAGAAAAACTTGGTAACTTTGGAACTGTCTAACTGATGCGCCCGCGGTTTGAATGTAGTAGTTTATGCTCGATAATAGCAAAAGGGTCTGATGTAGACTTGCAACGAATATTCGGCCACTCTTTGGTATTTGGCTGAATAGGCCGAATATTCGGCCGAAAACCAAAGAGGGCCGAATATTCGTTGCAAGTCTTAGTCTAGTCTGATGTATTTCTAGGTATGTTGTCTATTTAAGAATGACCTTGCGCTATATGGCACCACGGTATTGTTTATTTTCATAATTATTATAATTTTCCTGTCAAAATATCATCAAAGTATCAAACACATGTAATAATAAATTACTCAACGCGATACCAAGCAAAGCATTACTGACTCAATCAATAAATCAAATCGAATTATTTAAATAAAATTAATTGACTTCTAATAGGCACTACAGTTGGACATCCCTGAACTGTCTATGGTCGGGTTAGTGGCCCTTTTGTTTACCTTTCTATTAAATTGGATTGGAATAAGGTATACGTAACCTATACACTCGTGACTTGAAGAAGCCCAGCTATTGTTTTATAGCATTAAAAATTAATAAATAAACTAACTAAGCTTTGGTTTTTGTTTGCTTTTTTTTGCCTCCGACTTCCGAAACCAAAATTATTATTTTCTTTGTAGTGGATTTTTGAAGTCGGTTATTTTTTGTTAAAAAAGTTTTTTATTTTTACCTTTTTAGTTCTTTACCCCGTGTTAGATTACTTTCACGAATTCGTTCAACAGTAAATCTTCTACGGAGTGTGAACATTTATGCATATAACTTTGTACACAGGAATGATTACATAATGTATTATATACTAAAACCTTCCTGAAAGTATGTAGATTACGTTAGTGAATACCCCATCCAAATCGAATCAGTAGTTTTTGAGAAAATCGCGCACATACAAACATACATACATACATACATACATACATACATACGGGACGAATACAGAACCTCCTTTTTTGAAGTCGGTTAAAAAAAGGTACTAAGCGCAGTTGCATATCACTGGCTTGATTTATTACTAAGTTTTTATTAACTCGCTTTCTTGTCTGTCTGTCTGCTCGGTACAAATTTCGCAATTAATTTTTATGCACTTGCTGACATCGGACTAAGCTGTTTGGTATACTATGTAAACTATGTAATTTGGATGATAATGCCACCATAACATGAACTAAAAAGTAAAAAAATAATTATTAGAAAAAAAAATTAAGACCATGTTTTTAAATAAAACAGACCAAAAAGTATAAAATAATCCTACTAATATTATCCTACTATCCTACTAATATTATAAACGTGAAAGTTTGTGAGGATGTATGGATAGATGGATGGACATGTATGGATGTTTGTTACTCTTTCACGCAAAAACTACCGAACGGATTTTGATGAAACTTTACAGTAATATAGCTTATACATCAGAATAACACATAGGCTACTTTTTATCCCTAAAACGCGGGAGAAAGCCGCGGGCGCAAGCTAGTTTCTAATGAAATTAAAAACGTAGGACGCATGCAATAGAAATAGTAAGATGCGTTATTTATTTTATACTTTTTAGTCCGTTTTAAAAGCGTGTTTTTTTTTTTTACTTATAATTAATTTGCATTTCGGCCCGCATTGGCCAGATGCCCTTGTTAGTCCACGTGGACTCTTCTTGTTTATTTGAACATTAATGTTACGATTAATGTTAGAGCATCTAAGATTTATTTGAGAACACCTAGTTTAGTTTTTTAGGGTTCCGTACCCAAAGGGTAAAAACGGAACCCTATTACTGAGACTTCGTTGTCCGTCCGTCTGTCTGTCTGTCTGTCTGTCTGTGTGTCTCCAGGCTAGACAGTTGAAATATTCACAAATGATGTATGTCTGTGACCGCTATAACAACAAATACTAAAAAGAGAATAAAATCAATATTTAAGGGGGGCTCCCGTACAACAGACATGATTTTTTTGCCGTTTTTATAGATAATGGTACGAAACCCTTCGAGCGTGAGTCCGACTCGCACTTGGCCGGTTTTTTATAACACATTTAATGCTATAGCATGGTAATAAACCATAGTCTTAACAGCGTTTGTTGTACAAAAACAGTGATTTAAATTTCACGGTGTGTAAAACAAATAATAAAAACTATTAATATTGGTAGGTACTCTTGTTTGTTTGCAGTCCCATACAGTAAACAGGTTTAGTAAATATTATTTCAAATGTTTGTTATTGTTTGCTAGTACCGTTATAGCCTGAAATGACAGTTTATTTGTTTGGATGGTTTTTCTGCGGCGACCCCGTTGCGGGTCGCAATTTTGACCTAAAATGGTCAAACGTTCGTTTATAATTAACTGTGTTATGTGTTGTAATGTTTTTGATGATTTTAGGTGATACTGGCTTGGTTATGTTAAAATGAAGTATAATATAATTTTTACCCGACTACGGCGAAGCAAAAAGGAAGGTTATGATTTTGACCGGTATGTTGGTGTTTTCATCTGTTGCATCATAACTTCTAAGCTTCTTTTCATAATTTGACAAATGAAGTATCATTAGAAGCTTTTGTTGTTTGTTTGTTTTTGTTTCGTTTACCCTTAATCGTAGACAAAATTAAATTTGTCTGTGGAGCTTTAAAGCTTGACCATTATTTTCAATACGCCACAATTTAAAGTTTTATATAGTGATACAAGAAACTGAATAAAATAAATTAAATTTTCAACTATTCTTACCTGTTTTATCAGCAATTTTCCTCGTTACTTCTTTCAATCCAGATAGCTATTTCACTGAACACATACCTGTGAACAAAAAATATCAATGTAGGTTTTATTCAACATTTAAAAAAAAGCCTAGGGCACAGCAGGATATCTCGCTCAAATCTGGAGCAGCTCTACTGAGGAAGTACCTCCACTTTATCCACAACCAAAGAACGCCAATCTTCGCTAATATTGTGTTCCTGTGGTGAGGTCACCAGAGCTCCTGAGGGTGCACTGTGTTGACAGCGGGGGACCTGCTTGGCCTCTAAGCTGTAGATACAGCGAATCTTCATTTTAATGGGTGCGCTTGATACTTGGCATGTAGGCAGTGTCTCCATGTACACGGTAATTACCGTAGATGCACTGTAATCTGGTCCTAATCTACCGTCAAGGTAAAAAGGTATTACCCTGACCGTGGCAGTCATTATGTTGTCACCGTATTACCATTATAAATTACGTTGTGAATATTTCATTATTTTATACTTGGTAAAACCTTAAAACGAATCTCAGTCAACGAAGCTATTCTTGGTTGCCGGGAATCCCTGAATATCTAAACGTCTATCTCAACTCACACTTATTTAAAAAGTCAAATAATCGTAATTTTAAAGTTGTGGAGGTTTTTCGGTTTAAAATTTCAAGATTCAGAATATAATTAGGTTAAATTTTGCATGTTTCACATGTCTTTTAAATTTTTTTAGTACATAAAAATTATAAATCGGACTTGATTTTGTTGTTTTTCTTTGAAAAATTACACAGTAATTTACACGGTTGCTTTTAGCTGATGCACCGTAATTTTGTCTACAACAACCGTAATTTTACCGTTTTAACACGGTAATTTTCGATTTACACATGGAGACACTGCATGTAGGTACTAACAAACTAAATAGCATCAAATAACCAGTACCCGTCGAGACGTCAGAGTGAGAGGTCGCATCACCGGATCGGAAAATAATACGCGTAATTTTTCCCGTGTAAAAATGGGTAATAAAAGAAACGTTTATACGAATATGTAGGTACATTATTGAAACTCGTTCCTGAAGGACGACCACACACTTGTTTTTAGGGTTCCGTACCAAAATGGTAAAAAAGGAACCCTTATGGTGCGACTTCGTCTGTCTGTCTGTCTGTCTGTCACACCTGCTTATTTCAGCAACTACTAATGCTATCGACTTGAAATTTGAATAATTATAAAAAATGCTTGTGCAACTTTATTGCAAATGAAAAAAATGAAAAAATATTTTTATTTTCATTTCAAAAGGGGCCGGAGTGGGGGTCCAAAAAAAATCTGAAATAATTAGAGTTGATAGGAATTGACCCAAATATGGCACTAAAAATAAAACGATGTTCCTAACTAGTACAGTTTTTTCAAAATTATCAAAATTCTTTCACAAACAAACTTAGTTTTGCGGTCCGGTTTTTTTCACTTTATACGTCCAAAACTGATACGGAACCCTCGGTGCGCGAGTACGACTCGCACTTGGCCGGTTTTTTTTTCAATTTTATTGAAACACGCTAAATAAAGAAGTCGCAAAGTAAAACCTAACTTAACAATGTACCTACCTAACGTAGATCACGTAGTAGTGTACAAGCACGCATGCCATAACAGTTTCGCATTGCGACACATTTGTCACCTAGGACGTTGGTTTTACAAGCTCATTCTAGCATAATAGCATAATCGGCCTATAATGTTCCCACTGCTGGGACACAGGCCTCCTCTCTGTGAGAGGGAGTCGGCCGTAGTCCACCACGCGGGCCCAGTGCGGGTTAGTGGACGTCACATGTCTTCGAATTTTTGGTTCTAGGACATGCCGGTTTCCTCACGATGTTTTCCTTCACCGTTAAAGCAAGTGATAATTAATTTCAAATACGCACATGACTTCGAAAAGTCAGCGGTGCGTGCCTCGGAATCGAACTCGAACCATTCGCCGTGGGAGGCACATGGTTAAACCACTAGGCTATTACTGCTCTTTTAAGCTCACTCTGTTACCAAGCAATAAGTCTAAAATACCTGTTCCCAAATATTCGGTAAAGGTTTCAGTGTGCCCTAGGTATAATTAAGTTTGTACGGAACCGTCACAGCGCGAGTACTACTTGCACTTGTCCGGTTTTTTTCGATGTGGTACGGAACACTAAAACAACTAGTATTTCTAACTTTATATTTGTTGTTTGGGAATAGAGAATAATCTCAAACCATAGGAATAGCACCATATTTTCAGTTCATATAAGCTTGGCAAGCTCGTATGATGTTATTAGTTACAAGCGAGTGATTCGGCACGTACCCTCGCCACGTCTTAGCGGAGCACTCAGATCATAGAAAAAGGAGATATGCCGTCACAGCAAATCAGTGCGGGAACCACTGTCGCCACTTTTAGAACAGTTTGCGACACAATTACAAGCGCTCCTTGTGAATATAAAGATCACACATTAAAAATTCCGCACACCCTTAATCTAACACTGTTATTCGTCACTCATCACTAGCACTAAACTAAAACACTGTATTTATAACATCGATTGCGGTCTGTTGCCAGCATGTACGTTTTAATTATGGTCTATGTGATAAAACCTCAGATCATAGAAACAAGGAGATATGCCATCATAGCAAATTAGTACGGGAACAACTGATGCCACTTTTAGTAATTTTTTCAACACAATTACCTGCATAATTAAGCACTCCTTGTGAATAAAAAGATCTCCCACGCATTGAACATTCCGCACACCCTCAATCTAACAGTGTCAATCGTCACTCAACACTAGCACTAAACTAAAACACTGTATTTATACCATCGATCGTGTTCGGTTCGTCGCCAGCGCGTACGTTTTTAATATGAGCAATTTGCTCAAGATCAGGCATCAAGCTCGATAGCGCCTTGGCACATCTCCTTGTTTCTATGATCTGAGGATAAAACTAAAGCGTCAAGCTCAATTGCGCCTTGGTACATCTCCCTTGTTTCTATGATCTGAGGCGGAGCACAAGATAGACGAATATAACAATGTTTCCTCCGATAATTAGATAAGGTGCGGGCTACAAGATCAAATTATTGGTTTTCTTGTGTCAGTGAACGAAAATGGTCGGGACGAAATGTTGAAGGTGGTAGCTGGTCGTGTTATATGTTATTTTTGATTACCACGTTTTTAGTAACTCGTTTTCTTGTCTGTCTGTCTGTTCGGTACAAATGCAATTCATCTTTCAAGCACTTGCTGGCATCGGACTAAGCTGAAACTTGATGTACCTACCTACCTATATAATTTGGATGACAATGCCTTTGATTATCTATACAGGGTAAAATTAAAACCAGTGCGGATATTTTAGGAGGTGAAAGTACTCATGAATATGATCAACTTTTATTATGGGGCCGACACTGAAATATGAAAAAAAAAATCAGCTGTTCCCTACAAAAATGCACTACAACACGATCAAAATGTATAGAACAGCTGATTTTTTTTTCATATTTTGCTTGCACCTCCTAAAATATCCGCACTGGTTTCAATTCTACCCTGTATGTATAGATTGACTGTCGCGGCCCCAAATACGTAGAAAAATGTATAGGTAAACGTGTTCCCCCTAATAGCTGCAAATAAATGCACACATGGACAAATAACACGCAAATGACTTGAAATGACACGAGTGTAAGACAATGCTGTCACTCACACAAGCCTGTAAATTTTGGCCCATTTCAAAAACGGAATTAGTGGGCGACGCGCATCTAGACATAATAAATAATCAAAGGACAATGCTATAATATGGATGAAAAAGTAATAAACGGACTAAAAAGTATAAAATAACCAGCTGCCGCCCGCGGCTTCGCCCGCGTTTTTCAGGATAAAAGGTAGCCTATGTGTTATTCCAGACTATAATCTATCTGTGTGCCAAATTTCATCCAAATCCGTTTCAGTGTGAAGAAGTAACAAACATACACACACGCACAAACTTGTGTGACAGTGTGATTAGTGTGATTTCTAATGAAATGAAAAACGTAAGGTGCATAGATTATAGTCTGTTTTAAAACGCTTGCAAGAGAGCATCACATGCGCGTTGCAGACCCTTTAGAATGAGGATTCGCTGTATCGACAGGACAGCTTAGGGGACAAGCAGTTCCCTCGATTGTCAACACAGGGCATCCTCAAGAGCTCTGGCGACCTTTCTCACTATAAGAACTGTGGTATTCTGTAAAGCTGGTGGTGGTACTTGAGTCAAGTACCACCACCAGCTTTACAGAATAAGTGGCGTGCAGTGCATATAGGCAAGTAGGCAGTGCCTACCTCATATAATTCAATAAAACTATTTTAACTGTTACTACATAAATAAAATATATCAATCATGACTAATTATTGATATATAATTATGTATATTGATGTAGTAATAGTTAAAATGGTTTTATTGAACCTTAAAGGGTGGTTACTGCCTACTTGCCTATATGCAATGCACGCGCCAGGTACTTCCCCAGTTGGGGAATGTTTTTCTTTGCAAGCTGTTTATATTTTTTTTTTCAGTTATTTTATTTATCACAATCCTATGCGGTAGTGTAGTCCTTAATTTAATGCAAAACCTGTAAAATAGCAGGTAAATAAATTATTTCTCTCAACAACGTTGTACCTACCTACAACTAGAGCACGCGTTGGGCGGTACAAGTTTGTTCTTGGTTTAATTTATTTAATTGAAATGGCAATATAATGCATTGAAAACTTTCCAATCTATACTAATTTAATAACACCGGCTCCACACGTTGGCCCCAACGCCACTCGCCCAACGCGTGGATCTAGAAAATAGCATTAGCCCCAGCGTTGGCCAATGTTATTTTCTAGATCCACACGTTGGGCGAGTGGCGTTGGGGCCAATGTTGGGGTCAACTTGTGGAGCCGGTGTAAAGCTGAAGAGTTTGTTTGAACGCGCTAATCTTTGGAACTACCAGTAGGATTAGAAAAAATATTTTTGTATATGATAGCCAAATTCACGAGGTATAGTATAGATTATTTAACATCACGCTACGACCCTTAGGAGCCGAGCGACGGGGATGAAACCTTTATCTGCTAAAAAAATCATAATTATAGTGCGATTCCTCGCTGGGAGATGGCATTTAATACAGAAAATTTTGAATGGAATTCTAGGTTCTAAAAAAAAGAAAATCATGCTTTCCCAAAAACTACATTTATTGTGTTGTGACACTCTTCTTGCCGATGTGCGAAATAGTTAACATTAGTTGACCTTAGTACAAATAGTTAACGTTCTTCACATAGAGAAAACGAAAAAGCTTTTTACGGTCACCGCTTTGAATGCTTCACGCTTTGAATGCTTCAAATACAACGATTTTTTTCCAGCTGACCTGAAATTCTTAACCCCAAACCGTATATTTATTGTAACACCAGAATTCAATCAATACAATCTCCAAAGGTGTTGTATTTCAAATATTTGTCGCTGCCTCAAAAAGGGTTGACAAGTGTCGCCCTCAAATTCACTTTCTGTGTAACTGAAAACGCCTTTCAGAGGTACGGAACCCCGATTTATAAAGGCTGATTTTATTATTATACCCGGCGATGGCTTAAAAAGGATCAGAGTGACGAATTTCTGTCCATTTCTCGGGTTCACGAATGTTGAGTGCTAAATGGATTTTTCGTGATATATTTTGGGCATGGTGTTAAATAAGGATAGATTTTGTATTTCTTGGTACAGTTTTCGCGAGACGACTTTGTTATTATTTGACTAGTTTCTGCCCGTGTTTTTCGGAATGAAAGGTAGCTTATGAGTTATCCTGATGTTTAATCTATATATATTAGATACTGTAAGGTTTTATCAAAATCCGTTCAGTAGTTTTTACGTGAAAGAGTAACAACCATCCATCCATTCCATACAAACATACATCCATCCTCACAAACTTTACTAGCTGTTGTCCGCGACTTTGTCTGCGTGAAAATGGATGATAAGTAACCTAACTATGTATTTTTCCAGGTATTTGGCAAATTTCATCCAAATCTGTTCAGCCGTTTCAGCGTGAAGAAGTAACAAACATACACACGTACCTACCCACAAACTTTCGCATTTGTAATATTTGTAGGATTAGTAGGATTTACGAAGTAGAAAGTAGGATAGTAGGATACATTTGATTCAACAGTAGGTATTCTGTTCTTATTATAAGGGTTCTGCGTTGTTGAGGTATGGAACCCTAAAAAAATATCCAAAATATACACAATTTACGCTGATCAAGCTTGGAAACATTACTACCAGCCCCTTAGCTATAAAAATAACAATTTCCAATCCTCAAGCCCTTGTCTTTGGTACCTTGCAATAAAACCGGCCCACGACCGGAAGATATCGGCGCGGGACCGGCAGTGACGTCATAAATTTACGGTCCCCTTCAGGCTGTTGTTGGTTACATTATGTTGCTGGTTAACTTGTTCCTGTGTTGTTGTTGTTGTTAAGAAAGAAGGGATGTTTAAGTTAGACTTTATAACACAAATAGATTTTTGCCCGCGAATCCGTCCGCGTGGACTACAATGAAATGACCAGTTTAAATGACCTCCGTAGTGTAGGGTGCCAAATACTACCAAGAGGTCAAGCTGTATCTGTGGTTTATACCACTGGAATTAGATGAAACGTAGCTTACATTTTAAGCTGGACCCCAAGCTATCGATCTGTGAAAACCACATCAAAATCAGTTCATTACTTTATGCGTGATGCGCTCACAAACAAACAGACAAAAATTAAAAAAAAATATTTTTGGGTATGGTTACGTCCCAGTTGGTACCTTATCCCAATTGTTTTTTCTAGAACATCTTCGTAATAGCGCGTTTATAACACTTCAAAAAAAGGAAGTTATGCTTTCGACCCGTTTGTACCTACACCTACCTATATGTATATGTTTGTTTGTCGGCGATTTTCTTAAAATCTACTGGATCGATTCTGATGATGTTTTGATGTTTTGTTCTGATGTCTAAGCTATTATATTTCTGATGATGTTTTTACTACCGTAATTAATGTAAATGTATATTTTTGCGAATTTAAAACATGTTAAAGCCAACTTAGCTATAATTTTATGAATAACCCTTAAACTTAATTAACCCTTTCAATCGACATCATAAAAATACAGAATGTTCATTTTTTCACATTTGGTTGGTTCGATTCCGAGACGAAGCAAGCATCTTTTTAAAAATCTTTGAATGCAGTATTACTTAATTTTATAAATAAAGTGAAGTTTCCATGAAGCAAAACTTCCTATCTCAAATATTTAAGATACTTTCCCTCCATGTGGCCATAGCCGTGGGACACCCTGTATAATGCATTATGGAATCATTGCACACTGCTTCACCACTGGGCCACCGCTGTTCCCTGTGCCAAATCATGATAACATTATAATAACAAACTCGTGGCTAAACCAATAAGAAAAGTAAGTAAAAGATGTAGATACGGATAACAATCCAATTTCTTAAGCCTGCAATACACGTTGGCCGAGTGTTGTCGAGTGAAGGCCAATACCAACATGTAGACGGTATATTTGCCTTGTCTTGCTATCGCTCGGTGTCACTTGCCTAGTTGGTCGAGTATAGACAAGCGCCAACGTGTATAGACCTCATTTGACGTAGCTTGCCACAATTGGCAGTCGCTCGCGATCACTTGCCTCACTTCGGAGCGGTGTCGGTTTTTCTGCACACATCAAACCTGCAATACATGTTGGCCGAGCGTTGCCGAGTGAAGGCCAATACCAACATGTAGACGGTATATTTGCTGATTTGCATTGACTTGCTATCGCTCGGTGTCACTTGCCTAGTTGGTTGAGTATAGACAAGCGCCAACGTGTATAGACCTCATTTGACGTAGCTTGCCACAATTGGCAGTCGCTCGCGATCACTTGCCTCACTTCGGAGCGGTGTCGGTTTTTCTGCACAAATCAAAGGCGCTCACGCGCACTCAGCCAATAGTGTCAGGGCTGCCAGATGTACGATTTGAATCGTACTCCTACGATTTTTTGTCATTTTTACTCATGTAGGATCGCTAGACCAAGATTGTACGGAAAATGTACGATTTTTATATAGGTACCTAGCAAATCTGGCAACATTTCATAATGAAACGAACGTGCTCAACTGGCAAGTATGAGTTTCCGGGAATTCCCCAACAACCTAACGCGTACGCAGATCTTTTACTTGAATGAAGACTCTTTGTAGAGTCATTTAAAGGCTGTATTTGTTTGCATTTTTACGAAATTTATTATTTTTTTCTTTCGGTAATTATTGCGACTTGTTAAAAACCCTTTTTTCTTGTCAGTCTCGAGCGAGACTCGCTCGATCTGTACAAAGTTTATATTAAATCTAATAGTTTTTTTAATTGTGTAGTTTTATGTTTTTATTTTTTTTGTTTTGTTGTGTAGGTATACATAAGGCATGTGCCAAATAAATATGTTTTCTTTCTTTGATTCTTTTATTGCATTTCCTTACTAAAACTACGATTTTTTGTTATTTTTAATAAAACTTTGTACTTTTAGGTTGTACGATCTTTTATTTCAAAATATCCTTGGCATACGATTTTTTTGTAGTTGTCGTACGATCACACCATTTTTGCACCTGACAGCCCTGCCCTGAATAGTGTTCACATGTTTGTCCGCGCCAGTGCTGCCATTTTAGCGCTTTCGGCGCTAGATCTAGCGGTTTTTTGACATGTTTAGCGCCGAATCTGAGAATTTAGCGCAATCTAGCGCTTTTTTGTTTCCGGCCCAAGGGGCAAGGAATATACTATAGGTACTCTACTAACTCTACCGAGAAACGTGAACTAAGCTAAAAAGACAAGTTTTCAAACAACAGTCTTCTTTTTTAAATCCGACGACAAAATTTATCTTCAGTTGTCGCACATACTTGTCAAGCGTACCGACTGTGAATACTTAACATCCACCACCTTCTTTTTACCCGACTGCGCAACGCAAAGGAGGGTAATGTGTTTATCAGTCTATGTATGTATGTATGTTTGTTTCTATGTGGCGTTCGAGAATTATCAAAATCGGCCTACGCATTTGGTCTCTAAATGCGTAGGCCGATTTTGATAATTTATTCTTACGTCAATCGATTCGTCTTAACCTTGCGAGTGTCACTAAAGACATAACAGTAATCAAAATTCACCACAGCGACAACCAGACGCCATATTGTCAAAATGAAAAAAAAAAAGTTGATGAACTATGTCAAGTGGGGTGTCGTTGAATAGGTAAAATGATATTTAGGTTCCTTTTATCATTTTTCATTTAAAATAATAGTTTAAGATATACATATAACGATTTAAAGTTGTTTAACAAACCAATCATTCTCGCTAATTCTTACTTATTGATTTAAGTTTTTATTTCAAGTATTAACGATATACAAACATGAAAACAAAGAATAACTAAAAAGTATAAAATAAAAAAATATAATTTATAGAAAAACAAAAAACCCGACTGCGTAAAAACTAATTTTAAAAAATACGTGAAAGAAGTGAAAGAACAGGACGACTCACAGTCGGGGCCCATTTAAATTTTACCAATCTTATCTTCCCAAGGGGCCCCGACTGTGAGTCGTTCTGTTCTGCATTAGAATTTATGATTTGTTTTATGTGTGTATCGATTATAAAACTATTTCAATTGTGTAGTTATTTAGTATTACTTAACAGAATTCTAAACTACTGAGCTTGTTTCTTTCTTTTTAGTTTTTATTTAAGTTAATTCTTTCACGTATTTTTTAAAATTAGTTTTTACGCAGTCGGGTTTTTTGTTTTTCTATATATATTTTTTTTTTATCGTTTCTTTTTCACAACTTTAGTGCGGTATACACTGACATAATAATTGTAAGCGCTCATTAAATAAATAGCAGCGGCTGAGATAATTACGACGTCGTCGTCCATGTTGTTTCGATGCACAATAAAAACTGACAGTGCCCATCATGTGGGCGTCTCCTCAAAACTCGCCTATATTGGCCATTTGCATTGGCTTCCTTCAAACTTGTCGAACGTCTAGGCGCTTGCCTTGTGTCAATTTGTCTAGGCTCGCGTTGGTCTAAACTCGGCCAACATGTATGCAACGTCTAGACAGTAGCGCTTGCCTTGTGTCAATTTGCCTAGGCTCGCGTTGGTCTAAACTCGGCCAACATGTATGCAACGTCTAGACAGTAGCGCTTGCCTTGTGTCAATTTGTCTGGGCTCGCGTTGGTCTAAGCTCGGCCAACGTGTATTGCAGGCTTTAGAAATAGATCTAAATAAAAGATAACAGTCCTATTTCTTAGAAATAAGATTGTTATCTTTTATTTAGAGACTTAGAAAGTTAAATGTCTGGGGCTTTAAAACTAAAATATTCAAGTAATTTGATTAAGCTAATCTTGCTAGACAGACATTAGTATTTCTACAAACTGTGATTATCTTAACGACAACTCGTTAAACAAAAGTCTGCTAAGATTCAGCCTAAAATTGTAATTTTATCAAATCCTTGTCACTTTTTCTTTGGTTTTTCCCTCAGATCATAGAAACAAGAGAGATCTGCCAAGGCGCTATTGAGCTTGACGCTTTAGTTTGGTCAAATTGACCATAATTAAAACGTACACGCTGGCGACGGACCAAACGCGATCGATGATATAAATACAGTGTTTTTGTTTAGCGCTAGTGATGAGTGACGAATAGCAGTGTTAGAATGAGGGTGTGCGGAATATTTAATGTGTGGGAGACCTTTATATTCACAAGGAGCGCTTGTAATTGTGTCGCAAACTGTTCCAAAAGTGGCGACAGTGGTTCCCGCACTAATTTGTTATGTCGGCATATCTACTTTTTCTATAATCTGAGCTTTTTCCTCACAGAGTACCAGTAAACGCTACTCTTCGGTAGTATTGTATTCCTGTGGAAGTAACCGGCTACGGTAGACTGTGATGATGATCATGATGTCATTGAGTCGGCAAATATTTTAGTAAAAACAGGATTTCCCAAGTCAGCTAATGTCAATTATTAGAAAGCTGTTTTTTATTAATAATTCAAAGATATTCCTTATTATTTTTGCTGCACGCGTAGCATGACCACGATAGAAACGGGTTTTGTCTATAGAAGAATAGACAAAGTGACAAATTGTAGAAAGATTTCTACCGTTTTATGCAGAAAATGAAGAGAAAAAATGTTTCTTTTCTTCAGTAGACAAGTCTGGTACGCCAAACATCGCCGCGTGCTCGGGCTGAAAAGATAACGAGTTGGATAGAAAGGACATTGTCTATTTTTCGGTAGAATAGAGATATAATTTTATTGGTCATGCTAAGCCTGTACCTTTTCCACCAGTTCTAGGTAAAGTATAACAAATACCTCAATATTTGACAATGATAAACCGAAATATATTAGGTAGGTACCGTAATATCTTTTACTAACACGGTTCCGAAGGAAAACTAATCTGTTTAGCGTTAGGTGTATTGACAGATGACACCTCACGTTTATCAACCGAACCCTTTAGTTCATACAATATTCATGTATCATATTAACCCGTAAACGCCACTGCTGAATATGGGTATTTTAGAGCGGTACGATGAGTAGCAATATTTCAAATTAACTTTAGATCTAATGTGAAAAAATACAATTATGACATCACGCCTGTAATCCCTGAAGGAATAAGCACAGGAATATAGTTTAGGCTTTTGACAGTCATGTAGTGTTGTGTTCCTTTGGTGAGTAAGGTTGCCAGAGGGACCTGCTTGTCCCCTAAGCTATTGGCAAAGCGAATCCTCATTTTAAAGAGTCGGTAATGTCGGCAACACTGGCGTCTTTATCACACCTCCGCCGCGAAACCATAGCTGCAAAACTCCCTGTTCTAACGTATCTTCTTCCCGCGTGATTTCGCGCATCTGTTTGGAAGCCGGTTACACCTCAGCGTTTATCAATTATCCGCGTTTATTAACTTAATTTACTTTACATTTTAACCGTTTCGCAATGATTATTTTTGCGGCGGAGGTGTGATATAGGCGTTAGTGTTGCAAGCATTTCATAGGTTAAGGTTAAGGTTACCGGCTTACCATCGGTTCGTATGCCTGCTTGTCTATTCTGTACCGACACGGTTAGATTCTTCCTCGAACTTTCGCAAACAACTGTTTGTCACTCATCATAAAAAAAGAAACTTATTACAGAATAAATAAAACATTTGATTTGATCGTCCAATCCTTTAAGATACGGGCTTGTACCCATATTTCGATGCAAATCATAGCACGAAGGGAAAAAGGAGCATTTATGTCGGAAGCAGGGCCATATTTTACGCGAAATGTCGTAATAATATGCTCAATGTCAGCTGAAGGTCATGCGTACATTTATCATGTGGAGGCTAGTGCTGTACCGCGGTTTTTGTTGCGGGATTCAGATGATTTTTATGGTGTTTCGGATTTTTTATTTGTTTTGTAACTACTACTATACAGTGATAGCCTAGTGGTTTAACCATGCGTCTCCCACGGCGAATGGTTTGAGTTTGATGCCGAAGCACGCACCGCTGACTCTACGAAGTCATGTGCATATTAGAAATTAATTATCACTTGCTTTAACAGTGAAGGAAAACATCGTAAGGAAACCGGCATGTCCTAGAACCAAAAAATCGAAAATATGGTGATGTTCCAGCAACCCGCACTGGGCCCGCTTGGCCCAGTAAAGGGACGGCCGATTATACCTACATATGTTTTGTAACTACTTTGGTGTTTCGTCTACGTCTATAGGTATTTAAACTGTAGGTACATCTTCAGAATTATTAATGATTATGATTTACTTGAAGTATTATGTTTACTGCGGGTTGTGATTGGCTGATCAGGTCAGTGCTCCTGAGGATGCGCTGTGTTGATGGCAGGGGACCTGGGCCCCAAGTCTGCTATTGCAGTTGTCATAATCGTGTCATAATGGTCTCATAATGACATCGTTTTGCCAATGACGAAAGAGATAGTCTTAATACACCAAATCCGTCATCGTACGAACTTTGTTCGTGTTGGTGTACGCGCTCTCTATGATTTACATGTGTTTGATTCAATCGTCCGAGTTCGGCCGTCGTCGTACGAGCAAAGTTCGTACGATGACGGATTTGGTGTATTTGAGCCGTAAGCCAATAGCCACTTAGGTTTTGACAGTTATGATGACACAATTATATATATGACACAATTGCAATAGCAGAATTGGGGCCCTGGTTGTGCGCCAAACTGTCGGCACAGTAAATCCTCATTCAAAAACGTCGGGGACGCACATGTGATACTACCGAGTATCACATGTGCGTCCCCGTTGCAAGCGTTCCTTGCTACAGTGGTCTTTTAGCATCAGCACCTTAATTGCGTAACTCAGTTGCTATGTCCATGGCATTGATTTTGACATTCATTACGCCGTATGTTTCATAATCTGTGCTTTCGATAACTAGCTCAACGCCGCAATGGATGTTGGTGAACTGTCAAAATGAAAACCACGATGATAGAAATTGAGTTACGCAATTTGGATGCAGGCAGGCTGTATGCCTTTGTCACCATCGTCGCATAAAAAAAATAATGCTAATGACGAAAAAAACAACTTTTAAAAATATAAGACCAACAGATTCCTTTTATGGAAAACACTAGATTGTGGAAAATTTAATCTCAAGCAGCGAAATCCTTCGAATCGTTAGCTGAGCCGAGATAATCCTAAGGTACCTACGTAGTCAATTCACCACCTGGTCACATTAACCGGTTGCTTCGTATAATGGCTCCTTGTAGAGCCAGATAGCGGTTAATTAGATTGTAAATATAAAAGGTGGTATTTGCTTACAAGGTTTGGAAGTGTAAAGAAAAAAAAATATGGAATTGAAATTTTTTTTTTGTTTCACTTGAAAAAAGGAGAGAAAAAACCATTTAATTTAAGCGGGTTATTTCTTGTAGGTATTACAAAATTATGGTCAGATTTTAATCTCTTTTTATAATAAAATTATGTTAATATGAATAGCAAGTACTGAGCTGTAGTAGCCAGTTTAGAATAACTGTATTTTAAGGTGTAACCTCGGATTAAAAATATATTAATCGCAAAAAAAATATTTAAAAATAAACAACATCAAGAAAGCTTAAAAAAATTAAAAACCACCTTTAAAATACAAAAATAACGAGGCAATTTTAACTTTCTTTCTAATAAAAGTAACTTAAACATACGCAAATTACTATAATTGCCTTACTTTATTACCATTAACACAACCTACGCACTTTTTGCTGTGTAAATTATTTATTAAAATCGTCAATACAGGCGAAGAGAATTAGGTAAATACTGTTTATGGAAGCTGGCCAAAAAACTACTCCAACCAAAATTAATTCAATTTATATGCGACTACCGCGCGAGCTTCCTCTACCAAATAAAAACACAATAATTAAAATCGCTTCTTAATTGCAAATAAAACACGAATTGAGAACCTCCTTCATTTTGAAGCCGTTTAAAAATGAAACCCGTTCGTACATAATTTGTTTTAATTTTATCTTAAAAATAATTAAAATAACTAAAATTTGTATTTGCATTTGATGCTGAGCTTGTTGATAACTAGCGTTATTTTTAGTATTACTATTTAAGACAAAGTCTCCTTATAAACCTTCATCTACGATTTTCTGAAACTCTAACGAAGAAAGTGAAGTAATTATTTTCAAAAAGTTCAATTAAAATGCAAAAAGGGTTTCACCACGAGGGTTTCAAAGTACCCCTCATTCGGAGCCGCGATCTAAAGATATAATTTAATTACTTTTATTTTTGTTTTGGTTGACCCCTATTTTTATTTCAGAGATTGTTTCTTAAATAAAATAAATGGCGAGGAAGAAAGGACAGCAATTAAAAAAAACTGGCCAAGTGCAAGTCGTACTCGCGCACCGAGGGTTCCGTATCATTTTTGGACGTATAAAGTGAAAAAATCCGGACCGTATAACTAAGTTTGTTTGTGAAGGAATTTTGATGATTTTGAAAAAACTGTACTAGTTAGGAACATCGTTTTATTTTTGGTGCCATATTTGGGTCAATTCCTATCAACTCTAATTATTTCAGATTTTTCGCCCCGCAAACTTCGGAGATAAGGGAGGGGGAATGGTATTCTATTGGACATTTTTCATCATATGTCGAAAACTGTGAGACATAAAATAAAATAAAAATATATTTTGAAATGTGCAGATCAAGTTCTTTCATATGATATATCACTTGACCTAGTAACCCCACTTCGAAATTTCGGACCCCCACTCCGGCCCCTTTTGCAATGAAAATAAAAATATTTTTGGACTTTTTTCATTTGCAATAAAGTTGAACAAGCATTTTTTATAACTGTTCCAAATTTCAAGTCGATAGCATAAGTAGTTGCTGAAATAAGCAGGTGTGACAGACAGACAGACAGACGAAGTCGCACCATAAGGGTTCCCTTTTTACCATTTTGGTACGGAACCCTAAAAACAGTAAGAATAGGGATTTAAAGTTATGTACAGTTAACGCTCTCTAGTGTTTTATAATAGTTTAGATTCCAAAACAAAAACATTTTTATTTCTTTTTTAATCGTAATAGGCTTGCGTTTGACCGCCATCTCACCTGATGTTTATTAACTCATACAAAATCAACCCAATTATTGGGAAAAATTAAACAAATATCAACCCTCGAAGGGTTCGCGGCGCTCCCTCTTCCTATTTTTTTGGTCAGAAATTTACATAAGAACATAAAATATTTACCTCGCAATAAAAACGGCTTCAATACAAAATGTTTTTCATAAAACAGCATTGCAATAACATGCAGTATTTTGGCAAATATAAAATGTAACAAGTAGTGGTGCCGGTGGTAGGTACACTCGACGCCATTTACGGTCGACCACTTTTCACCCTTATGTTCTTAGTAATAAGGGCGAAAAGTGGTCGACCGTAAATGGCGTCGAGTGTACATAGGTATTACCTGCTAGTTTCTTGGCTGTTCTTTTTCATAAAAATCTACGTTTTGGAACGGGCAACTAGCTTCAACTAACGGAAAACTTTTTTATTTAATATTGCTTGACAATTCAAAAGTCAAATAAAAATAAATGTTTTGACTTTGACAAGTCGGTGAATCGATATAAAACGTAAACGTAAGTCGACGAAACTAAAATCCCTATTCTGTACCCCTATCATGAGTTTTTTTGACGTATAGTTTCGTTAACGCAAGCATATTTTGAATTTAAAATACAGCAGTCCTGAAACATTTTGATAAAATTTTATACAATTTGCACATTTAAAAAAATACAGAGAAATTAATTAAGTATTTAGTTTATATAAATAATGTGTAACAAACGTGTATTTTCAATTCAAAATATGCTTACGTTAACGATACTACACGTCAAAAAAACTCATGATCGGGGTACAGAATAGGGATTTTAGTTTCGTCGACTTACGTTTACGTTTTAGTTCGATTCACCGATTTGTCAAAGTCAAAACATTTATTTTTATTAGACTTTTGAATTGTCAAGCAATATTAAATAAAAAAGTTTTCCGTTAGTTGAAGCTCGTTGCCCGTTCCAAAACGTAGATTTTTATGAAAAAGAACAGCCAAGAAACTAGCAGGTAATACCTATGTACACTCGACGCCATTTACGGTCGACCACTTTTCGCCCTTACCCGAACACGAACGAATGATTCAACGTAACGTAGTATTAAAGTATCGTGTTTCTCTCTAAACATTTCCATACCTGACAAGATACCCAGTGGCGAAGGGTGAGGGAAATTCGGTACAATAAAATAATAACAAAATTATAAATAATTCCGTTTTACTTAAGTCATAGCTATTCGCCTATTAAAAATAATTATGCAAATACAGTAAATAAACGAATAGGTGTGACATAAGTAAAACAGAATCATTTATGATTTTTAGGTACCTACATATTTTATTGTACCAGCTTCCTCTCATCCTTCGCCACTGCAACATACTATCCGCTGATTCGCCTGTTTGTTTGCTACACAATAACTTTTAAGTAAACTTAGCCCCAGATGTAAATAAAGTGACGAGCAGCAACTCGCTGGCATATAACAATAATACTCAGTATTATAAGCTACCATTACACTCTAGATACATAAAGTATAATGAATTCCCTGTCTCATCCCAGACACGTCCCGATTGCCCAACGAGATCGGTCCAACCGATTAGATATGAAATTGGATTTCATTCTAATAGTATGTCTGGGCATACATCATTTTATCCTTACATCTGACCAGCTTCGGGCAATATAGGGCCAAAAAACGTCAAGCGTTGGCTTATCTTGTGGTAGTAAGAAAAATAGCACCCTAGCTCGAAATTCTAGTAGAATAAAATAGCCACCGTTGTAGGAACGCCATCGATAAAGCCTTCCCCTCCTTCGCCAGTAGCAGTAGCATGCCTAGGGGCAAGCCCAAAGTAATTGTTTTGGTTTTAGGGTGTACCTATTTATGTAGAATTTTCATGAATTTAAGTAAGTTGATGTCGTTGTTATAGCAATACGTACATTAAAAATCACTTATATTCATGAAAAATTAACTTTAACTGTCTCTAAAAAGAAAAAACTACATCGGGCTTGCCAGAGGGCAAGCCCGATGCAGTGCTTAGTGCTGGCTAGTGGCGTGCCTCTCTAGGCACGCCACTGGCCAGCACTAAGCACTGCCACAGTAAGCACGGCCAGGGCGGGGGACATCCATGAGGATTTCCACCGCGAGAATAAAAAAAAAACCAGCCAAGTGCGAGTCGTACTCGCGCACCGAGGGTTCCGTATCATTTTTGGCCCCACTTCGGCCCCTTTTGCAATGAAAATAAAAATATTTTTTTACTTTTTTCATTTGCAATAAACTTGGGCAAGCATTCTTTATAACTGTTCCAAATTTCAAGTCGATAGCATTAGTAGTTGCTGAAATAAGCAGGTGTGACAGACAGACAGACAGACAGACGAAGTCGCACCATAAGGGTTCCTTTTTTACCATTTTCGTACGGAACCCTAAAAACAACTGGCGGTCAGCACTTCAACATCCGCAAGGCTACCGCACGGCGGTAGTCCGACACCAAACGTCTAAATTGAAAGAGCCCTAAGTTACTCAAACATTATAGTTCACTCATCGCGATAGCGATACGGCATTCAAGAGATAAGAGGAGTCCGCGTGGACTTACAAGGACGTCTGGCCAATGCGGGCCGAAATGCAAATAAATCAGACGTGGTCCTTACACTGAGTCGGTTGCC
The DNA here is from genome assembly GCA_948465475.1 of Thalpophila matura. Lineage (NCBI taxonomy): Eukaryota > Metazoa > Arthropoda > Insecta > Lepidoptera > Noctuidae > Thalpophila > Thalpophila matura. The sequence continues at coordinate 11,232,310 of OX419198.1, read as the reverse complement.
GCCTTCGCCGGGCAAGCGAAGTCGACCAGGGCCCCAATTCTGCTTTTGCAATTGTGTAAAAATGGTGTCATGATGACACCATAACTGTCAAAACCAAAGCGGTCATCGACTTAGATAAATGATATTTATTTTGTAAATAGGTTAAAAATAACACTTTTACACGTCAAAACATTTTTTTTAAGCTAGATGAGGTCGGTGTTTCCTATATGACTACCTTTGAGAAGAAACACCGAAACAAACTCAATGTCTCTTTTAATGTCCAGACAAATTAAGTTAAAATGTGCAAAAACCATGCAGGTTAGTCTGAAATGGCCTTTAGTGGAAAGAGCCATACAGATTTGAGTGGACCTGACCTGATTCTGCACGCATGTGCCGGGTATCGTGGCAGCTGAACCTTGACTAAGGGAGCTCAACGACCCGACGAACATTACCATCAGAAAGGACATTTGGGTAGGCCCTCTAAAGTACTCAAACTGTCAGACTGAACTTTGAGATCTGTAACAGTAACATAATAACCCGCATAGTACTCACATTTACAATAATCATAAGAGTAAGACTATCTCTTTCATCATTGGTCAAAACGATATGAGAGACCATTCTGACACGAATGACAATTGCATTAGCAGACTTGGGGCCCTGTTGACCTGTAGGGCTAACATGCGCGCCGCGACAAATTTTGTCGACTGTTTTGTCTCGCTCTCACTCGTGCGATTATGAGACAAATGCACGATAAAAGCGTCGACAAAATTTTGTCGCGTCGCGCATGTTAGGCGCTCTGGTGTAAGTGAGGCATTACAAGCGTTTAAAGACGGAATCATCTTTGACATATCCATCATAATCTAAAAAAAATCACAATAATATTACGAATGTTCACGAAATGTTCGCTGTCATTCTTTGTAGGTATAAATGACAAGGGTTAGATAATTCCCTTCAGATCAAAAATCATTGGATATATTGGATTTCATGTTACGATTTTGTTTGTTCTGTAATCTTCCTATTATTCGTGTTTTGTTTGTTTCTGAAGATTTGTTTATTTGAGCGTAAGATAGGGGTTTAGTCAGGCAGTATTTTTCGTTTTTCTTTAGAAAATGTTTTGCAGTTAAACTTGTATCAAAATGAATTTCTGACAGAAAAGAGTCGTACTGACATTAGTGAAAAGTTAATGAAGCATTAACATAAGAGTACGTACTCCAGGGTGGTTAATATACGTATTTTAGAGGGTACAGAAAGATATAATTTTAATGTAGGTAGAGATTTTCCATTCTAAAAGTGAACGCCCTTCCACTAATCGTGATTGTTTCAATGTGTGAGAGAAAATAATTATCGTCCCCGTAGAGTGAAAAGTCATTAAGTCGAAAAAATCGTGTTTTGAGATAATGAGAGTTAAAAGTTTAACTATAACTCTCATTATCTCAAAACACGATTTTTCGACTAATGACTTTTCGCTCTACGAGGACGATATACACTTGTGTGCGTGCCAATGACGAAGACCAATCTATGTGTACTACGTTTATACTCTACTACTTAGGTATATACTTTGCAATGTTTTTCGCAACAAAATTGTTCACAATTTTGTTACTATTTTATTGTACGGCTGCCCTTTTATTAAATTGTACCTTTCGCCACTGTAACTTTATAATAATTATTTTATATTTTTTTATTTACATATTTTGTACATTTTTTAATATTTCTATGTATAATAATTATTATTACACTGGCCTGCAAAAATAAGTATCACACTTAGTACGAAGTAGTAGTAGAAAGTGTAGTACTTATTTTTGCAGGCCAGTATATTATTGTTGTACCCGTTTCCCCTTTATTTTATTGTACCTACTTTTTGCCACTTATTTTACGCCCTTAATATTAAGTACTGTGGCTGATATTACCATAGAAACCATGTAATTACTGTGTATTATGGCGAGAAAATAAAGCTTTCTCTTATCTTCTACTATGTACTAAAATACCGCAAACTCGTCTCATTTTCAGACAAATTAAACTTCCTAAAAGTCTGGCTAAGATATCAAGGCTAATTTCCCTTCCAGTATTTATTCTTCAAAAATCAGTTTCGACTTTTCCAGTAAACGTAAATTGAAAAACTTTCAACAACTTGAATTGGGTACCTACTTAATTTATTTTTTATCAGAGATGATTTAACTTGACCTCATTAAAACGTGTTTTGCGATAAGTAAATATTTTTTTTAAGTTATTAATTTTAAGCTTCGAAATTCTGATCAAAGATGTTTAATAAACTAACAGTTGAAATCGCAGTTAAATTAAATAGGCTTTCTGTAATCGAGATACGATTAGCTTTTGATCCCTTTTAGGGTTCTGTAGCCTAATGACAAAAACGGAACCCTTATCATTTTGTTTTATCTCTGTCCATCAGTATGTCACAGCCATTTTACTTGGTGACTATGTGCACTTTTTTGATGAAACTTCGCAGATAAATGTTAAAGCTGAACTACACACATCAAAAGTATCTAGGGATCAACATATATTTTTGCAATAACTTTTCTCCTGATTGATATTAATTAAAATTTTCTTTAAGGATTCATCAAATAAAGTGTTTTCGTTTGTCACAGTAACGATAAACCAAGTCACCTTTGCATTAATAAAGAAATTTGCCATTTTCCTAATAAAGGGATTTTTGACATTTGAACCACTAACATTAAAGTTCGAAAAAAAGACTGAAATAACAGTTTTCTTTAAAATTTTATTGGGTAACTTAAACAATTAATAATCCGTGTTTCTACCGCGAACACTAACAACACAAGAACATCGGTTTGGCATACTCAAAATGAGTTCATCCAAATCACGCTGTGGAATGGCCGCCCATGTTCGTTGCAACAACAAAAAAAGGTCTTCTTGCGACTGGATACCCTCCATATTCGGCAGAGCTCTTCTCTGTAGCATATCCCATGCATGCTCAATCGGGTTCAAGTCTGGCGACTGAGCAGGCCAGGGCAGGACATTGATGTTAGCTGCGGCGAGAGTCTGTCTTACAACTCTTGCGGTGTGCGGTCGTGCATTATCATGCATTAACTGAAATAAGGGACCGATTTGCACTTGTAGAGGAACGATGACGTCTGATACAATCGTCTCAGCATAAATTTGAGCGTTGAGGTTGCCTCTGATCCAAATCAACTCAGTTCTTCCGCCGATCCAAATACCCGCCCATACCATGATGGTTCCACCACTATAAGGATGGACTTCCTGGCAGGATTTTAATCGCTGTTGGCGTCCAGGGGTTCTCCAGTGTCGTATACGTCTTGTATCCGGTCTCATACCAAAACGAGACTCATCAGAAAAGCACACGAAACGCCATTGTTCTTCTGCCCAATTTCTGTGTTCAAGAGCCCATTGATATCGAATCCTACGATTGTGCATTGCTATAGGTGGTACCCGTAGCGGTCTTCGGGAATGAAGGTTCACTTCATGCAAGCGGTTTCTGACTGTTTGGTCGCTAATTAAGTTCCCTGAAGAGTGATGAAGCCTCACGGCTAACATCATGGCGGTTATTGTTAGAGCTCTTCGAGTTAAGATTTGAATGTATCGGTCTTGTCTCCGTGTGGTGCAGCGATACCGTCCTCCATGGCGCTCAGCCACGGTACCAGTGCTTCGGTAACGTGTCCAAAGTCGACTGATAACACTCTGACTTGTATTCAGAGCTAAAGCTACAGTACGTTGCCGGGAACCAGCTTCTATCATTCCCACGGCTCTGAGCATTTCTTCCCTGCTTAAATGACGTCGCCGCTCCATAATAACGTTGGTTTTAATCAGTAGTAGGGAAACAGTAGCACTAATAATGTCTTCAATGCGTTGTATGTTTTTATAGGGAAAATATTGACAGCTTATTTTCATCTTTTACTCGAATTTGATTGAGAGTTCCTGATTCAAATTATGAAATGCACCAAAAAGGATCCATATAAATTTATAAAATCATAAATTTATTACAAAGCCACATCTCAATCTCAAGAAATCCGCATAAAAATGCTTGATCCCTAGACACTTTTGATGTGTGTATTTGAACTGATTTTGATGTGTGGCAGAAACGTAGCTTGATATTGGATAAGAGAGCAGGGTACTTATCCCGGAAAAGTTAGATATCATGTTGGAGGAGCTGGGGTATAGCCTCAGATCATAGAAACAAGAAGATATGCCATCATAGCACATTAGTACGGGAACAACTGATGCCACTTTTAGTACATTTTTCGACACAATTACGCGCATAATTAAGCGCTCCTTGTGAATAAAAAGATCTCCCACGCACTCAACATTCCGCACACCCTCAATCTAACATTGTTAATCGTCACTCAACACTAGCACTAAACTAAAACACTGTATTTATACCATCGATCGTGTTCGGTTCGTCGCCAGCGCGTACGTTTTTAATATGAGCAATTTGCTCAAGATCAGGCATCAAGCTCGATAGCGCCTTGGCACATCTCCTTGTTTCTATGATCTGAGGGTATAACTAAAAGGTTTAAAATGGCGTAAAATAACTTGCGAATAAATATCGCGCTTAAACGTCTTTAGAAAACTGTGCCCGACATGTGAAAAGTGTCGGGCACAAACGCATCTCAAAAAAGGTGGTAAAAAGAAGACGGTTTTTATAAAAAACCACTAAACTTCAGGGCCCCAATTCTGCTATTTGAATAGTGTAAGAATGGTTTCATAACGACACCATTACTATCAAAACCTAAGCGGTCATTGGCTTAGAGTAAGACTAACTCTTTCGTCATTGGTCAAAACGATGCCATTGAGACACTATTCTGACACGATTATAACAATTGCATTAGCAGACTTGGGGCCCAGGACAGCTTCGTAAACTCTTTAGTCGTAGGATTATTGAACTACCAAACCCACATTGCCAGTAATAAAAAGCCGGTCAAGAGCGAGTCAGGCTCGCGCAATAAATAGATTTGAGCGATATACGTACGTGTCATCAAGATCTATAATTATGCAAAATTTCATGTTCCTACGTCACTTAGTTTTCGAGAAAAACCTCTGTGGCAGACGGACGGACACAGGAGATTTTTTTTTCCTTTTTTTTATTTATTTATTATATATTTCCATTAAAGGTAATTTACATAAATGTGCTTACATTGTGCATAATGTGCTTTTATGGTACGGAACCCCAAAAACAGTGCCCGACACTGCAGTATCGGGCTCGAAACTTCACTATTTTAATAACCAATCGCCAAACTCAGGGAAAGTTTTGCCAACTCTCCCGTCGTGTAGTATCGAGCTAATGGAATAACGCCGCGGTAAGTAGGTCAGGTATTTTTGTTGCGCGGAACACCGCTGAAGCGTAATCGTGTCATTGACAATTATTATAGCTATTACGGTATTACCAGTGGCGTGCATTGCATGTAGGCAAGTAGGCAGTGCCTACCTCATAAGATTGAATAAAAGTATTTTAACTATCTATCTATACTATTATAAAATTGTAAATAAGCCGTGTCTGTAAAACAATTGGGATAGGGTACTGGGACGTAATAACCATACCCAAAAATAATTATTTTTGAATTTTTGTCTGTTTATCTGTTTGTCTGTTTGTGCGCGCATCACAGTTCGATAGCTTGGGGTTCAACTTAAAATCTAAGCCACATTAAAATTTCATCTAAATTCGGTGGGATAAACCAGAGATACATTCATTATAGTCCACGCGGATGGAGTCGCGGGCAAAAGTCTAGTTACTACATAAAAATGACTGATTGTTTCATAACGATGATCCATTTATGTAGTAATAGTTGATAATTATGTTTATTGAATCTTATGAGATAGGCACTGCCTACTTACCTATATGCAATGCACGCCACTGGGTGTTACAGACTTGTATTTGGAGTATAAGTGGAGTGTCAAACAGGCATACGGCTCGCTTAATGGTAAGCAGTTACCGGAGCCTATGAAACCCTCCCAACACCGAGCACCTCATGCACGTTGTCGACCCTTTACAATAAGAACTTGCTGTGCCAGCAGTTTAGGGGAGTATTCTGTAAGGTTGAGAGAGGTACTTCTTAATTTTTTGGGTTCCGTATCTCAAAAGGCTAAACGGGACCCTTATAGGACCACTTTGTCGTCCGTCAGTCCGTGGCAAATTCGAGGCATCTGCTCATAGATGGCGCCACTAAAAGAAGTATGTGATAGCGGTACCTTACTCATAGATGCCGCTATTGCATATTTCTAGTGGAATAGGGGAGACCGGGGATAGTTGACCAAGTTTTTACTTAATGGTATATATATCTTGTGTTTTAATGTATTTAGATAAAATAACCACTATATTTGATAGGAACACTATTAAGCTAAATAATAAATTCATGTTTTTTTGATTACTTAACGTTATATTAGTTATTTACGGGATTTTGCAGACCTCTGCCTCTTAGTCGACTAACCCCGGGTCTGGGGTAGGTTGATTACGACATAGGGGTAAGTTGACCTATATAGTAATTTCTATAAAATCATGGAAAGCGATGAGCAATATATATATTCTTTGTTAATTGAGCTTTTTAATCAAAATACTAGTCAAATTGAAAGATTACAAGTGTTTGGGCCATACGCATTAGGCAGCAGAGTGCATAGTAATGGATCACAGTTGAGGTTACTGTGGTGAAACCCACCATACCATGCAGGCAGTACCGAAGGGAGTAACAGGCGCACAGGTACATTATCTGCAAGGGTAATGTCCCGGATGCTCACTCGGCTTACAGCCGAGACTGCCCAGAATAACTGATATAACCCAGACCTTGTAAGCACACCATTATCACCGCTAATATTAAGTTAGGTAACCAATGTATAAGTATCGTTGATGTGTACCTCGAGGAAGGAAGTCCTATAGAAGACCAGGTCTACTGCATCGCTCAAGTGATCAATGCGCTTAACACGGAAAAGTTTATCGTTGCAGGAGGCCTCAATGCAAAGAGTCTTTGATGAGGTAGCGAGGCGAAGGATAGGTGAGGAGCTGCTATTGCTCAGTTGGTCACCGAACGTAATATTACTCTTAACAAAAGAAACACACCCTGCTACTTCATTTACACAGGTGACACCCTGTATTCCAGCGTCATGGACATCTCCACCGCGTTGGGACATTTCTGCCCCATCACCGGAACTGTAGGTTGGATCCGGACTTCTTGCTTATCAGATCTCAGACCCATTTGTTTTGAGGTTTAGATGTCATTAGCTGGAATGATGTGAACAGAGATCTGCACCACTACCGAAAATACAACTCCAAAAAGGTGACTGGGACAAGTTTGGGTCTACACTTTCTGGGAGCTCATGGACTGGCTAGCGACAGAGGAAGCTTTTGCGAGGTACAATCACCGGAGGATCGGGACTGCCCGGCGGAGAAATTGACGAGGGCTATTGAGAGGGCTTGGGGATGAACAATATGCGAATGCATAGAAGACGAACGAATGAACATACTAATTCAATTATTCTACCAGCCCCAAAAAAAATTAGTCAACCATCCCCAACCACCATTTTAATTGTTCGATAACATGGCTAACCTAAACAGTGTCCCCGGCTTGGAAATAACGCTATGCTATATGATAAACAACTCATAAACAAACTTTTTGATTAAAAGGAAAGTGGTTCAAAATAAATCTGTAAGCCCAAAAACAAAAAGTGTGCGAGACAAAAATTTTACTTAGGTGTGTAATAAACATAAATCGTGTCACCACTACTAAACGACGCGCGGCTGCTATGCCGTGCTTCGTACAACTGAGGGTAATGCGGAGTGGGATTATTGTATGTGACTGGATAACGTAACTCTCGTACTGTCGACGAGTTATTAACCGTTAGTCTACCTACCCGTTAGTCAACTATCCCCGGTCTCCCCTACTTTATTTTATATAATAATTTATATCTACATACATAATTAAGTCTGTATGGAACCTACTACTACTACTGGGTACGAGTCCTACTCGCACTTGTCCGATTTTTTAATCACGTGACAATTATTTTTTGACCGACTTCCAAAAAGGAGGAGGTTCTGCATTCGGTTGTTTTTTTTTTTTAATGTATGTACACCGATTACTCCGTGGCTTATGAGCCGATTTACGTGATACTTTTTTCATATGGTAGAAGAAGCTCGCGCGGTGGTCCCTTTTAAATTTTATTAGCTTGGATTGTGTAGATTTTTAACCAGGTGTAATAAACGGTATTTTTGGTGTATCTCGATGACATCATGACAATGATGAAAAAGTGATATTGTGTAGGTACATGAATTCCTGAACGCAATCGATCTCGATAGGTATTATGCATCCATAACATCACGCCGATACTTCCCGCAAGATTAGACAGAGGTGTATATTACACACAATTTTTTCATGCTTAAGTCACATTTGATAGAAAGCTAGGGAGCGAGCCTATTGCTATTACAAACTGAAAGAACACTGTTTTTAGGGTTCCGTAGTAAAACTAGGAACCCTTATAGTTTCGTCATGTCCGTCTGTCCGTCTGTCACACCCTCGTCAAATCTACAGTTCATAACCAATTTGTATGAAACTTCGTAGGTAGATGTCTTTTATAAGCCGCCATTAAGGCCTATAGTGAAATTATGAAAAATAAAATAATTAGGGGGGGCTCCCATACATGAAACTGAGGGATGAAAAAAAATATTTTCGCGCACCCCACCATGTGGGGTATCGTTGGATAGGACTTTGAAAATAACAGGAAGGTTTCTAAATACTTTTTTTATTTAAGTGCATATTGAGTGAACTAGGAGCTCCCAAAGTCGTTTACAATGTGTGTCCCCCCCTGTAATTTTCCAACCGATTATCGAAAAATCTGAAAAAAAATCAAGCTTATAGCATTTAATAAATACTTTCGATTGAAATTGGTTTGAACAAGATGCGTCAATCAATTTTTGAAATATTCACTATTTTCCATTTTGAGTTTGACAACCGTAAAAATAATAATATTTCATAATAATATTATGAAATACAAACTTGTATTTGCGGTCGGAACACTGAAATACTTCTTGCTACGGAACCCTACACTGTGCGTGGTCCGACACGCTCTTGCCCGGTTTTTGTTTACTGAAATGCTCTCATCCACCAACATCTATGAATATAAGTACCTATTTAAATTCGTGGAAGTAATCGATCTCGGTAAAAGTACATAAATGATGAAAGTCGCTCTGTCCATGATTTTATGGTACTTTATTGTAATAAATTAACAACAACAAAAATGAATACACTACACTAAAAAGATAAAAATAAAAACAGGTTTAAAAAAAAACCGACTTCCAAAAACTACACTAAAATCTATGAAATAAAAATGTTAAATTTCCATAAATAAAAATCTAAATGTATATTGAAGTCGGCGGGGCCTAGCATAAATATAAGCAACACACACATAGATTAAGGAGGAATGAAAGGAAATTTTAATTTGTCGAGGCGCAAAGCAAGCTGCACGTTCGCTGCACACACTGCGCACGTTCTTCCTGTTCAAAGGCTGAGAGGTAAAAACCTGAAGAAGAGGCCCCGCCGACTTCAATATACATTTAGATTTTTATTTATGGAAGTTTAACATTTTTATTTCATAGTTTTTAGTGTAGTTTTTGGAAGTCGGTTTTCGTTTTAATATTTAACATCATGTCTGCGTAGAGATTTCACCGGATGAATAAGTCAAAGACCCATTTCATTTCCGGCGATGATAGTTTAAATGGGGTCACTATTACATTATTCGCATAAAATTTAATGTCATTTAGCATGTCATACTTTTACTTATCATAATGATAGTTACGCATAATATAATTTTGCATAAAATGTTTAGGCATAAGTTTTTATCCATAATTACTATTAGCATAACGTTTAAAAGCATATAATTTAAAAGCATAATATTACAAACGCATAACGATACTTTAGGCGATACTTTATGTTCATCGGCATACAAATAATACCTACGCCTGAATAATTAACTCCTTACGTGCTAAGACACTTAATCCGGCGAGCATGTGGTGAAAAAAGTTACACAGAGTATGTGGCAGGGTATATTATACCCACATGTAAAAATGCATATAATCATGTCTTGATGGTTAAATTAAATAAAACTACACTACTATATTAAACTTAAGCTTATTCCTTAAACATTTAAAATGAAAAAAGTTGTACATATTTATATATAGTTATTATTTTTATCAAAGACTGAAAGGACTCAAAAAGCAAGAACCAAACGTTAGGAACTTCAAAAATGATAACAAAACTAAAAAAGACTCCTGATTTTTTCAATAAATTATTTTAAACCTTCAAGTTATGATATATTCTTACAAAAAAACTTAATCAGCTGTTCATAATCATGATGTAACATTTCTTTTTTCAGTCTTGAAAATTGGCATAGTCATTGCAAAAAAAATGCATGTTATGACTTTTCCATAGCGCTTACATCCATATTTTGACCAGGCAAAGGGTCCATTATAATGACAAAGCAATTTCGTCATCAGAAAAACCTTCGATTTCATCTTCAGAACTATTTTCTACAGTAGGTACTGGCCCCCTGTTCCGTTAAATTCTACGAAAAAACTATCTATTAACATCTCTAACATAAACCTGACTCATATGTGATCCATTTTGAAGAAAACCCAAAAGAAACAAACGATTATGAGCATCCAAAATCAATATAAACAAAAAAATTAAGTTGAAAAAATAATCACACCAGGTATGTGGCAGGGTATAACATACCCAATTCATGTTAGCGCACGTATAGCTCTTGCGCCAGCGCACGCAACACTCAAATTATGCCACTACCTTCCTCCGCACTCCCTTACCTCCAGCTACTGAGCCCCACAAACCTGCTGAGTGCGAAATGAAAAAGATACAAGAGCTTAAATGGTGTGCTGGGTATGACATACCCTGCCACATGCTCGCCGGGTTAAGACAACTAATGCACATTGTTAAATTGATATTTTTTTCACACAATGATTTGAGACCTGCTGCTATAGCAGCAAATAATGAACATAAAAAGAGCTTTCCGATGATATACAATTTGTTCTATTGGTCATTGGGACAATTTGCCAGTCCTCCTTTACTGTAAGCGCTGAGTGAAATAAATTTCATATGTAAATTAAACAGTTCGAGGCTTAGGGGTGGCCCAAGGGCCACCCCCGCCGCACTCAAATTATATTGGGCATAATAGGTACCTACTTCTTTATTTTGCAGATTCAAAAAGTCCTCAACAAATAAAAAAAATCCGATCAAATGCGTGTCGGACCACTTACACTGTAGGGTTCTGTAGCAAGGAGTAAGTATTTCAATTTGCAACCGCAAATATAAGTTTGTATTTCATAATATTATTATTTCATAAAATTATTATAAAATACATGTTATGTAGTCGGTATTTCAGTTTTTGAATTACGAAACCCTAAAAATTACACTAACTTTCAACATAAATAAATAGTGACTACATCCAATTATGCCTATTTATATCTAATAACTATTATACAAATATTATGCCTCATAACTTTATGCGACTCAAAATTAGACCGAATAAATGTAGCCCAAATGATATGCCTGTTTAAGCAGTATGCCAAAAAATATTATGCCAATGTATTATTAGGTCATTCAAAGATATGCCTAACTTGTTATGCCAGAGTATATAGGAATTAAGAAATTATGCGAATAAACGGTATCCCGTCTAAGGGGTACACTACATAAATACGAAAAACTTTATTCCGTCAGTCACAAATACGAATTTCAAAATACCGATTTTCATAATTCCGAATGGTTCAAAATTCCGAATATAACAACTCCGACTTATCATTACTCCTATTTTTATAATTCCTAAATTTCAATATTCCTAACGTTTATAATTATTATTCTCAAAATACCGAGTTTCAATATATCGAATAATAAAAAGTCCGACTTAATGATAATTCGAAACATCAAAAATACGAATTCCGATTATTAAAATACCGATTAATACAGTTCCGAATTAAAAACGCCTTGTAAAACTGGAATTTGTAAAATACAGGGGATTTGCAGCAGACATGCAGCGTGCAAGCAGACATGCAGCATGCAAGCAAGCATGCAACATGCAAGCAGGCATGCAACATGCAAGCAGGCATGCAGCATGCAAGCAGGCAAGCAGCAAGCAAGCAGGCATGCAACATGCAGCAAGCATTGTTTCTGTCACGGCTCCGGCGCTGCGGGGCTTGGGCGGCCCCACGCGAGCTTATCGTCGCAGATGGTTTTAATGCTCACCACCGCAGCTTCGGCTTGCTGGCCGGCACCTGCTCCTCAGCTCGCGGGCCGCCCCACCCCTCCGCGCCTACGCGAGCTTAAATTACACTCTAGGGTAGGGCAGACAAGACTACGTGAAGTCGGTTTTGCAGCGATTTGTTTCTGTCACTAAATTTTGAATTTCGAACTAATAAAGTTCGGAAAAGTGATTCAGAATCCTTATTTTAGTAGTTTATTCGAAGTATTGAAAGTCGGAATGTCGTTTTTCGGACCAAGAACCCTTCGAGCATTTGATTCTTCGGACGTATGAAAATCGGAAAACTAACAAATCGCATTTACGACTTTCGGTAAAATAAATTTCGTGATTTTTAATAATAGACATTATAATTCTTAGGTATTATAAAATTCGGACTTTTGAAAATCGGAACATCGAAATTCGGAATAAAATATTTCGGAGTATTTAGGTGTTCCCCCCGTCTAAATGTCACAATTATATGTTTTAAATATACCTACTAATTATTATAACAGAAACATATCAACTTTTAGTAACCGCTATTAATTCTACTTAATTTGACAATCGCATCGATATTTCATATCCTAAATCCTATTCTCTCTTAAAATATCACCCCACGGCATTTTATGCATCTTCTGTTAAAATATTACTTTTCTAAAATATTAGTGAACGTCTTACACAATATGATTTATGCGCTACATTTTGGCTCGCAATCTTGTTAGCACTTACCAAGCGAAGCGAGGACTCATTTAAAGGGAGAATTGGGTCAAATTAGCTGCTAAAAGCTAGTAAAGGACAGTCGGCAGACAGCTGAATGTCCTCATTAAGATAATCCTATCGTAGATTCTTGAAAACTAAGCAATAGCAATCAAAAACATGCATCTTACTTCTAATTACAATTACAGCATGTAACAAAAACCCTGTTCGATCCCAAAAGGGGTCATTATATTCATCATTATGAACAACTATTACTATGGGACCAACCCCAAAATCGCGAAAAAAAAATCAGCTGCTCCATACAATTTGTTGATTTATGTGAAATGGATATATGAAACAGCAGATTTTTTTTTTGCTGATAACACCCAGATTGTAACTGTCGGGGAACACCCTGGCAGCACATTCCACTGTTTGATGGTTCTCACAATAAAGGTGAAATCAAAGCGCTTCGTTCGTGTTTTTTGGTACCTATATCATGAAACTATGTTGTTTTTTCGTAAATATACCATTGATGCAATCCTTTACAAATGCCGTCACGGCTAAACTACGTAGCGGTTTCAATATTTAGTATTACGTTTCAGCAATTAGTACATAATTATTATTTTGTGAATACTGCAGTCGGTCGGAGAGTTATGAGCCAAATGTTTACTATTTGCTGGAAATCGATATTAAATGGTGTGTATTTTGTTTTATTTATGTAAAGTTAGGCTAAGGTAGGGGTCTCAATGGAACATTTGTTCAAATAAATCTCAATAGTTGCCGTTATTATGTATCGATCTGTTATTGAAGTTTGTGTGAACAAAACTTGCCTACAACGTTATGGTAAACAGATATTTAAATGAAATGTAACGGGCGGCAATTCCAAATGCGGTGGCGGGCCACATTGTGGCCCGCGGGCCTGGTTTTGAGCAGCCTTGCCATATAGAAGAAGGTATGGTGGAGGTAATTCCCCAGTCAGGCTACTCCAGATTTAAGCGAGATACCTATTTCACTGCGCCCTACCTCTCTTAATTAGTAGTTTTATAATAAAAGAAAATATTATTGAAATTAACTTATTTTAATTAAATACGCTACCAGAATTCGCAAAACTGTCTTCTACACAGGATAGCAGAAATGAGTCTCTCAATAATTAAAAGACTGTTTTACTTACCTATAGGTATTTTTCACAAAATGTGACTGTCGCTTTGTGAGTTTACCTTTTTAGGAATTAATTATAACTTTGTTACTTTTTACTGTACCTACCGGCTTCTCCTCACCTGTCGCTATTGCTGGCGGGTAATATTAAAACTTCATGGGCACAAGCCAGGACTTGCTATAGCTAACCAAAATACGTTGCAATAAAGCCTTATGCATAATGTATGTACCTGCATGGCATAAATTGAAACACGCTTGCCTCTCTACACCATTTTGCTCATAGACAAAGGATGTATGGGTATTAACTCAGATCATATTCATAGAAACAAGGGAGATGTGCCAAGGCGCTATTGAGCTTGATGCTTTAGTTTGACCACATTGGTCGTAATAAAATCGGACACGCTGGCGACGAACCGAACGACGATGATATAAATACAGTATTTTAGTTTAGTGCTAGTGTTGAGTGACGATTATTAGTGTTAGATTGAGGGTGTGCGGATTTTTTTATGTGTGGGAGATCTTTTTATTCACAAGGAGCGCTTGTAATTGTGTCGAAAAATGTACTTAAAGTGGCATCAGTAATTGTTCCCGTACCAATTTGCTGTGATGGCATATCTCCTTGTTTCTATGATCTAAGGCTATTATGATGAACGCTACGCGTATAATACTTCCCGCATTTACTCAGCTTTGGGACAGAATACCCGTAAAGCATTTTTGATTGATCGAGTATCGTATGGGATAAGGATAGGTCACCGTGATGTCTCAATGAGCAATTGAAGCCATATGCTCTAGTTGTCACATACAAATAAGTTTTTGTAAGAAGCCCTAATCTCCCTCTGCGCCTCCTGGCTTATAAAAATACTCTAGTGTAGGGCAGACAAGACCACGTGGAGTTGGGGTTGGCCAATTCGGTTCTGTCACTTCTGTCACAACTTATTCACTACAATCTTATCAAAACAAAGTTGACGCACAAAAAATTAAATAACATACGTTATACAAATCTTGTTGAAAGATTAGTTAATCTGATATGCAATTAGTATTTTTCGTATGATATCATTATTTTAGATGTAATGTTTTGTTAAGTTATTAAAGATATAAGTGATTCTCAAAAATCATATGACCCGAGCGGGATTTGAACCCGCGACCTCTGCCGTTCCGTGGCGTGCTCTGTTCAACTGAGCTACCGGGCCTCGCCCGATTCATTTGAATTTTGAGATCCCTTTGTACACGCTTCTTAGGAGCGTGTCCCGTTTCTATCGTGGTCTTGCTACGCGTAGGAATCGAACCGCGGATCTCAAGTTAAGGCGCTGATAACTGCGTACGGCCTTGAGTGATTTGGGCGGTGTAGCTTGAGTATTCTACGCTGAGCTCACGCAACGCGACATACGTTTAATACGACTCGCTTATCAAGGAGCGCGCTGTGCCGAATTAGACGTATTATTACTTTTTAATATCGAAAATATAAAATAACAAAAAAAGTTACAGACTATATTATAGGTAGTACAATTGTCTTTTCACACAAACAAAATCAAGAAAATATCTTAAGCGGTTTGAAAGTAATTACGTTTTTATGTTTTGGGTAGACAGTAATTAATGAATTTATTTCATGAAGTATTTTATTACAATAGTTAAAAATATTCACAGGCAAGATTGATGCATTATGTTCTAGTTTAACATAAAAAAATGCACAACTAACCTGCATTATTTGACGGCGAAATAACAGATTTAAAACTTGAGATTTACGGCCGTTAGCGTTTACCAGCGCCTTAACCACAATAAGAAAAAGGAAGTATTAACTACCTACTTTAAAAGTTAATGAACACTTGTGCCGAGTAGGTCACAAGCTAACTATCCATTCCCAGCGGCCATGTTTCCTTTTATTACAAGTTTAACTAAATACAAACGGCTGAACGTTTTGTAGAATTATTCCTTTATTGTCTGAAAGTTACTGTAACTTTTAGTTTTTAACCGACTTCAAGAAGAAGAAGGTAGGCTTGCTTTAGTTATAGTTATGTAGGTATTTTTTTCTTTTTGTATGTGTCCAGCGTCCATCTGCATGTAAATAAATTATTTTTCTTTTTTTCTGTATACAGGGTGGAATTTTGTAATGCCACCTGAAGAGAAAGTACTCTTATATAATTATATAGAAAATTTTACTGAAAGAAAACATTCCTTTATTTTTGAATAGAAAGAGAACTCCATTCAAAGATTTTCGAAAATTTTCAATTTTTAAAAGCTTTAACTTGACTCATTGAATTTATAAGTCCAGATTTCATTGTTTTCCTTTCATTTAATGTATTAAGTAGCTTAGAGAGATTTCATCCTTTTAATTTGATCCTAACGATCGATGCAATAAAAGTACCTACAGGTTGTAATTTTTACGGATTTTAGTCGGTTCGAATTCCGGGTCTGGCAAGCGAATTTTTGAAAATCTTTGAAAGCAGTTTTCTTTCTATTCAAAAATAAAGGAATGTTTTCTTTGAGTACAATTTTCTATCTACAGTATTAAGAGTACTTTCCCTTCAGGTGGCATTAGAAAATTCCACCCTGTATACATAGTTCAACTGATTTTTTTGGTATCTTATATCGCGATTATCTTTGCCAGTTATGAACGATTTTAATTATTGTTTTTTTCATTTGATAGAGACAGTTTGTCTAATGATCTCATATTAATTGCATTATCTTTGGTTGAGTATTTTTAACCAGCTTCAATAAACGCTTTTGGTTCATAGCATTTAGTAAAAGTACAAAAACAAATCGCGAAATTAAGGTTAAAAGTTAATTCAAACAACGGTTACCGTAATCCCTTTCGGCGAATACCGCGTTTATTACGGGAATGTTCAGTTAGCAGTACATACGGCCTCTGCTAATTATTATTAGTGGTGTAACAAAAACGTGCTTAGTGCTGTTACGATTACGACACTAAACGTATAAGAAAACGAAAAAAAACTCTCATTCGTCATAATGTTACATAATAGAACAGCTGTTTTTAGGGTTCCGTACCAAAATGGTAAAAAAGGAACCCTTATGGTGCGACTTCGTCTGTCTGTCTGTCTGTCACACCTGATTATTTCAGCAACTACTTATGCTATTGACTTGAAATTTGGAACAGTTATAAAGAATGCTTGTTCAACTTTATTGCAAATGAAAAAAGTCCAAAAATATTTTTATTTTCATTGCAAAAGGGGCCGGAGTGGGGGTCCAAAATTTTAAAGTGGGGGTTACACGGTCTAGTGACATATCATATGAAAGGGCTTGATCTGCACATTTCAAAATATATTTTTATTTAATTTTATGTCTCACAGTTTTCGACATATGATGAAAAATGTCCAAAAAAAATACCATTCCCCCCCTTATCTCCGAAGTTTGCGGGGCAAAAACTCTGAAATAATTAGAGTTGATAGGAATTGACCCAAATATGGCACCAAAAATAAAACGATGTTCTTACTAGTACAGTTTTTTCAAAATCATCAAAATTCCTTCACAAACAAAATTAGTTATGCGGTCCGGATTTTTTCACTTTATACGTCCAAAAATGATACGGAACCCTCGGTGCGCGAGTACGACTCGCACTTGGCCGGTTTTTTTTTTCATAATTTCAAGCTTGGTCTCCAAACTATGTAGTATCGAATACTGAATACCCTTCTTCAAAACATTCCATCTTTTAACCATACACCCTATAGCTAGATTGTGATATAATTACTACTATGGGTAATAGCGATATTGTTTTCAAAAGTGTACACCAACTTTAATAGCCGATTAAAATCAAATTCGACAACGTTCCGCACAGTTCTATCGGAGACTAACTTGTGAACAATCTAAATTGTGTAACTTATATGTGTTTTAATCGATACTAAGGCTCGTGTTACAGAACGCTACCCGAGCACCGATCTCTGCTTGAGCATAGATTTAAAGCCATTTGATTGGTTGAAATCTATGCTCAAGAAGAGATCGGTGCTCGAGTATCGTTCTGGAATACGGGCCTAAGTTTGTGAGTAACAATTTTCTCCCAAGTCACGTAGGCAACAGGCTTCGAAAAGAAAATTGTTGGAAAATTTAAATATAGAACAAAAGAAAAATTGGTTATTTGCATGTAGATGCACACAACGATTAAAAAACTAAAATTAAGAATAATAACAAAATTACAACACTACCTACGTGTTGTAATTTTGTTATTATTCTTAATTTTAGTAGTAACACAATATAAAATAAAAATAAAAACCAAATTCAATAAAAGAAAAAGAAAACAATAATATCAAAAACGTTTGAATCTGTATATAAGTTTGAATCTGCAAGAATTAAACGTTGCCCCACACTAGGATTTCTCCTGTGTCGTGGGTGCGTTTACAAATACAAATTTCACATACACAAACAGCCAGACCAGTGTGCAATGCGGGAATTGAACCCGCGATAGCGCGCGCGTCGCGCAGCAGCCAATCCCTCAGCCACTGCGACAACCGTGCGGTCGAATATTAATTTAAATCTGTGAGAATTTCCTAAAGAAACGAATGTTCTCATTGTTAAAATACTGGATACACTACCTACTCGCTAACATTTTGCCAGCAAGGGACCGATCTTTGTTCGTTAGTAAATACTTGCAGCGTTACTTGCAACAAAGGAATAACAAGAGCAGTGCAGTGTTGCCATTACGTAAGACTTCTTTTTGTCTACTAGTAGTACAGTTCTCTGTAAAAGATCTCGTCTGCTGAAGTACTACCACCATACTAAGTTGTTGTAAGTAACGATTAACTCCCACGAGACGCAGGCATCACCTAAAAAAGAAAATTGTTGGAAAAAATAAAAGCTCCCTTAGGAAATCCTGTATCCATCTTCTTCCAAACATATAAAACAATTTAGTGATTGATTGGATGACAACAACGTTGGATGGCAACGTACACATGGAAACACCAACATTTTCTTGCTGAAAATTATACTTTGACGTGTAACAGTAATCTATACTAATATGATAAAGCTTAAAAGTTTGTTTATTTGAGCTCGCTAATCTCTGGAGCTAAGTACCAGTAGTATTCGATTTTTTTGTATATGATAGTCAGATTCTTGAGGAATAGTATAGGTTATTTAAAATCACGCTAAAACTCTTAGGAGCTAGCAACGGGGTTGAAACCGCGGGGCACAGCTAGTATGTCCTAAAGGACATTACTCGCCGCCTCTACAATTTGATCCTATGAACTAAAAGTAACTATAAACAACTCGAGATACTTCATAAATGAATAGTATCCTATTGAAACTGAATTGGAATCACAGACACCTCCTCTTAGTATTATATTTAATTAATTAGGTACGTTATATCTTTTGATTATTTGATATCAACGATATCTAACGAACCTTAGTACCAAACTAAATTAAGATTTTCGTTCTAAAACATGAAGCGATTTGTTTATATAATAATATAGGTAACTCACAAGCAATGTGAGATCGGTTTGTGTAGCAAGTGGTGACATGTAATAACTTTTTAAAAGAGAAAATTACCTAGTCGTATCAATAGTCAATATCAAAATTAGATGAAATCCTTTTTAGGAGAACAAAATACTTCATAATAAGTCGCTTCACGTAAAATATTGGTATTCAGCCGTAACTAGTTAGACTTTTCCAGTTTAACCCCAATCTAGTTTGGGAAAAGCCTAGGCGGATCAAAATACTTCATAATAATAGTGTAAGATTTTGACCAGGGATTACTGTGGCAGCTATGCCAACCGTTAAATAGAAAGATGAAGTATTATAAAACCATCTAATTATGTAGTTTTTAAACAATCTAAAAATTATCCCTGTATACCTACTTAAAAATCTAAGAGTTTTCTTTGTTCTGTTTTTTAGAAAAGTCTCCATGAGGGATGATTCATTCGTTAAGTCTGGTGCATCCTTACTGACGGGTAAACTTTGAACCACGCCATGAGCTTATATCCTCAACAAAAAAACTTACTAATAAAAAATTATTCCAACAACGTCACAATTTCAAAATTAGTTTCAAACTCGAAATAGCGCAGGAATTATATTAAAACGTATGTTTACCGAGGCACGGCGCAAACTCGGCGTAATGATGTGGTTTTAGACCTAGATACGTACAAATTAATAAATATCCGTGACAAAGTATAAAACATAGTGCTAAATCCTGTACAAGAATTTTATTATTATTCAGTTTTTCCTACCTATTGCTTGCAGTTTCACTTGCATCTTATTAGGAAAACTACTTTATATAGGTACCTACATAGATCCTAAGCTCCAAAATTCTAGCTATCTTCATACCCATTAAAATCGGTCAGTGGTTTAACATTAACTGTAAAAAACGTAACATGCCAACAGATAGACATTAACTTTCGCATTTATAATATCAGTTTCAATCTGTAAGAAATTATAATATCAGTTTGAATCTGTAAGAATTTTTAATATTAAATAGTTTGAATCTATATGATATTAGTTTGAATGTATAAGAATTTATAGTATAAGTATGAATCTGTAAGATTTTATTACTTAGTTTAAATCTGTAAGAATTTATATTAGTTTGAATCTGTAAGAATTTATAATATTAGGTAGTTTGAATGTATAAAAATTTATAATATTAGTTTGAATCTGTAAGATCTTATTAGTTTAATTAAATCTGTAAGAATTTATATTAGTTTGAATCTGTAAGAATTTATAATATTAGGTAGTTTCAATGTATAATATACTTAATAACATTATTATTTTAAATCTGTAAGAATTTATATTAGTTTGAATCTGTAAGAAACGATGTTCCTATTGTTTAATTTCTGGATAAGTACTACTAAACTACTATTCGACGTTTTGCCAGCAAGGGACCGATCTTTGTTCATTAGTAAATACTTGCAGCGTTACTTGGAACAAGGGATTACAAGAGCAATGCAGTGTTGCTATTCAGAAATACACTTCTTTTTACCCGACTGCGAGACGCAAAGGAGGGTAATGTGTTTATCAGTCTATGTATGTATGTATGTATGTATGTATGTATGTATGTATGTATGTATGTTTGTTTCTATGTGGCGTTCTAGAGACCAAATGCGTAGGCCGATTTTGATAATTCTTACGTCAATCGATTCGTCTTAACCTTGCGAGTGTCACTAAAGACATAACAGTAATCAAAATTCACCACAGTGACAACCAGACGCCATATTGTCAAAATGAAAAAAAAAAGTTGATGAACTATGTCAAGTGGGGTATCGTTGAATAGGTATTTTAAAATCATCTTAAGGTTCCTTTTATCATTTTTCATTTTAAATAACAGTTTAGGATATATAACGATTTAAAGTTGTTTAACAAAGCAATCATTCTCGCTTATTCTTACTTATTGATTTAAGTTTTTATTTCAAGTATTAACGATATACAAACAAAAAAGAAGATTACGAAAACATACATTAAAAACTAAAAAGTGAAAAATAGTAAATTAAAAATTAAAAAAACCCGACTGCCAAAAAACAACTAAAAAGTTCAAAACAAGAGCACAGTCTGATGCAGTTGGTGGCATAAAATCTAAGATTTAACACAAATAATTGCCACCAACTGCATCAGACTGTGCTCTTGTTTTGAACTTTTTAGTTGTTTTTTGGCAGTCGGGTTTTTTTTCTCTACTAGTAATACTGTTAAGCCACCAGAGCTCTTAAAGATGCGCTGTGTTGATAGCTGGAAACCAGCTTGTCCTCTAGCTGTCAGCACATTGGATCCTCATTTTAAAGGGTCGGCAGCGGCGCATGTGATACTCGGTGTTGCAGGCGTTCCGTTTTCCCCTTTTGAGGTAGAAGACTATGCTCCGTTTGCAAAGTCGGTATAGGCATCAACCGAATCTCCTCATCCCCTAGATGGAGCTATAGTTCCATTCAAAAACTATCTTAAAAAAACAACCTTTGGAGTGCATTCATATACAAAGCATATAACAATAATACACTTTGTACTTCTTTGTTCAATTTTCATCCCTTTACCCGACGCCTCTACCAAAATGTAGAAGCTAGAGGTAAGGGGAACGGAAACTCGCGTCTGAGCTTGATATTCGTGTATTTAGGAATTCATTACAGACAAAGTAGAAAAGCGCGACTAGTTTAGATCACGGTTGATGTCAAGCCTCTCCTGTTTTTTCTATATGACAACCTATTCTATTTAATTTAAAATTATTAAGTCATCGCTTGTCTCATAGACGATAAAGTTAACCTGCCTACTAAGACTTCACATTAAAACCTCTACAGTACGCAGTGGCGTGCAGTGCATATAGGCAAGTAGGCAGTGCCTACCTCATAAGATTCAATAAAACTATTTTAACTGTTACTACATAAATAAAATATATCAATCATGACTAATTATTGATATATAATTATGTATATTGATGTAGTAATAGTTAAAATGGTTTTATTGAACTTTAAGAGGTAGTCACTGCCTACTTGCCTATAGGCACTGCACGCGCCTGACAGTACGGAACCCTAAAAAGATTCTATTAAGCCGCGACATACAATAGAGAAATATAACATGAAATAACATTATTATATCCGTAGTTTTATTACTCACAAAACCCTCGACATATACCACAGCTAATCCTACGAAAATCTTAGTCTAAGCCGAGAGAAATTACGTTCCAAATCTAGCCAAAACCCCTTTCCCTTGAGACCTAGGCCGAATTTACGAGGCCCACGTCGTTGTGTCTTAATTTCTTACCAAAAATATATATTGGTACCCATTTTACGGGAAAAAGTTAAATTGGGAAACTTTTTGTATTCGTAAAATAGCTATGTGCGCTCTGTAAATTGGTTGTGGTGGATGTATCAGAATTCAGAATTTGTTTTTATAGATATTTGTATATAG
Source organism: Thalpophila matura (assembly GCA_948465475.1). Taxonomy (NCBI): domain Eukaryota; kingdom Metazoa; phylum Arthropoda; class Insecta; order Lepidoptera; family Noctuidae; genus Thalpophila; species Thalpophila matura. Next base: position 11,209,447 of record OX419198.1, on the reverse strand, counting down.
GTATGTACCTTATACAGGCTGTGACAAATTAAAGGACGGTATTCAGCCGTGGTAAAGGGTGAGGCGAAGCCGGTACAATAAAATAGTGACAATTATAAATAACTAGCTGTTCCCCGCGGTTTCACCCCCTTGGTCAGCCCCTAAGGGTCGTAGCGTGATGTTAAATAGCCTATCTATACTATTTCCCATGAATCTAGCTTTTATATACAAATTTTTTTTTTTTTTGATCCCACGGGTAGTTCCAGAGATTATCTCGTTCAAACAAACAAGCAAACTATTCAGCCTTATAATACGAGTATTAGTGTAGATTCCATTTCAGTACCCCGATCATGAGTTTTTTTGACGTGTAGTATCGTTAACGTAAGCATATTTTGAATTGAAAACAGTGAATAAACGATAGGAGTAAAGCTTTGACATTTTTTTATTGGACCTTTAGTTTGATGTCACTATCAAACACCAACACCCTTTAGGTATTCCTACATACCTATAATTCTTTAATTTCTTATACAATGGTACTCTGAAATGACTATTTACGTGTACTAAAATAAAGTCTAAATTAAGAAAAACTCCCCTAAACATTTTAGTGTGGGTAAAAAATACCCTCTTTTGCCCAGTGGTTAATTATGAACCCTCAGCGGACCTAATTCTGTAGAAACAATGGGGACTTTGACCCAAAATAATGTCCACTCAGACGGTACCTTTGAGGTAATGAGTCTGTTTTATGTAACGAGCTTTTCTTTCTGTGGAGGTGAGTAGACATTCAGGTGTCGAAGAAAATATGGAGACAGGATATTATAATATTTTTTTGGAACGAAGTTCCTTAACGCGGCTGAAATGACGCTATGACATTTTCTGCCATTTCGTTTTTATACCTATTAACTGAACTAAAAATGCACGCGCGGCGTCGGTCTATATCTATTACCTCAAAAACTACTGAACGGATTTTCATACGAATTACGCCAATGGAAGGACACATTTCACACATCGAGGAAGGTTCTTGTATATAATTTATAAATGTGTTCACGCTGTCATGGTTTTTATCAAGGAAGTCGGAAAGAACTAAGAAGTAACTGAATTACTCAATTAGGGTACGGGTGTCAAGTTAAATCGTTCATACGCACCTTTAGGACCATACCATACCTCCTCATAACAAAAAATAGTGCGGCAATTTCAGCAATATGAACAAAAGACGTTACATATTGTGCGTTTATATTTAGTTTTGAAATGAAAATAGCAATATCCGCTGCAGCTGTGCAGGTCAATAAATATGCACTTTACACGAAGCACACTCTAATACTGGTGTTCAGACACATCTGGGTAGACTGGGAGTAGGGAACGCAAACCGGTTTCACTGAAACCGGAAAAACCGAAAAAAAATCAGCTGTTCCATACATTTTGTTGAGTTATGTGAACATAAATGTATGGAACAGCTGATTTTTTTTTTCGCGATTTTAGAGTTGGTCTTATAGTAAAAGTTGTTCATAATGATGCATAAAATCTAAGATTTAACACAAATAATTGCCACCAACTGCATCAGACTGTGCTCTTGTTTTGAACTTTTTAGTTGTTTTTTGGCAGTCGGGTTTTTTTTCTCTACTAGTAATACTGTTAAGCCACCAGAGCTCTTAAAGATGCGCTGTGTTGATAGCTGGAAACCAGCTTGTCCTCTAGCTGTCAGCACATTGGATCCTCATTTTAAAGGGTCGGCAGCGGCGCATGTGATACTCGGTGTTGCAGGCGTTCCGTTTTCCCCTTTTGAGGTAGAAGACTATGCTCCGTTTGCAAAGTCGGTATAGGCATCAACCGAATCTCCTCATCCCCTAGATGGAGCTATAGTTCCATTCAAAAACTATCTTAAAAAAACAACCTTTGGAGTGCATTCATATACAAAGCATATAACAATAATACACTTTGTACTTCTTTGTTCAATTTTCATCCCTTTACCCGACGCCTCTACCAAAATGTAGAAGCTAGAGGTAAGGGGAACGGAAACTCGCGTCTGAGCTTGATATTCGTGTATTTAGGAATTCATTACAGACAAAGTAGAAAAGCGCGACTAGTTTAGATCACGGTTGATGTCAAGCCTCTCCTGTTTTTTCTATATGACAACCTATTCTATTTAATTTAAAATTATTAAGTCATCGCTTGTCTCATAGACGATAAAGTTAACCTGCCTACTAAGACTTCACATTAAAACCTCTACAGTACGCAGTGGCGTGCAGTGCATATAGGCAAGTAGGCAGTGCCTACCTCATAAGATTCAATAAAACTATTTTAACTGTTACTACATAAATAAAATATATCAATCATGACTAATTATTGATATATAATTATGTATATTGATGTAGTAATAGTTAAAATGGTTTTATTGAACTTTAAGAGGTAGTCACTGCCTACTTGCCTATAGGCACTGCACGCGCCTGACAGTACGGAACCCTAAAAAGATTCTATTAAGCCGCGACATACAATAGAGAAATATAACATGAAATAACATTATTATATCCGTAGTTTTATTACTCACAAAACCCTCGACATATACCACAGCTAATCCTACGAAAATCTTAGTCTAAGCCGAGAGAAATTACGTTCCAAATCTAGCCAAAACCCCTTTCCCTTGAGACCTAGGCCGAATTTACGAGGCCCACGTCGTTGTGTCTTAATTTCTTACCAAAAATATATATTGGTACCCATTTTACGGGAAAAAGTTAAATTGGGAAACTTTTTGTATTCGTAAAATAGCTATGTGCGCTCTGTAAATTGGTTGTGGTGGATGTATCAGAATTCAGAATTTGTTTTTATAGATATTTGTATATAGGTATGTACCTTATACAGGCTGTGACAAATTAAAGGACGGTATTCAGCCGTGGTAAAGGGTGAGGCGAAGCCGGTACAATAAAATAGTGACAATTATAAATAACTAGCTGTTCCCCGCGGTTTCACCCCCTTGGTCAGCCCCTAAGGGTCGTAGCGTGATGTTAAATAGCCTATCTATACTATTTCCCATGAATCTAGCTTTTATATACAAATTTTTTTTTTTTTTGATCCCACGGGTAGTTCCAGAGATTATCTCGTTCAAACAAACAAGCAAACTATTCAGCCTTATAATACGAGTATTAGTGTAGATTCCATTTCAGTACCCCGATCATGAGTTTTTTTGACGTGTAGTATCGTTAACGTAAGCATATTTTGAATTGAAAACAGTGAATAAACGATAGGAGTAAAGCTTTGACATTTTTTTATTGGACCTTTAGTTTGATGTCACTATCAAACACCAACACCCTTTAGGTATTCCTACATACCTATAATTCTTTAATTTCTTATACAATGGTACTCTGAAATGACTATTTACGTGTACTAAAATAAAGTCTAAATTAAGAAAAACTCCCCTAAACATTTTAGTGTGGGTAAAAAATACCCTCTTTTGCCCAGTGGTTAATTATGAACCCTCAGCGGACCTAATTCTGTAGAAACAATGGGGACTTTGACCCAAAATAATGTCCACTCAGACGGTACCTTTGAGGTAATGAGTCTGTTTTATGTAACGAGCTTTTCTTTCTGTGGAGGTGAGTAGACATTCAGGTGTCGAAGAAAATATGGAGACAGGATATTATAATATTTTTTTGGAACGAAGTTCCTTAACGCGGCTGAAATGACGCTATGACATTTTCTGCCATTTCGTTTTTATACCTATTAACTGAACTAAAAATGCACGCGCGGCGTCGGTCTATATCTATTACCTCAAAAACTACTGAACGGATTTTCATACGAATTACGCCAATGGAAGGACACATTTCACACATCGAGGAAGGTTCTTGTATATAATTTATAAATGTGTTCACGCTGTCATGGTTTTTATCAAGGAAGTCGGAAAGAACTAAGAAGTAACTGAATTACTCAATTAGGGTACGGGTGTCAAGTTAAATCGTTCATACGCACCTTTAGGACCATACCATACCTCCTCATAACAAAAAATAGTGCGGCAATTTCAGCAATATGAACAAAAGACGTTACATATTGTGCGTTTATATTTAGTTTTGAAATGAAAATAGCAATATCCGCTGCAGCTGTGCAGGTCAATAAATATGCACTTTACACGAAGCACACTCTAATACTGGTGTTCAGACACATCTGGGTAGACTGGGAGTAGGGAACGCAAACCGGTTTCACTGAAACCGGAAAAACCGAAAAAAAATCAGCTGTTCCATACATTTTGTTGAGTTATGTGAACATAAATGTATGGAACAGCTGATTTTTTTTTTCGCGATTTTAGAGTTGGTCTTATAGTAAAAGTTGTTCATAATGATGAGTACAGTGTCCTTTTCGTATTTTCACTGTCTAACCTGACACCATATTGTATAGCTTGATAAAAGTTTAGTTATGTATAACTAATTATTTTTTAGTGTAGTTCTTATGTTTTACTTGTCCTGGAGGTCAAACCTTAGATCTCTCTTCCACCCTACTGAACAATTTAGTTAAAGATGACAATAACGTCTTTAACAGCGCCGGCAGATGTTACTTAGAGTAAGTGCTCTCTGAGGCGTTTTATAATAACGGTTTAAAATCGAGTTACTGCTTACAGTACAGCCCACGATTTGAAGTAAAAGGAAATAGGAAAGTTAATTGCAGCTAATGGATAAGTTAAAGTAATCGTTAAAGTTGATGTTAGAAAATTTTTTTTTTAATCGCTAGCATAAAAAAAAAAAACCGGCCAAGTGCGAGTCGTACTCGCGCACCGAGGGTTCCGTATCATATTTGGACGTATAAAGTGAAAAAATCCGGACCGCATAACTAAGTTTGTTTGTGAAGGAATTTTGATGATTTTGAAAAAACTGTACTAGTTAGGAACATCGTTATATTTTTGGTGCCATATTTGAGTCAATTCCTATCAACCCTAATTATTTCACATTTTTCGCCCTGAAAACTTCGGAGATAAGGGGGGGGAATGGTATTTTTTTGGACATTTTTCATTATATATCGAAAACTGTGGGACATAAAATAAAATAAAAATATATTTTGAAATGTGCAGATCAAGCCCTTTCATATGATATGTCACTTGACCTAGTAACCCCAATTTAAAATTTTGGACCCCCACTCCGGCCCCTTTTGCAATGAAAATAAAAATATTTTTGCATTTTTTTCATTTGCAATAAAGTTGAATAAACATTCTTTATAACTGTTCCAAATTTCAAGTCGATAGCATAAGTAGTTGCTGAAATAAGCAGGTGTGACAGACAGACAGACAGACAGACAGACAGACAGACAGACAGACAGACAGACAGACAGACGAAGTCGCACCATAAGGGTTCCTTTTTGACCATTTTGGTACGGAACCCTAAAAATAGAAAAAAAAGTTTAAACTGCCTTCCAATAGATCACAATATTCATAAGTCGTTGCTTTTGATTTTTGACATGATTTAATTTGGCACTGACTTCCGAAACTGTTTCACTCGACAATTTATGGAACAGCTGTTTTTTTCTGATTTTAAAGTGACATAGGGACATTTCACGGTGTACAAGGGCTGATTCTATTTAGAGGTTTCGTGACACCAAACGTCTAAATTGAAAGAGCCCTAAGAACAGCTCATGCAATTTTAAATTAGCCAATCAACACAGTGGTATTAGGGCTAACATTCCAGGATGCGCCAGACATATTAAGTATCGCTATTTTTAGAAGCTATTCAAATGCAGTCCCTATGTCTATTAACCAGTACCTAGACGCGACTAAAAACCAGCATTTTGTGCTAGCACTAATAACTAGCTCTACATAGAGTCATTATACTGAGCGTCGCTATGTAGAGCACTTATATTGAGGACAACAGCTGACGCCTTTTCTCTTAAGGTGCAGGCTATCAGTGGCGAAGGGTCAGTTTTTGTAAGAGGTAAGCCGGAGCTACAAATGCTAACCTGGCCACGAAAAGCTAATTAATAAAAGTAGGCAATACTGCCTGTGCTATTTTATAAAGGGAAACCGGTAGGAATTACGATTCCTACCGGCTTCCCTATACTATACAATACGTTGTAGGGACCCTTCGCCACTGGTTGCTATACATGTCAGCCAACGCGAGCGTAGGCTTTATACAAGGCGAGTGCGAGCAATGCAAAGACCAATGTCCACCACCACTGTCCCGAAGTGAGACGAGTCGTGGCGAGCGATTCCGAGTGGTGGTAAGCAGTGCCTTATCAAGGGCGGTGCCAGCAGTGCCCAGGCACAGGGCTCTGACCCTAAAGGGGCGCAGAAATTACTAGACCAGCCTACTACTAGAACACATTCACACAAGAACATTGTCGGTACCTCAGATCATAGAAACAAGGAGATGTGCCAAGGCGCTATCGAGCTTGATGCCTGATCTTGAGCAAATTGCTCATATTAGAAACGTACGCGCTGGCGACGAACCGAACACGATCGATGATATAAATACAGTGTTTTAGTTTAGTGCTAGTGTTGAGTGACGATTAACAGTGTTAGATTGAGGGTGTGCGGAATGTTCAATGCGTGGGATATCTTTTTATTCACAAGGAGCGCTTAATTATGCGTGTAATTGTGTTGAAAAATGTACTAAAAGTGGCATCAGTTGCTCCCGTACTAATTTGCAATGATGGCATATCTCCTTGTTTCTATGATCTGAGGTCGGTACAGAATAGATATATTATATTCTGTACCGACAATGTTCTTCTGTGAATGTGAATGAATGAGTGACATTCTCCCTCGAACGTTCGCAAACAATTTGGTAGTTTTCGCTGTGGTATCACACGGCGTGTTGGTACAGAAGGGTTGGTACAGCGGTGAAGGGCGGGCGTTTTTAACCGTCTTCAAAAAAGGAGCTTCTGTATTCGTCCCGTATGTATGGTACTGATTCGATTTGGATGGGGTTTTCACTAACGTAATCTACATACTTTGAGGAAGGTTTTAGTATATAATACATTAGGTAATCATTTCTATGTACAAAGTTATACTATGCATAAATGTACGTAGAAGATTTACTGTTGAACGAAGTCGTCAAAGTAATCTAACGCGAGATAAAGAACTAAAAAGGGAAAAATAAAAAACATTTTTAACGAAAAATAACCGACTTCAAAAAGCCACTACAAAGAAAATAATAATTTTGGTTTCGGAAGTCGGTGGCAAAAAAAACAAACAAAAACCAAAGCCACCGACTTCCGAAATTATTTTCTTTGTAGTGGTTTTTTGAAGTCGGTTATTTTTTGTTAAAAAAGTTTTTTATGGGCTGTCTTAAGTATATTTTGACGTTCAAAAAATGCTAATTGACTTTAGCCCAGTTTAAATTACCGTGGCCCCTGGCAAGGCAACTGGAGGAACACGGGTGGGTTTTAGTCAGTAAAAGTCTGACACGCCCTTCCGCTCCACCCAGAGCGGAAGAAGTTATTTGATGATTTCCCATCCAAAAAAAAAAGCACAGTTTGAATAAATGACTTTTGAATTTGAATTTAGATAATACAGGCTGTTCTGCATGAATCCAGTTAGGAGTAATACTTAATGTTAAAAGTGCCGATATAAGGCAGATACCTACTCCATCACGATATTACAGGTCAACAGATTGGACGGAATTTGGAACACAGGTAGGACGTGTCTCGGATTAGCATATAAAGAGAAGTTTTCATCCCAGAATATCACAATTTTCACGCGAGCAAAGAAAAATCGAAAAACTTGCATAATGTTGCAAGATTTTTCCAAGAATATTTTTTTATTAAAAATGATGTCTTATTAAGGCATATGTAATGTGTAATATGGAGTTATTAATACGTAAAGCTAAGCACTTTGCATCCCTTTTTAAGCAAATTGCGCACACGAAGGAGTGTGCTATTTGGCATAGTTATAGTCTAAATGGAGAAAGAGTGAAACTATTTATTTATTTCACAATAGTAAATATATGTATAAGAAATTTCAAAAAGCGGGTGGGATTTGGTCGTAAATAACATCAAGCCTGTAATCTCTAAATAAATATATAGAATAAACGACACGGTTGTCATAGTGACTGAGCGATTGGCTGCTGCACGACGTGTTGCGGGTTCGATTCCTGCACGAAGCAAATATTTGTTCCGGGTCTGGAGTGTTTGTGTATGTGAAATTTGTGTTTGTAAACGCACCCATGACAGGAGAAATCCTGGTGTGGGGCAAAGTTTTTATTAAAAAATAAAATAAAAGACACTAGTATAGTCGAACCATTGCCATTAACAAAAATTGTTAATTGCCATTAACAAAAACCCAGACTCCAACTGCTACTAAAAAATCCTAAAAACACTATAGCCGACTCAGCCGGCCTAGCATGACCACACACACACACACAGAAGAATAGACAAAGTGACAGATTGTAGAAACATTTCTACCGTTTCATGCATAAAACGGTAGAAATGTACAATCTGTCACTTTGTCTATTCTTCTGTAGACAAAACCCGTTTCTATCGTGGTCATGATTGTAGAAACATTTCTACGTTTTATGCATAAAACGTAGAAATGTTTCTACAATCTGTCACTTTGTCTATTCTTCTGTATCCAAAACCCGTTTCTATCGTGGTCATGCTAGGCCGACTCAGGTATCGCACCCAGAACCCCGCCGCAGTCCTTGTGGCCACTACACCAACAATTAAGGCCGTCAAAGCATTATAATCACAGCATTTAATCCATTTCAACACATTATGTTAATTACTGCAGCTTTGACACTTATTCTAAGTTTAATCATAAAGGCAATCAAATGGTAATTACAAATGCTAAACTATGTGTTTCCCGCAGTTTTCGCTGTAAGAGCCAGCGTGCACTAGAGACTTTTAGTCGTCCGTTAATTTAATCGCTTCTGTAATTAGTATGAAACTATACAACATTATTTTTTTACCCGACTACGGCAGACTCCAAGAGAAGGATAAAGGTTTTTGTAAATGAAAAGCCGAAACACCCCAAAAATATATTAATTAAAAACAGGCTATGTATGACTTTAAAAAAAATATATGAAAATTGACAAGTTACGTATAAGGTAGTTCGGTCCCGCCGTTGCAAACTACGTAGGTACCTACAAAATATATTTTTTTTGACAAAATGCAACTTGATTTAAAATCTACTGGAATCGATTCTTCAACTGATTCTAAACAAACTACGATACCTACCAATCAAACTACCAGCCATCTAAAAGTCTCAAGTGCGCGCTAGCTCTTAGAGACGTGGGCGCGTCAATCATTTATATTTCTAATCCTATTTAAACACAAAAAATATCATATTTTATTTATCAATTAGTACTCGCGTTTAAATCTTTAAAGCCACTTTCCTAACCTGCTTGGACTCGGAAAATCTTATAAAAGTTATAACGATGAAACATTTGTCATTTTATTTGCCTATTTATATATAACTACGTTCGGCATTCAATATATTTTTTCAAAGCACGGAGAATCGAGAAATTACGTATAATGTTTTTTGAGTTTATGCGGTATATTTATTAATCTGTAGCATTTTGAATTGAGAGGTTTTTCACATTGAGGTCTAATTTAAGTAGGCAGGTACATTAAACCTCGGGTTAAATAATTATCATGATTTTATCCAGTTGAATACAGCCTGGGATTCAATTAAGATTCAGAAATAAAATCAATTTAGATTTTAAAAATACATTTTTAAAATCTAAATTGATTTTAAAAATTGATTGATAAATGTGGATGCGTTCACAAATAAATAAATAAATATTTTACCCTGCGTTTTGTTTCAAGCATTATGGTATAATTTTGAAGACGTTTATCTATTATTTCCCGGCTTTTAAAAATAAGGTTATATTTAACAGTTATAATATTGGCAATAATGTGGTTTAGTTTTAAAATAGACCCTTGCCAGTTTTCACTTTGAAAAAATTAAATCTTTTTTATTCGCCTAGTTTATGTTATGTCCCACAGTTGGGCATAAGTCTCCCTTTTCTCTTTCTGAATCTCTCTATTTTGGGCGATTTCAATAATCTTGTAGGTATTATCAGCTGCCAAAGTTAGTTATAAAAGACTGTAGTTTCATTGAATGCCTGAGAATTAATTATATTAGCCTCAGATTTAAGGTTAAAGTAAGAAAATAAGAAAATGAAGGTAGGTAGGTACGTATAAAGTGCTTACCTACTCATTGACTGGGTACTACTTTAAACTGTTCCCCTATGATATACGGGAAGGCGAACCTTTTATAGAAATCGTAATATTAAATTCACATGAAAAGGTAACAATCGTCACAGACACAAAACTATTAACGGCTGAAAAAAAAACAAATATTCCCAATTTTTTAGCCGCCGCGCCGCACTAAAGTTCTAAAAAAAATTAACTACTTTTTGTCTACTCACACTAAAACCAAGATCCATATATCACGAACAGTTGAACTGTCTCCGAGCAAACCGCGTCCTCGACCAAAATATTCCCAGGTTATTTTGATCGTAATAATCTGGCATCGACGACAAAGTCACCACAATTTTTTTATCAATTAAACTTTTTACAAACTTATTAGGCTGTTTATTTTAACACCTGTGCACGCAACAGTTGATATTTAAAAAGTTTGAACGGCACTTTTGAATTTGGAATTCGATTGCACGTGTTTTATTATGATTTTTTCATTATTTTTTGGGCGGGAGGGCTATCGGTCCGCTCCGAATCGAGTTCGCGACGCGACTGAAGTAATAATGAAAAGGTATACGTTTCAGGGGGAGAAAGGGACAGATGTGGTTCTTTCTCGCTCTGTTTTCTTCGGGAATATTAGTGAATGCAGTCTAGAGTTTGGTGAATTAAGATTATTTGAATAAATCATGTTTAAAGCGTGGATATCCCTGTAAGATACATCACGTCTTTATTGTTCAACTTGTTCAATAACATCAACATCTACAATGACTACTAAATATGGGTCTCCATCTACCTTATTACGATGAATGATCATCAATATATCTCCATAATCACCATGCTTGACAATCGCTTTCATTGACAATAAAACAAGATCCATGGCCTTGTTTGAAACATTCGTCAACTTGGTAACTAGATCAACGCAATGTACCTACCTATTTTGTTGAATTGTCAAGATACAAAAATAAGTTAAAAACTGCCTTCAAGAAGTAGAAAAAAAATCGGACGGAATCTCGCTAAACATGAATGAAGCATCCGTACGTTTTTTTTGTTTTTCCTATGAGCACAAACGCTGCAAAGAGTTCGAAACGTCAAGAAAAACAAAAAAAAAACAGTAATACACGCACTTGTTTTGTTAAAAATATGTGTAGTGATCACGAAAACCTAAGACATTATTACTCTGTGAAAATAGTAATATTATTATACTACCTAATAAAGTGGTATCACCTCTCATATATCTATTTATTTATTTATTTATTAAGGTAATTAAAACAGGTTAAAATCACAGTATGTCACTAGGGTTGAATCACAGGTTTAGTTCCGATTGTAGCCCTAGCGTAATCGCACAACATGACAAGCAAACAATAATAATATTAATAAAAGCGATGCAGCAGTAACTGAGATGAAAATGAAAACAAAAACAAAAACAATTTTTAAGATTAATTTAGATCTAGGTACAAATTTTGCATGTCTGCCCTCTCACGCACTTCCAGCTTAAGAAAACAGGGAATATTGTGTAGGAGACCAAGCTTGCCAGATAAGTACATGATATTCACTTGAGAACAGTATTAGAGAGATCAAGTTAAAGCGAAAGAACAGTTACATTCCTTCTGAAGACAGCGGCACGAGAATCGAAGATGTCGATGTTATTATTGTCTTTTGTCTATATCACGAATAACCTAAGAATTCTAGCGATATTACACACATCTAAATCGGTTCAGGCGTTTAAAAGTTATAATCGAATAAAGAAACTCACATTTAAACATACAAAACGTGAAAACAACATTCCTTTTCTGGGCAATTGTGTAATAATAGCTTCAACATTGATTTAATAAAAATTTGGTATTTACCAAATTTTTATTAAATCAATGTTGATTCGAATTCCAATTCGAAGTTAGGAAGATGTAGGTATTTACCTACATCTTCCTAACTTCGAATTCACAAGCTTGAAAACATTATTTTTATGATAATTTTGTATAAAAACGTAAAACAATAATCATAAAAGATTACGGTAACTGTCTTTCAGTAATTTGGACCATTTGCAATCGTTACCATTTTGTTTTTATTGTTGACTACATAATTTTATTATCTTCAAAGATATCGTTTTCTTTTTACCTGGTTACGGAGTCCAAAAGGGGAGGGTTTTGGTCCTTGAGGCTAGGCGAGTGATTTAAATAAATGAGGTGTCCTTAGATATATGTATTAGCATAAGCATAGCATAATCGGCCTATAATGTTCCCACTGCTGGGACACAGGCCTCCTCTGTGAGAGGGAGTGGGCCGTAGTCCACCACGCGGGCCCAGTGCAGGTTGGTGGACGTCACATGTCTTCGAATTTTTGGTTCTAGGACATGCCGGTTTCCTCACGATGTTTTCCTTCACCGTTAAAGCAAGTGATAATTAATTTCTAATACGCACATGACGAAAAGTCAGCGGTGCGTGCCTCGGGATCGAACTCGAACCATTCGCCATGGGAGCCACATGGTTAACCCACTAGGCTATCACTGCACTTATATGATATATATATTATAATTAAATTTTCCAAAAAAAAACAATTTCGCAGATTTTAGGCGCCATTAGAGATACCTATGTGTAGTCGTAAAAAAAATATGTTTCGTGACATGTGGGGTACCTACTGTCAAAATGAAGGGCTCGAAGAGATTTAAGGCCTATGTTCCTAATAGGGCCGAGCCTATTGCCATTAACCGGGCACAAATCCAAGCTCCGGGCTGCTACTGAAAATTTCCTACAGAAAAATTCGATAATAGGTAGGTACTTTTCCTAATGCGGGGATCGAACCCAGGACTTCACATATTTTTTATTACTTACCCACCAAAAGAGAAACGGTACCTAGTCAAATTATCGCCTAACAGTAAACAACTCAAACAAATACTTTACGAAACTCATTAACGGTATTAAAATAACAATAGAGAACAATCAAAACGTGACGCCGAACTGAATTTGTATCATGCTTCAGTTGAATTTGACAAACTTTACTGAAGTTGCGAGAACAAACGCTTTTGACATAGGATACCTTGTTACGTGTTTCGAGTTTGTTTCTAAAACCTTCTATTCACCAGGCGAGTTTGTCCCGTGGCGTATATCGCCCGCTCAGATCATAGAAACAAGGAGATATGCCATCATAGCAAATTAGTACGGGAACAACTGATACCACTTTTAGTACATTTTTCGACACAATTACGCCCATAATTAAGCGCTCCTTATGAATAAAAAGATCTCCCACGCATTAAACATTCCGCACACCCTCAATCTAACATTGTTAATCGTCACTCAACACTAGCACTAAACTAAAACACTGTATTTATACCATCGATCGTGTTCGGTTCGTCGCCAGCGCGTACGTTTTTAATATGAGCAATTTGCTCAAGATCAGGCATCAAGCTCGATAGCGCCTTGGCACATCTCCTTGTTTCTATGATCTGAGATCACCCGTGTGCGTAGGGTTGTCAGATGTCCGAGACATCCAGGAATGTCCCGAAATTTTGCGTTTGCTTCCGTGTCAAGTATATAGATTTGTCCGAACCGACCGTGCCGACCGAATCGAGTGAATCCAATTTTCTTAAAGCCGCACACCTATAACCGCGCCAAAGGAACCGACTGTGCCGAATGATGACGGCATCGGAATTCCTCAGCGGTTTTGAGTTGGGAATTTTTCCGGCGACTCGGCCGATTCGGCGTCTCATAGGATTTAATAATAATTATAAAAAAACCTAAACTACGTTTCCTTCGGCTCCTTCAACGTGGATGAATGTGTGTCCAGCTTTCCTGTCCCGAAATTTTTGAATAGTACGGTTTTTTTTACAATGTTTTGAAATTGAAATTGAAATTGAAATTGAAATTGAAATTGAAATCATTTATTCTGCAAATAGGTTACTAATAACACTTTTACAAGTCAAATGAGTTTTTCTTTTAAAACTAGATGAGGTCGGTGTTTCCTATCTGACTACCTTTGAGAAGAAACACCGAAACAAACTCAAAGGTCAAGGTCTCTTTTAAAGTCCAGACAATAAAAAATAAACTATGTAAGAACCATGCAGGTTAGTCTGGAATGGCCTTTAGAGGAAAGAGCCATACAGATTTGAGTGGACCTGTCCTTATTGTGCACGCATGTGCCGAGTATCGTAGTAGCTCAACCCAGACTTAGGGAGCTCAACGACTCGACGAACATTACCATCAGAAAAGGACATTTGGGTAGGCCCCATAAAGTACTCAAACTGTCAGACTGAACTTCAGATCTGGGACTGTAACATAATAACCCACATAGTACTCACATTTACAATTATAATTAAAATAGTAATGTCACATTGAATGTCATTATGTATAAGTATAATTATTTCAAAAGAAAACATTTCATGTCAAAGTTTCATGTCATATTGTAAACAAAATAATAAAAAAAACCCATAAAAAGTAATAATTTAAGTATCATTATTGGCCCATGTAAATGTTGTTTACTTAGACAGTCAGGAGATGACCAGTACCAACTGACAGCGCCCGTTCACGAACATGACACGCGCATCAGCACCGTTCAACTCAACCATTTTGGAGGGAATCGAACGATCCAATACACATGTCACCATCAGCGGTACATCTAAGCGAGCATGACATGCTCCCAACTGCCATACTAAACACAAGGTTAAAACTTAATAAAGGGCTACAAAGTACTCACATGTACATTACTGAAATAATGATACTGAAATGAAATATGTAATCCAATTGGTATTAAATTGAGAATGATAAAAAAAAATAAAAATTAAATCATTATAATGTCAAGGTTTTATGTCATGTGATCATTATGTCAAAATGCTAGTAAAAGTTAAAAAAATAAAATAATACAATTGTAATTTTATTACATATGCAAAGGAATACTCACATAGCTTAATTAAGCGAGCAGCTCAATCCCAAGCGTTTTTATCATTTAAATAATCAGAGATTTTGTAATACCCTCTTTTACAAAGTTTGGTTTTAATGCAATTTTTAAATTTCCTGATGGGTAAATTTCTAATATCAATGGGAAGCTTGTTGTAAAAGCGTATACATTGACCCATGAATGAGTTGCTTACTCTGTGGAGGCGAGTGGCATGAACAGCAAGATTATGTTTATTCCTGGTATTCAAGCTATGTACATCAGACATTTTAATAAAATTTGATATGTTTTTGTGTACATACATCAAGTTTTCGAAAATATATTGTGAAGCTACAGTCAGAATATTTATCTCTTTGAATTTCTCTCTAAGAGAAACTCTTGGGCCTAAGTTGTAGATGGCTCGAACAGCTCTTTTCTGCAAAATGAAGATAGTACTAATGTCTGCACAGGTTCCCCATAGAAGAATCCCATAAGACATGATACTATGAAAATAACTGAAATACACTATTCTGGCTGTATCCACATCAGTAAGTTGTCTAATTTTTTTAACAGCGTAAGCGGCCGAACTTAGTCTTCCTGACAATTTGTCTATGTGTGGGCCCCATTATAATTTGGCATCAATAGTTATTCCAAGAAAAACTGTTGATTCAACAGGGTCCAACCCTACTCCATTAATTTGTACATTGGTACTTAGCTGCCTGACATTTGGCGTTGAAAATTTTATAAGTTTCGTCTTTTTTTCATTCAAAAGAAGATTATTTACATTAAACCAATGGACAATTTTAGCGAGTAGATTGTTAACTTCATCGAAATTATCTAATTGACGTTTGATTTTAAAAACGAGTGAAGTATCATCCGCGAACAATACAATCTTGTGATTATCCCTTACGTGGTAAGGTAAGTCATTTATATATATAAGAAACAGAAAAGGACCTAGAATTGAACCCTGCGGAACGCCCATGGTGACCGTAGATCCTGCTGATCGCTTGCCATTAACATCCACCCTCTGAATTCTGTTGGACAGATAAGAAGTCAGAAGGTCGAGAGCTTTGTCTCTTATACCGTAGTGGTATAATTTCCTGATGAGTGTATCATGATGTACACAATCGAAGACCCTGGATAAGTCGCAGAAGACGCCAAGAGCATCCTGCGAATCCTCCCAGGCCTCAAATATGTTTTTCAGCAATTCCACGCCCGCATCTGTAGTTGAGCGACCTTTAGTAAATCCAAATTGTTTCTTATGAAATATATTATGTTGACTGAAGTGTCTTAACATTTGGCTTAAAATCAATTTTTCAAAAATTTTACTCAATGTGGGCAGTATCGAAATGGGCCGAAAGTTCGTCGGATCAGATGTGCTCCCAGATTTGAACAGTGGAATTACTTTGCTTAGTTTCATCAAGTCAGGAAATACACCGGATGCGACACAAGAGTTGAACACAATTGCTAAGAATGGTGAAATAACAATTGTTGAGATGATATGTACTGATAATCCCCAAAGATCAGCAGTTTTTTTTATCTCGAGATCCTTAAAAGAATCCATAATGTCTTTAGCATTAACAACTGCAAATTCAAAACCTGTGCCACATTCAGCTACACATTCTTTAAGTATGGCGAAAGCAGAAGTAGAAGATGACAACAGAGTTTTAGTTGTTATAATGGGAATATTAGTGAAGAAATTTTCAAACTCGGTTGCCACCTCCATATCCGCCTTGACATCTACATCATTAATTTTGAGATGGAAGTCACGGTCTCGTACAGTTGTTCTTCCTGTTACTGAATTGATTATGTTCCAAGTGGTTTTAATTTTGTTCCCAGAGGCTTTAATTTTGTTTTTAATGTGTATTGATTTAGCAACGATACAGGCTCTTTTAAATGTTTTAGAATATTTTTTAACAAATTCTTTAAAAAGTTCATCATGATTATATGTTTTTTCGTAATACAATTCATATAATCTCTGCCTACTTTTATAAATACCTGGTGTTGCCCAGTCACTAAACATAACGCGATCACAAACAGACAATGTTTTTGAAGTGAATACTTTGTTAAATTCACAATTGATCAAATTAAATAGTAAGGAATATGCCTGATCCGGGTTGCTGTGGTAGGGCAACACAGGAAGTTTATCTATCAAGTTATTTTTAAAAAGTGCCAAGCGGCTTTTGTTTACCGGAACAAAACTTACAAGTTTTCTTTGAGATTTAACTAATTTCCTAGGGAAAGTGACTAACTGGCCGCAGTGATCAGAGTCCAGCTCATTTATAATTAACTTGGTATGAGGTTTCATGTTTGTGAAAATATTATCAATACATGTAGCACTAGTGGCAGTTATTCTAGTTGGCTCCAAAAATATACTGTACAAATTGTATGACTTAAATAAAGTGATAAATTTATTAACAACGGCCGATTTTTCTAAAACATTTATGTTAAAGTCTCCACAGACAACAACTGTTTTACTATTGTTACAACTCTTAAATAATACTTCTTCCATAGATTTCTCAAAAACGTCATATGCAGCACATGGGGGCCTGTACACACTCATTACAATGAACTGCTCAAGCTCAATACATGCTATCTCAATAACTCGCTCAACAGAAAGGCTCACAATATCATTGCGTTCTTTGAATTTTAAATTGTTTCGAACAATTATTAAGGAGCCACCACGTATCATATTAACTCTGCTGAACGAGCTGGCAACATGGTGGTTATTAAAGCTGAACATGAACTGGTGCTCTTTTAACCAATGTTCAGTAACACATAAAATATCAATATTACTACAGTTCATGAACAACTCCAATTCCAAATCTTTACCCATCAAACCTTGAATGTTTTGATGTACTATGTTTAAATATTGTTTATCACAGATAGTTTTATTTAGTTTCGATTATGAACCCAAATACCGTACCCGCGATTAAAATGCAGACTTGAAGCTTCATTTCCCTTTTAAAATAACACTAGAATACCTATTAATCCTAACCTCCTAATTAATAATCTATACTTCTTACTAATATTATAAAGAGGAAAGATTTGTTTGTTTGTTTGTACCGAATAGGCTCCGAAACTACTGGACCGATTTAAAAAAATATTTTACTAATAGAAAGCTACATTATCACTGAGTAACATAGGCTACTTTTTATCCCGAAAAAATGCACAGTTCCTGTGGGACACGCGGACGAAGTCACGGGCGAAGTGCTAGTTTTATTATAAATGCGAAAAGTAAGTTGTTTGTCAGCATGAAATGTTGTGTATACGTTGTCAGAGGTGTACCTCTGACAACGTATACACAACATTTTACATATACATATACACAACATTATAAAAAGACATAAGGTTTCTCTTATTCAGAAAAAAGTACTGTTCCCGAGGGAAAGAACAATAGCTTTCGAAGTTCACAATTGCTTTAGGACGCTAGATGGCGCCACGTGTATGTCGCGCGAACGAAGTCGCAGGCAAAGAGCTAGTTTTAGTATCTTATATATTATCGTCCATCCAATTCCAATAGTTGGAGTTGTGACTCCAATTTCCTTTGTTACCCCAGAAATGTCCATGAAATGATAAACCCTTATCTGGCGACCCTATTGTGTGAGACTCAGATCATAGAAACAAGGAGATATTATGCCATCATAGCAAATTAGTACGGGAACAACTGATGCCACTTTTAGTACATTTTTCGACACAATTACGCGCATAATTAAGCGCTCCTTGTGAATAAAAAGATCTCCCACGCATTGAACATTCCGCACACCCTCAATCTAACACTGTTAATCGTCACTCAACACTAGCACTAAACTAAAACACTGTATTTATACCATCGATCGTGTTCGGTTCGTCGCCAGCGCGTACGTTTTTAATATGAGCAATTTGCTCAAGATCAGGCATCAAGCTCGATAGCGCCTTGGCACATCTCCTTGTTTCTATGGTCTGAGGTGTGAGAGTTATTTCAACTTTCTCCCTTTGACATCGCATCTGAGATGCCTCTGGTATTGGCGATGGCTAAAGGGGTGACCATTAACCATTTACCATAAAGTGGGCCGCATGCTTGTTTGCTACTTTAATAACATGGTTTAAATTTTTACATCAGATTTGATAATTTCTCTCTCAAAAACCACGCGGTCAATACAAAAAACAATATACCTATTAACAACCTGCAATAACAATACTTATATTAATTATTGTCAACCTGTTTATATTATATTATTTTTTTTAGTTTAGGAAATTAAATACTTAGAACGATCGAAACCATTTACTTATATAGGTAGGTATTACTTGTTTTTCGTAATTTATTGTATTTAAATGAACGAACAAGTCGAAAATGAATGAACAAGCAGTGATAGCCTAGTGGTTTAACCATGTGCCTACCACGGCGAATGGTTCGAGTTCGATCCCGAGGCACGCACCGCTGACTTTTCGAAGTCATGTGCGTATTAGAAATTAATTATCACTTGCTTTAACGGTGAAGGAAAACATCGTGAGGAAACCGGCATGTCCTAGAACCAAAAATTCGAAGACATGTGACGTCCACCAACCCGCACTGGGCCTGCGTGGTGGACTACGGCCCACTCCCTCTCACAGAGAGGAGGCCTGAGTCCCAGCAGTGGGAACATTATAGGCCGATTATGCTTATGCTATTGTATTTAAATACAATAAATTACGAAAAATACAAAAAATAAAATATATAAAGACGTTACACAAACAAAATAATAGATAGGTACATGAAGATACCACAGTCATGCATTCATAGTCATGCGTTCTTCTCACAAAACTTCAAACATTCTGACAGTATCGTCTTCCGTTCTTCCTGAAATAAATCAAAATCTACGTCATCTGCGTTTGAGTCTAGGAGAGCGATAAGCGCATATAAAAAGTATCTACAGGATGTATGTTTATCCGTAAATACATTTCAGAACTTGTTAGTATGTCTATCACGTTCTGTTGTCATAATAACATAGATTAACGTTTTGAGGGACAACCACGGGTTATTTTATGACAATAGGGTAGTGGCCTACTATTAAAAAATTACAAATAAATTATTTTATTTCAAAGAAGGAATAGGCACAACAAAAAAGTAAAAGCAAAAATAATAATTTATCACAAAATGGAAAACATAGACGCTTTTAAAGTTTTTGGAGGGAGTATCGCTCCGTCTTTGTAGCGCGAAGCGGACGTAGGTGGTGTTACGTGACTAGTAGGTAGTGCCGTCCGTGTCTAGCAAATCATTTTAAAACGCTTATAACTTTGCCAATTTTGTAGATGTTTCATCGGTTTTTTTGGTGTTCATTGTCTTTTTTCAAATAGTTTACAGATGCACAATAAAAAAAAAGTAGTTAACATCCCCATACTGTGAGTTACAAGAAATTAATGTTTACGTAAATGTTATCAACGGTGATAAGGGTTCCGGGGTTAAGTGGTGACCACCATAATTGGTCACCACCTAGTAGAATAGTACTTAGGATTTTCTATTAGAAAAGCCCAATAACTTAACACTTTGCCCGCCTTTGGGATCGAACCCTGGACCCCAAGCTCAGCAGTCGCGTTTGCGGCCATTAGACCAACGAGAAGTGTTTTTATTTATAGTTTTATAAGTCGTATCAACCAAAAGATGTCCACTGCTGGACATAAGGCTTCCCTAAATATCGGCCAAGTTTATAATTATGTGTTTGTTACATAATTAAAATTAATTTAATATTATTACCTAGTTCGCAATGTCGCGTCGCCGTCGTCCGCCTTTATTTTATCTGTGGTTGTCTCAGAACATTATTTGTGAAAACTATAAAAGTTAGGTACTCGCTTGTTAGGAAATACGATTTGATATTGTAATTAAAAGCATTAAATGTCGTTTCATTATCTATTATTATTATCTTCAATATCTACAACTTACTTCATTATAGAGTTTTAACCTGAAATCCTGCTTACCTCCCTTAATCCCGGATACGGTAAACACTTCCTATAGATAGAGTGTTAATGCAGCATTAAAACTAATTTCCGAAATAGTTCATATTTACTACCTATTCGCTATAATTTAAATGCGCCCAGAGGTTAAATGGGGTATGGCGCCAATGTAAGCGGGATTTTACGCTTTAGAAAGTCCAGTGAGTCTTATGACTTTGGGTCGCTTGCATAATTATGATTTAAGCAAATTCTCTAGAGGTTATTAGGACTGCCCATTACGATAAGCATAATTATTAATCTGTTTATGATTATTTTGGTGTAGGTACCTACCATAAATAACTAAACAAAAAAAATATCAGTCATCAACTATTTAATAGCATCCAAAACTTTACTTTTTGCGCTTCGAAAATGTTATGTACCTACTACAATATTAGAGCAAATAATAACCTAATTGAGTAGCTACTCAAAATTAGGTTGACAATTAATTGCAACATGTTTATATTATAGCTTATGGGACTTAGCCTCAGATCATAGAAACAAGGGAGATGTGCCAAGGCGCTACTAAAATTGACGCTTTGATACGGTCACATTGACCGTATATAAAATGTATACGCTGGCGGTGAACCGAACACGATCGATGATATAAATACAGTGTTTTAGTTTAGTGCTAGTGTTGATTAGTGTTGTCGATTAACAGTGTTAGATTGAGGGTGTGTGGAATGTTTAATGCGTGGGAGATCTTTATATTCACGAGGGGCGCATGTAATTGTGTTGAAAAATGTACTAAAAGTGGCGACAGTTGTTCCCGTACTAATTTGCTATGATCTATATATATACTATATACAGCGTGTAATTGACAGGTTGGCAAAAACGAAAAGTATGAATTCAGACTGGTATTGTTAATATTTTGATAGTGAAATATTTTCCCGGAAATGATGTAGGTACTACGGAGGCCAGTAAACTTTTACAGCTAACAGCTGATTCCGCGCGGGTTGTATGAATTTTCTTTTACGATTACATTGCCGAATTTAAGTTTTTTGCTTTTTTTCACTAAAATTGTGTTTTTATGGCTGGATTTTGTTGTAACAAATGAATAGAACACAAATCTAGTTGAAAAACGGTCGGAAAATTCGACAATTTTCCTGAAGAAAATTCCAACGTTTTTCAGTCATAATCATGGTCATGAAGCTACAGTTTCAGTTTTTGCCAACCTGTCAATTACACGGTGTATATATATATACTATATCTCCTTGTTTCTATGATCTGAGGACTTAACTTTTATCCTTCAAACTACGAATTATCACTTTAGGAAGTATAGTACCTACCAACACAACTCACGGAATTGTAACAGTACCAGTATCCTTAAGTGTAGACTAGTTGTTTAGCACGTTTTCTTAAATAACTGATAACATTAATCAAGATGTTGACAAGAGACGTTTAATAAATGTTCTAAAATTAATCGGAAACCACATCAAAAGATGAACTTTCAATAATTAAAGGCCTGATTTCGGTACTGAGAAAAAGATTAGAATCTAATCTTTTACGACAGACTGTAAAGTTCTCAGAACTAACATTAGGCTTT
Organism: Thalpophila matura; assembly: GCA_948465475.1. NCBI lineage: Eukaryota > Metazoa > Arthropoda > Insecta > Lepidoptera > Noctuidae > Thalpophila > Thalpophila matura. Next base: position 11,187,012 of record OX419198.1, on the reverse strand, counting down.
AAATTACAGTAAAATGACGACCAAATAATAGACCGCGGTCCGGACCTAGTTCATCGACTTAGGGTGGATAGTCGTTTTTTAGGGTTCCGTACCAAAATGGTAAAAAGGAACCCATAAGGTGCGACTTCGTCTGTCTGTTTGTCTGTCACACCTGCTTATTTCAGCAACTACTAAAGCTATCGACTTGAAATTTGGAACAGTTATAAAAAATGCTTGCCCAACTTTATTGCAAATGAAAAAAGTCAAAAAATATTTTTATTTTCATTGCAAACGGGGCCGGAGTGGGGGCCCGAAATTTTAAAGTGGGGATACTAGGTTAAGTGACATATCATATGAAAGGACTTGATCTGCACAATTCAAAATATATTTTTATTTTATTTTATGTCTCACAGTTTTCGACATATGATGAAAAATGTCTGAAAAAATACTATTCCCCCCCCCCCCTTATCTCCGAAGTTTGCGAAGAGAAAAATCTGAAATAATTACCAGTTGATAGGAATTGACCCAAATATGGCACCAAAAATGAAACGATGTTCCTAACTACACACATCAAAAGTATCTAGGGATCAACATATATTTTTGCAATAACTTTTCTCCTGATTGATATTAATTAAAATTTTCTTTAAGGATTCATCAAATAAAGTGTTTTCGTTTGTCACAGTAACGATAAACCAAGTCACCTTTGCATTAATAAAGAAATTTGCCATTTTCCTAATAAAGGGATTTTTGACATTTGAACCACTAACATTAAAGTTCGAAAAAAAGACTGAAATAACAGTTTTCTTTAAAATTTTATTGGGTAACTTAAACAATTAATAATCCGTGTTTCTACCGCGAACACTAACAACACAAGAACATCGGTTTGGCATACTCAAAATGAGTTCATCCAAATCACGCTGTGGAATGGCCGCCCATGTTCGTTGCAACAACAAAAAAAGGTCTTCTTGCGACTGGATACCCTCCATATTCGGCAGAGCTCTTCTCTGTAGCATATCCCATGCATGCTCAATCGGGTTCAAGTCTGGCGACTGAGCAGGCCAGGGCAGGACATTGATGTTAGCTGCGGCGAGAGTCTGTCTTACAACTCTTGCGGTGTGCGGTCGTGCATTATCATGCATTAACTGAAATAAGGGACCGATTTGCACTTGTAGAGGAACGATGACGTCTGATACAATCGTCTCAGCATAAATTTGAGCGTTGAGGTTGCCTCTGATCCAAATCAACTCAGTTCTTCCGCCGATCCAAATACCCACCCATACCATGATGGTTCCACCACTATAAGGATGGACTTCCTGGCAGGATTTTAATCGCTGTTGGCGTCCAGGGGTTCTCCAGTGTCGTATACGTCTTGTATCCGGTCTCATACCAAAACGAGACTCATCAGAAAAGCACACGAAACGCCATTGTTCTTCTGCCCAATTTCTGTGTTCAAGAGCCCCTTGATATCGAATCCTACGATTGTGCATTGCTATAGGTGGTACCCGTAGCGGTCTTCGGGAATGAAGGTTCACTTCATGCAAGCGGTTTCTGACTGTTTGGTCGCTAATTAAGTTCCCTGAAGAGTGATGAAGCCTCACGGCTAACATCATGGCGGTTATTGTTGGAGCTCTTCGAGTTAAGATTTGAATGTATCGGTCTTGTCTCCGTGTGGTGCAGCGATACCGTCCTCCATGGCGCTCAGCCACGGTACCAGTGCTTCGGTAACGTGTCCAAAGTCGACTGATAACACTCTGACTTGTATTCAGAGCTAAAGCTACAGTACGTTGCCGGGAACCAGCTTCTATCATTCCCACGGCTCTGAGCATTTCTTCCCTGCTTAAATGACGTCGCCGCTCCATAATAACGTTGGTTTTAATCAGTAGTAGGGAAACAGTAGCACTAATAATGTCTTCAATGCGTTGTATGTTTTTATAGGGAAAATATTGACAGCTTATTTTCATCTTTTACTCGAATTTGATTGAGAGTTCCTGATTCAAATTATGAAATGCACCAAAAATGATCCATATAAATTTATAAAATCATAAATTTATTACAAAGCCACATCTCAATCTCAAGAAATCCGCATAAAAATGCTTGATCCCTAGACACTTTTGATGTGTGTATTATAGTTTTTTCAAAATCATCAAAATTACTTCACAAACAAACTTAGTTATGCGGTCCGGATTTTTTCACTTTATACGTCCAAAAATGTTACGGAACCCTCGGTGCGTGAGTACGACTCGCACTTGGCCGGTTTTTTATTTATTTAAGGATTGTTTTATTTGACCCAGAAGAAGAAAATAAAATAAAATCTAGTGTTCGTTGTAATTTTATTTAGTCTGCACTTTGTCTTCCTCTACGACGCGGACCGCGACAGTCTGTTTTTAAAACGAACCGCCTGCCAGTAAAAGTAATTGGTGACCCATTAGAACATTACAGAAAAAGTGACTATCGTTCAAAATAATAAACCCGCTGTCACTCGGACCTCACCTCGCTTAAAGCTGCGTACCCCGCCGTGATGTATGAGACCAATATTGCGTGTACCGGCGCTGTACTAAGCCTTCAGTATTCGCCTGTTATTATGAACTATCTCTACGTTTTATTATAACTATCAGTTATGGGGAAAGGGGTTTAAGTTAGGAGTTAACCTTAAATGATGGAAAACAATCTTTGATTCCAGTTTCTGTTAACCTGATCTGTGACGGCATTATAGGCACAGTGGTTGAGCGATTAATCTTATTATATTTCCGAAACATAATTACATAATTTTATTTTATTGCTGCAGCTTGTCGTCGGCTTAGAGGGAGAACTAAATAACTATTTTATTTTTTCTAGTCACGATAAAAACGTGATCTACTCGTTTATTTTTTAATCTTTTGGCGTAATTATTAAATGGGAGTAAACTGTTGGTGTGTTAACTTTACTCCCATTTAATAAACGCCAAATGATTAAAAAATAACCGAGTACATCGCGTTTTTATCGTAACTAGAAATAGAAAACATGAGTTATTTAGTTCTCCCTCTATGCCGACGGCTATGTACTGCTTTTAGTTTTATTGAACCATAGAAATTAAGATTGCAATTTTTAGATTTACCGTTAAACACAACGGGTAGTTTATGTCTGTATGTGAGAAGTCACGGGCGATAATTATAGTTTCTTTATAATATTTTTATCAACTACCTATATCGTACAAATATGTATTATACCCTCAGATCATAGAAACAAGGAGATATGCCATCATAGCAAATTAGTACGGAAACAACTGATGCCACTTTTAGTACATTTTTCGACATAATTACGTGCATAATTAAGCGCTCCTTGTGAATAAAAAGATCTCCCACGCATTAAACATTCCGCTGCTCTCAATCTAACACTGTTAATCGTCACTCAACACTAGCACTAAACTAAAACACTGTATTTATACCATCGATCGTGTTCGGTTCGTCGCCAGCGCGTACGTTTTTAATATGAGCACTTTGCTCAAGATCAGGCATCAAGCTCGGTAGCGCCTTGGCACATCTCCTTGTTTCTATGATCTGAGATTATACCTTAGTATTTCTATTTCTCGTTTCATCAAAGCCGTCATTAAGAAAATGAAATACAATACTTAGCGAAAATCTTTCTGGATCATTTCGGTTTACGGAATTAAAATGTTTCCGATTATAATTTAAAGGGTTTTGTTCATTTGTTTGATAATAAACATACTAGCAGTTGCACGCAACTTCGTTTCGTTTCTGAACAAATCTTTAATTGCGGCGAAAATATAATCTTTCTGGGAAATCTAAGTTAGCTAAAATTTTCCTAATATATGAATCCTACACAAAAAAATTGTTGAATCATATTTTAGAGTCAATATGGCTCATCAATAGGTAGTCATATATTTTTTCAAAAAGGTAAACCGTATTCTGTTGTTGGCTAAAAACGTCTACAAAAAACGAATTTGGCTTCTGTCAGCCTATTATATCAAACAACTCCAGACTCCGGGCTGCTAAAACGAACACCTTCATAAATGTACCTATAGCTCTACTACATACTGCTACTATTAATATCTAGAAAAAGAGGAGGGAAGACCTAGGCTAGGCTAGATCTTGGAGGGGTGAAAAATTCTCTCATTTCTGAATACCTCATCGCCAATTTGCAAAGCCAATAGGTCGTAGGAAGTGGAAACATACAAACAAGAATTGCGTTTTAAAACGCCGCGTTTATAATACACTAATTACCATATAATATGCGAGTAACCCCATATATTATACTGAAAGCTTTATCCAATATCTTATTGATTGTTTTATATGTACCTAGTAGAGAAAGCTCGCGCAGTACCTACCACAAAGTACACTACACATACAATTATTTTTCTTCAGTTACTTTATGATTTTTAAAACTGAAATGTTACCGACTTTTGTCGCTGAATATTAAGTCAATAGCGAATAAATATTCTATTCTAAAGTGCGTTTCACACAAGAATTCCCTGCGATACTGAAACTATGTTGGCTCCCCTGTCTGTCACTTTATTTAGGTCCTAAAAACGTTCTGTTTCTTTTTTACATTTAAGTGTTATAGTGATGCCTAGGACACTAAAAAGTGGTGAAAGAAAACTTTTAAGACCGTTAAAAACGTTGTGACATTATTGACATTCAGGGGAGCCAACATAGCGTCGATGGGAATTCATGCACTTTCTACATTCAAGCGTTCGCCGTTCAAGTATATTGACGTATGTTTTTAATTGGAATCCATCGAATCAGCTGCAATTCAATTTGCTATGCATTTAGTTTGCCTTCACTCGACTTGAATATAATCGAGTGAAATATTTTTATTATCGGAGAATGGGGAAGCAACCCAATATTATCTGAAAATAATATTTTTCTTATTTTCTTATATAACAGCTGTGCGGATCAATCTGTGAGGTTAAACTGTCCTTACAGTGGTAAGTGTATGGATGGGTGCTCATCTCAGATCATAGAAACAAGGAGATATGCCATCATAGCAAATTAGTACGGGAACAACTGATGCTACTTTTAGTACATTTTTCGACACAATTACGCGCATAATTAAGCGCTCCTTGTGAATAAAAAGATCTCCCACGCATTGAACATTCCGCACACCCTCAATCTAACACTGTTAATCGTCACTCAACACTAGCACTAAACTAAAACACTGTATTTATACCATCGATCGTGTTCGGTTCGTCGCCAGCGCGTACATTTTTAATATGAGCAATTTGCTCAAGATCAGGCATCAAGCGCGATAGCGCCTTGGCACATCTCCTTGTTTCTATGATCTGAGGTGCTCATTTTAAAGGGTGGCAACGCGCATAATGTGATAGTCGGTGTTGCAAGCATTTTATATAAATAGGCTGCGGTAACCAATTAGGATTAGGCGGTTCATATGCCTGTTAGTCACCAGCGTTGTATAAAAAAATCTAAATATTGTCTGGCTTTAAAAGAGACTAGATCTTTGAGTAAAATAAACTTTAGATCTTTGAGTTTGTGTCGGTATTTTTTGTCAGACATCGTCAAAGAGAAATGTCGGCGCCATCTAGTTTTAAAAAAAACTACCGAAACATTGACTTGTTGATGTACTTCCGAAAATAAACACAATTTCATTTCAGGTGCTGTATTTTTAGACCTATTAGGTCAAATGATTGCTTATTTTTTTTCCAGTATAAAAAATGTCTAGAAGACATGCGTGCTGTGCAACTAAGATGGGTTTGAAGGGTGGAAACGGTGGTAAGACTTTTGACATAACCTTCAATAAACAGAATTAAATAATTATTTATTCACACATTAATGTCAAATAGTAGGCATACATAAATATAATTATGTCCATAAATTAGAATAGGAAAGAACTACGCATAATATCTAATCTTCATGGCTCGGCCACGAAATGTGACGCTGCAAGCGAATTCGCCTTGTGCTGCAAGCGTCAGCGTCCAGCGTCGAAAACAAATGTATGTACCTATGTCTAAGAGTGAGTATAGACTAGAGCATTTTCTCGAGCATTTCTGTGTAACAAAACGGCGAGCGTGTTCGACGTCAGGTTCGTGAAGGGTGATTTTAGCGTGACATTAGAACATATCATAGAAATGATCGTTGTTCTGTTACAAGTAAATGCTCTAGTCTATACTCACCTTAAAGACTAGAGCATTTTCTCGAGCATTTCTGTGTAATGTAACGTTCTTACGAATGGTACAATACAGGTAATAGAGCGGCTCGTTGTTCTGTTACAAGTAAATGCTCTAGCCTATACTGACCATAATAACTACAAGGCCACAAAGTAGCTGCTGCAAGCAGCGGCGAAGTTTGGTACATTTGTTTTTGGCGCTTACATAGGGCTGCCATACGTCCCGGTACACCGGGACATGTCCCGGTTTGAAGTACTGTGTCCCGGTCAATAAGTCAGTTGTCCCGGTTTGGTAGTTAGACATGCATAGTTGCATTAACTAAAGAAAAACAAATCTTAAAATGTACCAATCTCTCTTTGCAATCACAGGACGCAATGCTCATGTGGGACGTGTGTTTTCGTTGACCTATTGCAGTAGACGAAAAAAACGATAAGTACTTTAAAAAGTCAGACATCAAAAAAATATGAATGGGCAAAAAACAATGCACTGTGTACGAACGTAGATTACGCCTAAGAAAATTAGGATGTAATTTTTTCAGTAGGTCATCGTTAATTTTTCGCATCTACAAAAAATGAAACGTTCTTAACCTAGATGTAAAAAATCAGTGTTTTTTTTATATTCCAAATGTCCCGGTCGGCGTTACAGTATTTATGGCAGCCCTACGCTTACAGCACAAGGCGAATTCGCTTGGAGCGTCGCATTTCGTGGCCCTCTAATGTCCGCAACGAGTCCGCGACGCGTTCCAATTTGTTCTGAACTAGCTATTCCCCGCGATTTCACCCGCTTTGCTCGGCTCCCAAGGGTCGTAGCGTGATGTTAAATAGCCTATACTATTCCTCATAAATCTGGCTATCATATACAAAAAGAATTTGTCGAATCCGACTGGTAGTTCTAGGGATTAGCGCGTTCCAATAAACAAACGTTTTAGCTTTAAAATATTACGACTCTTAATTTTCTGCATAGCGTAATTTCAGCGACGTATTTTTGGCAGATGTGTCAATAATAAACATAATAACTATGGTATTTTGTTTCAGATGCAAACTCTAAAATGTATATAATTATTCCTATCATTGTATGTTCATCAATACTTTTGGCGTTGTTTGTACTAGTAATTATTATATTGAAGAACCGTTGCTGGAACAAGTCGAAAGCACCACAAAGACTCCAAATACCTCTGGTAAGAGACTTATATAGCAGCATGATCTTAGGTACAATCTCAGATCATAGAAACAAGGGAGATGTGCCAAGGCGCTATTGAGCTTGATGCTTTAATTTGTCCACATTGGGCGTAGTATAAAAGTACACGCCCGGCGACGAACCGAACACGATCGATGATATAAATACAGTGTTTTAGTTTAGTGCTAGTGTTGAGTGACGATTAACAGTGTTAGATTGAGGGTGTGCGGAGTTTTTAATGTGTGTGAGATCTTTATATTCACGAGGGGCGCTTGTAATTGTGTTGAAAAATGTACTAAAAGTGGCGACAGTTGTTCCCATACTAATTTGCTATGATGGCATATCTCCTTGTTTCCATAATGATCTGAGGGTACAATTATGAATTGAATGCACTTAAAGTATAGTGATACACTATGCCGAATTTGCGCTGCGTAATCATCTATGCCTATAATGTATTTTAAGTGACCTGTAATGCACCAAGCCGAATTTACGTCGTCTTTTAGCATAACACCGTTTTTTTGCCGGCTGCATGACTGTATAAGCAAATTATTTGTATATCTCACTTTTTTACCCGATTGAAAGTTCAGCGCCGCGGCTGTGCGCAACGGAAATTAAGACGCGTATTCTTCGCCTAAGCAACCAAATAGCTTAGGTTCGGCCACCGAATCTCGGTGACGTATTTTAGGCAGGTGTGTCGCTGCACTAAGTAGGTAGTATACAGGGTAAAATTAAAACCAGTGCGGATACTTTAGGAGGTGAAAGTACTCATGAATATGATCAACTTTTATTATGGGACCGACACTGAAATATGAAAAAAAAAATCAGCTGTTCCCTACAAAAATGCACCACAACACGATCAAAATGTATGGAACAGCAGATTTTTTTTTTCATATTTCTATGTCGGTCCCATAACAAAAGTTGATCATATTCATGAGTACTTTCACCTCCTAAAATATCCGCACTGGTTTTAATTTTACCCTGTATAGTATAACTCGGTTGCAGATTTTATCGCTCAATGAGCGTTGCGATCTTTGATCTAAACATAACACATACAAACATATTTTTACATTACCTACTTATTTTTTCAGCCAACGAACCAATGTTGCCTCAATATACTCTTCAGAATAGAATGCGAACCAGCAACTGACGCCACAAAACAACACGATTGTGAAGAAACTAGCTGTACCTGTGGCATTCCCCACGTGAAAATTTGTACTCCTTAGTATTTAGTCACAGCGAAAACGTGAATTTAATTAGATATTGTTAATACATTAATCTATGTTTTTTTTAGTTTTTCAATTCTTTCTTTACCTCGAAATTTTAAAAGGAGTTACTAGGTCAAGTGGCACATCATTATGAACATTTATTTTCCTTGTATCCCAGTTTAATATTTTTGGCGTTAGATCCCACAATAGTATATTATGCAATTAGTGAATAAAGGACGGATTTAAAGCGAGGGCCATAGATTAATCACGAGCTAGTGAAGGATTCTAACGATTGAATCACGACCGTAGGGAGTGATTCATGTTAGAATCCTGAGCGACGCGAGCGATTCATGGCCCTCGATATAAATCCGTTTTATTCAAGAGTTGCATACTATACTTTATACCATGACTACGAGAAAAAGAAAGATTTAAGTGAAAATATACATATAATGAAGAAAAAGTAAAGTTAAATTGGCTTTGATGTAAACCAGCCGTGATTTTTTGGGTAGCAAGCTTTCCACCTTTCCACTATATCGGCCGCCCTCTCTTTCACAAACACATCTTCATCACTAGAATGCATTTTTAATCGATTAGAACAACACTAAACAAACACAAAATTAAAGATTAAAGTAACACTAAACTTTGTGTTCGTACAACTTACAGTATTCAAAATAGCGCCAATTTACTAAGGACAGCAAAGAACACAAAACAGTTTTTATTCTAATGCTAAACTCCTTGTCGAAAATGTCGACCAATCAAATTGAATTTAGAACACATCAATATAGGTCGAATACACAGATTACACTTACACTAGATACGGCAAGCCACGACCAAGCGTGCCCTGCATGTTCGACTGTTCGTACTAAAAAAAGTCTGTTAGCTCAGTGACGCTTAGTGATTGAAACAATTCTGTTTACTCTGAGCACATCACTAAATGGCTGGGGTGAAGTTATCGTAGGTATAAAAAAGATGACACGTTCGGTTTTCATACAATCTAATAACGTGCCGCATCTAGCATAGGTTCTTTAAATCTGTGGTCGAATACATTGGTGTGTTCCATTTTCAAACATCAAAACAGTGAGTAAAAGTGCTTTTTATTCACTGTTTTCAGTGAATAAAATAAGCTTTTTAGAGGGGGAATGGTATAAAACATTATTATGTATTTCCTTGGATCTCAAATTTTAAAAATGCGCATATAATTTCAAAATACATATATTTTAATTTTCTTTTATTGCCCTATAGTTTTCGACATAATGATGAAGAATGACTAAAAATGTACCATGCCTCCCCCTTATCTTCAAAGTTTGTTAAGCGGCAAATCTGAAATAGAATTTTGTTGATAGAAGTTTACCAAAATTTTACACAAAAAATAAAATTATATTCCTAACTAGCACAGATTTTTAGAAATCATCAAAATTCCTTCACCAATAAACTTAGTTTTTCGGTCTAGTTTTTTTAACTTGTACACGTCCAATAACAGAACGGAACCCTTGGTGGAGAGTACACTCGCACTTGGCCGGTTTTTTACGTTAAAACAATAATGCTTGCATTAAGGAATAATACAGAAATTGATGATACACGTCATTTTGATTAATTAATGCAGATCACTAAATCAACACCCTATATTTAGTTCCACGGGTGGTTCTCGAACACACGACCTCCCATTTCGCAATCCTAACCCCTTAACCGATAAGCTATTGCCACATAAGTACTTATATCGATATTCCCATCTCATTACTCAGCCTTAATTGCTAAAAGATACTCATATTTTTAATATAATAATAACCTAAGTCGGCTTAAAGATTACATTACAGAATAAAGACAAATATAAGTACTTATTCACATAAAGAATTATTAAGTTTATATACTTACTTAGGTAAAGACTGGTTAGCTTTGATCATGTAAAGATCAAATTAATCTTATTAAGTTTAATATAATATTCAAAAAGTAATAAAAGGTTTACTTATGAGGCTTACTCGGTCAAAAACTTTTGTTTAAAGGAGGCACGGCAGACGCCCATAGAACGCTGGGCTTAAGATTATGTATGTCGGTACAGATATGAAATTAGTTTGGTGTGATCGAGTATTTCAAGAGTATTTAAATTCATTTTTTATTTGTTTTTGTACGTAATTGGATTAAAGAGAAATTATCGTATTTGTGACAGTGAGGTTAAGTATGGTGTGAATGATCTAATGAAGTACAGCGCGACTAATGAGTTCTCAATTCAAAGGTTTTAGTTGCTGTCGACATGATATTCTGTGGAGGCACGCGCCAGCCAGCATGCACCCGTTTTTGTTTTATTGGTTTTTACAAAATGTCAACAGCATAATCATTTTATTTCTTATTTATTTCCATGTTTGATTTCAATTCTTAATCTCTAAGATAAATTAGGCAAAGAACAATTAAAAATATTGTTATTTTTGGTTAAGCTTTTATTACTGTACCATATCAAGCCCAAAACTGCCATGTCCATATTTGATTTTGAACTCATAACTTATATCGGGGTGAAATTTTAGTCCGTTTTGATACGAAAAGGGGTCATTGTACTCAAAATTATGAACAACTTTTACTATGAGACCAATCCTAAAATCGCGAAAAAATAATCAGGTGTTCCATACATTTATGTTCACTTATCTCAACAAAATGTATGGAGCAGCTAATATTTTTTTGTGATTTGCGACAACCATAAACACTACTGCATCTGCGCTACCATAGATGTACTACCTATTTCCCATGGTCTACGGTCCAAGCTCGTCTATGTTAATCAGATAGAAAAGCCTAATAAAAGCCTGTAGAAACCTAATAAAATAACTTTTATAAATATTGAAACCAGAATTAAAATTTAAACCAATCAAAAACGGAATCCTAGCGCTCAAACTAACCAATAGAAATCTCCCAAAATTCCCATCAACGAATCGACAAACTTCGTAACTGTATTACTATAGCACCCTCTAGTGCCCTCAGAACGCAAATGACTTTGGCAGGAGGGAAATTCAATAAAAAGTCGTACGTACCCAATAAATATTATGAAACGTTTGTGAAATCGTACAATAATTCTGCATTGACGTAGACCTCAGATCATAGAAACAAGGAGATATGCCATCATTGCAAATTAGTACGGGAACAACTGATGCCACTTTTAGTACATTTTTCAACACAATTACGCGCATAATTAAGCGCTCCTTGTGAATAAAAAGATATCCCAAGCATTGAACATTCCGCTCACCCTCAATCTAACACTGTTAATCGTCACTCAACACTAGCACTAAACTAAAACACTGTATTTATACCATCGATCGTGTTCGGTTCGTCGCCAGCGCGTACGTTTCTAATATGAGCAATTTGCTCAAGATCAGGCATCAAGCTCGATAGCGCCTTGGCACATCTCCTTGTTTCTATGATCTGAGACGTAGACTGAGTTCGCAGATGCGACAGTCGATATCGTCGCCTTAGAGTGAACACCTCGGGAATGCATTTTTGCTCAAATTTATTTTATTGTGGTTCTAGGAAGAACCCCTCGCAACGCACATCCTGATCTGACCAATTTGTTAATTTGATACTCGTAGCGTCATCTATGACAGTAAATAAGAATATCATAAATACTCAGATATGTCAGTTTGTCGTGAATACCTTAAAACAAACGTGTCCTTTCTTATTTGAAAATTGAGTTCTTGAGTTTATCCTGCTGTACATACCTGTTTTTCCATATTAATTAATAATAAAAAAACATAAAAGACGCAGAACCAACATTTTACAGCGCGCAGTTTTTTCTTCCTCCTGAAAAGTTACTTCTTTTACACATACGAGGTCTTCACTCTAAGGCGACAATATATGGCTGTATGTGATGATTTTAAATTAGAGGAGGGGCTCGTGGCTAAATGACAGCCGGGCTGATCGATCGATCTGCGAGGTTAAGCTGCGCTTGCCGCGGTCAGTCCTTGGATGGGTGACCGTTCTTTACACATCGAGAACCCTCCGTGCCTCGGAGAGCACGTTAAGCAGTCGGTCCCGGTTGTCATAGGAATATCTTTGACAATCGTTACGGATAGTCAGAAGCCCTAAAAGTCTGACAGCTGGTCTAACATTCGAATACCGGTAGGTATTACCCATTAATTGGGTTGTGGAGGTCAGATGGCAGTCGCTCCACGTAAAATATTGATATTCAGCCAAAACTAGTTAGACTGGATGCCGACCCCAATATAATTTGGGAAAAGGCTAGGCAGATGATGTGATGATTTTGATTGACAGGGTGGCCAGTGGTGTGCCTAGAGGGCAAGCCCGATGCTTTTTTTTTGTTTTAAAGGATATTTTTGTTACTTTTTTATGAATTGAAGTGAGTTATTGTCGTTATTAAAGCAATACGTATATTTCATTCATCAAAAATGAACATAATTACTCTTTAAAACGAAAAAAATGCGTCGAGTTTGCCTTCTAGGCACTGAGGGTGCCTGCATACTGAAAGCTAATTTAAATTTGATCTATACTCAAATCTCATACTGCCCACATGATTGGTCAACTAATTTAAATTTTAGCAGACCTTCAACATGATTCGAGCGTGCGAAAAGTAGTAGGTATAATTGTATTAAGAAAGATTTTTCGATATCAAAACTTCGATAAGTTTATCTGAAATAATACGGCTGAAACAAACATTAATTATAAAACCTCTTCATACAAGAATATCATACGGTAAATAGTTTAGTCGAATCCATACTTTACCCTTAAATTGTTTGCAGTAACTTGATAGTAGCAAAATAATGATAGCATATTTACACTAATAGTGTTGGGGCACTGAACGAATTCGAGAAAAGAACGAATGATAAAAATGGTTGAATTAAATAACTCTTAACAAATCAATGAAAAGTATGTCATTTCAATCAATTTTGTTCATTCTTTTTAGGGTTCCGTACCAAAATGGTAAAAAAGGAACCCTTATGGTGCGACTCCGTCTGTCTGTCTGTCCGTCTGTCTGCCACAGCTGGTTAATTCAGAAACGACTAATGCTAGCGCCTTCAAATTTGGAACAGTTATAAAGAATGCTTGCCCAGCTTCATTGCAAGTGAATGAAGTTAAAAATTGTTTTTAATTTCATTGGTAAAGGGGGCTGAAGTGGGGGTTCGAAATTTAAAATTGGGGTCATTAGGTCAAATGGAATATCATTATGAAAGGGCTTGATCTGAACATTTCAAAATATTTTTTTATTTTCTTTTATGTCTTATAGATTTCGACATATGATGAAAAATGTCTGAAAAAATACCATTCCCCCCTTTATCTCCGAAGTTTGCTGAGCGAAAAATCTGAAATAATTAGGGTTGATAGGAATTTACCCATATATTGCACCAAAAATAAAACAATGTTCCTAAGTAGTGCAGTTTTTTCAAATTCATCAAAATTTCTTCACAAACAAACTTAGTTTTCCGTCCGTTTTTTTTACTTTTAAACGTCCAAGGATGTTGCGGAACCCTCGGTGCGCGAGTACAACTCGCACTTGGCCGGTTTTTTTTTCACATCACTACAATGCTATCCAAATAAAAACAGGAATCACCTTACGCCATATTGTGACTTCTTTTTGTAATATGTTTTTAATACAAATTAAATACAGCTTATTTAATTTGTATTAAAAACATATTACAATTTTGGTAAAATTAAGACTCAGTTAAATAAAGTGAATAAAAAGACGTTATTAATTCGCAAAAAAAAATTCCTTTGCAAAAATTTTCTTTGCAAGCTTCACTTTTTTGAAAGTTCGAGGTCATTTTTATTTGTCAAAAAGTGGTTACATCCCTCCAGTTGTCAAGTTACTGCAAACAATTTCCGGTCAAAGTATAGAATACTGATAAAACTGAAATTCCAGGTTCGCTATAACTTCAGGCCTCTTCGCTGAGAGAGAAAAGGCCGTAATCCACGGGCTCATATAATGGGTTTATCTTGTCTAAAATAGAACAAAGAAAAAACGTTTTTCAAAGCATTTTCACACCTGCGCTTCATTTAATCTATGTCAATAAACTTCAGCCGGAGCTCGGGGGTTAACAAAAGGTGACATGTTTATTAAGAATGACAGTCAATATTAATATATCGTTCAAAAATTGTGTTATTTGTGTATTATTGTTCGTTTGTGAATACATATCGGATTTCTGTGTAAAAATTGGGAGATTCAGAGAGATTCAGGCATGATACTTGTAGCTCAGTTGGTTAGAGTGATGTCACGGTGAGGCAGAGGTCACGGGTTCAAACCCCGCCTGTGTCAGGTGTTTTTGAAAATCTCTTATACATTAATAACATAAAATAGGGAGATTTTAAGTATTCTGTCTACTGTTATTATCATGGATATTAGTTTACATAATAAAAATCATGCGGACAAAGTGCACTTTGACAACTAATTTGACGCTACTTTGATCGTGGCAACAATGATCAACTGGACACACATTTACCCGCGCCGAACGAATCGAATTTTAGAATTATTTCTATGAAATCCTCGCCGGAAGAATTCGGAAGGTATTCAAAATCCTTAAAAAAGTCTGATGACGTCATCAGATTCGGCGTAGACGCGCCTAGTACGTCCGCATTCTGCTAGCTGCCTAGCCCATCAAGTTCCATAGATGGATGTATGTATGGAGGTTTGTTACTCTTTCACCCAAAAACTACTGAACGGATTTTAATGATACTTTACAGTAATATAGCTTACAGGTAGGTACATCAGAATAAAACATAGGCTACTTTTTATCCCAAAAAAGCGGGCGAAGCCGAGGGCGGAAGCTAGTAAATCCTATATAATAGACGAAGTCGCGGGCAAAGCGCTAGTCAGCTTAATCGCTGTCATAGTTATTACAATTAAGTATAAAACTTTTTGGCCAAAGTTGTGGTTCCATCAAAGTTTCACAAAAGATCTTTTCTATAACAAAATGGTTAACCCTAATATTAATTACACCAATTATTCTAAACATTGTAAATCACCAGTTTGGCCGGGCATTTCGGACATTTCCCGGTCATTGTGCGTATGATTGATGAGTGTAATTAGCTGCTTTCAATAGTGCTTAACGTAATGAGTCGGGATTTTATTAATATAATACTAATTATGCGTCCCGGCATTGTCTGTTTTGTAAGGGTAGTATCGCCCTTTTTAACTGACAACAAAAAAGGGACGAGGTTATGTAACTTCATATTTTTTTATTTACGGTCCGGTCCGGTATTTTTCATTTTATACGTCCAAAAATGATACGGAACCCTCGGTGCGTGAGTACGACTCGCACTTGGCCGGTTTTTTTTTATTGATTAGTTATTTTTATTCCACAGACTTTTCGTGCTAGGCTATAATTTTTCTTGCCGATTTTTTTATCGCCAGATAAAATTTACTCAATAAATTATAATATTGGTTTCACTCTAACATCTTTTGTTTTATGCCGGCTTAGCATGACCAATTCTATATATATTCTACCAAAGAGTAGACAAAGTTCATTCTATCCCACTCGTTATCTCTACTGCCCGAGCACGCGGCGACCCGTGTTTGGCGTACCAGACTTTTGTCTACTGTAGAATAGAAACATTTCTTATTTTCATCGTATGCATAAAACGATAGAAATCTTTCTACAAACTGTCACTTTGTCTATTCTTCTGTAGACAAAACCCGTTAAAAATATCGGCAAGTGTGATGTTATTAAATATTAAGACATTCCAAAAACAAGTGACACAGGGGCTGCGGGTGTCACTTGTTTTTGGAAGTGCAGCGGGGCTTGAACCCGCGACCTCTGCCGTACCGTGGCTAGCACTCTCACCAACTGAGCTACTGTGTCTTCGCCTGAATCACTTGAAATTCGGCTAGTGTGATTTCACCCTAAATCTCCTGTCAAACCACTTGACAACAACTTGACGTAATCCTACTTCCTACTAATATTATAAACGTGAAAGTTTGTGAGAATGTATGGATGTTTGTTACTCTTTCACGCAAAAACTACTGAACGGATTTTGATGAAACATTACAGCATTGTAGCTCATACATCAGAATAACACAAAGGCTACTTTTTATCTTAAAAACGCGGGCGAAGCCGCGGACGGAAGCTGGTCCTAAACAACATTCTCTCATCGCTATTGCAATATAACCCGCACTGCACCGAACTTTAGGGTATTAAGGATTCCTAACACCAAATACTTCGGCACATCTTAACCCTACCTCGCTATCAACAGTACCTGCAGTAACCGCTAAACCTGACAATACCCCTGAGCAATGAGCGTCAAACTGGTTAGAATGCTCAATGTCCGATGCTCAGTTTCAGCAACTTCGTCTGGGTTTAACGTGTGAAAATATACGGGAGAATTTTGTGTTGGGAAACTGACGACTGAATTTGTTTTTTATACGACAATAGGGGCAAACATGTAAGCGATTACCGGTCTCATTTGGAAGAAAGGAACATTTGTTCAAATAAATCTCAATAGATGGTGTTGTATGTATCGATTTGTTATTGAAGTTTGTGTAAAATTAGGAATATGAAAAAAATACTTTGTTGAATAATATTTCTACTTATTTTAAAAAATCTTACAGGCACGAAAAATGTGTAGCCCAGGAATAGACTGAGTTTATACGGCGGTTACGTTTCTTTGCATGAGATAGAGGCATCCGCCTGTCTATTCCGATAAATTCGAGGGAGAATCTCACCGTGACATTCTCCCTCGAACGTTCGCAAACAAATTGGCAGTTCTAGCGGTGATAACACGCGGCGTGTCGGTACAGAACAGACATGAGACAGGCAGTACATGTAATAAAATTCGCTGTGCCGACAGCGTAGGAGATAAACAACACCTCTTAGGAATTGTTTTCTTGTAACGCTAATCTATACTAATTATTATAAAATTGTAAAAGAACCGTGTCTGTATATTGAAGACATTCCAGAAAAAAACAGTCGGGATAATACTGAGACGTAACCATACCCAAAAAGATTTTTTTAAAATTTTTGTCTGTTTGTGTGCGCATCACGCAAAAACTACTGAACGGATTTTGATTCGGTTTTTACAGTTCGATAGCTTATGGTCCAACTCAAAATCTAAGCCACGTTTCATCTGATTCCGCTGAAAAAACCAGAGATACAGCTTGACCTCTTGGTAGTACTAGCCAACCTACACTACGGAGGTAATTTAAACTGGTCAGTTCATTGTAGTCCACGCGGACGGAGTCGCGGGCAAAAGTCTAGTTCAAAATATAAACAAAAAAAGCCAATAAAAATCAGCTTAAATCCGATAAAAGTCCAACACGACACTACCACGACCCTCGTCCCATTCGTGCCGTTATCGTGACGTTTCACGCTGTCCCGTCACTGTGACGTCACTCCGAACTATGAGTGTCACACGTGTCACAGTACTAATTATGTGCTGTAGAAATTGTGTGCTGGTTTCGTAAATGGCGTTTTTAGGGTTCCGTAGTAAAACTAGGAACCCTTATAGTTTCGTCCTGTCCGTCTGTCTGTTCGTCTGTCTGTCCGTCTATCCGTCTGTCACACCCTCGTCAAATCCACAGTTCATAACCAATTTGTATGAAACTTCGCAGGTAGATGTCTTTTATGAGCCGCCATAAAGGCCTGTAATAAAGTCGGTGTACTACAAACTTCTGTTAACCCTTCGGCGACGACAAGCATTATATTTTGTACTAGACTTTTGCCCGCGACTCCGTCCGCGTGGACTACAGCGGAATGACCAGTGTACATGACCTCCGTAGTGTAGGGTGGCTAGTGCTACCAAGAGTTCAAGCTGTATCTCTAGTTTATCCCATCGGAATCAGATGAAACGTGGCTTAGATTTTAAATTGGACCTCAAGCTATTGAACTGTGAAAACCACATCAAAATTCGTTCAGTACTTTTCGCGTGATGCGCACACAAACAGATAAACAGACAAACAAACAAAAATTCCAAAAAAATATTTTCTGGCATGGTTATACGTCCCTGTACCCTATCCCGACTATTTTTTCTGGAATACCTTCAATGTACAGACACGGCTTTTTTACAATTTTATAAGTAGTACCTATAGATAGATTGTTACAATAAACAAGAAATACCAAAAACGATACCCCAATAGCCATTTAAATCCGCCATCACAGAAAACAAATTTACGATCCGCAGACAACCCATATTTCATTTAATCCCAAACCGTTCATCAGTTCATTCATTTATTTGTTCATTCAATTAATTGTCCATTCGTTCGCTGTCAGTGGCGTTCACATTAATTTGGTAATTCGTATTCAATTAGGGTTCAAAAATATAATTTGTTTCATTTTATTTCTTGTGATAGGTTTTTGTAATTTTTTTGTTTTAAATCGCTAACCACGACGCATAAAGAAAATAAAAACCAGTTTTGGAATGTGCTATTTTCGCTCTATGACGTGAGCTATGACGTCACAGGATGTAATTAAAAAGGCACATATTTTGTGTAGTCACCGAATGGATCTTTAAAATGTTATGACTTTAAGAATGTGTCCACAATAGGCAAACTGTGAGCGGCCGACTGAGTTTGCGCTAACCAATTGCAGTAGCAAACTGTTAGCGCAAACTAGCAAACTGTGGACACTGCATTTCAAATATATGGAACGGCGTACTCAACCGATATGCCGCAAACTCAGTCGGCAGCTCACAGTTTGCCTATTGTGGACACAGCCTAACACTCAATTGCAGAAAAGGTATAGAAATTGTATGATTGGTTAAAGTCTCCTTTAAAATTTAATTATCTTTCTGCAACCGACTTGTATAACTTATAAACTTTAATAGGTAGCTCAAAGATTTAATAATTACATATTATTTTTTATGTCACAATTTTTCTAGAATAACCGCCAAATCAAGCCTCGTTTATTGAATTCACGTCAAAAACAAAAACGAAATGAACCCAAAACCACCAAGAATACGTAGCCTAAAAGTACCAGGACATCATAAAAGCTCGGAGACTATGTCAAAACTAACACAGCGGCTATAAGTAAGCCAACACTCATTCCCTAGACACTGAAACTTTCACGAATCTTCAGGCTTTTACAATCCGATATATTACGCCCATTTCGAATAACTATCGCTTGTTTACCAAAGCATTTTGGACCTTGACTTGATGAACAGAAGGTGGAGTTTTACGTGAGATTTGAGGATAGTGTAACAGCAGTAGAGTTTAAAATTGGGTACAGTAAGTTTTGGTGCTTGCCCCTTTCAGTATTTCGCAGGTAATACTAAAGATATAAGGCATAAGAGATCAGCTATATTAAAGCACGTCTTCCTGAAAAAGCGTATAACATAATAACTTTGTAGCAAGGTTTTTCTTTGATTATATTTAGCAACATGTAATAAAAAACGTGAGCAGTCAGGGGACCCCCGTCAGGAACGAAGTTCCAATAATCATTTATCCATGTAATGGGGAGCAAACCTATTACCTACCTTCGGTCACAAATCTAGAATTCTAGGCTCCGGGCTGCTACTCAGAATTTTATTATGACTAGCTAACCCACCCCGGCTTCGCACGGGTTAGTAGCGATGCTAAATCAATCCAGTCACGCAGTAGCGATGCTAAATCAATTCACGCATTTGCATCGATGCAGTCGTGCGTTGCAAATGCGACATACAGCCAAAAGCAGCGATTGGTGAGTGTGAGTCGCTTTGGGTGACCTCCCTTAATTAGCTACGGGCCACAAGTGGCGGTGTGTAGGTTTATTCCTAGATCCATCGTCAGAGGCGTAGCGTGGACTATTACAGACGTGAGCGAAGTCGCATCAGTGAGGCCCCTTTCTTTCGTCTCTTTCTCAAGATCGACCCAATAGATCTATCCTACCAAATATGCTTTGACACGACAAACCTATTTATGATAGTGAAAAAATATAAATGCGCGGTGGGAGAATATTGACAAGCTTAATAGATTTGAATAAAGGTTTTATTTGTGGTAAAATCTATAGCATCGCATTAAAAGGGGCCTCGCGAGGCCCATTTAAGTGCGAGGCCGTGAGCGCAGGCCCACTTCGCCCACGCCTAGCCAAGTCAATCGTCATTAGACTTCCGCTTACAGCTTGGGTCACTCATAAGAGATCGAGTTTACGTTCTGTTCCTACATTTGGAAACTTTGATGTGCACATATCCAGCAAGTCTATACGCCTACTTACACGTTACTTCACTATCTTTTACACTAGTTATTTTTCTTTACGGCCTGCATTACTACTTCGTAGAAGAACTGATTTGACGGCGATGAGATTGACCTAATTCGGTTTGGATTTCCTCTTAGAACATACACCCCTGGAGACGTACAGCGGTGAATCACTGAATAACATTTTCTAACACTTTTTGCGGGGGGTGAGGTGAACACTTATAGCACACTACGGAAACTTAATAACGCACACAAATACATGCTTGAAAACCATGTTGGTGTATAATTTATACTTAAATGTGATAAGAAATTCCATGGTTTCGCAGATTTAAAGCAGACCGCCAAAGAGTCTACAATGTACCGCCTTTTACAAGAAGAAACTATACAATTTATTCATTTTCAAAATGACAATACAAAATGACAGCTGTCGCACATGATTTAATGTTCTACTTTGGTAGAGGGGTTCACCCGGCTATGCAATCCATATAAACACGTTGAGAACTTTGAAGTGATATTTTTTTAGAAACCGCAGCAAAGTATTTACTTACAAACTACTTGAAGCAATACAAACATACCTACATATTTCTGCCGCAAACAGCTACTGTTTTCCGGGTTAAAAGGTATGCGCGCCGGTGAAATTACACATGCCGAAAACATTGCAGCTTTGACTTTGAGTGAACGCAATGCAATGACACGTGTAATGTGTATTATGGGGAATTCTAATGGCTAGCGAAATTCTAATTTTTGTTTTTTGCAAACCGCGGCTGTTTTACGTTGTATGTTGATCAAAATACGATTAATGACTGTACGGTACCCCTATCATGAGTTTTTTTGACGTATAGTTTCGTTAATGTAAGCATAATTTTGAAATGAAAATATACGTTTGCTTTGCTACACAATATTAAAATGTATATAAATTAAATACTTAATTAAATTATCTGTATTTTTTTAAATGTGCAAATTGTATAAAAAAATATCAAAATTTTCTAGGGCTAGGGCTGTATTTTAGATTCAAATTATGCTTACATTAACGAAATTATACGTCAAAAAAACTCATGATCGGGGTACGGATGATATAATTATTTATTGAATATTTAAATAATAATATTTAAAACCATAATATCAATCGTGTACTATTATCCGAAATGTCTATGTGTTTAATACGTTAATATACAGATATAGGTGCCGGCACCATTCATGATCACAAACGTCACCTGCGCATGAGCTGATTTTTCGGTCTCTTTGGCGGAATGAAGAAGACGGGAGGCACCGAGGCTGCACGCGATTGGTTCGTCAGTCGATGCTGGTCTATTGAACTATTCTCAATTACGTATTGTCAACTGTCTATTGTCTATTGGGCCGAAAATGTACATGCGTGATCTGTGCTCATAACTGACGCCGGTACGTAAAGGTAAATATCTTACAGCGCAGAAATCTCCTTGCTTTGATATATCGCCACGTCAGTAGATTGCACCCGTGCAAAACAGGGGCAGGTCACTAGTCTTATTTAAAAGACTTATTTCTGAAAAGCTTTTTGCTCATTGTAGCGCGATAATTTTTTTATTGTCCAACTACCATTTAAATGTGTGGGCTTTTAAAAGTTCTAGAAAGAACAAAAAATAATATTAAATAATGAAAGTCGGACACTCCTGTGTCCGTATTTAAACCGGGTATAACTAAAATGGCACCTTTTCTACCGCTGAACAAAGACACTGTTTTAATTAAACTCAAATAAAAAAGTGGCTGGTACAGTCACATTTATTTTTAATGTGGTTCCGTATACTGTTTCATTGGAGTAGTGGGCAAAGGTGTATAGTAAGTACCTACATCCCCATTTCTACAATATAATAGGGAGCGAACCTATTGTCATAAAAAAAAAAAAACAAAAAAAGGAAGGTACAAATCCAAACTCCAGGCTGCTAATGAAAATTGACCTTTTCCATTTGCCCGACCCGGGGATCGAATCCATAATTCTACGCTCGTCAGTTACACTTGCGCCCACTAGACTAAAGCGCGATAAGGGAGAACCCGAAAATAAAAGCGTTGCAATAAATTATTAAAAAGCGTGTAATTTTAATAGCCCTAAACTCACAATTGCACCAACATGATTATTAATTTTATCATTTTTAGGGTTCTGTAGCAAAATGGTAAAAAAGGAACCCTTATGGTGCGACTTCGTCTGTCTGTCTGTCTACCTGTCACACCTGCTTCTTTCAGCAACTACTAATGCTATCGACTTGGAATTTGGAACAGTTATAAAGAATGCTTGTCCAACTTTATTGCAAATGAAAAAAGTCTAAAAATATTTTTATTTTCATTGCAAAAGGGGCCGGAGTGGGGGATCAAAATTTTAAAGTGGGGTTACTAGGTCATGTGACATATCATAATTATCTATTTTAATTTAATTGTATGTCTCACAGTTTTCGACATATGATGAAAAATGTCTAAAAAAATACGATTCCCCCCCCCCCCTTATCTCCAAAGTTTGCGGAGTGAAAAATCTGAAATAATGAAAGTTGATAGGAATTGATCTAAATATTGCATCTAAAATAAAACGATGCTCCTAACTACTACAGTTTTTTCAAAATCATCAAAATTCTTTCACAAACAAACTTAGTTATGCGGTCCGGTTTTTTTCACTTTCTACGTCCAAAAATGATACGGAACCCTCGGTGCGCGAGTATGACTCGCACTTGGCCGGTTTTTATTTTCTTCACTTCAACTGTAACAGTAGAGGTTCATAGGGTAGGTAGGTAGGTCCTACATTACGTTGATCTAGTTGTCAAACTGAACAAACTGAACTTTAATATCGACTAAAAGTTGCTAATCAATCGGTTTTTTATCGGATACTATTCGTATGACAACCCCGACAGTTGAACGTGCTATCCTAGGCTCGGAGAAGTCTTGATGTGTAAAGAAAATATTCACCTACTAGCCCTCCAATTTAATTGTTACTTGATTCTTGGTCTTTGCCTTTTGCAATTTATGAAAGCTCTTTCTTTTTTTAAACCATTCCGTGTTCCGATTGGATGGAAAACGATGGATGCTAGCCAATTGAAAAGCGAGTTACAAGGCGGATTCAACGTTGCTTATGCAGTTATTTTTCTTCTTCGTTTCTCTCTGTACCAATTGTCTGTGTTCAAAGAATCTTGAAATGACTATGTACGGATGCCTTAAATTTTTAGTTACCCCTTTTTTAAGGTTTATGTGAGTGTACTTAATTAATGAACGGTGTATGTACTTAAAAGGACACGGCAGACGCCCATGGAACGCTGGGCTTCAGATTGTGTATGTCGCGGTCGGTACAAATATGAAATTAGTTTGGTGTGATCGAGTATTTCAAGAGTATTTAAATTCATTTTTTATTTGTTTTTGTACGTAATTGGGTTAAAGAGAAATCTTCGTATTTGTAACAGTGAGGTTAAGTATGGTGTGAATGATCCAATGAAGTACAGCCCGACTAATGAGTTCGCAATTCAAAGGTTTTAGTTGCTGTCGACATGATATTCTGTGGAGGCACGCGCCAGTCAGCATGCACCCGTTTTATTGCTTTTTTCGAAATGTCAACGGCATAATCATTTTACTTCTTATTTATTTCGATTTTTGATTCCAATTCTTAATCTCTAAGATAAATTAGGCAAAGAACAATTGAAATATATTTTTATTTTTGGTTAAGCTTTTATTACTGTACCATATCAAGCCCAAAACTACCAACGTCCTTTTGCGCTATAACTACGAAGAATTATAGAAAATTATATGAATATCATATGGTATGTGCTTAGATCATAGAAACAAGGGAGATGTGCCAAGGCGCTATTGAGCTTGATGTTTTGATATGATCAATGTGATCATGTTGCCGACAGACTGTATGCGATCGACAATTATATAGTTTTAGTTATGTGTGACTTTGAGTAATGAGTGATGAATAACGGTGTTACACTGAGGATGTGCAGCATTTTTAATGTGTGAGAGATTTTTATATTCATTAAGGAGCGTTTGTAGTTGTGACGCACACTGCTTTAAATGTGGCAAGAGTGGTTCTTGTATAGTATGTGCAGTCTTAATGCCAGGCTACATTAGTTAACAACCAACAAAAAATAATAACTAACCTCGTAGCCAATCAAGTTTTGTCCCTAATTAAATACAGGGTGGTTTTCTTTGAGTAAAGTTTACTAACTTCAATATTATTAGAGTACTTACCCTCCGGAACCCGTCTGTTCCTTCCACCCTGTATACACGAAAAGGAAAAGTACATTTAAATTGAATTTAGTTAGCAATACAACATAATACTTCCATAATAAACATAAGTGCCATGTATTGAATTACCCGTCGTAATGAGGGACAACATAACGAAAGGGTTTTTCTATTTACCGTTTTGTGTGCGGACCCCTAAAAGGGTTGGGTATCATTTGGCCACAACCCTTATAAATCAGAAGGCTTATTACTCTTAATCTTGTACTAATTAATTTTTGTGGGGGATGAAATTATGAAAGAATGCCACCGCGTTTTGTTATTAGAGGGATGAATATTATTTGATGTAGGGTAGTTTTGGGGTGAAATTTTAGTGGGTTGTTTTTTTGAAGGATGAAAAAGGAAATTAGGGAGGATGCATTTTTTTTTAAAGTGCTATTAAGCAGGGTATAGTTTTTGGATGTATAAAAGTAAAAAGAACCGGGCCGCATAACTAAGTTTGTTAGTGGAGGAATTTTGATGATTTAAAAAAAAAATTGTGCTAGTTACGAACATTGTTATTTTTGGTGCAATATTTAGGTAAACTTCTATCAAATCTAATTATTTCAGATTTTTCGCTTTGCAAACTTCGGAGGTAAGTGGAAGGGAATGGTATTTTTTTTTGAAATTTTTCATTAAATATCGAAAACTATATCCTAGAAGTTTTAATTTTTTTTTCTTTTTAAGGTACGGAACCCTAAGAAAAAGCAAATAACCATTAACAGAAAGGTCACTATGATAATATTTCATTACAAATTAGATCCCAAATAATAAAATTAATTAATATTTTTAGACTATTTAATGACCAAATAAATTACTTACCACAAGTAAACAGAATGTTTCGGTATACCTCAAACGGTCGGTCAGTTGACATATTTGGAACCTCAGATCATAGAAACAAGGAGATATGCCATCATAGCAAATTAGTACGGGAAGAACTGTCGCCACTTTTAGTACATTTTTCAACCCAATTACAAGCGCCCCTCGTGAATATAAAGATCTCCCACACATTAAAAATTTCGCATACGCTCAATCTAACACTGTTAATTATCACTCAACACTAGCACTAAACTAAAACACTGTATTTATATCATCGATCGTGTTCGGTTCGTCGCCAGCGTGTACTTTTTATATACGGTCAATGTGACCGTATGAAAGCGTCAAGCTCAATAGCGCCTTGGCACATCTCCCTGGTTTCTATGATCTGAGTTTGGAACGCAATGTGATTTAATTAATTGAACCACTAATTGGCACAATATTAACAGAACAGTGGGTAAGCAGAGATATAGGTAATTGGATTAGAGGCTGTCCCGTTAATTACGTTGATAAGACAGGCGTCAAAGTGGTTTACTTATTGCCAAATAATAACATTATTGTCATAATTTTATGCCAAAAATGTTCAGCATTATAATGAAAGTAATTAATTACTTATCAATTTTATGGAACTACCTAGAGCAGGGTTTCTGGACCTGGGGTCCATGGACCTCTGAGACATGACATTCTGCCTAACATTATTTATTAAGATAATAATTACAGTCCTACCTAACAAAAAAATATGTTATAATTCCCTTGTATTCGTTTCGTACAATTATATCTAAAAAGGTCGGTGAGATTTTTGAAATGAAAGTGGTCCATGACTGCAATAAGGGTAACAAATCCTGACCTAGAGGATGTTGGCGACCATTGGACGAGCTTTTTCTATCAAATGAAAAATGTATAAGTAATTTAAATCGGTCCATAATATTGTTGAAAATATCGTGTAACAAACACAAAAAATTGAACTGAGAACCTCTTCATTTTTGAAGTCCGTTAAGGGCCTATACTACCTCAAATGGCTTAGCAAAATACTCTGTTACGCCGAAAATACTGAAGCATTAATTTTGAAATAAATATATGGTAAAGTTGAGGATTAATGTTAAGTCCTATGTTTGGCGAAAACACGATTCCATAAAATTTTCTCGATAGAAATAAATTCCAAAGTTACCTCTAAACCGAACAATAAACAGCTGGCAATCATAAAATACTTCAAATTAGATCATGAAACTTTTTATACTAACTAAACTAACTATAAAGCAGGTCTTATGTTATTTATTTTCGTGCATTTCTATTTTAAAGTAAATAAACTATAATATCGGCCGTATTAAAGTTTGTTCCCCGCCGCGCGCAACCCGCGCTCATTCCTGCTCCGGCTTTCGTATGGGAGGGCTGTGTCATTTTGCGCTCAGGACACATTACGCAACAGAACGACAATAAAATAAAAATATTGAATTAGGTACGTGAGTTTTTAGTGTTTGCATAATGGGAAATAACCGAAACAAAAATAAGAAGCGACGGGGTTGGCGTAAAGAAACAGGCAAACATATATGATCGAAATGAAGTACCTACTCGGGGTGTACTGTGTGCCGTGTGCGTTACCCTAGCAGGAAAGTAGCTCCTAGGGAGATATGAGTGGGACGAATAATTAGTGCCTAATCTGCTGTAAATTTGCGCCAAATAAATAATTTGTGCGCCTTGTAGTTTTGGAGAAAAACAGAAAAAACGCTTCCTGCTGGGGTAACGTTGTTCCAGCAGGAAAATTCTAAACGAATGATCGGAGAGTGAAATATTGTGCATGGGCAGATAGTTTATATTTGTGCATAAATGTACGCCAAAAATATAATTTGTGCGTCTTCAGGTTTTCGAGATATTCCATTTCCTGCTGGGGTAACGTTTTGCAGAATCGTGTTTCTCTAAAACCATTGTATGTGCGCTTGTAGAATAAATAAACACACACGAGTAGCTCTTAATTTGTGCGTATTTGTGACAGAATTAGATTTCAGAAAATATTTATAATTTTCAAGTAATCGCGTTTTTTCGAAAACCCGATAAAAATTTGCAGCGCCTAAATGAGAAAACGTAGAAGGTCGCTGAAAACTGTATTCGGTCCTTCTTGACGCTTATAATAACCATAAAAAGTTTCAATAGTGTACATGCATGCGTTATTGAATAATATTGCTGAAAATCAAAACGACGGTGTCATAACTTGACGAAAAAATACAAGAAACCGGCTCAACCTAAGACGTGTAAGTGTGAACCAAAAATTAGTGCGTTTCATCAAAAATATATAGTAAAAATATTCAGCTTGGAATGTTTCGCATTATGTAGATATAAACAAAAAATTTAATACGAAAACAACGGCTGGTTATCCGACCAAATTCGAATGACTACAAAAAAGCGACGGATTCATACATATCGATGACCTTCTTAACTTTACTCACGAACCGGTGGCAACGTACAACACGTTGCCACCGGTTCGTGAGTAACACAAGTACGGACCTTAATACGTCCAATAAAGTCCAAGGCTTAATACGTCCAATAAAGAAGGTCATCGATATGTATGAATCCGTCGCTGCCGTTGTTTACGTATTTATTTTTTTGTTTATATCTACATAATGCGAAACATTCCAAGCTGAATATTTTTACTATATATTTTTGATTAAACGCACTAATTTTTGGTTCATACTTACAACACGTCTTAGGTTGAGCCGATTTCTTGTATTTTTTCGTCAAAGTTATGACACCGTCGTTTTGATTTTCAGCAATATTATTCAATAACGCATGCATGTACACTATTGAAACTTTTTATGGTTATTATAAGCGTCAAGAAGGACCGAATACAGTTTTCAGCGACCTTCTACGTTTTCTCATTTAGGCGCTGCAAATTTTTTTCGGGTTTTCGAAAAAACGCGATTACTTGAAAATTATAAATATTTTCTGAAATCTAATTCTGTCACAAATACGCACAAATTAAGAGCTACTCGTGTGTGTTTATTTATTCTACAAGCGCACATACAATGGTTTTAGAGAAACACGATTCTGCAAAACGTTACCCCAGCAGGAAATGGAATATCTCGAAAACCTGAAGACGCACAAATTATATTTTTGGCGCACATTTATGCACAAATATAAACTATCTGCCCATGCACAATATTTCACTCTCCGATCATTCGTTTAGAATTTTCCTGCTGGAACAACGTTACCCCAGCAGGAAGCGTTTTTTCTGTTTTTCTCCAAAACTACAAGGCGCACAAATTATTTATTTGGCGCACATTTACAGCAGATTAGGCACTAATTATTCGTCCCACTCATATCTTCCTAGGAGCTACTTTCCTGCTGGGGTAACGCACACCTGTGTGCCCGCGCCGCGGGACCGCGCGAGCAGCAGTGTGCGAGGTGCGAGCGAGATAAAGAGTTAGGCGGCGCGGTGAAGTGGGGGCGAAATTAGAATTTGAGCTGAGGTAGTATAGGCTCTTAAGAAGATAGATGAATGTCCAATAACTAATTGTTCACAAATTTTTAAAATGTCATATAAATAGTCGTCATTAAAAGCTCATTAGGTCGGGACTCGGGTGCACCGTAATCGTTTAGAAATGCAAATTTTATAAGTAATGCACTCACTACTACGTGGTCTGCGGTTGACTGTAGGGGAAGTATGAAATGGGTAGATTAAGGGATGAGTTGGGTAGAACCTCAGATCAGAGAAACAAGGAGATGTGCCAAGGCGCTATCTTATTGACGGTGTGGCTGTTATGACCTGTTATATAAAAAAATCATAGCTATTTTAGCTCATTTCTCACTATAACCACACCCTCAAATGCTTATGTATGTTTACAAACCTTACAAACAGGCATACCCTCAGATCATAGAAACAAGGGAGATGTGCCAAGGCGCTATTGAGCTTGATGCCTGATCTTGAGCAAATTGCTCATATTATAAACGTACGCGCTGGCGACGAACCGAACACGATCGATGGTATAAATACAGTGTTTTAGTTTAGTGCTAGTGTTGAGTGACGATTAACAGTGTTAGATTGAAGGTGTGCGGAATGTTCAATGCGTGGGAGATCTTTTTATTCACAAGGAGCGCTTAATTATGCGCGTAATTGTGTCGAAAAATGTACTAAAAGTGGCATTAGTTGTTCCCGTACTAATTTGCTATGATGGCATATCTCCTTGTTTCTATGATCTGAGGGTAGAACATATTATTATGACAAGTATTTGTTGGGTAGAGCAAAATCTACATTAATATAATAACGCTGAAGAGTTTTTTTGGTTGAACGTACTAATTCTCTGGCACGAACGCTATATTTTTTTCAAATCCGACAGGTAGTTTGTCGGATTTGAAAAAAATATTTTTGCATTTCACAGCCCAATTTTTGAGAAAGGTACTTCTTTAATATCTGCTGCAGCCCTTAGGAGCCGAGTAAAAAAAAATGTCAACTGAACAAATGAAACTATTAGTGTTAGTGGATGAATAAAGTACAAATGATTGATAGATTATTGGCAAATTGGAAGAGTGAGCGGTTGTGAATGCTATAATAAAGGAATGATAATGAGTTTTTTTCATATCACTTTTAATAGCAAGTATTTGGAACATCACAGTCTGTTCCTTATCACAGATCTGATTTAGAAAAAGAAGAAAGTTAAGTATTCGATGAGTATGTTTTAGCTGATACCCTTAATTTTCCAAAAATATGGTTTTCCTACCCGCGTACAAATGCCTTCAAATACGAATTGGAAGTCATTTTATTCTGCCTTTGCTACAATCTAATATTGATATCATCTATTGAATGGAAAGCGCTAGAAATTGAAATAATAATTAATTGGACAGTCTCCTCATGATCACGGTCAATACAACTTGATCGAAACGTCGAGGTTAGTCAAAATACTGATATTTTGATTATGTTTTTGCAAAAGTCCCGATCTAAAAACTTTTGTGAATTGTACCCACACATGTCTTATACTTAATTATTATAAGTTTAAAAACTACAATAATTGGTCACAGGTAATTTACATAAATAGTTGTGTGGCAACCCATTCATTTTTGTGGTGGTTCTGTTAGGAAATGAACTTGCATGGGTCGCATATGTGACTTTCAGTATCCTGATTTTTTTTTTAATGGATGGTAACTTTAATAAATGTTTTTTGAACAGAAACCTGAGAATATAATAACCGTTAGTGTTTTTGAAAGCACGAAATTGGCAATACGAATAAATAAGTCAGCTGTAGTATTGGAGAGTTAAAAATCTGAAAGTCCGACCGATCTAATCCAATTTTTTTAGTTAGTCTAATGTTTAATGGCAATAATTGTTGTTTCTTATAATATATTTTTAGTTATTTCTTGGTTTATATACCTGGTAATGTTTAATTAGCAATTTAAATTAGCTACTACAAAAAATAAACTCGTATTTTGGTCGTGCAGTCTATAAACTAAAAAAACATTACTTGTTAATTCTGTGACAATATTTGTATGTCAATAATTTAACGTAAGCATATTTTGAATTTAAAATATAGCAGTCCTGGAACATTTTGATTAAATTTTATACAATTTGCACATTTTAAAAAATACAGAGAATTTAATTAAGTATTTAATTTTATATAAATATTGTGTAACAAACGTGTATTTTCAATTCAAAATATGCTTACGTTAACGATACTACACGTCAAAAAAACTCATGATCGGGGTACAGATCTACTATTACTTCGAACAACTTATGTACCTACCACAAATTACTGCAAACAAAGATTATTCTATTCTAAAGCGGTCAACTAAAAATTGCAGATATTTTAATTACTAGTCAAATGAAAGTCAAATATTCAACATTTTGACTATCAAGTACTTATTTAAGTCAACTCCATAGTTGGCTAGGCTGATGATATTCTAGTTACTCTAAATTGGAAGAGCCCTTAAAGTTAGTCTACATAATGAGTAAAAGTCTTAACTATTCATCAATCTGGCTTAACATTTTGACTAATCTAAAATCCGTATTCAAAACCGGTTTAGAGACGAACTAAGGGCACAAACTAAAATCTTTATAAATACAAAATCCGGCAACAGAATGATGAAACTTTAGAAAATCCAAGTACTTAAAGGACAATAGCATGTAACACTATAGTGGAATTTAAACCTATTGTAGTAGGTCTAAACCACAGCCGTAAATTAGGCGGCCTATTCAGCTAAATCTGAGGGCTTAAGAGTCCTTTTGTGCTAAAATGTTTATTGTATAGTTAGGAAGACTATTATTGTGCCTTAGATTGCCTGAAATTTTGGCTCAATGAAAAATACATTTAATATCATCACGCTTTTATTTGCTTAAAGGTGAGGCAGGTGTATAGTAATGGGGAAGGATGAGGGCAAGCCGGTAAAATAAAATAGTAACAAAATATTATAGCTCAAGAGTTTGTTTGTTTGTTTGAACGCGCTAACCTCTGGAACCACCAGTCGGATTTGAAAAAATATTTTTTTACTTGATAGCCCAGTTTTTGAGGAGGGTTCTAAACTAGTCGGTTTTGAAAAAAAAATTTTCTACTTGATAGCCCAGTTTTTGAGGAGGGTTCTAAACTATTTAGATCACGCTGCGATCCTTAGAAACTAAGCAAAAAAAAAAAGCAGAAATAACGCTAGGCAAAAACGAAGTAATAGCGCGGTTGGGTAGGTAAATAATTCGTGGTGAGGCATGTGCAAATCTATATCGAGCCGTGCGTTGCGAGGCGTGCGCGGCGCATGCCTCGTAATGTCTGTAATTCTGTGTCCACCCTTATGTGAAACGTTCTCTATAGCTAATGGTACACAGATCGGTATCGTATGCATCGGACGCATCGCATCAACTGCATTATTTTTTCATACTGCGTCTACTGTATCGGCAGCGATCGGATTGCCGACGCAAGCACCAGCAATCGGATTGCCGATGCCAGTTTCATTCAGATTTTCTTAGTGATCGTACGTGTGTTTGTGAAAATGTGAGAACGGGGCGCGTCCACTGATCGGCATTCCGTATGACGTCATCGACACGCATCGCAGTGTCGGCATTGCCGATGTGCGATCCGTACAATGCGGATCAGTGGACGCACTTGTGTGACTTTCAAAACAAAGAATACCTACTACGATCCGTTAAATGCGATGCGTCCGATGCGTACGATATCTACCGACCTGTAGACGTTTAGCTTATAAGATACGTACAGATGCCTCATCTCATACAAAGAAATGTGACCGATTTAGCGCGGGCTATCTTCGGGCTATACATTTTTCCGTGCTTAAAGCATTTTTCAAAATGTCAACAAATATTTTTTATGATGTATTTTTTCATGTTCTCAATTTTACACAAACTTCAATAACAAATTGATACATATAACGCCATCTATTATGAGTTATTTCAACAAATGTTACTTTGTTCCTGATGAGACCCCGTGACGAGAATTAGTACTGCAAGAAAACTTCCAACACCGTTTAAAATGTTGTAACATATTGAAATTCAGGACAGCCAACATAGCGTCGAACGGACTTCTTCTTAAAACGCTCTGTAGTTAACAAGTCAACGACAAAGCTGTCTTCAAACCTTCAAAAAATGGTTAAACCACTAGGCTATCACTGCATTTCATAACAATGTATGGTGCGCGATATTGTCGTGCTATGAGCTATATAATAATGCTATACAGGGTGGCAGGTTAGACAGTGGAAATATTTTAAGGGGTCATTGTACTTATCATTATGAACAACTTTTACTATGGGACTAACCCTGAAATTGCGAAAAAAAAATCAGCTGTTCCATACATTTATGATCACATAACTCAACAAAATGTATGGAACAGCTGATTTTTTTTTCGCGATTTCGTATAGCGTAGTCTGAAGACAACTCAAAACGTCACATAGTTATGAGTGACGGATACGACACTCTACCCGAAGCTACCCGAAGCTAGCCGATTTCTACAAAGCCGAAGCTAGCCGATTATCTTTTTCTAAAACTCGATGTGTAATATAAATACTGCCGCTACGTACTATATGTAAGTAGATAAGTAAGTTTAAGCAATGAAAGGCTCTTAGCGATATAATAGAAGCTCCACGTTTTGTTAGTCTTACGAAGCTTCCGACAGTTATTACATAATGTACTACGTTTATTAACAAAAGGAATTCATAATAATGTAGGTAGGTACTCTATTCGTAATAATCTGTGGAACATGTGTTCACAAAGCAATTGTAAGAAATCTAAAGAGAGATTACTGTGGGTGGCCAAGTACATAACTTCACGCCACTGTTCCCCGAGGCACGGGGTCTCATCAGGAACAAAGTAACATTTGTTGAAATAACTCATAATAGATAGCGTTATATGTATCGATTTGTTATTGAAGTTTGTGTAAAATTGGGAACATGAAAAAATACATCATGAAAAATATTTGTTCAAATTTTGAAAAATGCTTTAAGCACGGAAAAATGTATAGCCCGAAGATAGCCCGCGCTAAATCGGTCACATTTCTTTGTATGAGATGAGGCATCTGTACCTATAGTATTATATTATCTGTGCCCGAGGGTTAAAGGCAGTCTGACAAACTTTAGAATACCTGTATTAACTTTAATATAACTTCACGCCACTGCTCCCCGAGGGTTAAGGCAGTCTGACAAACTTTAGAATACCTGTATTACCCAAGGAAACCCAAAATGTCGCTCCATGTAAAATATATCAATCCAGTCACATTTAGTTTGACCTCAGATCATAGAAACAAGAGAGATGTGCCAATGCGCTTTTGAGCTTGCTTGAAGCATCAAGCTCAATAGCGCCTACTTTGACCACATTGGCCGTAATAAAAATGTACACGCTGGCGATGAACCGAACGTGATCGATGATATAAATACAGTGTTTTATGTCAGTGCTAGTGTTGAGTGACGATTAACAGCGTTAGATTGAGGGTGTGCGGAATTTTTAATGTGTGGGAGATCTTTTTATTTACAAAAAGCGCTTGTAATTGTGTCAAAAAATTTACTAAAAGTGGCATGAGTTGTTCCCGTACTAATTTGCTATGATGGCCTCCTTGTTTCGATGATCTGAGCTGGAAACCAACCCGTAACTTAGTTCAGAAAAAGGTTAAGAATGTAAGATTCAAGTTTTGTTACAATACTTAAACTTTTAATTGGAAAGCCAAGTTCCATTCAACGAAAAATTCAACAGAAAAAGTAATACGAAAAAACCAACACCAATTTACAAACACACTCTTATTTAAAAAGCTTAGCACGCATTTACCAACTTATACCAACAATTTAACGTGGAGTTGGCTTATTAAATTACATATTCGGCCATGCAAATGTGGCTCGACAAAGACCCTTTGATCCGCGTGACATTATTAGCCCCACTTTCGCTGAAAACCAGGGGTGGCACCTCCGATTATAGTAAAAAGGAGATAAGCCATCATAGCAAATTAGTATGGGAACCACTGTCGCCACTTTTAGAACAGTTTGCGACACAATTACAAGCGCTCCTTGTGAATATAAAGATCTCAAACACATTAAAAATTATGCACACCCTCAATCTAACACTTTTATTCTTCATTCATCACTAGTACTAAAACACTGTATTTTTATCATCGATCGCGTTCGGTCCGTCGCCAGCGTGTACGTTTTAATTTGATTGTAAACCTAAAGGTGGATACAAACATTGTGAGGCATGCGCAGCGCACGGCGCTCATCGCATGATTCGCAATGTGTGGACACCGATAGAAGCGTGCGTTGCGAGGTGTGCGCGGCGCATGCGGGCGCAGGCGGGGGCTCAATCGCTCGCTTTACTCACTCACTAGCTCCGTCATCTCCTTCGAACCTAACCTCTCTATGACAGATTCTTGTCATGATCCTGGTAATAGCTCGTATAATTACGAAAAGCTTAATTAACACTTACTTTCATAATTTAGTTATTTGTTAATTTTAATATTTAAAACTATCCGCGTGCCAACCCTACATCCGACCTTATGAGTAATGTATGCAACGACGTACAGTCGCGCACAGCCGCGATAGACGTTAGTAGGTACAGTCGAGCACAGTACAATTAAACAGACAACATTACACGACTCAAGTTATTTCGACGGTTTGTGTTTTTAAACTGTTAGCAACTAACTGTATTTGCCTTGTTGAAACTCACGGTACGGGTTTAAAGTTCTAAATTTTCTTTCTGTATGCATGACACGGTGGCAGTGCTTAGGGTGACGCCACGGTACAACGGTGTGACACGGTAGCTCAGTGGCTATAGCCACGGTACGGCACAGCCGCGGGTTCAATTCTCGCCTGTGTCAGTTGTTTTGAAATCCAACAAATATTATAAACGCGAAAGTTTGAGAGGATGTATGGATGTTTGTTACTCTCACGTAAAAACTACTGAACGTATTTTGATTAAACTTTACAATAATATAGCTTATACGTCAGAAAACTACATAGGCTATAAAAAACCTTTAAAAATAGGAATAACAAAAAAGTAAAAAAAAAAATAATCACAAAATGGAAAACAGAGACGCTTTTAAAGTTTTTGGAGGGAGTATCGCTCCGTCTTTGTCGCGCGAAGCGGACATAGGTGGTGTTACGTCACTTATCGTGCATGCCGTCCGTGTCTAGCAAATCATTTTAAAACGCTTATAACTTTGCCAATTTTGTAGATGTTTCATCGGTTTTTTTGGTGTTAATTATCTTTTTTCAAATAGTTTACAGATTCACAATAAAAAAAAAGTAGTCCGGTACCGTATTAAACTACATGTAAAGCGTATCTTATATGTTGACACATAGGTTTATGTAAATAAGTTTCCAAAAAGAATTTAAACTCTGACGGCCAATTCTCGTAAATAAGAATGTTGAAAAATATATTTTTGATTTGGGTTTCGATATAAATAATCTCAATGCCTTAAATGTCACAAATGATGTTCTCATGTACTAAATGACAACGTCAAACGAAGAGAATACTACTATTTCTGACTTAAATAGCATTGAGATTATATCGAAACCAAATCGGAACTCATTTTTATTTACGAGAACTGGGGCCTATTTGATGTAACCACTCTGCAAGTCTTCACTCTGCACTCTACTCTTCACTTTTCAAATATTGCAGAGTGTGGAGCGAAAGTGTTCCAAATTTCAATTTGTAGTCTGCAAAATGTGTGTACATAAAACATGATTCAGTCGAAGAGTTCGGAATTTGGAGTGCAGACTTGCAGAGTAGTTACATCAAATAGGCCCCAGTTCTCGTAAAAAAATGAGATTTGATTATGGAAAAAAATAATCCAAATTAAAGTCATGACCAGGGGCCTAGGTCATGACTTTAATTTGGAATATTTTACATTATTTTTTTCGATAATCAATTTTAGTTTTTCATAAAAACGTCTGACAAATGTGTCAGACGTTTTTATGAAAAACTTTATAAATAAGCTTTTAAAAATACAGTCTTATAACCTAAAACTGTTTAAAAAAAACTGAATTTCAATAGAACAGCGCACTCTAAATTGACTCCATCAATACTAAAAAAGATACTGAAAGCATTTTTCACGGCAAACAAACGATAAACGATGATAGATGAATTTATTTTAAACGTGAATATAAAAAGCAAACAATTACCGGCTCTGCATATTCGAGCCATTTAGCTGGGATCATTATAAATGTAACAACATCATTCGTTTGTGATAAATTACTGTGACCACGTCTTTGGGCAGTTTAGGCATAGTCCTGTTTGGTATTGTCTATATAGAAAACAAGTTGTAAGTTTGAACATCGATAGGAGGAATTAGAAATCAAGATTTATTTGGCAGTTGGAGAGCTTCTTAGGCAAGAAGAGTAATTACAGGCACAAGAGGCATTTGAACTTTGTTTGTAAGATAGATAACGGACCTGCGATACCTCCAAGTAATGCAAATATCCAAAAGCAGCGATCACCACTTACCATCAGATGGTACTACTTATTGGCCATTCAGAAACTTGAACAGAAATTATTGAGTATTCTGTCACTGACGAAGGGTGAGAGGAAGCCGGTACGATATAATAGTAACAAAATCCTACTAATATTATAAACGTGAAAGTTTGTGAGGATGTATAGATGGATGTATGGATGGATGTATGGATGTTTGTTACTCTTTCACGCAAAAACTACTGAAGGGATTTTGATGAAACTTTACAGTAATATAGCTTATACATCAGAATAAAACATAGGCTACTTTTTATCCCATAAACGCGGACAAAGCCGCGGGCAGAAGCTAGTTATAAATAATTTCGTTTACTTTATCATACCTATTTATTACCCGACTGCGTCAGAAGGAGGTATGTATGTATGTATGTATATTTCTTTGGCACGCTCTGTAGCCTAAATGGCTTGATGGATTTTAGCTTGAGAGGTGTTGTTAGATTCGTCTTGACTGTGCGAGTGACACTGGTTAAATCAAAATATTTTAAAAATTAAAATGGCCGATTTTTGGCGCCATATTACTTCAATTTTGTTTTTCCCTCAAAACCTATCGAGTGGGGTATCAAAATGAAGGGCTCGAAAAGACGATTACGTAAACATAAGTATAAATATAATCATTTACATTAACAACTAAAAACTGAAAAATAAAAATAGATAAAAAAATTAAAAAACCCGACTGCTGAAAAATAATAGAAACAAGACGACATTGCAGTCGGGACCCATAATAAGATTATTATCCGGAAAGAGCGGGTTGTTTCTATTATTTTTCAGCAGTCGGGTTTTTTATTTTTTTTTAACTATTTTTTTTTATTCACTGTATTCACATATTTTGAATAGGCGAATAGGTATGACAGTCAAACGGAACTATTTATAATTTTGTTACTATTTTATTGTACCGACAATCCTTTACCCTTCGACATTGAATATCTGTAATAGATTTACTAATTATCCTATGAAAAGATCAAAGTATAGCCTCACTACCGAAAATAAATCACCATTAAGATGGTGGCCTAATCCCTGGGGCCATTAGTGGTAGGTATATTATTGTGCTGTTGATGGACCAAATATTTTGCGCGTCATCCCCTCCTGTCCCGATAATTAGGGGGACAATTATTATCAATTTTTGTAAATATATGGTGTTGATTAAATTTTTTGTTATGAAAAGTGTAGTGTTTCTTTCATAATAATAAAATAATTAATAGGTATGTAAGGTGAATGATATACAGGGTGTCCCTGGAAGTATGGATCAAATCGAATAGGGGCGTGGGCTAGGTCATTTTCAAACTTTTTAACCCTAAGAATGTTGGTGCAATTTTTTACGGTTTGACGCTAATTCTTAAGTAGGCACCTACGTATTTTTTTACTCCTTCGCTGCCCGTTTCGTATCTTACTTTTGATGTCTTTGTTTTGTTTTAAAACTAACCCAAATAGGTATTAGTAGCTTCCACCCGCGACTTTGCCCGCATTTTTGGGATAAAAAGTAGCCTATGTGTTATTCTGATGTATAAGCTATATTACTGAAAAGTTTTATCAAAATCCGTTCAGTAGTTTTAGCGTGAAAGAGTAACAAACATCCATACATCCATCGGTACATCCTAAAAAAAATTCGCATCCTACTAATATTATAAACGTGAAAGTTTGTGAGGATGTAAAGATGTATGGATGTTTGTTACTCTTTCACGCAAAAACTACTGAACGGATTTTGATTAAACTTTACAGTAATATAGCTTAGACATCAGAATAACACATAGGCTACTTTTTATCCCAAAAACGCGGGCGAAGCCGCGGGCGGAAGCTTGTTTATAATATTAGTAGGATATGATATAGGTATGCTTTTGTCTAATGTATTGTGTGAAGACAGAAACAACCCTTATTGAAAAGTGGTCCAAATCTTTTTTCGTTGTTTAAATAAATAAACAAATAATGCATAATGATTTGAAAAATAATCACTTTACAAAATATTTCCAATCTAATTATAATTTCCAAAACCAAATATTCCTGTTATTAAAACCACATCCAATTTGTAACCGCATTGTTAATGACGGAGTAATTTTAGGAAAACTTAATAATGAGTTCATTTTAATATAATCAATTGGTACGTAATAATTATGTAGTAACTAGTTGTGCCCCGCAGTTTCCACGCCCGTTGCTCGGCTCACGGAATAGTAAAACTAAGGGTCATAGCATGATAATAAATATCACTATTTCTCATGAATCTGGCCTTCATGTTCAAAATATTTTTTTTCAAGTCCGATTGGTAGTTTCAGTGATTTGCGCGTTTAAACAAAACAAACTCTTCAGCTTTCTCGTATAAGTATAGATAGATGCCTAGGAAATTCTTAAAAGCACTTGGGAGTCTGGATTTGTTTCCTGTTATTGAAAATATGCTCGCTCCCTAGATACCGATTACATAGGACTTACATAATTATAACTATGGCGGTACCTAGGTATGTGGAAAAAGAAAAATTAAAAATATAATAGGGAAAGAAGAATCACACCAAAAAAAACTAAAAAAATATATCTAATAGGG
Source organism: Thalpophila matura (assembly GCA_948465475.1). Taxonomy (NCBI): domain Eukaryota; kingdom Metazoa; phylum Arthropoda; class Insecta; order Lepidoptera; family Noctuidae; genus Thalpophila; species Thalpophila matura. The sequence goes on along the minus strand of OX419198.1, from coordinate 11,146,947 downwards.
TGGATCGGTGAATCTATGAAAAAAAATTATTACATTTTCGTAATTAGCCAGTTCGGGAAAGATGCTCTATGAGATAATAATTTTATTTATAAAAAATCTTGTCAAAATATTAATAAATAATACTGCCCCAAGTCATAAGAATAGTTATAAAATCGTTCCTTTTTAACCTTGTGTTTGAGAAACAAATACAGGATAAAATGGAACAAAATTTTATGCTGTCGACTAAAAAGGAATTAAATATTAATATTACGTGCTTTATTTCTTGGAATTCGCAAAAATACCCAACCCCCACCCGTGCAACTAGGTATGTTACCTACTCCGCGCGGACGCGACATCAAATGAGTGCTTGCTGAGCTATCTAACAAAATAAACCTCTACAATGGTGATATGGTGCATTTCCGAACTCCATGACAACGAACTACAATTCATGCAATTTAAAAAAAAATGTTTGTAAAAACTATTGCAGTTTTATATAATTTAATGACTTAAAGTTTTTGGGGTAAGTAGTACAAAATCAGATATTTCGAATTCCTTGTCATAACATTTATAGTTTGTGTTCTTATAGAGCATCTTTCTGCAAATGGCGCAAATCGAAATTCCGAAAAAAGCAATTTGCACCCTAATATCTAATACGTCCCTATTAACAAAAATAAATTTAAATCTACCTACACCTGAGGAGGCTCTCATTAGGCAGTTGGTTGGCCTGGTACAGAAAGCGGTACTCCTGGACACGGCCCGTCTTGTTAGGACTTTAGGAGGTTCCTCTCTCTGGGGCCCTAACCACCGGGAACTTGTTCCTATTAACGGTGGAGTACCTATTATTTTTAAATTATTATTTTCTTCAGAAATATTAAAAAATAAAAAATAATGTGGTGATAAAATAAAACGAATTAAAAAAAAATATACGAAAGTATTTTTTTAAAGCTGAGCATGTCTCAATTTTATCGGAACTTCCATAAACATAAAACCCAACATCATTGCCTGAATTGGGAATCGAACAAAAACCTTCATGTAACAATGTACACTCGACAACATTGACGGTCGACCACTTTTCACCCTTATGTTCTTAGTAATAAGGGTGAAAAGTGGTCGACCGTCAATGTTGTCGAGTGTAAAACGTTACCTCTATGTAAAAAGGTACGTATGTTTTAGTTTCAATTACCATAAAACGAGGGATGTCTCATTACGGTTCGTGTGCTTACCGCTCTTCAGTAGGGTCACCACTATTTTTGTTAATGTGGGACAAGTATAACAAGACAACAATATACAACAAGACCACATCATCGCTTAACATCAGGCGAGATGGCGGAAAGCTTATATTTTATACACCACTGTTATATAACATTTAATAATGCCACAGTGTAGCTATTATATTAAACTCCTTACAGTCGTTCAACGCGAGCGTCTATCATGCGGGGTTTATGTCCCCAAATACCGTTAATGCAGTCCGGGACTTTGACCCACAGACATTTAGATATCATCGCTACATAGTATAAAACAAAGTCGCTTCCCTCTGTCTGTCCCTATGTATGCTTAGATCTTTAAAACTACGCAACGGATTTTGATGCGGTTTTTTTTAATAGATAGAGTGATGAGGAAGGTTTATATGTATACATCACGAAAAACGCGGGCGTAGCCGCGGGCGGAAGCTAGTGTCATATATTTTGACATTTCTCAAGTCCTCTCAAATGTATTAGCGATGAATCACTGTAAGGCTTATACATGGCGATAATGCCGCAATAAAAATATGCCGAAAACGTTTGGTTCCCAAAATGAAAATGAAATGATGATTCCTAAAATCGCTGTCACACAGATAAGTCCACAAAGGCTTGGTGTACGCAAATATCATTGTGAATGTAGGTTGCACATGAAATAAATTAATAAAATAAATAAATGACCATTGTATTACTTATACAACTTCAATTTTCATATTTGCGTTTAATTTGAAGAAGACTATCCTGAAAGATTGATCTACATATCCACCCTACATCTCTAAGCAATAACTTCAGTTTTCGCATACAAATTATGTTATTCGAGACGAAAGCGAGACACGACTATCTGTCTCTTTCTTCCGTTCTTATTACACGTTTCCTCTCTTTCCCTCATTCTAATTAGCCTTCTCTCGTGTGGTGAGCTTGAGGTGTGACAGTAATGTGGTAACTAGATATCGTGGGTAAGTTCCCGGTCGTTGATCTATCAGTTTCAAATGAGTCTAGTTATTATGCTATTTTCATTAGGGATGTACCGACTAGTCAGCGACTAGTCGGTAAAGCCGACTATCCGGCCACTTTTATAGTCGGCGACTAGTTGGCGACTAGTCAGCAAAAAACCCCGACTAGTCGGCCATTACTTTATTCATATAAATAGCCCGATTGAAATGACATTCTTTAATTATTAATTGTTTTTATTTTGTATCAGTCTTACTATTGGCAAAATAATACAGGAATAGGAACAAAAAATAAATTCTGAACGCAAGTTTCTAATAATAACTCTGATTAAAGAACATAATATGTAATCCTATTTATTATTTATTTTAGGATCGCATTTATATCGAATAGAATCGAATTTGTTTTATATGTGAAAAAAACACTAAGTAACGGCGATCGTATGTAAACGATACCTACTATGACAAAATGCTAAGTAAACAAAAACCTGTTCGTTCGACTCGCGCGGCGCGGGCAAGGGATACATTACATTACCGATTCCGCCTGAACACCGCCGAAAGCAATGATCAGCTTGGCCGACTAGTCAGCCGACTAATCGGCCTTTTTCCAGCCGACTAGTCGGCTAGTCGGCTAGTCGGCCAAACTCATAGTCGGCCCAACACTAATTTTCATCTCTTAGTAGAGAATAGTAGGTATTAGTAGTTGCTTAAGACGAAACGCGGTCGGCAAGTCATTTGAAAATGAGGTTTTAATAGAAATCTACAAGCCACAACAACGTACCTACTTTATTTTTATTTTATTTTCTTTTATTAGGTACGGCACCTATATTGGCGTGTGTTAGGTTACATCATTATCTTTCTTTTTTCTGTAGGTACCTATACCTATGTTTTTTTTTTTTTTTAGTTTGTTGGTTGTCTGATAATCGCGGTATAACTAGGCAATTTTAACTTAGATACACCACAGAAATCTCCATGTTTTGACATGTCGCCACATCAGTAGATTGCACCTGTGCGAAGCAGGGGCGGGTCTCTACTTCACGAGTGACAAATAATAAACGTTTCTATTAATTTATATGACTTGATTTCCAGTGTGTAAAATAGAGGCCAGACTCTACAGAGCCCATTTTTTTCATATCAGCTCTACGTAGTGTGCGGTTCTGACAGCTGGAGAACAAATGCCCATAAAGTATGGACACCATAACTTTGGGTGTTTGTCGGACATTTGTATTTTATGTGATTTTTATGGAGTTATCGGGTGAGGTACCTACCTATCTTTATATGACACCTTTTAACAACATAATTTTATTAATGGTTGCTAGACTAGCCAGTAGTTCAAAAAATATCTAAAAATATAATAATATAAGAAAGTGTATTCAGTATTAAGTGACATTTAACATTAAAGAAACAAATTGATCTTATAGGTTTTAATTTCGAAACGAAATAATGCTCAGTCTTTGATTCGCGCGAGTCGGAAAAAGTTTGTGCGTGTGTGTGTGTGTGTGTGTGTGTGTGTGTTTGTGTGTGTGTGTGTGTGTGTGTGTGCGTGTGTGTGTATGTTTATTATTTCTTCACGCTGAAACGGCTGGACGGATTTGAATGAAATTTGGCAAAGAGGTAGTCTGGGACCTGGAATAACACATAGGCTACTTTTTATCCCGGAAAACGCGAGCGAAGCCGCAGGCGGAAGCTAGTTGATTAATAAAACTGTTAGCAAAACCACTAATTTGCAAAACCAACAAGCATACAATTATAAAACAAGACGCAGTATCGGCAGGTATTAATAATATACTTGGTAACGGACGACATAAACTAGGGGCACCATAATATTCAATATTTTTACCTTTTATCCGACCGAGAGTGCATCGTAAAACCTTTATCCTACTAACATTATAAATGCAAAAGTTTGTGCGTGTGTGTGTGTGTGTGTATGTTTGTTACTTCTTCACGCTGAAACGGATGGACGGATTTGGATGAAATTTGGCACACAGATAGATTATAGTCTAGAATAACATATAGGCTACCTTTCATCCCGAAAAACGCGGGCGGAAGCTATGTAACAATATTTTTGTCAGCACAGTTTAATCGTTTTAGATGTTGTGGCTTGCTTCCTGTTTCGAGTTTAGGTCTAAATTGTTTGGGAATAACACACACCCGACGGTTTTACCCTCAGATCATAGAAATAAGGAGATAGAGAGATAAGGGAGGAATGTTCAATGCGTGGGAGATCTTTTTATTCACAAGGAGCGCTTAATTATGCGCGTAACTGTGTTGAAAAATGTACTAAAAGTGGCATAATTTGTTCCCGTACTAATTTGCTATGATGGCATATCTCCTTGTTTCTATGAACTGAGGGAATAAATTATTTTTTCACGTGAATTCGATGAACGTCTTTCATTTTCATTCCAATAAAATTGTGTAACGAAAACCAAGTACATCATAGACAACTACATCATACAGAATTTCTAAAGTGTAAAAGTTTCAAAAACCATAGTTATCATACGCCTTTGTAGCGGATGCAGTTTGTGTCCTTGGTGTGCGTGCTTGCACGCAGATCACAGATAATATAATACTATACGTACAGATGCCTCATCTCATACAAAGAAATGTGACCGATTTAGCGCGGGCTATCTTCGGGCTATACATTTTTCCGTGCTTAAAGCATTTTTAAAAATTTGAACAATTATTTTTCATGATGTATTTTTTCATGTTCTCAATTTTACACAAACTTCAATAACAAATCGATACATATAACGCCATCTATTATGAGTTATTTCAACAAATGTTACTTTGTTCCTGATGAGACCCCGTGACGCAGATATAGGTACGGGACGTTATTATGAGTCGCGCTTCAAATGTGGCTCCAAAATCTATACATATAATAAGAATGTAAATTCCACGTGTCTGTGCATTGCATATATTTGCATAAAAATAATATGGGGGACTAAGAATAAGTAATAAAGTTAATTTCTATCATTTTTAGAATTAATGTCTGTCTGTTTGTCTGTCGGTTTGTCTGTGTGTTTGAAGACGCATCAAATAAATACTACTGAATTGATTATGAGAAAATAGAAAGAAATGTATAGGCAGTATCTTGAGGTAACATTTAGTCTTTATTTCATTAAAATCTGTCCATTCTATCAAAAATATTACAAAAAATCTATCAGTCAGGAGTAACTTTGCTAACATGTATTATGCCGGGTCCACATATGTATTTGTATTATCAGATATGTGTCGTTACGATTGGTGAAACATTAAGGGTAAAATTGGTACTGATTGATTCTGTGTGCTGCATGGTGTTTGCATAATATTATTATTGTTTGTCGATATTTATGCGGCTGATGATGAAGTAGCATACCTATTACCTACATCTCATTGTTCTTTAATGAAATAACGACCTCATGTTATTTTCCGACTTCCACGCGGACGGAGTCGCGGGCACAGCTAGTTATAGTAATAAAAGTGTATGTCTGGTGTGCGGCCCGGCTTAAATCGAACAACTAGTTTTAGCCAACATAAAAAAATTTCGTGCGGTAATCAAGCCCGCTGGCTGACTCGGCCATTGCGCCAATAACGCCGTCAAATTGTTCTGTACCTAACTTTCTTCGTAATAGGACTTTTTGTTATTAACAAGACAAAGGGCCCAAATTTCGTTACAACCTGTTGTATTTTACACAAAGAATATGATTCTCCGGTTTTACAAAAGGTCAAAAAACTTTGCCCTTTCTTTGATTTTCTTAAAGCAAACTTACTAACTTAACAAACAGTTATTCTCTAAATAATGATAAAAAATTGATGTCTAAAGTTTTTAGTTAAGGAAATTATCTACAGGATGTTTTTTACATGTGTGTATGTAAAATATAGTTATCACTCAGAAAAACGTTGACAGAATTACCGTTATTCTGTATGTGGGTAGGTACGTTTGCAGATACCTATATGTCTGGAGTCTAGACAGGTGTTTGTCTAGACTTTAGACAAACATTCAGAGTCTCACACCCGGAGCAATTATCTGAAGGCCTTGTAAGCATTTGTTCCGAGCGGGAATCGAACTAGTGACACGTAGTTAAAAGGCCGCTCTTCAATATACTGTCGTAATATTGTTGTCCATTAAGTATTTTATTTTTTATATTAATACGTGACTCTTTTGCACTCCTTTTCAAGTATATTACGCGTACGGAGGAATGTGAGATTTGATATAGTTACAGTTTATATAAAAAAGGAGTGCAGAAAGCTTAAAACTATATTATTATGATTGAATTTCGACCACTAGGTGACTAAAGACTCGATAAAAAAATCTTTCAATAATGTTCCATGCTGTAAATTTGCTATCATCTCACACAAAATGGCTTAGCTCGAAATATAACACCCTATATAAAAATTACTTACTAAAATTTTAATTCAAAGATACTTAGCAACATAAAATAAATATTAGCCTCTAATAACGTCTTGATAAAGACTTTTAGCTAACCGAAAACTAAATATTTTAGAACATAATTACCTATTAAAATTTTCCGTTTGTAATAATTTGGTCTAACATTAAATTAATCATTTTAGTGAGAGAATTTATTACAATTATAATACTTACACTAGTTTTTGCGCATGACTCCGTTTGCGTGGTCCTGAACTCCTGAACCTGACACCCGTATTCACACACATTACTATGAGGACTCATAGCAAAGTGTACAAAAAGTCATTAAAATATGAACATTAAATATATTACGTTAAGGTTAATATTCGTATGAAGCGCTTATTTATATTCCCTTAGATGAATGAACCTTATTATTATACATATACCTAATGTTCATATTTGTATGAGTTTTCTGTACACTGTGCGTTCGAGGTCCGGGGCAAACCCCTGGACCTAAAAAGCAAAAAAATTGCACAGACGTTCCCTTTATTTTAACTTTTTTTTTTATTATTTTTTAGGTCCAGGGGTTTGCCCCTGGACCTACAAAGCAAAAAAAATGCACAGACGTTCCCTTTATGATGTAAACAAACTACTACTAAAGTCCTAAAGTCCACGCGGATGAAGTCACGGGCAAAAGTCAGTTAAGTAATAAAAGACAATATTTTACAAAATTGACTTTCTAAACACAAACTGTTTTCAATATCTCACAATTCTTTAATACAAAACAAACAAAATAGAAATGCCCTCCACTTTCATAATATTTATTTAATTTCTAATAATGTTTACCCTTTGTCCGCAATAACTCAGACCGTGTGGTCACAACAAAGCCACAAATCGGTTTAGCCTCTTCTATTTTGCGAGCGGGGGCAGTGTCCGAACTGCAGTATCGTAATAATTGATGTTTTTCAAGAGTCTTTGTAAATAAAGAACGTGGGGTATTCCTACGGTATTAGTGTTTTAATTTAAGAGATATTTTATTATTTTGTTTAAAGGTGCTGATAAACCTGAGCATTCATTTGTAATGAGCATTCTAGCGAATGTTACATTATACCTAAGTAAATGCTCAAACGACTATTTAATAAAATGTAAAAAACTGTATAAAAACTCAAACACGTCACGCCATGTTATGACGTCACAATCCAGCAGATTGATGGGGGCGTTAAAATGCTGCATGTCGAATGACTTCATATAAAGCGCGGTTTTAGGCACCATGAGTGATGTATGAAGATTACCAGAATACGCGTATATTCTTATGCGATTGTGATGATTCATGAATAAAATATTACTGCCTCGTTCCTGTATAATACCGTCTGATGTTCTCTTTGTAAAAGAGCTCAAAGTACCAACCATACTTATTTCTGCCACTAAGCATCATTGCCACTGCCGCTTTAAAGAGTATTGATAGCAGCGTAATTTTAGGCACTTGAAAAAATATTCTTGTCTCACTTTTAACATGCAAAATCAGTTTTACTTTCATTATATTTTACAATACAGAAAATCAAAATGTTTTTAAAAAATGATTATTAGCTTTAAGGGTCAGCACCATGCAAAAGGCTTACGGGAAAACCATAACTTTATATAGAAAAAGTAAAGTAGTAGCTACGAAAAAAAAGGTCTGACTAGCTAAAGAATTTCACTAGTGGCTAATGAAATCGTGTTGAAAATAAACCTTATAGATTAATGTAAAAAAAATATTGAAAAAGTGGAAAAAGCACTGCCGTAGAACCATAACTTTAGCGTAAATAAGAACAAACACTTAATGAAATTAACTTAATTATAGGCTACAAAGAACAGAGTAGTAGCTGATGTTTTTTTTTTTCTCATATTATTACGTCTGTTCTGTGTAAAAAAATCACAAACTTGCTGAATTTTTCTGAATTATAATTTTAATGGATATTTCGGGAAAAAAAGTCAAACAAATTGCGACTTTTTACACTAAACGGCAACATTGTTATGTAAAACAGAAAAAAATCGCGGGTTCTCTGTTCTTTATTGTGTCAAATTCACAAAACTTTCATTTCAAAATTATGAAAGTATGGCAGTGCTTTTTGGCACGTTTTTAGTGATTTTCAATTTTTTTTTACATTCATCTACAAGGTTTATCCTTAAACCAATTTTTTCAAAGAACAGTTAAACTCTTCAGCTTATGAAACGTTTTTTTTCGTGGCTACTACTTTACGTTTTCTATATAAACTTATTGAAATCCCATAACACGATTTGCCGTAATGCACCCTTAAAGTGCACTTTTTATGTCGACCGTACAAGTTGAAAACAACAGACAAAAGAAAAAAAGAAATGTATCATATTTATCGTAAGTATTCGAGGTACAGCCTACTAACACGAGAAACAAAAAAACCGGAAAATTAATGCCTCGCGCCCTGAGGGTTCCGAAATAAGATCATAGATGGCGCTATTGTATACTTCCAATGGCGCCATTTATGAGCAGATGGCTCCACTTATGGTCCGGTGACTAACGGCGGACAACAAAGTGATCCTATAAGGGTTCCGTTTTTCCTTTTGAGGTACGGAACCCTAAAAAATGTTTTGTTTCTCGATTTCCCGGTAAATCTCAAAACTTAACCATAGATACTCATTTATGCTATAAAATGTGGCCTGTGAATGCCTGCAATGAAAAATCATGTTATGTATATTACCTTATGCCAAAATCTCTCTCGAGGTCACTTTCACGGTAAAACCACAAATCTCGTATTTGTACGAGAAACCTTGTACTTCTTATACATATAATATAAACAGTAACTTTATACACGCATTAGCATTTATTTACCGACCCAACCGCTATACAAATAATCTATAAATAATGTCTACTTTATTTGCCATTAGACAATAGTGCAGGGATTGCCAACCAGTCGTTGCGATTGGCTGGTCGATCGCGAGAATAAAAAAAAATCCTAACTCAATTTCAAACGTGCATTGTCCAGAGCGCCTAACATGCGCGCCGCGACAAAATTTTGTCGACGCTTTTATCGTGCATTTGTCTCGTATTCGCACGAGTAAGAGCGAGACAAAACAGTCGACAAAATTTGTCGCGGCGCGCATGTTAGGCCTACAGACTGATATCAAGTGTCTAGATTGTCTATAGATTGGTGTACTTTGATCACAAATCACTTAGGCCAGCGGGACACGGTACGTTTTGCATCAAAAACGCCCGACTAAGCGATTTTATCGAATTAATGGTTCACTAGCTACTCGTTCAATCGCATGATTTTGCATTTGCGCAACAGTCAATCGCAAATTGGGTTAATTAAGCGGTCAATGTGTTTGCTAATGATAAATGCGGGCTCACAACTTGTATTTTGGATCGTAATCTGTGTTTTTGGAGCATTGTTGGGCGAACAAAATTATCATTTAAGAGGGGAAGAGACAACGTGAGAATAAAAGATCGGTCGGAAAAACGGGAGAAAGAAAATAAAAGAACCGACTTCAAAAAACCACTACAAAGAAAATAATAATTATAGTTTCGGAAGTCGATGGCTTTGGTTTTTGTTTGCTTTTTTTTGCCACCGACTTTCGAAACTAAAATTATTATTTTCTTTGTAGTGGTTTTTTGAAGTCGGTTCTTATTTTGTACAAAAAAAAAATTTTTTTTTTCCTTTTTAGTAATTTACCCGGTGTTAAATTACTTTCACGAATTCGTTCAGCAGTGAATCTTCTACGTAATGTGTACATTTGAGCATATAACTTCATACATAGAAATGATTACCTAATGTATTCTATACTAAAACCTTCCTGAAAGTATGTAGATTACGTTAGTGAAAACCGCATCCAAATCGAATCAGTAGTTTTTGAGAAAATCGCGCACATATAAACATACATACATACATACTTACATACATACATACATACATACGGTACGAATACAGAACCTCCTTTTTAATTCAATTTCAATAAACCGACCAGTTTAAATGACCTCCGTAGTGTAGGTTGGCTAGTACTACCAAGAGGTCAAGCTGTATCTCTGGTTTTTTTCAGCAGAATCAGATAAAACGTAGCTTAAATTTTAAGTTGGACTATAAGCTATCGAACTGTGAAAACCACATCAAAATCTGTTCAGTAGTTTTCGCGTGATGCGCGCACAAACAGATAAACAGACAAAAATTCAAAAAAAAATATTTTCGGGTTTAGTTACGTCCCAGTATCCCGACTGTTTTTTCTGGAATATCTTCAATGTACAGACACGGCTCTTTTACAATTTTATAATAGTATAGATAGATACCTACGTTTTGATGCGTGGACCAGGCAAGCATGTAAAAGCCCTAACCTAGCTAGGCAATGCCTCATGTCACGTCATGACGTCACCAAGCTTACTTAGCGGCCAATGTTTGCGCGTCATATGACGTCATCTATGACGTATTGAACGTTGTAATACAATACTGTGGCATGTTAGGATAGGGTAAGTAGTGTCAATAGTGTAATTAATATTCGCGGTAGCGTTGGTTCGATTCTCGTTTCGGGAGAAATGTTTACAGTGATTTTATTGGTAAGTGTATGGACGGCTGTATCAATTGGTGCTTGGCTAAGATTTTTGTATGCGTGGGGGTGCCCTATTGGTGAAGGCGTCTGTACATAAAAGGCAAAGAAATTAAACTAACCATTTTTACATTTTTAAGTCGAAAAGGCAACTAATAGACGGTGAGGGGATGGGCGGTTACATCCTTGTGAAAATAAGACCACTTCGTTAGTCTAGTGGTCCTGGGTTTGATTTCTGAGTCGAGCAAATTAAGACGTGCAATTTACTTTGTGCAATTATTTCATCGCCAGTGCTCTAAACATGGTAAAGAATCGCAAGGAAGTTGGCAGGTCCTTAAACTAATTATGTATTTATTTAAATGGAATTTAAAGACATACTTGCAATCCGTCTCACAAAAAGTAGGCCAGAATCCCAGCAGTGGGAATAAGGAATAAGGTCATTGGGAAATCCATATTCAGCAGTGGACATAAACGGACTAATACATAAAAAAAACCGGCCAAGTGCGAGTCGTACTCGCGCACCGAGGGTTCCGTATCATATTTGGACGTATAAAGAGAAAAAATCCGGACCGCATAACTAAGTTTGTTTGTGAAGGAATTTTGATGATTTTGAAAAAACTGTACTATTTAGGAACATCGTTTTATTTTTGGTGCCATATTTGGGTCAATTCCTGTCAACTGTAATTATTTCAGATTTTTCGCCCCGTAAACTTCGGAGATAAGGGGGGGGAATGGTATTTTTTTGGACATTTTTCATCATATGTCGAAAACTGTGAGACATAAAATTAAATAAAAATATATTTTGAAATGTGCAGATCAAGCCCTTTCATATGATAAATGTCACTTGATCTAGTAACCCCACTTTAAAATTTTGGACCCCCACTCCGGCCCCTTTTGCAATGAAAATATAAATATTTTTGGACTTTTTTCATTTGCAATAAAATTGAATTAGCATTCTTTATAACTGTTCCAAATTTCAAGTCGATAGCATAAGTAGTTGCTGAAATAAGCAGGTATGACAGACAGACAGACAGACAGACGAAGTCGCACCATAAGGGTTCCTTTTTTACCATTTTGGTACGGAACCCTAAAAGTATAATGATTAAAAACCGATCTAAGGAAAGATCTTAATAACCATAGGCAAAAAAGAGACAAAATTCTTTTTCTAGCCTCCCTATTCAGCCTCTTGTCAGGTTGTGTTAAAACACAGTACCTTTTTTTATACCAGTGAGTCGGGTAACAAAATATCGTCATTTGCCGCAAGCAGCCGCTCGCTCAAATAATTCATGAATTGAAAACCATACGTTACAGGGGGATGGTGAGAAGGTTTGATGGAGAGAAATTGTTCAGAAGTTCAACTAGAGACTAGATCTATATATTTTTGTGGATTTTACAGGAAAAAAATCATTTTGAATCTTGAAAAAATTTTGAGACAACTTTTTTTTACGTGAACACAGTTTTAGCCACATTTGGTCTATTACTGTCTTCTGAAGACGAGGGGCTCGTGGCTAAATGACAGCCGCGCTGATCGATCGATCTGCGAGGTTAAGCTGCGCTTGCCGCGGTCCGTCCTTGGATGGGTGACCGTTCTTTACACATCGAGACCCCTCCGTGCCTCGGAGAGCACGTTAAGCAGTCGGTCCCGGTTGTCATAAGAATGTCTTTGACAATCGTTACGGATAGTCAGGAACCCAAAAGTCTGACAGCTGGTTTAACATTCGAATATCGGTATTACCCAATAATTGGGTTGTGGAGGTCAGATGGCAGTCGCTCCACGTAAAATACTGATATTCAGCCGCAACCAGTTAGACTGGAAGCCGACCCCAATCTAGTTTGGGAAAAGGCTAGGCGGATGACTGTCTTCTGAAGAGCAGAAATCACTTTTCATACAGAAGGAAGCATTCATCACCTATGTAGCTTCTTTATTGTATGATTATTTTAGACTTAGAAACTAGTCCTATTATTGAAAAATAAATCATCGATGTGCAAATTATTTTATTGTATTAAGTAGGTACTATGTGTTTTTAAACTGATTTACACCAATTTTCGAAATATAGAAATCATGCGCAAAACGAAAAACGCTCAAAATACAAAAAAAATCTACAACTCAACCTACGTCCCATCTAACTACGGCGTAGCACGCGGCTACGAATTCCATTATAGCTACGAGCTACGCAGGCACGCTACGATTGGCACGTTCGTAGCGTTATTGAAATGCGATGCGCGGCGTCTCGTAATGAGATCAGCGGCATTTGTTTAAACTATTGTTCTTTCTCAAGTATTCTAATCTTGAGTTAGGGGGTGAACAGAGATCAATCAAGAAAAATCATCCTTCATAATGTGACGGAGTCATCCTTCATTCATCATTTAGTGCTGGCAATCTTCCATTACTGGCCACTTCATCCACTCCATTCTTCCAGATTTGAACTTCAAATTTCAAAATTAGAACATCTCATATTTTTATGCATTTATTTCATTGTTTCGTCACTCTTTGTCGGGTCTCCGAAGACATCGGTCGTGGACCGCTGAACCGCTTATCTGTTATATTTTATACCTACTACCTATTTATCAAGTGTGCAAAGCCGTAAGCAAATAGTCTCTTTTTGTAAGTTATTTTTATACCTCTGTGTAACGTTATAAAGTGCAAATATACAACCTACGTCTCGCAATATACCTCTCCAACCATCCTGCAGTGTTTTATTCCACCAAGATTGTGTCCGGAGACTCCCTCATAGCTAGCCGAGGCTTGAGAGGTCAGAGGAGAGAGGCACTCTGCGACAATAATACCTAAGGATGATTTTTTATTGCTGCCTAAAATAGCGCTAGAAAGATTAGCAAGTCAGGAGGTTGGTAACCTGCACATCATCGGGCGGGAGGAAACGCCCGGGTGTCATCACTGCGTTGATCGCCCCGAGGACACGGTGGAGCACACGGTGGGGGCCTGCCCTGCATTGGCGGAGCACCGCCGTGTCCTCGTAGAGGCGATCGGCAGCGGCGGCGACCTCTCGCGCCCGGCCCTGGTTCAAGCCATGGTCCGGGGCGAGGGGGAGTGGGAGGCAGTCGCCTCCTTCTGCGAAGCAGTCATGCTAGTGAAGGAGGCGGCGGGACGGGAGAGGGAGAGCGTCCAAGTCGCCGCGGTAGACGCTCCGGGCGTCGGGAGCCGCGTGACGACTCCCGGCCACCGTAGGCGCGGGCCTGCGGGCGGTGAGTAATGGGTAGCTCACCGTCCGATCAGGACCAGGCCCGTGCCGAACGGCGCGTATGTGTTCCACGCGCGCCTCAAAGAGATGTCAGCATCAGAGAGGGGGCCCATTAGGGCCCAAGCCTGCCGGGAAAGCGGGATTGTCCGGAAGGGATACCGCTGACCCGGACAAAAGGGCTAAGGAAGGAACATGGGTGGGTTTTAGTCAGTAAGAGTCTGACGAGGTTGGTAACGCGACTGAACCGTCTTTCCGGGAGGCTCTTTTATTGAAAGAAAGAAGAAAGAAAGAAAAAATGTTTATTGCACCCTAAAGGTGCTGTTAAACGGGCTAGTTTTATTGTCAATTTCTTGCTACAATTGTATAGCCGTGAGTTGAGATCTATATCGTACAGCAGTTATTGTGATGAACCATCATTTAATTTCATTGCAATATCGCCGGGCTATACTGCAAGATTACGGCAATTGCTCTACTGAGTTGTACGATATGGATCTCAACTCACGGCTATACAAATGCAGCAAGAAATTGCCAAAAAACTAGCCGTTTAACCGCACCTTAACACATGCATATTATAACCTTATTATTACACAAACAAGATTCAAATTCCAGCATCAAACTTTTAAAATTCCACTCGTTCCCAAGACGCCATGAAATCAGGCATAAAATCATAGTCAAGCCAGGAAACTTTCTATGCATGCTTGTTAGCATGAAAGAATAGAACTTTCTGATGGAGTCTGTTTAACTTCGCCCGGTAGGTGGCGAGGTGATACCGGGAGCGGAGCGAGGAATGAACGAGGAAAGATGAAGCTATTGATTGGAATTAACTACACGCAATGAATCCGGATCGGTCAGATAAATCTTAGGGGCCGTACCACAAAAAAGATAAACACGTGTTCAATACGAATGCTTCCAAATATAATACGCACTTGTTTTAGCACTAACTTGAATAAAACAAGTGTGTATTATTTTTGGTAGCATTCGCGTTCAACACGTGTTTATCTTTTTGGTGGTAAGGGTGTAAGTATTTTATATCTGCCTGAGGATGCGCTGTGTTGACAGCAAGAAACCTGGGCCTCAATTCTGCTATTTGAATAGTGTACGAATGGTGTCATAATGACACCATTACTATCAAAACCTAAGCGGTCATTGGCTTAGAGCAAGACTAACTCTTTCGTCATTGGTCAAAACGATGCCATTGAGACACTATTCTGACACGATTATAACAATTGCATTAGCAGACTTGGGGCCCTGCTTGTCGTCTAAGCTGTCGGCGCAGAAAATTCTCATTTTAAGAGTGCGCATGTCGCTCAGATAAACTTGTCGGTGGGCAGCGCCAAAACACTTGCTATTTCACCAAGCGCTGCCGTGTAAGAAAGGGAGATGAACAATATTCTTAACGTAACGTAAAATGGACGCAAAAAAAATTAACAGTCCTTTGGGAAACGGGTTGGTACAAAAAAACTACTTGATGCATCTATTTAAGCAAAATAAAGTTATTCCAACTTTTATAAATATTCAGAAAAAAATCCATAATAATTAATCGTGTAAACATAGTGTGAACCTACTAAAATAACATACCAAAAAAAAAATCGATTAGGTGTCTAACTTTAGCAGAAAGGTGACGCAGAAACCCAAATAATGGACGAAAATAAGCTTGTTAAATTCCTTCAAGATTTCTCAATGCCGTGAATGAGTTCGTTACGTTGTGAAAAAATTGAGTGACTTCGTCAATATTGAATCAATTTTTGTCAATTATATCAACCTGACTGATTTTATGAAATAAAGTCTCAGTGTTATTTTTACTAAATCCCGCAATATCATTGATTGAGTTAGATATTAGTACTCGTAGTCTACTTCTTTGGTCTAGTGGTAGCAAGTAACTGCGGAGCGTGGGGTGTTAGATTCCCAGGTGAGGCAGTATTGTTGGGGTATTTCTTTTCGGCATGCGCTGCCTGAGTGGGTGTTCCCCGATAGTTACAATCTTCAAATGTGTGTCTAGTCGCGAGTAAATCGGTTTCTTCTAGGCAAACGTGCTCCATCGTAGACCGCATCATCGCTTAACATCAGGCGAGATGGTGGTCAAACACAAGCCTATTGTTAAATTAAAAAAAAAACACAAGAGTGACAATATCATCTTATTATGAGTTATGGCACCGCGGGATGAAAAAATAACGCAGTTTTAGCATCTTATTGACGGTGTGGCTGTTATGACCTGTTATACAGGGTGGCAGGTTAAACAGTGGAAATATTTTAAGGGCTCATTGTACTCATCATTATGAACAACTTTTACTATGGGACCACCCCTGAAATCGCGAAAAAAAAATCAGCTGTTCCATACATTTATGTTCACATAACTCAACAAAATGTATGGAACAGCTGATTTTTTTTTCGCGATTTCTGGGTTAGTCCCATAGTATAAGTTGTTCATAATTATGAGTACAATGACCCTTTAAAATATTTCCACTGTTTAACCTGCCACCCTGTATAAATAAATCATAGCTATTTTAGCTCATTTCTCACTATAACCACACCCTCAAATGCTTATATATGTTTACAAACCTTACAAACAGGCATACCTAACACACACACACACATAGTGCAGTATTCAATCGGTAGTGTTGCTTTGTACACAACTCGGTTGATCGACCACAAATAACTTAGCAATGAATTTGTAAACTGTTTTTAGGGTTCCGTACCAAAATGGTAAAAAAGGAACCCTTATGGTGCGACTTCGTCTGTCTGTCTGTCTGTCTGTCACACCTGATTATTTCAGCAACTATTTATGCTATCGACTTGAGATTTGGAACAGTTATAAAGAATGCTTGTTCAACTTTATTGCAAATGAAAAAAGTCCAAAAATATTTTTATTTTCATTGCAAAAAGGGCCGGAGTGGGGGTCCAAAATTTTAAAGTGGGGTTACTAGGTGAGTGACATATCATATGAAAGGGCTTGATCTGCACATTTCAAAATATATTTTTATTTTATTTTATGTCTCACAGTTTTCGACATATGATGAAAAATTTCCAAAAAAATACCATTCCCCCCCCCCTTATCTCCGAAGTTTACGGGGCGAAAAATCTGAAATAATTACAGTTGATAGGAATTGACCCAAATATGGCACCAAAAATAAAACGATGTTCCTAACTAGTACAGTTTTTTCAAAATCATCAAAATTCCTTCACAAACAAAATTAGTTATGCGATCCGGATATTTTCACATTATACGTCCAAAAATGATACGGAACCCTCGGTGCGTGAGTACGACTCGCACTTGGCCAGTTTTTTTAAAGTGTAAATAGGATTTATTAAAGCGAATCAGTGAATTGGGTTTTTTTGTCGTTGTAAAGTTGCCCACGTCTTGGCAATAAATGTTTTGTTACTCATTTCTAGAACGCTCGATCTTTTCGAAGTTGCCCAGCGCTGG
Organism: Thalpophila matura; assembly: GCA_948465475.1. Lineage (NCBI taxonomy): Eukaryota > Metazoa > Arthropoda > Insecta > Lepidoptera > Noctuidae > Thalpophila > Thalpophila matura. Next base: position 11,129,266 of record OX419198.1, on the reverse strand, counting down.
GCAAAGTATTTTCACTTCTCGATTCTAGAAAGCTAGAATAGATACAGACTTTTAGATAGTTTGCCCACGATTGGGAAAAAAGTTTCCCAACACTGGGCATTAATTTTTTTTAAGAAAACTGTTATCACATTCTATAATGGTGTTACACCGCCATGTCATGTTGTCATGACCGTAATACAGCAATTGTTCAAAAACATGACTTTTCAGTTCTTTAACTTAGTTAGGTACCTAAGACTTCTGCTTATCCCGTGAGTGTAAAAAGCGTGAAGCTTCCAACTCTGACATTTTATTATAAGGCGATTCGCACACCGCACCCCATCACGCAGCGTAGCGCGGGAGTGCGTGATCTTCCATTGTTTGCAAGTACAGCCTGTATTTGTATCACATGTATTTGAAATCACGCATAGTGCAACACACTGAAAACGCATTCACGCGCGGGGCTTTTGTTCCGTCGCCACGCACCCCGCAGCGTAGCGTGGCAAGGTGTGTGATTCGCCTTAGACTCACGGGGCAAGTAATCGTTTATCGACTGAACTACGAAACAAAACTAGATCACAAATTCACAATATAATGGGAAACCTTTCCGAAGGCATTGTGGTATGTATGTCGCAGGTTTTTCATAAAATTAGTTTTTTGATCAAAAACCTAGGTTTTTGATGAAAAACCGGAAGATGACACATTTCAAACTCAATTTCATCATAAACCAGTAACAATCCAGATTTTTGATAAAAAAACCTGAACTAGTTTGGGTTTTTGGCTGAAAAAAGTAAGGAAACGCTGCCTTAGATTATAATATCTTTAAGTAGAATACATACAGGTGGATGTTAGTATTTAAACTTTAGCAGAGTCATAACTAGTGACTATTTCTATTAATGTCGGGGAGACAACACAAGAATTGAGACCGCAGGCTACGTCGCTTTCACTTCGCCGGATATTGAGACAGCACTCCCTGTAAGGCCAGAAGATTTGATACCAATTTAAATCATTAATTTGAATGGTTATGATTTACACGACAAACAGAAAGTCTGATAGCATCGTTGGCGCAATGACTCCGTGGTTGCTGCTGCGGTATGGGTCGCGGTGTCGAGTTCCGAACTAGGCCTGTTTTTTTTGTTTTTATGGTTCTGTGCCTCAAAAGTAAAAACGGCATCCTAATAGGATCACTTTGTGTTAGATGCCGTTATTTTTTTTGTTTTTATTTAAACGTTACTCCACACTAGGATTTCTCCTATGCTGTGGGTGCGTTTACAAAGACAAATTTCACATACACAAACACTACAGACCCGGAACAAATATTTGTTTTACGGGTCAGGGTGTTTAGCACATGGGAAAATGCCCAAATGTTTTAAAAATTGCGACAAATATCGACTATGTCGGTAGATATGATAGCTCTCAAAATCACCAATCAGCTGTCACTTTGACATTAATGGACGTTCGATAAATTGTCTCTGGTCACTGCACCCTGCAATCGTTTGTAAAATGAATGAAAGTAGAGAGCGTTTCCCGTGAGAGGTCTCATCAACGCTATGTTGGCTCCTCTCTGTCACTCCCGTATAGGTCATAATGTTTTATGTTTTTGTAGTTTTATGTCTTAAGTGTTGAGCGAGAATTGGTGCTGAAAGAAAACTTCCAACACCGTTAAGAACGTTGTACTTAACATATTGACTTCTGGGCAGCCAACATAGTGTCGAAGGGTCTTTTTAGCTGCTTTATAGCGACTTTAATGTAATTTGGATGCAACCCGAACGACCTAACATCGTTCGGGAGCTCGATCGTTTCGTAAATAATGTCTAAGTAGTATCGGCTTTTTCAACAACATCAAACGTGATGATGACTGACTGTATGGTTCTTAGACTGTGGTGCCCCAGCTACCATCAAAAAACCCATAAGAAGTAGGTACTCATGCGGTTTTAATGTTTAAGCATAATAATTATAGCCATAATTAATTTCTCCGTACCTCGTTCTAATGCAGATCCCTCAATTAAGCGGAAACGGGTTTCGAGTCAAATTACATTTTAATTAAATCGTAATTTATCTGTGAAATTATACCTAAATCATGTTTACTATGAATGCGAGGGTGGGTTTGAAATATAATAAGTCGGATACAAACATTGCGAGGCATGCGCCGCGCACGCCTCGCAACGCACGCCTTGATATA